>OZ059847.1:2415253-3663623 GCA_964057195.1 Orthosia cruda | reverse complement strand
ATGATTAACGAGTAATTAAAATGTAATAATTTATCTCGGTGTGACTTAACTATACCATAAGTATTTTAGCAAATGGATGGGAAGGGTCAGAGTAAATAAAAAAATACTTGTTAATTATTAAAATGTAATTGTTTGAACTATCAATTAAATTATTTTCATAACATCACGTAATATTACGCCTGTGTAAATTAGGATCTTAAAAATATATTATGCTGAAGTTTTTAAAGTTCCTGCAGACAAGCGCGATGCTACAATGCGACAAGCATGCGCTGACCCGTTTTCTTAAAACTGTTGTAATAATATGGGTAATATATCCGTAGATAAAAAATATGATAAGTATTGTTCCATTGTCGCGTCGCATCTATCTGCAGAACCTTTAGGAAAAATCATACAGGCTTAAAGCTAAAAGGCTGATATATATTTTTTTACATAAAAATTTTGCTGCTGCTGAAAAATAACCCAGCAATGTAAAACCAGATGCGAATCGATATCAGAAAACCGGAACCGTACACAAAGGGCATTCGCATCCCTACCCACCCAGAAATTAACGAAATTTATGACTACGTAAACTTCTTCCCATAACCTTGAGTAATACGGGTACTTTGGGTATCACGGGTCTGGATGTTAGCCAAACTCATTAATAATACCAGCAACTATTAAAGAGACACTTTAACTTAATTTATTAATTAATTAATAGAGTAACAACCTTAATTACTGGATCATAAGTTTGATATTTATTTGGCGTGTAATCTGAAGAGTTTGTTTGAGTGGATGGAGGGTACTTTGTCAAAGGAATTGTATCATGGTGATGGGTAGTAAATGTCGTAGATATGTTTTATTTTAGGTGGGGAGACAGTTGCTAACTTGCCTTGCGACGATATATTTTCATAAATTTTTTTAACCGATTGCGGGAGGGTAATGTTTTTCGAGCGTATGTATGTATGTATGTCCATTTCTATAGCACGTTCTGCAGCCCAAACGGTTTGACGGATTATGACATTTAAGGTGTCGATGGATTCGTCTCAATTGTGGGAGTGACATAGGCTTTTATTTTTTTAAATAGCGCGTCCCCTAAAAAAGGGGGCTAATACATTTTTTTTTTCGTTATCCTAACAATATGGTTATCAAATGAAAGCTACTAAATAGGCCATTCCAAATATATATATATATATATATTTATATATATATTTATATATATATATTGAAACACTTTTCTATTTGGTGTCAAATTCAAGATAAGCGTAACTTTGATGGCAAAATAAATATTTTTTAACCACATAAATTATTTGGAGAAATCGTTCATTACTAAAACTAAAAAGTCTAAAATAAAACAATTCATTTTTAACAGTCGCGTTTTTGTTTTTATAATAATTTGTTTTAGACTTTTTAGTTTTTTATTTGTTTTTCTAAATTTGCTCTGTATATAGAACGTAACATAACATAACGCCTCTGTTCCCCGAATGGAAAGGTAGAGGTGCACCTATATAGCACACCCACATTAAAAAATAGCGAAAATAGCGTTCTTGTAATATTGTAATATTTTTGTTAAGGAAATTTTTATTACAAATATTTGCATGCTGTGTTTAATCTTGGCAAAACATGTCTGCTCTATTTTGTACTATAAGACCTTTTTATACCATGTTTTACGCAAATAAATATGATTTGATTTTGATTTGATTAGAACAATTTATATAAAACGGGTTGTCACATCGTTGTCGCATTGTCGCGTCGAAACTGTCTGAGGGAACCTTTAATTAGTACTTACTATACTTCTACCGCAAGTGTTTAGCAAAAAAATTTAAAACTGAATCACTATAAACGGTTCGTAAATGTTCATAAATATACTCAAATAAGATTGAATTGATGGAATAGAAGAAGCTTACATTCCTCTGGTTTGTGGTAGCCGTAACAGCGTTAGAACACTGAAATAAAATCTAGAAACTAGTTTTAAAGTTACAATATCGGTATCCATATTTGAGATACGGTAACCCATGTACAATTTTGATATTCATTCCTATGAACTGAATAAGATAGAAGCTTGCTTCAATATTGATATAGGCTATAGGATTTAGAAAATATATACAAAGCAATATTGTTACACAATATCACGTGCAAACCGCAATTTGAATTTGGAATTCGAGATCGTTTACAAATTCTAGAACACTCGAACAGAATCCTTATTTATATAAATATCGACACTGTTTATCGATTACTTAGCACATTCTATATTCAAATTTTCTTTATAGAATTTGAATAAAGAATCTGGAAATCATTTGCTATTCAGCTCAGAGATTTTACTCAAGTAAAAGTTCAAATTCCATACTTATTTAGAGCCTTTTCGATGCAAATAGTTACTTAGAATTCAACTTAACATACACCATACTTAAGTCGATACTTAAGTTGTTAGCGATGAATCAAAAATGTATGAATTCAAGTACCTATTAATGTCATTTGTTTCTTTAGAAATCATACTGGAATCAAATCAGTATCTATAACTTTTGCTAGAATATTCTTTTTTAGTCGTTTTTAACGACAGGGCTTAGACAAAATGACATTTTATCAACGATACTATTTGTCACTGTAACTTTAATTTTTTTACAGTTTAACTTTTAATTTAAATTTACTCTAACTTTTTCTAAAGCCCCAGGACTATATTGACTAAAATTAGCTACAATGTCTTTAAGTCAAGAATGAATAGGTTATTTCTAGGCAAGCGTATTTCATCCTCGACCACATCATCACTTACCATCAGGTGAGATAGTGGTCAAGCGCGAGCTTATCTATACCAATATTATAAAGAGGAAAGATTTTTTTGTTTGTTTGTACCGAATAGGCTCCGAAACTACTGGACCGATTTTAAAAATTCTTTCACCTATGGAAAGCTACATTATTCCCGAGTAACATAGGCTATAATTATGACGGGAGCAAAGCCGCGGGGGTCAGCTAGTAAAATATTAAAAAAAACTGTGGTTTGGCTGTTCTCTATAACAAACAATAAGGAGCTTTACAATGTGTCCGGACTTGTAGTAATATCACTTAAATGCCGTAAAATACAGTTAATTTTATCGATTAAAACACTTCACCTAATCCTCACAAATTTCCATTGCATTGAGCTATAATTATAAGTAAAAAAATGCAGGACCCGTTCTTTTTAGGCAATAATAAAATTAAAACCTATTGGCTCAGAGGTTTTATTATTTTGTCAGTGTGTAGACCAACTTAACGACTAAGAGAAATACCAATAAAAACTTGTGAAATTAAGTTTTTATTTTTATGACTCAATACAAAAGTATCTTATACTTTGAGTGTCTGATGAATATATTTTAAGACTCTCTATATAATGGCCGTAAAAATAACATTAAATGGACGTATCTGTGAGATAGGAGGACCAAAGTTATGGTTGCTAGTCTATGTGGCTAGCGTAATAAGTACTATAATTGCTCTATCTTTGAGGGTGTGGTGATTTCACCCCAAAAGTGCGGTGTTTTATGGGTAAAATTAACTGTATTTTACGGTCTTAAAGTTTTATTACTACGAGTTCGGACACATTGTATTTAAAAAAAAAGTTGTTTAGCAACAGATTCTTTTTTTAAATTCTCTATTGAAAATATGAATATAGAATGTGCTAAGCAAAAAACAGTGTCGAGATTTTTACAAATAAGAGTAAAAATTGCATAACCCACAATTTAGCGGAGGAAAAACTGACAGGTGAATGAAAAATTAAGTTAGAAAAGTTACAGCTGGATAAATGGGGAGCAGCTCTGCGTAATGGCCAATGATTATTGTAACTTTGAGGCTCGGGTCCGAAGTTTGGGAGATAACTGTGACTCTATTAGTCAATGTCGGATCTCGTTATGTGATCCTAAATACTTTTATGAACGTAATTGCTTCTTTTGATGATGGTCTGAGGGGGCGATTAAGAGTAATTCGACTTTCAACCTTACGGGGTTGATTTTTTCATTCGTTGAAAATGGGCTTTTCAATCATGGATAAAAAGATTATGGAAATTTTCAATCTTGCGTTTTCTTTTGTGCGAATTTAGCATTAATGCTGTGTTATGTAAGCAAAAAATAAATAAATTTCTAGTTGATCACTAAGCCCCGGGTTTCGCAATAAATTTTTCGACTTTGCGAATAAACGAAAGTCAAGTAATGCTAAGAGAATTCAAAAAAGTTGCTTATTTTTAAATATAAATAGTGTACCAGTGTACACTAAACGTTGATAAATGGGAGACAAGCACTGACAGCGATATTTGTTTGTCCAGAGACTGGATCTGGATAAAATTTCCACTATGGGCCGTTGATTTTTGGCGCGGGGAGGGTGGGGGAGGGAGGAGGGGAGGTTTGGCTATCCCCCTGTACCATCCGCATTACTCTAAGCCCCATGGTTATGGAGATATCCATGGCTAAAGTTTACAGGTTAGAATTAAAATTCCGTAAATGTCTATCGGTTAAAGGGGCGGGGAGGGAAAGGGGGGATACCGCTCTGTACCATCCCCACTCCACGGAACCCTATGGTTATGGAGGTATTAGATATATTTTTTACTTAAATATTATAAGTGAGATAAAAAAATGTGAATTAGTCCAAGAGCGAGCGAAGATGGTTCCTAAGTTGTCCGAAGTCCTAGAAGCGAGCTCGGGAGCCTAGGGCACCCCAAGACGGATAGGTTAGGTTCGAAGGAGATGACGGGTGAGGTCAGGAGCAAAGCAAGTGAACTCAGCTCCCGTCATCTCCTTCATGTTAGGTTACTTTAGACCCTGCAGACAGAAATAGGAGCACCGCGCAGCGGGGCTCTGTCGACTAAGTTGCTTAAATAGTAACCGTAAAAACTTTAACCATAGATTTCTCAATAACCATGGGGTTCCGTGGGGTGGGGATGGTACAGAGGAGTAGCCAACGCCCCCATCCTCCTCCCTCCCCACCCTCCCCGCGCCAAAAATCAAAGGCCCATAGTGGAAATTTTAACCCTGGATCTTATTTTTATAAAACACAGACAAGAATTTTATCCGCTTACCACAAAGGAAAATAATCACGAAGATAGGATAGGCTAGGCTTAAGAAGTCTAGATGGAAGCCGGAAGCTGTAGACTCATAAAATTAAGTTGAGATCAAAGAAGACTTGAGATGATCGCCGTGGCCCTTGTTTTTGTTCCTTCTTTCCAGAAAAACAAATGTAAAAGTCCATCTGAAAATACCTGGGAAAAATGAATAAATCATGTAATGAATAATTTTGTACACATTATTTATAATAACTCAAGGTATTGAAGTAATTGTGACTTAGATAATTTGTGGAAAAATACTTATTCAGGCTTTGGGATTTGTACTGAATGACATTGGGGCGTTTGTGTCGTAATTTCTGCGCCCTTGCGATTTCTTAAAGCGAGATGTGGGCAAAATCGTGTTAATAAAGACTAGCGTACAAATTAATTGGTTGCGTTAATATTCATCAAAGACATGATGTAAATTGGCTTTGAACCTTTTAAAAACACCATTGGTACATTATTTTGTATTTTTATTAATTTTATCTGTATAGATTAAGTATTCGGCTTTTGTATTCTGAAGAATTTTCAGCAACCTGCAACTAAAACTCTCTAACAATCTTCTAATGGCTATAAAACATGTTCTCTTTTTTAAACGACTTTCCAAAAGGGAGGAGGTTCTATGTTTGACGTTGGGTTAGATTTTGTTTTTTATGTTCACCGATATCTCCGTCAATTGTAGACCGATATGTTTTTTTTTCATTTTTGAACGAGTATGTTCCAAAATTGCTCCCATTTTGATTTGGTGAAGATCTGATAAAGAACTTCGGAGATATATAACAGAACTCTTCGATAAATAACGGCAAATATCTCGGGATTGCTGCAATCGCTTGTATGTTTATTGTTTATTCCATTTCATAACATAACATGTCGCTAGTACGCTCTAAAGGGGTACGCAGATGTGTACAGTTCACCTTGGTACACTTTCATTTCACCTGTTATGTTCAGTTTCATAAAATTCGGGTAATCTATTCTGGCATTCTAGGTTCCTTACTTAAGTATTTGCCTATTAGGTAAGTACAACTAAAAAGTGAAAAATAAAAAACTTTTTACAAAAAACTACTACCGACTTCCAAATAAGAAAACTACAAAGTGAATAATAACTTTCTTTTGGAAGTCGGTATCCATAACGCGAAAAATTGTTACCTACCGATACAAAGATACCGACTTCCAAAAAGAAAGTTATTTTCACTTTGTAGTTTTCTTATTTGGAAGTCGGTAGTAGTTTTTTGTAAAAAGTTTTTTATTTTTCACTTTTTAGTTGTACCTACCTAATAGGCAAATACTTAAGTAAGGTACCTATAATGCCAGAATAGATTACCCGAATTTTATGAAAATGAACATAAAAGGTGAAATGAAAGTGTACCAAGGTGAATTGTACATATCTGTCAGTCGGTAGTGTTTTTTTGTAAAAATATTACTTTCAAAATACTTTTACAGTGTAGGTATGTAATTATCTATATACTTTATGATTACTTACTCCCTCGACACATACCTACGTGTAATGTATTTTATGAATATACATATTCCCGAAATAGATTGTTGGTAACAGACCCATATTTGTATACCTAAAGGACGATATTTCCATATCTTGATTAAGGAACTGGCTTGTTAATGTATGTTTTATTTATTATATGTTAAAAATGTTTCATGTTAGAAAAAATAAATTTTCTTAGCGACCTTTCTGATGTTTCGAGACTATTGTAATACAATACTGAGCGAAATTGTTAGTATGTTTACATGGATGCAATACGATATCGCCAAGCGACGCAATTTAAATTTTAAGGTATCTTTCTTGGTATTAAATAACTTATGAAAAACTTTAGTTTAAGTAGGTGCCTATGAAATGTTTTATATTACTTTGTAAACTATGAAACACAGTCATAGAAACACCAAGATAGGGACATAATATTATTATAAATGTAACACTATCTTTTGTAAGACGATTAGTTAATAAATTCATTTTTTTAAATCGAGGTAAGACATAGCAATAAATAACTCTATGCAGTCTATCTTTACGTATTACATACAGTTAACTAATAAGTTGGATTATTAAATGACGAAAACTGTTGTGAGTTGTGGTGTCATGTATTGAATAGGGAATGGCAGTAGTTCCACTTCAAAAATGCACGAGAATGCAAAAAAAAACAGTTGAAAATCCACTTATAATAACGGCCTGTTGCAGTACTGTCCCACTGTAGGGCAAGGGCCACTTCTTATACAGAGAAGGCACGTAACCTTTCGTGTGTTTAAGACGTGACTCCACGCGGGACACAATGGCTTTTCTATTGTTTCGCTAATTACGGTCTCACTAAAGGTTATTCATGCTACTATGTGTTTATATACTGCAATGTTTCAATTAGCATGATTTATTTCTAGCATTTTTTAATATTTGTTTTGATCGTAATGTGCCTTAATTTTTTGCACAAGTATTAGGTACTTTTATGTTTCATAAAGTTAGAAAATGTATTCTATAACGTGTATGTGCAAAGTTATCCTGTTATATGGGATTGACAAGCAAAATCTAAAAATCACGTTATCAATCCCTTACATTTTGTCATTTCGACTATCGCCTTCGCCGATTTCCAATGCCAGTCTCTGGACCGCTGGCAGCAGTTGCCACGTTGAAATGTTGAATAGCAATATATTATTTCAAAGCAACGCTACACATTAATAACGACAACACAAATACAGTATCTTTCTTTGGAGTTTGACGACAGTACATAAAATTAATGTAATTAAAACGACCGATTTGACAGTTCACCAACGACTAACTTTATTTAAAAAGTGCAAATCACTTATTGCCAGAGACAATGCATAGCTCACCTAATATTAAACAGGCGGCGTTAGACACCCAATTTTGATATCGGTTCAACACCCCCACTATATCAAAATTAAAAATAAACTTAATTGACTGACATACAATTTGTAGTAACTTTACAGTAACAAACAATAAACTTATTTTTTAACAATACCAATTGTTTTCATAAACCCATAATGTTTAACACCCGGCAACCCTTTGGTTAGAAGGTCAGCAGGCATGCTTGCAGTTGGCAAATACTTTGTTTCCACAATATCATTATTAATAACATCCCGAATGAAATTATATCTCACATCAATGTGCTTCGATCGTTTATGAGATTGATGATTATTTGCCAGCCTTAAAGCACTCTGACTGTCACTGTATAGTACAATTTTATTACAACAACCTGTCAACTCAAGTTCTAAATTCTGTAAATAAATGGCTTCACGGGAAGCTTCTGACATTGCCATATATTCGGCTTCACAACTGCTTAAAGCTACTGTCCTTTGTTTTTTGCTTTCCCAAGAAACAGCAGATCCAGATTTAATAAAGCAAAATCCAGTATATGACCGTCTGTCTGTGGCATCACTTGCCCAGTCCGCATCTACAAATCCTTCTAGTTCTGCTCCCTCTTTAGAGTACCTCAAACAATAATCTTTAGTTTTTAATAAATATTTTAAAATCCTTTTAGCATAATTCCAATGAATATAAGAATATGAATTATTGAATTGGCTCAGATAGCTGACTGAATAAGCTATGTCTGGTCGTGTCAGGACAGCTAAGTACATCAAGCTACCTATTAATTTTTGATAAGGTAACTTATCTTCACAAATGTTAGACTTTTTAACATTTAGTTTAGACTCTATTGGAGTATCAGCTGTTTTACAGTTAGACATATCAAAGTTTTTAATCAATTGTTCAATATAATGCTCCTGATCTACTGTAATTACATCCAGACTTTTATTTATGTTAATTCTCATTCCTAAGTACTGTTTAACTTGGCCTAAATTTTTTATTTTAAATTTTTGACTTAAGGCTTTTATAAGAGAATCAGTTTCTATTTTATCATTTGAAAATATGATAAAATCATCAACATAAATACCAACAATAGTTTTCTTATTGTTACAGTGATTTTTTATAAATACACAAGGTTCCATTTTACTCTTACTGAACCCTAAATTACACAATGTTTCCTCAACCCTTTGATACCAAGCAAGGGATGATTGCTTCAAGCCATAAACAGCCTTTTTTAATTTTAATACTTTACTTGAATATTTTACAGTAAAACCTTCAGGAAGATGCATGAAAATAGTTTCCTTTAAATAACCGTTAAGAAAAGCTGTTGTGACATCCAAATGAGTTATGTCCATATTGTACTGTACACTCAAAGCAAATAATAACCGTAAGGTTGAATGTCTGATCACTGGAGAAAATGTTTCCTGGTAATCCACTCCAGCTTTTTGGGTGAAGCCCTTTGCTACAAGTCTGGCACGGTATCTCACTTTATTGTCACAATCATATTTTTTTTTTAAAACCCACTTGCACTGCACTACACTTGCGTTGTCAGGAGTATCAACTAACTCCCACACTTGATTGTCTTTGAAGGACTGCAGCTCCTCTGCCATCGCCTGCAACCACTGTTGTTTTTCAGGACCACTGATAGCCTCTGCGTATGTCATTTCACCTTCTATGGACGTAGTACACACATTGGCAAAACCGTACCTAGAAGGTTTCTTCCTCTGTCTTTTCTCTCTTTCTTTCGTGACAACTGTTGGATCTTCTTGTACATTTCTGGTTTCTTCTTCCTGTACATTCCTGCTTTCTTCTTCCTGTACATTCCTGACTACATCTTTTTTTGGGTAAGTTGTCTGTTGTTCTTCCTTCAAGTCCTCACCATCCTGGTAATCTGAGTCACTTGAGCTTGTCTGATCTAGACTTTCTAGCTTTATCACAGATTCCTCTACTAATTCCCCCACTGAATCTGTGCTCTCTACAGGAATTGTGACTGTCTCTTCCTTCTTTGTCTTCTCTAGTATCACAACATCTCTGCTGGTGGTGATTTTATTTTTTACTGGATCATAAATTCTGTATCCCTTGATATTATCACAGAAACCAACCAATATATGCATCTTGGACTTTCTGTCCCATTTTGTCCGTTTCTCCTTTGGTATGTGTACCATCACAGGACTCCCAAATATGCGTATATGTTGTAAATTAGGTCTTGTTCCGGTCCATGCTTCATAAGGAGTCTTTTCAATACCTGAAGCCACTGACCTGTTCTTCAAGTAGACAGCTGTATTCGCAGCTTCTGCCCAAAACTTTTTGTCCAGATCTGCTTCGAAAAGTAAGCACCTAGCTTTCTCCACTATGGTTCTGTTCGACCTCTCGCTGAGTCCGTTTTGCTCTGGTGTGTAGGGATTTGTTTTTTGATGTATGATGCCTTCGATTTTCAAGAAATTTTCAAAATCATTACTACAGTACTCGCAGCCGTTATCTGTTCTTAAGATTTTGATTTTCTTGTTCTGAAAATTCTCCACCATAGACTTAAATTCTTTGAAATAGCTTAACACTTCACTTTTATATTTTAAGTAATAAATGAAGGTCATCCTGCTATAATCGTCAATGAATAATAGAAAATAACGAGCACCGCCTATAGATTTTTTCTCCATGGGGCCGCAGATATCTGAATGAACAATCTGTAGCAATTCTGTTGCACGTGAACCCGTAGAAAACGGTAATCTTGACTGCTTTCCCTCACAACATGTCACACAGCTTGACTTACTTGTTGTAAAGGTGCCTAGATAATCCAATCCTTCTACTATCCCGCAACGCTTCATTTTGTTCATATCACTGCTATTAATATGGCCGAGTCGTTTGTGCCATGTTTCTCCATTGACTTTAGTTGAAGTCAATAAACAACT
Source organism: Orthosia cruda (assembly GCA_964057195.1). Lineage (NCBI taxonomy): Eukaryota > Metazoa > Arthropoda > Insecta > Lepidoptera > Noctuidae > Orthosia > Orthosia cruda. The sequence goes on along the minus strand of OZ059847.1, from coordinate 3,652,861 downwards.
CTGTGAACACTGTGATTCTAAGTTCACCTTGTAAACACCGTCGATCAAATCTGCTTCGGCTACCAAATCGCCTATTTCGTTTCTAATTAGACATTTGTTTGGCTCGAAAACGACACTGTTTCCATTCTTTATCAGTTCACTAACTGATAACAAGTTTGTTGTGACGCTGGGAACACACAACATATCCTTCACAGTTATGTTATAATTGCGACTTGTTGTTATTTCCACATCGCCTGAACACTTTACTGGAACTTTCGTTTTGTTTGCGACGATAATTTCTGGTAAACTTGTCGTAAATTTGGGATTTTTCAACCAATCTTCATTCGGAGTGATGTGCCGGCTGGCACCGGAATCAATGTAAAAATCACTTTTTCTGAACTCGCCACTAAGAAATACGACACTAAAAGCGTTACTTTGCTTTTTTCTTTCTGTTTTCTCGTTCATAAGTGGGCATTGATTGCGATAATGTCCCAATTCTTTACATCGGTAGCAGGTTATTGTTTTCGTGTTTTTGACGTTTGAGTTTGACGTATTCGACGCATAGATACTGGAATTCGCGCCATGTTGGGTTGTGTTGGCACTACCTTTACCGTTTCTTTTTTTTTGTTGTTGCCAACTTCGGGCTACTAATGCTGAGCTAAATTCCGATTCATTTGCGCCGTTCACTGATTCCATATCAAGTAATTTGGTCTTGATTGTATCGGCAGTTATTTGTATTCCGGAATGCTCAATAGCCATAATCATTGGCATATACCTCTCTGGTAATCCGGCCAGTAACAATGAACCAACCCATTCATCGTTGATTTTGAAACCCGTGCTGCTTAAACGTTGAGAAGTCTCCACTATTTGTGTCACATAACTCGTCATATTCTCACTGCTTTCTAGTCGTATAGAAATTAAATGACGAAGCAAAGTTATCTTCCGCGAAAATCCTGAATCGTCGAACAAAGAACGCAATTTTGTCCACAACTCCTTCGTGGTGTTTGTCTCCTTTATGTGCACATATAACGATGTATCTATCGTTAAAATCAGCTTCGCTCGTGCTTTAGCATCTGCAGCTTTTGTTGCGGCGTCCGTCCCTTCTTCTTTTAGGTATTTATCGGCTGTCTCCAACACCAATAGATTTTCGACTGCAAAAGCCCAATCGTCGAAGTTTTCGCGGCCTTTCAGCTTTGGCACATTTGTTAAATAGCTGGAACTCATTTTCTTACGTACACGACACGAAATATTCTCAATAAACTGTTTATTTGAATCACTTTACAGAAGGGTGAGGCCCATAACCTGTAATTAAAACGACCGATTTGACAGTTCACCAACGACTAACTTTATTTAAAAAGTGCAAATCACTTATTGCCAGAGACAATGCATAGCTCACCTAATATTAAACAGGCGGCGTTAGACACCCAATTTTGATATCGGTTCAACAATTAAATTTAAGAAAAATCATATGCGAGACTTCTAACCTTTTTTGTCATTTGACTTGTTATTGGAAAATTAAAGTCTGTATTTTAATTTAACTATAATAATTAATGCGTCGCGAAAAGTTAGAACTAATTAATTTTGAACTCTTTGGGGTAATTCGTTATTGTGTTTTAAGTTTTACCACATATTTCAATTTTAATTAGTGGTTGCATATAGCTGAGCAGTCACAGTAGGTAATTAATTTTAAAACTGTTGAGTTAATTGGTTCTTTACTATTTAACAGTTACAATTATTGTATTAGAATATTGTTTAATTTTTATTAAAATTAATTTATTGGCAAATTAGATACTTTATTCAATTATGTACGAGCTAAGCTTACGTTAATTTCGCAGTGCAGATTAAAAGAAACGTTAGCCCTCTTTTTAAATAAATGCGTACCAAAATTATAAAATAAAATCTGGAGATTCTACTGGTGACCACTTTACTCCTCATTTATTAATAAGGGGATATATTTTCGTAACAGGTATTTTGGTTTAGGAATTTTGTAACATATAAACAGAAAAAAAAAACAATGCAATGTTATGTTACCAATTAGGTATAACTAATTCTCCTTTCATAATAAAAACTAAATAAATAAAGGTTTTTATTATTATTAAATATATAATATATTATAATTGCTTCTCTTGTTAGAAGACTAGAACCTATATATTAAGTTTATCGATAAATTATTTGTATTTTTCAGTAAAAATATTCTAAGCTTCTAACCATGCCACCACAACTCACAAACCGTAGTTTCCACACTATGTATAAACCCAGGTTGGAACCGACAGACTGGATAGCACACGAGTGAACTAGCACAATCGATATCACAATGTTACTCTTTAGTGGAAACCAAATGTAGATGTGCATGACATTGGAATAAAAATGTATTTTTAGCTTTTGGCTTTTATTTGATAACCTTTCTCTATCATGTAACACACGATTTCAGCTAGAAGGTAAGTATGATTGCGTTCATTGAGTTCTATAAGTTATATTTTTTAAACCCCGACGTAAAAAGAGGGGTGTTATGAGTTTGACGTGTGTACTTGTGAGTTTGTGTATCTGTCTGTGGCATCATAACTCTTGGAGAGATTTTAGTGTGATAGGTTACTTTATCGAGAATGTTCTTGGCTGTTTGATGACAATTGGTTCAGCCATTCATAACTCATGGGTTTTTTTACTGTTTTGATCGGGTTATTTTTCTTCCGTATCATAATTACGTGTTCAATAGATTGTCGAAGCGTGTCTACTACTAGATAAATTATGTAGCATGAAATAAAATGTGAAGGGGATTTTTTTTATTTTCATTTTACTTGTTAATGTTGAACAGTAAGACATTTAATATTCAAAACCTGTCTTATTATAAAATCTCCGAAAAATTGTCACCTATTAAGCTACTGATTCACTAATCTCTATAGACAATTTATGTAGAAGGTACTAAACATTTTTTTATGAATAAGACTTTGTTTCCGTGTCAAACCGTGTCTTACATAGACAAACATTAGATTAAACATAGGATTTGTATGGACAGCAACTGGAGAAGTTAAATGACAACTGCTGGCATCGAGGTGGAGATTGAGCAAAGGGACAGTTGGAAGACTAGCCATAAATAGGAATACTAATATCCTTTCCCAAGGAAACAATAACTGGAGAGATTTTCAAAACCTACAAGGTAAATAACGTCCTTATAACCATGTAGGTCAAACAATCTATCTCCAGAATCTCGGGACATTCACATTTCGTCGACCCGAAAATGTCTCGCGAACGATTCATTTGTCACCGACAAAAAAGAGATAAAAAGTAAGCCTACAAAGTTACAATTTGAGTTGAACCTCTGCTCGAAGGTGTAAATACCAATATTTGTGTCGGAGCCACCCACAGGTCCGTTCTGCATGACTGGCTCATGCTCACTGAAGTTTGAAGTGCGTGGTTGCGTGGTACTGTCAACATAGAAAATAATGTTCAAGGTTTTGAAAATGGAATTCAATGAAAATGTTCCCTAACTTTTGTGTGGTAGGGGTAAAAATCGAAAAGAACTTTAGTTTGACGGTCCTACGTCAGACTCCTTTGAAGTTTTTTTTCTTTATCTATTATAGATGAGAAAAAGTCAATTATTATTATTACAATTAATCAGAAGTATCTTTTCCTACGATTTTGGCTTACGTTGAATAGGTTACAGAGTTTCTGATAGGTGTGTCCACAAATAACCGGACGGAGTATCAAGGCTGAAAACTATTGCTAGACAGTCCATCATTTGGGCTCAATTATGTCGTTGAAAGTACAGCTCTTACTTTTATTCATTGATTTTTACCCGACTGCCGAAGGAGGGTAATGTGTTTATCAGTCTATGTATGTATGTATGTTTGTTCCTATGTGGCGTTCTAGGGACCAAACGCGTTGGCCGATATTGATGAGTCTTACGTCAATCGATTTGTCTTGATCCTGCGAGTGTCACAGGCTACATTAAAATTGAAAAATAAAAAAATGCCGGATTTTAGGCGCCATATTGTGGGGCACAATTTTTTTTTCTTCCGAACCCGTCGTATGGGGTATCAAAATAAAGGGATTTAAAAGGTGATTTCAAAAATATAAATATGTTTAAATACCCAATTATAAAACTAATACCTAACTACACCGTGAAATTTAAATGGTTGTTTTCCCGCAGCGAAATGGTTTTTTCTATGTAATACAATCGTTTCGTAGTTATGTAAAATATTAGAAACAAAAACTGGCATATTTAACATTGTGAAAAACTTAACTCGAAAGCGATCACGAACCAATAGTAATACCTCCCGATATCTACGGCCGAACGACAGCGGGGCGTTGACCCGGGTGCTAAGTAGGTCAGGATCACTGTCAAAAGGATTAGGTTCGAAGGCGGCTCCGTTTGATAATGTTGCGCGCGGGCTAGTTTATGCCGTATTACTACACGCGAGAGCTTATTTTACTTTAAACATTTAATAAATCGGTATTTGCTTTGTCGGCTTAGCGGTGGTATTGTTCCTTGCAAACTATTTTATGACGTATCACTACGTGCGAGAGTTTATTTTGGTTTGAACATTATCTTGTGCATCGTTTTTCTTTGCCGGTGGTGACGCGAGTAGTACCTAGTACCTACAAGTTACTATTGTAACTCACGTTTTCGAGTTGATGAATATTTTTTAAATTATTTTAAAACAAAAACATCGTTATTTTTTTACTTTAACTCTATGCTTCGAAAGTACTCCTTAAGGCAAGTCGTTCTGCCGCGGGAAAACAACCAATTAAATTTCACGGTAAAGTAAACAATAAAATTGTTAATTAAAAAAAAACAAAAAACCCGACTGCTTAAAAAGCGAACTAAAAACGCAAATGTGTTTCCTCCGACTGCACAGCATGATTTTCTTCTTGTTTACGGCTTTTTAGTTTTTTAATTATTGATCTAATAGTCAGAATCACTCAGGACATAAAGTAAATACGTCATCTTCCACATAAGCTTAATGTAACCGTAGGTGAAAAGATTTTCATTCCAGCTAACAACGGAATTCTATTCCTGATTCGAACACGCCAATTTTATCCTCGTGTCCATGGAAACGAGAAATATTCTAAAAATGCTAGCAGAATTTTTATTTAAGCCCAAGATATGTAGGAGAATCGAATAGACGGGAATTCTCGAGACCGTAAAAATGTATAACTGGATTAAGTATGTATGAGGCCATTAGTGTGCCGTGCCGGGTGTTGTCGGGGCCCGTGAGATGTTACGATGTATTGTGCTTATCTTAGTAATATGGGACAGATGGCTCGACTCGTCAGTGACGCAATTAAGGTAAACTTTCTAAGAATATGCCTTTGTCTGTCGGAGTTTGATTTTAATAATTAAAAGTAAAAATCTTTTCAACACACTTGCTCATAAAGTGGCTCTAATTTCCCCGTAATTAGGCACATAATGACACCTGTTATCAAACTGTGACTTTTTCATTACTATTATTCACAAGTGAATTAAAGAGTTTTCTTTTTATTTATTGGTTGAGTTGCTTTGTTCTTAAAAAAGTTTCGATACAAAAAAGATCGTGCTCAATAGTACAAATGCAACACATTTCATGCAACTTCGTATTTAAATAGATAATTTCAACTTGTACGTGTTTAATAAATAAAACTTTCACTTAAATATAATTTTTGTGTTTGTCTGTAATAAAGAAAACTTGAAATTCCCCATTTCGTACGTGGCGAAAACGCTATCCGCGAAAAGCCAAGAAAAAAGATTCTTTTTAGTCTATGGCCGATCGCCATTGTTAGATGCGCGCGCATAGGAAAACTGATTCATTTTGTCCGCCATTGCGAAAAAAATTTCACAACTCGTTTTCACTGTTGGAAATAATTTTTTAGTATTATTTTCTTCACAAGTGTGTTGAAAAACGTCGTATGATACACGTGTGTATTGATGATTACCGTCCTCGGCTCTCTTAAGACCCTCACCTAACGGCTCGGGTCTCAATGGCGCCTCAGCGGTAATCACCAACATTACACACTTGTACCATAATGTACTATTATAACCAACCGACTTCAAAAAAAGGTTCTCAATTCGTCGGTATCTTTGTTTAATGTTTGTTCCTCGATTACTCAAAGACCCCTGGACCGATTTTGAATATTCTTCTTTTGTTTAAAAGGTTATACTTTCCAAGTAGTCCCATAGTCATCAGGTCAGAATCTGATGATGGGATCTTGGAGAAAACAAGGGAACTCCCCAAATATTATAAGCATATGTATAGCGATTTTGGTATTTTCATCAACAATGCAATTATTTGCAATCAGAAAGTATCATTTGGTGAAGTGGAACTGATGAAGAAGACCACTCGAACTCTTTAATGCTCTGTATGTCACGGGTATAAGATATATCGAATAGTTAACAGACTTTGATTAAGCAAATACTTATTAAATAAATGGTACTATCTGATGATGAACCCCCTTTTTTATTGCAAGCTACAACCGGTAGGCTGTAGCTTGCAATAAAAAACTAGCTAATACTTTTATGAAGTACTAAGGATTGGATCAGAATTTCAAATTAGGGATTAAAAACGTGTCAAGTTTACTTTAATGCTGAAATTTGCCACATTTTTAGGCTAAAGCAGAGCTTGACAAATCATCTTCATCAGCCTTATAATGTTCCCACTGCTGGGCATATTCTCTGTGAGAGAGGTAATGGGCCTTAATCCACCACGCGGGCCCAGTGCAGGTTGCTGAATGTCACATTCTATTTGTAAGTATTCTTTCTTTTTTTTAAGAAATTGACGCATACACTGTTCTGTTGTTGTTGAATTCGGTATTTTACCTATGTTTGCAATATTTGTAAGCATGTGAGAACCGTGTTCCTATTTATCAAATTTATTAATTTACCTGTTAATGCTTTTAATACTTTATACCGTGTACGGCGCATTATAGTGTGTAGTGCTATTCTGGGTACATCGTCCTCACATATATGAATTTTTTAATGTATGTACTTATGTAAATATTGTAAAACACCATTTTTTTTAAAGGAGTAAGTATAGAGTTTCTTGTGCGTTCTTCTCCATAACAAGCTACTTTCCGAATGCACGGTAGAATCAACTTTTATTATTACTTGTAAATTTTAATTTGTTTGACGTTCAAAAGTGCCGCTTAGTTGAATAAATATATTTGACTTGACTTGACTTGACTTAAGACACGTAACTCGGCATCAGCCGTTAGCACTGGGCCTACGAGCTTGACAAATAATCAACTCCAAATTATTAATTCAAAGATCTGGGCTAGATCTATCAGTACAACGTTGTTTGATAACAGTCTTTGAAACAAGATTCATCACAAAGAAATGTGTATCAGTAAGTTTACTGAAGCTGAAGCATTGAGTCTAAACAAGATATCTACGATTCTCAGAAATATATCCTGGAAACTTGCCTCTATTACTGCTCCGATTGCAAAGCGAAGTAAATCTGTAACCAAGTCAGGTTTCACTAACAAATGTACCAACCGTTTGACAATTCATTTGACTGAGAATCAGTTGGAATGTTTTCCTATTCTTTACAAGACGTACGTTTAGAGGTTTAAGTGAAATTATAAAAGAAAAACACAGATATCAGTATTGGCAAGATAAAATATAAAATACACTGTAATATAGTACCACCTGATTATCTAACGGACAACAACAATAATAAGAATTGGTATAGTGGTTGCATGCGCTACTTATAAGGACCATTTCTTTTTTTGTTTTGTTGAATCATCCAATGACTTCTCCTGCTTGGCTAAAGCCCACCCGTGTTTCTTCAGTTGCTTGAGCCAGCGCTAGTTACTCTTTTTCAAATTTATCCGCGACCCATACAGGCATCGGCCCTAGAAGACCCCGTCAGTTTTTGCTGAAATCTCTTTGAGGGGCGCGTGGAACACGGGTTCAATGCCCGGGTCGGTAAAGTGTTTTTGGATTTTACCATCTGGATTTGTACTCGGTTGATGGCAATAGGATCAAGCCCTATTACATGGGACATAAAAACAGTTAATTTGAAAATCGAAAACCCGATAGCTTAAAAAACGAACTGAAAAGATGTAAACAAAAAGAACTGGCTGACCACCTGATTTTTCGACTGCACAGTTATCATTTTTAGAATTCCGTACCTCAAAAGTTAAAAAATAAGAACCCTTATAAGATCACTTTCTTGTCCGTCTGTCCATCTGTCTGTCTGTCCGTGTGTCACCACTGATTTTCTCAGGAACGGGTGGACCTAGCAAGTTGAAATTTATACCAGATACTTAGGTCTTTAGTCCCTATTAGGTGTATAAAACCAAGGTCACCACGACAAAAAGATACAAGCAAATTTAGTTTCTCGCGAAAAAAAAAAGATTTTTTTGGAATTTTGCATTTACTTGTGTTACCTTGCTTTTAACCAAAATTGACAATTCTTTTTTTTTTTTTTTTTTTTTTTGTTTCGGGGTGGAAAATCCTCATTGGATGTCCTCCGCCCTGGGGGGCGAAGGGGTCTGTCAGACTTGTACTGACTAAAAACCACCCCGGTGTTCCGTCTCACACCTGCACCGGGGGTCGCGGGAACAACGATACTTCCGCACCCCCCGGCTAGTGCCGGCCCGCCTCTGCGGGCCACGATCTCGGGTTGGGGGGGGAGTGAGGTGTTGGACTCCCCCCGCGACGTCTAAGAGGGGCGCGCGTGGAACACTACGCGCCACCACCTCAGGTCCTGATATCTGGGGGGCGACGGACGTCCCCGAGTCTGTCGCCCCTGGACCCATTTAGGGGGGCTGGAAGAGGGCGTTGTCCGCCCTCCGCCGACGCCCGGCGCGTCTTCTGCGGATCGGGTTAGCGGATGAAATCTCCCTCTCCCTCTCCGCAGCTTCCTTCTGCGAGACGACTGTTTCGCAGAAGGATACCACCGCGTCCCAGGACTCCTCGCTGCCGACCATAGACTCGACTACAGCCGGCAGCGACAGGTCACTGCCTACTTCAGAGATGAGGGCACGGCGTGGCTCCTCCCAAGCGGCACACTCTGCCAGCGTATGCCGCGCCGTGTCCTCCCGGCAGTCGACGCAGTGGTGACACCGGGCGTCCGGCTCCCTGTTTATGCGACACAGGTACTTCCCGAAGCAACCATGCCCCGAGAGCACCTGCGTCACCCGAAACGACAGGGAGCCGTGCCTCCTCCCGAGCCAGCGCTCGAGCACTGGCCGGACCGCCTCGATGGTAATGAGGCCGGCGGTAGGTCGTGAAAGCCTGTCCCGCCATTCCGCCACCAGGACCTCGCGAAGCTGAGACTGACGCAACTCCATATGTTGCTGCATCAGTCCTTCGCCCCGCGCCCGCGCTTCCTCGCGCCACCGATGCAGTGACGCGAGTACCTTCGCCTCCAGGTCCCAGGGCGGGGATCCGGCCAATGCGCAAGCCGCCTCGTACGAGATCGTGCGATACCCCCTGATGACTCTGACGGCCATCGCTCTCTGCGGCTTTCGCAAAACAGCGATGCTGCCGGCCGTCAGGTCAGCCGCCCAGATCGGGGCCCCATACAGGGCCATCGATCGCACGATCCCCACGTAGAGCCGCCTACAGGCAGCGCTCGGGCCCCCCAGATTGGGAAGCAGCGTTGACAGCGCCCCAGCCGCGCCCAGCAACTTGGGCGCCAGCCGTCGAAAGTGGGGGCCGAAATCCCACCGGCTGTCGAGCACCAATCCCAGGTACTTCATGGTTGACTCGACAGCGATTCGAGCCCCCCCGACGACGATGTGGGCATCGGGCGGTGGCGCCCGCCGGGGGCCATGAAAGACAATGGCCTCCGACTTGTTGAGGGCCACCTCCAGGCCAAGGCGCCGTATGCGGCTCACCACCTGTGAGACCGCAGCCGTCGCCAGCAACGCTGCCTCCCTGTACGAACTCCCCCGGGCGGTGACCAGCGTATCGTCCGCGTAACACGTCAGGTCTACGCCCGGTTGGAGTTCGCCCCTCAGCACCCAGTCGTACCCGATGTTCCACAGGGGCGGGCCCAAGACCGAGCCCTGTGGAACACCGCACGACATGCGGTGCTGGTTTTCGACGCCATCACGTCCCACGTAGGTGACACACCTCTCCGCCAAATAAGCCCCGACGATGCGGCGGAGGTAGGGAGGCACTCGATGATACCGCAGTGCCTCCCGAACACAACTCCAGGGCAGGGTGTTGAAGGCGTTGGAAATGTCCAAGGACACCGCCAACATCACCCCACCCCGGGACACCGCGTCCTCCGCCAGGACTCTCACCTGCGATATCGCGTGAATGGTGGAGCGCCCATGCCGAAAGCCGAACTGGCTTTCGTCAAGGTCCGGCCCCTCTCTGTATAAGTGGCTAACGAGGCGGGCAGCGATTATCCGCTCGAACAGCTTACCCACCTCGTCTAGCAGCACTATGGGCCGGTACGCGGACGGCGAGTCCGCAGGGCGCCCCGCCTTCCTGAGCAGGACCAGACGACCAGATTTCCACAGAGTAGGAAACTGGCCCCGCTCAAGGCACGCTGTGAAGAGTCCTCTCAGCCAGGGCTCTAGCTCCTTCAGTGCGAGGGCTAGCACATGGCCGTGGATTCCGTCGGGCCCCGGAGCCACGTTCTTGGCCCGGAGCCGCATCACGGCCGCCCCCATCTCTGCCTGTGTCACCTCTGGGACGCTGATGGCGTCCTCCTCTGTAGACTCTGCGGCCGTGGGCAAAGCCATCGGCGGCGGGATATGCTCCGCTCTCGCCGGGAAGAGGGCTGCGACTACCTCCTCCAGCAGCTCGGGTTGGAGACTCATCGTAAGTGGAGGCGCGGCGGCTCGAAGTTTTCCTCGAACCGCTCGATAAGGGCGCCCCCAAGGATCCCCGTCTAGAGTCTCCAACATCTCCTCCCTGGCTCGCTTCTTCGCATCGCCGATAGCCAGCCGCAGAGTCTCCGTCGCCGCGCGGTACACCTCATACAGCGCGGCTTCTTCGTCAGGGACCCGACGACGTCTCCTCCGGTATCGGGTGTACTGGCGTCTGGCCGCTACGCACGCGACACGGAACTGTGCGATCTCGGCGGACCACCAGTACACCTGGCGCCTCGCTGACTGTGCGTGGACCCGGGGCATGGACGCGTCGCTGATTTGCGTCATCGCCCCGCGGAACCACAGCGCCTCCTGTTCGACGTCAACGGGTCCGGTTGTTGCCGACTCCCGGATCCAGGCCTGGACAATGGTGGCCTCCTCGAGAAGTTCCCTGTCGATGCGCTTGCGCGCCCAACGCGGACCGTTCGTTCGCGGGGCCAGCGCACCGCGGCCGCCTGCGGTCTGGGTGGAGACGTCGAAACGGATATATCTGTGATCCGATAACGTCTCCACCTCCACGGCGACACGCCAGTCACGGACACGGCTTGCGACAGCAGGGCTTGCGAACGATACGTCCACTATTGAACCGCCCCGCTGTCGCACGCACGTGTAGACCGAGCCCCGGTTTAGGACGACCAAGCCGGTGGTGACTGCCCATTCTTCCAGCACCTCACCCCTAGCATCGGTTACCGGAGATCCCCACGCCGAAGACTTGGCGTTGAGATCCCCTAGTAACAGCACAGGGCGAGGGTGGAGTTGGCCTACGACGGCGCCCAACTCGACAAGGAAACTCTCGAAGTCGGCGAGACTCTTGTTGGGCGAAAAATACGCACCAACTATGCCAACGCCATCCGCGAGGGCGGCCACCCAGCCGTGACCTCGGGACGGGCTGACTAGAGCCCCGCCAATGATGGCCACCAAACCGTCGAGGTCTCCAACCCAGTTATCCCTGGGTGGGACGAAATACGGCTCGGCGACCACAGCCACGTGAATCGACCACTCTGCCATGCTCTGGAGCAAGAGATCCTGAGCTCTGGCACAGTGGTTGATATTGCCCTGGAGGAAATGGTAGAGCGCCATTATGCGCAATCCATTCCCTCCTCTCCATTCCTAGGCCGGGAGTCGGCCGAAGAGCAGCCAGACTGACGAGGGGGTAAAGAGCCCCCGGCAACCTTGGCCCTCCTTCTCCTCTTCTGCTGCTGCGCGGGTGCGCCACAAGCCTTTCCGCCCGCTCTGTGCCCAGCGGGCCTCCCTGCAGCTGTACAGAGGCTGCAGTTTGGCGCCGCGGAGCAATGGGCCGCTTTGTGGCCAGGCTGACCGCAGCGATAGCACTGCTCGCTGCGGTCTGTTTCGGCGGTGCATCGTGCCCTGACATGCCCAATGTCCAGGCAACGATAGCACCGCAATGCCCTGGGTTGCAGCAGCTTCACACGTGCTGAAACCCACCCCACCAACAGTCGCCCACCGTTAGCAACCTTGTTCGCCGCCGCCACCGGGCACCGCACCCAAATCATGCCGAGCCCGGTAGCGTCGGCGCGAATCTCACCCGTCCGCACGTCTTCAGCCGGACATCCGCCGGCACGGGCGATGGCCGCTGCGACCTCAGCTGGGGTCGTCGAGTCATCCAGACCGTCGACACGTAGCTCAGCCGTCTTCATCGGCCTGGACACTCGGACGTCCTCTGGGTTCAGGACCTCCCGCAGCTTGGCGGCCAAAATGTCCGCCTTTTCGGCGCTTGAGGCACCCGACACCTCGAGCAGCCGCGCCCCCGTTATCGCCGGCCTCATTTTGAAGCCGGACGGTGTTCCAAGGTCGGGGAACGCGACTTTGGCCCTCGCCTCTGTCAGGACCGCCTTGTAGGAGACGCCCCTTTCGACGGCTCCGGGCTGCAGCGTAATTACTACAGCCGCGGAGCGTGGGGTTCTGACCCTAGGCGGTCCCGCAGCCTTATTTGGTGCCGGTTTCGGTGCTCCATTGGGTGCCTGCGGCGCTGTCTTCTTCTTTCGACGGCGGCCCCTCTTGACCACCGTCGTCCAGGCTTCCGTGAGGGGGCCAGGAGGTGTCAGCACGGTCGCAGCCGCTGCCTGGGAAGTGGGTGCGGCCCTACCCTCAGCGGGCTTACTTGGCCCCTCCGTGGGCTTTGTGGCCTCCTGTCTCCGCTTATCCCCAGCGAGCGGTGGGCGGAGGGTTTCGGCTGGTAGTCTCGCCTCTATGGCCTCCAACCGGGCACCTACCATTTCACCGCATTGCATCATGCAGATGCGCGCAATCTTCTCGATCTCCGCATCCGCAAGTGCAGGGGCCGACGACGGGGCTGGAGATTGAGCCAACGACGGGGCCAGCGAAGGGGCCGTGACGGGCGAACCGACAGCTGCCCTCTGAGCGGCAAACTGCCGCTTGAGGTCCTCCAACTCGGATCGGAGACGGCCGTTCTCCTCCCACAACTTCGCCGTCTCCTCCGTAGTTGTGCGGCTACTGAGGACCTCAACCGCCTCCTGGATGCTGTCCACCGCGTCCTTTAGGGCACGCGTGAACGTGCCCTTCAGGTTGCCCGATTTAGTGGCAACCTTCAGGACGACATCCAGGCCGTCCGACACTTGGCGACTGAGCGCCACCGCCGATGCATCCGCCTTCCGAGCAGAGCGCCGCTCTCGGGCCTGTCGGGCCAACTCACTAACCTCTTCTACCGCGACAGCCCGTTGCTGAGCCCGCTTTGCGGCATTCACCTCCGCCTTGTTTGCCTCCAGCAGGGACGTGGTGGAGCCACCACTCTGGTCCGCACTCATGTGCCCGGGGTCACTGTGCACGCACTCTGCAGGGGCAGGCGTGTCGGCCCGAGGCACGAAGCGACCCCGCACGTCGCGTTCCGTCACTCGAGCGGTAGCACCACTTGCCACCGCGCGACCCCGCCCTCTCCTCCCCGTTGACACTTTCGGGGCCGACAGGTTCTCCTCACTCGAGGAGAGACCCAACGACCCCGAGGCTTTGCTGCGCGGACGCTTCCTCCAACCTTTGGAGCTGCAACCGCGTGAGTCCTGGTCGGACAAATTGTCTGCAGGACCTGAGCCTCCTCGGCTCTTGTTGCCGTCGGTGACGGCAAGTGGATCTTGGTCGTCGTGTAAGTTAATCATCGTCGTTTTCCGTTGAGCATGCGTGTGGTCGTCATTGTTGTCCGAAGACATTGAAGGAAGACAGTTGTTGCCCACCCCAGAATACGGAGGGCAGCCCGCCGAAGCGGGGTGGGACTCCCCGACCGCTGAGCAGTCGGGACCCACCTGGGGACGTTTTTTGCAAGTGCCTTTATTCATTTTTTTTGTTGTTTTTCCTTTTAAAGGGTGAGGTCCCTTTACTCCTTCCTTCCCACTCTACGCCCACTCTCCTACCCTCTGTAAGCAGAGGGGGAAGTAGGCGTTAGAAGCCACCAGGCCCATCCAAGAGATGGACCTGCTGACCCATCTCTAGCCCGGTTCCCTTCACAAACCATCCAGGATGATCTGTGATTGGAACCGTGACCCTTCCTCTTGTGTTGAAATTAGCCGCCCACCCCAACTGTCCACCCAACGTGGGTGGGCAGTTGGAGCCGACGTTGCCCAGGGTGCGCCACGTGGAGGCTTTCAACTTGCACCCCAAAAATTGACAATTCTAGGTCAACCGGAAGTAACCTATAGGTTTTGAGTCGAAAACCTATATGGTAGTTCCCGTTGTCCTAGAATCACGAAAATTGGAAAAAGTAAGGTCTTACAGCACAAATAAAGGAAAAATTCCAAAAATTTAAAAAGTTGAAATTAAGGTAAATTATGGTACTTTCAAGTTTTCGCGAAAATCTATATTTGCCTGTATTTTTTAATCTTAGCCACCAATAACCAATTTTATTATGGTGGTAAAATTCAAATTCTAAATCATTAATTCGAGCGAAGACTCTTAAAGTAATAATGTGCATTAAAACTAAGTATTATTAAACAACACGATACGGTGACATATGTAACTGAAAGCAGTGAACTACGTATATATACGAACAGTCCACTCTGTCAGCAATCATTTTCAGAACCCTGTTAGGGTTGTGCGTGCATAACTCGGGCCACCATTGATGTTGCGCGCTTGCGCATTATCGCGTAAAAACAAACGCGCCGCCCGCCGTAAACATTCCTGACGCACAACAACGCCAAGGCAACAAGGTTATTATACTGGACACCAAGGGCTCCATACTATGCCCGTGAATACCTATCCCACAGGCCGCAAGTGTAGAAGGTCGTACAGAATGTTCTAAAGAGCGTCACCTTTATTTCTGCAGTACAATGTGCAAACCTGCGAGCTATCATATTCGCACGCTCGGAAAGAGCCCTCCGTTCCCTTTCATTGACAGCATTGTCCTTTAAAGCTTATTATTGATACAGACACCGTCAATATTACAACCGAAATTTTGACTGCTAAGCGCGTCAATCAGGGCTTTCAAATACAAATTGAAGAGGGCAGGGGAGGTCGATCCCCCCTGTCTCACTCCACAATCCAATTGATAAGGCTCCAACAGCACACCCGCCCACTGAACTCTGTTGATCTGGCTTCCCTACCAATGCCTGAAGATACTTATAAGCTCGATAGGCAAGCTTATACGTTCAAGTTTCCTCCTAAATATATCTTAGGAAACCAGATCAAAAGCCCTAAACCGTTCGAGGAAGCAAGCAAAAACAGGTGTTCCTCTTTTTGTGTAGTACCTGACCGCTTGCATGAGACACAGAACTGCACTCTCTTTAGAAAGTACTGGCCGAAACCCGAACTGATTGCCGTGCAGCACAAGATGCACGACGAGTTAATGCATAAAAATAAAAAAAATATGTTCGTTTAGCTGTGTATCAAGCAACTATCGACTATGGTCACAAGCCAGGTAAGAGGACGCTGAGACCTGTTACTATGTTGTAGAAGTGTCTGCAGTCATACGCAAAGCCCTGATGTCAAAAGACCGCGTGTTTGTGAATTGAACTTCTGCAGGCATTGCACGGTCCATTGAAAAGATTATATCATTTCTACTAGGATTCTGTACTTCTAATATACCCCTATTCTGTTTAACCGTGTAAGGCATTCACGTATGATACAGTTTGAAATAGATTGTTCAGGAATATAAGCATCTCCATCGCGGACGTTAATTGGAATCTTTAGTAACTTAGATGTACCTGCTGGAATAATATTCTCATACAAATTAGTTTTACGTGAGTCATAGATTGTAATAGGGTTTGAAGCGAACTTCATCATGCCCTGTTGGAGATTTTACCCTGATCACACGGTGTTATAAGTGCCAGCAGTATGGACATACTGCCAAGTCATGTCGGCAGGCATCCTACACCTGTGGGGACTGTGGCGATCAAGGTCACTCTATAAAAGAATGTCCAAAGAAGGCAGATGATCCAAAATGCGCTACTTGCTTGCATTACAAAAAAGCCCGACAAACACAACACAGGTTCTGCTGACTGCCCCGCGAAACAAATGGCTGAAAAAAGGTACATCAATTCCATCGATTATGGAGGCGCTCTTAGGCGCCGTAAATTGGTTATTTTTCGGACCTTTTTAGTTTTATTTTTCTTTTCTTTCTTTTTTACATTTTTTATTTGATTTATCAAATTTTATTTTGTTATTTTGCTGTCATAAATATGATTAATAATTTAATTGATGATCTAGATAATTTCTCTGTGTCCGAGTCTAAGATTTGTGAAGCTGAAAACTGCAAACAATATCTATCCGGCTACAAAAATCCGTTAACCATACTAACACAACATATTCGCAGTATTTTTAAGAATTTTGATAGCTTTAGTACATTTCAGCAACGGCTAAACATAATTGACTTATGTGACATTATTGTTTTAACTGAATGCTGGCTTGCAAAGCAATATAACATTCCACTAATTCCGGGCTATAATATGTATAGAAGTAATATAAATTATAATCAAAACGATGGAGTGATAGTTTATGCAAGAAATCATCTGAATTTCTCTGTTGAGGAACCAAATATGCACGACTGTAACAGATTGTTAATTAAAATTGATTCTGAATTTGTTATACTAGCGCTATATCGACCGCCCTCCTTTAAAAATACCACCAGTTTTAATGACTCTCTGAACGACATCTTGCAAAGCCTATCATCATTCAAAAACACTATTTTAATTGGCGATATTAATGCCCTACATACGCTTTAGTGCCGTAAAACGGTAACTTTCTAAAGCATACTCCTCAGTAACAGCTAGGTTAAAAAGATTGAAAAAAAAAAAAATATTATTGTTTCATGTACATAATTTTGAACACAAGGTTTTTTCGTGTAACTAATAGTTTTGCTTTAAAAAATAATTAACAACACGATATTTTTTCGCAACTTTTGGAAACTCCTCCAAAATGACTTGGATGTTTAAAAATATTTTTATACAGAAAAATTGATGGCTGGAATTTCTTCATACCTAACATAGCATATGTAAATCAAATAATATTTTGTAAACAAAACTGTTCAAAAGGAGGTTCAATTTTGATATTTTGGCATCGAGCGGGCGCACGGCCAGTACTGCGTTACATTGGGGCGTATATATCACCTTAATATCAATATTCTTTCAGATAGTGCTAATGCACCTGCTCAGGACTATCTCAATTTATGCGCTTTTCATGGCCTGCTCCCCGCACACAGCTTTCCTACACATCACAGTGGATCTTGTTTAGACCATATCATGCTTAAATCGATATTTCCCTCACTTGCACTTGTTGTTAATTCAACAATAACCGATCATAATACTGCCCTACTAACCCTTAATTGTGAATTACCTAAATTAAACAATCGAACAATTTCTAAATTGAATATTAATAAACTTGAAGATGATTTGCGCGTCATCGCTTTTGAGCCAGTGTACAATTCCGCTGACCCGCAGTTTTGTATGTTGTATGTAATAGAAAATGTTCGACATGCAATTCAGAAAAACACAGTTTTATCGCAGTTTAACAATAAAAATCACAACTTAAAACCATGGATCACGCAAGGGCTTATTCCCTGTATGAAACATAGAGATAAACTGCATTTGAAAGCAAAATCTAATCCAAATAATGTAATATTTAAATTGTCGTACAAAAGATACAGGAATTTTTGCAATGATCTTCTGAGGAAAGTTAAATGCAACTACGATAGAATTGAACTGGATAAAGCTGGCACAAATAGTAAAAAGCTCTGGAAATATATTAGAAATTAATTAATTAGTATACGTCAAAACAAAATGAGTCATCATCAGGTTTATTACAAACACATTCGTCACACCTGGCATCTGCTAACACAGCGAATAATTTCTTTGTTAATGTTGGTAAGTGTCTGGCAGAAAAAGTTCGGGGTCAATCACATTATCTAACAGGCACTCCTTTTATGTGTAGCACCACTTTAACATCCTTTGGGCTGCTGGATACTGATGAGACTGAGGTAGAAATCATAATAACGACTTTGAAAGACGACTGTGCAGTTGGTTGGGATAACATCTCCAATATAATTATTAAGCAATTCAAGTATATTTTAGTACCACCACTGACTTATATTTTCCGCATTTGTTTACCTTCAGGTATTTTTCCCGAATGCCGAAAACAAGCAGTAGTTCTCCCTATCTATAAATCTGGCAATAAAGAGCAAGTGACAAATTATAGACCTATTTCTTTACTGCCTTGTATGTCTAAAATATTAGAAAAATATCAATAAAAGATTGTTCAGATATCTGGAGGATAAATCAATTTTATCAAAGCGCCAGTTTGGATTTAGGCCTAAAGTCTCAACCGCTGATGCCGTACATCATCTGACTGACTATCTAGCACAAGAACTTGACAAGGGTAACCACACAGTAGGCATTTTCCTGGACCTCGCCAAAGCTTTTGATACAGTTTCCATTCCCACCCTGTTGCACAAGCTTAAGACCATTGGTGTAAGAGGATCCCAGCTGAAACCCTTTAAAAGTTATTTGGAGGATCGTACCTAATGCGTAAAGATTGGCAATGTTCTCAGCGCTGATATGAAAAACACGTCATTTAGCGTTCCCCAGGGAAGTGTTTTAGGGCCTACTCTGTTTTTGATATAGAACACGACATAATTGTATCTTACGCTGACGACACTGCTCTACTTTTTTCGGCTGAATCAGAAAATGCCGACGTTTGCCGATGAGTGCTCTCGCCTTACCGATACGATGCTCAATCCTGGACTCCCAAGCTGGTACAGCTGGTCGTGTAGCTCTGTTACTTTTTGGGAATTTGACGTTAGCTACGCGACATGCCGCAGCAGCCGCACAGTACAGTATTGAGTGGGTATCGGCAAGGTCTTCGCTGCTATCAAAAACATTTGATAGCTGCGAATCTAGAGCACACACCAGCGCCCTATTTTTCTTATGCATGGGCAGACGAGGTAGTCGAGGTCTAAGCTCAGGCGGTGTGGAGCGATACTCGCTGAATGCACATTCCAAAGCGCTCCTTAAACGTGCATTGCATTGGGTACTCACAGATATAGCCCTGTCGTCGTCATCCTCACCATCATTATCTGGTCGCGGTGAAACACTGGGTTGCAGTTGCACCGCGGCCAGAGGCAAGGCAGGCGGGACACGGCTATTCCGTGATTCATTGCGCAGTCTATCAAGTACGGCATCATCCAACATACGGTTACGTTGGATGACCCGCACCTGATCCGACAGACGTTGGGCCGAAACGTTGACAGCTGGCTCAAGCACCTGAAACAGAGAGAGCATCCGACCACGGTATGCAGTCAGGTTAATTCCCCCCTCTGTAGCCCCAAAGTATGCGCGCATAACGTTTTCATTGATCGATTGCGTCCATCACATGCGCTGCACACTTCCACTGGGAGCGGGGACCCTGTCAGAGGCCGATGGGCCTCGAGATCCCTGGCTGTCCGGCGGCCGGCGTCCTCCCCGTCGACGCGCAGGTGCTGGTGTCGTCGGCGGAGAGAAGTATTTGTCGCTCGAGCTCGACGCAACTGCAGCGTCCGGGATCGCTTGACTTACGATTGTAGATGGTCCCGGCGGCTGCGAGGCGGAGCTGAGCGATGAACCCGAAGATGTTGGCACGGGCCTGGCTTCTTGTGAACATATTTTCATTGTCTCAGCTTGTCAAATAATTTTTCATGTTGATTTTGGCGGATTATATTGTAACTATTGTAGTTTTACATTATCTTTTTTTTTGTTGTCTTTGTTGTAGTGTGTTTAGTCATTTTTCTATTGTATTATTCTATATTAATATTGTATTAGTTTAAATTGGAAAATTGAGAGAGAAAATTTTATGTGTCACCTTGACACGTCAGGCCACAGATATTATTATTCCATTTATTCATTTTATATACATATTTTTACATTTTTAAATATTTATTTATTTATTTAAGCCTCTTTAATTCCTTAGTAATATTAATTACAGAGTTTTTTATTTTTTTATTTTACATAATTTAACTAAGGACCTCTCGACGAGTATAGGCCTCCTCCATATCACTCCACTTTTTTCTATCTTGGGCTGTTCTCATCCAGTCGTTGTTTGCGAATTTTATAAGTTCGTCTTCCCATCTTTCCAGGGGGCGACCCCTTTTCCTTTTTCCGGAGGGGCCAGCCCATGTAGTAATTTTTCTGGTCCATCTCTCTTTATCCTGACGTGCAATGTGACCAGCCCATTTCCATTTAAGTTTCTTGCAGTGGGTTAACGCATCAATAACTTTTGTCTTTTCTCTTATTTCGCTGTGTCGTTTTTTGTCTCTGAGTTTCAAGTTAAGAATGCTTCTCTCCATGGCTCTTTGGCATTTTTCAATTCTTTCTTTCGTGTGCGAATTATAGATCCAGGTTTGACTTGCATATGAGAGGCAAGGTAAAAGACATGAGTCTAGGACTTTCTTTTTTAATCTTAAAGGTAAATCAGATTTTAGAACTTCTTTGTGGCTCCAGAACTTGTTCCATGTCATTTTAATACGTCTCTTTAATTCGTCACGGTGTCTTGATTTTGAGAAAGATATTTGTTTTCCTAAATATATGTATTCATGAACATATTCCAACTGTCGACTCGCTACAAATATGGGTCTTTGAGTTTTGTTACACATGATTTTAGTTTTTTCGACATTTAATTCTAGACCAATATTGCGACTGACGTAGTTAAGTTCGTTGATCATTTCTTCAAGTTGTGATGCGGTTTCTGAGAACAATACGATGTCATCTGCGAAACGTAGGTTGCTAATGTAACTTCCTTTAATACGTATACCTTTTTTTGTCCAATTAAGTTGTTTCATGATGTCTTGTAAAACAGTTATAAATAATGTCGGGGACAAGGGGTCGCCCTGTCTTACACCTCTGCATATGTCTATTTCGGGGCCAGTTTTATCTAATTTCACTCGGCTAATGCTTTTTTTGTAGATGTCTTGTATTAGTTCAATTGTTTCTAATGGCATATTACATTCGTGTAGAGCTTTCCATATGCTAGCGTGGGAAATTGAATCAAAAGCCTTGGCATAGTCGATGAATGCACAGTATAAGGGACGTCTTTGTTCTTCGTATTTTTCTATTATTTGCTCTAGAACGTGAATATGGTCCATTGTTGAGAAATATTTCCTGAACCCAGCCTGTTCTACTGGTTGGAATTTTTCAGTGATTTCAGATATGCGCCGTTCTAGACATGAGGCGAATAACTTGTAGAGGCATGGTTGTAGGCTTATTGGCCGATAATTTGCAATATTTGCAGGATCTCCTTTTTTATAGAGTAAGATGATGTCAGATTTGGCCCATTCTTTTGGAATCTGTCTACAGTTTAGTACTTCATTAAAAAGTGCTGTCAAATAGGGTGTCAGTACATATCTTCCTGCTATGATTATTTCATTGGGTATATTGTCAGGGCCACAGCTTTTACCTTTCTTTAAAGATTCAATTTTCGTAAGGATTTCGTTATTTGTGAATCTTTGAAGTGGTGGTGGATGAGAAGATGGTCCGTTTCTTGATATTTCACATAAATGGTTATTTGAAAAGTTATCTTTTCTAGAATATAAATCCTTGTAGAAGTTAGTGGCTGTCTCTATTATTTTAGACCTCGAGGATATTTCTCTATCAGACGATTTTTCCTTCACAGTCGGTATCCAAGTTTTTGTCAAGTTTAGCTCTTTGTATCCTTTTTTCAGACTCCCGGTGTCAGATATATGTTTTTCTATTATCTTCAGTCTGTGGGCTTCGTACTCTTTCTTGATTCTTTTGTGTATATTTTTATAGAGGTTACTTAGTTCCTGTTTTTCTTCTTTTGTTCGTGCTTTATTATTTTGTAGATCTTTCCTCCTGTTCAATAGTAGTCTTGTCTCCTCAGATATAATTTGTCTTGGTTTGTTTATTGTTTTCTTTATAGTATTTATGGATTCAGTGATTGCTTTTTTTATATTTGAATAATATATTTCTATATTTGCGCATGTTGATAACTCGGTCTCTTCTAATCTTTGTTTTAGATTTTCTAGGAATAGGTTTTCATCATTTATTGATTTCAAAGTGCAGTTTGTTAGGTTATATTTTACTCGACATTTTTTAGTTGTTGATATTTGGAACTCACTTCTTATAAGGCGGTGGTCGCTTGGGAAATTGAGGTCCAAAATATCTATGTTTGTAATTTTTTTTTTTATATTAGACATAATATAGTCGAGTTGATATTTAGTTCCTTTAGGTGACATCCATGTCCACCTATTCTTAGTATTCTTTTTGAATATGCTGTTGATTACAGTTAGATTATTCTGAAGAGCAAATTGTACTAGTTTTTCGCCTCTTGTATTCCGGTTGCCGTAGCAGTATAATCCTAGTGTTCTTTCTTCCTCTGGCTGTCGTTGTCCAATGCAAGCGTTGAAGTCGCCCATTACGATGACATTTTTGTAGCTTTTATCTAGAGCTTCTTGTAACTGTTTGTAGAAGATGTCAGACACGTCATCGCTCGCAGTGCTGGTAGGTGCATAAGCTTGTATAATAGAGATATCTGTTCTGCCCAATTTTAAATTCAATATACATGTTCTTTCTGAGATTGCAATGAAGCTTTCTATGTTTTCTTTAAGACGTTTTTTCAGTAAAAATCCCACACCATGATGGCCCTTGGTTTCACCATAGTGGCAAAATATATGATCATTGTCTTCCAGTATTTTGTAGCCTGTTCTGCGTACTTCGGCGAGTCCAATAACATCATAATTTATTTTTGAGATAGCGTCTTTGAACTCTAGAAGCCGTTCGTTAGACAGTAGGGATCGTGTGTTGTATGTACATACGTAAAGTGATTTGAGTGGAGGGTTGCGGTCGTTAGTCCCCGCGGTGACCGGCCGTATTGGGGGCTGTTGTGGAGAGGTCGCTTTATATCAATACTTTATATTCAGGTTTGGTTGTTGAGGCACAGTAGAGGTGTTGTCTATGTGCGTGGAAATTGAAGGCAAGTCCTTGTTCTGGTTAGGGTTTTTTAGCATGTATTGCTGGATATTTGCATTCTGTCTTTTCGAAGGGTTTTGGGTATTATTTTTTCTTAAGGGTGGTCCGTTGTTGAACTCTGAGGACTCGGAGAGATTCCTTTTATTAGAGTTTTGGTAACGCTTGGATCCCTGGAGTTGTTGATTGCTTTGCTCTTCAGGAATAATGATAAGTTTATTGTATTTTAAGAAAGCTTTACGACCTTTATCTCTTTCTTCCTTTAGTTGGGCGCTTAATTTCTTGCGTTCTTCTAGTATTTCCCGGGGGAAGTCTTCTTTAATATAATATGGTGTATCGTCGAGATTTTTCTTGTTTTTTAATATGTTGATTTTTATGCCCAGCGTGGTGAGGGTTACAACAATAGGTCTTGTTTTTCCGTCGTCTTTTTTCCCCAAGCGCCTTGCTTCTTCTATGTTGGTTTCATTGTAGTTTAAACCCATCTTTTGCTTTAAAATATTTAGTATGTTTTTCTGTAGATCAAAATAGTTTCCTTCGCCTTCTTCAATCCCGAAGAAAATTAAGTTCTTTTTCCTAATTGTTCGTTCTAGTTGTTGTATGCGCTGGCTCTGATCGTCCACAGATTTTTGAAGTGTATTGTATTTAAGTTCCATGCATGCGAATTTTTCATCGATGTTGTTGTTTATGGTCTGTGGGATGCTTTGTTTCATATCGCGTATTTCGGTGGTTTGTTCGTCGAACTTTGTTTGTAGATTTCTAATTAGTTTTGTAAGTTCTTCCATTGCGATGTTTTCTTATTTTCGTTACGAGTAATTTTATTTGATAATTACGCCCTCTCACGGTGAGTAGCCGAACGTACGTGGAACGTAAGTTGGTGACGGCAAGGTTTCGATTGATCTAGTTGTCTTATTTGTTCCACCACTCTACGCGAGATAGCGCTGGTCCCAAACTTAGATGAGAATGATATTGTACTTTTTATATTTGGTACGTGTTTTAGGTTATGTAAAGTCTAGCTTTATGATAGATGTAGGACACACACTTCACTGGACCTAATTAGGTTGGTTTGCCGAACGTTTTTGCATATATCACTGATTGTAGCTGTCTTTGTAATGGCACTTTGATGATAAATCGTTCCAAAAGTGTCAGCACTATTTTGTGGTTTTTAGCAAAGTTATGTAGTTTCAGTCGTCACTTATACACTTTGACTTTGAATTTTGCCACTATACACCTTTTAACATTCAATTAAACACTTATATCGCAGAATTTTTATTAATATTATGATATTTAACACAGAGTCGATGTGAACGTAAACACTCACTAGCGCCACCTTTTCCAAAAAAAAAAAAAAAAAAATATAAAATAAAATATTATTCTATAAAAAATAAAATAAAAAATCATTTAAAAATACAAAAATAGTAGCCCACCGGTATCGGGAACAGGGTCCAAGCTACCGGTGGTCAGGGCTCCTGAGAGAGGAACCTCCTAACGATACGCGCCGTGTCCAGGAGTACCGCTTTCTGGATCAAGCCCTTGATCCAGCTGCCCAACGAGGGCCTCCTAAGATGTTGGTCGAGGCTCTTGGCTATTATGCCATTGGCCGTAACGACTATCAGCACAATGATCGCTGTATTCACGTCCCACATGTCGACAACCTCGCGAGCCAGATCAAGATACTTGCTTTTCTTATCTCTCTCAGCCTTCACGAGGTTCTCGTCATGTGGGACCGCTATATCAACAATCATTGCGCGACGCTCGAGTCGGTCTATCACCACTATGTCAGGCTTATTGGCAACAATAGTCCTGTCAGTGATGATAGACTGATCCCAATATAACGTGACATTGCCATTTTCGAGAACTGGGTCAGGCACATACTTATAGTAAGGCACTTCCGACTCCACAAGATTGTATTTAAGAGCAAGTTGCTGATGGATTATCTAGCAAATAGTCTCCGTTAGCCAGACTAGAACAACCGGAGACATTGTGACGGATTGATTCACCCGGCCGGTGACATGCCCGACAGATGTCAACCATGCCGTCCTTCACAATGTATTTCCGGTAGTTGTTCGTCATCATAACTTTGTCCATAATCGCAAAGACAAAACCTTCGGTTTCCCCGAAAAGGTCACCAAATCGCAGCCAGGCCACGGGCGCTAAAAGATCTACATCAGGCCCATGTAGGACCCGGTAGAAGCGTCCGTGAAGCTCCTTGCTCTGCCATACCTCCCTGCGGTCATTAGTATCTAATACTATAGGTTTGCGCCAGTTCTCGTTAGCCAAGGAGAGCGGGGTAAGGCCCTTGTCCACCGCTACCACATCTCGATGCATACCCACGTCAGCGGCCTGGAAGTATTCCCTAAGACTGCATACCTCGCGGTTGTGTAGGGTCTGAGCATTTAAAAAGCCACGACCCCCGCACTTCCGAGGGATATACAGTCTCATAACCGACGAACGTGGGTGATGCATACGATTTGCCGTAAGCAGTTTGCGGACCCTCCTATCCAGGGCGTCAAGTTCAGTCTGAGTCCATTTGAGTATGCCGAAAGAATCAGTACCGGCATGACCCAGCCGTTGAAGGCGCGCACCTTGTTACCGCCCGATAAAAGACTATTTAGTACTCTTTTCAGGCGGCCAAAGAAGCGCTCCTTCAACGACTGTTTCACGTCAGTAGCATTGATGCCTAGTGCTTCCGACATATCCAAATACTTGTAAGTTACGGTTGAGGAAAGGGATCGAAGGTGTATGGAATCCGAGAGTTGTATTCCCACGGATTCCATAATCTCCCCTCGCTTTACATGAATAATAATAATAATAATAATAAAGTTTTTTGCACATTTGTCCACACCAAATTCCATACGGATGGCGTCACTGAATAATTATTATTATGGTTACTAGAGAAATAGGTCTATAGTTGCCCCTATCCGAAAGATCACCTGTTTTACTTTTAACAATGGGAACCACGATCGTCCTCATTAGGCAAGTATGAATGACCAATACATTAATTGTTCTGCAGTGCCAAAACCCTCGGGAAGTGAGGACTGCAAACTGCTGTGAGTATTGCAAACACTCGAGCTACTGAGCCCATCATGTCCAGGGGACTTTTAGACCTAGACCTGATGACCCTGGCACTGAAACGTGTGCCCACCTTGCCACAACGGGGCTTAGCATCCAGTATCTCACAAGAGCTCCCTTGCGATGACTTTAAAACAAACCGATTTCTAAAAAGGTTTGCAATATCTTTCACATCACTCACACCATTCACACAAACAAGCAGAGAGGTTTGATGCACGTGTTTTAGATTTCCGTGTTAGTATTTTTAGAATGAAAAAATTTTTTGCGGGGGGTGGTAAACGGTTAAGGGATGGGGGGGTAAATCCTATCTTGTTCTCCTGGATGAAGTGGCAAGAAGCAGGGGGGCAAATTTTTTGTCAGAAATGCGCTAACTCCAACCGTTTCTGAGATATGAGGGTTTTAAAATTTTTGTTGGTCGTATTTTTTTTTTCCTTTTATCGGTCTCTCTGAGCTGTTTCTGTGACAATGGTGATCAATGTGGACCTTATGCTAATAAGAATAAGGGCCACTTTTGCTTATCAAAGAAAAGCGACCTTATTTAAATTTGAATAAGGGTCACTTTATATTTTTGTTTTGTTTTTTAGAATTTTATTAATCGGAAATAAATGTCGTTCACGCTTTGAGAATACACTTGTAATACCATCGTCAAAGTTAAAATTACACAGCACGAGCCCTCATGTCATGTCTATTAAAATTTATAATAAAATACCCAATGACATTAAAATCGAGAAAAATGAAAAAATATTCCTTAGACGTCTCAAGAAATTGTTGGTTGATAGATGCTATTATACATTGAATGAATTCTTTAATGATGACTTTCGAACGTGACTATCCGGAGACGTTAACATTTTGATTTGACATGTCAGCTATGGGAAGGTATCTGGTTGAAGATACACTTCTTAATTAATTAATTATATTTTGACAAATTGTATTTTATTTAATTGTTTGACATTGCCATTTTTAATTTTAATAGCTTTTTTTTCGCATATTATTTGACTATTTATCTAAACTTTATTTTGACATTCATTGTTTTATCATTGTTATTCTGTGGCATGATTTATTTACAATAAAAACTACATTATGAATTCTCCAAGCTTCACTTAATATAGGTAGTTAAGTGTATATATTTAGCTAGGTATTCATGACTACACTAAATTACTGTGCTCGACATATTGACATATTATATAGTATTTTATCTTGTTGACATTGCCATTTTTATTTGATTTTTATTATTTTGATTGACATTTTACCATTTTATTTGACTTTTGTACTAATGTAACTAATCTTTGACTGACATTCTTTATTTTACAATTGTTATTGTGTCACATCATTTAATTTAAAATTATTTTTTCTAATTACGTAATATTAATTAAATGTACTTATTGTTTTACTCAATTGCTGTGCCCGACAGGGTCCATGTGAACTATATTACTATTTATAAGACCTTGTTAAACACATGTGTTACGCAATAAAGATTTGAATTTGAATTTGAATTTGAATGGGGGTTTGGCTCGCTACGTTTTCGAGTTTTTAACGTTTTTAATTTAAAGGCTCAAATTCGCTTGGCAATGACAAGTTAAAATAAGAATTTTTATTATGACGGATGTAGGAAATATTTTTATGTTCTATTGAAGTTGAGGTTCTTTATTTGTATCCTATTTTAAATTCCACAGCGTTCAATGTAGACTTTATGTATGTGGGAATAAGGGTCACTTTGAAAAAGAGACCTTATTGTGTTATAAATAGGGGTCACTATTAAAATTTATTATTTGGGGATTAACTTCTAATTTATTTAATAAAAGAAAAAAAAATGTTTTCTTATCGGTCACCACGCTCAAAAAGTGTAACTTGAATTAATATCAAAGAAAAAAAAAAAAGGATAAAAAAAAATACTGCATAAATAAAATAAATAAATAATTATAATTGCATACTTACATCATCAGCCTATTAATGTTCCCACTGTTGGGACACAGGCCTCCTCTCTGTGAGAGGGGATGGGCCATAATCCACCACGCGGGTCCAGTGCGGGTTGGTGGATATCACATGTCTTCGAAATTTTGGTCCTAGGACATGGCGGTTTCCTCACGATGTTTTCCTTCACCACTGGGTGATGAAATAATTTACACAAAGTAAAGCGCCTGCCTAAGTTCGAACCCACGACCTACAACTTGTAAGTCGCGGCTGATACCACTGGTCCACCACTGCTCATAATTGCATCATCATGCCTTATAATTGCATAAGTTGATAAAAAATGCTATGCAATAGCTTTTTTATATGTGAAAAATCACAGCACTAGTAAATATAACGAAATTAAAATGAACAAGGAAGGACAGCTAGTAGGCTTTACAAGTTTACAAGTAATATACAACAGTTTTCGAACGGCAAAGTTAATTTTGTCCGTTCGTTAGTACAATTTGTTCGGTGCTTTAATTGTTTATGAATGTTAGTAATATTACCTATTTATTTTGGTTAATGTAGCTGTTTATAAGAAACCCTCTGTGCACGAGTCAGACTCGCACCTGGCCATTTTTATTTTAGCCTCACTTTTTTAAGATCACTTGGGCGGTCAAGACGCTGTGTTTTAATTTAATAAATCCGTCTAGGGATTTAAAAGGTTTAAGGAAATAAAAAAATACTTTAATACAAGATACGCGCGAAAAACTAAACCATTTTCTAGCAGCCGGGTAAAATATAAATATGGTAAAAATAAAATTATTAATTAAATATGTTCTACAGGTGTTCTTGCAGCCGGGTAAAATATAAATATGGTAAAAATAAAATTATTAATTAAATATGTTCTACACACCCTGCCTAACCTCTCAGGGAGTACTAGCGTGATTTTATGCTAAGAACTCTATTATCAGCTTTCTATTTTACAAAAACTAGTTAAAACATTTTCGATTACCATTAGTTCAACCGTTAAGTACTTCTTTAAATATTAAAGTAATTAAGTGTAATAAAGATCTTTTACTTACAATTTTTTATGGACCAATGAGCGTTCTCCAAGAATCCCTTTGACGATTCTAAAAGACTAATAAAATTTTCGACGTAGCCAAATAAAATTAACAAATTACGTAATGACTCAATATTATATTCAAATATTCTTCGGAAAAATGAAAATCTGCTAAAGACTTGTGAAACTTTTTCAATATTAAAACATTGACCTTATTCCATTAATAGATTTTACATAAAATCTGCCTAGCGCATTTTCCCAACTTTATTGGAGTCAGCTTCCAGTCAACCCAGATTCAGCTGATTTACAGTATTTAATATGGAGACTATCTGACATACACAACCCAGTAACTGGGTATTGTAATACGAAATCCCTTGTAAAAATCTTTTAATGAACTGTATGTGTGTTTTATTAATAGTACCTGGGCAACCGGGTGAAAATAGAGAAAACGACGTTTTCTAAAAACGAACCTAGCTAGACCGATTTATCGCCCCCGAAACCCCCTGCATACTAAATTTCATGAAAATCGTTGGAGCCGTTTCCGAGATTCAGATTATATATAAATATATGTCGCATCAAGGCTGGCCGATAGATGCAAACCATCGGGAAGTCATATTCCCTTAGGTTTAAACATCGTATGAGGGCAGGTCGGTGGGTACAATCGTGCAGATGAAATCACACAAGTTATTCGATACACTGGGTTTATTTTAAATTGTCACAATTATAGACTTGCTTACTAATATTACGGATCGACACTGATTCTACGACGTCTTAGCTCTAAGGCTGTCAGTACTCAACTGCCATATTCTGTGTTCCCCACCATAAACTAATATATAATAGATTGAGATTCCCCACCACTCAAGTGGTTAGAGAAAGCGCGCCAAAGCGTAGTTCTTGCTTTGTCGACAGGTGGCGTGCTTGCGATTTGTTTTGACGTCCGTACTATTGACCAAACCCGACATATATATACAAGAATTGCTCGTTTAAAGGTCTAATGATTTTACTGTAACTCACATGAAACGTGTTGGCCATGGACCAGAGGTTATAGAGAACAGAGCTTTGACACTAATTTGACACAGATTAAATATAGGTAGTCTATGACTGTATGTTATCTGTGTAAAATTACTGTAACTAAGAAATATAGAAAGAAAGACAAAATGAAAGAAAAAGATGTTACTGTTAAAGATGATATAAATATATAAGTATATATATATATATATATGTTATTGATGATTTTGATGATATGACAGCCGGGACCAACAGCTTAACGTGCTTGCCGCAGTATGGCAAAGTCTCGGTATGCAACTAATGTTCACCCATCTACGGACCGACCTGGGCAAGAGTTGCTTAACCTGAAACATCGACCCCCAAATAATTGATTAAAACAGCCACACGCTGTTTTTGTCAATTATTTAGCCACAAACCGAGATATATATGTAAAATTAAATATAGTATCAAATTCCTTAGAAACTTGTTGAAAATGGTAATAAAAAACTAAAGCTGCAAAATAATTCGGCAAACATTCCAAATAAAACAATTCTACAGTTTAATAGAACATGACCACACAACGGAGCTATCAGTTAACCATCACGCTATCTAAAAGTGCTTGTCCTGAATTTAAAACTGATAAAACACCACAGAGCTATGGGCCTTCTATCTTTTTACGGCGCCGCGGATATGAAATCGATAGACACGGAACCCGACTGCGCAAAACGGAGGTGTGCTTTAAGGATCTCATATTATTGAGAAGTTAGGGTGTAAACAGTGGTAGTTGAAAGACTCATTACCCTTTTAACATCACCTATGTATCTTTATTTATAAAAATCTGGACGCTGTTTAGTCCGTCAGATTAGCAGATGTTTTATTCCAATAGTTATTTTTTTTATAGGTTATTCAGGGCACCGACAGCGTTTCTAAAAAAACTTTGTTTATATTATAATTTGTATGTTGAAGAATACAGTTAGCGAGCTCCTCGAATCAGGATTACTCTGGACCTCATGACAGATTTAATAAGATCTGACTTGACAATCAAAAGGAATTTTGAGTGAATATTGATAAGTGTAAGTGAAATTAGATAAAGATTTATTTCTAAGTATCTTTTTTAGGGTTCCGTAGCCAAATGGCAAAAAACGGAACCCTTATGGATTCGTCATGTCTGTCTGTCCATCCGTATGTCACAGCCACTTTTTTCCGAAACTATAAGAACTATGCTGTTGAAACTTGGTAAGTAGATGTATTCTGTGAACCGCATTAAGATTTTCACATAAAAATAGAAAAAAAAAATTGGGTTTCCCCATACTAAGAACTGAAACTCAAAAAAAAATTTCAATTTTTATCTACAATTCAAAAATGATATTGAGATTTCTAATAATTATATTTTTTTCTAAACTGAATAGTTTGCGCGAGAGACACTTCCAAAGTGGTAAAATGTGTCCCCCCCCTGTTACATCTAAAATAAGAGAATGATAAAACTAATAAAATATATGATGTACATTACCATGTAAACTTCCACCGATAATTGGTTTAAACGAAATCTAATAAGTAGTTTTTTTTTAATACAACATAAATCGTAAACCGCAATATACCAAGTACGGAACCCTTCGTGCGCGAGTCCGACTCGCACTTGGCTGGTTTTAACAAGTAAAAGTAGAAAACCATAATCAATAAGTACCATCAAATTATACTTGAAACAAAAGTGGGGACCTATCAAATTATCTTTGAAACAATAGCGGATCCCTGAGGTAAATAAACTCTAAAATAAAACAAAAAAAAATGTACGCGGACCGCGGCCAATAACAAAGGTTAACGGATTGCAATCCTATATCTTTTTTACGAGAACCAGAAAAAATATCAAATCGATTTCCCGATAGCGCGGAGGGAAGTAATGTGAACTACGGTAGCAGGTGGCCTTGGGTACTATTCTGATAAATGTCAATGTCGAATTTACGATCGAAGTCGAGTCGAATGAAGCTTCGCACGCGCGTTCGGCTTATTTCGGTAAGCCGACGACTGGAACCGACTTGCGGCGTGCTTTGCGCTAGATTTGCGAGGTATTTGGAATTGATTGGTTACTGGCTTGAGGGTTTCAAGTATTTTGTAGCTATTGCAGGCTGTGGTGCGTGATTGATAGCGGTTTCGTGGCAGATGTGGGCGGCACTACCTGTACCGTATGTTTATGTTTGTAGGTATTACAGTGAGATATTAAGGTCATCTTGCTACTGTAATATATTTTCTATTTTCTAACTGGAAGACGAAAAGCAAAAACATATATTAAAGGAAAATACCAATCTTGCGTAACCAACAAAAACGTCTTACTCAGCTTTACAAAAAAGTAGAAAAACTTTTTGCGATTCTTTACTACAGCAAAAGATGAAAATCCCCCACTAAAACTTGATTTATTCCTAAAGAAATCCTTGTAATACGAAAAACTAAAACGGAGAATAAATCTACAATCGACAGATAGGCGTAACGAGCTTTTATTGTGGACATATCTAAATAATACAATAAAGAAAAAAGGACTCCATTCCATTGTTTTAGAATAATAAGAGCGTATCTGGTTCGAATATGAAACGACCATAACTTACCGGAATAGGCGTTCTTAGTATATGTTATGAGTCCAGCACAAAAATAATAATACTTATTAGTTTTTTTTCTTTCTACAAGTCCTGTATTTCTCTTCATAAACTTTGTTTTGAGCACTTTATGAAAGCAAATGAAAATAACAAGGGGTAACAAGCTAAAAGGACGGTGGGTAATGAAAATATCAGAAAAACAAGTGTCATTAACGGCC
Organism: Orthosia cruda; assembly: GCA_964057195.1. Taxonomy (NCBI): domain Eukaryota; kingdom Metazoa; phylum Arthropoda; class Insecta; order Lepidoptera; family Noctuidae; genus Orthosia; species Orthosia cruda. The sequence continues at coordinate 3,619,857 of OZ059847.1, read as the reverse complement.
GAGTTTTATCTCGAAGAAAAAGTTTGTGACAAATTAAGAAAGAAGTGGAGAGTTCGAGTTTGGGGGTCTAATGGAAAATACGTTTTGCTTCGAGATAAAAAGTTTAGAGGCAAAAGTTCCGGTGGACATGCTCTGGTTCGACAGAAAGCATTGGAGTTGAACGATTTACGAGTATAGAGTACGAACCGTACATTTATAGCGGAGTTGGGAGAGATCAATAACTTCTGAATATTCGAAGTGGAGGGAAATGTGGTGTGCATTGTTAATGTTCGTCCTTTGCTTATTTAGAACCCGTCTGTGACGTCGGTGACGTAATGTATGATAAGCGATATTGTCTGATGTTGGGTCGCACTGCGGTCTCGCGTCTCCGGTCCCGCGCGTCAATATTTTGCATAAGCCTTCAAGATTTTGATGAACGTTGAGACAACTTTTCTGAGAAATGTTGTGGCTCTTTCCTCAAAAAGCCATTTTAGATTTCGTTCGTGTTTTATGTAAGGTTCATGTTCATTATGCCACATTGTCATAGCTCATTCCAATACAATTATATCACCTGTTTTGGACATAGTTTATTAGAAACATGTTGGTTCCATTCCTGATTCAGCTAAAATGTGATGCAACGGTGCTTTTTCATAGAACCTGTGGAGCATTTTTAACCCTCGACACAAAAAGAGGGGTGTTATAAGTTTGACGTGTGTTGCTGACAGACAAAGCGACCAAACGGGTAAACCGATTTTGTTATTTTTTGTTTAAGAGATGACTTAATCGAGAGTGTTCTTAGCTATCTTTGAATAAAATCGGTTCAGCCGTTCAAAAGTTATGGCCATTTTAATGTTTGAATCGGGGTGTTTTCGCTAGATATCGTGTCATAATTACGTATTCAATAGATTGCCGATCGAAGCATGTCTACTATATCTATACCTATACTCTATACTAATATTATAAAGAGGTAAAGTTTGTGAGTTTGTGACGTTGTAAGGTGCAATCTCTGGATCTACTGAACCGATTTTGAAAATTCTTTCACCACTAGAAAGCTACATTATTCCTGAGTGTCATAAGTTATAATATAAATTAAAAAAAATAGAGATCCTTATGAAAATTGCAATAAGGTAACCCAAGGTAGCAAAATGTTGCCTATAAAATACATTATTTTGCGTGCGCTGCGAAAATTATTGGATTGGATTTGTATGCTTTGACTGCATGACATAACAAAGATATACAAATGTAAACAACTCTAGTTTATATTATGAACACAACAAAATACTCCCTCCACCCAACTTCACACAGATAGAAACACACTTCAATGAAAGTTAGCCTGCCCATTTCTCCTACTACAAATACGTTCTATTATTCCTAGACCAGTTTGAATAAGTTTGATAACTTGAAAACGTTCGAAACAAACAATATAACACATGCTATATAAGTTTGAGTTTCATATGAGTTTATACAGTTTGTGTAGATACACAAGCAATTGAGATATAACTTCGCAATGTGATTTGTATTATGTATAAATTGACACTGACAGTGTTATATGTTTAGTAAATATAGGTTAATCGCTTGTTCTGTATCTTTTTTGAGAGACCTATGCATCACACGGATTTACGGTTAGCTTAATATTAATGTACTATACTATACTCAAAAATCTTCTGGAATAGATAGACTCAATGACGAGAAAAACTGCATCTGAATCGGTTGCGTAGTTTAGATGAAAAACGTGGCACTACACACAAACACGGCAATTGACTCTTTTCATTATTTGTAGTATACAGATATTCATCATTTGTCATTTCAGCCGAAAGACGTCCACTGCTGGACATAGGCCTCCCCCAAGCGTCGCCACACTGATCGGTCCTGTGCGTTTTGCATCCACCAGACGCCCGCAGCCTTGACTAGGTCATCGCTCCACCTAGAGGGAGGCCTTCCAACGTTGCGTCTTCCGGTACGCGGTTGCCATTTTAGAACTTTTCGGCCCCAACGGCCATCTGTTTTGCGAGCAATGTGCCCTGCCCACTGCCACTTAAGTTTGGAAATTCTTCGGGCTATATCGGTAACCTTGGTTCTCTTGCGGATGTCTTCATTTCTGATTCGATCACGCAAGGAAACTCCGAGCATAGCCCTCTCCATTGCCCTTTGGGTGACTTTAAGCTTTCTGATGAGGCCCATTGTAAGCGACCACGTCTCTGTCACGTAAGTAGTCACTGGCAACTCACACTGGTCATAGACTTTCGTCTTGAGAAACTGTGGTAAGTTGGACGAGAAGATATGGCGCAACTTCCCAAACGCTGCCCAGCCGAGTCGGATTCGACGGTTGACATCTTTCTCGAAGTTTGACCTGCCTAACTGGACCGATTGTCCCAGGTAGACATAATCTTCCACAACTTCCAGTGTAGAGTCTCCGACTTTGATAAGAGTGAGTGCAACATGGGCATTCAACATCACCTTGGTTTTGTCCATGTTCATTTTTATACCCACTCTTTCGGAAGCTCTACGGAGGTCTTCGAGCATTGTACTGAGGTTCTCCATAGTCTCAGCCATGACCACTATATTGTCGGCAAACCGAAGGCGAGTGATGTACTCGCCATTGACGTTAATGCCTAGCCCTCTCCAGCCCAGAACATATACAGATATAATGATACTATAAATCGAGGAGAAACTCTAGTATAAGATAATTTTTGAAGTACTTAGTAAAAAAGTAGTAGCTGTCTTAGTAGTAGTAGCTGTAGTGTTCTCAATGACAAAATTATTGTTTAGTAAGTAAAGAGTTACCTAAAAGAGCTGAAGGTTACTGGCAAGATTGAAAGGAAACATCCTCGAGGTCACAGTCCAATGAGATGGTCAGACCAAGTCCGCACATCGTTAAACACCAAATTGCACGATGCTCTCCACGACGCAAAAAACAGTCATAGATGGCGCAAATTAGTGAAGGAAAAGCTGTTTTCAGGACGACAGGGGAAACACGACCCTCAGTATTGAGGAACACAACGCGAGGAGGAGGGCAGTAAAGAGTTGGTGAATGTTTGGTTACAATAGGATTTAGTTTCTCATCAGATGGCTGGAATTTGGATTTGTACCCGGATGGATAACCTTGCCTTGCATTGCTTTGGATTTAAACTTTTTTTTTTTTTCTTCATCTGTTGTATCTGCAATCAGTCTTGAGTACTTTAAGCAGATGTGGTAAGTGACAATTGGCATTTCGAGTGTGCTTTCCAGTGAGAGCAACTACTCATAGGTTTAGCATGAATTAAATGCTACTCAAGAGGGTATAGACAGAATGTCTTTTCTTTTGAGACGTTTCTGGTACGTGCGTGTTGTCAAACCAGTGGCCAGTTTATTTGGATGCCTTTGCAGTCTTTCCAAGTATGTTTTACTTATGGCCAAGATTTCCTCTTTCACCGAGTTCATTTGAAATTGGTTGTGTATTTCACAATTTGTAATGAACCAAGGCCCATTGTATATGGATATCAGAATCACATTTTGCATGCGCTGGATGATGGATATATTCGAATTGCTACAACTCCCCCATAGCTGGATGCCGTACACCCACACAGGCTTTAGAACGGTTTTATATATAAGGAGTTTGTTGTCAGTTGATAATTTGCTGTTCCGCCCTAATAGCCAGTGTAGGTTTTTGTAGCGCAAGTTTAGCTCATCTCGCTTGGTCTTTATGTGTTGCTTCCACGTTAGGCGGTGATCAAGATGTAGTCCTAGGTATTTCACATAATCTTTATGTGGTAGCAAGTTGTCATTAAGCTTTACTGGCGGACAATCGCCTCTGCGTAGCGTGAAAGTGACCTGTACCGACTTAGATGGGCTAACTGTTATTCGCCACTTTTGGAGCTAGTCAGATATTTTGTCTAGACCATTTTGCAGCGTTTGTGAAGCAATTGTGGGGTCATGGTTGCTAGCCAGAATTGCTGTATCATCAGCGAAGGTAGCTGTAGTCACGCTGTCCTCTGCTGGCAAGTCTGCTGTGTACAACGTGTACAAAACCAGCACTGAACCTTGGGGGACGCCAGCCTTTATTTCGAATAACTTCGACATTGCCTCAGCTTCTTTGACTTGAAACAGTCGATCTGTTAGGTAGCTCTTCATTAGCTCATAGATGTTGTGAGGAAGACAAGCTTATCTTATAAAGTAAGCCCTTGTGACAAAAGCGGTCGAAAGCCTGCTGAATATCCAGGAAGACTAAGCAATAGAACTCCCTTTCCTCCAGCGATTTCCTAATCCTGTCGCACACTCTGTGAATCTGTTTGACGGTGGAGTGCTCAGGTCTGAATCCAAATTGGTGACAAGGTATGGTGTTATTTTCCTTTAAAATTGGCTGTATTCTGCAGAGCAGGAGTTTCTCAAAGATTTTCGACAGTACTGGTAGTAAGCTTATAGGTCTATAGGATGTCACCACATTGGGTGGTTTGCCTGCTTTATGCACCATGAGTATCTGTGAAACTTTCCACTCTTGTGGAAAGTACTGCACTCTTAGGACCCCATTGTAGAGTGTCGTTAGAAGCACGATGGCCTTTTTTGGTAGTTGTAATAAGATTTCCTTCGTGATTAGGTCAAATCCGGGTGCTTTTCTACTACCGAGGTTTTTTATTGTAGCCCAGACTTCTCTGGCAGTGATAGATCGTGGAGGAGGTGACATTTGGAGATCTTATCTTAGAAAGGAGTTTACTTTTTTTTCAGACACGGAATCTGTTGCCTCGTTAGGACGGAATACATTTGCCAAATGCTCAGCAAACGTATCAGCCTTTTATTGAGGTGTTCTTGCCCACCCTTGGCTCCTTCTGAGAGGTGGTACAACTACCTGGGGTCTGGTATATTGCTTTGTGAACTTCCAAAGAGAGTAGTTGGTTGAGGCTGAAGGAGTAAATGATTCAAGCTGGGTTTCTAAGGTGTTATCATGCCAGGTTTGAAGCAGTTCTTTAAGCCTGCTAGCGGCCTTACGGAAATTGTACTTGTCTTCGTTTAAACCATTTTGGTGCCATATCCTACGAAGTCTTCTTTTTTCAAGCAATGATTACTTTATTTCCAGGGGGTAATCAGAAGACCTAATTTTACTTGGACATTCAGGAGTACTGATCTAACATGCTTCTTGGATCATATTTGTTATATACTGAGTAGCAATGTCTATATCATCTGGAATTTTTAATGCTATTTTTAGCTCAATATTATCTTCAATGTACCCCCTAAAACCCTCCCAGTCTGTGTACTGATTGGTTAATGTTGATGGTCTCGCAATTTCAATCAGTCTTGAACTTATTGTTAGTAATACCGGTGTATGATCAGATGATGTATCATAACACGGTTCTGGCTTTAGGTAGTCTTTAGACAAACCTTTACTGATGAAAAAATCCAGCAGATCTGGGGTTTTCCGTGAGTCACTAGGCCAGTATGTAGGTTCAGCAGTAGATATTGCAGATAAGTTGTTCCCTTGAATGCTCAGTTTCAGCTGTCTACCTCGAGTGGTAATTAGCCTCGACCCCCAAGATGTATGCTTCGCATTCCAATCGCCTCCTGCCACAAAACGGTTACCAAGTGACATAAAGAAGTGCGAAAACATGGTGTCACTAATTTTATGTTTTGGTGGGCAGTAGACAGCCGACACATTCAGACACTCATTTACGTCTTCCTCGCTTATTGTTGTAGCTTGAATGTGGTCGGTTATATATTCTGGCATTAGAGGATGTTTGATCGACTTTCTTATTATCACTGCCGTCCCAGCATGGGCCATCCCATCAGGATGATTTGTCAGGTAGCATTGGTGTTCTGGAAATTTAACATTAGTAGTTGAGGTGCAATGTGCTTCAGAAATCAGTAGAATATCTAGCTTTTGCTCCGTCATTAAGAGCTCAACCTCATTTTTATTTGGGGTTAGACCATTTATGTTGAAAGGATTTAAACATAACTTCTTAACTTATTTGAACCTTTCGCCTTTATGGGTAAGTAAGGTTTGATTATTAATTAGAACAACAGTGGTTTTAAGTAAATAATCACACTAATATTATAATGGCGAAAGTTTGTGAGTGTGTTTGTATGTTTGTTCACGCTAAAGCGGCTGTACGGATCTGGATGCAATTTGGCACAGATATAGATTATAGTCAAGGAATAGCACATAGGATACTTTTATCCCAGAAATTCCCGATAGCTATCTCGCTCTTGCGCGTGTAAGTTGTAGCTCCCGAGTATTTGTCATTATAAAATAGAAATGGCGGATAAAAGTGCCGAAATAACCATTCGCGAGTTGGCTAAAACTGTGCTTTCCTTACAAAGTAAAGTAAACTCTATGGAAAAGCTTCTAATTGAACAAAATCAACTTATAAAAAAACTTGTGAACAACTCAGTGCTTACCAAACAAAATATCAGCGAGGGTACTTCGGTATTAGAGACGGCACCGCGACCAATACGGGAAGCCCACATTCGGGCCGTATCGGCCATCGCTGCGAATACTACGATCGCTCGGAAACGGGCTGTCAAGCCCGCTCCCACTACTACTGGTCACGAGGCGACGTCATTAGCGGTGACCCCTACTCCGAGTGCGCCGTCGACGCCGCAACACACTGGTATCGAGAGCACTTCTACCAGTGCGCCGGCGCCGCCGGTAAGGGACGACACTGCAGTACATACTGCGAACGAGTGGATCGAGGTGAGAAGCCGGCGTAATCGACGTTCGCTCGAGAACGTAATCCGAGGTACGGCCGTCGCTGAGTCATCGACGTTGCTAGCTGCCGAGCGCAAGACGTACCTGCATTTGTACTATATTAAAGTCGGAACTACGGTAGAACAAGTGACCGCACATTTGAATACCATATGCAACGTAGATTTCTGTTCGGTGGAGGCGTTAAAGCCTCGCGGCGACTACGCTTCGTTTAAGTTGACCGTGCCTACCAAGCACGTTAATATATATATGGCCCCGGAGAACTGGGCGGAGGGTGTCCATATAAAGCCTTGGCGCAGTGGGTTTCGTAAACAAACCCACAAAAACCCGGAAACCTAAACAATATCATATTTTCTACCAGAACGTTAGAGGACTGCGTTCAAAATTAGATGCATGCAAGCTAGCAATATTGAACGAAGCAGCTGATATATTTGCGCTAACTGAAACGTTTCTGATGAGCAGTGTGCATGACGCGGAAATATTTCCCGATGGTTACAGTGTCATAAGAAGGGACCGTGTCAATGATACTGGTTGGGGTGGAGTGTTGTTAGCAGTGCGGAGTCAATACACTGTAAAACAGATTGTTGACATTGACGGTTACACCAGCGATATTGAAATAGTGATAGCATCAGTTTTGTTAAAATATAAAAAGATATTGGTTTGTGTTGTCTACATTCCCCCTAGTTCTAGCATAGATAAATACCTTAATACATTTATAGTAATAGAAAACCTTGTTCGAAAATATACCAATACTGATATACTAATATTAGGCGATTTTAATTTGAATTCATGCAATCAACATGTTAGAACAGAGTTTAATAATTTAGTTGCTTTTTGTAAACTGACGCAATATAACAGAATTAAAAATAAACACGGAAATATGCTTGATCTGGTTCTGAGCAGTCTGGGTAGTGAGTATGTGCATATCAAAGGGGATACCGAGCCGCTGGTGCCGGAAGACGCACATCACCCTGCGCTCGGGGTGGCGCTCAATGTGCCACTTCGCCGTGCTTGTTGCCGCCTCCCGCGCTGCATGACTCACCGCCGCAGTGGAACTTTAGGAAGGCTGATTTTGAGCAGCTGTATCAGACTATTGCAGGGGTAACGTGGGATGAGGTTCTAGCAACTAGTGAGGTTGACAGAGCCGTGGATATATTTTATCAAATAGTACATGATTGCTTACGTTATCATGTTCCCGTAAAAAAACAAAGGCTTCTTGGCTCGAGGTACCAATATCCAACATGGTACTGTGGGGACGTAGCCAGAAAGCGCTACTTAAATAAAACTCTGGATTCACTGTTCTAGTTATATTTCAGCAGCAAGGTGCCTACCCATAGGCACCTTCTATCAGACTATCACATCAAAGCTCAGAGGAGCCCTTATATACACGGGAAAAGTCTAGCGAAAACATCTTCATTTATTTTATATTCTAAATTCATATTACCTTTCAAGTAATACTTATTGCCAGTGTTAATATAGGCAAGTAGGTTGCCTTCTAGTTAAGCAGAGTCCTCACATGAGCTACGCCCCTACGAATAGACGCGCAGAATCATATGAAGTGCTTCTATTCTATGTCTTGAAAGGTTACATGAATCCTACCTTATCCTAACTCGAATATTTACCTAACAGAGGAATCACATTTACAATTGAGGTACGACCCTTAAAAGGGGAAGGCTTAATCATGACAAACGAGTTATCGGACGCTCCGATATGTGCTTTTAACTTCAGCTAACGTGCACACACACACTAACAAATCTACGCCGTCATGCCTGAACCTCCTTGACCAAAACCTCTGAAAAAGGAACAAGGCGTCCTCCCAACTCTAACAAGAATGACGCGTCAACTCACATCGACCCGGATGGGGTTTAATCTCAAAAATTCAAATATGATACAATTTTTCGATCTCGTGCGTTTATCAGGCCAGAGAAGGAAAGGCTGGATCGCATCGAATTTCTAATCCTATTCATAGAGCTTGCACCAGGGTTTATTATTATAAATGCATTTATTATTTTAAACATCAGACATAAACTGGACCAATGATGTCAACTCGACATCCTTTGCAAAGGCTATGCCCCGTTAGCAAAGTCGGTTTCAGCTATGACTATTACTTTAAGAAACCCCCTGGGTTATACTATTACCCTGGCTTGTGCCTATGCCTTAATCGCAAAACCAAAAAACATTTCTACGATGCGTGGCCAACGTTGCCAGCCTCTTCTTCCCCCTGCGGCTCACAACTCATCAGCACATCATCAGCACATGCAACGGAAAGAACTAATTTAATTATATATATCGATACTATTTGAGAATATCGATAAGAAAACTATCGATACATTTTTTCCTACTTTCCCATCCTTATTAACTTCAATATGTCAAATTTGATAGTTGTCATTCATATTTTTTTCTATTTGACAATAGGCTTCTTCGGAAACCTTACTAACCTTAACCTATTCTTATTCTACTCTAACATTAAAAAGTTTTAATCTATTTACACTATGTCCCTAAATCGCCTAATATTATCTTTTATAATTACATAATTTACATCAGATAATGTTCTAACTATTCGGTATGGGCCTTTATACAACCTGCATAGTTTTATACTTCTATTTGTGGTCCGGCCTAAATAATCTGTGGCGAATACGGCGCATAGGATATAATCAAATTTAATTATGGTGTGAACACTGTGCCTTACTATGTGGTTGGCACTATATGTCAAACCAATTCTTATAATGAAAACTATGCTTTACTTTTGACAAGGTTTTGACACTGTCCTTTTTTGTATTATCTGTGGGACTACGTGTCAAATCATTTCTTACCATGACATCTATGCTTTCAAAGCATTTATTCGCCTTAGGGGCTTATAAGACTTTTCTATTAATTTTTGACTGTTTCTGACTTAGTCCTTATGGATTTGTATTTGGACTTCGTCAGCAATTTCAAAAGCGAATCCTATTTAGTAAATAAAGACAAGACAGAGTAGTATTTAATTTCATCAAAACATATACAGATAAATCATTCAAATAATTATTCGCATTTAGTTTCATTCGATGCCTAGCGCGCATCGCAAATTCCTTCTAAGTTGGACCTTATTCATTTGCACGACATGAAAAGAAAACATTGGTTAATAAAGCACAAAATATAAGACTACATTAAATAAATCAGTTTGCATAAATACATCATTTACAAAACTTTATACCTAATCTTCTTTCTATAAAATTTCCATAATTTGCATTTTACGAGTTCGAATTGCTTTATGTATTCGCAATGCAAAAATCTTTGTACAATGTTACATCGAAGGAAAAAATTAAGTGATTTTTTCCTTGCAAAAATCATAGTAATTTTACTTGAACCAAACCTTGCTCCCCAAGAAGTTTTATTAAAAATTCTTTTGAATTTAATTCGAATCATTTTTTTATTGATCGCCTTCTTTAAATTTATGTTGGCGCAATAAGAAATCTTACAAAAGACTCTTTTGAATTTCCTACGGATCTCTTTCGGTTTATTTCGAGCATTTTTTTTCTTAATGGCTGTCAACTTCTTTCTTTTCAAAATGACTTTTATAAAATTTTGTTTTAAGTCAGATTGAGAAATTTCAATATTATTTTCAATTTTATGGTTAAAATCATTTGGATTAATGTGCATGTTAACAACCGATACATATTGGTGTCCCGATGGAACCACAACTAGTTGTTCCGACAAAATCTCATCACTGTTCTCTGCAAGACAAATGGAATTAGTGGAGTCAACTGGACTGGACCGATACATCACAATACCCGCGTCCGCGCACTCGCTGTTGGATAGGGAGTCCAACTCGTCGTCAGCCGGGCCGTCCGCACGCTCGTCCTGGAACACAGACTCCACCTCCAACTGGACATCGACGGGGCCGTCATCACCGCTGGTCTGGTCACCATCGTCCTCGAACATGCAGCTCCCTCCGTCGGTGTGATCGCCATCGCCATCAACTGCGTCGCCTTCTCCGTCAACGTGGTCAACGCTTTTTTCACTGCACTGTATATTGTTTTATGTTTGTTCGTCCTTAATCACGATACTAGAAAATAAATGTGCATTAACATCCTCACACAATACATCAGGTTGTTTTTTATAGTTGTAATAATTATGCGCTGTTCGCAATAACGGCATCTGCGGTGAAATATAGAGAATTCACTCCTCAAACGATCGCATAACACTTCAAAGTCCATGTCATATTTAAAAATCATACGGTAAAAATAATATGCAGCCCCCTGCAGGAATCCTCCCAAGATGAGGCTGTAGTCGCTCTCTCTCCATTCATTTATTTCGGCCACCGACTTGAATTCGGTTAAAAATTCCTCTATACAATACCCGTTCGTTCCCGTGTAATAACTATGCATCATGCTTGCTTTATGCTCAATAACACTAAATAATAAGACCACTTAGCTTTATTCCGACTCTTCCTTATATTTCCATCCGCTTAAGGGAGGGAATGAGAGGTAACAACCCTCTCTGTTAAACTTATCGCGCTTTATGTACGCCGATAGGGCTTCGTGCACTGTATATCGCCATGCACACGCGAACTTCTGTCTTTAAACACTTTCAACGTTTTTCACTCACTTACTACGTATACTGTACGCCGTATACACGCGTATTTATTTTTATATATTTATATCTTCTGGGATTCTGTACTGTACCCGGCGCCTCCACCATTTGTGGGGACGTAGCCAGAAAGCGCTACTTAAATAAAACTCTGGATTCACTGTTCTAGTTATATTTCAGCAGCAAGGTGCCTACCCATAGGCACCTTCTATCAGACTATCACATCAAAGCTCAGAGGAGCCCTTATATACACGGGAAAAGTCTAGTGAAAACATCTTCATTTATTTTATATTCTAAATTCATATTACCTTTCAAGTAATACTTATTGCCTGTGTTAATATAAGCAAGTAGGTTGCCTTCTAGTTAAGCAGAGTCCTCACAGTACACTCCTGATATAATTAAAAATATACAGATGAAGTACACCTATCTGAAAAAATCTAAGGAAGTAGTTACTAATGAGTACTACAAATCCATGTTTAAATATTATAGGCAACATGTGAAAACATTGGTAAAGCTTGCTTATGATAGTTACATCAAACGAGCAGAGATGGATATAAGAAGGGACCCTAAGAGTTTCTGGTCTTTTGTTAGAGATCAACGGTCACCCAGACAAAATTGTAATGAGTACGAATACGAGGGCAAAGTGGTAACTGAATTAGACGCCGTAAATGCTTTCGCAAGCTATTTTAAGTCGGTATTTCTACCTGATGAGCCCGTACTATCTCATGAAATTGCTGAGCGCGAGGGGTCCATTGTATCGTCAACCCGCATCGCACTGGACAGCATAAGTAGTAATGATTTGCTTATAGCTGTCAAGCGCTTGAATCTAGCGGGCCTGATGGTATTCCTCCGTTCATCGTGAAGGACTGTATAAGGGTGTTTATGGTACCTTTATTGTTTATTTTTAATCGCGCTATTGAAAGTGCTACTTATCCTTCGCGTTGGAAACTTTCTCGTGTGACTCCCATACATAAGGATGGCTCAAGGTCGGACGTCTCGAACTACAGGCCTATAGCTGTCCTGTCGGCCTTCGGCAAGTTGTTCGAGTCTATCTTGAACCGGCACATAAGACAGATTAGACCGCTACTGAGCGAATGTCAGCATGGCTTCAGAGCCGGTAGGTCAACTGCAACCAACCTGGTTAATTTTGTAGATTATGCTGTGTCGAGATGGACGGCAGGAAGCAAGTAGATGCAGCATACTTCGATTTCAAAAAGGCTTTTGACCGCGTTCATAATGACGTGCTATTGCATAAGTTCTCAGCCATAGGATTTACGCCGAAACTCTTAAAATTATTCTGTAGTTATTTCCGTAATCGTAGGCAGTACGTTCAGCTTGCTGGGTATCGGTCGGAAACTTATGTTACTCAGTCTGGAGTGAGTCAAGGAAGCACTTTTGGTCCAACCCAATTCCTGGTCATGGTCAACGACTTGCCGGAGGTCATTGAGACGGCGAAGTGTCTTATGTTTGCTGACGATCTGAAGATTTACTTGGGCATTGGGACTGCGGCTGATTGTGATGCGCTCCAGCGGGACATCGACAATGTGGTAGCCTGGAGTAACCGCAACCGCTTAGAATTTAACACAGCTAAGTGTAAAACTATTACTTTCTCTCGTTGTCGCACGCCGCATGTTTATACGTACCGAGTGTCGGGCACCCCCATGGAGCCCGTCACAATAATCCGCGATCTCGGTGTAATGTTGGATACCGGGCTGACCTTTAATGACCACATAACCGGCTTGTGTAAAAGAGCACACAAATCTCTCGGGTTTGTCCTGAGGCAGTCGGCTCGGTTTACCAACAAACACGCCATTGTTGCTCTGTACTTCGCATTTGTTCGCAGCAAGCTTGAGTTTAATTCGATTGCATGGGATCCACACGAGACAAAGTACAATCTCCTATTGGAGCGCGTACAGCGTAAGTTCTGCCGGTACCTTTACAAAAAAATGTATGGTTATTATCCCTACTTGTATCCCTCTCTGTTCGTCTCAGGAATGGTGGGAATTGATACCCTCGAGCTGAGACGAAAATGTGCACTCCTGTTACATTACTTTTTGCTGCTTAACGGCAGGATCGACAACCCTGCGGCATTGTCCCGCTGTGAATTATCCGCGCCGGCTCAGTACGCGCGACTGCGCTCGCGCCCTCTTTTGGCGACATCCAGAGTCCGGACTCGTACCGCACAATATGCGGCGTCAAATCAGGCGGTTTCCATGCTAAACACCCTGACTGCTCAGCATCCGGATGTGGACATATTCTACTCCAATGTGCGTGTATTTTTGAAAAGCTGTAAAGACTGTTTTAGTACCTAGATAAAGTAGACTAAAAAATAATAGAATTGTTGCTTTGTGTTTTTATAATTGCTGAATGTTTGGGTTATTTTTTTGAATTTTTATTAAATCATTGCTGTTTTTAGATTATTTAATTGTTATTGTTGAATTAGTATTATTGAATTGTTATTATAGAATTGTATTGTTGAAACTTAACTTATTATGATTTTTGTTTGTGTATTTGTTTGACATGTAATTTGATTAATTTGGTCGATATTGATGTAATAGTTTAAATTTTGTGTTGTTTTAATGTTTGTTTGTGCGAGTCTTAAATTTTTTGTGTGTGGTTTGTCTATTGTAAATGTAATTACGTTAGCATTGACTCCTTGCACGTGTAGGGTCACACTGTTAGTGCAAGGAGTAATTAAAATAAATAAATAAATAAATTTGTTCCCTCGGCATAACTTTCGACTTTAACGCGGTCGAAGCCGCTGGCAGAACCTAGTACAATATAAAATGTAATTTCTACTGCGTTCTATTATTTTTAAACGTTTAAAGTGCTACAACTATCTTTACATAATATCAATCGTTTGTTATTTAGCTATTAATAAAATAAAGTAATTCGGTGGCTAGATTTTAATTATTCTTACTTAAATTTGCTATTGTATCAAATACTGCTACGCTGCTTAGAAGCTTAATCCTTATTCAAATAAGCCAACAACCAACACATACTAAAACCTATGCTCAATAAACCCACATAAGTTAAGGCCAGACCAATAAAACCACACATATAAACAAAACAGCTTAACATAGGTTGCCATTAACGACTGCAGGTCATTATAAGTCCCGCCGGGTGAAATTAGCTAGGTTATCAGAAACCCGTCTAATGTGCCTACTCGTAACTCTTGTTAATGTCTTTATTGGTCGTAATATATGGTCCAGACTTTCAGACTATTAAAGGAATGGTAAAAGGATTCGTTTTATTGCCCGCACCCCATTATAATCAGGCACGTAGTATATTGTGTTTTGAAAACCGATGTAATGTATTATTTTTCTTATAAAATAATTTAAAGGGTTATTTGTCATGCTCTAAGTTCTAATGTTACATATGGAATGAGTCAATGTTGTCGCCGTAGTGTTCATCGTAGGCGCGTAGCAGTCTTTGTAGGCTCGTTGCGGATATCGTAAGACCTTCGTAGCCATACTCGTAGACGCTTAGCTTTTAACTTTTGTAAGATTTCGTTGTAATATTACTCAGAATGATCACATCTTAATGCAGTCTTTAGAATCTTAAAGCTGCATTCAAAATCAAAATCAATTTTTTTATTTCACATAGGCCTACATGGGCACTTATAAAACGTCGACAAAAGGTGCACGGTTCGGGTTGGTCGTTTCCTATGGAGAAGAACCGGCAAGAAACTCTATATACAAAGGTAAATAAAAATAAGTATTATATGACTAAATTTAACATGTGGCACAAATTTTGTTATCAGTGCTGTAACTATTCTTAGCAAAGGGCTATAAAGATGTTTGAAAACCATTGTAAAAAGTCTAATTAAAAGAAGGAAAGAAAAATGAGATTGAGAATAGTTAGAGACATCCACATATTTGTGCCGTTTACAAGTTACCAGGCTGCATGCGCAGAAGGAGCTAAGGCCAAATGTTTTGTTACACTGTATTGGCACATATCTATTAAACTGCATATTAATAGTCGGAGGTTAACAAGGTTCATGACATACAACATTTAAAGGCACATGAACCCGTATTTAAAGGACACAAATTGTATCACAAATAGATTCTAACAACAGATAAAATCTACCTACACAGAACATACCTCTTTAAAAACGTTGCGTCATAAATATACGTAACAACATACAATATGCTTCACAATATCAGCGATATTACATAAAAAACAGCGCCGTCATTAAAATTGACGTTCAAACTACCCCTTTGCAGGGCCTCTTAATTTGGCTTCTCAATAAATACTTGGGGAGCTCACAAACGCATAATAAATTCGTTGTACGTGATTGTGCCGTAGCCGTATCTATAATGCGACCAAATAGAAATGCTCTTATCGTTCTGTCACAAGGGTAATTTATTCTGGTGGTTATATACTACTCGTAGTATGAGATCTCACTGCAAAAAATTGTGGTTATATTGTTTTTGCTTAGACTTGAATTCTATGAATGGTTATTGATAGGTGTTAAATACAGGTCTTTTGGTCCCAAGCCAGGAGTAAAACACTGGGGCACATAGCGGCGTTGGGACTCCTGGACTCTGTCTGAACCTGTATCCCACGAAACTGCGGTTCGCAGCAGTGGATAGCTAGGGATTTGCTCCTTATTGGTAGATATCCTGGTACCTATGTAACAGGTGGGAAGTGGGACGACTACAAGATGTATCAATAGGACTTACCTTAGATTCCTGCGGTAGACTTCTGGGGGTCGATCAATATCTCGCCGTGAGGTTAGGGATAGGAGAATATATATTTGATAAAGGACAATGATTGGATTGCGACCACCAACGCGTTCTGATCCGGGCTTCGGCTTCCAGGCAGACACACACGCGTTTCCCACAAAAACGCCTCGCTGCGCGTGAAAATATATTCTAAACCACCCTCGCGGGCGCCCCACAATGCCGATTGCGAACGGCGGGCGCGATTAACAAATACAATGGAAGAAACACATCTCGATTAGCTATATTTCTACAAAAACCCGACTTCAGCGTGTGCACGTTACAAATTTTCTCTTTCGACTGTGTAGTATCAGCTGTCAAATCGTTGACCGCCCACCGACACTGTGTTGCAAGTAAAAATCGGGACGAAACAATAGGTTTTTTTAAAATTCGTGTTTATGTTTTTTTCCACCACCTGAGGATTTCGCTTGTCTACGACACAAGCAAGCAACATCATCTAGCTCCCAGTTAGCCGCCATTTAAGGATTGCATCCATTTGTCGTAATGTATATGTCAAAACGTATATGTCTGGGGTTATTTATCAAACATTTTCTATTTGTTTAAATAAGGTAATTGCGGCAAGATATAGCCAGGCAACCCAAAAGCAATCTATTCTACTATCAAGTAAAATTCAAGAAAATTAAGTTAAATCAAAAACAAATATAACTGGAGATTTTTGCAGGGGGATCTTAGGCTTTACCGTTTATAGGCCAGGATATTGTCACGCTAGCTCGATTTTGGGGGTCGATATAAGTAGGTAAGTGTGAATGGGCTGAACACAATGCCTTTGTTTTACGCTGATTGAAAAAGGATTGTCGATTGGCCCAATTTGAATATTTTTGCTTGTTTTAAATTGTAAAGCAGAGATACGTATGCGTTTTAATGTAAGTTCAGTTTTTTTTTGTATTAATAAAATTATTTTAAACGTAGTGTAATGCTATTTTATGTAAAGTAGCTAAATTAAGTACTTGTGGATTACAGTAGTGAATATAACACTACCTAAGTAAATTCAAGGTTTACATGAAAAGAAAGCTATTTATATTATTTTTACTAATAACCACAAAGGATAAATAATTTACACTGTGACTTATCACTCGTCGTTAGTTTAACATTTAATAGGTTGGTTATCTCTCGATAAATTGGCATAATTGGATACACCGAACAAAATCTAGTACTTAAGTTCTTTTAGCTAAACAATCTTACTTCTAAATTAAGTAGACTATGTGGCCATGATTCGCACGCAAGCCGAGTGTCCGGTCACTACGGTTTGCCAACTTGAAAATAGTGAAACACGTGCTTGGCAACACACTGTATTTATTTATAGGTCGATGTTCGGTAACTTTAAAGTTGAGAAGAAGGTTTAAGAACAACGAAATAATACACTTCTTTTCAAATATTGTAAAAATTTATAGAAATTATACTGTCGCCTATATTATGGTAAGTGATCACACGACTATGGTCGTAAAGCCAGACGTACCTCAAATGCGTGGCTACCACAGGGTAACAGTTTACAATTTAAAGAAGCTTGGTTAGGTATGCCGATTTGAATATACCTAGTGAAACAGGTGCTTGGCAACACGCTGAATTTACAAGTCGATGTTTGGTTAATTTGATATTTAGAAGATTTTATAATAGTGAAATATTAGGAGTGTTTTCCTAGGTGACGAGTAGCAAAAGGCTAATGCCCACCTGATCGTATATCCTCCATAGACCAGTTACTGGGTAACACGATACCCTTTGGCATTTTTCTGGCTTCTGGTCAGAAACAAGATTATTATGGCAAAAACATCAAATATCTACAAATGGCAGTGAGGCCAATGGCTGAATATTCCGAGACACGGAAGATGTTCGGTATGTAAGCGATGGTCATTCATTCAAGGGCTAACTTCGAAGAGCGTTGCTCAAACATAAGGATTGACCCGTCCAGCTATAATTATTCAGCCAC
This sequence comes from Orthosia cruda, assembly GCA_964057195.1. NCBI lineage: Eukaryota > Metazoa > Arthropoda > Insecta > Lepidoptera > Noctuidae > Orthosia > Orthosia cruda. The sequence continues at coordinate 3,601,967 of OZ059847.1, read as the reverse complement.
GAGCTCCAAAAGAATATACTTTTGAATATCCTTCGTATAGCACACAGGTACTCGACTTCAAAATAACCTTTCTGTTACCTCGATCATAATCCGCGCTCGTCACATACTGCACTTGCGACATGAACGTCTATGTCAATCGTTGGTGTCGGCACATCACTATGCATTACGTTGCGACGTCAACGTCAAATGATGTAATTATGCTCCACGCAAACTTCGCCTCCGTGATTTGCATACGAGTGACGACTGTGAACTGTGAGAGTAGTTTTATAAACGTTTTTTGAATGTGATGTATGTTTGGGGATTTCGATTTAGTGGGATGTGTGTCTATTATTATTTAACCATGATACCAGCACGAGTCAACCGTTGAGGTTAAGAAAAGCATATCGAGGTCGATCCTTGGATGGGCTACTAGGTATCCGTAATATATTTTGTCATCCATGTTTTGGAAAGCACGCCATTGGTTCCGACTTCCATTCATAGATTTATCACAGTCATTACGAGTAGTGTAGGGGGATAGCTCTTATAAGAAGCAAAAATTACTTTGACTCAACAACGCATACCCTTAGGCGGCTTTTACGTTTTAAGTTAGAAGTGACAAGTAAAGCTAAACAAAAACATCTTCAATTATTTTCCTACCATTCTGATTTCAATCACCTTCCAAATCTAAAAAGTTATCTGTTGCCAGTCTTATAATAGGCAAAGCCTCTAAATAGTCGGATCGTCTAATAGGTAGAGCCTTCACAGTAGTCAGTGGGCTTAGTGCGAGTTTTTACATATGCTCTATCGCGTTAATGCGTTTAGGGATCGTGGTCCAACTATAATGTCCAACTAGTTGGACTTCGGGTCTTCGGTAGGAGCAGTTGTCCAACTAAAATAATGATTGGACAACTGCCCCTACCGAAGACTCGTGGTCTAACTGACTTATTTTATTTATTTATATTTTATATGAGTGGTCTACAGATACACTTTGCCTAATTTCAGGGAGTACTAGCGTGTTTTTATGCTAAGAACTCTATTATCAGCTTTCTATTTTACAAAACCTAGTTAAAACATTTTCGATTACCATTAGTTCAACCGTTAAGTACTTCTTTAAATATTAAAGTAATTAAGTGTAATAAAGATCTTTTACTTACAATTTTTTATGAACCAATGAGCGTTCTCCAAGAATCCCTTTGAGGATTCTCAAAAGACTAATAAAATTTTCGGCGTAGCCAACTATAACTAATAAATTACGTAATGACTCAATATTATATTCAAATATTCTTCGGAAAAATAAAAATCTGCTATAGACTTGTGAACTTTTTCAATATTAAAACATTGACCTCTTTATTTTTATTTATTGGGAGTCAGCTTCCAGTCAACCCGGATTCAGCTAAATACCAGTATTTAACATGAAGCCTATATGAAATCCACATCCCAATAACTGGGTAAAACGAAATCCCTTGTAAAAAGCTTTAAATTGCCTGTATTTGTGTTTTATTAATAGTACCTGGGCAACCGAGCTCTGCTCGGGTGAAAATAGAAAAACACTACGTTTTCTTAAATTAAACCTAGCTAGATCGATTTATCGCCCCCGAAACCCCCTGCATACTAGATTTCATGAAAATCGTTTGGAGCCGTTTCTAATATTCAGATTATATAATTATATATACAAGAATACATCGAGTCTTCTCGTCACGTATCCCTCAAAGAATGAAGACTAAAGTCTTCAACCAGTGCGTCCTACCTGTTATGACCTACGGTGCCGAGACGTGGACACTCACAATACGGCTGGTTCATCAGTTCAAAGTTGCTCAGCGAGCTATGGAAAGGGATTGCTTAGAGTCTCTCTAAGGGATCGAATCCGAAACGAGAGAACCAAAGTTGTCGACATAGCTCACAGAAGTAAGCTGAAGTGGCAATGGGCCGGCCATATAAGTCGTAGAACCGATGACCGTTGGGGTAAACGTGTTCTTGAGTGGAGACCGCGAACTAGTAAACGTAAGGTAGGACGCCCTCAGGCTAGGTGTAGCGACAACCTTCGCAGGGTGGCTGGTAGCAGCTGGATGACAGTTGCCAAAAATCGAACCAAATGGCGTGCAATTGGAGAGGCCTATGTCCAACAGTGGACTGCTGTAGGCTGATGATGTGATGATATACAAGAATTGCTCGTTTAAAGGTATTAGATTTTACTGTAACTCACATCAAACATGTCGGCCATGGACCAGAGGTTATAGAGAAGGGAGCGATGACAGTAATTTTACACAGATAAAATATAGTCATAGACTAACTAAGAAATATAATAACTTTGTGTTGCTATCAACATCCCTTGCAAGACTGGTGTCAGATTTAAGACTTCTGAGTACACGAAACGACTGTTAAAGATCTATGCATGACAGCCTGGACAACGCCTTAAAATGCTTTCGAAGATAAGGAGGAGTCTCGGTATACAATGAGTAAATGTCACCCATCTACAGACCGACCTCGGCAAGAGTTGCTTAACCTTAAACATAATTGATAACAACAGCCACACGGGTCGACGTGTGGCTGTTGTTATCAATTATGTAGCCACAAACCGAGATATTTTACATTAAATATAGTATCAAATTCCTTAGAAGCTTGTTGAAAATGGTAATAAAAAACTACAGCTGCAAAATAATTCGGAAAAATTCCAAACAAAAAATTCTACAGTTTAATAGAACATGACCACACAACGGAGCTATCAGTTAACCATCACGCTATCTAAAAGTGCTTGTCCTGAATTGAAAACTGATAAAACATCACAGAGCTATGGGCCTTCTATCTTTTTACGGCGCCGCGGATATGAAATCGATCGACATGGAACCCGACTGCGTAAAACGGAGGTGTGCTTTAAGGATCTCATATTATTGAGAAGTTCGGGTGTAAACAGTGGTAGTTGAAAGACTCATTACCCTTTTAACATCACCTATGTATCTTTATTTATAAAAATCTGGACGCTGTTTAGTCTGTCAGATTAGCAGATGTTTAATTCCAATAGATCAGTTTTTAATAAGTTGTTCAGGGTGCCGACAGCGTTACTAAAAAAAAAAACTTGTCAAGTGCGAGTCGAACTCGCACACGAAGAGTTCCGTACTTGGTAAATTGCGGTTTACGATTTATGACGTATTAAAAACTACTTACTAGTAGATCTCGTTCAAACCAATTTTCGGTGGAAGTTTACATGCTCATTACCATGTAAACTTCCACCGAAAATTGAGTTATATATAAAAAATATATGTTTTTTTTTTTTAGTTTTATCATTTTCTTCTTTTAGAAGTTACAGGGGAGGGATACAAACATTTTTCCACTTTGGAAGAATCTCTCGCGCATACTATTCAGTTTAGAAAGAAATTATATTAGAAACCTCAATAACATTTTTGAAGACCTATCCATAAATACCTCACACGTATGGATTTGATGAAAACAAAAATGAGTTTCAGTTCTAAGTATGGGGAACACCCAAAATGTATTGTTTCTTTTCTATTTTTGTGTGAAAATCTTAATGCGGTTCACAGAATACCTCTATTTACCAAGTTTCAACAGAATTTTTTCTATGGTTTCGGCAAAAAGTGGCTGTGGCTGTGACATACGGACGGACAAACAGACATGACGAATCCATAAGAGTTCCGTTTTTTGCCATTTGGCTATGGAACCCTAAAAAATGTAAGCGGACCGCGGCCAATAACAAAGGTTTAAGGATTGCAAACCTATATCTTTTTTACGAGAACCAGAAAAAATCTCAAATCGATTTCCTGATAGCGCGGAGGGAAGTAATGTGAACTACGGTAGCAGGTGGCCTTGGGTACTATTCTGATAAATGTCAATGTCGAATTTACGATCGAAGTCGAGTAGAATGAAGCTTCGCACGCGCGTTCGGCTTATTTCGGCTTTATCCGGTAAGCCCACGACTGGAACCGACTTGCGGCGTGCTTTGCGCCAGATTTGCGAGGTATTTGGAATTGATTAGTTACTGGCTTGAGGGTTTCAAGTATTTTGTAGCTATTGCAGGCTGTGGTGCGTGATTGATAGCGGTTTCGTGGCGGAGGTGGGCGGCACTACCTGTACCATAAGTTTATGTTTGTAGGTATTACAGTGAGATATTAAGGTCATTTTGCTACTGTAATATATGTTTTATTTTCTAACTGGAAGACGAAAAGCAAAAACAATATATTAAAGGAAAATATCAATCTTGCGTAACCAACAAAAACCTCTTACTCAGCTTTACAAAATAGTAGAAAAACTTTTTGCGTTTCTTTACTACAGCAAAAGATGAAAATCCCCCACTAAAACTTGATTTATTCCTAAAGAAATCCTTGTAATACGAAAAACTAAAACGGAGAATAAATCTATCTTACGTATTCGGACAGATAGGCGTAACGAGCTTTTATTGTGGACAAATCTAAATAATACAATAAAGAAAAAAGGACTCCATTCCATTGTTTTAGAATAATAAGAGCGTATCTGGTTCAAATATGAAACGACCATAACTTACCGGAATAGGCGCCCTTAGTATCTGTTATGAGTCCAGCACAAAAATAATAATACTTATTAGTTTTTTTCTTTCTACAAGTCCTGTATTTCTCTTCATAAACTTTGTTTTGAGCACTTTATGAAAGCAAATGAAAATAACAAGGAGTAACAAGCTAAAAGGACGGTGGGTAATGAAAATATCAGAAAAACAAGTGTCATTAACGGCCGAGTTTTATCTCGAAGAAAAAGTTTGTGACAAATTAAGAAAGAAGTGGAGAGTTCGAGTTTGGGGGACTAATGGAAAATACGTTTTGCTTCGAGATAAAAAGTTTAGAGGCAAAAGTTCCGGTGGACGTGCTCTGGTTCGACAGAAAGCATTGGAGTTGAACGATTTACGAGTATAGAGTACGAACCGTACATTTATAGCGGAGTTGGGCGAGATCAATAACTTCTGAATATTCGAAGTGGAGGGAAATGTGGTGTGCATTGTTAATGTTCGTCCTTTGCTTATTTAGGACCCGTCTGTGACGTCGGTGACGTAATGTATGATAAGCGATATTGTCTGATGTTGGGTCGCACTGCGGTCTCGCGTCTGCGGTCCCGCGCGTCAATATTTTGCATAAGCCTTCAAGATTTTGATGAATGTTGAGACCACTTTTCTGAGAAATGTTGTGGCTCTTTCCTCAAAAAGCCATTCTAGATTTCGTTCGTGTTTTATGTAAGGTTCATGTTCATTATGCCACATTGTTATAGCTCATTCCAATACAATTATATCACCTGTTTTGGACATAGTTTATTAGAAACATGTTGGTTCCATTCCTGATTCAGCTAAAATGTGATGCAAAGGTGCTTTTTCATAGAACCTGTGGAGCATTTTTAACCCTCGACACAAAAAGAGGGGTGTTATAAGTTTGACGTGTGATGCTGACAGACAAAGCGACCAAACGGGTGAACCGATTTTGATTTTTTTTGTTTAAGAGATGACTTAATCGAGAGTGTTCTTAGCTATCTTTGAATAAAATCGGTTCAGCCGTTCAAATGTTATGGCCATTTTAATGTTTGAATCAAGGTGTTTTCGCTAGATATCGTGTCATAATTACGTATTCAATAAATTGCCGATCGAAGCGTGTCTACTATATCTTTACCTATACTCTATACTAATATTATAAAGAGGTAAAGTTTTGTGAGTTTGTGACGTTGTAAGGGGCAATCTCTGGATCTACTGAACCGATTTTAAAAATTATTTCATCAGTAGAAAGCTACATTATTCCTGAGTGTCATAAGCTATAAAATAATTAAAAAAAAATAGAGATCCTTATGAAAGTTGCAATAAGGCAACCCAAGGTAGCAAAATGTTGCCTATAAAATACATTATTTTGCGTGCGCTGCGAAAACTATTGGATTGGATTTGTATGCTTTGACTGCATGACATAACAAAGACATACAAATGTAAACAAGTCTAGTTTATATTATGAACACAACAAAATACTCCTTTCACCCAACTTCACACAGATAGAAACACACTTCACTGAAAGTTAGCCTGCCCATATCTCCTACTACAAATACGTTCTATTATTCCTAGACCGGTTTGAACAATTTTGATAACTTGAAAACGTTCGAAACAAACAATATAACACATGCTATATAAGTTTGAGTTAAATATGTGTTTATACAGTTTGTGTAGATACACAAGCAATTGAGATATAACTTCGCAATGTGATTTGTAGTATGTATAAGTTGACACTGACAGTGTTATATGTTTAGTAAATATAGGTTAATAGCTTGTTTTGTATCGTTTTTGAGAGACCTATGTATCACACGGATTTACGGTTAGCTTAATATTAATGCGATATACTCAAAAATCTTCTGGAATAGATAGACTCAATGACGAGAAAAACTGCATCTGAATCGGTATCGTAGTTTAGATGAAAAACGTGGCACTACAGACAAACACGGCTATTCATTATTTGTAGTATACAGATATTCATCATTTGTCATTTCAGCCGAAAGACGTCCACTGCTGGACATAGGCCTCCCCCAAGCGTCGCCACACTGATCGGTCCTGTGCGTTTTGCATCCACCAGACGCCCGCAGCTTTGACTAGGTCATCGCTCCACCTAGAGGGAGGCCTTCCAACGCTGCGTCTTCCGGTACGCGGTTGCCATTTTAGAACTTTTCGGCCCCAACGGCCATCTGTTCTGCGAGCAATGTGCCCTGCCCACTGCCACTTAAGTTTGGAAATTCTTCGGGCTATATCGGTAACCTTGGTTCTCTTGCGGATGTCTTCATTTCTGATTCGATCACGCAAGGAAACTCCGAGCATAGCCCTCTCCATTGCCCTTTGGGTGACTTTAAGCTTATTGTGAGCGACCACGTCTCTGTCGCGTAAGTAATCACTGGCAACACACACTGGTCATAGACTTTCGTCTTGAGAAACTGTGGTAAGTTGGACGAGAAGATACCGCGCAACTTCCCAAACGCTGCCCAGCTGAGTCGGATTCGATGGTTGACATCTTTCTCGAAGTTTGACCTGCCTAACTGGACCGATTGTCCCACGTAGACATAATCGTCCACAACTTCCAGTGTAGAGTCTCCGACTTTGATAAGAGTGGGTGCAACATGGGCATTCAACATCACCTTGGTTTTGTCCATGTTCATTTTTAGACCCACTCTTTCGGAAGCTCTACTGAGGTCTTCGAGCATTGTACTGAGGTCCTCCATAGTCTCAGTCATGACCACTATATCGTCGGCAAACCGAAGGCGAGTGATGTACTCGCCATTGACGTTGATGCCTAGCCCTTTCCAGCCCAGAACATTTGCAGATATTATGATACCATAAATCGAGGAGAAACTCTAGTATAAGATTATTTTTGAAGTACTTAGTAAAAAAAGTAGTAGCTGTCTTAGTTGTAGTGTTCTCAATGACAAAATTAATGTTTAGTAAGTAATGAGTTACCTAAAAGAGCTGAAGGTTACTGGCAAGATTGAAAGGAAACATCCTAGAGGTCACAGTCCAATGAGATGGTCAGACCAAGTCCGCACATCGTTAAACACCAAATTGCACGATGCTCTCCACGACGCAAAACACAGTCATAGATGGCGCAAATTAGTGATGGAAAAGCTGTTTTCAGGACGACAGGGGAAACACGACCCTCAGTAATGAGGACACAACGCGAGGAGGAGGGCAGTAAAGAGTTGGTGAATGTTTGGTTACAATAGGATTTAGTTTCTTATCAGATGGCTGGAATTTGGATTTGTAATGGATGGATAACCTTGCCTTGCATTGCTTAGGATTTAAACATAACTGGGAAAACATGGCTGTACTATAGGATATACCACAGATTTATCCTTCAGGGAACATTTCGCCTTTATAAGTAAGTAAGGTTTGATTATTAATTAGAACACCAGTGGTTTTAAGTAAATAATCACACTATTCATCACACTAATATTATAATGGCGAAAGTTTGTGAGTGTGTTTGTATGTTTGTTCACGCTGAAGCGGCTGGACGGATCTAGATGCAATTTGGCACAGATATAGATTATAGTCAAGGAATAGCACATAGGATACTTTTATCCCGGGAATATGTTCCCTAGGGATAACTTTCGACTTTAACGCGGGCGAAGCCGCTGGCAGAAGCTAGAACAATATAAAATGTTATTTCTACTGCGTTCTGTTATTTTTAAACGTTTTGAAGTGCTACAACTATCTGTAGATAATATCAATCGTTTGTTATTTAGCTTTTTATAAAATTAAAATAAAGTAATAGGTGGCTAGATTTTTATTATTCTTACTTAATTTGCTATTGTATCAAATACTGCTAAGCTGCTTAGAAGCCTTATCCGTATACAAATATGACAACAATCACATACTAAAACCTATTCTCAATAAATCCACTTCAGTTAAGACCAGACCAATAAAACCACAGATATAAACAAAACAGCTTAACATAGGTTCCCATTAACGACTGCAGGTCATTATAAGTCCCGCCGGGTGAAGTTAGCTAGGTTATCAGAACCCCGTCTAATGTGCCTACTCGTAACTCTTGTTAATATCTTTATTGGTCGTAATATACGGTCCAGACTTTGAGACTATTAAAGGAATGGTAAAAGGATTCGTTTTATTGCCCGCACCCCATTATAATCAGGCACGTAGTATATTGTGTTCTGAAAACTGATGTCATGTATTATTTTTCTTATAAAATAATTTAAAGGGTTATTTGTCATGCTCTAAGTTCCAATGTTACATATGGAATGAGTCAATGTTGTCGCCGTAGTGTTCATCGTAGGCGCATAGCTGTCTTCTTAGGCTCGTAGCGGATATCGTAGACCTTCGTAGCCACACTCGTAGACGCTTACAGTCTTATTACAAAAAACGAGATAAACCATGGTTTAAACCTGTACTATCAAGTCCAGGCTTATCTGCAAAACCATGGTCTAAATTTGTTCGTATTACAAAACTCAAAAAAACCGTGGTCTTCTTAGTACCGTCATTTGAACCATTGTCTATACATCAACCACAGATTAATACAAATATCATTCGTTCACCATAATATCATTCAATTGCAACGTTCCGTTTGCCCAGAAATAAAAACGTTTTGATAATACGATAAGGATTAAATTACGTTTAAGAGTGTTAAAAATATTGTGACTTTATTATTTTGCATGGATATAAACATTTGTTATTTATTGATTGAAGTTTTGTTTAGATTTAAGCAAATTACATAAATTCTTAATAATTACTAATAATTCATCTACGCACGTGTAACGAAACGTAACAGTCTCGCGCGTTATATGAAACCATAACATTAAACAAAACCATCGCAAGCTGAACAAATATCACTAATCTTTGGATTTTTTAAGTTATCGAAGTATCTAATAGAACAATTGCCTCTTTGTTAATAATATATATTGTGATGGACCAACAAAAAAAAAACGATCTGAGAATTGGAGTACCGAGGAAAAAGTAATATCCTCAATAATAAATAAATCAACTGTTAATATCCATTTTCGGGTAAAAAGAACAAAATACAATAAAAAAGATGCTATAACCTAAAAGAGAAACTTTGACAGATACGACTTAGACCATCGTTAAACTAGGGGCCGCCGAGGTTTAGCGTTAGACCATGATTTGGACTATGGTTTATCGCTAAACCATTATTTGTAATATCATTTTTGTGTAAACCACAGTTTATAGCGATTTAGACCTGGGTTTTTAGTTAAACCGCTTTTTGTAATAAGACTGTTAGCGTTTAACTTTTGTAAGATTTCGTTGTAATCTTACTCAGAATGATCACAACTTAATGCAGTCGTTAGAATCTTAAAGCTGCATTAGTATTGTTACACTGTATTGGCACGTATCTATTAAACTGCATATTTATAGTCGGAGGTTAACACGGTTCATGACAAACAACATTTAAAGACACATGAACCCGTATTTAAAGGACACAAATTGTATCACACATAGATTCTAACAACAGATAAAATCTACCTACACAGAATATAACTCTTCAAAAACGTTGCGTCATTAATATACGTAACAACATACAATATGCTTCACAATATCAGCGACATCACATAAAAAAACAGCGCCGTCCTTAAAATGGACGGTCAAACTACTTCTTTGCAAGGCCTCTTAATTTGGCTGATATATAAGGGCTTGGGGCTCACATACGCATAATAAATTCGTTGTAAGTGATTGTGCCGGAACAATCTATAATGCGACCAAATAAAAATGCTCATTCTGTCACAAGGGTAATTTATACTGGTGGTTATATACTACTCGTAGTATGAGATCTCACTGCAAAAAATTGTAGTTATATTATTTTTGCTTAGACTATGAATGGTTCTTGATAGGTTTTTTTTTAAATTCTTGTTTATATTTTTTTCCCTCTACCTGGGGATTTCGCTTGTCTACGACACAAGCAAGCAACATCATCTAGCTCTCACTTAGCCGCCATTTAAGGGTTGCATCCACTTGAAAAATGTATATGACTGGGGTTATTTCCGTCCGTGGGAACCTTTCCGTTGGCCTTGAAAAGGTCTGTCACTGTACCAATTTTTAAGACTGGTGACAGGCATAAGGTGTCGAACTATAGACCTATCTCCTTGCTACCTAGTTTGTCAAAAATTCTTGAAAAATTAATCAACTCTAGACTGAAAAAATACTTGGAGTTGAAAGGGTTTTTCTCAGGCAACCAGTTTGGATTCAGGGAAGGCAAATCTACTTGCGATGCGCTACATAAACTAACATCGTTCGTTGTTGATGGTTTGGATAGTGGAGATAGAGTTCTGGGTATTTTTCTCGATCTTGCTAAAGCGTTCGACACGGTCTCCGTTTCCATTCTGCTCGCTAAGCTGAAGTGCATGGGAATTCGAGGTGTACCTCTGGATTTGTTCAGGGACTATTTAAGTGACCGCAAACAGAGTGTTAAGATTGATGATAACTTTAGCCAGGAGGTCGACATGGTGTATGGAGTGCTGCAGGGAAGCGTGCTTGGCCCAACCCTCTTTCTAATTTATATTAATGATTTATGTAATCTTGCCATGGAAGGGGGTCAAATTGTCACTTTTGCAGACGATACGGTTTTATTGTTTAGAGCCAAAACATGGTCGGCTATAAATAGCATTGCAAATCAAGGAATGCGCACAGTAGCAGCATGGCTTGATAACAATTTATCAACTTTGAATGCCCAAAAAACCATGTATATCTCCTTTGGCACTTCGTGCAGGAGTCAGCCTCCACCAGGCACCGTAACTATAAAAGTGCATAAATGTGACAATGAGGAGACGTGTGATTGTTACAGTATCATCAATACCACATCTATTAAATATCTGGGGGTTGTTGTTGATCGGTGTCTCAACTGGAAGGAACAAGCCAAAAAACTAAGTGCCCGTATTCGAAAACTAATATACATTTTTAAAATGCTCAGGAATGTGTGTTCAAGGAAATTACTTACTACTGTATATTACTCACTTTGTCAGTCTATTATTGGTTACTGTCTGACTACATGGGGTGGTACATCGAAAACAACTATGCTTGTAGTAGAAAGAGCCAACGGGCGCTACTTAAGGTAATGAGTTTTAAGAACTACAGGTATCCTACTGATCTCTTATATAAGGAAAGTGGGGTACTTTCTGTATGCAAGCTCTTCATCCAGCTGCTGATCATCGCACAGCATAAAATTAGACCTGACTCTGGGGCTAGGCTAAGAAAGGATATGGTTTACAATACGCCGAGATGTAGGACTGCGTTCACTCAAACCTTTGGAAATTTTCTTGGCCCTTGCATTTACAATAAGATTAGCAAAAACCTTAAGCTAGAATGTAGGGAGGCTATTAGTGGGTTTCTTGAAGGGCTGGATTACTCTCAGGTGGAGGAAATAATGAGATAACGTGATAACTTATTAACACAGAATCACACAGCACACAGTGGCGTGAGGGTATGGAAGAAAATGATTCTGTTCTATTTGTTTATTTCTTAAGTATAATTTGTTCTTCCATGGCTTACCCTTATTGATATACATATAAGAGTAAAACGTTAAATACTTTGAAATTGAATAAATAATATCAAGTGTAAAGTTATGCAGATGGGAATATTGTATTGAATATTGTATTGTTATAAAATGCGTGTAAATTACCAATGTCAAATAAAAATAATGCATGTCGAATGAGTGTAGAATTAATAAATTGTGTGTAGGATATCAACTATGTCAATGAATTTATACTATTATTGGATTACTATTGAATTTATATAATGAATTTATGCATGGATTTATGTTACTACAATTGTGAACAGGGAAGAATAAAACTGGCCCACCGTAGTACAGTTTATAACTAGTACGGGGGTCAGGGAGTTTCGCATCAACCTAATTGCAAATTAAATTATGTGATAATTAATGCTACTGTGTAAACTTTGATGTAACCATTTTTAAACAGTGCCAATAAATGATTATGATTATGATTTATCAAACATTTTCTATTTGTTTAAATAAGGTAATTGCGGCAAGATATAGTCAGGCAACCCAACAGCAATCTAATCTACTATCAGGTAAGATTCAAGAAAATTAAGTTTAATCAAAAACAAATATAACTGCAGATTTTTGCAGGGGGATCTTATACCTTATATAGGCCAGGATATTGTCACGATAACTCGATTTTGGGGGTCAATGTAAGTAGGTAAGTGTGAATGGACTGAACACAATGCCTTTGTTTTACGCTGATTGAAAAAGGATTGTAGATTGGCCCAATTTTAATAGTTTTGCTTGTTTTTAATTGTAAAGCAGAAATATGCGTTTTAATGTAAGTACCTGTTCAGTTTTTTTTGTATTAATAATATTATTTTAAACGTAGTGTAATGCTATTTTATGTAAAGTAGCTAAATTAGGTACTTGTGGATAACAATAGTGATTATAACATTGCCCAAGTAAATTTAAGGTTTACATGAAAAATAAAAATAATGACCACAAAGGATACTGTAATTTACGCTGTGACTTATCACTCGTCGTTAGTTTCACATATAATAGAGTTCTTCTATCTAAACAATTTAACTTCTAAATGTCACAAAAACCTTTCCACAAAATAAGGTGCACCTCCAGTACGTGGGTTTATTTTGGGCAGAAATCGTGAGAGGTGTGAACCTTTTAGTACTCTGCATTAAGAAGACCATGTGACCATGATTCCCACGCAAGCCGAGTGTCCGGTCACTACGGTATGCCAACTTGGAAATAGTGAAACACGTGCTTGGCAACACACTGTATTTATTTGTAGGTCGATGTTCGGTATTTTTAAAGTTGAGAAGAAGGTTTTAGAACAACAAAATAATACACTTCTTTTTAAATATTGTAAAAATTATAGAAATTATACTGTCGCCTATATTATTGTAAGTGATCACACGACTATGGTCGCAAAGCTAGACGTACCTCAACTTCGTGGCTACCACAGGGTAACAGTTTACAATTTAAAGAAGCTTGGTTAGGTATGCCGACTTGATTATACCTAGTGAGACAGGTGCTTGGCAACACGCTGAATTTACACGTTGATTTTTAATTAATTTGATATTTAGAAGATTTTATAACAGTGAAATAATAGGAGTGTTTTCCTAGGTGACGAGTAGCAAATAAGCTAATGCCCACCTGATCGTATATCCTCCATAGACCAGTAACTGGGTAACACGATACCCTTTGGCATTTTTCTGGCTTCTGGTCAGAAACAAGATTATTTTGGCAAAATAATCAAATATCTACAAATGGCAGTGGGGCCAAAGGCTGTATATTCCGAGACACGGAAGAGTTTCAGTATGTAAGCGATGGTCATTCATTCAAGGGCTAACCTCGAAAAGCGTTGCTCAAACATAAGGATCGACCCATCCAGCTATAAGTATTTAGCCACGAGCTCCAAAAGAATACACTTTTGAATATCCTTCGTATAGCACACAGGTACTCGACTTCAAAACAACCTTTCTGCTACCTCGATCACAATCCGCGCTCGTCACATACTGCACTTGCGACATAAACGTCGATGTCAATCGTCGGCGTCGGCACATCACTATGCATTACGTCGCGACGTCTACGTTGACGTCGCGATTATGCCACACGCAAACTTCGCTTCCGGGATTTGCATACGAACTATGAATTGTGAGGGTAGTTTTATAAACGATTTTTGAATGTGATGCATGTTTGGGGATTTCGATTTAGTGGGATGTGTGTCTATTATTATTTAGCCATGATAGCACCACGAGTCAAAGTTTGAGGTTAAGCAAAGCATATCGAGGTCGATCCTTGGATGGGCTACTAGGTATCCGTAATATATTGAGTCATCCGTGTTTTGGAAAGAACGTTAAGCCATTGGTTCCGACTGCCATTCGTAGATTTATCACAGTCATTACGAGTAGTGTAGGGTGATAGCTCTAATAAGAAGCAAAAATTACTTTGACTCCACAACGCATGCCCTTAGGCGTCTTTTACGTTTTATGTTAGAAGTGACAAGCAAAGCTAAACAAAAACATCTTCAATCATTTTCCTAGCATTCTGATTTCAATCACCTTCCAAATCTAAAAAGTAATCTGTTGCCAGTCTTATAATAGGCAAAGCCTCGAAATAGTCGGATCGTCTAATAGGTAGAGCCTTCACAGTAGTCAGTGGGCTTAGTGCGAGTTTTTACTAATGCTCTATCGCGTTAACGCGTTTAGGGGTCGTGGTCCAACTATAATGTCCAACTAGTTGGACTACGGGTCTTCGGTAGGAGCAGTTGTCCAACTAAAATAATGATTGGACAACTGCCCCTACCGAAGACCCGTGGTCTAACTGACTTATTTTATTTATTTAAATTTTATATAAGTGTTCTAAATATACACTCTGCCTAACCTTGAGGGAGTACTAGCGTGATTTTATGCTAAGAACTCTTTTATCAGCTTTCTATTTTACAAAAACTAGTTAAAACATTTTCGGTTACCATTAGTTCAACCGTTAAGTACTTCTTTAAATATTAAAGTAATTAAGTGTAATAAAGATCTTTTACTTACAATGTTTTATGGACCAATGAGCGTTCTCCAAGAATCCCTTTGAGGATTCTCAAAAGACTAATAAAATTTTCGGCGTAGACAACTATAACTAACAAATTACGTAATGACTCAATATTATATTCAAATATTCTTCGGAAAAATGAAAATCTACTAAAGACTTGTGAAACTTTTTCAATATTAAAACATTGACCTCCATTAATAGATTTTACGTATAATCTGCCTAGCGCCTTTTCTCAACTTTATTGGTAGTCAGCTTCCAGTCAACCCGGATTCAGCTAAATACCAGTATTTAACATGGAGCCTATATGACATCCACAACCCAATAACTGGGTAAAACGAAATCCCTTGTGAAAAGCTTTAAATTGCCTGTATTTGTGTTTTATTAATAGTACCTGGGCAACCGAGCTCTGCTCGGGTGAAAATAGAAAAAAACGACGTTTTCTTAAATTAAACCTAGCTAGATCAATTTATCGCCCCCGAAACCCCCTTCATACTAGATTTCATGAAAATCGTTGGAGCCTTTTCTAATATTATTATATTTATAAGATATATATATGTTATATATCTTGTATATATTATATAATTATATATACAAGAATACATCGAGTCTTCTCGTTGCGTATCCCACAAAGCCTGAAGACTAAAGTCTTCAACCAGTGCATCCTACCTGTTATGACCTACGGTGCCGAGACGTGGACACTCACAATACGGCTGGTTCATCAGTTCAAAGTTGCTCAGCGAGCTATGGAAAGGGCTATGCTTAGAGTCTCTCTAAGGGATCGAATCCGAAACGAGGTGATCCGGCAAGGAAACAAAGTTGTCGACATAGCTCACAGAAGTAAGCTGAAGTGGCAATGGACCGGCCATATAAGTCGTAGAACCGATGACCGTTGGGGTAAACGTGTTCTTGAGTGGAGATCGCGAACTGGTAAACGTAAGGTAGGACGCCCTCAGGCTAGGTGGAGCGACGACCTTCGCAGGGTGGTTGGTAGCAGCTGCATGATAGTTGCCAAAAATCGAACCAAATGGCGTGCAATTGGAGAGGCCTATGTCCAGCAGTGGACTGCTATAGGTTGATGATGACGACGAAATACAAGAATTGCTCGTTTAAAGGTATTAGATTTTACTGTAACTCACATGAAACGTGTCAGCCATGGACCAGAGGTTATAGAGAAGAGAGCTAAGACAGTAATTTAACACAGATATAATATAGTCATAAACTAACTAAGAAATATAATAACTTTGTGTTGCTATCAACATCCCTTGCAAGACTGGTGTCAGATTTAAGACTTCTGAGTACCCGAAACGACTGTTAAAGATCTGTGCATGACAGCCGGGACAACGGCTTAACATGCTTTCGAAGATAAGGAGGAGTCTCGGTATACAATGAGTAAATGTCACCCATCTACAGACCGACCTCGGCAAGAGTTGCTTAACCTTAAACATCGACCCGTGTGCCTGTTTTTATCAATTATGTAGCCACAAACCGAGATATTTTACATAAAATATAGTATCAAATTCCTTAGAAGCTTGTTGAAAATGGTAATAAAAAACTACAGCTGCAAAATAATTCGGCGAAATTCCAAACAAAAAATTGTACAGTTTAATAGAACATGACCACACAACGGAGCTATCAGTTAACCATCACGCTATCTAGAAGTGCTTGTCCTGAATTGAAAACTGATAAAACATCACAGAGCTATGGGCCTTCTATCTTTTTACGGCGCCGCGGATATGAAATCGATCGACATGGAACCCGACTGCGTAAAACGGAGGTGTGCTTTAAGGATCTCATATTATTGAGAAGTTCGGGTGTAAACAGTGGTAGTTGAAAGACTCATTACCCTTTTAACATCACCTATGTATCTTTATTTATAAAAATCTGGACGCTGTTTAGTCCGTCAGATTAGCAGATGTTTAATTCCAATAGATCATTTTTTAATAAGTTGTTCAGGGCGCCGACAGCGTTACTAAAAAAAAAACTGGGCAAATGCGAGTCGAACTCGCACACGAAGGGTTCCGTACTTGGTAAATTGCGGTTTACGATTTATGACGTATTAAAAAAAACTTTTTACTAGTAGATCTCGTTCAAACCAATTTTCGGTGTAAGTTTACATGCTCATTACCATGTAAACTTCCACCGAAAATTGAGTTATATATAATACATCATATTTTTTTTTTAGTTTTATCATTTTCTTATTTTAGAAGTTACAGGGATACACACATTTTTCTAGTTTGGAAGAAACTCTCGCGCATACTATTCAGTTTAGAAAGAAATTATATTAGAAACCCATAATATAATTATTTTAAACTCTTTTTTTTTCATCAAATTTTTATCACCAAGTATGGATTTGATGGAAAAAAAATGAGTTGCAGTTCTAAGTATGGGGAACACCCAAAATTTATTGTTTCTTTTCTATTTTCGTGTGAAAATCTTAATGCGGTTCACAGAATACCTCTATTTACCAAGTTTCAACAGCATTGTTCCTATGTTTTCGGCAAAAAGTGGCTGTGGCTGTGACATACGGACGGACAGACAGATATGACGAATCCATAAGAGTTCCGTTTTTTGCCATTTGGCTATGGAACCCTAAAAAATGTAAGCGGACCACGGCCAATAACAAAGGTTTAAGGATTGCAAACCTATATCTGTTTTACGAGATCCAGAAAAAATATCAAATCGATTTCCCGATAGCGCGGAGAGAAGTAATGTGAACTACGGTAGCAGGTGGCCTTGGGTACTATTCTGATAAATGTCAATGTCGAATTTACGATCGAAGTCGAGTCGAATGAAGCTTCGCATGCGCGTTCGGCTTATTTCGGCTTTATTCGGTAAGCCGACGACTGGAACAGACTTGCGGCGTGCTTTGGGGCAGATTTGCGAGGTATTTGGAATTGATTGGTTACTGGCTTGAGGGTTTCAAGTATTTTGTAGCTATTACAGGCTGTGGTGCGTGATTGATAGCGGTTTCGTGGCGGAGGTGGGTAGCACTACCTGTACCTTAAGTTTATGTTTGTAGGTATTACTGCGAGATATTAAGGTCGTCTTGCTACTGTAATATTTGTTCTATTTTCTAACTGGAGGCGAAAAGCAAAAACAATATATTAAAGGAAAATACTAATCTTGCGTAACCAACAAAAACCTACTCAGCTTTACAAAGTAGAAAAACTTTTCGCGCTTCTTGGCTACAACAAAAGATGAAAAAGCCGCAATAAAACTTGATTTATCCCTAAAGAAATCCTTGTAATACGAAAAACTAAAATGGAGAATAAATCTATCTTACTTATTCGGACAGATAGGCGTAACGAGCTTTTATCGTGGACAAATCTAAATAATGCAATAAAGAAAAAAGACTCCATGCCATTGTTCTAGAATAATAAGAGCGACTCTGATTCGAATATGAAACGACCATAACTTACCTGTTGTGAGTCCAGCACAAAAATAATAATACTTATTAGTTTTTTTCTTTCTACAAGTCCTATATTTCTCTTCAAAACTTTGTTTTGAGCACTTTATGAAAGCAAATGAGAATAACAAGGGGTAACAAGCTAAAAGGACGGTGGGTAATGAAAATATCAGAAAAACAAGTGTCACTAACGGTCGAGTTTTATCTCGAAGAAAAAGTTTGTGACTAATTAAGAAAGAAGTGGAGAGTTCGAGTTTGGGGGACTAATGGAAAATACGTTTCGCTTCGAGATAAAGAGTTCAGAGGCAAACGTTCCGGTCGACGTGCTCTGGTTCGACAGATAGCATTGGACTTGAACGATTTACGAGTATAGAGTTCGAACCGTACATTTGTAGCGGAGTTGGGAGAGTTCAATAACTTCTGAATATTCGAAGTGGAGGGAAATGTGGTGTGCATTGTTAATGTTCGTCCTTTGCTTATTCAGGACCCGTCTGTGATGTCGGCGACATAATGAATGATAAGCGATAATGTCTGATGTTGGGTCGCACTGCGGTCTTTGCTCCCGCGCGGCAATATTTTACATAAGCCTTCAAAACGGGTCCTTGTAGTGATCTACATATTTAAGCGGATTTTGATAAACGTTGAGACAAGTTTTCTGAGAAAAACTGTGGCTTTTTCCTCAAAAAGCCTTTTTAGAATTAGTTCGTGTTTTATATAAGGTCCATGTCCATAATGGCGCATTGTTATAGCTATTCCAATACAATTTTATCACCTGTTCTGGACATAATGTATCAGAAACATGTGGGTTCCATACCTGATTCAGCTAAACTGTGATGCTACAGCGCTTGTTCATAAAACCTGTAGAGCCTTTTTAGAACTATTGCTATGAAAAAGAGATGTCCCATCGTTGTCGCTTTGTCGCTTCGGACTTGTATGCTTTCAAAAGTATGTCAACCGAAAATGTATCACAAAGAGATACGAACAACAGATAAAATCTACCTACATAGAACAGACCTCTTCAAAAATGTTGCGTCATAAAAATACGTAACTACATACAAAATACTTCACAATATCAGCGCCATAAAAACAGCGCCGTCCTTAAAATGGACGGTCAAACTACCCCTTTGCAGGGCCTCTTAATTTGGCTGATATATAAAGGCTTAGGGAGCCCACATACGCATAATAAATTCGTTGTACGTGATTGTGCCGAAGCCATCTATAATGCGACCAAATAGAAATGCTCTTATCGTTCTGGCACAAAGGTAATTTATTCTGGTGGGTATATACTAGTATGAGATCTCACTGCAAAAATTTGTGGTTATATTGTTTTTGCTTAGACTTGATTTCTATGAATGGTTCTTGATAGGTTTTTTTTTTATTTGTGTTTATGTTTTTTTCCTCCAACTGGGAATTGCGTTTGTCTACGACCCAAGCAAGCAACATCATCTAGCTCTCAGGTAGCCGCCATTTATGGGTTGCATCCACTTGAAAAACGTATATGTCTGGGGTTATTTATCAAAAAAAATATATTTGTTTAAATAAGGTAATTGCGGCAAGATATAGCCAGGCAACCCAACAGTAATCTATTCTACTACCAAGTAAGATTCAAGAAAATAAAATTTAATCAAAAACAAATATACCTGCACATTTTTGAAGGGGCATGTTAGGCTACATACCGTATATAGGCCAGGATATTGTCACGCTAGCTCGTTTTTGGGGGTCGATGTAAGTAGGTAAGTGTGAATGGGCTGAACACAATGCCTTTGTTTTACGCTGATTAAAAAAGGATTGTGGATTGGCCCAATTGGAATATTGTTGCTTATTTGAAATTGTAAAGCAGAGTTAAGCGTTTTAATGTAAGTACCTGTTCAGTTTTTTTTTTCTATTAATAAAATTATTTCAAACGTAGTGTAATGCTTTTTTATGTAAAGTAGCTAAATTAGGTACTTGTGGATAACAATAGTGATAATAACACTGCCAAGTAAACTTAAGGTTTAAAAATATATTTATATTATTTTTACTACTCGTAATGACCACAAAGGACAATTTAATTTACACTGTGACTTATCACTCGTCGTTAGTTTCACATTTAATAGGTTGGTTTTCTCTCGACAAATTGGCTTAATTGAACAAACCTAAGAAAAAGCTAGTACTTAAGATCTTTTAGCTAAACAATTTAACTTCTAAATCTCACAAAAACCTTTCCACAACATAAGGTGCACCTCCAGTACGTGGGTTTATTTTGGGAAGAAATCGTGAGAGGTGTGAACCTTTTAGTACTCTGCATTAAGTAGACTCTGTGACCATGATTCCCACGCAAGCCGAGTGTCCGGTCACTACGGTATGCCAACTTGGAAATAGTGAAACACGTGCTTGGCAACACACTGTATTTATTTATAGGTCGATGTTCGGTAACTTTAAAGTTGAGAAGAAGGTTTTAGAACAACGAAATAATACACTTCTTTTCAAATATTGTAAAAATTATAGAAATTATACTGTCGCCTATATTATGGTAAGTGATCACACGACTATGGTCGCAAAGCCAGACGTACCTCAAATGCGTGGCTACCACAGGGTAACAGTTTACAATTTAAAGAAGCTTGGTTAGGTATGCCGATTTGAATATACCTAGTGAAACAGATCCTTGGCAACACGCTGAATTTACAAGTCGATGTTTGGTTAATTTGATATTTAGAAGATTTTATAATAGCGAAATAATAGGAGTCTTTTCCTAGGTGACGAGTAGCAAATAAGCTAATGCCCACCTGATCGTATATCCTCCATAGACCAGTAACTGGGTAACACGATACCCTTTGGCATTTTTCTGGCTTCTGGTCAGAAACAAGATTATTTTGGCAAAAATATCAAATATCTATAAATGGCAGTGAGGCTAATGGCTGAATATGCCGAGACACGGAAGATGTTCGGTATGTAAGCGATGGTCATTCATTCAAGGGCTAACCTCGAAAAGCGTTGCTCAAACATAAGGATTGACCCGTCCAGCTATAAGTATTTAGCCACCAGCTCCAAAAGAATACACTTTTGAATATCCTTCGTATAGCACACAGGTACTCGACTTCAAAACAACCTTTCTGCTACCTCGATCACAATCCGCGCTCGTCACATACTGCACTTGCGACATCAACGTCGATATCAATCGTTGGCGTCGGCACATCGTTATACATTTTGTCGCGACGTCAACGTCAAATGACGTAATTATGCCACACGCAAACTTCGCCTCCGGGATTTGCATACGAGTGATGACTATGTATTGTGAGGGTAGTTTTATAAACGTGTTTTGGATGTGATGTATGTTTGGGGATTTCGATTTAGTGGTATGTGTGTCTTTTATTATTTAACCATGATAGCAGCACGAGTCAACCTTTGAGGTTAAGCAAAGCATATCCAGGTCGATCCTTGGATGGGCTACTAGGTATCCGTAATATATTGAGTCATCCGTGTTTTGGAAAGAACGTTAAGCCATTGGTTCCGACTGCCATTCGTAGATTTATCACAGTCATTACGAGTAGTGTAGAGTGATAGCTCTAATAAGAAGCAAAAATTACTTTGATACATTATATTGACTCCACAACTCCCTTAGGCGGTTTTTACGTTTTAAGTTAGAACTGACAAGCAAAGCTAAACAAAAACATTTTCAATTATTTTCCTCGCATTCTGATTTCAATCACCTTCCAAATATAAAAAGTTATCTGTTGCCAGTCTTATAATAGGTAATGCCTCTACGGTGGTCCAACTATAATGTCCAACTAGTTGGACTACGGGTCTTCGGTAGGAGCAGTTGTCCAACTAAAATAATGATTGGACAACTGCCCCTACTGAAGACCCGTGGTCTAACTCACTTATTTTATTTATTTATATTTTATATAAGTGTTCTACATATACACTCTGCCTAACCATCAGGGAGTACTAGCGTAATTTTATGCTAAGAACTCTTTTATCAGCTTTCTATTTTACAGAAACTAGTTAAAACATTTTCGATTACCATTAGTTCGACCGTTAAGTACTTCTTTAAATATTAAAGTAATTAAGTGTAATAAAGATCTTTTACTTATAATGTTTTATGGACCAATGAGCGTTCTCCAAGAATCCCTTTGAGGATTCTCAAAAGCCTAATAAAATTTTCGGCGTAGCCAACTATAACTAACAAATTACGTAATGACTCAATATTATATTCAAATATTCTTCGGAAAAATGAAAATCTGCTAAAGACTTGTGAAACTTTTTCAATATTAAAACATTGACCTCCATTAATAGATTTTACGTATAATCTGCCTAGCGCCTTTTCTCAACTTTATTGGGAGTCAGCTTCCAGTCAACTCAGATTCAGCTGATTATCAGTATTTGACATGGAGCCTATCTGACATCCACAACCCAGTAACTTGGTAATACGAAATCTCTTGTAAATAGCTTTAAATGAACTGTATGTGAGTTTTATTAATAGTACCTGGGCAACCGAGCTCAGCTCGGGTGAAAATATAGAAAACGACGTTTTATAAAAATGAAACCTAGCTAGATCGATTTATCGCCCCCGAAAACCCCTACATACTAAATTTCATGAAAATCGTTGGAGTTGTTGCCGAGATTCAGATTATATATATATATATACATACAAAAATTGCTCGTTTAAAGGTATTATATTTTACTGTAACTCACATGAAACGTGTCGGCGATGGACCAGAGGTTACAGAGAAGAGAGCGATGACAGTAATATTACACAGATAAAATATAGTCATAGACTAACTAAGAAATATAATAACTTTGTGTTGCTATCAATATCCCTAGACTTCTGACTACCCGAAACGAATGTTAAAGATATTACAGACAGCTGGTCCCGCCAGCGGCTTAACATGATTGCCGTAGTATGGCCGAGTTTCGGTATGCAATTAATGGTCACCCAACTACGGACCAACCTGGTTAAGAGTTGCTTAACCTTAAAGATCGACCCATGTGGCTGTTTTTATCAATTATGTAGCCACAAACCGAGATATTTTACATAAATTATAGTATCGAATTCTTTAGAAGCTTGTGGACGATGGTTATAAAAAACTACAGCTTCAAAATAATTTGGCAAAATTCCAAACAAAAACTTCTACAGTTTAATAGAATATGACCACACAACGGAGCTATCAGTTAACCATCACGCTATCTAAAAGTGCTTGTCCTGAATTGAAAACTGATAAAACATCACAGAGCTATGTGCCTTAGAAATCTACGGCGCCGAGGATATGAAATCGATCGACATGGAACCCAACTGCGTAAAATGGAGTTGTGTTTGAAGGATCTCATATTTTTGAGAAGTTAGGGTGTAAACAGTGATCGTTGAAAGACTCTTTCCCTTTTTACATCACTTAAGAATCATTATTTATAAAAATCTGGACGCTGTTTATTCCGTCAGATTAGCAGTTGTTCCAATAGATTTAAAAAAAAAACTGGCCAAGTGCGAGTGGAATTCGCACACAAAGGGTTCCGTACTTGGTATATTGCGGTTTACGATTTATGACGTATTATAAAAACTACTTACTAGATCCGAACATTTAGTTATATATAAATCATATTTTTTTTTGTTTTATTATTTTCTTATTTAAGAAGTTACAGGGGAGGGACTCACACATTTTTCCACTTTGGAAGAGTCTCTCGCGCATACTTTTCAGTTTAGAAAATTATATAAGAAACCTCAATATTATTTTTGAAGACCTATCCATAGATACCCCACACGTATGGGTTTGATGAAAAAAATTGAGTTTCAGTTCTAAGTATGGGGAACACCTAAAATTTATTGTTTCTTTCCTATTTTTGTGTGGAAATCTTAATGCGGTCCACAGAATACCTCTATTTACCAAGTTTCAACAGCATTGTTTTTATGGTTTCGGCAGAATGTGGCTGTGACATACGGACGGACAGACAGACAGACATAACGAATCCATAAGGCTACGGAACCCTTAAAAAATGTACGCGTCCAATAACAAAGGTTTAAGGATTGCAAACCTGTATCTTTTTTACGAGAACCAGAAAAAATATCAAATCGATTTCCCGATAGCTCGGAGGGAAGTAATGTGAACTACGGTAGCAGGTGGCCTTGGGTACTATTCTGATAAATGTCAATGTCGAATTTACGGTCGAAGTCGAGTCGAATGAAACTTCGCAAGCGCGTTCGGCTCATTTCGGCTTTATTCGGTAAGCCGACGACTGGAACCGACTTGCGGCGTGCTTTGGGCCAGATTTGCGAGGTATTTGGAATTGATTGGTTACTGGCTTGAGGGTTTCAAGTATTTTGTAGCTATTGCAGGCTGTGGTGCGTGATTGATAGCGGTTTCGTGGCAGAGGTGGGCGGCACTACCTGTACCGTAAGTTTATGTTTGTAGGTATTGTAACGAGATTTTAAGGTCTTCTTGATACTGTAATATTTGTTCTATTTTCTAACTGGAAGACGAAAAGAAAAACTATTTATATTAAAGGAAAATACTAATCTTGCGTAACCAACAAAAACCTACTCAGCTTTACAAAATAGTAAAAAGACTTTTTGCGTTTCTTTACTACAACAAAAGATGAATAAACCGCACTAAAACTTGATTTATTCCTAAAGAAATCCTTGTAATACGAAAAACTAAAACGGAGAATAAATCTATCTTACGTATTCGGACAGATAGGCGTAACGAGCTTTTATTGTGGACAAATCTAAATAATACAATACAGAAAAAAGACTCCATGCCATTGTTCTAGAATAATAAGAGCGTCTATGATTCAAATATGAAACGACCATAACTTACCTGTTATGAGTCCAGCACAAAAATAAAAATACTTATTTTTTTTTTTCTTCCTGCAAGTCCTATATTTCTCTTCAAAAACATTGTTTTGAGCACTTTATGAAAGCAAATGAGAATAACAAGGGGTAACAAGCTAAAAGGACGGTGGGTAATGAAAATATCAGAAAAACAAGTGTCATTAACGGTCGAGTTTTATCTCGAAGAAAAAGTTTGTGACAAATTAAGAAAGAAGTGGAGAGTTCGAGTTTGGGGGACTAATGGAAAATACATTTTGCTTCGAGATAAAAAGTTTGGAGGCAAAAGTTTCGGTGGACGTGCTCTGGTTCGACAGAAAGCATTGGACTTGAACGATTTACGAGTATAGAGTACGAACCGTACATTTGTAGCGGAGTTGGGAGAGTTCGATAACTTGAATATTCGAAGTGGAGGGAAATGCGGTGTGCATTGTTAATGTTCGTCCTTTGCTTATTTAGGACCCGTCTGTGACGTCGGTGACATAATGAATGA
The DNA here is from genome assembly GCA_964057195.1 of Orthosia cruda. Classification (NCBI taxonomy): domain Eukaryota; kingdom Metazoa; phylum Arthropoda; class Insecta; order Lepidoptera; family Noctuidae; genus Orthosia; species Orthosia cruda. Next base: position 3,576,279 of record OZ059847.1, on the reverse strand, counting down.
TAAGCGATAATGTTTGATGTTGGGTTGCACTGCGATCTTTGCTCCCGCGCGTCAATATTTTACATAAGCCTTCAAGACGGGTCCTTGTAGTGATCTACATATTTCAGCGGATTTTGATGAACGTTGAGACAATTTGTCTGAGAAATGTTGTGGCTCTTACCTCAAAAAGCCAGGTTTAGTTCGTGTTTTATGTAAACTTCATTATGCCGCATTGTTATAGCTCATTCCAATACAATTTTATCACCTTTTCTGGACATAATGTATCAGAAACATATGGGTTCCATTCCTGATTCACCTAAACTGCGATGCTACAGCGCTTGTTCATAGAACCTGTAGAGCCTTTTTAGAACAATTGCTATGAAATAGAGACGTCCCACGATGGGTCGCATTGTCGCATCGGACTTGTATGCTTTGAGTTGTATGACATAAAAAAGACATATAGATGTAAGCACGTTTAGTTATATATATAGTAGTATATTATGAACACAACAAAATACTCCTTTCACCCAACTTCACACAGATAGAAACACACTTCACTGAAAGTTAGCCTGCCCATATCTCCTACTACAAATACATTCTATTATTCCTAGACCGGTTTGAACAAGTTTGATTACTTCAAAACGTTTGAAACAAACAATATAACACATGCACTGCGAGTTTGAGTTTCTTATGAGTTTATACAGTTTGTGTAGGTACACAGGCAATTGAGATAGAACTTCGCAATGTGATTTGTAGTATGTAATAAGTTGACACTGACAGTGTTATTTGTTTAGTTAATATAGGTTGCCCGTTTGTTTTGTACTGTTTTTGAGAGACCTATGCATCACACGGATTAACGGCTAGACAAACAGATATTTGTTAGCTTAATATTAGTGTACTATACACATACAATCTTCCAGAATATATTTTCTGAATGACGAAAAAAACAGCATCTGAATCTGTTGCGTAGTTTGGAAGACTGCATACAAACACGGAAATGGACTCTATTCATTATGTGTAGTATACAGATCTTATAATAGCAGAAATCGAGAAAAACTCTAGTATAAGATTATTTTTGAAGTACTTAGTAAAGTAGTGGCTGTCAACTTCACAATGACAAAATTATTGTTTAGTAAGTAAAGAGTTACCTAGAACAACTGATTGTTACTAACAAGATCGAAGGGAAACGACCCAGAAGTCTCAGTCCAATAAGATAGTAAGACAAAGTCCGCACATCGTTGAACACCAAATTGCACGATGCTGTCCACGACGCAAAAAAACAGGCATAGATGGCGCAATTTAGTGAAAGTAAAGTTGTTTTCAGGACGAAATGGGCATCACGACCCTCAGTAATGAGGAACACGACGCAAGTAAAGAGTTGGTGATTGTTTGGTTACAATGGGATTTAGTTTCTCATCAGCTGGCTGGAATTTGGCTTTATACCCGGATGGATAACCTTGCCTTCATTGCTTAGGATTTAAACATAACTGGTTAAACATGGCTGTACTATAGGATATACCACAGCTTTATCCTCCGGGGAACCTTTTTCCTTTTAGGGGTAATGTTTGATTCTTAATTAGAACACCAGTGGTTTTAAGTAAATAATCACACTATATATCACACTAATATCATAAGTTTGTAAGTGTGTTTGTATGTTTGTTCACGCTAAAGCAGCTGGACGGATCTGGATGCAATCAACCAACACATACTAAAACCTATTCTCAATAAACCCACATAAGTTAAGACCAGACCAATAAAACCACACATATAAACAAAAGAGCTTAACATAGGTTTCCATTAACGACTGCAGGTCATTATAAGTCCCGCCGGGTTAAATTAGCAAGGTTATCAGAAACCCGTCTAATGTGGGCACATTAGACGAGTTTCTCTCGTAACTCTTGTTAATGTCTTTATTGGTCGTAATATACGATCCAGACTTTCAGACTATTAAAGGAATGGTAAAAGGATTCGTTTTATTGCCCGCACCCCATTATAATCAGGCACGTAGTATATTGTGTTCTGAAAACCGATGTAATGTATTATTTTTCTTATAAAATAATTTAAAGGTTTATTTGTCATGCTCTAAGTTCCAATGTAACATATGGAATGAGTCAATGTTGTCGCCGTTGTGCTCATCGTAGGCGCGTAGAAGTCTTCGTAGGCTGGTAGCGGATATCGTAGACCTTCGTAGCCACACTCTTAGACGCTTAGCGTTTCACTATTGTAAGATTTCGTTGTAATCTTACTCAGAATGATCACAACTTAATGCAGTCTTTAGAATCTTAAAGCTTCATTCGTATTGTTACACTGTATTGGCACGTATCTATTAAACTGCATATTAATAGTCTGAGGTTAACACGGTTCATGACATACAACATTTAAAGACACATGAACCTGTATTTAAAGGACACAAATTGTATCATAAATAGATTCTAACAACAGATAAAATCTACCTACATAGAACAGACCTCTTCAAAAACGTTGCGTCATAAAAATACGTAAATACATACAATATACTTCACAATATCAGCGATATCACATAAAAAGAGCGCCGTCCCTTAAAATGGACGGTCAAACTACCCCTTTGCAGAGTCTCTTAATTTGGCTGATATATAAAGGCTTTGGGAGCTCACATACGCATAATAAATTCGTTGTACGTGATTGTGCCGAAACCATCTATAATGCGACCAAATAGAAATGCTCTTATCGTTCTGTCACAAAGGTAATTTATTCTGGTGGTTATATACTACTCGTAGTATGAGATCTCACTGCAAAAAAATGTGGTTATATTGTTTTTGCTTAGACTAGATTTCTATGAATGGTTTTTGTTCCGTCCCGATCATTGGTATTTACTTTCAACACCGTATCAGTGGGCTGTCACTCTTCGCCTGCCATCGCCGCCGAGCGGACGTCTCGCTGCCGCCCGCCGCTCTCGCCGCCCCCACCGCGCGCCCCGCCGCACCCCTCTCTCCGACTCGTCGCGCCACTGCGTGACGTCACTGCGGTCGCCGCGTCTCCGCGCGCCGCCCACAGGTGTCGCTACTAGTAGGGACATCTTTTTTGGCCCCTTCCGGGTTAAAACCACGACTTAGTGGTCCTTGGTGGAAACCTAACGGTGTTAACGAAGCCAAGTGAAGTGGTGACCCGCCCACTTGCCAAGTCCCGTCTGGACACGGCAGTCAGAAGGAGTCGGGAGCAGGGTAGTTGGCCTTGGTAGATAGCCTAGTCAACCCCTGTCTCTGCCCTACAGCGATTCACCTGGCACGGTCGGGTGTCTCAACCCCGACGTGCCAGACTTTCGGTACACAGGAGGAGGGTGGCCCACCTTCGGTGGGTTCACCGGTACCCTAGGACCCCTGCCACCCAATAAGATTGGTGGCAGGATAACAAGCTTAGGGCTCACCAGATACTCACCTCCCAGTCTAACCCGGCTGGGAGGGTAGGATTCACACATCCCCGGGCCCATCCACCCGGGGAATAAGGTTATCAGCTCCTTAGCAGTTTTTAGTCTTTTTTCTCTTCTCCTTGTTCTGACTCTATCGACAACGATGCATCCCGTTGAGGTGTTGATAGAGCTCGTCAAGGACTTGATGTCAGACGACCCCAGTCCGCGTCATGAAAACCAGGCCCGTTTCAAGATTATTCTTGCCTCCCTTGCCAGATGTGCACCGTACAGAGCCCCTGCCCCCCCGCCCTATTCTGACATAAGTCATCTCCCTGAAAATGCGCAATACGCCATTAAAATAATTAAGGAGAGGTTCGCTCAGGACTGTCATCTCCGAGCGAGACTCGCCACTCTTTTTGGCACAGTGTTAGAAACCCTAGTGCCAAACATAAATCCGACCGTGGATGATGTACTGGAACCCGAACCTAGCATGGCCCCCGCGCCATGTGAGGAGAAGGACTCTCCCAGATCACCCACCCCACCCGTCAGGCCCACTTCCGGGCCTAGATCACCCACCCTTTCCCAGGGTGAGGTTAGAAAGTCAGATCAAATCCCCTCTGAGAGAGACCGTAGCCCTTTAAAGCCCCAGATTTCGGCTACTAAGCCTCCTCCTCGTAGGAAGTCCGACCGTCTTCAGTACAAAAAGTACAAGGAGCGCATAGCCGCTTTCCACGCAGATACTAGGTCCAAATCCAAAACTTGGGCCGATGAGGAAGGTGACTCTCCCATCGATATGGACACAGCCCTCAGTACCGACGATGAATGGGCAGCAGTAGCTGACCACATCGATCAGGTGTTACCAATAGACCCCAATAAGCCCGATTTGTCAGAGGACTATGCCACCATGTCCTCTTCTTCTGACTCTGATGACAGAGACTTCATAGTCCACTCTGGAGGAAAGAGGAAAATGAGGAAAAGTCCCCCTCACGCTACCAAGACCAAAAAGCCAGTAGCTAAGACCTCTCCCCAGCCAGTTCTGCCGCCACCGCCGGCCTTGCCCGACAGGCAACCCTCCCCCGCCCCCGCCCCCGCTATTCCTTCTCAGCGGTCAAACCGCTCACCTAGCCCTATGGTAGTAGTAAATAATACTACCACTAGGAAGCCTCCTCCTCCTCCACCCATTTATCTTCAAGATAAAGGGAAATGGAGCGACATTTCAAGCGCCTGTGTAGCGCGTAAAATTAATTTCACCAAGGCCACTGCATGCCAACAAGGCATCAGAATTCAAGTCCCCACTCCCAATGATTATCGAGGTTTAACTCGTTTTCTAAAAGACAGGAAAGTATCTTTCCATACTTACTCCCTTCCGGAGGAAAAGTACACTAGAGTTGTCATTAAGCGCGTTCCGAAGGAAATCCCGACGGAAGAAATCCGAGAGGATTTATTAGCGCAAAAAGTCCCTGTGTCAGAAGGTGGCTTCCACCACCCCTGCTGCTAAGTGCCAGCCCCCTGTCGCCCCCTCCGGGCAAAAGCCATATGTATGCGTCGCTAAAAATATAATTAGCGCGTATTCCATTTTTATGACCCCTCAAGCCCGTGCTCTGGATACTGAAATCCGGAATGCGGGCTCTCTCCTTCCCGCTGAATGCGCCAACCTCTTTTCGAGGTATGAGTCCATCACTAAGGAGCTCGATAGCCTTGTCTACAAGGACGGTCAGTGGGTTCGTAAATAGTACGAACCCGCCGTTCATACAAGATTAATTTACATATTCGTTCCGTCCTCACCGCAGAGGCTCGTCGCGTAATCCTTTTCGATTCTATAAGCTAGCCCGCGTGCTGAGCCATAGTTAAATACCAGTCAGATATTATTGGAGTTTCTTGTCCGTTCTTCTCCACGTAGGCTTTTCCGAACGGATGGTAGAATCACTTTATCAGATCCGGCCTTTGCCATCCCCCAAGCGACGCCCTGAGCCGAGGTCCGACCCCAACTGGGGTAGCCCTTAGTGCTGTCGCTTTAGGTTTAGAAACTTTAAGCCTGGCCGGAGGCTACATAGCTTAGTCTCCACAGGTTAGTCCGGTTAAGCAGAGGACGGCTACTTTGGCCGAACTGCGAGAAGCCATGCATTAAAAAAAAAAAAATCTGTGGGCTGTCAACTGTTTTGACAGCTGACACTAACAGAGTAGTTAGAAAAATCACAAAATTTATTTTTATTTATTAAAGAACACGCGAAAAATTCGGTGTCTAGTTTTTTTAATAACCTAATCGAGCGATATTTCGTTGATTTGTAATAGCTAATAGCGCCCTCCGTTCGCTATCGGTTAGTGGGACGCCCGTGCGGTCGATTTTGTATAGATTTCACGAGTATCGAAGCGCTTTTGCGGGAAACGTGCTGCCTCGTGGACGCCGGCCGGATTCTTCGGTCCAGACAGCCGTCAGTCTATCCCTTATTGTCCTTTATTATATATATATTCTCCTATCATATTATCCTACAGGTTCAGACAGGGTCCAGGAGTCCCAACGATGCTATGGGCCCCAGCGTTAGCTCCTGGCTTGGGACCCGAAGACCTGTATTTAACAGTTCTTGATAGGTTTTTTTTTTAATTCGTGTTAAATTTTTCCCTCTACACAAGCAAGCAACATCATCTAGCTCTCAGCTAGCTAAAAAATATACTTGTTTAAATAAGGTAATTGCGGCAAGATATAGCTAGGCAAACCAACAGCAATCTATTCTACTATCAAGTAAGATTCAAAAAAATTAAGTTTAATCAAAAACAATAATACCTGCAGATTTTTGCAGGGGGATCTTAGGCTATGTACCGTATATAGGCCAGGATATTGTCACGCTAGCTCGATTTTGGGGGTTGATGTAAGTAGGTAAGTGTGAATGGGCTGAACACAATGCCTTTGTTTTACGCTGATTAAAAAAGGATTGTGGATAGGCCCAATTGGAATATTTTTGCTTGTTATTTTATTTGTAGTGTTATTAAAATTATTTTAAACGTAGTGCAATACTATTTTATGCAAAGTACTTAATTTAGCAATTAAGTACTTGTGGATAACAATAGTGATAATAACACAGCCCAAGTTATTTTAAGGTTTTATAAGGTTTATTATTTTATATTATTCTAAAATTGTACACTGGACTACTTCTCTTCTTCCTTTTGTAAACTCTCTCTATCACTCTAAGGTTTGCTGGTAGAAAACTCTTCTTTGAGTTAAGCTCGCCTTTGTACATCAACTTTATAATCACTCATGTTGTATATGTAATTTTTTTTGTGTACAATAAAGAATTATGAATTAAGAAGGTTTACATAAAAAAAGAAGCTGTTTATTTTATTGTTACTAATGACCACAAAGGACAATTTAATTTACGCTGTGGCTTATCACTCTCTTATTACTTATCATCTATAGGTTGGTTTTTTCTCGACAAATTGGCTTAATTGGATAAACCTAACAAAAAGCCTAAGCTAAGCTAAGCTTAAGTTCTTTAAGCTAAACAATTTAACTTCTAAATATCACAAAAAAAATTGCGGGTTTATTTTGTGCAGAAATCGTGAGAGGTGTGAACCGATTAGTATTCTGCATTAAGAAGACTCTGTGGCCATGATTCCCACGCAAGCTGAGTGTCCGGTCACTACGGTATGCCAACTTGGAAATAGTGAAACACATGCTTGGCAAAACGCTGAATTTATTTATAGGTCGATGTTTGGTAACTTTATGGTCAAGAAGAAGGTTTTAGAATAACGAAATAATATGCTTCTTTTAAAATATTTTAAAAATTATAGAAATTATGCTGTTGCGCCGTGGCCCCTCTTTGAGGAGTGGCTTGAGAGGCGCCACGGCGTCCTCACCTTCCGCCTGACGCAAGTCCTCACCAGACATGGATGTTTCGGGAGGTTCCTGTTCAGGATAAGGCGGGAGGAAACGCCCGGGTGTCACCATTGTGTGGATCGCCCGCAGGACACGGTGGAGCATACGGTGGAGGTCTGCTCCGCTTGGGCGGAGCACCGCCGTGTCCTCGTGGAGGCGATCGGCGGTGGTGACCTCACGCGTCCGGCCCTGGTTCAGGCCATGGTACGGAGCTAGAGGGCATGGGAAGCAGTCATCTTCTTCTGCGAAGCAGTAATGCTCGCGAAGGAGGAGGTGGAACGCGTGAGGGAGACGAAACGGAGACGCCCTAACGCACGCAGGAGACGTCCCGGGCCTCGGACGTCGCAAAACGATTTCCGGCCACCGTAGGCGCGGGCTTGCGGACGGCGAGCAGCGGGTAGCTCGCCGTCCGATAAGGACCAGGCCCGAGACGACGGCACGTAGTGTACCACGCGCGCCTCAAAGAGATGTCAGCAAAACTGACGGGGTCCGCTAGGGCCGATGCCTGTCTGGGTCGCGGATAAATTTGAAAAAGAGTTACCGCGGCCCCGGCTCAAGTAACTGAAGGAACATGGGTAGGTTTTAGTCAGTAAAAGTCTGACACGCCCTCGCTCTTCACCCAGAGCGGCAGAAGTCACTGGATGATTTACGACAATAAAAAAAAAATGTATGCCATCTTGAACATACCTAGTGAAACAGGTGCTTGGCAACATGCAGTATTTACACGTCGATGTTTGGTTAATTTGACGTTTAGAAGATTTTATAATAGTGAAATAATAGGAGTGTTTTCCTAGGTGACGAGTAGCAAAAAAGCTAATGCCCACGTGATTTTATATCCTCCATAGACCAGTAACTGGGTACCACGATATCCTTTGAAATTTTTCTGTCTTCTGGTCAGAAACAAGAATCTTTAGGTGTAAACAACAAATATCTACAAATAGCAGCGAGACCAATGGCTGAACATGCTTGCCGAGATACGAAGGAGTTTCGGTATGTAAAGGGTGGTCGTTCATTCACGGGCTAACCTCGAAAAGCGGTATAAGTATTTAACCACGAGCTCCAAAAGTATACACTTTTGAATATCCTTCGCATAGCACATAGGTTCTCGCGAGTACAAAACAACCTTTCTGCTACTTCGTTCACAATCCGCACTCGTCACATACTGCACTTGTGACATCAACACCGACGTCAATCGTCGGCGTCGGCACATCACTATGCATTACGTCGCGACGTCAGCGTCAAATGACGTAATTATGCTCCACGCAAACTTCGCCTCCGTGATTTGCATACGAGTGATGACTATGAATTATGAGAGTAGTTTTATAAACGTTTTTTGAATGTGATGTATGTTTGGGGATTTCGATTTAGTGGGATGTGTGTCTATTATTATTTAACCATGATACCAGCACGAGTCAACCGTTGAGGTTAAGCAAAGCATATCGAGGTCGATCCTTGGATGGGCTACTAGGTATCCGTAATATATTGAGTCATCCGTGTCTCGGCAAGTAAGTTAAGCCGACTGTCATTTGCAGATCTTTAAAAGTCATTACGAGTAATCAGTAGGCGTAGTGCAAGTTTTTACTTATGCACGATCACGTTAACGTTATCGTCAATTTTTACAGAAGCTGGATAAGCGCCGTCTAGTGACAGTAAGGGAAAACCACTTTTTTTGTATACAAATTATCTTATCTAGATGACGCTTGACATTTGATTTTTCTATTGGGTTTGCAAATAACGCTTTAGGGCTGGGGTGTAAGAGAACATTTACGTCAACGTGTTCGATTTCATTAAAAAACTTGGAAGAAGACCTCAGAAGCCTAAAAATCTGACACCAGTCTTTCCAAGAGATATCACCCAAGTTAGGTACTTCTTTGTGGAGATGGGTAGAGTACGTAAAAATACGTCATTATGCCATACTCGCCTGCGGGATTGGCATCTAAGTGAGGACTGTAAATAGCGAGGGTAGTTTTATGAACGTTTTGTGAATGCGATGAATATATTCAGATATGTTGATTTAGTGGTATGTTTGAAAATGGATTGATCGATAGATGGATTGTTTAATTATTTTTTACTTAGTAGGTTGTGTCTAAAAAAATTAAACTGGTAAATAACCAACGGACGGGCTGATAAATAAAGCATTTTGGAGAAAGTCAGCAAAAATAAACTGGAGCAGGGTTTTTTGCGAAAGTTGTGAGTGTGTGTCTTTCTTACTTCTTGAAGCTCAAACGACTGGACGGATCTAGATGAAATTCGGCATGTAGATAGATTATAGCCAGGAATAGCACATATGATACTTTTTATTCCGGTAATGTGTTCCCTTAGGATAATTTTCGACATTCACTGGAGTGAATTCGCTGGCAGAAGCCAGTACCTATTAAAGCCAAAAGCAGTTAGCTAGACAAAATACTCTTTCACTTGGTGGCCCGCTTGGTGGATTATAGCCCAATTCCTATATAGGATGTAATGGAAAGGTGTCATCATATTAAAAAAAAAAAGCATCTGGCTATGTATATAAATCAAATCGATTTCCCGATAGCGCGGAGGGAAGTAATGTGAACTACGGTAGCAGGTGGCCTTGGGTACTATTCTGATAAATGTCAATGTCGAATTTACGATCGAAGTCGAGTCGAATGAAGCTTCGCACGCGCGTTTTGCTTATTTCATTATTCGGTAAGCCGACGACTGGAACCGACTTGCGGCGTGCTTTGGGGCAGATTTGCGAGGTATTTGGAATTGATTGGTTACTGGAATGAGGGTTTCAAGTATTTTTTAGTTATTGCAAGCTGTGGTGCGTGATTGACAGCGGTTTCGTGGCGGAGGTTGGCAGCACTACCTGTACCATAAGTTTATGTTAGTTGGTAGGTATTGCGGTCAGATATTAAGTTCGCCTTGCTACTGTAATATTTGTACAATTTTCTAACTGGAAGACGAAAAGCAAAAACAATATATTCATATTCTTTATTGTACACAAAATATACATTTAAAAATACAAAAGGAAAACTTATGTACACAGGCGAGCTTAACCCATAATTGGGTTCTCTGACAGCAAACCTCAGTGCTAAAGAGAGATTTACAAAATTAGGACAGTTAACAAAAGCGCACAACAAATATTAAAAACATTTGAAATCTTACTAACTAAATACACTACACAAATACGTGTACAGCAAATAATGCATAAACATAATACATACATATATCTAAAATACATACATATTTATTGCGCCATGTTGACAGGAAATGTTCCTTAATTCTTCTCCTGAATATCCCTAGTGAAGGGCTATCCCGTATGGAATGAGGAAGATTATTCCAGAGGCGGACAGCACGAACAGTAAATGATCCACCGTAACGACTTGATGAGTGGGGAGGAAAACGAAGGAGAAGAGATGATGAGGAGCGGCAAGGCTTTCCTCTCGGAACAAGATACTCAAAGCGTTCTTTAAGATACGAGGGAGAGGTAGGATTGTGAAAAATAGAAAAGAGTGTGGGTATCTCGGCTCTGCCGAATAGTCAGCCACTTCAACCGCTTCCGAAATTCCGACACATGGTCGTACATTCGGAGGCCAAAAATGAAGCGAATGCACAAATTCTGCAAACGCTCGAGCTTATCAAGAAGTTCCTCAGTCGCATCAAGAAAGCAGACATCAGCATAGTCAAGAAGAGGATATTATATATTAAAGCATAATGTTTATTAGGATAATATAATATATATTAAAGGAAAATACTAATTTTGCGTAACCATCAAAAACCTCTTAATCAGCTTTACAAAACAATAAAAAAAACTTTTTGCGTTTGCTTTACTACAGCAAAAGATGAAAAACCCCCACTAAAACTTGATTTATCCCTAAAGAAATCCTTGTAATACGAAAAACTAAAACGGTGAATAAATCTGTCTTACGTATTCGGACAGATAGGCGTAACGAGCTTTTATTGTGGACAAATCTAAATAATACAATAAAGAAAAAAGACTCCATGCCATTGTTCTAGAATAATTAGAGCATATCTGGTTCGAATATGAAACGACCTATACAAGTCCTATATTTCTCTTCAAAAACTTTGTTTTGAGCACATTATGAAATTAAATGAGAATAACAAGGAGTAACAAGCTAAAAGGACGGTGGGTAATGAAAATACAAAAAAAAACAAGTGTCATTAACGGTCGAGTTTTATCTCGCAGAAAAAGTTTGTGACTAATTAAGAAAGAAGTGGAGAGTTCGAGTTTGGGGGACTAATGGAAAATACGTTTTGCTTCGAGATAAAAAGTTTAGAGGCAAAAGTTCCGGTAAACGTGCTCTGGTTCGACAGAAAGCATTGGACTTGAACGATTTACGAGTATTGAGTACGAACCGTACATATGTAGCGGAGTTGAGAGAGTTCAATAACTTCTGAATATTCGAAGTGGAGGGAAATGTGTGTGCATTGTTAATGTTCGTCCTTTGCTTATTTAGGACCCGTCTGTGACGTCGGTGACATAATGAATGATAAGCGATAATGTCTGATGTTGGGTCGCACTGCGGTCTTTGCTCCCGCAAGGCAATATTTTACATAAGCCTTCAAGATGGGTCCTTGTAGTGATCTACATATTTCAGCGGATTTTGATGAACGTTGAGAGAAGTTTTCTGAGAAATGTTGTGGCTCTTACCTCAAGAAGCCATTCTAAGTTTAGTTCGTGTTTTATGTTAGGTTCATGTTCATTATGCCGCATTGTTATAGCTTATTTCAATACAATTATATCACCTATTTTGGACATAATGTATTTGAATCGTATTGGTTCTATTTCTGATTCAGCTAAACAAAGATGCGACGGCGCTTTTTCTAAAACTCGTAGAGCATATTTAGAACTATTGATATGAAAACGCTTCGTCCCATCGTTGTCGCATTGTAGCATCGGATTTGTATGCTTTGACTAACAAACAAACAAAGACATACAGATGTAAACAAGTCTATTTTCTATTATGAACAAAACAAAATACTCCTTTTACCCAACACACATAAGCAGAAACACACTTCACTGAAAGTTAGCCTGCCCATATCTCCTGCTTCAAATACGTTCTATTATTCCTAGACCGGTATGAAGAAGTTTGATAACTTGAAAACGTTTGAAACAAACAATATAACATATGCATTGCAAGTTTGAGTTTCATATGAGTTTATATAGTTTTTGTAGGTACACAGGCAATTGAGATAGAACTTCGCAATGTGATTTGTAGTACGTAATAAGTTGACACTGAGAGTCAAACCACACGGGCGGTGCGGCGCCGCACCGCAAGCCATTTCGCCGCGCTGGCGACCACACGGGCAGAGCGGCGTCGCAACGCTCTACGGCGCCGCAGCGGCGGCAAAATGAGGGGTATCTGCGCAAACAAACAACTGCGAGCGGCGCCGCTCCGGCTCCGCTCTGCTTACACCCCTCCGCCGCGCCGCAGCCGCGCCGACCGTGTGGTTACTCTCTAGGGTGGTTGGACAGTTCGTACACTATGCACGTACTTATCCCCACAACGCCAAAACCTTGCCAAGTTACATGCCGGGACTATAGTATACAGATATTATGATACCAGAAATCGAAAAAAACTCTAGAATAAGATTATTTTTGAAGTACTTAGTAAAGTAGTTAGCTGTCAATTCCTAAAGACAAAATTATTGTTTAGTTAGTAATGCGTTACCTATAAAAGCTGGTGGTAACTAGTAAGATCGAAGGGAAACGTTCCAGAAGTCTCAGTCCAATAAGATAGTTAGACCAAGTCCGCACATCGTTGAACACCAAACTGCACGATGCTCTCCACGACGCAAGAAGCAGGCATATATGGCGCAAATTAGTAAAGGAAAAGTTATTTCCATGACGACAGGAGAATGACGACCCTCAGTAATGAGGAACACGCCGCAAGGAGTTTTTGACGAGATGGTTTGGTTACAATGGGATTTTGTTTCTCATCCGCTGGTTGGAATTTGAATTTGTACCCAGATGGATAAACTTGCCTTGCTAGCTAGGATTTAAACATAACTGGCTTGCATTTAAGCATTACATGGCTGTACTATAGGATATACCACAGCTTTATCCTTTAGGGAACCTTTTGCTTTAAGGGGTAATGTTTGATTCTTAATTAGAACACCAATGGTTTTAAGTAAATAATCACACTATATATCACACTAATATTAAAATGGCGAAAGTTTGTGAGTGTGTTTGTATGATTTTCAAGCTAAAGCAGCTGGACGGATCTGGATGAAATTTGGCACAGATATAGATTATAGTCAGGAAATAGCACATTGGATACTTTTATCCCGAGAAAATGTTCCCTCCTGAAGCCGCTGGCAGAAGCTAGAACAATGTAAAATGTAATTTCTACTGCGTTCTGTTATTTTTAAACGTTTTAAAGTGCTACAACTATCTGTAGATAATATCAATCGTTTGATATTTAGCTTTTAAAAAAAAAAAAAAGAAGCTAGATTTTAATTATTCTTACTTAAATTTGCTATTGTATCAAATACTGCTAAGCTGCTTAGAAGCCTAATCCGTATTCAAATATGCCAACAACCACATACTAAAACCTATTCTCAATAAACCCACATAAGTTAAGACCAGACCAATAAAACCACACATATAAACAAAACAGCTTAACATAGGTTCCCATTAACGACTGCAGGTTATATATATTATAAGTCCCGCCGGGTGAAATTAGCTAGGTTATCAGAAACCTGTCTAATGTGCCTACTCGTTACACTTGTTAATGTCTTTATTGGTCGTAATGTATGGTCCAGACTTTCAGACTGTTAAAGGAATGGTAAAAGGATTCGTTTTATTGCCCGCACCCCATTATAATCAGGCACGTAGTATATTGTGTTCTGAAAACCGATGTAATGTATTATTTTTCTTATAAAATAATTTAAAGGGTTATTTGTCATGCTGTAAGTTCCAATGTTACATATGGAATGAGTCAATGTTGTCGCCGTAGTGTTCATCGTAGGCGCGTAGCAGTCTTCGTAGGCTCGTAGCGGATATCGTAGACCTTCGTAGCCATACTCGTAGACGCTTAGCGTTTAACTTTTGTAAGATTTCGTTGTAATCTTACTCAGAATAATCACAACTTAATGCAGTCTTTAGAATCTTAAAGCTGCATTCGTATTGTTACACTGTATTGGCCTGTATCTATTAAACTGCATATTAATAGTCGGAGGTTAACACGGTTCATGACATACAACATTTAAAGACACATGGACCCGTATTTAAAAAACGCAAATTGTATCACAAATAGATACTAACAACAGATAAAATCTACCTACACAGAACATACCTCTTCAAAAACGTTGCCTCATAAATATACGTAACAACATACAATATGCTTCACAATATCAGCGACATCACATAAAAAACCAGCGCCGTCCTTAAAATGGACGATCAAACTACCCCTTTGCAGGGCCTCTTAATTTGGCTGATATATAAGGCCAAGCCCTTAAGGAGCTTACATAAGCATCATAAGTTCGTTGTACGTGATTGTGCCGAAGCCATCTATAATGCGACCAAATAGAAATGCTCTTATCGTTCTGTCACAAGGGTAATTTATTCTGGTGGTTATATACTGCTCGTAGTATGAGATCTCACTGCAAAAAATTGTGGTTATATTATTTTTGCTTAGACTTGATTTCTATGAATGGTTCTTGATAGGTTTTTATTTAAATTCGTGTTTATATTTTATTCCCTCTACCTGGGGATTTCGCTTGTCTACGACACAAGCAAGCAACATCATCTAGCTCTCACTTAGCCGCCATTTATGAGTTGCATCCACTTGAAAAACGTATATGTCTGGGGTTATTTATCAAACATTTTCTATTTGTTTAAATAAGGTAATTGCGGCAAGATATAGCCAGGCAACCCAACAGCAATCTATTTTACTATCAAGTAAGATTCAAGAAAATTAAGTTTAATCAAAAACAAATATAACTGCAGATTTTTGCAGGGGGATCTTAGGCTATATACCGTATATAGGCCAGGATATTGTCACGCTAGCTCGATTTTGGGGGTCGATGTAAGTAGGTAAGTGTGAATGGGCTGAACACAATGCCTTTGTTTTACGCTGATTAAAAAAGGATTGTGGATTGGCCCTATTGGAATATTTTTGCTTGTTTTAAATTGTAAAGCAGAGTTATGCGTTTTCATGTAAGTACCTGTTCAGTTTTTTTTTTGTATAAATAAAATTATTTTAAACGTAGTGTAATACTATTTTATGTAAAGTTGCTAAATTAAGTACTTGTGGATTACAGTAGCCCAAGTAAATTTAAGGTTTACATGAAAATAAAGCTATTTATATTATTTTTACTAATGACCACAAAGGACAATTTAATTTACGCTGTGACTTAACACTCGTCGTTAGTTTCACATTTAATAGGCTGGTTCTGTCTCGACAAATTGGCTTAATTGGATAAACCTAACAAAAAGCTAGTACTTAAGTTCTTCTATCTAAACAATTTAACTTCTAAATCTCACAAAAACCTTTCCACAAAATAAGGTGCACCTCCAGTACGTGGGTTTATTTTGGGCAGAAATCGTGAGAGGTGTGAACCTTTTAGTACTCTGCATTAAGTAGACTTTGTGACCATGATTCCCACGCAAGCCGAGGGTCCGGTCACTACGGTATGCCAACTTGGAAATAAGTGAAACTCGTGCTTGGCAACACACTGTATTTATTTATAGGTCGATGTTCGGTATTTTTAAAGTTGAGAAGAAGATTTTAGAATAATAATACACTTTTTTTTAAATATTGTAAAAAATATAGAAATTATATTGTCGCCTATATTATTGTAAGTGATCACACGACTATGGTCGCAAAGCCTGACGTACCTCAAATTCGTGGCTACCACAGGGTAACAGTTTACAATTTAAAGAAGCTTGGTTAGGTATGCCGACTTGGTTATACCTAGTGAGACAGGTACTTGGCAATACGCTTAATTTACACGTCGATTTTTAGTTAATTTGATATTAAATTTTACATTACGCTCTTGGTTGATAAAAATAATTAATGTCTTTATTGGTTTTTCTAAATTCCAACCCTAAGGGGGTAAAAAGGGGGTTGAAAGTTTGTATGTAATTTCTACAGTTTGTAAGATGAACATTTGAAATTTCAGAATTATGCTCTTGGTTGATAAAAAAAATTAATTCATATATTGGTTTTTGGAAATTCGACCAGTAAGGGGTTAAAAAGGGGGTAGAAAGTATGTATGAAATTTTTACAGTTTGTAAGTTGGACACGTGATATTTTAGATTTACGCTTTTGTTTCATACAAATAATTAATGTATTTGTTGGTTTATGGAAATTCGACCCCTAAGGGGGTAAAAAGAGGGTTGAAAGTTTGTATGTAATTTCTTCAGTTTGTAAGTTGGACACGTGAAATTTTAGATTGACGCTTCAGGTTCATAAAAAAAATTAATATATTTATTGGTTTTTGGTAATTCGTCCCCTAAGGGGGTAAAAAATTGAAAGTTTGTATAAAGCTTTTACAGTTTGTAATTTGGCACATGAAGTTTTACATTACGCTCTTGGTTGATAAAAGCAATTAATGTACTTATTGGTTTTTGAAAATTCCAACCCTTAGGGGGTAAAAAGGGTGTTGAAAGTTTGTATGTAATTTCTACAGTTTGTAAGACGGACACGTGAAATTTTAGATTTACGCTCTTGGTTGATAAAAAGAAGTAATATATTTATTAGTTTTTGGAAATTCGACCCCAAAGGGGGTAAAAAGGGGGTTGAAAGTTTGTATGAAATTTATACAGTTTGTAAATTGGACACTTGAAATTTTACATATATGTTCTTAGTTGATAAAAAGAAATAATGTTTTCATTGGTTTTCGAAAATTCCACCCCTAATGGGGTAAAAAGAGGGTTGAAAGTTTGTATGTAATTTCTACAGTTTGTAAGTTTTACATTACGCTCTTGGTTGATAAAAGCAATTAATGTATTTATTGGTTTTTAAAAATTCCATCCCTTAGGGGGTAAAAAGGGTGTTGAAAGTTTGTATGTAATTTCTACAGTTTGTAAGACGGACACGTGAAATTTTAGATTTACGCTCTTGGTTGATAAAAAGAAGTAATATATTTATTAGTTTTTGGAAATTCGACCCCAAAGGGGGTAAAAAGGGGGTTGAAAGTTTGTATGAAATTTATACAGTTTGTAAATTGGACACTTGAAATTTTACATATATGTTCTTAGTTGATAAAAAGAAATAATGTTTTCATTGGTTTTCGAAAATTCCACCCCTAATGGGGTAAAAAGAGGGTTGAAAGTTTGTATGTAATTTCTACAGTTTGTAAGTTTTACATTACGCTCTTGGTTGATAAAAGCAATTAATGTATTTATTGGTTTTTAAAAATTCCATCCCTTAGGGGGTAAAAAGGGTGTTGAAAGTTTGTATGTAATTTCTACAGTTTGTAAGACGGACACGTGAAATTTTAGATTTACGCTCTTGGTTGATAAAAAGAAGTAATATATTTATTAGTTTTTGGAAATTCGACCCCTAAGGGGGTAAAAAGGGGGTTGAAATTTTAGTTTGTAAATTGGACACTTGAAATTTTACATATACGTTCTTAGTTGATAAAAAGAAATAATGTATTGGTTTTTGGAAATTCGACCCCTAAGGGGGTAAAAAGGGGGTTGAAAGTTTGTATGAAATTTTTACAGTTTGTAAATTGGACACTTGAAATTTTACATATATGTTCTTAGTTGATAAAAAGAAATAATGTATTCATTGGTTTTCGAAAATTCCACTCCTAATGGGGTAAAAAGAGGGTTGAAAGTTTGTATGTAATTTCTACAGTTTGTAAGTTGGGCACGTGAAATTTTAGATTCACGCTTTTGGTTCATAAAAAGAATTAATGTATTTATTGGTTTCTGGAAATTTGACCCCTAAGGGGTTAAAAAGGGGGTTGAAAGTTTGTATGTAATTTCTATAGTTTGAAAGTGAAATTTTAGATTTAATCTCTAGGTAGATAAAACAAATTTTTAAACTTTCTGGCGAACACTACACCACACACAGTAATATTTACACAACTCTGTTTTATCGAATACTAGCAAACTTTTCACTTTGTTTATTTACAGAAATGTCTTACATAATAGTAATCTTTTCACCATTATTTCGTTTTTTATTTTGACAACCGACGCTGACCAAAGATAGAGATTGGCGCGCTCTGTCGTTTGTCTACGGTTTCGACAAATGATAATTGAGCCGTCAGGATTTTGGTCGTATATTTATTGTGTTTTATTCATATATTTGTCTACGTTATACACATACATACTGTGACTCACCTTCTGTGTTTATACTATTTTGTTATTATTTATCTTATTCTATTTTATTGCTTTAAATATTGTATGTTCCGTTTCCGAGAATGTGTCCGTGGCATCAACAGTGGGCCCTATCAGAATATCAGCGCAGCGTTATTTTCTTTTTAATATCGTTGCACATGCTGAGATAGGAGCCTTTTTGGTCTCGCACGGGGTTATTTATATGAATTTTTTATTATTGTTTATGTTGCTTATCTCGTGTCTCCTGTGCGGGTCACAAATAAATATTTTTCTTTCTTTCTTTCAAATTATGTATATATTCGTTTTTGGAAATTCTACCCCTATGGGGATAAAATAGGGGTTGAAACTTTATACGAAATTTCTTCGGTTTGGAAGGTAAAACATCTAAAATTGTATGTTTATGCTGCTGATTAAAAAAAAAACAATGAGTTTAATTATTTCCGGAAATGCCACCCCTGACGGGGGTAAATAAGGGGTTAAAATTTTGTATGTAATTTCTATAGTTTGAAAGCCGGACACGTGAAATTTTAGATTTAATCTCTAGGTAGATAAAAAACAATTATGTATTTATTAGTTTTTGGAAATTCTACTTTATATGAAATTTATTCGGTTTGGAAGGTAAAATATCTGAAATAGGTGGTTTACGCTCTTGATTAATAAAAAAAGTAACGAGTTTATTGTTTTCCGGAAATTCTACCCCTAATGGAGGTTAAAGGTGGCAATTTGTTAGGCTTATATATTTGAAACTTGGCATAAATACTAACAGCTGATATTTTATATTTTTTTATTGTTTTTAAAGTAAAGGTTGTCATTACAAGTTTTTCAAACAACTACTCCCTACTAGAATTTTATTGCACAAGGCTTCTTTTTTTGATGTAGGAAAGCAAACGAGAGATATTTGTTGGAATGAATTCTAATTCCTTGGGCAAAATAATAAAGGTAACGTTAATTTTTCGGAACTACCCCCAAAAGACGATTTAAGGGATGTTAAAGTTTGTTTGGAAAATCTCATTTCTTGGATGAATTAACTTGAAACTTGGGACAAATACTAACCTAAGTAAATAATAAAGGATATCATTATTAGTTTTTCGAAACTACCCCTAAAAGATGATTAGGGGGGTGTTGAAGATCTTGGGTTAATAAACTTGAAATTTGGCACAAATACTAACCTTAATAAAAAATGTAGGTTGTTATTAGTGTTTCGGAACTATTCCCAAAATACCATTTAGAGGGTGTTCAAGATTTTTGAAGTATTTTATTGCACCTAGCTTCTTTTTATGATGTAGGGGATCACTAAGGAGGGATTTTTGGAAATTCATCCTTTAAAGAGACATTTATTTGTATAAAAACATTTTAGAAAAAATATTAAAGATTTCCAACTAAAAACACTATAAAGTGAAAATAAATTTCTTTTTCGAAGTCGGTGTCTTTGGTAGGTACATTTTTTTTTCGTTATTGACACCGACTTCGAAAAAGAAAGTTATTTTTCACTTTGTAGTGTTTTTAGTTGGATTTCAGTGTCGGTAGTGTTTGTAGTGTTTTTCACTTTTTAGGTGTACCTAATAGGCAATTTGCCTTTTGGCAATTAATTGTTTTTTGTGTATGTTCGCCGATATCGCCGATATATAAGATTTTTGAAGTATTTTATTGCACCTAGCTTCTTTTTATGATGTAGGTGATCACTAAGGAGGGATTTTTGGAAATTCATCCTTTAAAGAGACATTTATTTGTATCATAACATTTTAGAAAAAATATTAAAGATTTCCAACTAAAAACACTATAAAGTGAAAAATAAATTTCTTTTTCGAAGTCGGTGTCTTTGGTAGGTACATTTTTTTTTCGTTATGGACATCGACTTCGAAAAAGAAAGTTATTTTTCACTTTGTAGTGTTTTTAGTTGGATTTCAGTGTCGGTAGTGTTTGTAGTGTTTTTCACTTTTTAGGTGTACCTAATAGGCAATTTGCCTTTTGGCACTTAATTATTTTTTGTGTAAGTTCGCCGATATCTCCGTCAAACAACCCTGTGTTTGTAGTTCCAAATCGAGGAAGTGGTCGTCTTAGTGCCGTAAGATTCTTCAAAAAACCGTTGACACACCTAAAACATCTTCTGGGGGTAATTCTGAAAAACTAATGATGGCAATTTATTGTTGCCCAAGGAATAAGATTTTTAACCGACTTTCCAAAAAGAAGGAGGTTCTATGTCCTCTAAATCATAACTTGAACCGTAGATATCTACGATTCCTTATATTATTATCCCATTTATTATTGTTTTAACAATAGCTTATTTTTGTTCGCCTTCACTAACTGCACATAACGCGAACTGCGAACGAAGTCGCGGGCGGAGTGCTAGTTATATATACAAGAATACATCGAGTCTTCTCGTCGCGTATCCCTCAAAGAATGAAGACTAAAGTCTTCAACCAGTGCGTCCTACCTGTTATGACCTACGGTGCCGAGACGTGGACACTCACAATACGGCTGGTTCATCAGTTCAAAGTTGCTCAGCGAGCTATGGAAAGGGATTGCTTAGAGTCTCTCTAAGGGATCGAATCCGAAACGAGGTGATCTGGCAGAGAATCAAAGTTGTCGACATAGCTCACAGAAGTAAGCTGAAGTGGCAATGGGCCGGCCATATAAGTCGTAGAACCGATGACCGTTGGGGTAAACGTGTTCTTGAGTGGAGACAGCGAACTAGTAAACGTAAGGTAGGACGCCCTCAGGCTAGATGTAGCGACGACCTTCGCAGGGTAGTTGGTAGCAGCTGCATGATAGTTGCCAAAAATCGAACCAAATGGCAATAATGATTCCAAAGGCAATAGGAGAGGCCTATGTCCAGCAGTGGACTGCTATAGGTTGATGATGACGACGAAATACAAAAATTGCTCGTTTAAAGGTATTAGATTTTACTGTAACTCACATGAAACGTGTCGGCCATGGACCAGAGGTTATAGAGAAGAGAGCTATGACAGTAATTTAACACAGATAAAATATAGTCATAAACTAACTAAGAAATATAATAACTTTGTGTTGCTATCAACATCCCTTGCAAGACTGGTGTCAGATTTAAGACTTCTGAGTACACGAAACGACTGTTAAAGATCTATGCATGACAGCCGGGACAACGCCTTAAAATGCTTTCGAAGATAAGGAGGAGTCTCGGTATACAATGAGTAAATGTCACCCATCTACAGACCGACCTCGGCAAGAGTTGCTTAACCTTAAACATCGACCCGTGTGGCTGTTGTTATCAATTATGTAGCCACAAACCGAGATATTTTACATTAAATATAGTATCAAATTCCTTAGAAGCTTGTTGAAAATGGTAATAAAAAACTACAGCTGCAAAATAATTCGGAAAAATTCCAAACAAAAAATTCTACAGTTTAATAGAACATGACCACACAACGGAGCTATCAGTTAACCATCACGCTATCTAAAAGTGCTTGTCCTGTATTGAAAACTGATAAAACATCACAGAGCTATGGGCCTTCTATCTTTTTACGGCGCCGCGGATATGAAATCGATCGACATGGAACCCGACTGCGTAAAATGGAGTTGTGTTTGAAGGATCTCATATTTTTGAGAAGTTAGGGTGTAAACTTGTCAAGTGCGAGTCGAACTCGCACACGAAGAGTTCCGTACTTGGTAAATTGCGGTTTAAGATTTCTGACGTATTAAAAAAAAACTACTTACTAGTAGATCTCGTTCAAACCAATTTTCGGTGGAAGTTTACATGCTCATTACCGTGTAAACTTCCACCGAAAATTGAGTTATATATAAAACATCATATATTTTTATTAGTTTTATTATTTTCTTATTTTAGAAGTTTCAGGGGAGGGATACACACATTTTTCCACTTTGGAAGAATCTCTCGCGCATACTATTCAGTTTAAAAAGAAATTATATTAGAAACCTCAATAACATTTTTGAAGACCTATCCATAAATACCTCACACGTATGGATTTGATGAAAAAAAAAATTAGTTTCAGTTCTAAGTATGGGGAACACCCAAAATGTATTGTTTCTTTTCTATTTCTGTGTGAAAATCTTAATGCGGTTCACAGAATACCCTTTACCAAGTTTCAACAGCATTGTTTCTATGGTTTCGGCAAAAAGTGGCTGTGGCTGTGACATACGGACGGACAAACAGACATGACGAATCCATAAGAGTTCCGTTTTTTGCCATTTGGCTATGGAACCCTAAAAAATGTAAGCGGACCGCGGCCAATAACAAAGGTTTAAGGATTGCAAACCTATATTTTTTTTTTACAAGAACCAGAATAAATATCAAATCGATTTCCTGATAGCGCGGAGGGAAGTAATGTGAACTACGGTAGCAGGTGGCCTTGGGTACTATTCTGATAAATGTCAATGTCGAATTTACGATCGAAGTGGAGTCGTTGAGAGAGCTTCATTAGCTTCGCACGCGCGTTCGGCTTATTTCGGCTTTATTCGGTAAGCCGACGACTGGAACCGACTTGCGGCGTGCTTTGGGGCAGGTTTGCGAGGTATTTGGAATTGATTGGTTACTGGCTTGAGGGTTTCAAGTATTTTGTAGCTATTGCAGGCTGTGGTGCGTGATTGATAGCGGTTTCGTGGTGGAGGTGGGCAGCACTACCTGTACCGTAAGTTTATGTTTGTAGGCGTATTACAGTGAAATATTATGGTCATCTTGCTACTGTAATATATGTCTTCTTATCTAACTGGAAGACGAAAAGCAAAAACAATATATTAAAGGAAAACTACTAATCTTGCGTAACCATCAAAAACCTCTTACTCAGCTTTACAAAATAGTAGAAAAACTTTTTGCGTTTCTTTACTACAGCAAAAGATGAAAATCCCCCACTAAAACTTGATTTATTCCTAAAGAAATCCTTGTAATACGAAAAACTAAAACGGAGAATAAATCTATCTTACGTATTCGGACAGATAGGCGTAACGAGCTTTTATTGTGGACAAATCTAAATAATACAATAAAGAAAAAAGGACTCCATGCCATTGTTCTAGAATAATAAGAGCGTCTATGATTCGAATATGAAACGACCATAACTTACCGGAATAGGCGCCCTTAGTATCTGTTATGAGTCCAGCACAAAAATAATAATACTTATTAGTTTTTTTTCTTTCTACAAGTCCTGTATTTCTCTTCAAAAACTTTGTTTTGAGCACTTTATGAAAGCAAATGAAAATAACAAGGGGTAACAAGCTAAAAGGACAAGTGTCATTAACGGTCGAGTTTTATCTCGAAGAAAAAGTTTGTGACAAATTAAGAAAGAAGTGGAGAGTTCGAGTTTGGGGGACTAATGGAAAATAAGTTTTGCTTCGAGATAAAAAGTTTAGAGGCAAAAGTTCCGGTGGACGTGCTCTGGTTCGACAGAAAGCATTGGACTTGAACGATTTACGAGTATAGAGTACGAACCGTACATTTGTAGCGGAATATTCGAAGTGGAGGGAAATGTGGTGTGCATTGTTAATGTTCGTCCTTTGCTTATTTAGGACCCGTCTGTGACGTCGGTGACGTAATGTATGATAAGCGATATTGTCTGATGTTGGGTCGCACTGCGGTCTTTGCTCCCGCGCGTCAATATTTTGCATAAGCCTTCAAGACGGGGCCTTGTAGTGATCTACATATTTCAGCGGATTTTGATGAACGTTGAGACAAGTTTTCTGGGAATGTTGTGGCTCTTTCCTCAAAAAGCCATTCTAGATTTCGTTCGTGTTTTATGTAAGGTTCATGTTCATTATGCCGCATTGTTATAGCTCATTCCAATACAATTATATCACCTGTTTTGTACATAGTTTATTAGAAACATGTTGGTTCTATTCCTGATTCAGCTAAAATGCGATGCGACGGTGCTTTTTCATAGAACCTGTAGTGCATTTTTAGAACAATTGCTATGAAAACGCGACGTCCCATCGTTGTGACATTGTCGCATCGGACTTGCATGCTTTCACTTGTGTGACATAACAAAGACATACAGACGTAAACAAGTCTAGTTTATATTATGTACACAACAAAATACTCCTTTCACCCAACTTCACACAGATAGAAATACACTTTACTGAAAGTTAGCCTGCCCATATCTCTTACTACAAATACGTTCTATTATTCCTAGACCAGTTTGAACAAGTTTGATAATTGAAAACGTTTAAAACAAACAATATAACACATGCAATACAAGTTTGAGTTTCATATGAGTTTATACAGTTTGTGTAGATACACAAGCAATTGAGATATAACTTCGCAATGTGATTTGTAGTATGTATAAGTTGACACTAATCGCTTGTTTTGTATCGTTTTTTAAGAGACGGTCAGGTCATCGCTCCACCTAGAGGGAGGCCTTCCAACGCTGCGTCTTCCGGTACACGGTCGCCATTCTAGAGGTTTTCGGCCCCAACGGCTATCTGTTCTGCGAGTAATTTGCCCTGCCCACTGTCACTTAAGTTTGGAAATTCTTCGGGCTATATCGGTAACCTTGGTTCTCTTGAGGATGTCTTCATTTCTGATTCGATTACGCAAGGAAACTCCGAGCATAGCCCTCTCCATTGCCCTTTGGGTGACTTTATGCTTTCTGATGAGGCCCATTGTTAGCGACCACGTCTCTGTCCCGTAAGTAATCACTGGCAACACACACTAGTCATAGACATTCGTCTGGAGACACTGTGGTAAGTTGGACGAGAAGATACCGCGCAACTTCCCGAACGCTGCCCAGCCGAGTCGGATTCGACGGTTGACATCTTTCTCGAAGTTTGACCTACCTAACTGGACCGTTTGTCCCAGGTAGACATAATCGTCCACAACTTCCAGTGTAGAGTCTCCGACTTTGATAGGAGTGGGTCCAACATGGGCATTCAACATCACCTTGGTTTTGTCCATGTTCATTTTTAGACCCACTCTTTCGGAAGCTCTACTAAGGTCTTCGAGCATTGTGCTGAGGTCCTCCATAGTCTCAGCCATGACCACTATATTGTCGGCAAAACGAAGGTGAGTGATGTACTCGCCATTGACGTTGATGCCTAGCCCTCTCCAGTCCAGAACATTCACAGATATTATGATACCATAAATTGAGGAGAAACTCTAGTATAAGATTATTTTTGAAGTACTTAGTAAAGTAGTAGCTGTCTTAGTGTAGTGTTCTCAATGACAAAATTATTGTTTGGTAAGTAAAGAGTTACCTAGAAGAGCTGATGGTTACTGGCAAGATTGAAAGGAAACGTCCTAGAGGTCACAGTCCAATGAGATGGTCAGACCAAGTCCGCACATCGTTGAACACCAAATTGCAGGATGCTCTCCACGACGCAAAATACAGTCATAGATGGCGCAAATTAGTGAAGGAAAAGTTGTTTTCAGGACGACAGGAGAATCATGACCCTCAGTAATAAGGAACACATTGCGAGAAGAAAGGCAGTAAAGAGTTGGTGAATGTTTGGTTACAATGGGATTTAATTTCTCATCTGATGGCTGGAATTTGGATTTGTACCCGGATGGATAACTTTGCCTTGCACTTAGGATTTAAACATAACTGGTTAAACATGGCTGTACTATAAGATATACCACAGCTTTATCCTTCAGGAAATCTTTTGCTTTTAGTGGTAATGTTTGATTCTTAATTAGAACACCAGTGGTTTTAAGTAAATAATCACACTATATATCACACTAATATCATAAGTGCGAAAGTTTGTGAGTGTGTTTGTATGTTTGTTCACGCTAAAGTGGCTGGACGGATCTGGATGCAATTTGGCACAGATATAGATTATAGTCAAGGAATAGCACATAGAATACTTTTATCCCGGGAATATGTTCCCTCGGGATAACTTTCGACTTTAACGCGGGCGAAGCCGCTGGCAGAACCTAGTACAATATAAAATGTAATTTCAACTGCGTTCTGTTATTTTTAAACGTTTTATAGTGCTACAACTATCTATAGATAATATTAATCGTTTGTTATTTAGCTTTTAATATAATAAAATAAAGTAATTAGGTGGCTAGATTTTAATTATTCTTACTTATATATGCTATTGTATCACATACTGCTACGCTGCTTTAAAGTCTTATCCTTATTCAAATATGCAATCAACCAACACATACTAAAACCTATTCTCAATAAACCCACATAAGTTAAGACCAGACCAAAAAAACCACACATATAAACAAAACAGCTTAACATAGGTTGCCATTAACGACTGCAGGTCATTATAAGTCCCGCCGGGTGAAATTAGCAAGGTCAAAGCAAACCCGTCTAATGTGCTTACTCGTAACTCTTGTTAATGTCTTTATTGGTCGTAATATATGGTCCAGATTTTCAGACTATTAAAGGAATGGTAAAAGGATTCGTTTTATTGCCCGCACCCCATTATAATCAGGCACGTAGTATATTGTGTTCTGAAAACCGATGTAATGTATTATTTTTCATAATAATTTAAAAGGGTTATTTGTCATGCTCTATGTTCAAATGTTACATATGGAATGAGTCAATGTTGTCGTCGTAGTGTTCATCGTAGGCGCGTAGCAGTCTTCGTAGGCTCGTTGCGGAAATCGTAGACCGTCGTAGCCACACTCGTAGAAGCTTAGCGTTTAACATTTGTAAGATTTTCTTGAAATCTTACTCAGAATGATCACACATTAATGCAGTCTTTAGAATCCTAAAAGCTGCATTCATATTGTTACATTGTATTGGCACGTATCCATTAAACTGCATATTTACAGTCGGAGGTTAACACGGTTCATGTCATAAACATTTAAAGACACATTAACCCGTATTCAAAGGACACAAATTGTATCACAAATAGATACTAACAACAGTTAAAATCTACCTACACCGAACATACCTCTTCAAAGACGTTGCGTCATAAAAATACGTAAATACATACAATATGCTTCACAATATCAGCGATATCACATAAAAAACAGAGCCGTACTTAAAATGGACGGTCAAACTACCCCTTTGCAGGGCCTCTTAATTTGGCTGATATATAAGGGCTTGGGGAACTCACATACGCATAATAAATTCGTTGTACGTGATTGTGCCGAAGCCATCTATAATGCGACCAAATAGAAATGCTCTTATCGTTCTGTCACAAAGGTAATTTATTCTGGTGGGTATATACTAGTATGAGATCTTACTGCAAAAATCTGTGGGTATATTGTTTTTGTTTAGACTTGATTTCAATGAATGATTCTTGATAGTAGAATAGATATTTAAATTAGTTGTAATAATATTGATTAAATCAATAAATTACTTTAATTTAAACATGTTTTCTTTTTTAATGGTTGGGTATAAACAATATTAACAAAGGATGCATAAAAAACTTTTGTTTTTATTTTTTAACTATTCTAAGATGCATTCCTTTCG
The DNA here is from genome assembly GCA_964057195.1 of Orthosia cruda. Lineage (NCBI taxonomy): Eukaryota > Metazoa > Arthropoda > Insecta > Lepidoptera > Noctuidae > Orthosia > Orthosia cruda. Next base: position 3,548,407 of record OZ059847.1, on the reverse strand, counting down.
TGAAACTTACTAGTCATTATTTGTTACCTTGAGTATAGGTTACTAAAAATACAAAATAAACTTTGTTCAGGCGAGATTTGAACTCGCGCTTCTACTGCGACCCCGTTTGAGAGATGCACGCTCTCACAAGTCTGCCACGAGTTACGATAACTACTAAGACGAATTTTAGACTAAATTTTGAACCGGCTCGACACGGACTTTTGTAGTTATATATAAGTGAAACGAGTAAGTATATATTTTTATCTTTGTATGGCGTTGACCACGCCCTTTCACCTCATAGTTACACTGTATGATGTCTAATGTTTGCGTTGAAACATCACGCACACAATTATATGCACAGAACCGTACAGAGGACTATAAACATTGAGGTCTGACTGCAATTTTGACCCTCGACTGTACCTGTTAAGTTGTTATTTTATTTTGAGTGTTATGAAAATTATTTTACACGTAGTTCAGTGCTATTTTATGTAAAGTAGCTAAATTAAGTACTTGTGGCTAACAATAGTGATAATAACACTGCCCAAGTTACTTTAAGGTTTACATGAAAAAAGAAACTATTTATGAGCACAAAGGACTATTTAATTTACGCTGCGAGTTATCTTTCGTCGTTAGTTACACATTTAATAGGTTGGTTTTCTCTCAACAAATTGGCTTAATTGGATAAACCTAACAAAAAGCTAGTACTTAAGTTCTTTTAGCTAAAGAATTTAACTTCTAAATCGCACAAAAACCCTTTCCAAATATACGGTGCACCTCCAGTACATGGGTTTATTTTGGCAGAAATCGTGAGAGGTGTGAACCGATTAGTATTCTGCATAAAGAAGAATCTGTGGCCATGATTCCCACGCAAGCTGAGTGGACCGGACGGTCACTACGGTATGCCAAATTGAAAATAGTGAAACACGTGCTTGGCAACACGCTGAATTCATTTATAGGTCGATGTTTGGTAACTTTAAAGTCGAGAAGAAATGTTTTAAAATAAAGAAATCATACATTTCTTTTAAAATATTGTAAAAATAATAGAAATTATGCTGTCGCAAGTTTTATGGGAAGTGGTCACACGACTATGATCGCAAAGCCAGACGTACCTCAAATGCGTGGCTACTACAGGGTAACAGTTTACAATTTAAATAAGCTTGGTAGGTTAGGTATGCCATATTAACATACCTAGTGAAACAGGTGCTTGGCAACACGCTGAATTTACACGTCGATGTTTGGTTAATTTGATGTTTAGAAGATTTTTTAATAGTGAAAAAATAGGAGTGTTTTCCTAGGTGACGAGTAGCAAATAAGCTAATGCCAACCTGATTGTATATCCTCCATAGACCAGTAGGTAACTGATTAAGACGGCACTCTTTGTCATGTTTCTGGCTTCTGGTCAGAAACAAGAATCTTTAGGTGTAAAATATCTACAAATAGCAGCTAGACCAATGGTTGAACATGTTTTCGAGGCACGGAGGGATTTCGTTATTCAAAGAGTGGTCATTCATTCAAAGGCTAACCTCTCAAAGCGCTGCTTAAACATAAAGAGGCCTGTAAACGTGCTATAAAAATTGCATCTTGCTGGCAATTTTGTTGAGGATCGACCTGTCCAGCTAAATATAGCAAGTATATAGCCACGAGCTCCAAAAGTATACACTTTTGAATATCCTTCGTATAGCACATACGTACTCGAGTACAAAACAACCTTCCTGCTACCTCGTTCACAAACCGCACTCGTCACATACTGCACTTGCCACATCAATGTTAACGTCAATCGTCGGAGACGGCACATCACTATGCATTACGTCGCGACGTCAACGTCAAATGACGTAATTATGCCACACGCAAACTTCGCCTGCGGGATTTGCATACGAGTGATGACTATTAATTGTGAGGTTAGTTTTATAAACGTTTTGTGATTGTGATGTATGTTTGGGGATTTAGATTTACTGGGGTGTGTCTATTATTATTAAGCCACGAGTCAACCTTTGAGGTTAAGCAAAGCATATCGAGGTCGGTCCATGGGTGTGCTACTAGATATCCGTAATATACTGAGTCATCCGTGTCTCGGCAAGCACGTTAGCCGTCAAGCGCCGTTCCAACTGTCATTTGCAGATCTTTCAAAGTCGTTACGAGTAGTCAGGGGCACACAGTACGTAAGCGGCGGCGCGCCGCAAACAGAGAGTCCACTACGAACAAAGCGTCATTTTGCACACACACATTGACATTGCGATTTTACAGGGAATAATGGGCAATATTGGACCGTACTCAGTCGCGGCTGTCACGAGTGCTTTGTGCGGGTGTTTGTCACGTCATTCATACATAAAGTATTGTAACGAGGTTGAATTAGCTGGGTGACCTTTATTAATTGTTACATACCGAATTTACTTTAAATTGATTCTTGAAATTCGTTATTTCATTTATTTTTAAAGTTCATTAAATTTTACAAGATGACAAGTTAGAAATTCAATATCTTTAAAATAATTAATTATTTTAAGTCCATAGACAAAATTGGAAAGACTATGAAACTTGTCATATTAATATGGTTTAAGTCATCCAGCTCACAAATATGTTTCCTCCGACTGCACGGCAAAATTTTCTTGCACGTAAATGCATTACGCATACCCACCCATTGGGGGAAAGGGGGGCTATGTGGGACTCCCCGGGCCCCACAGCCCGGTATAACCACTAAAATAACCCAGCGGCACTCCCGCATCGTCTGAATGGAGGAGGACTGAGAATCCGGCACAGCCTTTACGTCCAGTCCTCCGCCGTCGACCGCCCGCCTTTTAGGGCAGGCCCTTCACGCCCCTCCCTCAGTGGAGGGGCCCGGGAACGACCGCGAGTGCTCGGCCATTCCCGCCCGCAAGGGTGGTGACTAGTGCAATGCAGGCTAAGGCGGCCCCCACGCCCGTCGCCCGCTAGTCACCACCAGGAGGTGGGAGGAAACGATCGTACGACCGCCCCCTCCCACCCCCTCTCCGCCACCCCCTTTTGCGACATGGCGTCCTCGCAAAAGGGAAACAACCGCCGCCCAGGACCTCCCACCCCCCAGCATGGAATTCACCACACTGGGAAGCGAGAGGTCCCGCCCGACATCTCCTCAGGGCACGGCGCAACTAAGCCCCCGCTGGGCACACCTAGACGGTGTGCTGCGCCGTACCCTCCACCGCGCTGGACCTTTACGGTCCCCTCCGTTGCGGCATCTGGCCCGCAAAGGACAGATGCCGCCCTCCGCGTCTGCGGTGGCGCGTCGCGACCGACGCTCCGCCGCCTCCTCCTTCCATCGACTTGTCCCTGCCGATCATCCCACGCCAAAGGAGGGCCGGCAACGACAAGTCAACACCACCTCGTGGGCCCACTTCCCACCCCCGGGCGGCGGCCGCCCCCCCCACAAGAGAGAGAGCCGGGCCCAGAGCCAGGTGCAGAGCGGGCAAAGCCGGATGCAGGTCCGGGCAAAGCAGGGTGCAGAGCTGGTCAGTGCACTCGGGGAGCTAAAACCGCACGAGCGCCGAGTGCAGAGCCAGGTGCAGAGCGGGCAAAGCCAGGTGCAGAGCGGGCAGAGCCCGGTTGCAGAGCCGGACAGAGCAGGGTGCAGAGCTGGTCAATGCACCCGGGGAACCCCCCCGGAGGGCCGGCGGCGGCGGCCCGCCCAGAGGCCCGGAAGTGAGCCCCACCGCTATCCTACCTAACCTACCCAAAACCTACCTACCCAACCTAGCCCAACCCCTATGTCGCGTCTGGAGTGTCCCCTGCTAATCAGGGGAACACCCAGAGCGACATCCCCCCCTGTCAGGTATTCGCCACCACCAACAAGAACTCACGAATGGGAAGTTATTGACGGTGCCCGGGGTGCACCAGCCCAGCGGGTTTCTCTTCCCCCCGGACGTATCCGAAAGAGACCAGCAACCAACTAGGCCAACGTGGAGGTTACCTGACCCGCACCCCATACTGTTAGGACCTACTGCAAATAACCCCAACTATCGCCATGTCTCGTTTGATCCACGATTTTTTATCTATTATCTCGATTGATGCCCGTATAGCCACTGCTATGCTAAGAAGGCTTATTGCATGGTAATATTAAATTAATCACTAAACCAATACGTTCTTATCAATTAATTAGCTAAAACATACAACAATTACGTATTCAATCATCGGCTAATCAGTTGCTTATTACACTAGGTATTAGCAAATCCCTTGGCGATTAATATTAATCGAGCAAGGCCAGCACTAATTTATCAAATACAAAACGTTGATTATCATTTTATTGGTAAAGTTTTGTAGTTTTGTGTTTTGTTTTATTCTTAATCACTTTGAATAATAGGTTTAAGTTGCAAAAGTCTATTTGACTTTAATAAATGGTGTGAATTTTAATTGTTTTGGTTTTGATAAAAAAGAGAATGCAGAAGGTCAATTTAAATAGCTAACGAAGGCACACATTGACGCGCTTAAGGTACAGCAAGTACAAGCGCACCCGCGACATGTATTTTTTTTTTAATCACCTCACGTTTGCGTCTATTTGAATTTAGGATCCATAATCCATCACCACCAACTCAAGTATCGAGTTAAGTGCTGTGTATTTTAAGATGATTTTTAAGTGACTTATCGTGTTCTTTTTATTTTAGTGTTCCGATCCTCGAAAGGATAAAACCAACCCTATTAGGATCACTTCGTTGTCTGTCTGTCTGTGTGTCAAGACCTTTTTCTATGTAACGCCTGGAGGTACCAATTTGAAATTAATATCGTATACTCAAGTCTGCATCCCCTTGGAGCTATGAAAAAGAAACTTCTAAATCAACGCAGTCAAAAGATACCGCCGTTTATGTAGAAAACTTGACGAATCGCGAGGGAATCAAAACCTATACCTTTTTTTACGTAATTCCATGATTTTAGAATCAAAAGTAAAGGAAAAAATCAGAAAACTGTAAATATGTAACTACATCAAAACAAAAGGTTCTTCTTCATATTGTCGGGTGTGGATGTGGCCACCTCTGGTGTCAGGGTTAATTATGCCGTATCTGGGAAACCCACAGGCCTCTGACTTGGCTATGTCAGACTTACATTAACTATATAAGTGCAGGTTTTCTCAAGATGTTTTCCTTCACCGTTGCCTGTAATGTCCAAGGTAAACTAAGAAAGTACATATGAGTTTGAAGAAACCACATTGGTATATGCCCGAATTTAAAGCCACGATCTCAAGCACAAGAGGCGAGGTTTTAGACACTCGGTCACCACGACATAATGGCATGACAAAAAAGGTTAAAAACTTATTAACAGTTTGGTTTGTTTTTAGCTTTCTGTAACTGTCTTTTTCATGTTAAAGTCAGGTTTTGAAATCAGAAGCTTTTCAAAGGAAGTGAAACAAATTGTTCTTTAATTAAAGTCTGTGATCATATTCACAGCCGGCGCGTTCAATTTATGAAAGTGAACTTAATACCTAGTTATAAGTTAGATACTGTCAGTTGAAAACTTGAGATAATTTAGATCTTTATGTTTGTTTATATTTTAAGTTAGGTTGTGAGTTTATGGTTAGGCTTACTTTACTGTAGACTTCTTCATTTCAATTAAGGTTGTTTATTTAATTTGTTTGTATAACAACAAATTTTATACTAACAAGGAACTTGTTACTAACTCAGGACTACTTTCCTGAATAGATTTTTTCAATACAATTTATAAAAAACAAACAATTAGTCTTTGAGACAAGACAGGCAATTACCGATGTTTTAGCAATATTGTCAAAAGAAACGAATAATTTTCCTTAAGTTGAAACATTTTTGTCAATGATTGCCCCTGAGTCTGTGTGTATACTAATAATACCTGTACCTCGACTTATATCTATTTTACAATTTATTCTGTGCCATCATAATTAAAATGACAGTTAAAACTTAAGTAAAATTAATCAAAATTATATTACCTGAACTTTATGCTATGTATTTATTAGATACTATTTTAAATTTCTGTGCACGACGTATTGACATATTGTATTTTGTTTTATTTTATTTTGTTGACATTGCTATTTTTATCTTAGTTTTTAATTGAAATACATTTTTTTTTTGTTTTATTTCACTTTCATCTAAACTTTAATTGAAATTAATCTTTTTATAATTGTTATTCTATAGTATCATATAAAGCTTCCATTGTAATTTATCAGTTACATTAATTAATTTATAATAAGCTAGGTATTAATTTCTCGAATATATTACTGTGCCCGACAGGGTCCATGTGAACTATACTACTGTTATAAGATCTTTGTTATACACATGTGATATGCAATAAAGAATTGAATTGAATTGAATACATACCTATTGTTATCGTGAATACTTGGGTCCGATTTACTTTATAACATTATTTAATATATTATACTTTTTATTTCTGTATTGTTCATTAGACATAACTAAATTATTATGACATTACAAAATTCTGACATTACTTATGTATTTGAAATTATGACATTGTACAGGGTATTAATTTATGAGATTTTGTAAGGTACCTATTAATTTGACTTTATGAGATTGTATAGTGTAATAATTTGCAAAGGGTATTAATTAGAATTTATGACATTATGTATTTTTAATGATAATTTTGCATGCCTAAATTGGTGCAACATAGTGGACTGCGCATTCACTTGACATCTGGAAATGTATTATTATGTACTGTGTTGAGCAATAAATATATTTGAATTTGTATTTGAATTTGAGTCTTGGGGGAGGAGAGGATTGAGGCGTTAATTTCAGAAAAACTCCACCGCCCCGGTGGGTTTCCACATTGTGGAAGCGGGAAGGCTCAGTAGCCGTGGCCTGATCACCCACGGTGAAGTGAAGAGGAACCCGAGGAAGGCTCGCTTATCTTGAATTTTGCCGATCCACATAACTGCGCTGTCTTCCCGTGGAAGCGGAATAAGCATGAGCTATTCCAAACGAAAAAAAAAATGCTTTCACAAATGACCCCGTTGCCTAATATTTATGATAATATCCAAAAATAAAAAGTGCACTATAAGTAGACAAACAAGAACCTAAGTGATAAGTCTCTCAACGTCAGCTGTTACAAACACCACTAAACATAACAGCACAACTTCTCACATCGACTGCCGAGCCTCCAAACTTTCCCACTTCATAGTTTTCACATAAAAATGACTCGCACTTGTGTGACTATGACATGATAACAAAGTTGTGAGTGTTATTATATTGGTAGGAAGGCTTGTCGTACTTGTTCCGAGGATTTTTGTGAAGAGACATGCTTGCTTAATAATCTTCCAACATTGTTCGTAAAAACGTTTCTCTTGCTATATTTAGAATTCAACTCATTGAATTTCAGAATCAGAATACCAGCCGATAGACTTCGACAACTGAATGTAGACATCCTACAAGCGACACCAAATCAAATGGGTCGCTGCCTCTCGTATCCAAAAGAGTCACACGGCCGTCACCAGGTCATCGGCGAAAAAAGTCTAAAAAAGGAACACCAAAAAATAAAATCATTGCTGAATGATCCAAAGTTATAAATAACCATTGGGACTAAAACAGTATCATAAACACAAACTTATGATCATTAAAACTAAATACCTACTACAACTTAAAAATAAAAATATAAGTACTCTAGGTTCTGCCATCGGCTTCGCCCGTGTGTAGTATTTGTTTTTCCAAGGGAAATGAAAAGTAGCCTATGTGCTATTCCAGACTATAATCATCATCTGTGCCAAATTACGTCCAGATCCCTTCAGACGTTTTAGCGTGATTGAGTAACAAACATTCATTCATCTAAACTTTCGCATTTGGAATATAATATTATTAATAAGATGACATTATATATAGTCTATACATAAACAACATCACCACAGGCTAAGGGACTAGTATTAATTCTGCCAATAGGCTGTAATACTCGTAAATAAATCCTCGAGTAATTTATAGGACGCCCCGTCGATGACAGGCGAGCTTACTATTAGTTTGTCACGTTGTATTGTTACACAAAACGCTTCGTAAGCTGACAATATTTTCGATACGGATTTATCGGTACAGTCAGCAATAAATATTGGCCAAATGTTTGGGATTCTAAATTGATTCTTTATGTAATTGTCACAGTTTCTACACGTTTCAATATTGTTAATTAAAAAGTGTTTGATCTCATGATTGTAACTTGAATTATATGGTTAGTAAAAAAAATACAACTGACATCCAAATAAAAACACTACAAAGTGAAAAATAACTTCAATTTCGGATGTCGGTTTCCTGTTTTCGTTTCTTCGTTTTTTGGCACCGATATCCGAAATTGAAGTTATTTTTCACTTTGTTGTGTTTTTATTTGGAAGGCGGTTGTAATTTTTTGTAAAAAAGATTTATATGTTTCCCTTTTTAGTTGTGGTACACGCCCAATTTGATACCAGAATAGATTAACCCAATAACATGAAACTTAAACAAAACCGGTGGAATGAGAGTATACCAGGGTTTTTTGCGTACCCCTTTTGAGCGTACCAGTGTGATGTTAAGTTATGAAATGGTGTTAACAATAAATAGACATGTGATTGCAGCTATTCCGAGTGATTTTCCGTCATTTATTAAAGGGTTCTGATGTATATCTCCGATTTCTTCATCAGATCTTGATACAATTTAAATAGGACCACATGACACGCACCGGCTTCAAATAAAAAAAGAATCATTATAATCGGTTCACCTAGTAAAAAGTTCTGAGGTAACACACAAAAAAAAATATATAAAGGTACTGTCAAAATGATAATCTCCTCCTTTTTGGAAAGTCGGTTAAAAATGAGCACGATTACGAAACTAGGCAAATACAGACATACTATGCCCCTCTTGCTGGAGTGTCCCGACTATACATTCAATTACACCTTGGATGACCTGTATAAGGCCACTGACGCTGTAATAAACGTGACCACTACTGGGCCCAAATATATAGTTCGATCAAATGTACCATCGAAATGAAAAAGAAGAAGAAAGCAAATTATTGTGAATCTGCACAGCAGTAACCTTGAAAGTGTCTCAAAACCGATTTTTTTGCAGATGTAAGCATCCTTTCATTTCATGAAGGGCCAAAAAGGAAACTGCTGCAATAATCGGCATTTCAATATCGATTGGTGACTAAAGACACCTCTAGCCACGTACTACCTCCACAAATTCAATAAAAAAAAAATAAGAAAACATGATAGTCTCATTAAATTTCAAGTTAAAGAGGAAAATTAGCAGAACTTATTAGCGTCTACGAATGCGAGGTCAGGTCTATCCAAAATAATTACAAAGATTAGTAAGTAACCCACTTTATAAGTTTCTAAATTAGACATTTCATTTCATTTCATAGTTTTAGTTTTCGAACTCATAAAGAAACAAATTGGTTTATAAAAGCTTACCTGAAGTCAATATTTGTACACTTTAGACTTATCAATGTATCTAGCAGTTGCCCGCGACTTTGTCTGAGTAAAATTTGTTTTATCAAGCACTGTTTAATGGTTAATAATACAAATATTATTTCTGCCACTACAGACGTTGATGTTTACGTTAGTACCTAGTAATATAATTTGAAAAATAAGTTAGATAGTAGAGTAAGATACATTAAAAATCTATGTAATATCGAGGCTCTTGACAAGTGGCATTCGATGTCAGTGAAGGCGATATTTGAAGTGTCAAATGTAAGGCATTGATCACGTGATTTTTCGATAAGTATTGCTTGTCAATTCCGCACAACTTTGCCTATTTAACCCCTGACGAAAAAAGAGCGGTGTTATAAGTTTGACGTGTGTACCTATGTGTTTGTGTATATGTGTATTAGTGTATCTGTCTGTGTCATCATAGCTACTAAACGGATACTGTTTTTGATTCAATTTTCTTTTGTTTGAATGGTGACTTAATCGAGAGTGATCTTAGCTATGTTTGGTGAACCATTCAAAAGTTATGGGCGTTAAACTGTTTGAAACGGGATGTTTTCGCAAGATATTGTATCATAATTAAATGGTCAATCGATTTTGATTTGAAGCGTGTCTACTATATAAATTATATAGCATGAAATAAAAATGTGTAGGGGTTTTTTTAATTTTCCTTTTTGACAGTCGCTTTTGCCACACACAACAACCCAAAACCACTTTGCCCGAACTGGGAATCAAATTTAGGACATTATGCTCAACAAAAATCACTACTCAATAAGTCTGTCAGTTTTTTTGTTCATAGTTTATTGTTTGTTAGTAAATACTTGTTTAGTGAGGGTTTACTTTGAAGATTTATATTTTATTTAACAATGTTTACACTCGTATTTTATAGCTGAAAATATCTTAAACGACTTCATTGTTTTGTTTATTCTGGTTTAATATCAGAGTATTAACAGATACTACAAACAAATCTTCTGTAGACAAAGTTATCTCAAATTAAATGTTAAGGCCAGCTATATCTGTTCAAGGCTGTTTACATAAATAAAAAACATTTGAAATAGAACATCTTATAGATTTGCTTCACACAAACTATTTATACGTAGATATCAAAAAAGAATAAAATTTTCCAATAAATTACTGACTAAAGTTATTGTGAAGTCATTGATAGTTGATGCAATCATCATAATATCTGCCACTACATTGAAAAAAATAATTGGGACTTGCGAACTTTTTTCTTACTAGCAACAGAACTAGTTTATTATTTTTATATTAAAGTTTATTTTCTTATAACTAAACATCAAAAATCTAAATCAAATATTTTATTTCAACTAACCTGGTATCTACTTTGAATTGTCAAACAAAAGATAAATCTAGTTGCATATTAGCAAGCGTCAGTAGGTCTCTATGGAGAAGAACGTGCAAGAAACTCCCCGGACACTCTTTTCCATTAGTCATCTCTTTCACATCATTCTTGTTGGAAAGTTACACATTATATACTCACAAATCACACCCGATAATCAAACCCTAAAACTAACATACACGAGGTATAGAATTTTTTGTAATGACTTATTGAAAAGGCTTAAAAGACAACACGACAAGAATGAATTGGACAAAAATTGTAATAACAATAAAAAACTCTGGGAGGTTATCAAAAACATAACAAACATAAATAAAACCAAATCAGTTGCCACCGACCTTCTTGGTGATTCCCCTCAAACATCTGTGAACCAGGCTAATGATTACTTTGCTAGTGTGGGAAGTTCTCTAGCCAATAAGCTTCTAAAATATCCATCAATGGCTCAAAATCCTTTTGACGCTCGGGAGCGTTAAACGAGTTATTGGTTGTGTAACCAATAACTCGTTCGTACTACTGGACACTGATGAAAACGAGATCCTGTCACTTATAAATGGCTTAAAATGTTCAAGCGCAGTCGGACATGATAACATATCTAATAGCTTACTTAAAGATATAAAGGATTTCATTGTCCCTAACGCATTAATTCAATCGTTGCCTTTGTCGAGGTGTCTTCTCAGATGTACTGAAAAAAGCTATCATCATCCCTATCCACAAGGCGGGTGACAGACACCATGCCTGTAATTATAGGAAAATTGCTATACTACCTGCTATTTCGAAGATTTTGGAAAGAATAATTAATAATAGACTTGTTAAGTATCTCGAAAGCAACAATATGCTTTCCTCTTGTCAATTTGGGTTACGTTCTGGGAAGTCAACGGAGGATGCGATGCATAAGCTTACTGACCATATTATTAGGAGATTTGATTATGGGAACAAAGCACTTGCCATCTTCCTTGACCTTGCCAAAGCATTTGATACGGTGTCTGTCCCGCGTCTTCTAGCTAAATTGGAGCGCCTTGGAAAAAGAGGCTTGCAGCTGAAACTGTTACAGGACTATCTGAGTGGTCGTAGACAGTGCCTGAGGGTAGATGCCCACATTAGCACTGGTCTACCTGTCACTTTTGGTGTCCCACAGGGCTCTGTGCTGGGACCTACACTTTTCTTAGTGTACCTCAATAACCTCTGTGAACTGAAGCTGGAGCAGGGTATCATTATTTCCTATGCTGACGACACAGCCTTGCTATTTTCTGGTAATAATTGGGAAGACACCTTCAGGTTGGCGCAGAATGGTTTTAACAGGGTTTCAGACTGGCTGAAACAAAATATTATCACCCTGAACTCAAGCAAGACAATGTACATGCCCTTTTATACGCAAGTCCTTTTAAACCCCCCATTGAACTTACACTTAAATCACAGCCATTCATGCACACCCAACAAATGCTACCACATGTAATTGCCCTTGTTTGACCAGAAAATCGTAGGTACTGGGCGTCATACTGGACTCATCGCTGAATTTCAGTGCACATCTATCATTACTCCAATCAAAACTGAGAAAACTCATCTATGTTTTTAAGAACTTACGGTATGTAGCAGATATTTCTTTAAAAAAAAAGGTTTACAGGGCACTCTGTCAATCGCTTCTAACTTACTGCATTTCATGTTTGGGCGGAGCTGCCAAAACCACTCTGCTTCCACTTGAAATAGCACAACGGGCAATTCTAAAAGTTAGCTCCTTCCGACCCATAGATTACACCACACATCTTTTATACCGGTCAAGGAACCTACCGACCGTACGCCAACTTTACATCATAACTACAATCCTGAAGCAACACTCCCTTACCCTTCTTGACAGGAATATTCTTCATAAGCGTCGACGAAATGCTGTAGTTCCCCAGTCCTTTCAATTTAAACATTCATTTACAAATAGGTTTTTCTGCTGTAGTGGACCTTTTCTATACAATAAATTAAATACTAATCTTAACCTGATGTACCTTAAGTAAACGTGAATGCAAAACCAAACTGTTGAACTTCCTAATTACCTGTGATTATGAAACTACTGAAGAACTTCTTAAAACATTAAGATACTGTTAAACAATTAAACACACCAAACAAAAGCACACAACACTCACTCAAACACATTCAACACAAGCACACCACACACAACACTCACTCTTTCTGTTGTAAAATGTTATTTTGCTTTAAAATTATATAATATTATGTAAGCGTAACCACTATTGTATTGTTCATAATGTCTGGCAAGTGAACTGCGTCCTGAAATACAAGCTCGGCCTAGCTCAGGCGCAGTTGCTCATTTTTATTTTTGACATATTTAATGGCTTAAATAATTTAATCATAATATTCAAAATTGTACAATTTATGGAGAAATAAATAAAAATATTTAAAAAAGAAGTGAGAATGATGTAAAGAGACGTGCACGTTAAAGCATCTAGAGTATAACAAACAATTCAAAAAAAAATAAGTACGTAATTAAAATCAGGCCGAAGCAGTTAAGTTATGGCCAATTGTAACTGGTGGCGCCCCTTTACGAACATGACGCATGGATTGGCACCACTCAGTTCAACCATCATGAAGGGAATCGAATGATACAATACATGTGCCACCTCACATTAGAGAGAGCTTGACACACTCTCAACTGCCAGGGCCCACACAAGTCAAAGAACGACACATAGGTACTCACATATATGTGCTGTGCAGTTCTCAATACCAATATTATAAAGAGGAAATATTTTTTTGTTTGTTTGTACCGAATAGGCTCCAAAACTACTGGACCGATTTCAAAAATTCTTTCACCGTTGGGAAGCTACTCTATCCCCGGGTGACATAGGCTACTTTTTTTCCCTGTATTCCCACGGGAACGGGAACAACGCGGGTGAAACCGCGAGGCGTCCCCTAGTATAATACAAAAAAAAGTGAGTTTATATTAAATATATTCAAGGAAATTATTATTGGGAGCTCCGTGGACGAATACAGCGATGGGTTCGTGGAAGCTGTCCATACGGTTGGGTCTAAGTTTTTCAAGACCCGCCGTACAGATAGGAACAAAAAGTTATCTGGTCCTAATCTCAATCTCATGAAAGAGAAGCGTGAGATGATCCTGCAGTCTTCAGACGATGCGTTGACATACCGGCAGCTAAATAGATGGATCTTAAAGTCCTTGAAAAGCGAGCTCCGCCGCTTTAATAACGAAAGTATTAAAGACGCGATTGAGCGGAATAAGGGCTCCAAGGTATTTGCAAAAGATCTGTCTATTGGGCAGAGCCAGCTTACGAAACTGAAGACTGATGATGGCAGGATCGTATCCGCTAAACCGGAGCTTCTGAGGGAGATCGAGAGATTCTATGGGCAGTTGTACACGTTAACCAGTAAACCCGTCGCGAATCTAGCGAATGACATTAAAGCTAGATTGACCCGACACTATACCGAAGACATTCCGGACGTCAGCCTGTATGAGATTGGGATGGCTCTGAAACAGCTTAAGAACAAAAAGGCGCCGGGTGATGACGGAATCACGGCCGAACTCCTGAAGGCGCGTGCGAAACCGGTCCTTAAGGCCCTTCAGAAGCTGTTTGATTCCGTCATACTCGAGGGGAGGACGCCACAGGCATGGTGCAGGGGCATGGTGGTACTCTTCTTCAAGAAGGGTGACAATGTCTTACTGAAGAACTATAGGTCCATCTCACTTCTTAGCCATGTCTACAAGCTGTTTTCAAGAGTCATCACGAATCGTCTCGCGCGCAGGTTCGACGATTTCCAGTCTCCCGAACAAGCCGGATTCGTTAATGGCTTCAGCACCATAGACCACATACATACGCTGCGGCAGGTTATACAGAAGACAGAAGAGTACAACCTGCCTCTCAGTTTAGCGTTTGTGGACTACGAGAAAGCCTTCGATTCAATCGAGACTTGGGCTGTACTGCAGTCTCTCCAACGGTGCCAAATTGAATAAAGGTACATCGAGGTGTTGAAGTGTTTATACAAAAACGCCACCATGTCAGTTCGACTTCAGGATTAGACCTCGGAACCCGTACATTTGCAGCGAGGTGTGAGACAGGGGGGCGTCATATCTCCGAAGCTGTTTACCGCTACACTGGAGGACGTCTTCAAGGTTCTGGACTGGAGAGGGTTAGGCATCAACATCAATGGCGAGTACATCACTCACCTTCGGTTTGCCGACGATATAGTGGTTATGGCTGAGACCATGAAGGACCTCCGTATAATGCTCGTTGACCTCAGTAGAGCTTCCGAAAGAGTGGGTCTTAGGATGACCATGGACAAAACCAAGGTGATGCTGAATTCACATGTTACACCCACTCCTATTAAGGTCGGAGACTCTACACTCGAAGTTGTGGGCGACTATGTCTACCTGGGACAAACGATACAGGGAACGATAGTAGGGCCAACTTAGAGAAAGAGGTCAACCGTCGAAACCGACTCGGCCGGGCAGCGTTCGGGAAGTTGCGCAGTATCTTCTCGTCCAACTTACCACAGTCTCAAGAAGAAATTCTATGACCAGTGTGTGTTTTTGCCAGTGATGTCATATGGCTCTTAGACGTGGTCGCTTACAATGGGCCTCATCAGAAAGCTTACACTCACCCAAAGGTCAATGGAGAGGGCTATGCTCGGAGTTTCCTTGCGTGATCGAATCAGAAACGCAGAGGGATCTCTGCATTTCTGATTCGATCACGCAAGAGAACCAGGGTTACAGACATAACCCGAAGAATTGCCAAACTTAAGTGGCATTGGGCAGGGCACATTGCTCGCAGAACGGATGGCCGATGGGGCAGAAAGGTTCTGGAGTGGCGACCGCGAACCGGAAGTCGTTGCGATGGAAGGCCCCCCACCAGGTGGACCGATGACCTGGTGAAGGTTGTAGGGATACGCTGGTTGCGAGACGCACGGGACCGGTCAAAGTGGCGACGCTTGGGGGAGGCCTATGTCCAGCAGTGGACGTCTTTCGGCTGATATGATGATGATGATGAAATATATTCAGACAGTCTTCAGCAGGTCCAACAATACTTAAAAACCATAATGGTTTGAGACTTATCACTTGTTTTTGCGCCCTAGTGGTGGTGGAACAGGAATCGGACGCAGCGGTTTTACCTGGAACGCCTTTTAAAACAGTATTTATTGCAATACTTGTAAAATCTACTGAAACCGCGTCAGTGTCGATGCTCTCGAATGGTGCATACATTTCCTTGAATAATACTATCGCTCTCTCGTCGCATCCATGACGCTGGAGGTGCTTTGTTCGGAAGGCCATCCTTATTAATCATAAACAATACATCATAACAAAAGTACGATGTGTTGTGTGCTTACTAACGACCACTAGATACGTTTGTTGAAGTAAGCGTAGACTCGGGTATGTTGAAGTAAGTGTAGACTCGGGTATGTTGAAGTAAGTGTAGACTCAGATATGTTGAAGTAAGTGTAGACTCAGGTATGTTGAAGTAAGTGTATAAAATGTAGTAAATTGTCTTAAAATTACCATAAAGCTACTTTGACTCCTGTAGTAATATTTTGTGCAGCTTACGTCCGCAGCTCAGCTCAGAGACTCTTAGTACCAGAAAGCTATAATTTGGCATGGATAAATATATTTATCACGCCGATAAAGTTGTAAAATAAAACGAGGAAAAAAATATCTTTTTGGTTTACCTCCTATACACGTAAAGTGGGGATGTTCTTTTCTCGTCTAGCTTTTGCTGTGGGATATCGTTGGATAGGCCATTCAAAAATATTACGAGTCTGTGAAATCCATTTTTCGATTAAGGAATTTGTTTACGTAATATTTAGCTTTAAATGGATAATTTTTGTTAGAGTCGAGTGTCCCCCACGCCCTGACAGCTAATTAATTGCTTTTGATTTGTTTAATAAAAACTTTTTAACAAAAAATCAAACCGACTTCCAGAACAAAAAAACTACAAACCAAAAAATTACTTTCTTTCCCGAAGTCGGTGTCTTTTGTACCCATTTTTTTTCAGTTTTTCGACACCGACTTCGGAAAAGAAAGTTATTTTTTGGTTTGTAGTTTTTTTGTTCTGGAAGTCGGTTTGATTTTTTGTTAAAAAGTTTTTATTTTTCTCTTTTTAGTTATGGTAGGTACCTGCAATTAACATGATTATCATTTATAGCCAAAGTACATCTCATGACGATTCCAATAAGCACACAACACGACTAGAATACATTGTTTTATATTAGAGTTCCAGTGGCTACCTTCTGGCTTCATCATCAGATCAGTTCGATGGTGCCATTTTTATCAGTACCTTTTATTTATAAGTATTTGCTTCATTATAGTCGGTTAACTATTCGAGATATCTTATGCCCGTGACATATTTAGCATTTAGGAGTTACAGTGGCCATCTGTCGTCTTCTTCATCAGTTCCACTTCACCAAATGATACTTTCTGAGTGCAAATGATTGCATTGTTGATGAAAATACCAAAATCGCTATATATTTGCCTATAATATTTGAGGAGTTCCCTCGATTTCTCTAGGATTCCATCATCAGATCCTGACCTGATGATTATGGGACCAACTAGGAAGTATATCCTTTCAAACAAAAGAAGAATTTTTGAAATCGGTCCAGGCGTCTTTGAGTAATCGGGGAACATACATAAAAAAAAAAAAAAAAGATTCCGACGAATTGAGAACCTCCTCCTTTTTTTGAAGTCGGTTAAAAAATAACGTAAGTAGTATATAGGGCAATTATTAACCGGGCGAAAAATAAACTGAATGGGTGACTAAAAAAACTAAGTAAATAACTATTTATCCGGTTTGAATAATACCTTTTAGGAGGTTTTTGTGAGCTGCGGTAATAATATTGTTACATACTTAAATTGTATTTGGGGTTCTATTTAAGTTTTTTATTTTTTGAAAATATCTGAACAATTATCGAGGCGACATCGCTGTGCAGCCCGGGAGTTCGGGTGTATTTGTGTTTAAAACGAATTAGTCCAAGAGCGAGCGAAGCGTATAGGTTTGGTTCGAAGGACATGACTCTTGAAGATGATGATCTCTTTCATGTTAGGTTATTTTAGACAGAAAAGGAGCCGCGGGAGCAGCGGGGCTCCGTCGACAAACTTTAATTTTCAAGGCGCTGTTTTAAACATTTGTATTCGCCCACTGTTTGTCGCCCACTTAGTATTTCAGTAAGCGATATTCAGTATTTTTTACACCTTTAATTTGAATTCATATTTGCTCGTTTAAATACTATCCTAGTATACATAACGAATTTAAAAGGAAAACTATCACAGCTAAGTAGGCTTTACAAGTTAACGACTAATAGTCGACCCACTTATAAAATATACTTGGCAAAGTATAATTTTTGTATATGGTGACAACAGTTTTCGAACGGAAAAACTAATTTTGTCCCTGCTTTTAAGCAATGTTCGGTGCTTTAATTGTTTATGAACGTTAGTGATGTTCCATATTTAATTTGGTGAATGTAGCTGTTTACACGGATATCTTTGCGCAAGTCAGACTGGCATTTATCCGGTTTTTATTATTCAGATTTATCCCCTGTAGTGTGGGTGTCTATGTTTGTATGTGTACGTAGCCTAAGGCTATTATATTCAATGGTCTGTTAATAAAGATAAGTATTATACATCAATTGGTGTACTTAGTTACACCTATCCCTACATGGCGACCCTGTCTTCGGGCAAGTCACGCTTAATGGTCGTATCGCGTTACAATTGGCTTAATATTTAATTGGTGGTTCTGAATTAAGAATTTGAAAATGAGTATTTATCACTCTCTTACCGTAGGCTGAAATCCTACTAGGTAGGGTTTGACACGATCTTAACACCAAATACCCAATTCAGAAACCCACTCTATAAATGCTGAATAGACTAGTTATGTAAAAAATGAAAAATATATTAACCTATTTGCTCCACACTGAATAAACTAATGAAACCCGTAACCGATAGAAGCCTAAAACCTATTTACTAAGGTACTGCAAAAATCGCTCTAAAAACTTTTTAAGCATAATCCCACTGAGTGCCATCCCGCTGATTCAAATGATATATTACTCGACGTGTTTTAAATGGCCCCGCACATTCCTTCATATCATTCTGGAGTAATAAAATGCAGCTGCCCCTAAAAGTTTTAAGAAAATTCATGCAACCTCATTCGCTATTCTTCTCCTGATTTAAAACTCCACAGGGGCTCTATAATATGGGGTTTTTTCGTGGACACAGCTTAAAATATCTGTGCGTTTATGTACATCGAATCGCATATCTTTTTGTGACTATCGTGGTGATAATGAAATCTATTTAGTCCGTCAGTTAGATTACCTGAAACTATTGGACACGATTTATTTTTTGTTACAAACATAAAAAATCGACGATACAGTGCGTTGAAATATCGTGTGACGTCACGTCGCTATATGTCTTCCTATAATATTTGAGGAATTCCCTCGATTCCTATTGGATCCCAGCATCAGATTCTGATTAGAAGACAATTGGACCACCTTTCAAACAAAAAATAATTTTACAAATACCATATTATGACGGAGTTATGCCCGAACAAACATTAAAAAAATAAAAAAAACATCCGAATTGAGAGCCGCCTCCTTTATGTGATGTTGGTTAAAATGCACTGTTCTATCGAGATCTGATCACATGTGGGGTTCTAGTAGCTCTGAATCAAAACAACATCAAAAGCGTTCCAACTATCGATATCTCATCATATTTCAGCACAAATACAGAAGACCAAAACCACCACCGTGTTGTGGAACTCCCTGCAGGTATCTGTGATCCCGGCTACAACTCGTCAGTGCTCAAAGCAAGAGTGAATAAGCATCTTCTAGCTGGTTCCATCGTAGACCTATTGCTTTTTGCGAGGCGCTAGGTGATATCAAAGTTAAGAACAAATTCATCATCAAATAAAAAAACATAAATAAGACCGTCCACTTCATCAACCATTTATTAGTGAAGAGTCTACACGAAGTACTCACACATTACTCACTTTTTCACGTGTACCTATGCATCTGCGTCTACTGTAATTTATCTCGAGATGGCCGCGGCTGGGTACATAAATCAAGTCGCGTTTTTCACGCGCGGGTACGATAGGGGAAGCGGTGTTACACGGGTTAAGGCTTGGGACGGACGCGGTCATTGTTAGGGTTAGATTGTAACAATACTTGGCTAAACAAATACGTGTTGGTTGGAGTGAAAAGGAATTGAAGCAAACTAAAGTGAACTGTAGAATGGGTTTGTAAAGTTTAGATAGTTGCTAGTCGTGATCGAAACTCAGTAACCAATACTTGGTTTACATCCAACTTTTAAATTTTGTTTTATCTTTATATTTTATGATACGGCTATGAAAATTATTTGACTAATAAAATGCTACACTATCGCTGTGTGACACTAAAATAGGCTAAGAAGGGAGTGAAGAACAAAAGCTAGAAAGAACCCGTAGTAAGATTTTGTATTTACAGCAAGAAGAACGTTATTATTAAACCTTTTTATTTCCTTAACATACATAGAGTTTCTTAACATTAGGTACACACATTTACATACATTTTTTTTTTGTTAAGGCCTTTGGCGGGTATAGGGCTCCTCCAACAATTTCCAGGTTTATCTTGTATTCGCTAGTTTTTTCCAGTCTTCTCCAGCATTTCTTTTTATTTCATCTATCCAACTTTCTCAAGGGCGTCCTCTGGCTCTCTTGCCTCGAAGAACGTTATACTATCCCATAATTAAAGTAGTGTAGCTTGATTAACATTGTATTTGCTCAAACATAATAACACAAACATAACATCACTTCTGTATACCCCGAAGGGTATGCAGAGTTGCACTTGTAGACACTGTAGAGCACCCAAATAACCCCAGTATCTTTTTATAAGTACCCGGGGCGAGCCTTTTGCCATCAACCAGGTACTGACTCCGCGCTGCTACTGAGAAATTCGAGATTGGAAAACCCAATAACACATTGTCTGACCTGGGAATCGAACCCTGGATCTCATGTTTAGCGATTCACGAGGCAATAACATAATAGAACCTTCAAACTACACATGGATCGTTAGGTTACCAAATCCCTTAAAGCCGAAACGTTACCGACACCGGTTGGCATACACAATCCCTCCCCAAATATGCCGTGAAGGACGACCAAGGGTCTTCCAAACGCGCACAAGTATAAAAAAGGTATCAACTGGCATTAATACCTGTTCGTTGACCCATAAATATCACATATATCTTTAATGTTATTAAGTTTTGTGACTGACTGACAACGTACAGTGTAAATCGCTGCAGGTGGGAATTACATTATCAAATCCTTGATTCTAGAGAAAGCCTATCAGCGTTAAGGATTTTCAAAAAACAAAACAGAACTACCGCAAGCATGTGTGTGTTCTATGTTTGTTCGATGCAATAATTGCAATCGACCACTTTTGCTGACGTAGCGATACAATACGGTCGCACTTTTTTTATTGGTTTGCGCTTGACTCTAGTCTAGATCAGAGATGTCATAGACAGAGTCGACGATGTAGTGAGCTTACTCAGAAGAAGACTGCTCACTCTAGCTTTGAAGTGACTCGGATTGAATGCGTTCGGTATCGTTGAATGCGTTCGGAATGCATTACGGACAGCAACTCTTTCTCAGCAATAAACCTTTGAAAGTAATTTGAGTTTTTAACCGTGGCGTATCCCATTAGGTACCACTTATGTCGTGCCCCTATAATGTTACTGCTCTCTGGTCAGCGCAACACGAATCACTTCTACCCTGTCAGATAAGAACCGTCTGGGTAGAATTGTTTTAGATAGTAGAATTGAAAGAATAAATAGAAAGAAGAATACAAAACATTTATTCAATACATACTTGTGTGCAACAGCAACAATCACAAAGTAACAGAGAAGAATAAAAAAAGTACAAACAAGGTTTAAGAATTGTATTGAAGTTGACCCGGTGCTGCTAGGTAATATTTTAACATTATCCCAGAGCACAAAATAGAAAGTAAACAGAAGGACCACTCACGCCATGCTCGAAAATTTACAACTTAACTTGCCGGACTCACTAGAGTTGCTACTATTGTATTCTGAATTTTAAAAAGGACTAGTATAAATTTACAAACATAAATACATCGATTCGTCTAAACATACATCATATCAAGCTTACATGCCTTAGAGGATAGACAGGTCACGACGTCACATACCATGAAGATTGGAGGGTAACAAGACGTAAAAATAGTGTAATAACGATCCCACTAAAAACATAAAAATTATGATGTGTGATTAGTGAGCTCGATGACTTAAACCATGCTTCCTCAGACTGCACAACATGATTTTCTTTTTGTATAAGTACATATTTTTAGTTCGCTACTTAAGCATTTGGGGTTTTGATGTTGTTAATAGATTTTCTTATTTTTTACTTGCCATCTTGAAACATTTAATGACCTATAACTAAAAAATAAGTGAAAGAACAAATTTAAAAAATGAATTTAAAATGTATTCGGTCTGTAACAATTAATAAAGGTAACCCAGCCAATGCAACCTCGTTACAGTACCTTATGAATGACGTGACAAACGCCCGCGCAAAACACTCGTGAAAGCCGCGACTGAGCTCGGTCCAATATTACCCAAGAATCCCTGTAAAAACGCAAGGTCAATGTGTGTGCAAAATGACGATTTGTTCGTAGTGGCCTTTCTGTCTGCGGCGCGCCGCCACTTGCGTACTTTGTGCCAAGAGGCTCTAGACAAGTGGCATTCGATGTCAGCGAAGGCGATAGTCGAAATGACAAAATATAAAGAATTGATCACGTGATTGTTCGATATCGCTTGTCAATCCCATACATTTCTGCATTTCTAACAATCGCTTTCGCTACGCTACTGGAGGCCCAAGTATTTTCTATGTTTTATGATACGCCACTATTCATTATAATCGTAGACTGCGAATCAACGTAGCAATATGATACATTCTCAGAATTCTGTGGTTTCTTGCCCGCGGCTTATGTTGGCACGAACAACGCAACGCATTGCTCTCTTAGTTTTTGTGCCGCGAAGAGGAAACCAATATATGTTCATTATTTCTTGGCACGGAATATTTATTTTCATCATCATCCCCCAGCACATCCCACCAGCCCCCTTCTACCATCGGACATCTAGACGCACTGCAAGTTACCATCCTTACCTTGTTGCCATTCCACCAATTCGCACCAAGCGCTTCCAAACATCCTTCATAATGCGCACAGCGAATGAATGGAACTCACTACCTGCGTCTGTGTTTCCGAACGCATTCAACCCGAATCTCTTCAAAGTTAGAGTAAACAGGCTCCTTCTGGGAAAGCTCACTCCATCGTCGACTCTGTCTCTGTCACCTATGACTTAAACTAGAGTCAAGAGCAAACCCATCACATTTTTTTTTTATTTTTTTTTATTTTATATATTTGCTTAATTTTGTATGAAAATGAATAATCTGATGAAAAATCTGCGTATCTATCAATTATTTTGGTAATAAATCTGTATAAGTTTAAAGATGCCCACAGACAGGCGCAACGTGTCAATGTGACAATTCGTCATCATAGAAGTAGTATCTGGTAAAAACGTATATGATAGAAGTAGTTACTGAAATATTATATGATCGGTTGAACATTTTCTATGAAAAAATGCTGTCTCATTGTTGCATCGCTCCTATCTGCTGAACCCTTAAGGATAGCATCAGACGTAGCGTCTATTTTCTAGTGGCTATTATAGCAGCTTTAGTTTGAATAGCGTCGTTTTTCAGCGCTTAGCCTCTCAGCCAGGACAAAGCCGTATTTACCCCTTCGGTCGTTCGGTAACCCTTGACCTGCAATATGTTACGTGGAGACTAAAACGAAAAAGGATTTTGTTTTAGCACAGGTATGCTGTAGCCTGTTGGTACAGGCTATTGGAAAATTTTATTGAAATAGATAGGTACTTTTACTGATCCAGTTGATATATATTTTTATATGGTAGCCTATTTTGTTCCACTCTTGGGCAAAGGACTCCCTCCACTAGTTCCGCCTTTCGCGAGCCTTCATCATACTTCCAATTCTCAGAAGTAGTAGTAGACGAAGTAGATATAATTCGTCCCGCCATCTCCATCGCGTTCTGCCGCGACCCCTGTCCACTACTCCAGCTGAGTGAACACAGCCTCTGTGATAGGCTTGAGTCACGCATTTTATCACGGTTCCTCCCAAACTGTGATAAAAATGTGCGACCAAAGCCTGTTACAGTAGGCCGTGCTCATCCGGGAGCCAGGACAATAGTTCTGTGCTAATTTGGACTGCAGTTTATCCGGCATGCCACGGATAAATGCCCTGCTCAGTCCCATATAAGTTGGGCAGACGATATGCGAGTACTTACAGTATTTTATTTCCTGATTTTTTAATGGTATTGAATTTTCGAGCATAGTTTAGGTTGAAATACAAGTAGGACCATTTTAATTTAGATATATCTGTTTATTTAAACAACATTCTATTACTGAAATTAATTCAAAGGCTGTTGGATATTTGATCTGTATTCGATAGATTATAAAATGATTCCTAGCGTCAAAGTCAAAGTCAAATATATTTATTCAACTAGGCCAAAAAGCGGCACTTTGAACGTCTTACACAAATTAAAATTAAAATTTACAAGTAATAAAAGTTGATTCTACCGTGCATTCGGAAAAGTAGCTTGTTATGGAGAAGA
Organism: Orthosia cruda; assembly: GCA_964057195.1. Classification (NCBI taxonomy): domain Eukaryota; kingdom Metazoa; phylum Arthropoda; class Insecta; order Lepidoptera; family Noctuidae; genus Orthosia; species Orthosia cruda. The sequence continues at coordinate 3,524,035 of OZ059847.1, read as the reverse complement.
ATGCACAAGAAACTCCATACTTACTCTTTTTAAAATAAAAAAAATGTGTTTTACAATATTTACATAAGAATATACATTGATAAATTCATATATGTGAGGACCATGCACCCAGAAAAGCACTACACACTATACTACGTACAGGTATAAAGTATTAAAAGCATTAACAGGTAAATTCATTAATTTTATAAATAGGAACATGTTTCTCACATACTTACAAATATTGCAAACATAGGTAAAATACTTAATTCAACAACAACGGAACAGTGTGTGAGTCAATTGCTTAAAAAAATAATGAATATAATAACTATGAATATAAATTAACAAATTTAATTTTGTCTACACTAAAGATTGCCCTATGGAGCAGGACCAGCATGTTTCCAAGCATTCGTATCTTGAATATATTCATCGAATTTGTAATATACTTGTTTATAAAGTGTGTTTTTAACGAAAGTTTTAAATTAACGTTCATTTAGTTTAAATATATCACAAGGTATTTTGTTATAGAATTTAACACAGTACCCCATGAAAGATGAGTGTACTATAGCTAGTCTTTAAGATGGTTGGTCTAACTTATCTTTATTTCTCGTATTACAATTGTGTCTATCACTGGCTTTACTAAAGAGATGTATATTTTTCCTTACATACATAATATTTTCATAAATGAATTGACAAGAAACTGTCATAATATTAATCTTTTTAAATAGTTCCCTAAGAGATTCTCGCTGACTTAACTGATATATGACTCTGACAGCTCTCTTTTGCAATATAAATATGGATTCAATATCAGCCGCTCGACTCCACAGTAAAATACCATATGACATAATGCTGTGAAAGCAACTAAAATAGACCAAACGCGCGGTTTCTACATACCGGCTGAGCTTAACTGACCCGCAAGAGATGTTATGTGAGGACCCCATTGCAATTTGTCGTCTAGAGTGATTACCAGGAAAACTGTTTGATTTACAAAGTCCAGCTTTTCGCCATTCAATATGATGTCGCATTCCGTACTTCTAACAGTCGGCAATGTGAATCTAATACATTTGTTTTTTTTTTCATTTAGTACCAAATTGTTTGCCGTGAACCAATTTTGGACCTGATGAATAGAGTTATTCACATTATCAAGATTTTGTGACCGCCGATCTATTTTAAATATCAAAGAAGTGTCATCAGCAAACAACACCATCTTCGGTTGATTTAGTAGTAATTGGGGTAAATCTTTAATATAAACTAAAAAGAGGAATGGACCCAATATTGAGCCTTGAGGAACACCCATTGCCATTTTAGACCCTAGTGAGCTTACGCCGTTTACCTGAACTTTAACTTGTCTGGCTTTTATATAGGATTCATATTCATATTCTTTATTGTGCATAAAATATACATTTAAAATACAAAAGGAAAACTTATGTACACAGGCGAGCTTAACCCATATAGGATCTAAGTAACTCAATGGCTGTATGTCTAATTCCATAGTGCTCGAGCTTCAACAATAGTGTCTTATGGTTAACGCAATCGAACGCCTTCGAGAGGTCACAAAAGATTCCAATTAACTAATAATAACCATGCCAACAGCTTTATAAATGTATTGGGAATCCATGCGAATAACATTTCGGGGAGTGACGGTGAATTTGTACAATTTTATTTCACCATGTGGTTTTCGCCATCGGTAAGAACATTATAGTGGACATCTTACTCGAAAGCACAAAACGTTTTGGGAATACTTCCATTGTGTGAATAGTTAAGGAGTGGAATTGTTTAAGCCAAGAGTGTATAAGTTACTTCTATGCAAGAGTTCTAAATTGACGACCACATCATCGCACACCCGCAAATCTATTTAAAAAAAATATTAAAGTGTATTGGCAACGGTTGACTCCAATTTGCATTTATCGATATCTTGACTTACTTGTGACTTAAGATCCTATGGCCCCTAGCTGGGGCAGAGGGCTTCCACAGTAATCCTCCATCGAAACGGGTCTTCAGCTTCGCGCTTCACCTCGCTCCACGCCATTCCGATACTCGTCGCTTCAGCCAATACGGTGCGTCACCATGTTTGACGGGGACGGCCTCGTTTCCTTTTTCCTTGAGGATTCCAATCCAAGGCCTGTTCAGGAATGTGATCGGAATGCCTCCGGAGCGTGAGACCAATCCAACACCATTTACGCCGCTTGATCTGGCGGTCGATCGGAGTCTCGTGGCATCTCTCCAACAGCTCAACATTAGAGATGATCTCGGGTCAGTAAATTCCGAGGATACGACGAAGACATCGGTTGACGAAGACCTGGATTTGGCATGAGATGTCCTTTGTTACCTTCCACGTTTCGCACCCGTAGAGCAGCACGGATTTGACATTGGACCTGAAGATTTTGAGTTTAACCCTTCGGGTCAGTTTCCGCGATTGCCACACAGGTCTCAGCTGTGCGAAGGTAGCTCGCGCTTTGGCGATCCGTGAAGTGATATCCTCGTCAGTTCCTCCAGTCTCTGACACGACACTCCCGAGGTACGTGAATTTGTGGACGCGTTCCACAACCTCTGTTCCGATTAACATCGGTGAAGAATTCCCGACAACTGTACGCATCTCCTGGGTCTTCCGGATGTTAATTTTGAGCCCATTTTTCGCCGCCTTATGGTGCAGGTCATTCGGTTTCGCTTGCATGTTGAGAACGATTATAAAAAGGAGGGGCGAAAGAAGACAGCCCTGGCGGACACCAGCGTGCACTGCGATGTCCTCCGAAATGAGGCCCTCGTGAGTCACCTTGCAGGAATATTTCCTGTAAATGCTCTCCAACAGGCGGACCATTTTTTTGGCGGCACTCCTATGTCCAATAGGTGGGACCAGATGCTGGATCGCTGCACCGTATCAAAGGCCTTTTCGAAGTCGACAAAAGTAAGATAAATTTCCCTTTGCCATTCTGCTGCCTGCTCGAGAATGATACGAGGAGTGTTGGTCTGGTCCGTGCATGAGGGGCTCGAACGGAAGCCCGCCTGCTCCTTGCGCAGAAGAGGCTCAACGGCCTTCGACAGCCTATCAAGTAAAATCTTACAGAAGACTTTAGAGGGAGTCGACAGCAACGTAATGCCCCTCCAGTTATCGCAACTGCTGAGATCACCTTTCTTGGGCACGGTAATTAAAAGTCCCTTGTTCCAGTCGTCCGGGAGTTCTTCAGCGGTCCATATCCTTTCAATTAAAAGCGTCAGCATTTCGACGGGGGATGCTAAGTCTGCTTGTAACATTTCCGCAGTTATCAGGTCGAGTCCAGGTGCTTTGCCTGCCTTCAAAGAGAGGATCGCTTCAGTCACTTCAGAGGCTGACGGTGGTTCCGTGTCAATGTCGAGTGGTCGTGGTGGTGTAGAACCTTCCTGCAGCGCGTCAGGCGTCAGAGATGCTGACAATCGGAAGTCATATTCAAAGTGCTGGCGCCAGCGCTGCAGCCTTTGAATAGGACTTCCGACGTCACAATGAGCTGCCCTTCTCTGGATTTAGATAGATAGATAGATAAATCATTTATTTAGTGCACACAAAAGACACAGCACAACACACAAAATCTTAATTAAATTATTACAATTTTTATGTATGTTTAAAAACAAGGTGCCAACATAAAAAGAAAAAGGAAACCATACTTACGAAATAAAAGTCAAAGTGACACCAGTAACATTAGTTTTGACAATCAAAGATTACTATTATTATATACTGGTTGACAATCAAAACACAGTGCGGTGTGCGCCTCAAGGTTGCACCAAATGGGAGTCCAGCTCAGCACGTGTCAGGCAAATATACCTGACGCTGATATTCTGCTACATATACTACTACACTTACATCAACTTCAGGCTAGATCCAAATGGAATAGTCCTGCACCTTCTATACAAGAGGGTACTATTGTAGTTATCATTACTGATAACTCTCCGCCCCTTTCATGGCCGTTAGGCATTATTGATAAATTGCATACCTCCAAGGACGGTACAACCCGTGTTGTTACTGTGAAAACCGCAAAGGGTAGCTATGTGCGCCCTGTTGTGCGTCTGTGTCCATTACCGACTCAATAAGGCCTGGCTTGATAGTTAGGTCTCTTAGTTTTAGTTAGTTAGCGACGCAACATAATTTTCTATTAAGATTTAACTATAGGTATGCAACTTAATGTATTATGCAACTCGCAGTATTTATCTTAAATCTTAATAATTGAAATATAAAAATCCGCATCTTAGTCCGTATTGCTGAATAGGTATACGGTAGTACACCTCATAGGGCTAAGTTTAATTTTCATTAAAGGTGACCCTTTAAGGCCGGGAAAATGGTAGCGCCATCTCTTGTAAATGTCATAAATCAATGACCGAAAACACATAGACAAACGCATTTGAGATTTCGCGGGCGATCGATATCTTAATTATCTCGTTCCTTCCTCATTCCTTTTCCCTTTATGTACGCCTTAATGACAGGTCGCCAGAACGAACCGAAACTTCAACGTGAACGGGCCTCGTATCTCAACCGCCAGCTTTCCAAGCCACCTGGCTGGAGACTGATGCATCTAATTAGTTAGACTGCAGAGAACCTTGTGAACCGTGTCTATTAACCCGCCTCGCGGATATAAAACAATTGTGTGAAGTGTGTGGATCCTGAAGGAGCCATTTTGGAGTAGAAGAACACCAGCTCGCTGCCACACGTGGGCTGGCATCGACCACTACAAGGTAAGGCGTACTACTTCCCTCATTTCCATACTAGATCGCCCGAATTGATCCGTGAATATTTTCCCGCTTATTTTCAACGCACTATTGCCAGAACCCTTCAAATACAGTCCACTTTTCATGATAGACACAAGGATGAAGAGGTTTCTCAAACCGCTATAACATTTTTTTTTTTTTTTTTTTTAGTAATACTACTGATTGTGACTGTACTGTGACAACGGGTTTCGCAATATTTGCGTAGTAACGAAATAAGTTTTTTCGTAGTAAAATTATGTTGCGTCGCTAACTAACTAAAACTAAGAGACCTAACTATCAAGCCAGGCCTTATTGAGTCGGTAATGGACACAGACGCACAACAGGGCGCACATAGCTACCCTTTGCGGTTTTCACAGTAACAACACGGGTTGTACCGTCCTTGGAGGTATGCAATTTATCAATAATGCCTAACGGCCATGAAAGGGGCGGAGAGTTATCAGTAATGATAACTACAATAGTACCCTCTTGTATAGAAGGTGCAGGACTATTCCATTTGGATCTAGCCTGAAGTTGATGTAAGTATTCTGAACGCCAGCGCTGCCAGAACGACTGCACCAGTTTGTCAAGTAGAGTATGTCGCTGAAGCAAGCTGAGCGAGTCTGCTTCAGGAGCGGGAAGGGACAACAATGGCGCGGTGTGCAAGAAATGCGCAGGGGTCAGTGCTGATGGTTCAGTAGGGTCACTACTCAAAGCAGTAAGTGGCCGCGAATTAACTAGAGCCTCAACTTGACTAAGGACAGTTATAAGTTCCTCGTAGGAGAGGATTTGTTGACCTATAACTTTAAAAAGGTGAGTTTTAACTACCTTAACCATACTTTCCCAACATCCTCCAAAATGTGGGGAAGCAGGCGGAATAAACTTCCAATCTATATGATTGAAGGAAAGTTCTTCCTCAAGATGAGGACGAAAATCTTTAAGAAATTTGTGAAGGTCGCGTAAATAAGAACTTGCACCTACGAAACAAGTACCGTTATCGGTATATAAGCATTTAATAGGACCGCGTCGCGAAAGAAAGCGTTTTAAGGCTGCAAGGAAAGTCACTGTACTTAAATCTGTAGCCACTTCAATGTGCGTGGCACGCGTCGTCAAACACGTAAAAATGCAGAGCCAAGCCTTACGGCTCTTAACACCTCGACCACAAAATGGTGTATACTGCAGCGGGCCTGCATAGTCACAGCCGGTGTGAGTGAACGCCTTGTCGACTTGGTTAACACGCTGGCTAGGTAGATCTGCCATAAGTGGAAGAATAGGACGCGGGCGGAACTTAAAGCAAGTGTTACAGTTGTGGATTCTGTGACGAATTATTCGACGTGCAGCTAAAATCCAATAATTATGCCTGAGTAAGGACATAAGCAACTCCGGACCGGCATGAAGATGTTTCTTGTGACAAAAGTCAACAAGAAGATCAACAATATGGTCATGACGTGGTAGAATACAGGGATGTTTATATTCGTAGGGTTCGTCCGAATTTTTGAGACGACCACCAACTCGTATGATGCCGTGCTCATCGAGAAACGGCTTAAGCTTATGGATGGCGGGAGTACATGGTTTATTATTTTTTAAATTTAAAATATCGTTACGGAAATGAACATCCTGTACAGCTCGCAGCAGTTTAATTTCTGCATATTTCAGATCAGAGCTTGATACAGTACGTGCACTAGGCAGTTGTCTTAAAAACTTATAGACGTAAACAATAGCGCGTAGCAACTTAGACCACGACGAAACACGTAGTGCTAGCGCGTAAATTGGTGATTCCGTAACCTCAGAAACCACGGCATGAGCGACTGATTTCTGTTCGGGTACGCCCTCATGCAGTGCATTGTGTTCGAAAGTATGTATGGGCCACTCAGCTGGGTCATGAGAAACCCACAATGGATGCTGCAAGAGCTTAGCTGGCGTGACACCACGAGACAGACAATCAGCGGGGTTCTCAGTACCTGCGACATGGTTGAAACAATTAGCGGGTATAAGCTCTATCAGCTTAGTAACCCGATTGGCAACAAAAGTTTGCCAGCGGTGCGGTGAGGAATTTATCCAGGCGAGCACTACTTTAGAGTCAGTAAACGCGTATACCTTATGGATGCGGTAGTGGGGCGATATTGTGTCTTGTACCTTGCGAAGCAACTTAGACAACAGTAGGGCCGCGCACAACTCTAGTCTAGCCACCGAAATGGTTTTCACAGGTGAGACTTTAGACTTCGCACTAACTAACTGCACGGAGTAGTTATAACCATTGTATATTTGCATGTATACGACTCCACCGTAAGCACGCTCGCTGGCGTCAGCGAAACCTACTAAATTCATGGTGCATCCGTCGACCAACCCCAGATGACGCGGGATAATAATTTCATTAAGCGTAGAAAGCTCAGTACAAAACTGCTTCCAAGCGGTGACTATATGTTCAGGTGGTATGTCGTCCCAGTCACACTTTGCTAGCCAAAGTTCCTTAATTAAGAGCTTAGCGTACAGAATAGTGGGGGCGACAAAACCCATTAAGTCCCATAGCCGAGCCACTGTGGAAAGCATGGTTCGCTTAGTACATTTATCATCTGGTGTGGTGACGTCAAAGCGGAAACTATCACAAGACTTGTCCCAGCGTAAACCCAGGACCTTATGCGGTATAGACTTCTCATACTCGATATCGGGCGAAGCCTTATGAGTATCAGGTATGTGTGCGAGAACCTCTTTCGAGTTACTTGTCCATTTGACAAGGTCGAACTGGCCTCGCTTGAAGAGCTGAATAAGCTCATCACAAAGCGAAATTGCTTGCGGTATGGACATGACACTACAGGCAATGTCATCCATATATAGGGTGGAAGAAGCAGCAGCAGACGCTGCAGGGTAAGGCGTACTACTTCCCTCATTTCCATACTAGATCGCCCGAATTGATCCGTGAATATTTTCCCGCTTATTTTCAACGCACTATTGCCAGAACCCTTCAAATACAGTCCACTTTTCAAGATAGACACAAGGATGAAGAGGTTTCTCAAACCGCTATAACATTTTTGTTAATAGCATTACTATCCCAACCAGTTTTATTGTTAAGTTTGAATATTGATATATATAAGATAAATGAATAGGTATAAATATGCAACTTATAGCCCGCAATCGTCTAAACGTATTCGGTAAAGTTATGATATTTATACTGCGTAGGTACCTACAAGTAGTACACCTATTTTATTTTTCTCTTATAGAATGAATGTCTACCCCGCGGTATTCGGAAAGTAACTTATTCCTAACAATTTATAATTGGAGGTAGGTGATTAGATTTAAGCGGCTTCTTCTTCTTGAGCCTTCTGTTTCTTGCCAAGGTCTTCGTGGCTTTATACAGCTCTTTCCAGTTGCCGGATTTCGCAGCGTGTTGAGCACGATCAGCAATATCATCAGCCCAATGCCTTCTATCTGCACGCGTACTGCGATAAATCGCCTTGCACTTCTGGTAGTATTGGGCATTGAGGTCGGCTCGTTCGGCATCATCACGCGTCTCAAGAAGTTTGAGGTGTAACTTCCTTCTATTCTCAATGAGGCTCCACGGTTGAAGTGACATCCAATCCTCGCGCGCATGAGTTGATTTATGCGTAAGGACCACGGAGCTGGTTTCCGTATAGGCCTTTCTAATGCGGCTCCACTCCTCGTTCACTGTGTCCGCAGCATCCTCCTGGACTGAACCGATTGCGTAGCTCAAGCCGAAAAGCTTTACGGTTGTCCAAATTATAAAGTTTACTCACATCGTAACTTCGCCCCACTTTGCCGTGTTCTCCAGTTGCACGGGTTACCGCAACCTTGAGCCCAACTTCAGCAACTACCAAATGATGGTCACTATCTAAATCGGTGCCTCTACGGTTGCGGACATCAAGCAATGAAGAACGCCATTTGGAGCTAATGGCAATATGGTCGATCTGGTTCTTGGTGACTCCGTCGGTTGAATTCCGGGTGTATTTGTTGTGGTGGTCACCATGAATAAACAATGTGCCTCCGATGGTCAAGTCGTGGTTCTGACAAAATTCGATAAATCGATTCCCATTGTCATTGCTTACCCCAAGACCGTGTGTTCCCATATGTCGTTCGCGGCTAGTGTTAACACTCCCAACCTTTCCATTCAGGTCCCCCATGACGATGACGATGTCTTGCTTCTTTATGCTCCTAAGGGTGGCGTTGAGGGCGTTGTAGAAGTCGTGTTTGGTATCCTCAGGTGATGCATTGGTTGGGGCGTAGCACTGTACAATGGAGATCTTCCGTGCTCTAGAGTTAAAACGGGCGCACATGATCCGGTCCGAGATCGGTTTCCAGCTCAATAGGCTTTTCCTAGCTGTATTAGAAATAAGGAGCCCCACGCCATACTCGCGCACATCGTCCTCACTTTCTTTACCCGAAGACAGCAAAGTCAAGCCTCCGGACGTTCTCAGCTCACCAAATCCGTTTCTTCTCATCTCGCTTAGACCCAGAATCAGCAGCTTGTAGCTGAGCATTACTGCTTCCGCCTGGGCTAGTCGGCTGTCCTCGCTCATCGTTCGTACATTCCAAAATGCAATTCATGTCCGTAATTTCAAGCCAAATGTCGTCGGTAAAAAATCGAACCGGTTTCTTGTTACTGCTTCAGTTTCAGGAATCTATGGTTGTCGGGCAAGCGAGTGATTAGTCCACTGTGCCTTAATCCGATAGCGGAGCTACCGCTTTTGAGCCTTCGGATGTGTTCGGTTTAGTTTCGGGTACCCTCCGTAGTGAGACGATTCTGTTTTAAGGCGCAGAATATTCGCCCTTCGCCCTGCATCCGTTAGCTTAGCTGCAAACTCAGTGTGGCGGACGCGCGGCGGCGTGGTTGCAGCAGGTCCCAGGGAGAACGACGGGGACGTGGATGACTCGGACTGGCTAGGGCTCTGCTTTATTCGGTACTCCGCCACGAGTACAGCAGAAGCTATATTTGGCACTTTTTAGGTAATGCTGTTCCCACCAACAGCGACTCCCACCAAGCTATACCCTAGCTTCTCCCACTTCTTTATCGATATCTAGGGGGTCGAAATTCCGTATTCTACGAAATTCACTCCCATGTGAAAATAAACCTATGCAGAGAGAAAGAGAGAGAAACATCGACAATTAGGTAAGACCTAGTTAACAGCAGCTGGTAGCCTGCTAACCTACCGCATTTCCACCAAACTTAATTAATTCCAAGCAGTAAACTACCAACTCTGCCGAACCTATTAAGTTCTTGAACATAACGTTACGTACTAACTTTTCCATTACAGTTTCTTTCAGGCACATTCAGGAACACAGCAGAGCAAATAAAATTTATTAGCATAATTTTAGCCTCATACTTTCTTCTACTTTGAAAGACTTAATAAGGTTTGCTGGTCCATGTTATTAAAGCCCAAGTAAATGCCGGTGAAGCAGACATTACGCAGCACAAAAGTCTAGCTTTAAACATTATAAAAGGGCCCATAAATTGGGAACGGATTGTTATAACTTTTAGTCAAAACTCGGCGAGCACTCCCGCTTAATTCAAATTTATTTTTATTGTGCACATACAATTATTGTTTCGTCGAATGGCTTCTAATGTTGCGTGCTAATAATGATGCTAAAATTGTGATATTATGAAGTTATTATGGATTGTTTATAGACCATTTGTTTTTATATTTGTTGGGGGTATTTTTATTTTCATTTAAATCATAAATACTTTGAGATTAACGCCAATGATTGTTGTAAGTTTCAGATAAAACTCACGATATATTTTCGCAAATGTGAATCCTTCGCAAAATTGAGCTGTCGTAATAAACTGCCTCGGTACATTGAACATGAACTTATTCGGCCTCCTGCACATTAGGAGGCAATGTGGCCTTACGCGTGGAGTGTTTTACAAACAGAAAATTAAAGTTATGGGTCGATTCTGAATTGAAAAACTATCTACTCCAACATTGATTTAGATTAATAATGTATGAGTTTCTTTTAAACGAAAATGCCATTTACATACCACGCAAAATATTACAGACCTCACTATATTCAGTCGTTTGACCAATACACCCGGATATATTAGAAGTGGTATAAAAAATAAGGCTTCAAATAAAAATTGTAAACGGGGACAAAAATAATATTCAATTTGGCATCGCTGCCATAAGGCTGCGTTCATACTGTTCATAATGGGGTCCATGTTATTTTGTTATGGTGGTCATTGGGGAATAAGATGCAATATATTGCAAACATTTTGAATATGGTGTTGTTTATGAAAATGGCATGTTGTCGGTGACATGTTTACTAAAAGGGTCATCGTTTACATGTAATTGGCACTCACTCTGGGTATATCATATAGAAAACTTGCCAAGGGCGACGGAGTCTTAGTAATAGGGTACCGTTTTTACCCTTTGGGTACGGAAGTCTTAAAATGGATTCAGCATAAAATCTTCGTATCACATTAATAAAAACACTGCACAGCATGATTTTTTTCTTGTTTACGTATTTTTAGTTCACTTCTTAAGCAGTAGGGTTTATTTTTTATTTTTTGAATTAACATTTTTTATTTATATCTTTTTAGATAACATTTGTTTTTCGAGCTATGTACATTTAAAAATATAAGTATTTTATATGTTTGAAATCACCTCTTAAAATCCTTAATTTTGATACTCAATACAATTTAGGTTTGGAAGAAAAAATTAAATTGGGCCCCTACAATATTAATGTTAATGAGTGTAGGTTTATGATGTTATTTAAAGGCAGTTTGGTGTTTCTAAAATTTTGTTGAAGTTTATAATATACAGGTTGCTGAAATTTATTATATACAGGGTGCTAATAGAAATGTTTTTGAAACTTTAGGTTATGCAAGGTGTTTGCGTAGATGTTACTGTTTTAGCATGTGCATTTGATTGAGGGGGTGTGTTGGAATGAGGTTTAACTAACTGACTCGTTATGGGGCGTTAAAACTGCGGGTGGGCTGTGATACTCATATATTCAACAATACATGACTGCGTGGTAATCTCTTTAAAAGTACATATAAAAATCACTATATGTTTCACAGGCGAATACACTATATGATGTGTCGACGTGGTTGACACACCAGTCTTCAATTTAAAAACCTGACACATGCATTTGATTGTAAATAAGAATAAATTTAATACATTCTGTATAGCCAGAACTTAATGAGTTTTGCTAACTAAAACCTCATTCCAACACACCCCCTTAATCAAATGCACATGCTAAAACAGTTACATCTACACAAACACCTTAAAAAAAAAAACACAATTTTTATATTTTCCAATTTCTTTTTTCGTTTGGTCTCTAGAACGCCACATATGACCAAACATACATTCTTAATTTTGATACTCCACACAATTTCGGTTTAGAAGAAAAATAAAATTGGGCCCCCACAATACCTATTCCGCCCAAAATCCGCCATTTTTATATTTTCCAATTTCAATGTAGCCAGTAACACTCTCAAGATTAAGACGAATCGTATGACGTAAAAATCATCAAAATCGGCCAACGCGTTTGGTCTCTAGAGCGCCATATATGAAAAACATACATATAAAGACTGATAAACACATTATCCTCCTTCGGCAGTCGGGTAAAAAAGCAGTGAGTTAGAAATCTGAAAGATAGGTACTATATTACTTTAAAACTTACTTTTAAGAGTCAATTTACATGCTGATTATTTCTCACTTAAGTTTGTATTGTAGTGAGTAAATGATGATCTAATCACTGACACTATAAAGAGCACTGCAAGAAACACTTAGCTATGATTATCAATGTATTTTGCACACCATAAAGCTGCTACCAGAACTTAAAAGAAGTCATAGTTACAAACAACAGGAGCATTATTAAATACATTACACGGCAAATATCGTCTTTCTTGTTCCTTCCCTGTTAAGGAACGCAAACATCTAGGACACAGCTCCTAGTTATGCGGTCTTCTGCAGAGATGAAAGACACGGTACAATAATGTTTCATTCAAAATAGTATAGTATGACAAGTATTTACTATTACGTTTATAACCGTAACGGATCCTTATCCATTGTCACCATATTTCACTACAAATTACACCAACGCACTACACGTCACTCCCACCAACTTTGCTAAGTGAAAACACACACATTAAAACTATTCACACAGCCACACACACACAGAACGCCTGTATGGCACTGCCCTTACAAAGTGGGACTCACGCAGATATTATGCAATCCACAAGTAATTATTCCGAGGGTGGTCGGGAACCAAACACAAGCTACACAATTATGGAAAAACCTTCATAATACTTGTATATACGATTATATACATACCAACAATTTTTCACGAAATTTAAACCATTTTTTCCTATCCAGGGAGTATGATTGTGGATTATTTTTGTACAGAATATGTTGGCAGAAATGATTTTGTTTGCATTTTTATTTTAATTCATTCGTGGATTCATGAATTATACAACTGGCATATTGGATCTTTTGTTTCTTGAAATTGAAATCCTAAAACGCGGGCTGATGGTAGCTCCAATAAAAAGATTAGAGCGAATTTTTGGAAGTTTGTAATTATGAAATTTTTATCAAACATTTTCGTGTTCATTTCCTGCTAAATATTGACTCAGGACTTTTACTGATTGTACCTGGTCGTGCTAAAACTGATTTTCGACATTCAAATACGAAATTTATTTTTTCTTTCCTCTAAACGGGACTTATAATCAAACTTGCAGCCTCCTATTCTCAAAACCAATAAAATTAATAGATCTCAAGAGATACTCGAAGTCCTGAAATGCCAATTCACTACACTTTTACTAAAATTCTCTTAGCCAAGAGAGCAATTATTCGAGTCTCAAACTCACCAGACGTACACTTACTTTAATAACTTTTAATTTTGCCCATTAACCCAATCTTTTATTTGATCCTTGTTCGTTATTTTGACAGATCCGAAGAGTTTCTATAATGGTCCCTTAAGTCTTTGAAATTCAAACCATCTTCGTGACAAAAACTTTTTTTAATATCGTCCAGACAGAAAAAAATCATTTAACTTTTTATCAGCGGTTTTAATCTAGATTTGTTGGTTATTTTTTCTGTTGGGGTCCAAGGTTGGAATTAAAATAAGATTAATTCTATAAGATAAGTTAAGATAAGTTTTATTTTAATAATTTAATACTTTGATTTATAAACGCAAATTAAGTAAGGGATTCTTGTATTCTAAAGAGGAATGGAGCCATTGACGAGGGGTAAGGGTACTGAGCGTTTTTGACGTGACAACGTCTAATAAATCGATGAAAGCCGGCTGCACGCACGAAAAAGGATGACTCATAGTCCCGTTGCGCTCATTGTAACGTTACGATCGAAGCGAGAGCGCTACACGAGCGAGCGAAAGGCACGATCGGCTTGAGCCTTCGGCTTGCGCCGCATCTTTTGTTATGACAATGTCACGTTAAACTATCGTCCGTAAACCGACTTTACAGACAAGTGTGACGTTGCAAAATTATTAGATAGAGGTAAAAGCTATATAAGACAAAGAACTATATCTCATGTTCATCATTATCATAATTTCAGCTAAAAGACGTCCACTGCTGGACATAGGCCTCACACAGGCGTCGCCATATTGACCGATCTCGTGCGTCTCGCATCTCTTGTTCACAACGGAGTGATAATTGCATTGACTGGTCATAATACGATCCCGTGGGAAATTATTATGAGCACTCCATTTCCTTCCTACTCCATGTTCCAACCGTGTATGGCTTCCGATCAACGTGTAACTTTATATTAATTACTAGCGAGGCAAAGTGGTGTAATATTTTAATGGGCAATTACAGAATAGCTTTTCATGTTTATCCGGGATTAATAGTAGCTGCTATGTAATTTATCTAGTTCTTATGTGATCATTTTGTGATTTATTACATTTTAGTTATAATGTTGAATGCAGTTTTGGCTTTTGTTTTTTTACCCCCGACACAAAAAGAGGGGTGTTATAAGTTTGACGTGTGTTGCTGTGTATCTGTGTCTGTGTGTCTGTGTGTGGCATCATAGCGTCCAAACGGGTGAACTGATTTTGATTTAGTTTTTTTGTTTAAAAGTTGACTTAATCGAGAGTGTTTTTAGCTATGTTTTAATAAAACCGGTTTAGCCGTTCAAAAGTTATGGGCATTTTACTGTTTGAATCGGGGTGTTTTCGCAAGATAACATGTCATAATTACGTATTCAATAGATTGCCGATAGAAGCGTGTCTACTATATCTATACTAATATAATATAGAGGTAAAGTTTGTGTGTTTGTGGGTTTGTGAGTTTGTCACATTGTAAGGGGTAATCTCTGAATCTACAGATCCAAAGCAGGGTAGACAGGGTAGGCAGGGTAGCCGGGATAACCAGGGTAGCCAGGGTAGTCAGGGCAGCCAGGGTAGGCAAGGTAGGCAAGGTAAGCAGAGTAGGGGCAGGGTAGGCAGGGTATGCAGGGTAGGCAGGTTAGGTAGATAGGTAGCCAGTTGACGGAGGGAAGCCCCGAGGGTCAGCTAGTACTAGATAAATTATGTAGCATGAAATAAAAAAAGGTGTCGGGGGTTTTTTAAATTTTGAAATTTTACTTGTCAATATTTCTTATTGCTTTTAGTGTGACGAACGAGTTGAATTATCAGTCCTTTTTTTGTTCAGGGCGGGCACCTTCAAAAGGTGCCTTGAATTTTGGAGAAAAGACCTGTAGACCAGAAAACTACCGTAGTGTTCACCATCAGTACATGAAACTGACTCCATGACCAATTAAAAGACCATCCCGGTACCCCTTCTGTGCAATGCCTGTAATAGGGCACATCCATGGGGAATTACCAGTCCTAGAAAAATCAAAAGCGGATATTTAAGCTATTAGCAGCTAATATTTAATTTGATAAAAATGTCCACTCCGTCCAGGGTGATAATTTTTTTCGGGGAGTTCGCTGGATGCAACATGAAAACAGATCGATATCTGTTGTCATCTAGCATCCAGCGATCTCCCGCAGTAAACAACGACGACTCAGTAGGTAATTGGTCCGAGTCTTAGCGGCCATCATTTCAGAACCTTTCGACACCATCGACCATCCGTTCAGCAGGACAAATTTCATTCCAGCACTTTTATTGAAGTTTATTCTAACATACATCACGCATTAAAAGGTGGCCACAAAATATTTGAAAATAATAATATAGAATAAATTCACACCACAATCCATCAACCCTATTTTATAATCATGAATAATGCATTATTCACTTAAGAGTTTTCAGCGCCAAGTAGCCAAAACGATGAACTCGCACCACCGCACATGATCCAACAAAAGCAAAACAAAATTAATATAACCACCTCAATACACATCTGTGTAACCTCCAGCCGTAAACCAAGAAATCAACTTAATGAAACATCATTTAATCTGACAAACAAGTCATAAAGCGACTAGATTTAATTAATCAAACATAAATTACGTGAACCATTGCTGTTTCTTACGATAATAAAGACGGTGATTTATAGTGTGCGCCGCGCAATGTAGCAGAAATACTCCTAATGTTACGAGCGCGGTATTACGCTAAGGCCACGATTTTGGCTACTTAGAACTGCTGTTAAACTTAATGGCGGTGTCACAGTGCAAGATGTTCGAGTCTAATGCTGGTTTCAGGTGTTTTACGTTTGTGAAGAGCGAAATTAAAGGTCTTGTAGGTAATGAGACGCTTAACGTGGTTTAATGCTGTTAGGACAACTTTTGCAGGTATTTTAAATGATCAGTCTGTTGTAACATTCGTGGAATTTAATATGATAGTATGACTCGTTCCCCAAATATTACCAGGGTCTTATTTAATAAAACCGGCAACAGGCGATAATCTCACACCATCAACATTTTTGTAAGTTTCTTTCATAAATTTACTGCTTTAGTAAACTGTTACCTGCCGCTAACATGAAACAATTGGTTGCCATTCCACCAATTCGCACCAAGCGCTTCCAAACATTCTTCATAATGCGCACAGCGAATAAGTGGAACTCACTACCTGCGTCTGTGTTTCCGAACGCATTCGACCCGAATCTCTTCAAAGTTAGAGTGAACAGGCTTCTTCTGGGTTCATCTTCGACTCTGTTTCTGTCACCTCTGACCTAGACTAGAGTCAAGAGCAAAGCCATGCAATAAAAATTTAGAAAAACATTTTTGAGATATATGTCACATTGTCACGAATATCCTTCTCCTCGCCCTTTTGTCCTCCTGAATACAGACGTGATTTTATGTTATATTATTGTATTGGATTGTCACCAACATTAAACACCACCAAGGCTGTTACAATCCCACCGCAGATTAAAAACCTCTTTTCATACCAAAAAGGCACGTGCAATAAAAGATTAAACTTAAAAAACTGGAGACTGGAATGTAAGACCTATATTTAAACAACCTTTCAAAGTCCTAACAAAAGGTCCTAGTGACCTAAACCTATATAGCAGGGACAGACGACCTTATTTGCTTACACTTTAAGAAACATTAAATAGGTATAATAGCTGTCACCTTTTTTATCCCTGGCGGATAAACTATTTTGTTTCTCGTCCTAAAAAATATAGCTCCATTCAAAAACAATTTTACAAAAACCCCCTATAGAACGGCTTATCATTATTTTAAACGAACTTGCGCTTGTGTAATGGTTCAAAACTTAACAATATTGATTTTAATTCTAAATAGTTAATTATATCTGCATTGTTGGTCTAGTGGTTGTAAGCAGTACTGCTTTCGGTGTCTGGGTCGGGCAAAATGTTGATGAGTTTCTCCATGTGGATTAGCAGATCAAAGTCTGCGTTTAAGCCAGGCAATATCAATAGACTATCCTTCTTTAACATGGGATTTAATAAACATTACTGGCGAAATATGGATGTCTCTGTCAAACTCTTCGCTCAATATTACGTACTTTATGTTATTTTATGTCATCATCAACATCATTTCAGCCGAAAGATTTCCACTGCTGGACATAGGCCTCCCGCAAGCGTCGCCACTTTGTCCAGTCCCGTGCGTCTCGCAACCAGCGGATCCCAGCAACCTTCACCAGGTCATCGGCCCACCTGGTGGAAGGCCTTCCAAGCAACGCCTTCCGGTACGCGGTCGCCACTCCAGAACCTTTCTGCCCCATCGGCCATCGGTTCTGCGAGCAATGTGCCCTACCCACAGCCACTTAAGTTTGGCAATACTTCGGGCTATGTCGGTAAACTGGTTTCTTGCAGATCTCTACATTTCTGATTCGATCACGCAATAGAAGCATTTCTGATTTGATCACGCAAGATATTTTATGTAAGTTAATTGAAATAAAAATAAACCTACGTAATACAAAAAGTTGGCCTAGAATTTAAACGCTTACCGAATCCAGTCCAAACCTCGCAAGAAAAACATTTTAAAGGCCAGACTACCAAAAACAAAACGGTTCAAGTTAACTTTCATAAAATCGGCTCAGCTTAACGACTTTAGCAAGTTAAACCGTTTCACTAATACGACCAGAGGCCTTAGTGCGAGTTTTTACTCACGCTCACTCGTGATACGAAAAACATCATTTTGTATTGAATCTGAATAAGCGCCGTCTGGTGACGGTAAGGAGAAACCACTTTTTTTGTATACATTTTGACATAAGAGATCGTTTACGTATCACGAGTGAGCGTGAGTTAAAACTCGCACTAAGGCCTCAGTTACTAACTCCGACTCGATATTTAAGTGCTTTCCCATCGATTATGGTCCAGCCTGTGCTTTTTAGAGCTCTCACCTAATTTAAATCGCTTGTAATAAATTTGATTAATGCACAATATTAATTGGGAGACTTATTAGCCAATTTCTGAGTTAATGGCTGTTGTGCAGCTGGTTGCAGATGGAATCTGGACGGTTTGAATGTGTTAGAATAGTGGAAGTAGACTTAGCAGGAGAAGCTATAGGGATATTAAATGGGATTGTGAGAAGTATTTAAGATAGGTAAGATATCAGTATCATTTGAATAGACTTGACTTTTTTTATCGTGGAGAAATGCTCATGCATACTGCGCTACCACGGGGAGATAGCGCAGTTATGCGGGACTCTAACCCATTAAAACTCTACGGTGTCCTCCTGTGCCGCTTAAGGCGGGAACACGGGCACGCATTAGCACCCGCAGTGGGTGTCCATCTCCGGACCCTCCTCTGGGTTTTACCCCCATCACCAGCGCACCAGAACACACTGTACGCCGTGACCAACCCAGGGACCAAACCAGCACATGGGCGCCAGATGACTCCGTGTATGGCACCCTTGGTCCCCCTGTGACGGGTCAGGACAGTGTCCCGCCACCTACCACTTTTCGGCAGGAAGAACGGCCAACGCTATACCTACACATCTCCTCCCCTGCGGCCCCACCGCTTCCGCCATTAGACGGAGGGTGGGCGAGTGGCGCACCGAAATACCGGCATTCCTCTCCACGGCCTCCAACCCTCAGCCGCGATGCCTACCATACCACATCGCGGACCGCCTCAGTTGCGATGGTGCCCAAACGGCACTGCAACCTACTTATTGGCCGCTACGTCGTCGGCTTATCGGCAAAAGCCCTGAGGAGTGGCCCCTCTTCGGGTTCCTCTTCACTTCACCGTGGTTGTCCAAGGCACAAAACTACTGAGCCCCCCCGCCTCGATAATGCGGGAACCCGCCGGGGAGGGAGTAGACTTGCCTAGCTTAAGGTGTCTATATGATAAGAACCAAGTGATTAATCAGTGCACTATGTGTAATGCCCGGGCATTATAAATCTAGTCTAGTCAAATCGGGCAATGTAATAAATACTGATTTAAACTTCTATAGAATAGAATAGAATAGGTATTTATTTGCTTAGAATGTAGGTACATACAAATAAGTTGTTACATAATGTGGTGTTCTGATTTACAGATTCACATTTTTTTACTCTATTTACAATTCATAACACTATACAAACCATACCTTCATATATTTGGATATTTTATCAACTTTTGTAATTCATTTTTATGTTTTCTTTCTTTTGTTATCATCTGAAAAGCTTACTTTTAGTTATATCTGTTTTTTTTTAATATCTGAAACTTAAATTATATTGATAATTTGTAATTCTTGCAATATTTTTCTACTGTGACATTTTCATCTGTCATGACATCTGTCTGTCTATTTTATTTTTCTTAAACCATAGACTGTAACATAAGCACCATCAATGATATTCAAATAAACAGATATGTTATGAGCGCTCGCATTGTGAAGACTCGAATAGGTCACAATTGTGACCTTTAGTCTTTAGTTTATGTCACGCATGGCGAAGAGCGATAGGCTTTGTTGAAACAAAAACAAAATAAAAAAAATGCCATCGTGTGTATTTGTAATTTATTTATTTATTGATTAAAATAAATTATTTTTAATGTCAGATAAATGAAAAGTGTGTATGTGTGCTGCCGCTGATGCGCGGAACCTTACATGAAGCGCGGAACACTTTTTTCAATTGTTTTGTGTATGTATAACGTATCTGTTTATTTGAATATCATTGGGTACCATGGATTAGACCTCCCTTAAGCTAGGTTTACACTATTATAAGGGTAGCGTAGACAGACCCCTTTGTGAACCGTTTTTATTCGTTCTGGACTTTATTTCTTAATTGAAATTTGAATTTGAAATGTAGATAGAACACAGAACGATAAAAACCGGGCGTCAATTTTTAGTTTCGAATCTGGACTGAACGCCGAAAGTCGGTTGACTACTTAATGATACCAAGTGTATTTTCTGATCTGAAAACTCCTGGAAAACTCTAAACTATGAATTATCAGCTTATGTAAAACTATTATTATCTGAAGTGCTCCAATTAAATATATTTTGTGTGGATCCCGAGAGCATTATTTCATGGAAACACCCTCAACGGTCATCTCTTGGCATCAAAGGCCTCGCTGTTTGGTGTATTGAGCTATAGCCGGCCTCCACATCCCTTGGAGCCTACGTACTTACCTGTTTGCCTGTTTATCCGACCTGCTTCCATCCTGCTGCCTACTCCACTGCCTACCTGCCCGATTACCCGCTTATCTGGCTACCACCCGTCTGCTTGTCCGCTGCTCACCTGCCTACCTCAGGCATTCCACGACTTCCTGCCCGAGCTGCTGCCTGGATAGCTGCCCACGTCGTGCGAAGCCCTACCGTTTTATTATCTATATCCTTTTTATTTTCTTAGCTTTAATTTTAATAACCTTTAATTCATAATTATTTAATTTTATTAACGTGGCTTACGTTTGAGGAGCTCGTGGCTAAATAATAACAGCCGCACGGGTCGATCTTCAAGGTTAAGCAACGCTTGACGAGGTCGGTCCGTAGATGGGTGACCATTTCAACATACCGAGTTTTCTCCGTGCCTCGGAAATCACGTTAAGCCGTTGGTCCCGGCTGTCATTTGAAGATCTTTGACAGTCGTTACGAGTAGTCAGAAGCTTGTGATCTGACACCAGTCTAGCCAAGGGGTACCGTTGTTACCCAGTTACTGGGTTGTGGAGGTCAGATAGGCAGTCGCTCCATGTAAAACACTGGTACTCAGCTGAATCCGGTTAGACTGGAAGCCGACCCCAATATAGTTGGGAAAAAGGCTAGGCAGATGATGATGAACGTGGCTTACGTTTAGCTCCCTCTGAGCTAAACGTAACGCTACAATAATAAATTAGGATCCATGTACATTCTGCCTTAATATAGCATGCAAATATGATACAAAATAAAGGTTATTAAAGACATTACAAAAAGTTATCATTTAATAAAACCTGCACTGAATAATAACATTTATCTTTATGTAATTCTGTGAAGCGTTTTTTAAACTTTTGCATAGGTAAGTTTTTTAGTTGATCAGGTATTTTATTAAAGATTACACGGGCCATACAGATAACATTTATGTTTAATAATTATATTTATCACATTGTCTGGTCATTATCTTCTTCATCGTGTCGATGATTCCATTTTCAGATTTTAAATTAGATGTTGTGCTTCGGCCTATGGCTTCGACCAAAACTCAGCCACGTCGACAGCCCTAGCGTTGGCCTCGCACAGGTCCTTCATGGTGCTGGTCATTATGAATATTGGCTAAGTAACGGTTGGGCAATTCGATAATTATGGGCAACGAATTAGTCCAAGAGCAAGCGAAGCGAGCTCGGAAGCTTATGGCACCCTGACACGGATAAGGTCGGACGGTAGGTTAGTTTACTTTAGATCCTGCAGACAGAAATAGGAGCAGATTTTTAGGGTTCCGTAGCCAAATGGCAAAAAAGGAACCCTTATGGATTCGTCATGTCTGTCTGTCTGTCTCTCCGTCCATATGTCACTGCCACTTTTTTCCGAAACTATAACAACTATGCTGTTAAAACTTAGTAAGCAGATATATTCTGTGAACCGCATTAAGATTTTCACACAAAAATAGAAAAATAACAATACATTTTGGAGGTTCTCCATACTTAGACCTAAAGCTCAATTTTTTTTTTCATCGAACCCATATGTGTGAGGTATCTATGGATAGGCCGTCAATAAAAAAAAAAAAAAAAAACAAAACACCCGTTATTTTTCTATATTTCAATTTTAATGTAGCCAGTGACACTCGCAGGGTTAAGACGCATCGATTGACGTACGATTGATCTAAATCGGCCCACGCGTTTGGTCTCTGGGACGCCACATAGGAACAAACATGCATACATACATACTTACATGCATACATATATAGACTGATAAACATATTACCCTCCTTCGGCAGTCGTGTAAAAGTGATATTTATTTATATAACATGGAAGACTTACAGCTAAAACAAACAGACCAGAAACAGTAGATTTGACAGTCAGCCAATAACAAGTCTTTACTTATAGATATTGAATAATACTTAATTTCTATGGACATTTAAGTACACATCGATAAAAAACAGATCACCAAGTGAAAAATCACTCAACTGCACTAATGACACCCTGCCCGCATTACACAACAATACACTCACTGCAATGAACTAGGTGAAAAAGTTACGGCTTAAGCACTTCCTGGCTGATGGCACACTAGTCAAGAATGGGTCAATATCATGCTGCTTACACAACTCATTAAAGCTCCTGCTTGCACGCACAATGCATGAGTTCTGCCTATAATTAGTGGAGGCTAATGGCACCTGTAAAGGTGGATTAAACCTTTTTGACTTCCAAGGGGTATTAAAATTAAATTTGGACAAAATATCGGAGCAGTTTATACTATTGTTAAAGACTTTCAACAGACAAACGCAATCAGAAATCTCGCGGCGATTGACTAGGGGCAATATATGATATTTTTTACAGAGGTTATGGTAGTTTTAAGACTGATATGGTACTTTTTGGTGGTAGCATAAATATTTTATAAATCGTTTTTGGATGCTCTTTATACGATTAATATATTAATGGTAACATGGGTTCCATATTTCTGACGCGTATTCCAAGTGGCTTCTAACAAAAGTACAATATAGAATCTTTAAAGTTTTAGCTTTAGTGAAGCACTTGGATAACCGCATTATGAAACCCAGTGATTTTGATGCCTTAGCGACTATTGCATCGACATGTGCTTCAAAACTGAGCTTGGAATCGTGGTGAACCCCCAGATCACGGATGGAGTTTGATCTAAGTAAGATTTGATTATCTAGGGTATACGATGTGGTAAAGTTTGAACGCTTCCGATAATATGTAATAACTGAGCATTTCGCGGGATTGAGATCAAGTTTATTACTATGACAGTAATCCTCTAATTGATGCAAATCGTTCTGGAGTGCGATTGCGTCCATTTGAGACGAAATCGAGGCATACATTTTCATATCATCCGCAAAACACAGTAATTTGGATGAAGTCAAGCAAGATTCTATGTCATTAACATAGACTATGAATAACAAAGGACCGAGCAATGAACCCTGCGGGACTCCACTAGGGACAGGGACCCAGCTAGATATATAATTATTTAATACTACTGCTTGGGACCTGTTCTCGAGGTAAGAGGAAAACCATCTGAGTAGATCACCGCGTATTCCCATGTCATTTAACTTTGTTATGAGGATGTTATGGTCAATGCGGTCAAAAGCCTTGCTATAATCTGTATAAATGACATCGACCTGCCTACCCTTGTCCATGGCATCAGTAATAAATTCATTTAGGAGAATCAGATTAGTGACAGTAGATCTACCTTTCAGAAAACCATGTTGGAGAGTGCTGAACGAATTTTTAAGTGCAGAATAAACCTGATTATATACAACTCTTTCGAAAACCTTAAACAGTTTAGATATCGGCCTGTAATTCTTTATGTCGGTTTTTACACCCTTTTTATGTACAGGCGATATAAACGCTGATTTCCAAATTTGCGGGACAACACAAGTAGTAAGGGATTTTCTGAATAAGGACGAGATAGGTTGCGCTATCGCAGGAAAACACTTAACGAGAAGTTTTGATGGAATTTTATCTGGACCTGCAGCTTTAGATGTATCCAACTTTCGAAGCAAGCCTGTAACTTCATCAACACTTACATTGATACTACAAATATCAGATGATGTGCTCGATGATTGAGTGGAGGGAAAAGAGGAAGAGATCGGTTGATTGACAGTGGAATTATTGAGAAAAGTAGAATGGAAGTATTTGGAAAAAGCTTGACATATAGATTCCCCCGTCCGCAGTGTATCACTATTATAGTTCAAGGTACTTGGGATTGCATTTGAATTGTGACGTTTTTTCACAAATGTCCAAAAATATTTTGGACATTTGTGAAAAAACGAAAATAAATTGAAGTTCATTTTTTTCTAAACTGAATGGTTTGCGCGAGAGCACTTCCAAAGTGGTAAAATGTGTCCCCCCCTGTACCCCCTCTACAATAAGAGAATGATAAAACTAAAAAAAAAATATGATGGACATTACCATGTAAACTTCCACCGAAAGTTGGTTTGAACGAGATCTAGCCAGTAGTTTGTTTTAGTTGTCGTAAACCGCAATTTACCAAGTACGGAAACCTTCGTGCGCGAGTCCGACTCGCACTTGGCCGGTTTTTTTTCTTAAATAGTAATCACACTTACCTATTTTATATTAAAATCAATGTCAACATTAAAATAAAAAAACACCTCTTTTTAATACCCGGCCCAATAAGTGATAGGTATTATTCAGAAAGCCCGGTCAATTTAATTATTTCAATAGTTTTTATCATATTGCCTACTCGTATTGGGTATTTTTCAAATTATCTGGACATTATGAATAAGTCGTATTAATCACTTGGTTCATAACATAGACAAGTAACTAAAACATAAAATAAAACTAAGGACAGTAGTAGACATAGAAGAAATGAATACTAAGATCGTCTACGCAATGCATCCGATCCGAATCCGAGAATTTCAGTCCGAAGTAGCCGTAGTACTTCTTGTAGGGGAGGTTCCGCACTGTAACTGAACTCATTCTCTCTGAAATCAGTACATTTCCAATTCGGATGGAGCTCGAATCTCGGTTTCGGATAAAGATCGGATGCAGTGCGTAAACAGCCTTAGCCTCTTGTGTATATTTGTATTTGCCTAACAATACTTAACGTGTACTTAAGCCTAAACAAAATACTATCAAGTATTAAACCAAATTGTAAACTCAAACCTTTGCAAATGAAAAAGAATCGAGCATTAACTATCTCAAAAATTTACACAAAGTAGAAAAAGGTCTTAATGTTTCCAATAAACTGATTTCCAACCAATTGACCGAAAATAAAAGAGAATCTCTACGGTTTTCAGTTTCAACTGAATTACTTGAGTTAAATTGCTCTGTCTCGCATAATCCTTTGATCCTTTTTTACTTTATTGTTCCAAGAAATATCTGAAATTAGTATTTTTTGCGACCAAACTTGTTAAAGTCGATCACCATTTCTTTTTACACAAAAAATTGTATCGGTTGATAATTTTGGTTAAAAGAAATTTTATATATACGACTTGAAATATTAATGGCAGTCGGTCTGGAAAAGGTTTTTATTCTGCAGAAAGAGTTATATAATGGTTTTGAAATATCAATATTTGAATTTCGGTTTTTGGAGAAAGATTTTTGTTTAAATAAAATCCTTTCATTCCCTGCCCATCTATTCGCCATTTTACACATTTGCAATTGAAGAACTCCAACTAGATGGAGCGACGACCTGGTCAAATCTGCGGGAGTCCAGGGGGTGCGTAACGCACAGGACCGGAATGTGGCGATGCTTGGGGGAAGTCTATGTCGAGCAGACTTCTTTCGGCTGATGATGATGATTTTCATTGTATAAATACAAATGTATTACTGTGTTTTATTAATACCACATAGTCAAATGTAAATTTTTATATGAATTTTATTTGATAAGGCCCAATTGCGCCACCTTAGGAGCGCTACTAAACCAAGGCTAACTCAGCCAATGATGTATGGCATATTTGTTATTTAACATCATGTTAGTAATTAACTCTGTGTTAAGACTTTGGCGCCTAAGGCCCTTGCTTAACTAAGAGTTAAATTAAAACGGCTTCCATAATTGGCTGTGTTAGCTACTAACACGGTCAGATACCTAAAAAAGTTGGTACCTTAAAAGGTACCTTTTTTTTTTGAAAATTTTCCAACTGGAGAAGTCTCCCGCTCTGGTTGAAGCGTGAGGGCGTGTCAAACTTTTACTGACTAAAACCTCTGTTCTTTCAGTTGCTTGAGCCAGGGCCGCGGCCTCTTTCAAATTTATTCGCAACCCAGGCAGGCATCAGCCCTAGCGCACTCCGGCAATTTTTGCTGAGACCTCTTTGAGGCACGCGTGGAACACTTCGCGCCGTCGACTCGGGCCTGGTCCTTATCGGACGGCGAGCTGACCTATACTACTGAACCAAAATTCAGTAACGCTATTTCAAGGCTAGGTATCATCGTCACCAGGAAGTTACCTAGTGGCAATTGGCATAACTCTCAAATCACCTGAATCGAACACAAACTAAACTACAATAAAGCAAGCTAAGCCTCGTAAATACGTTGAAACAATAACAAACGACGCATAACTTCTGAACGAGGTTTCAGGCATTAAACGTAAAGACAAAAGAAACCCCATAAAATCAAGGCCCCCAAAACTTGGGGACTTTGGGAAACGAAGATTGAAGGTAACAATTGGCTGGGGGTTTGAACCCCATTCGATTGGGCACATTCATCTGTGTGTCCCGCTAATCCTGTGTGATCATTCATTTAGAGTACTGCGAGACTCCAGAGCCAGATGAATTGTTATTAAACGGTGCGTAGTTAGGGATAGGGAGGTGAGATATGTTGAGGGCTTATAAGGTTGGGATTGTTTTGTCGGTATATGACTTTTCATTAGCTTGAAAAGATTTTTTACAGAATACAAAAAATAAATTGTAATCAATTCGACACGTATGTGTAATATTATAATATTGTTGGAATTGCCCAACATTCAATATGTTATAGTTCTCACCAAACTTCTTGGCTGCCCTGAAGTTAGCTACAATGGCTGCGCAGTAGTAAATCTCATACAAAAACAGCACCGTTTCGTGCGTCGCGCATCCGGTAAACCAACTTCAGGGCGGCCAAGAAGTTTGGCGAGGGCTATACTCTAATTGGGCTTCTAAACATGTGTGCTAAATTTCATAAGTGTATGTTTGTTTGTATGTATGTATGTTTGACCACACATTTCTCCGAAACTACTTATCGGATCGTGACCATTCTTATAGTGCAAGTTTCATCCAAATCGGTTCAACAGTTTTCAAGATATAGCACATACTACCAAACTCCTTAGCGACAAACAGCACGAATCTGTAAGTTGAGTTATTTAGAGTATTTTGTCAATCCTATAAGTACCTTAATATAGAACTTGCTCACTTTTCAGTGATTGTGTAATAGTACTGAAAAGAGAGAAATAAAACATTTCACAAAAAAATAAACCGACTTCAAAAGCTAAACACTAAAAAGTGCAAAATAACTTGCGTTTTGGAAGCCGGTGTCTTTGGTACTTCTTTTTTTATCGTTTTTTGACACCGACTTCCAAAATGAAAGTTATTTTGCACTTTTTAGTGTTTAGCTTTTGAAGTCGGTTTATTTTTTTGTTAAAATGTTCTTTTTCTCTATTTTCTGTATGCAAGCATCTGCTTTACCCAATACCTTATAGCCTGGTCGCATTCACCAAGTGTTGCCATCATCATCATCATTTCAGCCGAAAGACGTCCACTGCTGAACGTAGGCCTTACCCACTTGTCGCCAAATCGACCGGTCCAGTGTATTTCGGATCCATCACCCTTTAACCAGGTCAAGCAAGGACCATGTGTCGTATGCGTGTGGGATCGGATCTCCGATGCATTTTAATAAAATTATTTTGGAAAAGATCAGCTCTAAAACCCTATTGAATACCGATGGTCCGATCTACAAAGCCCTATGGTGAGGTCCAATCTATTCTCAATTTGAGTTTTTAATTACTAAGAATGTTGAAAAACATTTTCCGACATATTTTCCACACATCACATCACATCATCAGCCTATTAATGTTCCCACTGCTGGGACACAGGCCTCCTCTCTGTGAGAGATTTTCCACTCTCACTTTTAATTCAACATATTTCATTTTACTTATTTTGTGATTAAAAAATATTTCATGTATAAAAATCCAGGCTCATTTTATAGCATGCGATGATTTCTGTTAATAAATACTATGAAAGAATATAAGCGTATCGTATCAATTACAATTTTATTAAATGTCTTTATTGGCACACTTTCTGAACTTCGTGGATTTTGACTCCAATAACTTGAATTTTCATTAAATTATATTCAAAAACTGTAGAAGTGAGAGTTTTTGCCGAGTTTGATTTAATTTTAGAAGTTAGTTTTTCTTTGCAGGAATATCAAACTATCCAATGAGGCATGGGGTGAAGTATTTTCTTTAATTATCTATCATTATCATCATCAGGCTTTTTAATGTTCCCACTGCTGGGACACAGGCTTCCTCTCTGTGAGAGGGAATGGGCCGTAATCCACACGGGCCCAGTGCGGGTTGGTGGATGCCACATGTCTTCAAAATTTTGGTTCTAGGACATGCCGGTTGCCTCACGATGTTTACCTTCGCCGTGTTGAGAGCAGTGGTGATGAAATAATGTACACTAAGTAAAGCCCCTGCCTGGGTTCAAATCCACGACATACGACACGTAAGTCACGGCATTCGACACGCAAGTCACAACTGAGGCCTTAGTGTGAGTTTTTACTCAATCGCGTTAACGTAAACGTCAATTTGTATTGAAATATCCAATTTCAATACAAATTGCGCGCCGTCTGGGGATGGTAATGAGAAACCTCTTTTTGTATACACTTTGACATAAGAGATCGTATACGTTATCACGAGTGAGTACGTTAAAAACTGGGAATACGCAAACTGATCTCAATTATCTAATTCTCAAATATTGTTAATAGGTTGTTTGGATTAGTTTTTCTACAAAAGAATGTTGATGGATGTGTCTTGATCAGCAGGTCTATTCTGTACACATTTCATCGAGAAAACTTACACAGCGGAGCAAGCTTAAAGTAAAATGTAATTTTTCCTTGGTTGGTTGGATTGTTAGCTCACTTCGTGGTCACTTCACCTAAGTTTTCACGATGAGAATCTTACAGAGTAGCACTTCAATAGCGTCACTTGCTTTTATAATTACATACTATGCTTACACTCATGTTTTTATCCCATGGGTGTAGGCAGATACTACAGAATGCCATATACATACTACGATAATTACATACTTCTGTCATACGCCCGTATTTATTATATTACCCTCTGTACTCTCTGCACGCTCTGTCGTTGTCTATGGTTTCGACAAATGATCATTGAGCATCGCGGCCGTCGGTCTTTATAAGTCTACCTACATTTAAAAAGTTTTATTTATATATTCGCATTATAATTACACATAATTATACATTCTTTGACCCACCTTCTGTGTTTATTCTATATTGTTTGTTATTTATATATTCTATTTTGTACCCCCGACGGAAAAAGAGGGGTGTTATAAGTTTGACGTGTGTTGCTGTGTATCTGTGTGTCTGTCTGTGGCATCATAGCGCGTCATTGATTTAGTTTTTTGTGTTTAAAATGTGATTGTGTCGAGAGTGTTCTTAGCTATGTTTGAATAAAATCGATTCAGCCGTTCAAAAGTTATGGGCGTTTTACTGTTTGAATCGGGATTTTTTCGCAAGATAAATGTGTCGGGGGGTTTTAAAAATACTTGTGTTTTATTATATATTAGTATCCGTTTCGGTAAGTGTGTCCCTGGCATCAGCAGTGGGCCCTATCAGAATATCAGCGCAGCGTTATTTCTTTATTGGATGTCTCTGCACATGCTGAGATAGGAGCCTTTTTGGTCTCGGACGGGGTTTTTATTTTTTATTATTGTTTAATTGTATGCTTATTTCTCGTGTCTCCTGGGCGGGTCACAAATATATATTTTTCTTTCTTTTCTTTTCTATACACGTGTAAGTTCGTCAAAAATAATTTACATTTTGCGCGAGTCACTAGCCAGCGCCGTTATGATCGGTTACAAACAGTCGGATCTAGTGCTGGCTCTAAGGGTCTATAATAAATTTTCAAAATGTATAAGGTGTGATGATAATGTCTGGAAATTCAAAAGTAAATTCTAATAAATAAGACGTATTATAAAATATTAAATTACCAGCCCTTTAATACAATTTACCATTGACTTGCATGTACAATAATTTATAATTGATCAATTATTTCAAAAAAATACATTTAATTGACATTGACTCGAACTTGAATTTTAATTGAATAGAATCAGATTTATTACTAAAAATCTAATATATTTGAACCCAAATTCATTGGTAGGACGTAGGTCTTGACTAAAATGCGTACATAAGAAATTTATCAGTATTCACGAATAAAGATTGATTGATTGATAGATCTGTGTGTCATTCAAGTACGTCAGTTGTGTGTGTCCTTCTAGGATGTTCGCTATCTGTATCTAGCAAATTCAATAAATTTTTATCACCTAATCTTTTAAAACCCTGCTTTGTCTTGAAAAATCGTACTCGTAACCAAAGCAAAATATGCACACTTAACTGAGCGAGAACCGCTTTGCGTATCTTCATCCCGTTTAAAAGAATGAGCCAATCAGTCAGAGACGTGGAATACTTTAGCACGGATTACTCTACAAGGATTCTATCGGGTAATCTTATTGCAGTTAGACCAAGATCAAAAAGAAAAATATTATATCATTTAAGTGAGAAATTGCAGTTAGTAATTTAACTTTTTCTGTAAATAAATGTTATAAACCTGCACTTTGTTTAGATCAAAACATGATGTTATTATGACACGTCTTATATAATTTACCGACCCAAATACCGATCTAATTAAAACTTGAAGCGATTATTTCGATAAAGAGATATTATCATTTTATTCCGTTTATTTAACTTTGTACACACTTTTTATTTACATTTTTAAAGTCTCTTTATAAAAAAATCATTAAAATAATCATTTAAAAATATAACAAAACTGGTTGTCCACCGGTGTCGGGAGCAGGGTCCAAGCTACCGGTGGTTAGGGCTCCAGAGACAGGAACCTCCTCACAATGCGAGCCGTATCGAGGAGTACTGCCTTCTGTATCAGGCCCTTGATCCAACCGTGCAATGACAGCCTCGACAGGTGGTCGTCGAGGCTCTTGGCCAACAGGCCGTTGGCCGTAACGATAATCGGCACAATGATCGCAGAGTCCACATTCCACATGTCGATTCCTCGTGTGCTAAGTCGAGATACTTGATTTGTTTCTCTTTCTCAGCTTTCCCGAGGTTCTCGTCATGCGGGATGGTGACATAGATTATCATTATACGGCACGCTAATCGGTCTATCACCACTATATCTGACTTATTGGCAACAATAGTCCTATCAGTGATGATAGACCGATCCTAGTACAACGTGACATAGTCATTTTCGAGAACTGGGTCGGGCACATACTTGTAAACGGTACCTCCGATTCCACTAGATTGTACTTCAAAGCAAGTTGCTGGTGAATAATCCTGGCCACTTGGTTATGCCTGTGTAAGTACTCGCTGTTAGCCAGACGAGAACAACCAGAGATAATATGTCTGATGGATTCACCCGGACGGTGGCATGCCCGACATATGTCAACCGTGCCGTCCTTCATTATATGTCTCCGGTAGTTATTCGTCAGGATAACTTCGTCCATAATTGCACAGACAAAACCTGCAGTTCCCCCGAAAAGGTCACCGAAACTTAGCCAGGATACGGACGCTAGGAAATTTACATCCGACCCATGGAGAGCCCGATAGAACCGCCCGTGTAGCTCCTTGCCTTGCCATACCTCCTTGCGCTCATCAGTCGTTAGCATTACAGGCTTGCGCCAGATCTCTTTAGCCATGGATAACGGGGTGAGTCCCTTGTCCACTGCGACCACATCCCGGTGCATACCCACTTCAGCTTTTAAAAAGTATTTTCTGAGGCTTCCTCGCGATTGTGAAGAGTCTTGGCGTTTAAAAAGCCTCGACCCCACACTTCCGCGGGATGTACAGTCTCATCACCGATGATCGTGGGTGATGCATCCGAATTGCGGTCAGCAGTGCCGGACACTGCTGTCCGCAATTGACCGCAAACCCTCCTATCGAGGGCGTTGAGCTCGGTCTGAGTCCATTTGAGTATGCCGAAAGAGTGCATCAAAAACCGGCATGACCCAACTGTTGAAGGCGCGCAACTTATTTCCGCCTGACAAAAGGCTATTTAATAACTTTTTCAGGCGGCCAAAGAAACATGAATAATATTTATTATTATTGAGAGATTATTTCACATTTAATTGTGAATGTGTCCTGTTTTTTATCCCGAAATAAAATAAAATTAAGGCATTTACTGGCCCTATTGACAAGAAGTCTCCCAGTCAGAAAAATAACGCTGGTTACTCAATCCAAAGCGTAGAAGGTTCTTACGGAGAATAACGGGCAATGTAAATGCACTAGTCACAGAAAAAAGTTTACAAGAAAGGTTACAAGAAAGCTACATCAATAATAAAACTTGAATCCCATACCCCCTAAACAAGGAACCCACCAAGTGAACAAGAATTGTAATATTACTTTGAGCGATAAACCACTGCAGTACGGCTTTACAAGTACCTAGGTATATTTACGCGTATGATTTCCCCGTGGAGTAATCAGTATTCCTGATTACTATATCATGTAAGTATTCATTAGCAGTTCCTTCTGGGAATTGGGGTACTGGATCCGTCTATCGCGGCGCCAATTCATTAAAATCAACCATGTTTTGCTTAAACTTTAATTTAGTATTATTTGATAATGGACTTACCGTATTAAATTTTGAATCGAGATTCATTATTGCAATTATCATTATCTGCTTCTTGGAATGCCTCGGATGTTCTTATTCCAATGATCAGATGAGTTTCATAAAAAAACACAGTTGTTTTGATTTATTGAGTAGGTTCAGTAATTACTTTTTAGTAAGCTTGTCAAATGTACGAGTTACGATAGTAAACAACATTCACAAGGCTGTAATTCCTGCTATAAACTACCATAATTTCTACCGAAAGACTTCCATAACTGGACATAGGCCTTCACTGAAGCATTGCAACATTGACCTCTCGCATCCATTGGACGCCCGCGGCCTTTACCAGGTCATCAGCTCCCCTTACAGGCCGTCTAACGCTTTCGGTAATAGATCGTCTCTTCTGAAAGTTTTGGCACTTCGATTATTTATCATACGAGCAACGTGCGCTATGAATTATGCTGACAGAAAATTGTTTTACATAAATACATACTTCAAAGTCTTAAGAAAACATTGGAAACTTTTGATTTTTGAAGTTATTATTGTAAGCTATTATCGTGTGTTAGATTATTCGTATGTTAGAAAAACATACGTATTTGTGCTGCTAAAGTAATATTTTGCTAACCTTCACCCAAGACTGGTTGTGAACTGTATTCACAAGTTGCCTTGGCATTCGATCTCTGTTCGGATTTGGAGGTGAATCAATCCAATAAAAAAAATATATCACACGTTTTTTTTTGTATTCATTGCCCCATTGCTACACAAAGAATTCCCCAAATTTATTTCTAATATCCAATTCCTGGGCTATTTCAAACCAGTGAGCCAGTGCACGTATACATAAAACAACGTTTATTAGCCGTGTGCATTTAGTTCTCCTGAAGAAATTTGATTTGTATTGGTGGAGACTGGAGACTAGTCATCGACAAGGAAGATATTATATTGCACACGTGTTAGGTTTTCTTTGATAAATACATCTTTTATTTGTTAAGAATTAAAGATTTTTAACATCAAATAGTACTTAAAAGTTGTTAAATTGATTATCCTAGAAAATATTCGAATGTCAAAATTTCGTCACATTTAATGACAGTTGTCGATTGGAGGGGGATTGTTCGGACACGAGGAGCGTTGAGTCAGTTCGTCAGTCTAGTCTAGGCGGGCGTGGAAGATTGTACTGTTGGCCTAAGTGGATATATTGTATGGAGTTGATGGTAACTTAGTGTGAAGTGGAAAATAAATAATAGTTCAAAGTCCAAACTGTGTGTTATTGCTGAATTACCAACTACACGTGAGTATTATCTATTCTTGAGTATTTTTATATCCTGCTGACCTACCGCTTTGTACTAGCTCTGTTGTCTATCTAGTGTTCTATTACACACATAAGTGCTCTTTCAGCTCTCTTTTTCGGTTTTTAGCAATTTTTATATAGCCATGTAAAATATATATCATGGACCAAGTGATTAATATGTGCACCATGTATAATGCCCGGGCATTATGAATCGGGCAATAATAAAGCTTCCGAAAAACAAATTAACTGCCTAATGTTCCACTAAAAATGAAATGAAATGAAAACGTCGGGAGGGGACGCCCTAAAAAGACATACATAGACCTTATAGGTGATGTTCTTCAAAAAGGCCAGGTGCGCAGTACTCATAACCGGCGTGTGTTTATGACTAGATGCATGAATGTGAGTGAAGTAAAAGAAGTATGTAAGGATCGTAGCAGGTGGCGTTCTGTAGTTTCTGCCTACCCCCATGGGAAAAAGGCGTGAGTTTTTGTATGTATGTATGTTCTACTAAAATAATCCTCGTATTAAGCTCTATAGAAACCAGCTTAATTTCTACTATAGGTTATAAATTAACTTTTTAAACTCTCAATTTTAATTTATTTAACTACCTTCCGATCGGTAGTTCTGGTGTATTCGTGTTCTGAACGAATTTGTTCAAGAGCGAGCGAAGCGAGCTCGGGAACTTAGGGCACCCCGATACGGATAGATTAGGTTCGAAGGGGATGACAGGAGCTGAAGTTCAAAGAAGCAGCTCCCGTCATCTCCGTCATGTTAGGTTACTTTAGGCCCTGCAGACAGATATAGGAGCCCCGCGCGGGGCTCCGTTAGCTTTGTAGCTTAAATAGGAATCGCACTTACCTATACTATAATAACATCAATTTCCACATAAAAGTAATTAAAAAACACATATTTTTATTACCCGGCTATATTTGGCATATTTTGCCGTGGCAGTTATTACTGATGGGCATTGTAAAGAAAGCCCGATCAATTAAATTATCTCAATAGTTTTTAGCATATTATCCACTCATATTGGGCATTTTTAAATTGTCTGGGCATTATAAATAATGCAGTATTAATCACTTTGTCCATATCATAATATATTAAACACCTTTTTTTTTTAGCTTGGAGAGATGCTCATGCATACTGCGCTACCACGGGGAGATAGCGCAGTTATGTGGGACTCTAACCCACTAAAACTCGACGGTGTCCTCCTGTGCCGCTTATGGCAGGAACACGGGCACGCGTTACCATACATCCACGAACCCGCCGCGGCTGTCCGTCTCCGGACCCACTCCTGGAGTTTACTCCCATCACCGGCGCACCAGAATACACTGTACGCCGTGACCACCCCAGGGACCAAACCAGCACATGGGCGCCAGACGACCCCGTGTACGGCACCCTTGGTCCCCCTGTGACGGGTCAGGACAGTGGCCCCTCCACCTACCACTTTTCGGCCGCAGGGGATAGAGAGAGCGGCCAACGATATACCGACCCTCTTCTTCCCCCGCGGCCCCACCGCGTCCGCCATTAGACGGTGGCGACCCCGTGCAGGCCGCGGAGGGTAGGGCGAGCGGCGCACCGTTATACCGGCACTCCTCTCCCGCCGCGGCCTCCAACCCTCAGCCGCGATGCCTACCATACCACATCGCGGCCCGCCTCGGTTGCGATGCCGCCCATACGGCCCCGCAACCTACTTATTGGCCGCTACGTCGTCGGCTTATCGGCAAAAGCCCTAACGAGCGGCCCCCCTCCTCGGGTTCCTCTTCGCTTCACCGGGATTGTCCAAGCCACGGCTACTGAGCCCCCCCGCCTCGACAATGCGAGAACCCACCGCGGGGAATATATTAAACACCTGTCTTAACTAAATATGCTTGAGTTCGATCCACTACGTCAATAATGTAATCGATAAGACCTTTCCTTCTCAAGTTCAACACCGTCCCACGATGTATACTGTGGGGACGTAGCCAGAAAGCGCTACTTAAATAAAACTCTGGATTCACTGTTCTAGTTATATTTCAGCAGCAAGGTGCCTACCCATAGGCACCTTCTATCAGACTATCACATCAAAGCTCAGAGGAGCCCTTATATACACGGGAAAAGTCTAGCGAAAACATCTTCATTTATTTTATATTCTAAATTCATATTACCTTTCAAGTAATACTTATTGCCAGTGTTAATATAGGCAAGTAGGTTGCCTTCTAATTAAGCAGAGTCCTCACATGAGCTACGCCCCTACGAATAGACGCGCAGAATCATATGAAGTGCTTCTATTCTATGTCTTGAAAGGTTACATGAATCCTACCTTATCCTAACTCGAATATTTACCTAACAGAGGAATCACATTTACAATTGAGGTACGACCCTTAAAAGGGGAAGGCTTAATCATGACAAACGAGTTATCGGACGCTCCGATATGTGCTTTTAACTTCAGCTAACGTGCACACACACACTAACAAATCTACGCCGTCATGCCTGAACCTCCTTGACCAAAACCTCTGAAAAAGGAACAAGGCGTCCTCCCAACTCTAACAAGAATGACGCGTCAACTCACATCGACCCGGATGGGGTTTAATCTCAAAAATTCAAATATGATACAATTTTTCGATCTCGTGCGTTTATCAGGCCAGAGAAGGAAAGGCTGGATCGCATCGAATTTCTAATCCTATTCATAGAGCTTGCACCAGGGTTTATTATTATAAATGCATTTATTATTTTAAACATCAGACATAAACTGGACCAATGATGTCAACTCGACATCCTTTGCAAAGGCTATGCCCCGTTAGCAAAGTCGGTTTCAGTTATGACTATTACTTTAAGAAACCCCCTGGGTTATATACTATTACCCTGGCTTGTGCCTATGCCTTAATCGCATAACCAAAAAACATTTCTTCGATGCGTGGCCAACGTTGCCAGCCTCTTCTTCCCCCTGCGGCTCACAACTCATCAGCACATCATCAGCACATGCAACGGAAAGAACTAATTTGTCCTAATTTGTGGTTTTTAACGGTAAAAGCAAAACAGAAAAGGCTTGTATTAGTATTTGAACTTTTTAGATCAAATATCAATTGCCACGAGTGAATGGGTTGACTCTAGAAGTCTAGAGACTAATATTATAAATGCCTAAATAACTCTATCTGTCTGTCTGTTGTTTATATATATCGATACTATTTGAGAATATCGATAAGAAAACTATCGATACATTTTTTCCTACTTTCCCATCCTTATTAACTTCAATATGTCAAATTTGATAGTTGTCATTCATACTTTTTTCTATTTGACAATAGGCTTCTTCGGAAACCTTACTAACCTTAACCTATTCTTATTCTACTCTAACATTAAAAAGTTTTAATCTATTTACACGATGTCCCTAAATCGCCTAATATTATTTTTTATAATTACATAATTTACATCAGATAATGTTCTAACTATTCGGTATGGGCCTTTATACAACCTACATAGTTTTATACTTCTATTTGTGGTCCGGCCTAACTAATCTGTGGCGAATACGGCGCATAGGATATAATCAAATTTAATTATGGTGTGAACACTGTGCCTTATTATGTGGTTGGCACTATTATGTCAAACCAATTCTTAAAATGAAAACTATGCTTTACTTTTGACAAGGTTTTGACACTGTCCTTTTTTGTATTATCTGTGGGACTACGTGTCAAATCATTTCTTACCATGACATCTATGCTTTCAAAGCATTTATTCGCCTTAGGGGCTTATAAGACTTTTCTATTATTTTTTGACTGTTTCTGACTTAGTCCTTATGGATTTGTATTTGGACTTCGTCAGTAATTTCAAAAGCTAATCCTATTTAGTAAATAAAGACAAGGCAGCGGAATATTTAATTTCATAAAAACATATACAGATAAATAATTCAAATAATCATTCGCATTTAGTTTCATTCGATGCCCAGCGCGCATTGCAAATTCCTTCTAAGTTGGACCGTATATGTGCACGACATGAAAAGAAAACATTGGTAATTAAAGCACAAAATATAAGACAACATTAAATAAATCAGTTTGCATAAATATATTATTTACAAAACTTTATACCTAATCTTCTTTCTATAAAATTTCCATAATTTGCATTTTACGAGTTCGAATTGTTTTATGTATTCGCAATGCATAAATCTTTGTACAATGTTATATCCAAGGAAAATATGAAGTGAATTTTTCCTTGCAACAATCATAATAATCTTACTTGAACCAAACCTTGCTCCCCAAGAAGTTTTATTAAAAATTCTCTTGAATTTAATTCGAATATTTTTTTTATTGATCGCCTTTTTTAAGTTTATGTTGGCGCAATAAGAAATCTTACAAAATACTCTTTTGAATTTCCTATGGATCTCTTTCGGTTTATTTAGAGCATTTTTTTTCTTAATGGCTGTCAACTTCTTTCTTTTCAAAATGACTTTTATAAAATTTTGTTTTAAGTCAGATTGAGTTATTTCAATATTATTTTCATTTTTATGGTTAAAATCAATTGGAATCATTTGCATGTTAATATCCGCGACATATTGGTGTCCCGATGGAACCACAACTAGTTGTTCCGACGAAATCTCATCATTGTTCTCTGCAAGACAAATGGAATTAGTGGAGTCAATTTGACTGGACTGACACATTACTATACCCTCGTCCACGCACTCGCTGTTGGATAGGGAGTCCAACTCCTCGTCAGCCGGGCCGTCCGCGCGCTCGCCCTGGAACGACGACGAAGACTCCACCTCCAACTGGACATCGACGGGGCCGTCATCTCCGCTGGTCTGATCACCATCGTCCTCGAACATGCAGCTCCCTCCGTCGGTGTGATCGTCATCAATTGTGTCGCCTTCTCCGTCAATGTGGTCAACGCTTTTTTCACTGCACTGTATATTGTTTTGTGTTTGTTCGTCCTTAATCACGATACTAGAAAATAAATGTGCATTAACATCCTCACACAATACATCAGGTTGTTTTTTATCTGCTTTTATTTCAGCGATTATTATGCGCTGTTCGCAATAACGACATCTGCGGTGAAATATAGAGAATTCACTCCTCAAGCGATCGCATAACACTTCAAAGTCCATGTCATATTTAAAAATCATACGATAAAAATAATATGCAGCCCCCTGCAGGAATCCTCCCAAGATCAGGCTGTAGTCGCTCTCTCTCCATTCATTTATTTCGGCCACTGACTTGAATTCGGTTAAAAATTCTTCTAGACAATACCCGTTCGTTCCCGTGTAGTAATCATTCATCATGCTAGCCTTTATGCTCAATTACACTAAATAATAAAACCACTTAGCTTTACTCCGACTCTTCCTTATATTTCCATCCGCTTAAGGGAGGGAATGAGAGGTAACAACCCTCTCTGTAAAAACTAATCTCGCTTTATGTACGCCGATAGGGCTTCGTGCACTGTTTATCGCCATGCACACGCGAACTTCCGTCTTTTAACACTTTCAATGTTTTTCACTCACTTACTACGTATACTGTACGCCGTATACACGCGTATTTATTTTTATATATTTATATCTTCTGGGATTCTGTACCGTACCCGGCGCCTCCACCATTTGTGGGGACGTAGCCAGAAAGCGCTACTTAAATAAAACTCTGGATTCACTGTTCTAGTTATATTTCAGCAGCAAGGTGCCTACCCATAGGCACCTTCTATCAGACTATCACATCAAAGCTCAGAGGAGCCCTTATATACACGGGAAAAGTCTAGCGAAAACATCTTCATTTATTTTATATTCTAAATTCATATTACCTTTCAAGTAATACTTATTGCCAGTGTTAATATAGGCAAGTAGGTTGCCTTCTAATTAAGCAGAGTCCTCACAATACCATCGGTTTAGTTTACTTACGGAAGTTACCTAACAATAAACTTATAATTAACTAGTTCAAGCAATTCCGTAATATACTTTGCCAAATATATTCTTTGCGTGAGTTTCAATACCCGTCGTCCACGTTTTCTATTTACTACTGTTATATTTTTCTAAGGAAAGATAAAAACGAATTATATTTTTGGATTGCAATATACAATGCAAGAACTTGTAAAGGAAACTTTAGTATGAGCTCTACCAAGGCCAGCAAACTTTTGATCCATAATTCTATACTAATATTATAAAGAACAAAATAGGTTGTTTGCAAGCGGTTCTCCCTGTTGGAACTATTTCACTGATAGTAAGCTATGACACTATTGCTGAGTTAAAATTTTATGAGATATCTCATAAAATGAACACTTTCTGTGATGTCCAAGATAAACTTAGAAAGTACATATGAATTCGAAAAGTCACATTGGTACTTGCTCGGATTTGAACCCACGACCTCAAGCACCACAGACGATGTCTTAGCCACTGGGCCACCACGACATTCACAACACGACACGACATCAAAGGCAACGATGAAGGAAAACATCATGAGGAAACCTGGACTTATATAGTTAATGTAAGTCTGAAATAGCCTAGTCAGAGGCCTGTGGGTTTCCCAGTGGCGGCTTAATTAACTCTGACACCAGAGGTGGCCACACCTGACACGAAAAAAAGAAGAAGAACGGTTTCTGTGCAATAAGCAACGGCAGCGAAGCCGGAGATTGAAGTGAGTCATTTAATAATTTATTATGGGATTTTAAAGTAACAAAGCCCATTGATATCCTGTAAGACAAGTTTCTCACATAGTCATAACATCAATGCTGTGTTCTTAGCAAGGATATGCCTTTTGTCAGGTAGATGTAAGTTTTGCGATTAGCACCGGATTATTTTAAACACAATGGAAACTCACTACCAAATTACTGGCAAACTTGTAGCATTTATTTAACACACATAACCATACACTATACTACAGACACACGTAACAAATACGGCTACTTACATAGTACACGCAGAAGAGAAAGAGGCTTCCATAACGTAAATGGAGCAATAAAGGGCCGCGTGCGTCCTACTACCAGGTAGAATATTTGGCGACTGCCTTGAGCTCTGCGCCCGCACATGTCGTAGCGTTGCCAAGAAGGGCAACGTTGGCTAAAAAGCAACAAGGACAATAGGGCACGCCCGCACAAGGGCGACAAGGACAGCAACATACGGCTCATGCGAGGCTGCCAGATCGCATGCCACAGATAACAATAAACTACAGCTAACACAATACAATAATATACATAGACTAAAAAGACACAGATAATGCGGAATGAGTTGCCTACAGTAAGGTTATGTTTCATTTATCAATCTATTTTAAAACCACAACCATCATTAACTATTACAAGTTTATATATAAAAAACTAGCACTCTGCCTATCAACTTAAAAACTAAAAAATCCTCCCCTAGAAACTTATCAACCCCTTTTTGCCCCGTTGGGGGTCGAGTTTTGAAAAACCTAAATATGCTATTCACACTTTTCTTCTCTTTTTTATTTATCGTTTATGTTAGTCAGATAGCGCAGTGAGATTCCTCAAAAAAAACTTTAAAACCCCTAACCCAATCTGGGAGAGAGTTTTAAAAATG
Organism: Orthosia cruda; assembly: GCA_964057195.1. NCBI lineage: Eukaryota > Metazoa > Arthropoda > Insecta > Lepidoptera > Noctuidae > Orthosia > Orthosia cruda. The sequence goes on along the minus strand of OZ059847.1, from coordinate 3,482,363 downwards.
TTTTATGTAAATTTTGAGTATCGACCTTATCCCCAAGGAATTTGATTTTACATACAAACTATTTTTTACCCTTCTCAGCTCCTTAAAGGTTGAATGGCCGCAAAATTGCGCCTTAGTGCTCCGCTAGAACCCCATGTCAAAAACGAAACCCTGACCAGTAAGATTCATGCTTGAGTTACGTTTCGAAAAACTTATAATGACAACCTTTATTGTATTCTTATGTTGGTATTTGCGCCAAGTTTTAAATTTATTTTTTTGAAGAAATAAGATTCTTCAAAAAAGATTTAACACCCCTTAATCGTCTTTTGGGGGTAGTTTCAAAAATAATAATAACAACCTTTATTAGTCATATAGGTTAGTATTTGTAGCAAGTATCAAGTTTATTGACCCAAGAAATCAGATGTTTCCATACAAACTTCAACACCCCCTAAATCGACTTTGGGGGTTGTTTCCAAAGACTAATAATGATAACCTTTATTGTTTATTGAGGTCAGTATTTAAGTCAAGTTTCATAAGATTCTTCAAAAAAATAACATCCTCTAAATCATCATTTGGGGGTAGTTTCGAAAACTAACAATGAAATTCTTTATTGTTTATTTAGTTCTGTATTTATGTCAAGTTTCATGTTTATTGACCCAAGAAATCAGATTTTTTCATACAAATTTCAACACCCCCTAAATTATCATTTGGGGGTAGTTTCGAAATACTAATAATGTCAATCTTTATCATTAACAAATAATACTATTTTTGCTAAGTTTCAAGAATGTTGGCCGAAGGAATTAGATTTTTCATACAAACTTTCAACTTCCTTTTTACCCCCTTAGGGGAGGAATTTTCAAAAATCCTTTCTTAGTACACACTTACGTCACTTGAGGAACCTTTCTGCCAAATTACATGCTTCTAGGCTTAGCAGTTTTGGCTGTGCGTTGATTGATCAGTCAGTCAAGTAGCCTTTGGGTACAGTCTCGCAAATTGGAGATTATACCTGTATTCAAACTTTAATAGTAAATTTCATTTTTTTGCGCGTGAAGATTTTCATGGATGTCATCCAATCTGGGGCGGGTAGAGGAGTTTGTCTAACTTTTACTGACTAAACCTGTAATATGGTTCTGCAGTTGCCTCTGATAGGGCGCTGGAGTGCTTACAGTACCAGGAGCTCGAAATGACTTCTGGAGGGAGATGGGCTGGTTGTAATAACCACCAAACGGCCGCCATGGCCCACGTACAAAGGTCCATTTGAGGGACTAAGTGCGGAAACCAAACCCCTCTGATATAGATGTGGCGACGCTTAGGGGAGGCCTATGTCCAGCAGTGGACGTCTTTCGGCTGTCATTATGATAACTTTGATGAGTATAATTGACAAAGATAGACTTGGTTACTATACAATGAATCGGTCTTTTTGTATAATTGTTAAAATTCAAATAATACAGTAAGTTCCACTCATAGCCATACCACGGGGTCTCATTGCTAACAAAGAAAATTTGGTTCAAATAAATCTCACTAGATGGCGCGATATGAACGTATCTGTTACTGAATGTGTGTAAAATTCACATTTTCTGGAATTGAACATAAAAATTGTATGTTCTTGTTTAATCAACTCTCCTAAGTACAAAATTATGGAATATTGGGCTCTTAATTCACATTTCAAAGATTATTTAAACGGATCATTTAGAATTGATGCCAATAGATGGCGCATTTTTAATTTGTGAGGCATTCCACTCGATTGTTAAAATTTGCATTGTAACTCATTTTGGTGCAAAAAGACTGTAAAAACGTTGCAATAAATACTATAAAACGAACCTTCACTGTATTTAAAGAAAAAAATATTCACGAACTTAGTAAACCCTTTTACTTGCAAGTCACTGCTAACACCATCTATCTATCACCGTGAAACAGAACCGAACGCGTTCGATGTACAAAAAATAACAAGATTAATCAGATGAAAAACGCTAGTTACGTCGGCACGGTTTCTTTGTATGGGATGAGGCATCTGTATGCTAGTATTATATTATCTGTGGCCATACCCATAATCATCTGTCACTCCAAAAATCCATAAACTATTTACTTAACACTCTGCAATTGTTTCAAAACCATTTCGCGATATTTTACGCTACTGAGTACTAAACAGTATAAAAATGATAAACGACGGAGCGGGGACACAGATACATTCGCTGAAAAAAAGCGCTTTATTGTGTAAAGCGTAATTTAAGGAACGCTTGTACTCTGAAAAATATTCAGCTTGATTTATTTTTCAATTTGTCTTGTTAGTTTAAATTTTGTTTGTCGTAGTGATTTATACATTGTATTAGGATACTAGGCGTACTTTTAGTCACTTTATCACTTTAGTACTTACTTTGGTCACGGGGTCTCATTCCTAAGAAAGAAAGTTTGGTACAAATAAATCTCACTAGATAGCGCGACATGTATTGAAGTGTGTAGAATTTCCAAATATTTTTTTTTGTCTTCATTAATGTTTATTCATATATAATCAACTACTATACGTACGCACACAATTATGGAATAATGAGCTCTTATATCAAATTTCAAAGATGATTGGAATGGACAGTTAATATTTATACTAATAGATGGCGCTGTATTAAATTTCAGAGGTTAACCACTCGACTTTTTAAAATTTGTATTAAAACACATTTTTTTAAATTAAAACTTCAAAGCAAGAGAAAAATACTATTTAAAATAACTCGTCACTTTAAAAAAAAACGAACCGAGTAATAATTATTTAACCACCACAGATTACTACGATCATGGTCATAGAGGAACAACAAAACGCAAGTGTCAACTCAACTTTGAAATTGAGCGACGAAATCTTTTCTGTGATCTTTTAACTTCGTTTGAATCTTTGAGCTTTCGTGATTTTTATTATTAACCTGGACATAAAACGGACTCTGATAAGGTTTTCTGCCTCGATCGACTTTTGGCACGTAAACGGACTCCGACTCCGCTGTTATTACGATTAACTATTGACATTTTCACCTCGGATGCTACGAGTAGTATTGTAGTGTGTGTAACATATCCTCCCTATATAATTGTACTTAGCATGTAAGTTGAGGCATTAAACGTTGGTACTTCGAGTAAGACACTTCTTTCATTTGGTCTCCCGAACACCAAACAGTACATGGCGACCCTGCCTGTAACTGGAGCCGGATCGACCGCGACCACCAACCGCGATTTAATTCGGCAATTATAAACAATAGTGTGACGATGTGTGTTTTATGTGTGGACAAAACGGACGATTTCTCGTAAAATATGTGCCAGTCAACGCAAAGCAAGGAGGAGGTTTTTCTTAACCAAAATGCAGCGGGTGCAAATAACGGACAGGCGCAGCAAAACCTTAGCTGGAATCTGGGTATGAACAGCATAATTTTAACAATCTTGTCTGCTATTGGCCTGATTGTATAACTATACATGGCATATAAATGCTATGAGAAATGCCATAAACAGTGGATAAGGCAGGAAATGTTCCACGCTACGTTCCGGAGTTTCCGAGCCTCATCGGGACACAGGACACCTCTACCGATTACTGCTGAGCGTACCGTGAGTGCAGCTGAATCTTCAGGAAAGTGAGTGCGTAAAGAAATTATCTATAACCAAAATGTGATAGTGCGACAGTACATTAAGTGTTTAGTGTTTTAAAATAAAATGCATTAAAGAGTGCATTAAGTGTTTGGTGTAATTATCGAGAGAACATAATTTTGGACTTTTACTTATAATTTTATTTTTATAATTAATACCCCGATATTATAATTAAACTCAATGTTTAAAATGTTTAAAGGATATGAATGTCAACCTAAAATTAAATTTAATTATAAGAATATGTAGCTACCTATCTTCTGGTAAATAAATATAAACATGTGTTATGGCTGATGAGCTTACTGATATATTAACGCAATTAAAATATATTTAAGAATATCTTACGAAGTTGGGACCAGCCAGAAGATTGGTACAAGATTTAAGTGGTAAATATAACCAAGCTTACGAATTATATAATAAGTTTAATGATATATGTACGAAAATAGAGGATAAGGTATCAAGTGGAGAAGTAAAATCATCAGATCTAAAAGTTTTAGAAGAATTGTATGAACAGATAAAAAATACATACTATAACATAAAATCACTTTGTTCTGTTGTGGAGTCGGAAAGCATCAACTCCAACATGGAAAAATTTAATTTGAAAACAGCAATTTCATTGCTACCTGTTATGACTGGTGACGAAAATGTAACCAAACAATTAATCGCCAACATAGAAATGTATGAGGCTATGTTGGACAATAATGATAAAAAATCATTAATTAATTTTATCTTAAAATCAAGGTTGTCAGAAAATGCGAAATTGCGCATGTCTCAAACTTATTCTTCAATTGCAGAATTAATAAAGGATATGAAATGTTTCCTACTCTCGAAAAAGTCAGATACCGCGATACAAAGTCAATTACAGCGGGCAAAGCAAGGTGGAAAGACATTACAAGATTACGGTAAGGACATCGAGACTATGTTTGTGGACTTGACAATTTCACAGGCCGACGGTGATTCTCAGAAGTACGATATTTTAAAGTCAATTAACGAGAAAAATGCGATTAAAAGATTCTCAGACGGCCTTAGAAATAGTCGTGTCAGTACTATTGTGGCAGCGCGGAATTATTGCACGCTGAAAGATGCTATCAGGGGAGCAATGGATGAAGAGTTATCATCGCAACCAGAAAGTTCAGTCATGCATTTCGGGCACGCCAGAGGTAAGTTTTATAATTTTAATAATCGTAGATATGGTCATCAGAAACAAGTTCATTATATAAGGAGGCCTATGGCGCAGCCGATACGTGGAAGAGGTGCGCGTACGGAAAATAATTCTACAAGCTACCATACAAACAGCCGAGGTAAGCCAAATTACTATTATAAGCGTGGTAGCCGCGGATATCAAAATACATATTATACTCGAGGGAATAGGTTCCAAAATAATAGAAATAGTAATAATCAGATCAATATGGCTCGACCAACAACTGAAAATTCGCAGGAAAACCAGCAGAAAAGTTCGGAAAATATTGAGACTGTGCAAAGGTTTTTTCGTGCATAATGCAATAAATACAATGTGTGACAGTGTAAATTTCGTTCCCATGAGAGTATCTGGCGTTACTCGGAATTGGTTAGTAGATACCGGTGCATCATTGTCCGCCGTGAAATACGAGAAATTAGTTTCGCAAGACATTCCATTTCAATTAGAGAGAATTTGCGTCAGAGGTATTGGTGGGAACATTTATTCGGATGGTTATGTAAATTTGAACTTACAAGTAAATAATACCGAGCTGATTCATAAGTTTTATGTATTTAAAAATTTACCTTGTCGAACAGATGGTATTTTAGGTCAAGATTTTTTAACTAAATTGAATTGCAACTTGAACTTCGAATTAAATACATTATTTGTTCAAACAACTTCAGGAATAATTGTTTTAGACTTACGAATGGGGAAAATCGGCTTTAATAACTTTATAGTAGTACCACCACGGTGTGAAACTATACATTACGTAGATACAAATATAGATCAAGATTGTGTCATATTTCCGCAAGAACTTTGTGAAGGAATTTTTTTAGCGAGCATGATAGTTTCACCAAAGTCAGGGAAAATACCTTTAAAGATTTTAAACACTAGGGACGATTCTGTGAAATTGAGTTATTTCTCACCAAAGATGGATTATTTAAGTAATTATAATATTTGCAATTTTGAAACAAATCCAGTTAACGCAGAAAGAGTAAAAAAGTTATTAGGACTATTACGTTTAGATCATTTAAACACGGAAGAGAGAAAAACTATTGAGAATATATGTGCGAAGTATACGGATGTTTTTTATATGGATGAAGATAAGTTAGGGGTAACTAATGTTTATCAACAAACTATACATTTAAAAGACAATGCAGTACCAGTTTATACTAAACCGTATAGGATGCCTAAATCACTTCAACCAGAAATGGAAAGACAAATTGGTAAAATGTTGGAAGAAGAGATCATAGAAGAATGTCAGAGTGAATGGTCTAGCCCAATACTTATGGTACCAAAAAAGAATGATAATTCGGGAGAGAAAAAATGGCGCGTTGTGATAGACTACCGAAAGTTGAATGAAATAGTGAAGGACGACAAATTTCCATTGCCGAATATAAATGACATATTAGATTCCCTGTCAGGTTCTGTCTATTTCAGTCATCTGGATTTAACCCAATCATATTATCAACTAGAACTTTGTCCGGAAAGTAGAAAATATACAGCATTCACCACAAATAAACAATATCAATTAAAAAGATTGCCAATGGGTTTAAAAATTAGCCCCAGTGCGTTTAGCCGTGCTATGACAGTAGCTATGTCGGGATTAAACTATGATAAGTGTCTTATATATTTAGACGATCTTATTTGCTTTGGCCGTAATATGAATCAACATAATAAGAATTTAGTAGATATTTTCGAAAGATTGCGTAAAGTCAACCTCAAAGTTAACCCTCATAAGTGTAATTTTATGAAAAAGGAATTATTGTACTTAGGACATGTGGTCTCGGCCAATGGAGTTAGCCCAGACCCGGAAAAAACCAAGGCCATTCAAAATTATCATAGGCCATGTAATAGTGATGAGATAAAACGATTTGTGGCGTTTACCAATTATTATCGGAAATTTATTCCTAATTTTGCCCAAATCACTATCCCACTAAATAAAATGTGTCGAAAAGGCGTTCAATTCAAATGGACAGAGGAATGTGAGAACACATTTAAATACCTAAAACAATCTCTCATGTCACCACCAATATTGCAATATCCCGATTTTACACAAGACAATGAATTTATTTTACATACGGACGCATCAGGTGTTGCAATTGGTTCTATCTTATGTAATAAAAATGATTTACCAATAGCGTATGCAAGTCGCACATTAAATAAATCGGAAGTAAATTATCCAACGATAGAAAAAGAGTTGTTAGCAATAGTGTGGTCAGTGCATTATTTTCGGCCTTATATATTTGGAAAAACATTTACTATTAAAACTGATCACAGACCACTAGTATATTTATTTACTATCAAGAGTCCAAGTACTCGGTTAATAAAGTTTAGGCAAAATTTAGAGGAATATGACTTTAAGATTGAGTATGTAAAAGGGGCGAATAATGTAGCTGCAGACGCATTATCTCGCATAGTATTGACATCGGATGAATTAAAGCAGATGGATAGACAATTAATTATTGTTATGACTAGGAGAATGAAGAGAACGCAAGATGATGTGCAAAGAAATCCAGATTCGGTTGTTAACAATTCTTACGATTGCCAGGCTGATCACCCAAATGTCGTAGAAATGCTTAAAAAACCGAATACAGGAGTCGAACTGAGATACGGAACTACACATGATAAGAATTGCGAAGAGATCCGTGAACAATATAACACGTTCTCGTATTTACCATCAAGGTACATAATTTACACAGAAATCGATACTCGATCATGTTCTGCGCGAGCCGCGTTCGTGAGAGGAATAGAATCCTTTTGTAATAAAATGAATATTCAAGAATTATATATAATGAAAAAAAAAAGAATATTTTATTACTTGAATGGTTAACCAATGAAATAAAAAATAATTCAAAGTGGTCCGGACCACGACTTTGTGTTATTAAAGGATTAACAAGAGTAGACAATGTCGATGATAGAAGAGTCATATTAAATGATTTTCATTTACTACCAACGAGTGGACATGCAGGTGTTAGGCGCATGCTAAATAATATTAAGCGGTACTACTTTTGGCCGAATATTTGTGAGGACGTTAAGAAGTTCGTGAAGAGATGTGATAGCTGTCAAAAGCAAAAGCACTCTTTACCAACTAAACAGCCCATGGAGATCACATCCACGGCACAAGGAGCTTTTGATAAGGTATATTTAGATATTGTAGGACCCTTAGAAAAAGATTATCATAATTATTCATATATATTAACAATACAGTGCGAACTAAGTAAATATGTGGAGGCCTACCCTTTAGAAACAAAAGATAGTAGTAGTGTAGCTAGAGCATTTGTAGAAAATTGTATTCTTAGGTACGGGATCCCACGCGAAATAGGAAGTGATAGAGGAACAGAGTTTATATCGAGTACAATGACCGAAGTATGTAAGTTGTTAGAAATAAAGCATATTTCGTCAACAGCATATCACCATGAATCATTAGGATCCATAGAAAACACTCATAAATCACTAAACTCATTTCTAAGAATTCAAACTGATAACAATTCTAGGTTTTGGAGTAATTGGTTACAGTATTGGTGTTTTTCATACAACACTACAGTACATAGTGAAACAAAGTATAGCCCATTTGAACTTGTATTTGGGAATAAATGTAATTTGCCAAGTAATTTAAATACAACTACAGTAGAACCATTATATAATACAGACAGTTATCTATTAGAACTAAAATACCGTTTGCAAAAAACACAATATGATGCAAGACAAAATTTAATTACAAGTAAAGAACTTAGAAAATGCAACTTTGATCAATATGTAAATCCAGTAACTTATAAGAAAGATGATTTAATATTAGTAAAGAACGAGACGGGTAATAAATTAACAAAACCAGTGTATTCAGGTCCTTATAAAGTTTTACAAGATTTATCACCAAATGTAAAAGTACTAATAAAAGGTAAAGAGACATTATACACAAAAACCGTACAAAATTATACCATAAATCAATATAAGTTTGTAATAGCTGTAAGTTGATTAAATTTAAGGAGCACTATAGCAATGGCTATGTAAAGCCAATTAAGGACGTATTAAATAGCACATAGAATTTTAGACATAAGTTTAATAATAAACAAGTAGCACTAAATTTATAACATAAAAAAAAAAAACATTTTTATATTTTTCTAAAATTAACGGGGGAGGTGTAGTGTGTGTAACATATCCTCCCTATATAATTGTACTTAGCATGTAAGTTGAGGCATTAAACGTTGGTACTTCGAGTAAGACACTTCTTTCATTTGGTCTCCCGAACACCAAACAGTACAGTATTATATTATTATCTGTGGTTGATGAAAATACCAAAATTGCTATTTGTATACCTCAATGATATTCTAGTAAACAGATACTTATACACTCACAAAACAACCGGAAAAAGTGTTCCGCGCGGCAGCGGCAGCACACATAGGTACACACTTTTCATTCATTTGACATTTCACTACAAGTCGAAAGGGATGGCTTGATAAAACGAACAAGAATAAAAGAGACAGCTAGTGTTTGTCACTTGCGTGTGAATGTATACAAACATTATTCTGACCACCAATGTTTTTTCTTTTTCTAACCGCCAAATATCAGAATATTAGGAAAAAAAAATGAAATAAATTAGTAAATTGAGGTGTATTGCGTACATACATAAGGTATGAGATACCTTCTGTTTCATGTACTTTGGTATCATAATTGGTACACTTTCTAAATACACACAATGGCATCTTTAAATTTTTGTTTGTGTTAAAAGTAAGCGTATCGCTCTTCGCCATGCGTGGCATAGACTAAAGACGTCCCAATTAGGACGTATTCGAGTCTGCACAACACGCGCGCTCATAACATATCTGTTTACTAGAATATCATTTGTATATCCATAATATTTGAGAAATGCCCTCGATTTCCATGGGGTCCCATCATAAGGTTCTGACTTGGTGACAATGGGACAACCTCGGGAGTATACCGGTCATTGGGTCGTCTTAGGGGCGGAGTTCATTATATACACAAAAAAAAAAAAAACAAAACCGATCCCCAATTGGGAGGTGGGCTGGTTGTAATAACCACCAAACGGCCGCCATGGCCCACGTGCAAAGGTCAATTTGAGGGACTAAGTGCGGAAACCAAACCCCTCTGACATAGAACATAGATGTGGCGACGCTTAGGGGAGGCCTCCAGCAGTGGACGTCTTTCGGCTGACATGATGATGACTATGATGAGTATAATTGACAAAGATAGACTAGGTTACGACACAATGAATCGATCTTTTTCCATAATTGTTAAAATTCAAATAATACAGTAAGTTCCACCCCATACTCATAGCCATACCCATAATCATCTGTCACTCCAAAAATCCGTAAACTATTTACTTAACACACTGCAATTGTTTCAAAACCGTTTCGCGATATTTTTACGCTACTGAGTACAAAACAGTATGAAAATGATAAACGACAGAGCGGGGACACAGATACATTCGCTGAAAAAAAAGCGCTTTATTGTGTAAAGCGTAATTTAAGGAACGCTTGAACTCTGAAAAAGTATTCAGCTTGATTTATTTTTCAATTTGTCTTTTGAGTTTAAATTTTGTTTGTCGTAGTGATTTATACATTGTATTAGGATACTATACTCGGAATTTGAATTCGATTCCAGATTTGACAATTTCAGTGTTGCAACGTTATGACAAGTACTAAATAGTGACGTTGCAAAATTATTCGATATGGAAATGGAATATTTCCGGATCGATTCTTCTCGTTTATAATTTTACTCTCGTAAACTAAGTATATCAGGAAATTAAATATTTCTGAACCGATAATTTAGTTTTGACGATTAATTAACGATCTGAGACTTTTCTTTTATAATTGTGTGTGAAATAAATAAAAAAATGTGATCATGAAGGAACATGACAAATAAAACAGATAGATGTATTATGGTAATAATTTATTTTATATATTGTCGCCGTCATCGCTATCGCTATCGCTGTCACTTTCTGTAACATTTATTATAAATGTGTCAGTGATATTGTCAATTAACATATCTAGCCTACTCATGTTTTCCTCTTCTTTGACAACATGTGATACGCATTTAGACCATTCGGTAGCCGTAATTTTTTGAATGCCTTCCTGAAATAAATTTCTCACGTCTGTCAATTTGAAAGTTTTATTATTTTGAGCTACATGCCCCTTTACCTGCGCCCATGTCAATTCGATAGGGTTTAGCTCGCAATGGTAAGGGGGCAGTTTTAAAACCGTGATCCCATGTTGTGCTGCCATTTCGTCTACAGCGTACTTATTAAAAGACTCGTTATGTGGAATCAGTTCTAAAAGCGTAGCTTTAACCATATCTGGTTCGTAATGAATATTTTTATTTAAAAGCCAATCTTGAATGGCAGCTTTTTCCAGCTCATTTTTGGTGCCGTTTCCAATTTTCGGGAGTGATAAGGTGCATTATCCATCACCACAATTGAGTTTGGTCTTAATTTTGGTAAGACTCCAGCGAACCACTCCTCAAAACAAACTGCATTCATCTCATCATGGTAATCTTCACAATTTTTCTTTGCTTCAAAAATCATGAGCCTCTCTTCCAGGAAGCCTTCTTCACTACCTATATGGCTAATTATGAGACGTTTGCCTTTTCCAGATGGATTTTTTAATCCAGTGGTCAGTCCCTCCAAAAACGCTTGTCGAGATGATGTGACTTTCTTGTCCACCCAAGTTTTTTTTACAGTATGACCTTAAAATAAATATAGTACATGAACATTCAATATTACTATTAAATTTAATGTAAAATGTATATAAATTCATTTTGTGTATAAATGTTAGCCTTACCTGCGTTAACCCAAGTTTCATCTTGATAATATATATGTCTCCCTTCTCGTCGAAACTGAGATATAGATCGCAAGTAACGCTGGCGCCATGTTATTATATCATTTCGATCAATAAGTGTGCTCTTGCGTGACCGTGCAACAAATTTAAAATTTAGATGCTTCAAAATTTTCCTGAGGGTGTCTTTGGAAATCTTGGGCATTTCTGAATCATCGTTCATCACCTGTAAAATCTAAAATAGTAAGTTTTATAATAGCTTGGAATCATTACTTATATATAAAAGATGTAGGTATAAAATAATACTGTCTGACTGATTGACTAACCTTTGCAATGGTTGGAGGTTCATTTTGGTAAAAGAACTGATGAACAATTCTTCGTATTGCAGAGAATGTAAATTCATCAATTTTATCTTTGAAACTTCGCTTTGATCCAGTTTTTTTAGGAGGAGTTGGCGGCGCACCTTTATTATTATTATATTTTTTTTTTATTATCAATAGGCTCGCGCTTGACCACTATCTCACCTGATGGAAAGCGATGATGTGGTCGACGGTGAAGCACGCTTGCCTAGAAAAAACCCATTCACTCTTGACTTAAAGACCCCTAGATTGTAGCTATCGGGAAACACAGACTCCGGCAGGGAATTCCACTCCTTAGCTGTACGCATATTAAAAGTGTCCCCAAAACGTTTTGTGCGTATGGGTGGGATGTCCACCATGTACCGATGACGCATCACCGTGCGTCTGGTTGTCCGATGATGGAACGGGCTGGGCGGAATTAAATCATGCAATTCCATCGCACACTCCCCGAAATGTAACCGATAAAATACCGACAAGCTGGCAACTCGGCGACGATGTTCAAGGCTCTGGAGCTTTGATTTGACCAGTGCTTCATCGCCGATGAGTCTCTTGGCCCGCTTTTCGATCGAATCTAGTGCATCTAGCTGATATTTGGCAGATCCGTCCCAGAGATGAGAACAGTACTCCATGCACGATCGAACTTGCGCTTGATACAAGTTGAGCAGCTGTTCCGGCGTGAAGTACCTTCGCACCTTCGCAAGGATCCCCAACTTTTTGGCAGCCAGCTGAGCCTTTGCCTCAATGTATGGCCCAAAATTGAGAGTTGATGTCAGCGTAACGCCAAGAAGCTCAAGATGGTCCGTTATTGGCACGGTTACATTACTTTATTTACTTCCTTCAAAACGTTACAAACAGAGCGTGAGGTTATTCCCAATATGTCAGCAACTTTGCTCATACATTCATTTTCTTCCACAACTTCAAAGGCCTCCAATTGCGCAGAAATTTCATTTTTCACGTATTTGTAGGCGTTGCGGATCATTACTTTTTCAGTAACAGTGAAAGCTTTTCGAGGACGTTTTTTTCTTGGGGACAAGAAAACATCCACGTCTTTTTGTGATGTACTTGGCTGAGGATCCATTTTGATGGAAAACCAAAACAAATTGATTCACTCAAAGTTCACAAAAAACTATAAACGTAACAACAAACACAACGTAACAACACTTTAAAAAAAAACCCAATAAAATATCGATTCGCAATGAAATAAGATATTCGTGCAGTCACACTGGGAGAATGAAGCCGAATGACACGATAAACAAAATGGCGATAGCTGCACGAGCGCGCACGGGTTGCCAATACTGAAAACTATCGAGGCTCTTGTAGTATAAGTTTTGTTTTTAATATAAAAACAAAAATATTAACTTTTTATAAAATAGAGCAGCGATTACTAATTTATAAATAATTATTATGAATAATTATGTATTTATTTAAATAAAAATCAATAATTTAGCCTTTAATTGGCACACTGATGGCACACACACTGATTGTTTATCGATTTTTGTGTTCATCACTACACTATTATATGTGGTATCATTATTTCATAAAATGACTGTAGCTAATGTCAAATCTGGAATCGAATTAAAATTCTGACTTTAGGCGTACTGTTAGTCACTTTATCACTTTAGTACATACCGCACGCTTAGAATTATAGGGACCTAATCCAAAATTTAGTGATTTTGAGTTAGATTCATAATATGGCTTAAGTTGACCATCTTCATCGACTTATTATTATAACAGGGCCCTATTCAGGCGTAACAGGGACGAAATGATACTTGGGTCTCTTTTACTCCGTCCACTTCAACCGCCTGTGGTCGGTCAAAGAGAGACAGAAACAGTAATGCGCCGCGAGTGTAGTAAGCAGGTTGCCACGTGTTCGCTAATGTGAAGACCTAAACCGAATTAGGCCAGTACAATATCGAAAAAAAGATAAGTAGATGTAACAATTTTAAATAACGTAAATACCCATTTTGGATTGTGTCTACTTGTTACAGAAATTTCAATATTTAACTGTGACTTATTTGTTATTAAGACATTCTTTTATTGAAAATAATTATAACCTAAAGACGCAATCGTCATTTGGTCTATGTCATTATTAAATTAATGTTTATATTAAAAACTAACTTATGATTGTGTCTTTCACATTTTTTATATTATTTTATTATTACATTATTTTAGTGCAATTTAGTATTAAATACCTTTTTTAAACATTAACATTTATTTTATTAAACATTTAACATTAAGTGTAAAGGCTCCTGCCCTTACATTTTGGTCCTTCGAGCCGTTAAGAGTAGAATCAGTGCCGTGGTACGTTTCACTCGCGGAAACATTTGAACATTAAACAGAACATTCAACAAAACAGTGAGAACAGTGATAGTGAGTGAGAACTACACAGATCGGGGTGAAGTATAAGCAGCAAGCGTAAGCAGCGAATCCGGTGAGCACGTTCCATATTACTTATTTTTCTGAAATTTTGGATTTATTGTGAGCACAAACCACCGTTAACAACAATGGCTTCTTACGATGCTTTACTTAGCTTGCAATCTACAAATCTTGATGCTATCAAAAGAATAAACGAAAACTTTAAGAAAGATAGTTCTACACGTAAAACCACTCTTGAATATCATGATGACAGACTTCAAAAGCTGGAGGGGTATTGGAGTGAGTTTAAAAAGAACGACATACAATTAGCTTTGTTTGAAGGCAAAAAGTCTGGACCTTATTACGAGAATCGCATTTACGAGCGTCTGGAACAAATATACGAAGAAACGAAGTGTATTATAATGAAGTCGAAACAAAACTTATTGGCGAAAATCGATGACGACCAATTTGCTTCTTTTAGCCAGTTACAAAAACAAGAAGAAAGGTCATGTGCCCAAGAGAATGTTCCAGAACAACAGGAGAGCGATGAGATCGCGGAAGATGCGAAGAACACGTCATACAAAGAGTTAGCCGTGGACCAACGGACTAAAGATATGATGAATGAGCAGCGGTCAAACATCAAGGCGTTTGAGAGAACAGTACGGAACATGGACATTGAACATTTAAAAGAAAAGTGGCAACTTGAAGATAAGTTGAGGACAATAACTCAACGTTGGGAAAAAGTTGATAGTACTTATTGGAAGCTTGATAACATGTTGGACAACACGCAAGCATTTGAAAGTGATTACAACAGATTAGAAAGGCTGTATGAATTCAGCAAGGAACAAATAAACAAGAGGATTTGGGATAACAAACATCAGGAAAAATCCACTCCCAAAATTGAACTTCCGATTTTCAGTGGTAGCTATGCTCAGTGGACAACATTCAAGGACTTATTTGAGGAAATCGTGCATCGTAACACTTTCATTTCAAATGCTCAAAAAATGCAACATCTGAAAGCGAAATTGAAGGGAGAGCCCGAGCGGTTAATACAGCACATGAACATCAGTGCTGATAACTACGAAGCTAGTTGGCAGATTCTTCAACAGAGGTATGATAATAAGAGGCTATTATTTACCTACCAAGCAAACATTTTACTGAGTCTACCCAACATACAAACCCCAACGGCATCTCTACTGAAAAGAATGCATGACACGACCATTGAGTGCCTTCAGGCTATTAAAAATCTGCAGTACGACACTTCTAGTTGGGACCCCTTAGTAGTTTACATATTATTGCAAAAGCTGGACGCAGACACACGCCAGTCATTCAATGAATCCATGAAAAATCCAAGGGAAATGCCACCACTAAACGAGTTCCTGAATTTAATTGAAACCAAGTTCATGTCAATGGAATCGGGTACAAACCCGAACCGCCCACGAAACTTTAACAGTCAACAGTTAAGCTTTCAACCGAAAACAGTTCACAATGCAAACATACAGCAAGCCTAAGGTGCAGCAACAGCCCATTCAAGGGGGAACTAAGAACATGCCGAGAACATTCCATAATAAGCAAGCATTTCATAATTCCTTCATAACTTGTCCGAAATGTAATAAACAACACGGGCTCTACAATTGCAGAGAATTTTTATGTATGTCACCAGAAGAAAGGTTAAAGACCGCTAACAACCTACATGTATGCCTAAATTGCCTATTTAGTCATAACGGCGAAAAATGTTCGTCAGAAAAAAAGTGCAAGCACTGCGATGAGCCGCATAGCAGCATTTTGCATGAGGCGATTGGAATTGCAAAATCGAGAACCGGCAGGGCTAATGTAGGTCAACAATTGAACACGCACTTAGCACATGACAACTCAAATGAGGTACTGCTAGCCACGGCCCAGGTCAAAACAATAGCCTATGACGGCACTACGATCATTTTACGCGCTTTATTAGACCAGGGCTCTCAGGTTAGCCTAATTACAGAAAATGCTGCACAAAGATTGCAATTAAAACGAGACAAGATGAGCGCGGTGGTGTCAGGTATTGGTGCATCAGCCACCACCAAGTGTAAAGGAGTGCTCCATCTTAAATGCCAAGCAATATACAATGATTTTAACATTAACATTAATGCACTTATTATGAAGGCAATAACAAATAAATTGCCAAGTAAAACAATAAATAAAGGTAGTTTTGAACACATACAACATTTACAACTCGCTGATCCTGATTTTAACATATCTCAGGATATAGATTTACTATTGGGAGCCGATGTATATTCCGAAATATTGTTAGAGGGGCTAATAAAAACAAACACGTCATCCATCATAGCACAACAAACCCAATTAGGCTGGGTGGTATGTGGTAATTACAAAACATTCAATTGCCATGTAATTGTCAACAACATTCAGGATCTGGCCCAATTCTGGGAACAGGAGTCCTTACAAGAAAACAAAGAAGATGTGGACCCTGACAACAAGTGCGAACAGCTGTACAAAGAAACAACAACACGACTTTCTGACGGGCGATACCAAGTTCGTCTCCCCCTCAAGGACAATTTTATTGAACCGCACCACGGGGTTGTGCGGCCAGGTGCTATCACAACGAAACTTAGAGTTGTGTTCAACGCGTCGGCAAAAACCAGCTCAAAACACAGTCTTAATGACTTAATGGAGGCGGGACCGAATCTACAAAAAGATATCCTTAGCATCTTGCTGAAATGGAGACAATACAAATACGTCTTAACATCAGACATTGAGAAAATGTACCGATTTATAATGGTACATCCAGAACATCAACACTTACAGAAAATTGTGTGGAGGAATTGTCCACGGCAACTGCTAAGAGAATATCAACTACGTACTGTCACCTATGGTACTAAGGCCGCTCCGTTCTTAGCACTCCGAACACTTCAACAGCTAGTAATGGACGAAGGCGACAAGTACCCGGAAGCTAAAAACATCTTACTCAACCAATTTTTTGTAGATGATGCGTTATTTGGAAAGGATACCATGGACGAGGCCCGAGATACAAGAGACCAACTTATACAGCTATTGAAAGAAGGAGGCTTCAATCTCAGAAAGTGGTCGAGTAACGAACATCAACTGCTAGAAGATCTGCCAAAACATATGATTAGCCCAGTCAGTTTAAGCTTCACAGAGGCATCAGCTTCCAAAGCATTAGGCTTGGCATGGGATCCGAAACAAGATGAATTTATATTTTCACCTACATTAAAAAACAAAAACAACATTGGCATTAACAAAAACTCGTCAAAACGGCAAATCTTAAGCGACATATCAACAATTTTTGATCCCTTGGGGTTGCTATCCCCAATAACAATCAAGGCAAAAATTTTATTCCAACAAATCTGGAAGTACAAAATCGAATGGGATGACACTGTTCCGGATGGAATAGAAAAGGAATGGAGAACACTAAAAACTGAGTTAACAAATATGCAACCTTTCAAAATTAACCGATGGCTAGGATTAGAAGCAAACAAGGATTGGGAATTACACGCATTCTGTGACGCATCGGAAAAAGCGTTCTCGTGCGTAGTGTACAGCAAAGTTACAGAGGGAAAACAGCAACAAATTGCATTGGTTGCGGCAAAAACAAAAGTCGCTCCAATCCAAAAACAACAAACACTGCCCAGACTTGAGCTATGCGGTGCTCAACTATTAGCTCAACTGGTCAAGAAAATAAAACATTGCCTCGACAAACCTAACATTAAAGTTACAGCATGGACGGACTCAATGATCGTGCTTGGCTGGCTGAAGGGCGATGTCTCGCGATGGAAGGCCTATGTCGGACACAGAGTTCAGGCGATAACATCAATAGTGCCCGCAGGGAATTGGAAGCACGTAAGATCGGAGCAAAACCCGGCCGACTGCGCGTCACGTGGACTACTACCTTCTCAGTTACATAAGTTTGCTCTGTGGTTTGATGGCCCCGAATGGCTTTACAGTGAAGACATCCCTGAAACATATGCCACGATTAAGACACCAGAAATTGAAGTTAAAAAGGTGCATGCAGTTACGTCAAGAACTACTGAAAACGTGAACATTGTAAGAGAACTCCTTAACAAGAACAGCTGTATTATGACTATAATACGTATCGTAGCTTGGGTGTCGCGTTTCATAACAAACACGTCACAAAACAATCGTCACAGGGAAGACGCAGCTATGAATCATACAAACATGAATGACCCGCCCGCGTCAAAACAATGTAATTTAACACTTGGTGATATTCGATGCGCCACTAACATAATTATAAAACATGTACAAAATGAACATTACGGACAAGAAATCCAAGATTTGCAAACAAAAGGAAGGGTAAGCAACAATAGAGGACTTCAGAAACTTTGCCCTTACCTAGATGCAAATAACATATTACGCGTTGGAGGGAGATTACAGAATTCAAACTTACCTGAAGAAACAAAACACCCTATTATTATCCCAAAAAACAGCAAGCTGGCATATCTTCTGATTGCCCGTGCGCATGTGTTAACACTACATGGTGGAGCGAGACTAACTATGGCTACATTGAGACAAAAATATTGGATAACAGGAGGAAATAACACGGTTAAAAAATACCTGCAAGACTGTGTAAAATGTTGTCGCTTTAAGCCATCGAAACAATACCAATTAATGGCCGACCTACCCAGTGAGAAGATAACGCAATCACCACCATTCTATCACATAGGGGTGGATTTCACAGGATTTGTTAGTGTTAAACTAAACAAGGGTCGAGGCGTCAGAACGAGTAAAGGTTATGTCGTTGTATTCTTATGCATGGCAACAAAGGCGGTGCATTTGGAACTTGCATCAGATCTAACGTCACAAACATTTATACTGGCTCTCAACCGCATGATTGGACGACGAGGCTGTCCGAAACATATTTACTCCGACAACGGAACAAACTTTGTTGGAGCCGAAAGGGAGTTAGCCAAACAACTACACATCTCACAAACATTTAACAACGACACTTTATTGAAAAGGAACACCGAGATGGGGATAGAGTGGCATTTCAACGCCCCAAGCTGGCCGACTGCGGGAGGACTTTGGGAGGCTGCAGTTAAGTCTATGACTAAAGCGTGTCCTAGGAGAGCAAACGTTGACATACGAAGAGTTTTTAACACTGCTTACTCAAATCGAAGCCTGTATGAACTCTAGACCACTTTGCCCTTTAACGGAGGATGTGGACGATATTGATTATCTTACTCCAGCACATTTTTTAATTGGCCGACCAGTAACATTCTTACCATCGGAACATTTCGAAAAGCAAAACATCAACATTCGACATAGGTTGCAGTTACTAAACAAAATGAAACAAGGGTTTTGGACCAGGTGGTCGTCAGAATACCTGCAACAACTTCAAGTTCGTAGTAAATGGCTGAACAAAACAAATAATTTATCAATAGGGGATATTGTCTTGATCAAAGAAGACAACCTTCCTCCTGCAAAATGGGCACTTGGGCGAATACAGGAAGTTCACCCGGGGAGAGACAATCTAGTCAGAGTTGTGACGATGAAAACAAAAACAGGACTGCTAACCAGACCAATAACAAAATTAGTCAAACTCCCTATATCTGAATCGCATATAGAAATACCTGACACCACCACCAATGACAAAATCTGCACTGAAAATCAAAAATCTACAAAAACCACACCACCAACCGCCAGGAAACAACGATTTAAATCAAGGAATATAAGTTCCCGCCTTCTATGTATACTCGTAACATTACTAACATTATTTAAGCCCACATATCAAAGCAACGACGCCATAAATATCACACCGTTTGAACCAAATAGAGCCGTGTACTTTGACAAAATCGGAAATTTGCAAAGCGTACACGATGAATGGAAGATTGTTACTTACTATAATATGACATCTTACTAGCAAGGCATGGCAAACATACATAGAGTTGTAAAACACCTGGGAGAAAGGCGTGAGCAATTTGCATACCAAACGATGTGCAAAACCATCATGACTGAATTCAAACAGGAACTCAACGAACTTGATCATAACAATTACATGTTGGAAACACATCATGGGCAGACAAAGGGACGCGTTACCCGAGGTCTTGTCAATGGAATAGGTTACCTTGCAAACAGCCTATTCGGCGTGCTAGATGAAAGGTTCGCTATACAATATAAAAAGGACATAGAAACATTGTGCGGGAATTTAAGGGATTTGCCGAATGAAAACTTCAGGAATACTCAGTGCAAAAAAAATGACTATAATAGGTGTTGACTACACGGGTTAAGTACAGCAAGTGAAAAATATGAACAAAATAATACATTTGCGCATCGCAATTAGAGGTAATTGCTTATTAAGTGAGTTGCTGCCATGCTGTGATGATCAGGCGCTCCAACATGCCCCCGGGCGTTGAAAGCAACGGTTTCAACCAGATTCCGAAGACACGGGCAATGGGCAGATTCTGTTGAAGGCTCGTCGAACGACACCAGTGGACGTCTGAATGTCTGCGACACGAGCAATGCCATCCGTTCCTGGGTGAACAGCCACAATTCGTCCAAGTCTCCACTTCAGAGGCGGCAGACCATCCTCCTTAATCACGACCAAGGAGTTTAGTTTTAGACCATCCTTGCAGGAACGCCATTTGGACCGCACTTGTAATTCTGCAACATACTCCTTACTCCATCTGCTCCAGAAGTGTTGGCGGAGTTGTTCAATTCTTTGGAATCGAGACAGATGGTTGACAGAGTTGTCCTGGTAGTCAGGTTGCGGCAACGAAGTTAAAGGCCGTCCAACAAGAAAATGTCCTGGCGTAAGCGGTGTAAAATCTGCTGGATCTGAAGACAACGGTGTAAGTGGACGAGAGTTCAAGATGGCTTCAATTTTAGTTAATGCGGTGTAAAGCTCCTCGAAAGTCAAATTACAATTTCCCAACACTCTTTGAAGGTGGTATTTTGTTGACTTGACACCCGCCTCCCAGAGTCCGCCGAAATGCGGTGTATAAGCGGGTATAAAGTGGAACCTGATTCCATCGTTCGCTGCACTTTCACCCAAGGACGAACTATTTAATTTTAAAAATTTAGAAAGGTCGTTGTACGCACCGACAAATGAGGTACCGTTATCCGAAAAAATATCAACGGGTTTACCTCTCCTAGAAATAAATCGATACAAAGCTAGTAAGTAACTATTGCTAGTTAAATCGCCAACAAGCTCCAAATGAATGGCCTTGGTTGTAAAACAAATAAAAATTGCGACATATACCTTTATTAGCCTACATCCACGACCTTGACGACTAGCACACATAATAGGGCCGGCATAATCTACGCCCGTGCTCTCAAAGGGATAACCTGGACGAAGGCGTTCTTTTGGTAAGTTACCCATTAACGGAGGTACGACCTTACCCTTCATACGATGACACAGAACACACTTATGATAACAGGCCTTCGCCAAGTTGCGACCTCCTATTGGCCAGTAAGATTCCCTAATGGAAGCTAGCAGTAATTGCGGGCCAGCGTGCATCAGCCTTCGGTGCTCGAAATAAAATAATAATTTTGTAAACTCATGAGTGGACTGTAATAAAATAGGGTGCTTTTTACTGTAAACAAAATTAGAATTATCGAGACGTCCTCCTACTCGCATTATATTTTTATCGTCCAAAAAAGTATTGAACTTTAGAAGGGCGCTCCCTTTAG
The DNA here is from genome assembly GCA_964057195.1 of Orthosia cruda. NCBI lineage: Eukaryota > Metazoa > Arthropoda > Insecta > Lepidoptera > Noctuidae > Orthosia > Orthosia cruda. The sequence continues at coordinate 3,460,428 of OZ059847.1, read as the reverse complement.
GTAAGCTCCTTTTATTTAAAAGTAAGTCGTACTCGGGAAACGATTGAGATTGACTTTGAATAATGACTACGTTTAATGCATCTTGTAAATCATCATGTGCCAAATAATTAGTCTTTGGATAATGTTTTCTACATACCTTAATAAATCGCAATAGGTAAGCAACAGAACGTATAAGCCGTGAGTAATTAGAATAACGACTAAAATCAATTAAACCCTCACTTTTTGAATAATTAATAACAGCATTTAACACTACATTAGGTCGAGTCTCCGGTAACGTTTCAAATACTGGAGATTTAATTTGAGAAGGCCACTCAGATTGGTCTAGTCCTAAGAATGTTGGTCCATACCACCACAGATCTGAACCCTGCAGAACACTGATTTCCACACCACGAGAAATTAGGTCTGCTGGGTTTTGATCGGTTGGGACGTGCCGCCATGTACAGTTACCCTCCTTATCCAAAACTTCAGCAACGCGGTTGCGTACAAACGGTTGAAGTTTGGTAGGCATCATCTGTAACCATCCCAACACGATGGTCGAATCAGTCCAACAATAGACCCGACTGATCTTCACTCGGAGTGAGCTCATCACCTTCTCACAGAGACGGGAACCGATTACCGCACCACACAACTCCAGTCGCGGGATTGTTGTAGGCTTTATGAGAGCCACTCGACTTTTGGCCATCAATAAACGAACCAAATGCTCACCCTTATCATTAACACTACCAATGTAACGCCAAACAATCCGTTGCAAATACCTATCTGACGGGTGGACTACTATTTGTCTATACATCTTCTCCACATCCGCAGATAAGACATACTTGTGGAATCTGAACCGAAGAATTATAGACAATAGATCGTCCTGTACAGTTGGCCCGACCATCTGAAGGTCATTTAAGGACACTCCCGTACAACAACTTGCGTTAAAGACAACACGAAGTTTGGTCGTGCTACTCGACTCACGTAGTATTCCGTGATGCGGAATAAAATAACCAATACACAAATTGGGGTTATTAATTTTTGTCATATGACCGAGTGACTCGTATTCTAACAAAAACTCATGATACATTTTATTAAAGTCTGGCTTAACCTTTAATCTACGCTCTAAAGAATGTAAACAATGTGCAGCTTTCATAAAAGAATTGCCCAGAACTAAAGGATCTTTCTTAAGGGGTATGCGAACACAAAAACGACCATCAGACAATCGCGTCGTATTTTTAACGAAATTATCCTCACATGACTTTTCTTCGGGCATGTAAGAATTGGAATATTTCGCATTCACCTCCTCTAATTGCCAAAACTTTGTCAATTCTGTTCTAAGCCTTTCCCAGTCACTGTCGCCAACGGAAATAGTTTTAGAAAAATTACAATTTACATCATTCGACAGCAGTGAAATATAATTTTGAGTAATTGGACCGGAAACTATCCATCCTAAACGGGTTTCACATAATACTGGTTTTCCGGTACCTAACTTTAGACGTTGCGATCCTAACAACTCCCAATAAAGGTCAGCACCTATTAATATGTCAATATTAGCAGGCTTATAAAAAGTAGGATCATGGTCAAATAATATTCGACGGTATGTCGAAATTAGAAATGTTAATTTCACGGCACGGTACGTTACTCGTAATATATGGCAGAACAAAACAATGAAGTTCGAACGTAAAACTATCATCCAATGACGTCATCTTAACACGACATGTTTTGCCTACGCGCGAAGTGACATTGTTAATGCCAATAATGGATTTATTTATTTGTCTAGTTGTTAAACTGAGTTGTTTACATAATCTGTCCGTTATGAATGACGAGGTGCTACCGCTATCCAGAACCGCGCGAACGAGATGCACATAGCCATTGTGGTCCCGCAGTTTGATCAGGGCGGTCGACAACAACACATCTCGCTGCTTATGATCACGGGGAGATGCAATGTTTGTTGACAAAGCTACGTTATTTGTATCAGTGGTAGTAGACGGTAAGACAGATGCAGAGGAGTTGTTATTTGAATTATCACGAAGTGTATTCGCAATAGTGATTTTAGAATCTATGTGAATTAGTGTGTTATGCCTACGTTTGCATAGTTTGCAACCTGGTTTTTTACATTTGTTAGCATAGTGACCTGAGCGAAAACAGTTGAAACAAACTTTATAACTGGGTAGTAATTTGAGACGATCGTCATTGCTTAATGCGAGAAACTGTGGACAATTATTTAAAGTGTGATCATTGTTATTACATTTAGGGCACACTTTAGGGTCTAATTCAGTGCTAGAACTATTAAGGGATTGGGCTGCTACCATAGACTTGACCGTAGGGCTTGATTTACCTGGCGTTTGGCAATGATTATGGCGAACAAGTTCTAAGGTCTCGATTAGATCGGCTCGATTACGTAGGAATTGCATAAATGCGTCGAACTTACTCGTGCTATCTTTGTCCTTCCTACCTTTGTACTCCTCCCACTCACGATAAGTCCTTTGATCAAGCTTACGTGTTATAATATAAATCAATAGTGTGTCCCAATATTTAACAGGCTCCCCTAATGACTCTAAAGCTCGCAAATCTTTATTTAGGTTATCGATTAAACTCTTTATAGCAACAGAAGATTCCCTAGAGATAGACTCGACATTAAACAATGCTGATACATGATTATGAACCAATAATCCTTTGTTGTCAAATCGATCACATAACAACTTCCATGCCACAGAGTAATTGCTCGAAGAAAACTCGATAGATTTAATTACTACTGCAGCAGTTCCCTCAAGAGATGCTCTCAAGTAATGGAACTTATTAATTTCGTCAATGTCATCGTTACAATTAATTAGGCTAGTAAAGGTATCGCGAAACTCCAGCCAATTAGAATATAAACCGCTAAACTTTGGTAACTGGATTGTTGGCAATTTAACTGGCTTGTGCACGCTAGCATGTGTGCTTTTACAGCTTTCCATCGATTTACTATCCTTATTAAAATCACTCAGAATATTCTGGGCTCTAGACAAGGATTTATAATAAAGAGACTCAAATTCAGAACGCTCAGAATATTGTAATTTGAAATCATCTACAATGCATTCCAGACGTAACTGTACCTCATCATACTGCTCGTACAACGACTCGATCTTGCCCATGCGCAATTGCAATTCTGAAACATCACAGTTTGATAACTCTTTGTCCTTGAGTGAGTCCAGAAAGTGGACAAACGCAGTCAAACGACCCTTGAAGCTGCCTCGCTTTTTGATTAAATCCCTTTCCTCAGACATGCTGGGAGATGAGTGTTGTCAACCTGAAATTGATACAGGAATACAATTGTAAAAGACGAATAATATGACCTTAATACACTCATAAAACTACACCTAAGTGCAATAGCAAAACAACATAAACCTAATGATGTAACTACCCAACGGTATAAATAAACTATACATACAATCCAGATCCAAACTTATTATTTGCAAAACTATGACGCTAACTTAGTAATAATTAGGCACGATTAGTGTTTTAACACTAATCGTTGTTGAATACATAAATGATTCTAAATAAGTAATAATAACTTTACTATGTTTTAACAATGACTTGCAATAATATCAAGCACTCACAACTTATAATATGTATTATGTTAAGATACCTGCTAATAATATAATGAACAACTACTGTTTTGTAGATAGTTACGTGAATTAGTTACAGCTTTATAACTTAAGTTTAATTGATGTAGCATACAAGCTAACTATACTATAATCAGTATGATATTAAACTTAATTTTGCTGATGAATATAATACTAATTACACTGCAACAAGTACCTAATGATTTTCATATAACACAATACAATCGGTAGTACAATAAATAAAACTGACCTTTTATGAATATTTACTTTCACTTATACTACCTGAGTGTTGGGTGACGATATTAGACTTAATTTTATGTAACTTTAACGCCGTACACCGCTAATAGTTTGCTCGAGATCACTCCAATCCACCGGCAATTAACCTCCACGGCACGTGGATAATAAAATCCTTAATTCCTTGATTATGATCGCTGATCTTCTTGATATAAAACGTTATCCAGCTCGTTACGGACCATGTGCGGGAATTTAAGGGATTTGCCGAATGAAAACTTCAGGAATACTCAGTGCAAGAAAAATTACTATAATAGGTGTTGACTACACGGGTTAAGTACAGCAAGTGAAAAATATGAACAAAATAATACATTTGCGCATCGCAATTAGAGGTAATTGCTTATTAAGTGAGTTGCTGCCATGCTGTGATGATCAGGCGCTCCAACAAACATTGCAAAATAATAGAGACCATTTATTGAACCTGATCAAAGGTCAAACATCAATCATTGAGGCACATAATAACATTTTAAAGAGAAATGAAGAGACGATGAACACTCAATTCAATCTCTTAAACCAACATCATAACGCTACCGAGAACTATTTGCAGAAATTGGGTAATGTTGTTGAGCAAGAGGAAGCTTTGAACTACTTCAACACAATGGCTCTGACTAGTTCAACAATTCTGTCTAAACTGCGCCACATCCAACACATGCTTTTAGACACAGCTATTAACATTCACCATGGTCATTCACCTCCTATTTCAACACAGATTAATAATTGCCCTAAATTTGGCGATATCATTTGTTTTCGAGAATAAAGTAGAATCACGAAACTATTATTCGCTACACAAGAATCTTTCAGACCCTTTACTGTCGGATACAATCTGTTTAAAATTATTTCACCAAAACGTATGTGGCATAAATAATAAAAAACTTGAACTTGAATCATATATTGAAACTTTTTGTAAAGGCTTGGACTATGTTTGTATAACAGAACATTTTTTGAATGATAAATCTATTAATTTATTTCAATTAAGCAATTATAACTTAGTGTCATATAACACAAGAACAAACAAAAAAAGAGGTGGTAGTCTTATTTTAGCGATGATAAATAAAAAATGTGAAAATATTGATGCAATGCAGAAGTTATACAGATCAGAAAGTTTTGAAGTTTGTGGTGTAAAGGATTTTGAGACAGGTTTAAATATTTGTTGCTGTTACAGAAGTCCAAATGACAAAAATTTTGACAGTTTCTTAGGAAGCCTAGAAAAATTGTTAGAACATTTTATTGATAGGAAGTGCGTTATATTTGGCGATTTTAATGTTGACATACTTGTGGAAAGTAAAAAGTCTTTTGAATTTATAAGTATATTAAAGTCTTACAATTTTAGGCACCTTATAAATACTCCTACTTTTATTCGAAATAAATCATACTCTTGCATTGACAATGTATTGACTAATATTTCCGACGACGATATAGAGCAGTGTTTGGTAGATCACAATGGACTAGCAGATGGCCATGGCGGCCTTCTTTGTAATATTATACTTGATAAGATTGATAAAAAGACAAATGAATCTCAACATACCATATTGATTAATAAAAGAACATTTAACACAAAAAATAATGCTGCTTTTAAAAGGAGCTTTCAAAATAAAAATAATAATATCGTAGGCATCAATACATTTCTCAATTATTTTAATAAAATGTTTCGTGAGTGTTACCCAAAGAAAAGTAGGAAAGTAAAACTGATGCACAATAATCAGATAAAGTGGATTACTAAGGGAATTAAGGTGTCAAGCAAAATGAAAAGAATATTATGTTCGGGCACCACCAATAATACTAGTGTTTATAATTACAAAATAAATTACATAAGAACCTATAGAAGAGTTTTAAAGCACGCACGAAAGTTAGCCATATCACGTCATCTCAACAAAGCCAAAAACATATCAAAGGAGACATGGAAGATTGTAAATGAACAGACAAAGAGAAAGCAAAACAAAGTTAGAAGAAAACTTGTTCTAAATATTGACAACAAGGTGGTTACAGATCCACAAGAAATAGCGGATACTTTTGTTGATATGTTTGTGTATAAATCATCACTTTTAAAAACAGAAAAAGAAAGAGCGATATCCTTCCTAAGAAACTCAACACCGAGAGCAGAAAGTGAGATGACATTCAGTGTGACAACACCACAGGAAATCGCACAAATTGTACGTAAGATGGCAAACAAAAAGTCTTGTGGATACGATGAAATGCCGATATCGGTGATCAAGGATAACATAGAAATATTAGCGTATCCCCTATCTGAATTCATTAATAAATGTATTGAAGAGTCTGTTTTTCCAGAACAACTTAAATTGGCAAAGGTGGTTCCGCTATACAAAAAGGGCACAAGAACGGATCCTAAAAACTACCGGCCAATATCCTTATTGCCAATTTTATCAAAAATTTTTGAAAAAGTTATGAAGACTAGGTTAATGGCGCACTTAAATTTAAATAGAATAATTAACTTTAGACAATATGGATACCAAAAGGGAGTAGGCACTTCAGATGCGATAGATAATCTTATTAATGACATTATTGGTAAATTGAATGGCAAAATGAAAGTGGCTGGCTTGTTTATTGATTTAAGTTCTGCGTTTGACACAGTAGATCACGACCTGCTTCTGGCTAAACTAGAGCATTATGGCATTAGAGGTAAAGCGTTAAAACTATTGACATCTTATTTAAAAAACCGTAGAATGTACGTAGAAATAAAAGACATTAATGCAAAAAATTTTGACATAAAGTGTGTGAGTGAAGTAATATATAAGTCAAAAATGACCAAAATAAGCCGCGGTGTGCCTCAAGGCTCAATCTTGGGACCAATATTATATATAATTTTTACTAATGATTTACTTAATTTTATGAATAAAACCCAACCCGACGCAGGGCTTGTAATGTTTGCAGATGATACGAACGCCATAATCGGGTCGTCAGACTTAAAAGAGTTGACAGAAAAAGTAAATAAGTGTTTAGAAAATCTTTCTGTATGGTTTATAGCAAATAACTTAATTATAAACCCAAAAAAAACCCATGTTATGTTGTTTAAAACAACGTCACGTAACAACGATAGCATTGATGTCATGCTTAAAAGGGATAATATTGGACTAGTAAACGAAGTTAAATTTTTAGGAGTCTATATAGATGCCCTATTAAACTGGAAAAAAGAGCTCACCGCCATTGATTCCTCAATATCTTCAGCTTGTTACGCGCTAAGAAACCTCAGGGACGATATAGATCTAAAGCAGCTAAAATCAGTATATTATGCATTGGTAGAATCCAGGTTACGATACAGCATTATGTGTTGGGGGAGCAGTTACGGGTATAATTGCCAAAGAGCATTCGTACTGCAGAAACGTGCATTAAGAACAATTGTCAGAATCCCACAACGAGAGTCATGTAAAGAATACTTTAAAAAGCTAGGTATATTAACAGTACCAAGTTTATATGTTTTAGTACTACTCAGCCACTTTGCAAAATACATACACGAGCACGAATCACAAGAAGAACGTGAACTTAGAGAGAACACTAGAAGAAACGTTATAAAAAACAAAATTGCTACTAAAGTCAATATTGCTAAACATTGCTCTAAATACCAATCAGTGGAATTATTTAATAGGTTGCCTACCGACTTAAGATCATTAATTTACAAGGGTACTCTATTCAAAGCTAAACTTAAGGCGTTCCTGTTGAATAAATGTTTGTATTCTTTATCTGAATTGTAGACAAGGGATGGTAAATAGTTTTTATTTTTAGTAATTTACCTTTTTGTACTCGCCATTTATTTATGACATTACATATAAGCATTATTAGACTTTTTGTGTTTTATAGAATAAATTTATAAACATTTGACATGATATTTTTTGCAACCATTCATATAATAACTGTTTACTATCTATTGACATAATATTTATCATATGTTATTGATTATTATAATTGAAATTTACTGTTTTGAAATTCATAATTTTTATTCTTGGCTATAATAAATTAATTGATGTACTAAATAATTCAAACACAATGCGAATTGTTATATGAATAAATAAATAAAATAAAAATCATGTAGATACCAGACTTTTACCGCAAAACCAGCTCTTTCAGGAGCTTAACATTATCTCTGGACAATTACCACAACAACTATCGTTACCCGTTGACAACATTCAAAATCAATTAGCTGACATATACAAACTACTAGAAGTAAAATCCAGATTATTTGATAAATATTTTATCATCGAAATTACATTACCATTAACAGGCGACACTCCATTCACAATATATAAAACAGTTCCTATTCCGATGATAAAAAACAACAAAAATTCACTTACAATGAAAACAAATTCAGAATATGTTGCAGTGAATATAAGAAAGGAGACATATATGCAGCTTACAGACAGTGACCTGGAACATTGTATTAAAATTGAACCAAGTACATATGTATGTTCACTAAACAAACCAACACGTAATATGAGAAATCATCAAATTCCATGCGAAATCGGCGCAATAACAAACATTACATTATCAAAATGTATCTACACATCTGAACCCTGCAACAACAAATTGACACCATTACGAAATCCTAACACCTGGCTCTATGTCTGCTGTACGGATTGCCAACTGCAAATAATCTGTGAAGGTCGTATGACCACTAAGGCAATACATTTAACGGGAATTTTAGAAGCCAAGGAAGGATGTATAATTAGAAACAACGAAGAAACATATTACACACAAGTTAACTACGCAAATAAAATCTATGTCAACCCGGAAATTCCACTAATTGATCTGGAAGACATCAACAATTTAACATCTGTCCAGCCACTTGAATTATCAACTGGACAACAGAACACCCAATTTGTAAGAAACGATTACGAAAAACTTCATAATTCGCTGAAAGAATTGGAAGATCAAACAAAACAGACTGAAATGTCGCATCACGATGTGCATCAATACATCGTATCATACTCTACGATGGGACTTCTGATCTTGTCAATAGTCGTCGCGGGAGGAGCCTACGTGTACTGCAAACGCTGCGGCAAGGTCGCCGTCAGCGCCACCGGCGCGTCCGCCAGATTACCGCCACGGAAGCCACCAAGAGCTGAAGCATCCACTGAAAACATAGAACTTACCTACGCGAGACCACATTCTTTTAACATTTAACTTATAATAATTTTTTATTCACATTGTTTTAATTTAATATTTTTTATTTACATTGTAAAAATATTCTGTAATAAGTTATCTTAATTATTACCTTTTGCCCCGCCAAGATGTACGGTTAGCAACCGCACATTGTACTTTGGCCTAGTTAGAATACTGCAGATTTAGTTAATTTATAAAATGTAGTATCGGCACTTACGCAAGAACGTCAGTCTTCGGTTTGTATCGAGCTCGCGCAACATTCAACATTTTTTATAACATTTTTTATATTATTTTATTATTACATTATTTTAGTGCAATTTAGTATTAAATACCTTTTTTAAACATTAACATTTATTTTATTAAACATTTAACATTAAGTGTAAAGGCTCCTGCCCTTACATATACATATATAAATTAATAGAAGAAGAACGGACTGAATATGAAAGGAAGAATGAATAAAATCAGAAAAATTAGAAGGACAAAGCAAGATAAGATTGTTAGACGATCGCAGATTCCTAGCGTGTGAAGTACACAGATATTGAAAGTCAGAGATGAGATAAGAAGGAGGGGTGGGAGAGTTGAGTAGAGAGAAGAGCGTGGTCAAAGTGCCTAAATTTCGCCTCTGCCGAATGGGCATCCATTTGAGCTGAGATCTACAGCTCGACACATGGTCACATTTCCTCAGTTTTAATATGAACCTGATGCAGTTGTTTAGGAGCCTATCAAGCTTATCCAGGTATGCCGCGTTCAAGTCATAGTAGCACACGTCACCATAGTCGATTATAGGGAAAATTAAAGTCTGCACAAGCAGAGCCTTCGTTTTTGCAGGCACAAAGTTTCTCAGACGATACAGGCAACGCAAGGTCCCGTTGACTCTCTGACTGATACTTGAAACCTGACTTTGCCAGCCAAGCATCGAGTCAAGATGTAGACCGAGATCTTTTACACTAGGGCTTATGGGGATAACAGTACTATTAAAAATAATAGGAGGAAGAGAGCTAATAAGAGCCAACCCAACCCATCACGCGCGAGCTCCCAATCACAATGGCCTGACATTTTGAGGGGTTTACAGACACCCCAAATCTATCAGATTAGTTTTTGACAGCCACTAAGTCCCGGTTCACATCGCCTATAGCGTCCGACAAACCCTCTACCCTAATTAACTTTTAGTAATAGGCAGTTTTCGTCACTAATTTGTGGTTCTTCAAATGACTCTTTGAGTTGTTTTTTATAAAAAACTTTTTAACAAAAAATACAACCGACTTCCAAATAAAAACACTACAAAGTAAAAAATAACTTCAATTTCGGAAGTCGGTGTTACTGTTTTGGGTTCTTCGTTTAACAAAAACGGTGGAATCAGAGTATACCAGGGTGAACTATTCACACCTGCCTACCCCTTTAGAGCGTGCTAGTGTGATGTCATGTTATGAAACGATGTAAACAATAAACAGACGAATCATCGATTGCAGCTATCCCGAGTGATTTGCCGTCATTTTTTGAAGAGTTCTGATGTATATATATCTTCGAAGTTCTTCATCAGATCTTGCACACACCAGCTTTCAAATAAAAAAAGAATCATCAAAATCGGTTCATCCAGTAACAAGTTCTGAGGTAACAAACATAAAAAAAAAAATACAGTCGAATTGAAAACCTCCTCCTTTTTTGCGAAGTCGGTTACAAATAACGACTCCTTCGTTTTGTGTCGTGTGCAAAGTGGTTGAAGCATAGCTGTAACTATCAAGGATGGGTATATTCTTGGCTGAGCGTAACCAACATTGAGAAAGAACCAACACGTCACATGCTACATTGGATCTATGCGGATGTGTCATGATGTTTGGCATATTGCATGAAATACTTCGTATATTTTGCGAGAGAACGTTGATATGGCTACTATTATGATTAATATGGGTTTTTATATCATCTTAATAACATCCAACAACTTGAGCCACCGACCAGGAATCCAGATCTAAGTGAATAGCTTAAATATTTTGCATTATGTGAAAATATAATTATTGAAACATGCAGGTCACGTTTGTATCGTGACACATTAAGAACGTTATGAAGTAGGTTAACACTCAGATCCGGTACATCGGCGGAAATTGTCACTATGATGTTATGATGTGAAATGATTGGTTGAAACAGATAGTTAAACAAACAGTTAATAATGATGATTGTAGCTCGATTTACCAACTCTTGATTCAATTTGTGTGTTGTGTAGATTTTATGTGTTTTAGGTGTACAAAGTAGATTGTGTGCAATTTGTAAAGGACTGTAATTAAGTTGAACAAAAGTTAATAAGTAAGTGTAAATATAAATAATGAATGATATAATCCAAGTTGAGACTATTCTTAAAACTAAAAATGAAACAACGAAACAACAAAATAAAAATAAAAGGCAATTCACAACAGCTTCGCCAAATTCAGCATTCACCAGTCACAAAATGAGCTTTTTTTAACTCAGACTCATCATCAATACGCACAGGCGATTACCCTTCTTCTTTCCTAATGTAGACCTTCCCGTAGGATGTCCAGGCCGCAACAAGCTTTTTATCTTTGACATTTAGGCGCGCAACATATAGCAGTCTTCTTGCTTTGCTAGTTAAGTACTCAGATATAAAAACAGTCCGTAATCCACCCGGAACGTTGATGTGTTGTGAGCTTAGACGTGGTTCCCTAAGTTCACGTCTAGATTTACTGAAGGAAATGTATTTAGAAATTACGGACTCCTTCCGAATTGTTGTAGAAAATTCCACCACTACTGCTTCGGACTTAGAGTGATAGATATCTCTTATCTCCGACCCCTCGATTGGTGTCTCAAGTCTCAGTGTCGAACCGATGTTCCGGACTATATTTGAGAGGTTTTTATTTGTTTTCTATTGCCTGCTTAGGTAAGTTGCGAATCTCGATAGATGTAGAGCGCGCATTCTTTTCGAGGAGATCAATCTGATTATCCAGGGTAGTAACTCGGTATTTGTATTCGCAATTTTCTTTTTATAGGCTATCAATTTTTGCCAGGAGCTCTTGATGTTGGGTCGTGAGGGTACCAATAGAGTTTTTGATCTCTTGATTCTGCGTGCTAATAGTGTTCAAGGTGCCGCTCGGCAGATCAAACTTGTGGTCTTGTTGAACTTTGAACTCAAGGAACATTGACTTAAATTGGGAGAGACAGGATTCAGGCTGTTCTGTGTAGTCATCAAACGTGCGCATGAACCTTTTTGTTATGTTATTATAAAAAATATCTTCAGAATCTGTTTTATTGGTAATATCAAGAGCTGAATCTGAATTATAGTGAATTGGAGGATTGGCGGATTTAATTTACATGCAGAGTTAGGAGGAGTGCGTGCTTCTGCCATCATGAATGTCCAAGTAATTCTACGGTTGGGGTGACGCCAGCAGTCGCGTTCACTAGCAATGCACCGGATCACACTGTATTCGTCGCTGGAACGCCCGCGCATATTTCGTTGTTGGAAAGTTGGTAGCACTGACAGCCCAGTCAATATTGCGCGTACGCAGGACTATCACCTTTAAACAGTTCGCACAACCGTGAGGATTCCGTGCACTCGTGGGTTAGTCACTATGATACGGCACTTTTAGAACGTTTTTCCAATGTTTATTATTTTTTAAATTTCACTTCGTGGAGGGCCGAAAACAATTATTAGTGGATTTACACTACACCAGAATTATGTTTAGCGAAAATATAAATGTATCGACAGCCGAAAAATAATTTATTTGGAACGAAATAACTAAGGTATGTATTAACGGTCTCGGAGCGCGTTCCGTCTCCAATTCCGTCTCCGTTTTCCTTTATTTGGCGTAGACCTTACTTTTTGCCAAATTTCGTGATTCTACGGGAACTACATAGGTTTTCGACCCAAAACCTTTAGGGTACTTCCGGTTGACCAAGAATTGTCAATTTTGGTTAAAACCAAGGTCTTACAGCACAAGTAAAGGGAAAATTTCGATTTGGTACTTACTTACAAGTTTTCGCGAAAATCTAAATTTATCTTTTTATCGTGTTGACTCAGGACCTTCATTTTTATTGTATATGATGTATGTATATTTATGATTTAATTTATATTATTCTCAAATTGTACACTGGACTACTTTTCTTTTCCTTTTGTAAACTGTCTCTATCACTCTAAGGTTTGCTGGAAGAAAACTCTTCTTTGGGTTAAGCTCGCCTTTCTACATCAACTTTATAATTACTCTATGTTGTTTGTGTCATTTTTTGTGTACAATAAAGAATTAAGAATAAAGCTTGTATTACATATCTACTTCTGAAACAAAAGAAAAGCAAACAGCTTTACCTTATAAATAAAACAGGGTCACACGCCAGGTTTTTAGTTTTTACCTAAACGTAAGAAAAGAGGTTTTTTTTCAGCCATAAAAACTCAAGCGTTTTACTGACCTTGTCTACCTAAGTGCTTAAACACCAAACACTTAGCCTAAATGATCCCAATACCTTTAATCAGTCGCGCTTGGGCTATATTAGGACTCTCAGTATTAAAAGATGTACTACTTAAGAGCATTTGAACAGTTTGTAAAACTACTTCGTTTTACATCGGTTCCCCAATTAAAGTAAAATTTAAAATATATATATATAGTGATAATCCAATGTTAAAAAGCATCTGACTTTACAATATAAAGTGCATTTCAACAGGACGAATAATAAATAACTAAGTGAAAACCCTTGGAAGTGTAATAACTTAAAGAAAGTGCAATCCATCTAACGGTCGTGTAAATTTGAACAATACTGCAAAAAATATGTTGTACAGTACAATAAACTAAAATAAAAAATGTTCTCAGAGTGTGAAGTGCTAAATAACAATAAATAGTGTACATAAAGAGTAAAAACGCTAGCATAACCTAAATTCCTACAAAATAACATCAAAACTCCAACTCATTATCACATAGAAGCGTACGCCATCTGTTGTGTTGCACCAACAACAATAGACAATCTTTAACCAGTGTGACTATATAATTTATAGTATGAACATTAAAACCTTAAAATCGCGCCATCTAGTGTAAAACAAACAATTCACTAGATGGTAGTATGGTAGTAGTCGTAAATTTCACTTCGTAAATTTAATGTAAAATTGACCAAGCGGTAAGTGACGACGACTGCCAGTGAGGAGGTTGCGAGTTTAAATCTTAACAAAGACAAGAAGCTCTTTTTGGGAATTAAATTGAATCTATTTCAACATTTCGAGTATGAACTACCTAGATAATATTACAGTTCGTCGTACGCGCGTTCGGACCAATTCAGACCCTGCTCCAGACGACAATGACTCAACATCACAGACAATCGAGTGCACTGCTAGTAGCATGCCTGACTTATCAGTTGACGAGGACAACGACCAAGTACGAGCATTAAAGGATGAAATCCACAAACTTGTATCGCAATTAGATAGTGCTCACAAGGAGATAGAAATATTGAATCTAGAAAATAGTAAACTTAGGTGCACAAATGAAGACTTGATTAAGAATTTTTCGATGATAAACATGTGTCAACTGTAACACATTTAAACGAGTCTAGAGATAGTTTATTGTGGAATCGTTTAAACATCTTTCATCAAAATATGTGTGGCCTAAATAATAAAAAGATGTGTTAGAAACATATCTAGTTGGCTTGAGTAGCCCTTCGAATTACCTGTGTATCAGCGAGCATTTTCTTAACGAAGAACTAGTTTCTTTATTAAACCTTTCAAAGTACAATGTTGCATCATATAATACCAGAGTAAATAAGCTGATAGTCCCTCTATTATCCTAGCAGAAACCAACAGGGAATACGAGGAGCTGCCCATTGCCAAAAAATTATATAAAATGGACAGTTTTGAATTACGCTGTGTCAAAGATGTTTCAACTGGCCTATCTGTGTGTTGTTGTTATCGTACGCCTTATGATAAAAACTTAGACACTTTTATGGTAAGGCTTGAAAAACTATTAGATCATTTCTTTAACAAGAACTGTGTTATTTGCGGTGATTTTAATATTGACTTATCAACTGACAATAAAAAAAGAAATGACTTATTAAATCTATTGACATGTTACAATTTCAGACCTCTAATTAGTTCGACTACATTTATTCGTAATGACTTACGATCTTGTATAGACAATGTCTTCACCAACTTGTCAGATGATTGCGTGATAGGTTGCGATGTTGACCACAATGGCTTGGCAGATGGACATGCGGGATTGCTTTGCAGTACAGTACACAGAAGTAACGAACTGTGTAGGAATATAAACACCAGTAGTGTTCAAGTTACTTTTTTAATGCAAATACAAGAAGAAATTTTAGAAATTTGCTATTAAATCACGACTGGAGTGATTTCGGAATAAACTCATTTTTAAAGCAATTTGAAGAAATTTTCACATGCTGTTTTAGGAAAAGGAAACTGCAGGTATACTTAACGCGTAGTACGCAGCTGCGCTGGGTCACTAAGGGTGTAAAGGTTTCTAGTAAGATGAAACGATTTCTACATGCTGGCAAAGGGATTAGATAAAATGACACTGTGATGGACTATAGGCGAAAATACATCGCTCTGTACAGGAAAGTAATAAATATGGCCAAAAAGCTAACGGTACAATCAGAATTAGCAAAATCAACGAACATCTCAAAAGATGTTTGGAAAATCATAAACAAACATAGAAATAAGAGTGTCAAAAACAAAACAAAACTAATTTTGAAATCAAATAATAAGATTATATCAGAACCATCAGATATTGTGAATATCTTTGCCCAGCAGTTCGAATTTAATTCATCAACTACTACATGCACAGGGGCAGCCATGGATATTCTACGTAAAAGAGTAACCAATGACCTTATCCTAGACCCTGTCACTCTCTTTGAGATATTTAAAATTGTGAAAAAGATGGACGACAAAAAATCTTGTGGCTATGATGACATAAATATATCAGTAATAAAGGACAATATAGACGTACTGGCGGCACCTTTAAGCATATTTTATAACAAGTGTTTTGATGAAGGTATTTTTCCAGATCAACTGAAGATAGCCAAAATAATCCCTATACACAAAAAAGGTTCTAAAACCGACCCAAACATGTACAGACCAATCTCATTACTACCTATTCACTCAAAAATTCTTGAAAAGTTAATTAAAACTAGATTACTCGGACATTTCAACCTAAATGGAAAGTTAAGTAGAAGTCAATTTGGTTATCAGAAAAACGTTGGGACACAAGACGCAATATCAACTCTAAGTAAGGATGTAGTTAGCAGATTGGACGATAAACAGAAAGTAGCCGGGCTTTTCCTAGATTTAAGTTCAGCATTTGACACGGTGGATCATAAACTACTGCTAGAAAAACTTGAACACTACGGTGTCAGGGGTAAAGTATTGGCACTTCTCACGTCATATTTAAAAAACAGGAAGATGTTCGTGGAGATCAAAGCTGTGGTGTCACGGACACATTTCTCAGATAATAATTGTCCAAGTGAAGAAACATACAGGTCCCAACTGTCTCCTGTGCACGCTGGCGTACCACAAGGCTCCATACTGGGTCCGATATTTTTTATCGTGTTTGTTAATGACCTTATACAACACATGATGGAAAGAGCTGCGGGATCTATCCAGCTTGTGGTGTTTGCCGATGATACCAATGCCGTTGTTTCGGCTGGCAATATACACGCACTTAACTCCATAGTTAATCAAACCTTAGCTATCTTCCACAGTTGGTTTGTTGTTAACGGTCTTAAAGTTAATGCCAGTAAAACCAATATAATGCTTTTTCGTTCCACTTCCACTTCCAGGTGGTTAAGTTTCTGGGAGTTCATATCGATAGCCAGTTAAAGTGGAAACAAGAGCTAAAATACCCGGTGAAAGCAATCAGCTCTGCATGTTACGTACTTAGAAGTCTAAGAAACGAGGTAACCATAAAACATTTAAAAATGGTCTATTACGCATTAGTAGAGACAAAACTGAGATACAGCATACTGTTCTGGGGAGGAAGTTATGATTACAACACTCAAAAAGCTTTTGTAATTCAGAAAAGAGCCATCAGACCCATAGTTAGAATTCAACAGCAAGAATCATGCAAGCCTCATTTTAATGACTTAAATATATTGACAGCCACAAGCTTGGTCCTACTTAGTCACTTATCAAAATATATCTTTGAATATGAGACTGAGGATGAAATGCAAAAAAGGGAGAGTACAAGCAGAAAAGATCTCCAGAGGAAGCACGTACCTCTCCTGAACGTTGTAAAACATAGCGCCTACCATAAGTAATTAAAAATATTCAATAAACTGCCGACAGAAATAAAAAGTCTAGTTTATACAAGTCAGTTTCAGAATAAGCTTAAGGCCGTACCCTGACCAAAAAATCAGCATGAGATTTGAGCATTCCTATTGGCCCAGCGGCACTGGTGGCGCATGAATTACAGTAGTGAATACGCCCAGATTTTAGAATAACTTCTTTATAAAATCGAATATTGGTCTTTTGAAAAAAATAAACCTTACAAAATGTTCGTTATCAAATTGTCTATCCATAAGTGTTAGTACAAAAAAAATATTATTGAAAACTTTACGAGGAGATGCATGCTATCAATCATTATTTCTCATTTTATGGTTTTGTTGGAAGGAGATTAGTGAAACATATAATACATTAAAAAAAAAAAAGGATTCTACAATTTTGGAATCAATAATATGTAGAAATTTAATGTATTTTTATTAGTTGATATTTCATTTTAAAAAACGAGTAGATAGCTCATAAAAACTGCACGAAGAACGGCTAGCGCGGCGTTTTGCTCGGGGTAGCGTAAGGCGCTACCCCGAACAAAACGCCAGTTCTTGTTAAACAAGTGTCTATATTCTATTGATGAATTTTAAATTAATAAAGGAGTCATATGATTTAATGTAATTTAATTGACTTGCAATGGACATTTTATTGTATTTTATTAATTTACTTAAAATTGACATTTTATTGTATTTTATTTATTGACTTATATTTTTTTTTTTTTTATAGTTTGCTTATTATTATTCGGATTTTAATTGAATTTAGATAATTGTTATGATTTGAATATGGATAGCATGCATGTTTCATAAATATTTAGTTATAGAAATTCAGACATGATGTAAAAATCGTTATTGAATAAATGAAATCAATTGAACATTTTAATACCAACAAAGGCCCATATTCTTCAGCAGTTAATAAGCGGGGAATTGTTTCATGTCAAGCGGAGGAAAAGTATACAAGAGTGTGTAGCGTGGCCATAATTCAATTTAAGAAGTTAGGTGCTATAAAAAAAGAAGAGGTGTACCTGTAGTACCCTTCATTTCGCCAGTTATGTCAAAGTCTCATGTTATAGGGGGCCGGCCCATTACTATCATCATCATCATCATGTCAGTCGAAAGACGTCCACTGCTGGACATAGGCCTCCCCCAAGCGTCGCCACATTGACCGGTCCCGTGCGTCCCGCATCCAGCCGATCCCCGCAACCTTCACCAGGTCTCGGTCCACCTGGTGGGAGGCCTTCCAAAGAAAATTGCAATTTGCCATCACACATCATCACATCATCAGCCTATTAATGTTCTCACTGCTGGGACACAGGCCTCCTCTCTGTGAGAGGGAATGGGTCGTAATCCACCACGCGTGCCCAGTACGGGTTGGTGGATGTCAAAAGTCTTCGAACTTTTGGTTCTAGGACATGCCGGTTTCCTCACGATGTTTTCCTTCACCGTTTTGAGAGCAGTGGTAATGAAATAATTTACACAAAGTAAAGCGCCTGTCTGGGCTCGAACCCACGACCTACAACTTGTAAGTCGCGGCCGATACCACTGGGCTACCACTGCTCCCATCCATCCAATTTGCCCCCACTGCTGGGACACAGACCTCTTCTATGTGAGAGGCAATGGTCCATAATCCACCACACGTGCCCAGTGCGGGTGGATGTCACACGTCTTCGAATTTTTGGTTCTAGGACATGTATTCGTTTCCTCACGATGTTTTCGTTCACCTTTTTGAGAGCAGTGGTGATGAAATAATTTACTCAAAGTAATGCGTATGCCTGGGTTCGAAACCAGGGCCTTACAACTTGTAAGTCGCGGTTGATACCATTGGGCCACCTCAGCTCTCTTTAAAATTTTTAGTTTATACAAAAAAATACCCATTAGAAAATTTTACGAGTATCTATGATAATTGCCGTAACATTTAATTAAACCCTCCCTACAAAAACCAATCAAAATCATCGATACTTTTATTCATAACTCGCTTCACATCCCTATTCGAGAGCTCCCAGGAAGAATCTTTCCTATGTAAATTTATTGCAATAGTCGGCGCGCCCCGCGGGTTAGGTCGCCGCACAAACACGCCAGACGTTCCCTCTGATATTTAAATCAGACAAAATAGGGACACTTGCTTGTATTCTATGTCTCAATAGTGGTTGGCTTTATTGAGCTCACGACATTTTTGCGTAGTTGTTCCACAGATGTCTCTTGTGGTCTTGTTTAGTTGAATTGAAAGTTGGATCTCGACTTTTGAGTTTATTGTAATGCGAATGATTTTGAATGTAGATGTATATTGTTTTGAATATCCGTTGAGAGTTATCTTATCTTATCTTGTGGAGGGGCCGAGAAACAACTCGGACACTTCGACCCATTGGGATCTATTGTGGTCCCCTAGATAACTTAAGCTCTATCCACACATATCAAGGACGTGCCCGTGACTTGACAGGGCCGTGGCCGTGCTGAGACCGTGCATCCCGAGTCCCGTCAGGGACTTTCTGTTCACACACGTCAGGGATGTGACAGGACCGTGGACAGGCCGCGATCTGTGCTCCTCGGTCACCATTTTGTTTTCGTATCAGAGTATCGCTTCAGTGTAGTATAGTGAAATATAAATTACAACACGCAATATACCTAAGTCATGTCTTTGTTTAATACAGACACAGATAATATAATACTAGATACAGAGGAGTTGATTTCGATTGCAATTGCTCTAGATGGAGAGAAAATGGAAGAGGTACAAGACAGACAGAAAGTGGTTAAAAAACGTGTTAGGGTATCAGAATTTTGACAAGACAGAGAGCTACTGGGAGAATTTCACACAATATACAGAAAACTATCAAAAAATGGAAATGCTTATCATGATTACTTAAAAAAACATTTTACCATACTTTTTGCGACACAGCGCCATCTCTGATACATGATAGACACAAAGCACACACAAAAATGAATATGGCGTTGTGTGCTGGTTCCGGTATTGCCTATAGATGGCGTTGTCGATTTTTCTGAAATTCATCCTATAATTCTAATACATAAAACACAAAAAATGTTTCTACCTAAGTCCGCTATAGAATTTGAAACCATCCAACCGATATGCCCAAAATGTTTTCGTTAGAAAGGCAATGCGAAGATGGTTTAAGACCAAAAAGAATATGATTCGCTCGTACTTGGCCGGTTTTTACTTATCTGCAAAATGCTCAATATTTGATACTAGCATTTGGCAGTACAAAATTCAGGGGTGGCTTTTGTGTGTTATCAAACTGTATTATTATTAATTTTATAAATTTTTAGACGAATGTATTGACATCACTTGTCATTCGATTTGATTCTTAAAAAATAGGTACAATTACAGAATATTCACGACATCGACTACGTGCAGGGAAATATCGGCACACCCGCGCACGCGGCGCACGTCACGGCGTCGGCCCAGGCATTGAAGCTCCGTCACTGTGCACCGTACCATGACAAAGACATCGCATTTAATAAGTTTAATAAAAATTGTTACTTACCCTTACAGTTTAATTTTCGTCCGATTTCATTCCGTATATTATTTTTTTACTTAGAATCCATATATTTTGGGTGAGATAAGTCGTACAAAACGCTATATAATTATGCGTACTGCCTCTATTAATAACTCGTCATTCATATTTATTAAAGAAAAATCGACAACGTGCAGGGAAAATATCGGCACGCCCGTGCACGTCACGGCGTCAGACCAGGCACTGAAGCTTCGTCAATGGCCCGTGCACGGACGTGTGTGAACGAGTTCATATAAAATGTACGCACCGATATGTTTTTGAGCCCCTGACGGGGCACGGTCCATCCACGTCCCGGGCACGCCCCTGATATGTGTGGATAGACCTTTACTCCTCCCCAATCTCGTTGAAAACTCTTTTCATGAGTTTTACAACGAGACTGGGAGATATGAGCCTATAGTCTTCTGGTCTTGGATATACAATCCCTAAGATACTCGTTCGCTTACCAGCCAGTGCATCGCATGTGCAAAGAAGGTACTCCATGCTTTCCGTATGTTCCCCACACAACCTGCTCAAGGGTGTCGCGGTTAGACCCATCTTTATGAGCATGTCGTTGGTTCCAAAGTGACCAGTAAAGGCCCCAAGCAGGTAGCGGATTAGCCCCCTGTTCATGTTCCAAATGCATTCCCGGGCTTTGAACGTAGAGCCTAGGAATTTCTTGGAGTGTTGTAGACCGCTGCTAGATAGCCATTGATTTCGCTGTCTGTGATCTGCAAACTCCCTAAATGCGGCTTTTACGAGGCACACCGAGATGCCTACACATGGTTCTGGACCCACAAAATCATTTGCTGAGCCCTCTCTTTGCCAGTTCATCTGCCATTTCGTTACCATGGATTCCTTTGTGCCCAGGGACCCACATCAGTCTTACCCTGTTGTGCTTCCCAAGCCTGTTTAGGTTCTGGACAGCATCCAGAATAAGTCCGGAGTCCACTTTGTAGGATGCATGTGGCTTTGATTGCAGCCTGACTGACACTAAGAATGTATATGGATTTACCTCTGGTTCCTCTACCTATATTCTCTTTAGCACAGGTTGTTATGGCATAAGTTTCTGCTTGGCTTTTGCAACATTTGTAACCTTTTGCGTATATTCTCGCCCCTGTACCTGATTCCATTTTGGATCCATCAGTGTACCACACCAGACTGTCTTGTTCTGGTGGATCGATTCTCTTCGTCCAGTCCTCTATTGTAGGGATTTGGACCTTGAAATAACTTTCAAACACAAACATAGTTTGCATTTTATCGGATAATATGCTTGTTACCCGATCCAGGCCTTCATTCCCATCGAACTTTGTATGGTTGGTCCTTGGCGTAGAGGCATCCCATAGTCCAGCCACAGCAAGTCGATGTAATGTCTTCCTTGCCTCGAATTCAACCATTATATGCAGAGGAGGGATATTGAGGTATCTCTCAATCGCTGCCGTAGGTGTTGTCCTGAAAGCACCCGTGATGCCTAGACACACTGTTCTTTGTAATCTGGTGAGTGGCGCTTTGCACGAGGCAAGCTTTGTTCTGGGCCACCACACTATGCTGCCGTATGTGATAATAGGTATTATCATTGTCCGGTGCAGCCATCGTATCACTTTGGGCTTTAACCCCCAAGTTTTACCGTAGGTAGAACGACACATGCCGAACACTCGTAGGGCTTTCGTCGTCATATTTTCCACATGAGTTTTCCACCTGAGTTCTCTATCAAGCGTTACACCTAGATATTTAACGTCGGTGGACCAGGGCAGCTTTATTCCATTGAGGAAGAGCTCTCCTAGGTTTCCTAGTTGTCTCTTCCTCATGAGTGGAACAATGACTGCTTTGCTTGGGTTGATAGAGAGGTGGTTCTTTGTACACCATTCCTCTGTCATCCTCAATGCCTGTTGTAATAATCCAGAGACTATGTTCGGGAATTTACCATTAACCATTATAGCTATGTCATCTGCATAGTCTACTGTGTAGAATGGTCCAGTATTGAGCTTGGTAAGTAGCGAGTCTACTACCAAGTACCATAATAATGGTGACAGCACTCCACCCTGCGGAAAACCTCTTGTTGTTTTTGCACTAAGTCTGTCTCCCATCAGTTCCGATCTGACTATTCTGCTTCTCAGCATATAGTCAATCCAGTTGCACGTGGTATCATTGATGCCATGTTCCTTTGCAGCGATGCGTATGGACTCAAATGTTGTCTTGTCGAAGGCTCCCTCTAAGTCGAGGAAAGCCCCGACACAGATCTCTTGTCCCTCTAGCGCAGCCTCGGCTCGACTCGCAACATAGTGCAATGCCGTTTCTGTAGATTTGCCAGGGCTGTAGGAGCACTGTAGTTTATGTAGAGGGTATACTTTAAGTGGTCCCTCTCTTAGGTACCTGTACCAGTTTCTCCAGAGCTTTAAGAGAAAGGATGATAGACTAATTGGCCCGTAAGCTTTAGCTTCTTCGTAAGTCAGTCTACCCACCTTCGGTATAAAGGCGACTTTGACCTCCCTCCATGCCTTGGGTACAAACCCAAAGGCTATGCAGGCTCTGTAGAGCTTACTCAAATGAGGTATCAAAACAGATGCCCCTTCTTGCAATAGTATTGGGTAGATGCCATCCGGACCAGGGGATTTGAGAGGCTGGAAGCCCGCTATGGCAAGCTTCAGTTTATTTTCATCTTCCACTTTCTTTGCCGTGAGCCAGTTATTTTTGGACGTGTGCCTTGTGAGCTCGTCCCTTGTTACTGGTTCCTCTTCATCGCTGTCGCGCAGTATACATTCCGGGAAGTGAGTTCTAAACATCACGCCTAGAGTGTCCTGTCCAGTTTCCGTTAGATACCCATTCTCATCCTTTATAGATGTTAGTGGGTTTGTCTTAGTCATAGACATTGCTTTGCATAACCTCATTCCATTTGGCAGAGCTTCGATGGAGGTGCAATGCTGCCGCCAACTAGTTCTTTTGGCCTTGCGTACCTCCGTCTTATACCTCGTCAGCATGCTATGATAGCCAGAAAAATCTTTCTTGGCTTTTGCATCATTAAAGGCCTGTCGTGTTTCCTGACGTATTTTAGCTAGTTCAGGAGTCCACCATGGTACCTTTTTGCAAAAGGCCTTTTTGTCTGGGCAGTTATCTACCCATGCAGTGATGGTGCCCACCTTGATTCTATCAGCTTCAAATTCTATATCTATTATGGAATTAAGCTTACCTTTAAGGCTCCCTAGATTTACTTTTAGGTCCCTCCTGTACGAGTCCCAATTTGTATGCCTTGGCTTTCTCCTTCGTCTAGTTTCGGCTTCTCCCGCCGTCCTCAACCTAAAGCATATATAATTATGGTCAGACAGAGAGATTTCGTCCGATACACGCCAATTTTCGATGTAAGCGCTGGCCTTGTTTGAAGCCAGTGTCAGGTCAATAACTTCAGTTCTCGCCGAGGTCCTGAAAGTAGGTTTATTGCCTGCGTTAAGGATTTGTTAAGAAGAGATTACCACAAAGTCCAACAAATCCTCCCCTTGTTTGTTGACAGCCGAGCTGCCCCAAACGACATGGTGTGCATTCGCATCGCAGCCAAGTATCAGGTGCTGGTTTTCTTGGTTGCCGTAGTCAACCAGTCTTCTGATTAGTGGTGTTACAGGTTCCTTTTGTTCATATGGGAGGTAGGCAGAGGCAAGGATAATTTTCCTTTTCTCTGTGCCCATCCCCACTTGGATCAAAGTTGTTGTGAGATTCCTGTAACAGAAAGTACGTAAGGGCATTGCCTCTATACCGCCCCTGATATTGATGCAAGTCCTCGCGTCATTAGTTGGACAGTCATAGAGCACCATGCCTCCTGTCCCACCTACGCCTTTTATAGTCCCCTTATACAGATAAGGTTCCTGTATCAAGGCGACGTCATATGTGTTAAGCTTCAGTTGCCGAGCCAGAAGGGCAGTAGCGGCTCTTCAATGATGCAAATTAATTTTTACACACCTTAGTCCCTCCATCTTGGATGATTTTGATGGGCCTGTGTTAATATGGAAAGGCCTTAGTTTTGAGGCTCCTCTTCCATCGCCTGCCTCCTGCGTTGCGCCGTAAGCAGAGATTTCCTCGATGGCCTCCTCCAATTCCTCCTGGAAGAGAGTAGCCCGCGGCCTTGATGACCCCAGCGGACACCCCGTCCATGAGGATGATACGACGGATGTCTGCTCAGTGAGAGTATTCACGACCTTCTAGTCATTCGTCCTCAAGGCAAAGTTAAGCCGCTGGAGCAGTCGAATGGCCCGGGCAGAGTCCTGCAACGCCAAGTTGCTACTCTTCCGACTTGTCGCAGGATACATGAACTGCACCTGCGACAACTCCGGAAGCAACCGTTAGAACAGGCAGTCTCGCCTCCAGGCGTTCCTGCTACGGAAAATGCAGTCCCGGCTTGCGCCGGTCCCGCCGTCTGGTGTGCAGTTCCGCCGTTCGACGGTCCCACAGCAGTGCCGACCCTCGGCAGTGCCGCAGCAGTACCGTCATTTGACAGTCCCGCCGTAGCCCCACCTCGAGACGATCCCACTGCAGTCTCGCCTCTGGACGTTCCTGCTATGGAAAATGCAGTCCCGGCTTGCGCCGGTCCCGCCGTCTGGTGTGCAGTCCCAGCTTTTGCCGGTCCCGCCTTTTGGAGCGCAGTCCCAACTTTCGCCTGTCCTTTCGCCCTGTGGTTTTTTTTTTTTAAATTATAGTCCATTTAAAAATCCCGAAATCAAATTTCATCCCTCGACTATCCCCACCCTCCATGGAATGCTCAAGTGGCGATGCTACGGTAGCACCAGGGATTAGCCGTTATCCGTAGATCCGAGTTGCCCAGGACACTTGGAGGAGGCCTATGTCCAGTATTTCGATGATGAGCGAGTTTCACAGAGTCAAAAAACATTAACAGATGTTATTATTTGATTCAAAAGTCTGACAAACAAATCCAGCCCCAACTACAATTTTATAACAAAATAAAATACAGGTATATTTCATCTCGTGCTGCATTCAAAGCACTTAACTCAGTGATAACAATGTCCTCTTAAGAATTTAAAGAGCTACTTAAGAAATAAAAAAAAATCTAAATTATTTCATTTGTGATTGTGTACGGGACTCACTACATTGTAGAATGGCCCTGGCCGTGATCTGGCAAAATAAAAGATATTTAAGGTCTTTTGAACGAAACGGTTCAAGATAATGAAGCCGTTGGTTCGTTTGAAAGTTAGGATCGAGAGACTTGTTGTAGTCCTGATTGCCTGGTACATGTTTTAACGCATAATTATTTTATGCTTTTTTCTTTTAGATACCAGGATCAACATCATCATTTCAGCTGAAAGACATCAACTGAAGAACATAGGCCTCCATCAAGTGTCACCACATCGATTGGTCATGTGTATTTCGCATCCAGCGGAGCCTTGACTAGACTCATCGCTCCACTTAGTGGGAGCCCTTCCAACGTCCCCGTGTTTCGGCCCCATAGACTATCAGTTCTGCAAGCAATGTATCCTGCTACTTAAGTTTGGCAATTCTGCAACAGGTCTTTTAGAGAAGAAGACGCCAATCCCAAGTAACAAGAGTCAAGGGCAAGCAGATGATGTTGATGATCATAAGTTTCCCTTTGGGTATATTTTTGACATAGAGCTCGTTTGCTTCCTAGGGATTATCTAGTTTTATCCAACATTTGAGTGTCTTCAAGAATAGGAATTAAACTTTTATTTTTAGAAATTCACTATCCATATTCATTTGACGCAGCCACAATTGATATTCAAAAAATATGATGATTCTACGCTCAGTTCTGGCTAAAATAAAGACTATAATTGAATAAATTGTGAACCAAACCTTTACATCATTATTTAAGTAGCTTTTTCAGGTAAAATTCGAAGTCGAACTCAAAAACCCGTAATACTGCCATTATAATTTATTTTAATTTTATTGGTAAATAAACCAATTTGTTTTAAACAGAACATTACACATTACACATTTACAGCTTCTATCAAGCCGAGTTAGTCAGATTAATATTAAAGGATTCGGGGAAAGAGGTTTACCTTCACCGATTAGGTAAGGCAGTACTACCCGGACGCATAAAGTTTGTCGATGGCGTCATAAGGTTACTCTGACGTTCGGCGAACGGCCCAGGCGAATGCGGGGCGCTGCACGGGTGTGCGGGAATGGTAGTCATCGGCAAACTTTCTGCGCCCGGGTAGAATAGATAGTTCACTTCATGAGTGCGTGCGCTTGTAATTCTATCTGAGCCAGTAGTTCCGTCAACATTTTTTTTCTTTTTTCATACATTTTCATCCACCTACTAGATTTGTTTTATGCAGCTGTAACTGTGTTAAACAAACCGACGGCCAAGACATAAGAGTTCCTTTTTACCATTTTAATACCTCCAAATTGCAGCTTATACAAACTCGAACACTAAAATGTAGCCATCGTAGTTTCCATTCAAGCAGAAAATGATTAAGCAAAGTAAATTAACTAGACGATGAATAGAATTTCTAAGTTGATATGAGATTAGACTGCAAAGCTGAGCTTATTATCGCGCCAAAATTGAGAAACGTAGTGAGTGGAGGCGACGTGTAGCCGAAATGTTCACTAGGAGTTCTAGACTTATGCATATTAGAGAAAGGTCCTAGCAAGTTAAGAAGATAGATATCCTTGTATGCTATTTTAAGACGAATTAAGGCCTGTAAAACTAGCATTTTAAATAAGAATTAGGACTGATATCTGATGTAGGATTATATTATGTCCAAATTTTATTTAATGTATCTACTATTTTTTATTTACATCGATAATTTTGGATTAAATTTTATGTTTCTGCTAGGCTGAATACTGCATGCGTTTGCCTGTTTGTTTTCTTATGTAGCACCAGATGTCGCTGCGTCCCTTTTTACAATGTGTCATGGTCGCTTTGTAATTTTTCTGTGCAATGTGTGGGAGATGAAATCTAATTACATCTTAAGAAGTCTTGTTTAATTATCATAACCTGCTTAATAGGTTATCGGCCCAGGCCAACGCAAATCAACAGTTAGTGATTATTATAAACAAACAGCAGCGAAAACAGAATAATATACGAAAATAGAACTGTGTGCGACGTGTGCTTCCTAAAACTAACAATGGAGTTTGGAAAGACAACAAACCTAGACAAGTTCGATGGAACGAACTTTAAACAGTGGAAATTCCAAATAAAATGTGCCCTCCGTGCCAAAAGGTTAGATATCAACTCCCCAAAACCACAAGGAAATGCGATTCAATGGAAAAAGGATGATGGGATGGCGATGTTTATATTAACTTCTGCAATGGATTTAAACCAAATTGCACTCATTGAAAACTGTGAATCAGCCTGAAACAGGCATCTCGTTGCTGGAATCATAAATTTACAAGTTTTTTATTGAAGTTTGGTTTTGTTCAGTCGCAGGCAGAAAATTGTGTATTTTTTGGTAACTTTAATAGTATAAATGATTTAATAATTCTGTATGTAGACGATGCTTTAGTTATGTGTCAATCTAATGAAATATTAGACCAAATTGTAAGGTATTTAAAGCAAGGATTTAATATCAAAGAGTTAAATTTAAATAAGTTTGTTGGTTTAGAAATTCTCAAAACTGATAAGTATATTTGTATCAGTCAAAGACAATATATTCAACAGCTAATTAATAAATTCAATATGAATACTCCTCACCCTTGTAATACACCTATTGATTTGAATGTTCAGTTAAACAAAAATTATGAAAATGAACAGATACATTTTCCTTACAGGGAAGCTATAGGATCATTATTGTTTTTATCTACAGCCACTAGGCCAGATATTTCATATGGTGTTAATCTGTTAAGTAGAAATATAAACAATCCAAGTATACATCATGTTAATCAGCTTAAGAGAATAATAAGATATCTTATTAAAACTAAAGATTTGTGTATAAAGTACCAAGGTCATGAAGACTTAACTGGATATTCAGATTCAGATTTTGCCGGGGGTTTAGATACAAAGAAATAAACTACTGGTTATATTTTTATGTTGAATGGTGGACGTATATCTTGGTGTAGTCAGAAACAACCTTGTATTGCCTTATCAACAACTAAAGCTGAATTTATGGCTGGTTGTGAAGCGGCCAAGAATATTTTATGGTTAAGACAGTTTTTTAAGATACTGTATAAAAAAGGAAAACCAAATATATCTATGGACCTACCTATAAGTCTGCTGTCTTCAATATACAAATGATTCTCTTCAATACTAGAAAAGAGAATCAGAAGCACTGTTGAAATGCACCAACCCGTAGAGCAGGCAGCGTTCAGGAGAGGCTTTTCTACTGTGGATCATATCCACTCTATCGAAATGCTCATAGATAAATATTAAGAATCTCACAGGCCGCTTTACCTAATATTTATTGACTACCAAAGATTGTCTGCACCATCACTCAATATGGGAGTCTCTACACGAGCAAAATATTGATATATTTATATCAGTCAAGATTGTAAAACTCTGTGTATTGATAATCAAAGTGCTATTAAATTAATAAATAATCCTGTTTATCATAAGAAGACAAAACACATTGAGGTCAAATTCTATGTCATTAGAGAAAAGGTTAGAGATAAGTTAATTTTTATTAAGTATGTGCAAAGTTCAGATCAACTGGCTGATATTTTAACTAAGGCTTTACCTACTGTTAAATTCGAACATATAAGGGATGAATAGAATGCATTTATTTGTCAGAATATTGTACAAAGCTGTTATGTGAATCATATATTACGATCATAATATTCTGCCGTTTCCGGCGTACAAATATGGTTTGTAAAATTATGGGTTGTCGTTACATTAAAATTAAGTCATTAATCATTAGAATTAGAATAACAAATAATTAAAATAAATTGAACAATAGTTAAAGAGATTAATTATATAATTCAAAATTCAATGTTGTTAAGGATATAAAATATGATTTATAGGTAATAATTTCAAATATTTAGGTAAATTTTCATTCATAAAATCTTCAGTTGAGTTTACCTTATATAATTATTTACCTTATTTTAAGCAAATGCTATTCATTTGCTTAAAATAAGGTAAATAATTTAAATTTAAATGTTCTGAGGCTGAGAGTTTTGAAGCCATCAGGTAATTTGTTATAAACAGTATTAGACATGCAGTATACACCATTAGAAAATAATTTAATTCTACGCCTAGGAACACTAAGCATATGCACTTTGTGGCTGGGTCTGGATACAATATCGTTATGCAAGTCAAATTCATTTCTGTTTTGGTGTACAAAGATACAAATTTCGAAAATGTATAGTGCCGGAAGTGGCAGTATTTTAAGTTTTTTAAATAGTGGAACACAACTGTCCAGTGGGTGCGCTCCACAAATTGAGCGTTCACATTTTTTCTGAGCTCGAAACACTCTACTAAGGTCAACAGAATTACCCCATATTATAATGTCGTAGCGCAAAACTGATGAGACATGACCATGGTATGCACACAGTGCCGCATTAACACTAGCCACACGTGTTAGTCTATATAAAACAAATACAAATCTATCTTTTTTCTTACATAGATCATCAATATGAGATTTCCAGTTACAGTTTTTGTCAATTGTTATCCCCAAGAATTTTGCGTAATCAACCTCTTCTATTATTTCAATTTAGTAAGTTTGTTATATTCATTTTTTTTATTTTTAGATATTTTTCAGTGTATTTGACTTTTAAGAATATGTCATTAGAAAATTATTACCTGAAATTTTTTGATTAATTGAATTTGACTTTTTAGAATGTGACATTAAAAACTGATTACCTGAAAATGTTTGATTATTATAGATTTGCATTTTATGATTATTATAATACTAAATGTTGCATGCCATACGGTAGAATGTACTGGATCCAATTGTTTTATCTTTTTTACACCATCAAAACTATGTTTTGTTACCTACATTCTTTGCAAATAAATGATTTCTGATTCTGATTCTATTGTTTTATTTCCATATTTTATTTTAAGCCGTGGACGCGTACTGTTATATGTCTGAAAGTGTATCGTTTTTGTTTTCTTAATATTAATATGAAGATTATTGTGTTTAAGCCATGTAATAATTTTATTTGATGTCATGTTTATTTAATTTTGGTATTCAACAATGTCGTAATTTTCTTTTATAATACTGAGGGTCGTATCGTCAGCGTATAGTATGCAATTGTGGGCTATTACACCAGGTTAGTCGTTAACATATAGCAAGAATAAAGGCGGCCCCAGTATGGTGCCTTGGGGAACACCGCAGTTATTTTCGCGATACCGAGAACTATTTTTTGACCGATCTTTTGATTTCCTGCTTGTCCCGAAATCTCAACACATTGCTGTCGAAGTGTAAGGTAGCTTTCGAGCCATTTCAACGCGTTTCCCCTTATGCCATAGCGGTCTAATTTATAAATTAACAGTTTATGGTTCACGAAATCAAAAGCCTTGGACATATCTAGAAAAATGGAAACAATTGGTAGTTTATCATTAAGGCTTTTCGTTATTAAGGCTAGATTTTCCCTACGAAGTAGGTATTTATCGCGCCACTGTTACCGCGAAGCGAGCGGCGCGCTCGCGTGTGCGTAAAGTCGACAAAAAAGCCACAGTAAAGGTGTATAGAGAATGTTTATTTTACTATTGCTTTTAAAAGTTACTAAAATACGAGAGTTACAATGCGTGATAAATAAATAATAACTTATAGTGTGTACTTTCGTTTTAAA
This sequence comes from Orthosia cruda, assembly GCA_964057195.1. Taxonomy (NCBI): domain Eukaryota; kingdom Metazoa; phylum Arthropoda; class Insecta; order Lepidoptera; family Noctuidae; genus Orthosia; species Orthosia cruda. The sequence goes on along the minus strand of OZ059847.1, from coordinate 3,429,002 downwards.
AGAATGGCATAAATCGTATTTTATTTATTCAATTATTTGACTATCTAACTATTTATGTGTTTCAAAACATAAACGGATGGACTAAAAAGAAATGAAAAGAAAAAAAATGTATTAAACTGTTGTTGAATCAAAATCCAAGATGGCACCGACCGAAATATTTCAAACTTTCGTCATGGGTGTAATTTTTAGGGTTTTTGGGGTCGCTAAATGCGAATTTGTGGTCAAAATAAAATTCCAAAATGGTGCCGACCAAAATTTTTGAAACTTTGGTCATGGGTGTCAGTTTTAAAGTCTTATATTTTAATTAGAACCATGAAAATGAAAGTTTCAGAAATTTTGGTCGGCGCCATCTTGTATTTTGATTTTGACTCCATTAGGGGGGTGTAGTGGGGTGTTAGCGTCAAATTCCAGCCAGTCGGCCTTACAGGCGGCGGAATCTCTAAGTAGTTAAAATCGTGGACAGCCTACAAACTCGCACCAGTGGCTCCAAGTAGCTGTCATGCACGCAGCGGCCACACTCCGGTAACCACCTTGGCTCGTGGGCTAAACCTGGTAGAAGGGGGCTTAAGTGTTTCGGCACTCAAGTCTTGCAGTTGCTCCCTGCATAGTGCACAGGATCTGTCTCGGCCGCAATGGCAATCCACCATCGGTGGCGAGGCAGTCAGGCATAGTAAAAGGCCTTAAGGGCGGCGGTAGGAGACATATAGTTATCGTTCGGCCAGATACTGGATGGCGGGTAAACCACCAGCAATAGCATTCCCAAGGAGGGTTGGTGTCAGGCCGACTGTAAAATAATTGCCAAATCACCTGCAACATGTTAGCTATGAATGTAATGCGTGATAGGGTTAGGGCGTACCCCACAGGCGACGCGCAGGGGCAGCACCCGGCTCCTGTGGGAAATGGACTAGGGTTGTTGCACCACCCCGGGCGGGGGCAACGGAAGAAGCGAGTTCGGGAAATGATATTGAGGTATGCAAGTTGGAATGTTGGGACTATGACTGGAAGAGCCAGAGAGTTAGCGGACGTATTAAAAAGAAGACGAATAAATGTAGCGTGTTTACAGGAAACTAAATGTAGGGGAACCAAAGCGAGAGAAATAGGTGAGGGATAAAAGTTTTTCTACTGTGGAAGCGACGGGAAAAGGAATGGTGTGGGAATAGTGTTAGATAGTAATATGAAAGAAAGTGTGATGGATATAAAAAGGATTAATGACAGACTGATAGTTTTGAAAGTTATGTTAGAGAATGTGATGTTGAATGTAGTTAGTGTGTATGCACCGCAGGTAGGGTGTGATGAAACGGTGAAAGAGAAGTTTTGGGAGAATTTTGATACAGCCTTGATGACCATCCCTGTGCATGAGGAATTGATAGTTGGAGGAGATTTTAATGGACATGTGGGTAGAATGAAAGGGATTTATGAAAGAGTGCACGGGGGATGGGGATTTGGGAGTACGAACAACGAGGGAGAGTCGCTGCTTCAATCCGCTACTGCATACCTGGCAATAGCTAACACTTGGTTTCAGAAAAAAGACGAACACCCATCACTTACAAAAGTGGTAACCACAAGACCCAAATCGACTACCTTCTCGTCAGACGTGGCAGCATACAGCACATCAAAGATTGCAAAGTGCTGCCAGGAGAAGACTTGGTGTCTCAGCACAGACTCCTGATTATGATACAAGTAGTAAAAATACAGTGCACAAAAAGCAAAGAGCGCCCCCCTCCTAAAATAAAATGGCATATGCTAGAGAATAATGATTGTGCGAAGAAGTTTCGAGAGCGAGTTGTAGATAAAATGATAGAGATGGGAGACATGGAAGATCAAAGTGTTAACGAAAGTTGGAAGGAGATTGCTGGATGTATTAGGTGTTCGGCGAAGGATATTTTGGGAGAGACGAATGGAAGGGGTACGATAGATAGGGACACATGGTGGTGGTCAACGGGAGTACAGAATATGTTAAAGGAAAAGAAAAAAAAATTCAAGGAATGGCAAAGTGTAGAACAGGAAAATGCTAGTTTGAAAGTTGCAAAAAAGGGTGAGTATGATGCTGCAAAGAAAAAAGCTAAGAAAGCTGTGGCTATAGCGAGAGCAAAAGCTCAAGACAAGCTATACGACGCGCTGGATAGTCCAGCAGGCCAAAAGGACCTATACCGGCTTGCTAGAGCTAGAGAGAAAAGTGCGAGAGATGTCTGTCAGATAAGATGTATAAAAGATGAGGCTGGAATGATTCTTTCTGATGACGAAAAAATTAAGGATAGGTGGAAGGAATACTTTGAGAAACAGATGAATGAGGAAAATAACTGGAGTGGTATGTTAGAAAATAAACCTGTGAATGAGGGATTAGTGAGAATGATTAGTATGGATGAAGTAAGAATAGCAGTAAATGGAATGAAGAACGGTAAGGCAGTTGGTCCGGACGGAATACCAGTTGAAGTGTGGAAGATATTGCGCGTAGATGGATGGACGTGGTTAGCTTTATTCTTCAATAAGTTGTTACGGGAAGAAGCCATACCTGATGAATGGTGCAATAGTTCGCTGGTGCCCATCTTTAAAAACAAAGGCGATGTGCTGGAGTGCAACAACTATAGAGGAATAAAGCTAATGTCACATAGTATGAAAGCTTGGGAGAAAGTTATTGAAAGGCAGCTGAAAGAAGAGAGTGAAATATCGCAGAACCAATTCGGTTTTATGCCTGGTCTGGCTACAACGGATGCCATTTTCGCAATCCGCCAGTTGTGCGAGAAATACAGAGGTGTACATAAAAACTTGCACATGGTGTTCGTTGACCTTGAAAAGGCATACGACCGGGTACCCCGTGAGGTTTTGTGGTGGGCCCTTAAGAAGAAAGGTGTGCCTGGGAAGTATGTACAGTTGGTCCGAGCGATGTACAGTCGATGCAGTACCCAAGTTCGGTCCACAGTGGGCACTACTGGTAGCTTCAGTGTGGCGGTTGGCTTACACCAGGGATCGGCTCTCAGTCCCTACCTCTTCCTGATGATAATGGACGCACTGACGTCAGACATACAGGAGGGGGCACCCTGGTGTATGCTGTTTGCCGATGACATTGTGCTGGTTGCCGAGAGTGGCCTAGAGGTCCAGAACAAATTGGAGATGTGGTGGCACAGACTGGAGAGTGTTGGCTTGAAATTGAGCAGAACTAAAACCGAATACTTTTTGCCCCACACTAGGAATTTCTCCTGTATTGTGGGTGCGTTTACAAACATATAAACTCACATGCACAAACACCCAGAGCCGGAACAACTATCTGTAGGTCATACAAATATTTGTTCCGTGCGGGAATCGAACCCGCGACACGCAGCGCAGCAGTCAATCGCTCAACCACTGCGCCAACCGTGCGCCCTTGTGCGCACTTGTTCTGCGATTTTGGCGGTCTCTCCAGTTCCGTGCCTCTAACTCTCGCTGGGACACTGTTAAATAAAAGACACGGCCGTTCGGTAACAAGCTGTTTATTCCACTGACACACTCACGCGTCAACCCGCGACTCGCAGGTCGCACATCTATATCTATATCATCTATACTTACTAACCTAACATCCCTCCACCATATATTCTAATCCTAGACCTAAAATATTTAAAAGAATTTACTATAATCGACTCGAGCAATATCCCTTAATTTTGGACGTGCTTCCGTATCTATTCGAAGATCAGGCCTCTCAGCTTCTGGCACAGGTACTTGCTCAGCGGTTTGCCGAGATACCTGCAGATTGTTTTCTTCTTGGAGCTCTGAGCTTGCCTCGCTCCACTCCTCCTCTGCCCCCGCTGTATATGAGTGCATTTGATCTGAGGAATGAGCGCTGTCAACATTTTGACGTATTTCGGGTGATTTTATTTTATAAATTTGGTTTTTGTGTTTTTTTATTGAAATGTTTGTTTCTGGAATATAAATTTCGAATAAACTATTGCCAATTTTCTTCTCAACTACGCCTTGTATCCATTTGTTATTGTAAGTTCCTTTTATGAGCACTGTATCATTTATCGCAAAGTCTATATTTCTATTACCTTTATAGTATTTGGCTTGTATGGTTTGCTTATCGCGCACTTTTGTTTGTAATTCTTGCGACGATAATGATGACGACGGCGACGCCTCAAGCGCGGGCACCGCACCCAAGGTGTTTAATAAATCAAACCTGCAACGCAATTTACGTCCGAGCATGAGTTCAGCTGGTGAGCTGTCTGTCGTCGTATGTTTCGAGTTCCTATATCTGAATAAAAATTCTGATAGGAGTGCCTTGAACTTGTTCTTAGGCGTGCCCTGTGCTACTAACCCATTTAAAAACTTTTTAACAATTTTAACGTACACTTCTGCTTGCCCATTACTGGATGGCGAATAGGTTGGCGAAGTAATATGATTTATTCCATTAAGGCGACAAAAATCCTTAAAAGAATTACTTGTGAACGAGGTACCATTATCAGTAACTATCGTATGCATTACACCAAATCTAGCCATTGTTTCTTGTAATTTCGCTATTACTGAGGTGGTTGAATAATCACTACTAAGGGAAAAACATTCTACCCACTTAGTGAACGCGTCGATAATGATAAGGTACATTTCACCTTGCCACGGACCAAAAAAATCTAAATGTACTCGTTGCCAGGGTTGTTCTGGAAAAGGCCATGGCGTCAAAGGAGCCCGTGGGGGAGTGGGCCGTAAACTTAAACATACAGTACAGTTGCCTATCTTGTTTTCTATATCCTTATCTATGTTAGGCCACCAGAATCTAGACCTCGCCTCAAACTTAGTTTTTATTATACCTAAATGTGGTCTATGTAATTCGTCTAATATTTTGTTACGCAACGACTTCGGTATAATTAGTTTATGTCCTCTAATTAAACAATCACGTTCTCTTGTTAAATCAAAACGACATTTATAGAATGACTGTAAGTCATTGTCCTTGAACTTCGTTTTTGGCCATCCGTGCTGAACATACTGTAAGACTTTCTGTAAAATGATATCTTTGCTAGTCTCTAACCGTACTTCATTTATAGACATCGGTAAATGCCCATCTGCGACGAAATTAATGTACGACGCCTGGTCTTCTAATGTGTAAACAATTGAGTCATCCGTGACGACACCTATTATTGAATTTGACCCGTCATCACCGTTCTCGGAATTCGTCCAAACACTGCTGCACGTGGTGACCGCTCGACTAAAGTAATCTGCACAATTACTAGCGCTTGGTACGTATTGTATTTCATAATTATAGCTAGTTAAAAATAAGGCGTAACGTTGTAACCGGTTAGCGGACACCTCTGGTATGCCTTTGTCGGGATGAAATATAAACATCAGCGGCTTGTGATCCGTGCGTAATATAAACGGATTTGCGAGACCGTATAAATATTGATGGAACCGACGTATGCCAAAAACTATGGCCGTTGCCTCCCTTTGAATTTGGCTATAATTTTTTTCTGCGCTACTGAGGGACCGCGATGCATAAGCTATAGGACGTTCTAACCCGTTCGCTTCTATTTGGGCTAAGACTGCGCCTAATCCTGTTCGGGACGCATCTACTGTCAAAACCAACTTGTATGAAGGATCGAAGTGTGCCAACGTTCGAGCCGATGTTAGTTCCTTCTTAATTTTATTGAAAGCCGCCTTATGTATGTCTGACCAATACCAATCGACTTCTTTTTTGAGCAGTTATCTTGACACGACGATTTCGACGGCTCTGCCCCTGCTGTTATCTTGTACACCTCCGTGCTGGTTACTGCTGATATTGCTGCCCCTGACGACTGCCGCGCTGCTCGTTTTGCACTATTTACAGCCACTGCAATTTCTAACGCCTTGGCCATTGTTGTGGATGCTTTTTCGTCCATGAACAACTTGTCCCGTTCCGGTCCCGGTAGCATACCAATGATGAACCGGTCTCGCATCATTTCGTCCATAGCTGCCCCAAACTTGCAGTCCACCGCCAGTTGTCGAACACGTGCCGCCCACTGCGCCAACTCCTCGCCTGCGCTCTGCGTCGCCGAATGGAATTTAAATCGTTCTGCCAAAACTGACTTCTCCGGCACGAAGTGTTTGTCGATTTCCGTTATTAACTCGCTATACGTTACGGTTTCTATCAGTTTTGGCGCAATCAATTCGCGTACCAATTTATACGCCTCGCTGTTGAGGGAATTCAATAGTACCGCCTTTTTTTGGTCATCTTCCAGCCCTTCAGTTTTAATTAACAGCGTATTTGCCGTCAACCATTGATTGAGCCTTTCTTTAAAGACGATCCAGTCCTGGCCGAGCTCAAATGTTGGAACTGAACCGATGAACCCTGACATTTTGTCGCGTCGTAGGTACTTTACTCGTCGCCACTGTTAAATAAAAGACACGGCCGTTCGGTAACAAGCTGTTTATTCCACTGACACACTCACGCGTCAACCCGCGACTCGCAGGTCGCACATCTATATCTATATCATCTATACTTACTAACCTAACAGACACCCATACCGATGTGCTCCGACTTCCGGTACCTAGGGTCGCTTGTCCAAGGGGATGGCGAGGTAGACCGAGACGTAACGCACCGGATCGGCTCGGGATGGATGAAATAGCGACAACTCACTGGAACAACTTGCGATCCACGGATGCCCCTCAAGTTAAAGGGGAAAATTTACCAGTCCGTGATTAGACCTGTCGTACTGTATGGATCAGAATGTTGGGCTGTGAAAAAGATGGATGAAAAGAGATTGCACGTAGCAGAGATGAGAATGTTGAGATGGATGTGCGGAGTGACGAGAATGGATAAAGTGAGAAATGAGTATATTAGAGGAAGTTTGAAAGTGGCGCCAGTGACAGAAAAGTTGAAAGGAAACCGTTTGTCCTGGTATGGCCATCTGATGAGGAGGGATGAAGCGCATGTTACTAAAAGAGTTATGAATATAAATGTGGATGGGTGGAGAGGGAGGGGACGGCCAAAGAAAAGATGGATGGACTGTGTGAGGAGTGATATGAAAGAAAAGGGAGTCAGTGATAGCGTGACTGGGGACAGGACGGTATGGAAGAGGAAAACGTGTTGCGCCGACCCCAAGTAACATGGGACAAGGGCAGGAAGATGATGATTAGTATTTAGCGACCCCAAAAACCATGAAAGTGACACCCATGACGAATGTTTCAGAAATTTTGGTCGGCGCCATCTTGTATTTGCATTTTGACTCCATATTAGCATTTAGCGACCCCAAAAACCAAGAAAATGACACCCATGACGAAAGTTTCAGAAATTTTGGTCGGCGCTATCTTGTATTTTCATTTTGACCCCAAATTCGTATCTAGCGATCCCAAAAAGCATGAAAATGACACCCATGACGAAAGTTTCAGAAATTTTTGTCGGCGCCATCTTGTATTTTCATTTTGACACTATATTAGCATTTATCGACCCCAAAAACCATGAAAATGACACCCATGATGAAAGTTTCAGAAATTTTGGTCGGCGCCATCTTGTATTTTCATTTTGACCCCATATTAGCATTTATCGACCTCAAAAACCATGAAAATGACACCCATGACAATCATATCAAAAATTTCGGTTGGCGCCATTTTGAATTTTTATTTTGACTAATATTCGCAATTTTTGTTCCTTTTTTGTCTAATAACACAAAAAAATAAAATACACACATGACGTATACTTCGGTTTTCTTTAAAGTCTGTTAAACAACTTTCCTAACCTACTGATTCTGTTACACTGTGGTCTCATAATAAATCGGTCAATAGATTAGCGAGAAGTCCAGCACGAATAAAACTGGCATAGGTCCTGCCTCGTCAAGGCCTCGCGGGCGACTGAAGAGCCATACGGTGGCCGCTGTGTTATATATGTCGGAGGAAGGTATACGATTAATAATTAGGAACAAAGAAATATTGCTTGTATACTTATTAATTCAGTTTTGTTTAAATGGCAACATTTAGCTTCTGAAATCTTTAAGTATTCATGTCGAGTATTTTGAATCAGCTTCGGTTGATACTTTATAGGTGCATTTGTACTCTTATTTTGGTCCATAGATGTCGCTGAATGATGTGTCGTGATTTTCACGGTATCGCGCTTTAATAGTGGTAGTTGAGCAGTTTTGAGCTCATTTTTTACTGGATCAAAATCTTTAGGGGTGTAGAATGGGTAGATGTATCAGTCTTTCCAACGAGATTTAGAGGTGTAGAGCAAGTAGACGCACTGGTTGTTCTAATGAGATTACGTTTACGTGAGGTCTTCGGTGTCATGTTTTTCACGTCGGATGAGATAATCTTTTTGTAAGTATCAATAATTTTCTGACTTTCGCCTATATCCATTTTCAGTCGAAAGTTTTCGCTGTTTAAGTTTTCAATCTCTTGATGTGCTGATTGAAGTTCCATTGTTAATTGTCTCGATGAGCTTGATCATAGTGTCGCTATCATTCATGGACGTGCCCGGTAAGCTCTTCATGGTAGTATCGAGCAATGTCGAATTATTTGTAAACAAATGATCGAGTGAATTTGCCCGTCTTGGCTTTCTAATTGTAATGTTATCCAATTCCATTTCAAAGGAGTTCATAGTGGTAATAAATATATTAGGTTTTATTAGTTTGCAGATTAATAAAAAAACAATAAAAGAAAATGATGAAATAAAAACAAAAACAAGATGATTCCAAAAAAATAAATATTTCGTCGTTGTCCAACTGGGATTTGAACCCGCACTTGCGAGATCGTACTGCCGACGCTAGCCTCGGCGCCACGTGACTACTTGGTAAATTGTTACCCTGTTTCTTAAGGCAGTAAATCCAGTGACGGCCCGTCCTCCTGCGTGACCATATAAGGTAACAAAGCGCTCCGCACATACTTTTGATGAATCACTTTGGGTCACCTTCACAACACAAATTTCTTTTGTTTGTTGCTCACTTTTTAACCCCCGACGGAAAAAGGGGGGTGTTATAAGTTTGACGTGTGTTGCTGTGTATCTGTGTGTCTGTGTATCTGTGTATCTGTGTATCTGTGTATCTGTCTGTGGCATCATAGCGCCTCAACGGATGAATCGATTTTGATTTAGTTTTTTTGTTTGTAAGGTGATTTTGTCGAGAGTGTTCTTAACTATGTTTCAATAAAATCGGTTTAACCGTTCAAAAGTTATGGGCGTTTTACTGTTTGAATCGGGATGTTTTCGCAAGATAAATATGTCGGGGGTTTTTTAAATTTTGAAATTTTACTTGTTTTGAATAGTTTTTTAATTGTGTTGGGCGCACTGGTTGTTATTAGTTTATTTTGATACGAGATTATTGTCACTTGTACTTTTTACTATCGATTGGTATAAGTTTAGACTAATTGATAAAGATTCACAACGCACTGTGTTCTGGTGGACACAGGTCTGGATAAAATTATCTACGCCAGTGTCTACTGTTCGCACAGAGGAGATCAGGAGGCAACCAGGCTCACAGAGTACCTCAGTGAGGCGGCTGATGCAGCACAGTAGCGGTACCCTTCTGCCCAATTAGTGTTACTGGGGGACTTTAATGTGGGCAAAAGCCACTCCTGGTGGTGGGCCACCAGGAGTGGCTTTTCCCATACCAGTGCACTGATCATGCTGGACGGGAGATGCGTAAGGTTTCGCTAGCGCTAAACCTCACCCAGCTGGTCCAGGGGGCAACGAGGGTAGCGGATGTTGATTCCCACACGGCGAATTGCTTGGAATTTCTGCTGACAACAGATCCAGACAGATAATCTGTGTCGATAGCATCACCATTGGGTAGTTCCGACCACTGTCTGGTGAAGTCTGTGTCCGTCTATTCCCCGCCCGATCCCAGCCCAAGAGGAACCCGGCGGGTTTGGCGGTACAAGTCAGCAGATTGGGATGGCATGCGATCTTTCTTCATCCTTGGCAGCATACTTGCTTTTCTTCGACTGATCCATCGTCGTGCGCGGATGCCGTGACGGATGTTTTGCGTCGGGGAATGGAGTACTACATTCCGTTCTCTGACGTATCAATGTCTAGCGAAGACCAGCCTTGGTTTGGCGCCGAATATAAGCGCGACGACGCGCCGACGCCCTTAAACATGGGGCGTACCTGGCTTGGGTCGACGCTCGATCGCGTAAGGCGAGTGACGTGGGTCAGAAGAAGAAGGCCTTTAACAGGGCTGCCAAGTCCTGCAAGATTTTGTTGCGAAGGGCTCGGTTCGACCACATTGGCTGAATAGGGACCAAACTTGCTTCTTACCCAGCAGGTAGTAAAGCGTTTTGGTCTCTGGCTAAGTCGGTCGAGTCGAAATTCTGCCATCCCTCATTACCACCACTGCTGAAACCCGACGGGTCACTGGCCCACTCCGCTGAGGAGAAGGCAAATTTATTTGCCTCTCTTTTTGCGGAATCTTCATGTATAAATCCTGGTGTAGCGCGGCCCCCTCCTTCTCCTGATGGATGCGAGACGAGTATGTCGGACATTCGTATCCATCAAAAGGACGTCCGTAGGGTGCTGCGAAACCTTCACGTGAACAAGGCTAGCGGCCCTGACGGAATACCAGCACTTGTTCTTAGAACCTGTGCACCTGATCTGTCTCCGATCTTTACACGCCTATTCCGTCTTTCGTATGAGGCTGGAAAAGTGCCGAATGCTTGGAAGCAGGCTAACGTACAGCCCGTGCCCAAGAAGGGCAGTCGAGCTGACCCGGCCAACTACAGACCCATATCTGTAACCTCCATACTCTGCAAGAGTATGGAACGTGTACTCAATATTAAGCTCCTGGCATACCTAGAAGCAAACGATATCCTTAGTGATCGCCATTACGGCTTCCGCCAAAATCGGTCTAATGGGGATCTTCTAGCGTATGCCATTCACATCTGGAGTGAGGCCATCGAGAGGCACGGGGAAGCGCTTGCCGTCTCCCTAGACATCTCGAAGGCTTTTGATAGGGTCTGGCACGAAGGCCTTATTGGTAAGCTTCCTTCATTCGGTTTGCCCGGTGGTCTGTGTGATTGGATTGCAGACTTCCTGAGAGATCGGTCCATTCGAGTGGCTATCGATGGCTGCTCTTCGGACTACTTGGATATCAATGCCGGGGTCCCTCAGGGGTCGGTACTCTCGGCAACTTTATTCTTGCTGCACATTAAAGATCTGCTAAAACACGGCACCTTTGGGTATGCAGACGACAGCACTGTTACTGAGAGATACTTGTCCAACGCTCGTGCTACCGGGCCTCAAATTCAGTCTCTTCGGGAGGCCATGGTGGAGCGCTTAAACCTGTCCTTGCAGGCAGTCTCCGAATGGGGCGATGCCAATCTGGTCAGGTTTAAAGCTGCTAAAATCCAGGTGTGTCTTTTTTCCGCAAAAAAGAGACAATTCCACCCGGCTCCAACTTTCCGAGATGTGACCGTGCCAATAACTGACCATCTTGAGCTTCTTGGCGTTACGTTGACATCGACTCTCAATTTCGGCCCATACATTGAGGCAAAGGCTCAGCTGGCTGTCAAAAAGCTGGGGATCCTTGCAAAGGTGAGAAGGTACTTCACGCCAGAACAGCTGCTTAGCTTGTATCAAGCGCAAGTTCGATCATGCATGGAGTACTGTTCTCATCTCTGGGACGGATCTGCCAAATACCAGCTTGATGCACTAGAGTCGATCGAAAAGCGGGCCAAGAGGCTCATCGGCGATGAGGCACTGGTTAAGTCAAAGCTCCAGAGCCTTGAACATCGTCGCCGAGTTGTCAGCTTGTCGGTTTTTTATCGGTTACATTTCGGGGAGTGTGCGATGGAATTGCATGATTTAATTCCACCCAGCCCGTTCCATCATCGGACTACCAGACGTACGGCGATGCGTCATCGGTACATGGTGGATACCCATACGCACTAAACGTTTTGAGAATACTTTTATTATGCGTACAGCTAAGGAGTGGAATTCCCTGCCGGAGTCTGTGTTTCCCGATAGCTACAATCTAGGGGTCTTTAAGTCAAGAGTGAATAGGTTACTTTTAGGCAAGCGTGCTCCACCGTCGACCACATCATCGCTTACTATCAGGTGAGATAGTGGTCAAGCGCGAGCCTATATCAGATAAAAAAATAAAAATAGAGTATTTATAATTTTAAGAAAATAATAACACTGAGCTTCAAGTATTTGCATGCGCTTCGTACGACGCTAGCGCGCTCATTCGATTCGATGAGGTTTTGTCAGTTTTGTAAGTTTTTTTTTATTATTGTCAAAGTTTTTTTAAATAAGCAGGCAAAAATAAGTGTAGTTTAGAAATTTTGTTTTGTATAAAATTTAGTGGGAGTATTAGATTAAATTTTATGTTTCTGCTAGGCTGAATACTGCATGCGTTTGCCTGTTTGTTTTCTTATGTAGAACCAGATGTCGCTGCGTCTCTTTTGACAATGTGTCATTTTTTCTGTGCAATGTGTGGGTGATTAAATCTAATTACATCTCATGAATTCCTGTTTAATTATCATAACCTGTTCAATATATAAAAGTATATACAGTGTTTAAAATACTTAAATAACTAACACTACAAACATATACACTTTAACCAAAAACTACTTACTAAAAATAAAACTAAAAATATACTCAACTAAAATATGGCGTCGAAAAAGTCCTCCACATCGTTGCCCACTGGTAATGTACCCAAAAGGCTGGCAGCATTGCCACGTTGTTTGGCAATTTTTTATCTCTGACCAAGATAAAAGCCAGCCCTTGGGTCACCCTTGGGACCCCACGGACCAAGAGTTTCAACCCCAAACGGCTCGAAAATATAACTACCGATGAGGTTATTATATTGCCGCCGCTTGAGGTTCTCTGCAGCCGCAGCAGCAGCGCCAGCACAGCACGACGAACTCGGAAGATGGGATGGTGCAAGAGTATCGACACAAGTAGCGTCCCACACTAAAGGCTTACCTATTTTCCATGGAAACAAAGACATCCCGTCCGGTCTTTTGCCATCGTCACGTGCTAGGCCATGGGGTTCTAATACGGCCGGAACGCCGACGGTGACGAGAGCACGTCGGATGATGTCGTTTAAGTTTCCGTGCCGAGCGAAGCGACCCGCATTTCGGCTGCATAAAAGACCGTGGTGACCGAGGCTGTTGACAACTTCGCCACAGTGGCAACGATGTGGAGTACAACAGGGAGCGCCAAAACGTAAGGAAGCAGCGAGTCGGAAAGTAGTGTCGTCAAACAAGGTGCCTATGTTCGACGACGGTATTGCGTGAAGCCACAGGCCCGACTCCCACTCACCCACAGTCAGCAGGCGAGCGCGCTCGGTAGAAGTGGCAATTAGGTGCTCCTGAACTGCTCTGCAGAGCGGCTCATCCCACCGTCTCTGGGAAGATGGGTAGTCGGGGGGGTTACAGTTCAGGCAAGCGAGTCTCCAAGCATCAATAGCCTCGGTGAAGCACGGCACATCAAAATTAATCAGTATGGGAGCTAGGATATTCCTGATTAATTTCTCAGTACCGTGGACCGAGGATATAAATTAATACTTGAAATTTTGCGAACGCCGAGGCCTCCCATACGGATGGGAAGAGTAGCTTAAGCCCAAGCTCGGTCGTCCATGGCCACATTTAAAATTAAAGTTAATGTATGACGGATAATTTGGTCCATTTTTCTAAAAGAGGGGCACGCCTTCCATAGATGAGAAGCACGAAGGAATTATGATAATTTGGGGCCAAAACAACAAAAGCGAATTATGGTGTTAGCCGAATGCATGTTAATTTGGAGCAATCTTGCCGAAATGTTGTTGAAATTTAGTATTTTTAACTAAATAAAATCGGGAAAGGAATCATCTAAGATTGGGGACCCAAGGAGACGAAGAGAGCTTTTTTCAATATTTTTTATGTATCTACTTTTATTTGCGTTTTGGTGACCAATGGCCTCTATTTTATTGGCTAAGGGAAAGAAGTATCATCAATATTAATTTATTCACTGGCGTGTGCACTTGGCTTCAGAGTGTTTTCTATGCCTTCAGCTCCAACCAAATAATGTATATTCATGAACGTTTGTCGCTTTTTAACCGACTTTCCAAAAAGGAGGAGGTTCTATGTTCGACTTTATGTTTGGTTTTTTTTATTTTCACTGATTTCTCCGTCAATTGTAGACCAATTTCTAAAATTCCATTTTGTGTGATAGAGTATGTTCCAAAATTGGTCCCATTTTAATTTGTTGAAGATCTGATGAAGAACTTCGGAGATATTCAACAGATCTCTTCAATAAATAACAGCAAATCTCTCGGGATTACTGCAATCGCATGTCTGTTTATTGTTTGTTAGCGATCTTTATATTTAATTGAGCAAACTAAGTAGTTTTTGTATGTTGGCAATAATTATTTTGATATTTTTGCAACAAAGATGGACTGTTTTTTGTCAGGTTGGTAAACAATAAGCTTGCACTTCTTGTTTCCCGCCCATTCCGAGGTTATAAATAGTGCCTCATGCCATTAAAGGCAGTCTATTTTTTTTTTCGAGGCGTCGTTAATAAGTATTAGTGTAAGTGCTTTATAAACTGGATTCTATAAACTGTATTTTATAAACTGTGTTCTATAAACTATTTGCCATAAACTGTGTTCTGTGTAACTGTGTATTTGATACGAGAATACACTGGGTGAGTAAACCCTTTTAAGCATTTTTATTTGCATCGCCATCCCCTCTGAAATACCCACACGAGATTTTAGAATTTTGAGTAAAAGACGACATGTTTATACCATTTCATAAAATAATATCATGCCAGTACGCTCTAAACGGGTACGCAGATGTATTCAGTTCACCTTGGTACACTCTCATTTCACCGGTTATGTTCATGTTTCATGATATTCGGGTAAACTATTCTAACATTATAGGTACCTACCTTACTAAACAACTTGCCTATTAGGCAGGTACAAGAAAAAGTGAAATATAAAAAAAAAAATTACAAAAAAATACTACCGACTTCCAAATAAAAAAACTACAAAGTGAAAAATTGCTTTCTTTTTGGAAGTCGGTGTCCATAAAGCCAAAAATGGAACCTACGACAGAGACCGAATTCCAAAAAGAAAGTTATTTTCCACTTTGATGTTTTTTTATTTGGATGGCGGTAGCATTTTTTTGTAAAAAAAGTTTATTTTTAATAATATAACGAAAATTTTGAATCTCAAAACTAAAGCAATTCAGTATTGGCAATTAATGTCGAAGACAGAACAAACAAAAACATAAACACAACCACGGATGTTAGCAACGACAAAACTTTCCCAAACAAAATATTCTTTAAACAAAACTCCTATGTTTCCTTTCCCCAGTTTCTACATAGAATAACCCTAGTAACTCCAACTAGTCGTCTTAACATAACTTCTAGTCTATCGTCCATTATATAAATTGCATTAGGTCCACAAGAATCTAAGAGAAAGATATAAAAATGTGAGCAGTCAGTATGCAAAAAGGTCGATCGCTGGCTGCAACGAGATCATGTTTTATTACCATCTATATTATAATATTATAGACTTGGTTTAGGGTTCCGCGGTGAATTAGAAAAACTAAAATCTGCTTGTTTTCAGCAGGCGAAAACTACAGAATACCATCTACTACTAACGATCCTTATGTAATCCTTTTGTTTCATTTATGTGCATAAATGTAGTCATACATGCACGTCGGTTATGAGTACTGTACACCTAGCCTTTCTGAAGAACATCACCAATAAGATCCGTGTATGTCAAGGCTAGGGCAACTAAAATAAGTTGCATAAATTGTTTCTTTCGTTTCTTAAATACAGGTTCAACTACAATCTATGTTGGCCTTCTAAGAAGTCAATACAATCATTGGGAACTTTTGAAAAAACTTTTTGTGTAGGTATTTAATTCTTTTAATCAGTCTATGTATGTATTTATTTTTGTTCATATGTGGCGTTCCAGAGACCAAACGCGTTGACCGATTTTAAAGATTCGTACGTCAATCGATTCGTCTTAACCTTGCGAGTGTCACTAGCTACATTGAAATTAACATCATTGAAATCAACACACATTAACACTGTACTTATAACTTTATATTGGAATAATAGACAGCCTGATATATTTTATAAACAGTTAAAATTGATAGTAGAACGATTATCAAATAAATATAGTAAGAATAAAATCATATTTGGAGGTGATTTCAATATTAATATCTTGGAAAATAGTTTGCAAACAAATATACTACTTAATCTAATGTTAGAATATAACTTCATTCAATGTATAAAAAGCCCTACTCGAGTGACTAAGACCACTTCTACCTGCCTTGATCTAGTTTTTATAAACTTTGACTCAAAATTAATTACTACACACGTGAACGATTTCGGTTTCTCTGATCATAAAGGAACAATAGTACGTTTAAAACAGTCACACGAAAAAAACACTTCATGTAAAGATTGGAAAACCAAAAAAAGAATTTTTAATAGTATAAATATAGAAAAATTTAGATTAGCATTACAACAAATTGATTGGCATCTGACAATTAGCTCGAAAAAAAACATAAATGCAAATTACAACTCGTTCCAAAATCATTTATTTAAAATATTAAATGACTGTATACCCCTAAAAACTATAAAACTCAATAACAAGAAAAGAAAAAAATGGCTGACAAGAGGCATCAAAATATCATGCAAAAATAAGCGACTATTCAGAATTCTCATTTCATATTCTAATGATCCAATATTAAAAAAACAATATAAAATCTATGAAAAATCTTTAAAACGTATAATCAATCAATCAAAAAAACTAGAATGTATTCGGGAAATTAAAAATTCAACTAACAAAACAAAGTCTATGTGGAAAATTATTAAAGAACGTACAAATAAAAATCTGCAAAAAACACAACAAAACATTACATTAATGATCCATAATAAACTTACGTCGGACCCAAAACAAGTTTCAAACTCATTCAATGATTTCTTCGCATCAGTAGGGCAAACAAGGCAGAGTGGGGACACAGAGCCGTGCGGCCGACCTGTACTACGACCAACTGATAACACTATGTTTTTACATCCACCCACACCGCAAGAAAAAAAAATATTATTAAAAATCTCAAACCCAAATACAGTCACGGATTAGATGAGCTTCCTCCTATACTTATAAAAACGTGTGCTGAAGAGCTTAAACTACCGTTTTATAAATTAATTAAGCAATCATTTTCTGAAGGAATATTTCCAGACGCATTGAAAAAATCTTTAATAAAACCCATTCATAAGAAAAACTCGAAGTCAGATCCAAACAACTACCGACCAATTGCACTTTTACCAACATCATCTAAGATATTTGAAAAAGCAATGTGCAAACGCGTTTACAACTTCTGCGAAAAGTTTAATATTTTTGATGATTGCCAGAACGGTTTTCAGAAAAACCGCTCCACGGTTTTGGCAATGTATAAATTTACACAGGAAATATTGAACGTTTTAAATAATAAAAAATATGCGATTGGGATCCTACTGGATATGAGTAAGGCATACGATAAAGTACTATATAAAATCTTATTACAGAAATTACATGGTATCGGTGTACGAGGAATAACCCTTGAATGGTTCGCATCATACTTAAAAAACCGAGAACAATTTGTGGAAATAGATCACTGGGATCACAACAACGGAGAATTTAGTCTGGTATGCTCTAATGGGATTTGCATAGGACATTCTATTCCGCAAGGCGGTGTTGTCGGGTGCTTATTGTTTTTGATCTACATCAACGATCTCCCTAAAATTATAACGGAATCGTGCGTACTGTTTGCCGACGACATTTCTATAATAACTTCCTGTACGGACTCTCAACACCTACATGTGAATCTAAATAATATAATGCTTAATATACAAAACTGGATGAAAGATCATAATCTGGATATCAACTTTTCGAAAACCAAAATTATGCAATTTAGGCCTTATCAGAAAAAACCTTTGACGATTAATTTTACGTTTAACGGTATAAATTTAGAATGCGTTGAGACTTTTACTTTGTTAGGTTTGGACTTAGATATCCATATGACGTGGAAAGCACACATCCAGAAAATTAAATCTAAATTATCCAGCTTCATTTACGCATTACGTGAGCTCAAAAAAACAACCGACTTGAAAACAGCACTATCGACATACTATACATATGCATATTCATGGCTGACGTACGAAATAATTGTCTGGGGTAATAGTGTAGATAGCAACGAATTGTTTATTTTACAAAAAAAATGTATCAGAATATTGGTTTACATTGCTAACGATGAAACTTGTAGACCGCATTTTAGGCAACTTGAAATTCTAACTCTGCCATCAATCTATATTCTAGAAAGCTGCAAATTTGTGAGACAGAACCCAAACTTCTACCAAAAAATTACTGAACAAGATCGCCGATATGCACCGCGTTCACGATTTGAAAACACACTCGTAATACTATCATCAAAGTTAAAACTACATAGCACGAGTCCTAACATAATGTCTATAAAAATATATAATAAAATACCGAACGGCATCAAAATTGAGAAAACGACAAAATATTTAATAAACGCCTCAAAGAATGGTTAGTTGATAGATGTTATTATACATTGAATGAATTTTTTAATGATGACTTTCGTACATGACTATCAGACACGTTCACATTTTGATTTGCCATGCCAATTATTTGATTCTGTTTTGACATATTGTATTTCGTTTTCCTTTATTTGTGACATTACCATTTATTTTCATTTTTATTGACTTTTCACCATTTTATTTTATTTGACTTGTACCTCGACTTATATCTATTTTACAATTTATTCTGTGCCATCATAATTAAAATGACAGTTAAAACTTAAGTTAAATTATTAAAAATTATATTACCTTACCTTAATGCTATGTATTTATTAGATACTATTTTAAATTGCTGTGCACGAAGTACTGACATATTGTATTTTGTTTTATTTTATTTTGCTGACATTGCTATTTATATCTTAGTTTTTAATTAAAATACCATTTTTTTTTGTTGTTTTATTCACTTTTATCTAAACTTTAATTGAAATTAATCTTTTTATAATTGTTATTCTGTAGTATCATTTAAAGCGTCCATTGTAATTTATCAGTTACATTAATTAATTTATAATAAGCTGGGTATTAATTTCTCTAATATATTGCTGTGCCCGACAGGGTCCATGTGAACTATACTACTGTTATAAGATCTTTGTTATACACATGTGATATGCAATAAAGAATTGAATTGAAAAAAAAAAAAAAAAAAAAATTGGAAAATTGAAAAATGGCGGATTTAGGGCGCCATATTGTGAGTGCAATCAATCAATCAATCAATCTTTATTTTTCTTCCAAACCCATCGTGTGTGGTATCAAAATAAATGGTTTTAAGAGGTGATTTCAAATATATATAACACTTTTATGGTTAAATGTACCTAATTCGAAAAAAAATGTATCTAAAAAGTTATAAATATAAAAGTTAATTCAAAAAATAAAATACTTACAAAACTGCTTATGAAGAGAACTAAAAAGACGTAAACAAGATGAAAATCATGCTGTGTTCTCGGAGGATACATATCTTTTTGGTCAGCCAGCTCGCGAATATGTATCCTCTGACTGCACAGCATGATTTTCATCTTGTTTACGTCTTTTTAGTTCGCTTTTTAAGCAGTGGGGTTTTTTATTTTTCTTTAGATACATAATGAACAAATAAATAAAATATGAGCAAAAAATAATATTTTCAAAAAGTGAGAAGTGAATAAAACAAAGTGTACTTCACATTTTAAATCAATACAGTAGACGGAACCTTTAGACTTTATAAATCTGGAAATTGACCTCTTTACAACAGCCCGAACGTTCTGTAATTATATCGTGTAGCATGTTTTTAGATAAAATTGATTTTAGCTCTAAAATAAAAGCTTGTATCTCAAAGCTTTTATTTTAGAGCCTTATGCAAAACAGATCAAATATTGATTACATTATTGGTTCTTTTCTTTGTAATCAGATGGTAAAGGATCTATAGAAGCAATTCATTATTGCTGTAATATAGGTTTTTATTGTTAATTTTACTTTAATTGCATTTTGAATACTAGGAAGAGAACTGTGCGGTAGAATAGCGAAAGTCAATTTTCAGAGTAAGCAACGCTTGCCGAGGTCGATCCATGAATGGGATAACCATTCATTTTAAACTGAAACTTCTCCGGACCTCGAAAACCACGTCAAGCTGCTGTAATTTGGCAGCCGTTATGGGTATTCAGAAGCCAGAAAATGTGACATCAGTCTTGCAAAGGCGTATCGTGTTACTCAGTGCCTAGGTGGTGATGGTTAGATTGGCAGTCGCTCCATCTAAAATATATTATTCTAGAAGACGATCCCTACACAATTGAGAAAAATCTAGGCAAATTGATTGAGTTACCGTGATTATTTAACTATCTTCTCTCTAATAAAGTTACGTTAAAACTTCAAGACCTTTAATTATTGAGTAAATTCGCACCTCGCCATTATAAGTTTAACCATACATGTACCAGGGCACCATAACTATAAGGTAGGAATTACGTGAGCCTGCGCGGCGCGTGACGCAACCGTGATGCTCCAGTAAACATGTCGCGAGGAGGATTGAGCAGTAATTCAGCTCCGTACTGAGGGGATTCAAGACGTAGTGTGGAATCGGTTTTTGACTGTATTTTTTTATAGCTGCTGTTAGGTTAAGCCTCTCAATTTGTCGTGGAGTGATAGTGTCTTTACAGTTTGTATTTTTTTGTTCTAATAGTATCATCATCATTTCAGCCGAAAGACGTCCACTGCTGGACATAGGCCTTCCCCAGGCTTCGCCACATTGACCGATCCCGTGCGTCTCGCATCCAGCGCCTTCCCGCAACCTTAACCAGGTCATCAGTCCACCTAGTGGGAGGCCTTCCAACGTATCGTCTTCCGGTTTGCGGTCGCCATTCCAGAACTTTTCGGCCCCATCGGCCATCCGTTCTGCGAGCAATGTGCCCTGCCCACTGCCACTTAAGTTTGGCAATTCTTCGGGCTATGTCGGTAACTTTGGTTCTCCTGCGGATATCATCATTTCTGACGTGATCACGCAAGGAAATTCCGAGCATAGCCCTCTCCATTGCCCTTTGGGTGACTTTGAGCTTTCTGATAAGGCCCATTGTGAGCGACCACGTCTCGGTCCCATAGGTGATCACTGGCAACACACACTGGTCATAGACTTTTGTCTTGAGACACTGCGGTAAATTGGACGAGAAGATACCACGCAACTTCCCGAATGCCGCCCAGCCGAGTCGGACTCGACGGTTGACCTCTTTCTCGAAATTGGACCTACCCAACTGGACCGTTTGTCCCAGGTAGACATAATCGTCTACAACTTCGAGAGTCGAGTCTCCGACCTTGATAGGAGTGGGTGTTGCATGGGCATTCACCATGATCTTGGTTTTGTCCATGTTCATTTTAAGACCCACTCTTTCGGAAGCTCTACTGAGGTCATCGAGCATTTTACTGAGGCTCTCCATGGTCTCAGCCATGACCACTATGTCGTCGGCAAACCGAAGGTGAGTAATGAATTCACCATTAACGTTGATGCCAAGACCCCTCCAGTCCAGAACCTTGAAGACATCCTCCAGCGCAGCAGTGAACAGTTTCGGAGAAATGACGTCTCCCTGTCTCACGCCGCGCTGGAGAAGGATTGGTTTCGAGGTCTGATCCTGAAGACGGACTGACATGGTGGCGTTTTTGTACAAACACTTCAACACCTCAATGTACCGGTAGTCGATCTGGCACCGTTGGAGAGACTGCAGTACAGCCCAAGTCTCTATCGAATCGAAGGCTTTCTCGTAGTCCACAAACGCTAAACAGAGAGGCAGGTTATACTCTTCGGTCTTCTGTATAACCTGCCGCAGCGTATGTATGTGGTCTACGGTGCTAAAGCCTTTTCGGAATCCGGCTTGTTCGGGGGGCTGGAAATCATCAAACCTGCGCGCGAGACGATTCGTGATGACTCTTGAAAACAACTTGTAGACGTGGCTAAGAAGTAAGATGGGCCTATAGTTCTTCAACCGGGCATTGTCGCCCTTCTTGAAGAAAAGTAACACCAGACCCCTGCACCATGCCTGTGGCGTTATGCCCTCGAGTAAGACGGAATCAAACAGCTTCTGAAGGGCCCTAAGGACCGGTTTTCCACCCGCCTTCAGGAGTTCGGCCGTAATTCCGTCATCACCCGGCGCCGTGTTGTTTTTGAGCTGTTTCAGAGCCATCCTAATCTCGTACAGGCTGACGTCCGGGATATCTTCGGTATAGTGTCGGGTCAATCTAGCTCTTGGGTCGTTTGCTAGACTCGCAACGGGCTTGCTGATCGATGTGTACAACTGCCCATAGAATGTCTCGATCTCCCTGAGAAGCTCCGGTTTGGCGGATACGATCCTGCCATCGTCGGTCTTCAGTTTCGTGAGTTGGCTCTGCCCAATAGCCAGATCCCTTGAAAACACCTTGGAGCCTTTATTTCGCTCGATTGCGTCTTTAATACGCTCGGTATTGAAGCGGCGGAGGTCTCTTTTCAAGGATTTAGAGATCTGTCTATTGAGCTGCCGGTATTTGCACGCCTCATCTGAAGACTGCAGGATCATCTCACGCCTCTCCTTCATAAGCTTGAGGGTATGATCAGAGAGCTTTTTATATCTATCTGTACGACGGGTCTTGAAAAACTTAGACCCGACCGTATGGACAGCTTCCACGAACCCGTTGCTGTATTCATCCACGGAGCTCCCTAGGCACTCGAAACGATTCTGGAGTTCGAGCTGAAAGCTCTCGGGGTTTAGGACCTGGATCTGTGCTGGTCGGAGCGTGGACTTCATCAGTCGAGACCTTTCAAGCTTAATATTAATGTTCAATGTGCCTCTTGCCATGCGGTGATCGCTCCCGGTTTTTACCGAGTTGATCACAGAGACATCATTGAACATTTGCTTCTTGGTTGACATGATGAAGTCGATCTCATTTTTTGTTGCACCATCGGGGTTCTGCTAGGTCCACTTCCTGTGTTCACGCTTTTTGAAGAAGGAGTTCATCATATAGAGGCCCTCCTTCTCCATAAAACTGGCCAGTAGGTGACCCCGGTGGTTCCGTTGTCCAACTCTAAATTGCCCCACTTGCAGCTCATCCTCGTCTCGTTTGCCCAGTTTCGCGTTGAAGTCCCCCATGACAACGGTGAAGTGAGTTTTGAAACCATGCATGGCTCTGGAGACATCCTCATACATGGTATCTACCTCATCGTCGGGGTGTGCCGAGGTCGGGGCGTAGACCTGTATGACCTTCAGTGAATATCTTGAGGATATTCTGAGTATAAGGTACGCCACCCTGGTCGACACACTCTCGATCTTCACCACGTTGTTCACAAGGGACTTGTGGGCGATAAACCCGACACCACCCTGGGACTGCCGGTCACCCTCTCGGAAATAGAGCAGGTTACCGGATTTGAGGATTATCGAGTCCTCCCCCTCTCTTCGGACTTCAGATAACCCTATAATACTCCATCGCAACCTGCTCAATTCCTCTTCGAGTTCAGTGACCTTCTCGTCGGTCCGAAGTGTGCGCGTGTTGTACGTTGCCAGGTCCAGTCGTCGGTGATTGTTGGGGTAGCCGGATCTCGTCCGGAGATTCTTAGCACCCCTTGCCATGCCGTAGCCTCGACCGCTACCGTAGTCGAGGGTAGGCAAGCTGCCGGGTACTAGGGGCCATTTTTTATTTGTGCTATTCATTGGGGGTGTTTTGCCATAATCGCCACGCTTGGCAGGCGGTTTGGCGATCGCAATATGGTTGTTATAGAAGCACAGAGAACGCTGCTGCCCATTCTCTGGTTTGTCCCTTAGTCGCCTCTTACGACACCCACGGGAAGACATGGGATGGTGAAATTCTTTACGTCCGGCACCATACGAACGGAACGAATCTAATAGTATATTTTGATGAATATTATGATACTCATTTACGTTTGCCACATTTTGATGGGATGTTGGTTGCTCCATTTCTTCTTCCCAGCTAAATAATACGAATTGCTGTAGGGGGTTTTTTTTAGGGTAGGTTCTATGAAAACGAGGATGCATGCGCGTGAATCTAATTGTATCCGGGTCCTCTATTCATGGTAACCGTAGGAGCTGTGGAGTTTTAGACGGTTGGAGTCCGACATAATCCTCCAGGGTACCCATGCGGATTTCGCCACAAATTAAGTGAAAGTATTATCTTGTACAACTATGATGATCAAAAGTTATGGTTTCAGCCTTTTTAGAATAAATGGGCTTTGATTTTGAATTCATAGGCAAAAGGGACGAAAATTCCATCATTAAAAAACAGGTTTGACATAGCTAAACTTTTTCTCTAAAACGTATTCTTTTTCTGGTCGCTCGCTCGTGACCACTATCGCACCTGGTATAACTGTATGATATGTACGCCTGGGCAGATTAATCATAAAATTATCCAAAAATTATCCTTTTATTCTAAATACAGAGAAATACAGCTAAAAAAGCAGCAAAAACTTCGTTATTTATAAAATGTCTCTTATTTCAGTGTGCTTCTTGGCACAGGCCTCCTCTAACAGTTTCCACTGGGGTGAGGGGCTGCCCTAAGCAACTACTCACTCGTCAACTCGTCTCCACCTTAGGACCAACGGTCTATTTAATTTCTTCCTGACATCTCAGACACTGTCATCCAGGGCTTCTTTTACCATCACTTGGGTACCAGTCTGTCACTGCCTTGCTCCATATCCCACGGTTATCGCGCATCATATAGCCGGACCACGTCCTTTTTTGCTGGTCAATTCGTGTGAGCATGTCGGTAAGTTTTGTTTTCGTCCCGAGTTCGGTATGTCTGATTCTGTCTTGACGTTTGACATTTAGTATAGATATTAATAAACGTGGTCCTTCTGCCTCATGCCTACCTACAGCAGCCTTCTGACGGAATGACAAGGGTCACCCGATATCCCGTAATCTACTTATCTGGTAGATTTGCCGCGTATTTGGATTAAATTCAACGGCAGCGGCCTTCAAGATGCTTCGATAGCATTGTATCTAATATGTCATGGATGGCACGTGTCAAGTTAAGATCGAGATATGGAGTTATTGGAAACTGTATATGGACTATATTTTAGTATAATAAGTACTGTTCCTGACTTACGAGTAGGGAATCGGTTTGAATCAAGGCAGACACATTACTTTGTATTATTCATTTTATGACCATGTTAAAGCATAAAGAATTATCGTGAGGTAATGACAGTGTGTGTTGCCAGTGATCACTTATGGGATGATGACATGTGGTCGCACACAATGCGCCTTATTAGAAACCTTAAAGTCACCCAAAGGGCAATGTAGAGAATGTATTATTTTTTACGTCGTTCTCACATATACTCGTATGTATTTTTCCAACAAGATTATTGTAACCAAATACTTGAAAACATTTTTTTTTTTTAAACGATTAAGTGTGGAGTTTCTTGTCCGTTCTTCTCCATAACAAGCTTCATTTCCAAATGGACGGTAGAATCAATTATTATTACATACAATTTTTTTTTTGGCTTTCGAAAGTGCCGCTTAGGGCCTAATTGAATAAAGAAATTTTGATTTTGATTTTGAAAGAGCTATGCTCGGCGTTTCCATGCGTGATTGCATCACAAATGAGGATATCCGCAGGAGAACCAAATTTACTGACATAGCCTGAAGAATCGCGAAACTTAAGTGGCAGTGGGCAGGGTACATTTTTCGCAGAATGGATGGCCGATGGGGCCGAAAGGTTCTGAAATAGTGACCGTGAACGGGAAGCCGATGCCTCCCACTAGGTGGACCGTTGACCTGGTTAGGGTTGAGGGAATGCGCTGGATGCACGGGATAGGTCAATGTGGCGACGTTTGGGGAGGCCTATGTCCAGCAGAAAGCCGAAAGACGTCCAGTCTTTCGGCTGAAAGGATGATGATGATGAATTGCATTGTTTAGTAAACAACGCTGGGCTCGTGTTGTGAAGTATGGCCCACTCCCTCTCACAGAAAAGAGCCCTGTGTGGCCAGCAGTGGGAATGTTAAAGACTGATTTACATGATAGTATTGCATGAATTACCTCTGTAGCACTACGTTATCATGGTAGTGATGGTAAAGAGAGTAATGTTTTGATGTTTCAGACATCATGTGTGTTTTAGTATTACTGAATATGTTAACTCGAAACCGCAGATTGCACTGCGGACCCTGAAGGTTCTCCATCACACGTTGTCAGTACCCCCATCACGAAATATAAAAATTGAATATTACTTATATCAGAAACAATTTGTCGCTCTATTAAACTCATTTGACTTTGAAACGAACTTGACAAGTTTCAATTAAACAAAGTTAATGAAAAAATAAATCTTTCACCGACTCGCCTTTTTATTATTTTCGGAAAATAAATGTCTTATTTGATGTATACAGTTAATGTGAAGTAAAGTGAACAAAGATTTAGGAGTAGAATTATTTATGAACTTTAACAGTATTGATATTCTTTGTATAACAGAACATTGGCTTAAAAGCCACCAGTTATTGTTCAATTTTAATAATCACCAGGTTGGTAGTTCATTCAGCAGAGTTAATGCTATACATGGTGGCTCATTGATTTTAGTAAGTAACCAGCTAAAATTTAAAGACCGTAAGGATATTGTGAGCCTATCTGTTGAGCGGACAGTTGAAATAGCTTGTATAGAATTGGAGCAGTTTATTGTATTAAGCGTATACAGACCGCCTTCAGGATTGTATGACTGTTTTGAAAAGGTAATGGATGAAGTGTTACACAAGATTTGTAACTCGAATAAATCCATTATCACTTGTGGTGATTTTAATGTTAATTTATTAGAAAACTCAGGTTCTTTTAGTAAAACAATAAGTCTGTTTCAGTCCTACAATCTTGTAAACCTATTTTTGGAGCCCACAAGAATAACCCCAACTAGTGCTTCATGCTTAGATAATATTTATACTAATGTTATACCAGTCCACAAAGAAATTATAAATTTACTAGATTCTGATCATTGCGGGCAGAGGATTACTATACCAAACCAAAACAACAAAGTGGCTTAAAAGGATATCACTGTTAACCCCAAAACTGCAAGTCGCTTGGCAGCTTTTAAAGTTAAACTCATTAATAAATTACCAATTTTGTCAATTGATGCTGATCCTAATCATCTATATGATGATTTTTTTAGTATATACTGTAAACAATTTAATTCGACCTTTGTTCCAAAGACTATCTCCGTTAATAGTAACGCATCATTCAGTGATTGGGCTACCATTGGTATTCATAAAAGTAGAACACGGCTTTATGAGCTGTACAGTGAAAGGACGTATGTAAACTCTGCTGAATTTAATTTATATGTTTGAAATTATTCAAAATTATTTAAAAAGGTTAGTTGTTTGGCCAAGTCGCGTTATTTGAGCTCGAAGATTAAAAACAGTAGTAATGTTATTAAAACGACTTGGAATATTATTAATAGTGAAACGGGAAGATCTGGTAACCGAAATATTGACTACGGCCTGTCTATTAATGGCAATATCATAAAGTCAGACTCAAAAGTCGCAGTGCCCTTTGAAAATTTATTTTCAGATATTCCCATTTCAACTACTAAATCCTTAAACCCATCACCTTCTGTTGCTGAGTCTTTGCTAAAAGAAAATGTTAATGTTTGCGATTCGGCATTTCATTTTGAACATATTACTTGTAAAGACATAATTAAAACCTTTCACACTTTAAATGTTAAAAAGACTGCAGATCTGTGGGGTCATTCTGTAGAAGTTGCTAAGACTATTATTGACATTGTCACACCTAGTTTAGCTATTATCTTTAATAATTGTATCGACTGTGGGGAGTTTCCTGACCTTATGAAAAATAGTAAAATAATACCTTTGTTTAAATCAGGTAGTACATCAGACCCTACAAATTATAGACCTATTTCAGTACTACCTACGTTTAGCAAAATATTTGAGAAATTAAGTTTAGAGCAATTGCAAAGATTTTTTAATAAACATAATTTTTTACATAGCAAACAGTTCGGTTTTACAAGGGGTCGTTCAACTACTGATTGAGCTTTTAGGACATATTTATAATGCATGGGAAGATAAGTGTGATGCCTTGAGAATCTTTTGTGATTTGTCATAAGCATTTGATTGTGTTTTTCATGAAACGCTAATCAGGAAACTCCGCCACTACGGGATCCGGAACAGCGCTCTGGATCTTCTTATTTCATATTTGTGTAATATGATTCAGACTGTTGACGTTAATGGAAAAAGATCTCTGGTAACAATGGGAGTCCCGCAGGGCTCGATTCTTGGTCCTTTCTTGTTTCTTATTTATATTAATGACTTGCCTTACCTCATAAAGGATAACCATGATATAGTGTTGTTTGCGGATGATACTTCACTTTTGTTTAAACTTAAACGTCAGCAGCTGGTTACTGACGATGTAAATAGCGCGATCTCAAAAGTAGTTCACTGGTTCAATGTTAATAATTTACTTCTTAATGAAAAAAAAACCAAATGCATTAAGTTTACCCTACCTCACGTTAGGCAGGTGAAAACCGATGTGTTAATAAAGGGCGAAGAATTGAATCCTGAAAATAGCACAGTATTCTTAGGCTTAACTTGGGATTCTAAGCTTCAGTGGGGCCCACATATAGATAAATTGTCAAAGAAGCTAAGCTCCGCAGCATATGCTGTTAGAAAAATTCGTAATTTAACTGACATAGAGACAGCCCGTTTAGTTTACTTTAGCTATTTTCATAGTGTAATGTCGTACGGTATTCTGTTGTGGGGAAATGCCGCCGACATCCAGACTATCTTTGTTTTGCAGAAAAGAGCTGTTCGATCAATTTATAAATTAAGCCCGAGACACTCTCTCAGAGAGAAATTTAAGGAGATTAATGTAATGACTGTGCCTTCTCAGTATATTTATGAAAATCTTTTATATGCCCATAAAAATATAAAATTGTTTAAAAATACAGTGATATCCATAACATAAATACTAGGAACAAACACAAATTTGTAGTACCTACAACAAGGCTCAAGAAAATAGGTGGCTCGTTTAGATGTCAACGTGTACGCTTTTATAATACGCTTCCAAGCCACGTACAAGATCTAAGTCTTAATAAATTCAAATCTTTCATTAAACGTAAGTTGTGCCAGAAAGCGTTTTATACAACAAAAGATTGCATTGAGGACAAAAAGGCTTGGGATTGAGCTGCTCCAATTAATTTTATTTTTTTATTATATTTTGCACCATGCATTTTGTTATTATGTTTTTTTTGGTTTTCTTGGAATGACAAGAATATTTACTTTTTAAAGTATTATATTATTTTATTTTAATTATTGTGAATGTGAAAACTATTTGGATCATTCTTTTTTTTTTTTTGTTTTAATTTAAATTTATTTTAATCATTGTCTGGCAGTTTGAGTAGTTTATGCGGCCTACCCGAATCTTCTTTCTTTGGTATTGTTCGTCGAATCGTTGAGCTCCTTAAATTCTGAGTTGAGCTGCTCGGTTGTTGACAAATGCGTGCACTGACTGGACAGGTCCACTCAATCTGGCTGGTTCTTTCCTCAAAAGACCATTTCAGACATCGTCTTCACATGATCTAATCAAGATTTTGTCTAGACTTTAAAAGAGACTGTGACCTCTGAGTTTGTTTCGGCCTTTCTTCTCAGAGTAGTCAGATAGGAAACGCCGACCTCATCTAGTTTTAAAAATATGTTCGACATGTAAAAGTGTTTGTACAAACCAACTTACAGAAATAAAATCATTTATCATTTAATGGATATTAAAATTATATAATATTAATACCCCCAATATTATAATGGATATAATATTGGGGCCCATAAATGATGTTTTATTAAGCTTTAAATAAGGAAAAATTTAAAAACAATAGGACAAAAATATTGGGACTAAAACGATGTTTTATTTATTTAGCCTTATCAGAAGAAAATTTTCAAAACATTAGAGGGAATTAGAATATTAAAAGTAGTCATGAAAATTACAGCCGGACCAATTTTGACACGAAATCATTAGAATACCTAATATTAATCCATTTATAGTCAGAATCAATATTATTTTGCCGGGTACAGATCAAACGAACGACCGAACCAACACCGATGGACAGCGTTCGTTTTTTGTGATCGCCTTCTTCGTTTTGCTCTATGCATCGCCTTCACTCGCTGGGCCTATAACTACTCGACACAAGGCGAGTAAGCTTATTGGTGTTCAAAATCAAAAAAAACAAAAATCAAAATTTCTTTATTCAATTAGGCCATTAAGCGGCACTTTCGAACGTCAAAAATAAAAATTAAATGTAATAATAATTGATTCTACCGTCCATTCGGAAATGTAGCTTGTTATGGAGAAGAACGGACAAGAAACTCCAAACTTACTCTTTTAAAAAAACATAAATGTGTTTTACAAGTATTTGGTTACAATAATCTTGTAGGAAAAATACATATATGTGAGAACGATGTAAAAAAAAAAAAAAAACGCACTTAAAAGCGTCTAGAGTAAAACAAACAATTAAAAATACAATAAATAGGTAATTAAAAACATGCGGAGGCAGCTAAGATATGACCAATCCCAACTGACGGCGCCCGTTCACGAACATGACACATGGATCGGCACCACTCAGGTCAACCATCATGAAGGGAACCGAATGATCCAACACATGTGCCACCATCAGAGAGACATTAGAGAGAGCATGACACACTCAACTGCCGGGGCACACTGAAGTCAACGAACGACACATAGGTACAGTAAATGGTAGATTTACAGTTAGTACATAGTACTCACATATGTGCTGTGCAGTTATATAATCCAAAAAATAAATTGAGTTTATACAACACAAATATACATTATAATTATTCGTACAGTCTTCAGCAGGTCCAACAATACTTCAGAACTTTTCTGCTTATCACTTGTTTTTGTGCCCTAGTGGCTGTGGAGCTGGAATAGCGTTGGGCCAAGCATTTTTATCAGCGATGTAATCCCCCAACCTATAATATGCCTGCCTGCATAGTGTGCGTTTTATACAAGTTTTAAATTTCGTCTCATTCAATTCTAGAATGTGTGGCGGTATTTTATTGTAACATTTTATACAGTACCCCCTAAAAGATGACGCTACTTTAGCCAGCCTGAAACCTGGTTGAATTAATTGGTCCCTATTTCTAGTAACATAACTATGTCTATCGCTGTTTTTACTAAAAAGATGTAAATTCTTTCTAACGTACATGATGTTTTCGTAAATATACTGACAAGGTACCGTCATGATGTTAATGTCTTTAAACAGTTCCCTTAGAGAATCGCGCCGGCGAAGATTGTATATCGCTCTGATGGCTCGTTTTTGTAGAACAAAAATTGACTGAATGTCTGCAGCCCTTCCCCATAGTAATATGCCGTAAGACATTATACTATGAAAGTAACTAAAATAGACCAGCCTCGCGGTATCTACATCAGTAAATTGACGAATTTTTCTAACAGCATAAGCCGCCGAACTTAACCGCCCCGCAAGTGATATTAAATGAGGACCCCATTGTAACCTTGAGTCTAGCGTGATACCCAGGAAAACGGTTTTGTCGACGAATTCTAGCTTCTCGTTGTTTAACATAATGTCACAATCATAACTTTTGACATTCGTCAAGGCAAATTTTATACAATTAGTTTTTTTAGCATTCAAAACTAAATTATTAGCAGTGAACCAATTTAGAACTTGCCGCAATGCATTATTTACGTCGGCAACGTTACTCGTACGTCTATTTATGTTAAAAATCAAAGAAGTGTCATCAGCAAATAACACCATGTTCAGTTTGTTTTTCAATAGATGGGGTAAATCGTTAATGTATACTAAAAATAAGAAAGGACCTAAAATTGAGCCCTGGGGTACCCCCATTTTCACGTTCAACCCCGACGAATTGACACCGTTTATTTGAACTAATTGCTGTCTATCATTCAAATAGGATTTTACTAAATTTAATGCTGATTGGCCTAGCCCGTAATGCTCAAGTTTCAAAAGCAATGTTTCATGATCAACGCACGTTCATCGGTGATTACCCTTTCCCGCTAACAAGCGTTCGTTCGTCTGCTTAGTCTACACCCAGTGCATAATGTATAAGTCTAGCTTCACACAGTCGTGGGAAATCTTACACTACGATTAAACCGTTATATAATAGGGGTTCATTATTTCACGAAAAACAGTTAGCGTGGTGGCGAGTGTAAGTAAACTTTCTTATGACCTTTCCAAGCAGAAGTCCAAATAATGTCAAAATGAAGAATGAATGAAGAGCAAGGTGATTCAGGACTATTTTCAGGGTAGCATGTGTATCTTCAACACGTTGCCTCAAACCTCAGATCTTTATTGTATCTATATAGGATAGTTTTTAACTTTGAAAGACTATAATAATGCATAAAAACTTGAGAACAAAAGAAGAAAAAAAACTTATTAACAAAAAAACAAACTGACTTCCAAAACAAAAAACTACAAAGCGAAGCCAGTATTAATATGTTTGTTAAAAAGTTTATTATTTTTCACTTTTAGTTTTAGCAGGTACCTCAAATTACCATAAAAACATTTATAGCCACAGTAAATCTCATGACGATTCTAATAAGCCCAAACACGACTAGGATACATAGTTTTATTTCGGAGTTCCAGTGCCTACCTTCCGGCTTCATCATCAGATAAGTTCGATGGTAGTCATTTCTTCAGTACCATTTATTTATATGTGTTTGCTTCATCATAGTCGATTAACTATTTGAGATATCTTATACCCATGACATTCCTATCATTAAGGAGTTCAAGGGACCATCTGTGGTCTTCTCGATCAGTTCCACTTCACCAAATCATACTCTTTGAGTGCAAATGATTGCAGTGTACGACGTTAGTCTGCACACTTATGGTAAAAAGATAGAAACCGGGGATGATAATAAAACCGCCCGTGTCGAGTGTAGAAAAATCACTAGTTTATTTTACTTAGTAACAACTATATAAAATGGTCGCGCGTGTGCAAACGCAGCAAAACCTACTTAATTGTACTAATGTGCGGGTTCACCGTACATACTGCCAACTCTAAAGGAGAAGACAGGAGACGTGTTTAATCCTAGATGATAAGTGGTCAAGTTAAACACATGAAAACTGATGACTTACATTAATGGTACATATTTCAGTTGAAAGATGATACAAGGTGATTTCATTAGGTTTATATCTATGTAACTAATCTAAGTCGTAAAGTCTGTAACATTAAATTGTCTGGTTTCTCAAGTTCACTTTCACTGACGGACCATGGGTGAGGTCCCCTTATCGACACTTTCGGTAGATTTACTTATATCACTAAACTCACTGAACACTGGCACTGGCACAGTTACCCTCACGCTCTCCGTTGAGTTCGGCCCTGCGTGCTCGGCTCGCGCCTCCGCCCCAGGGGCGCGCTCGTCCGGCTGCCCACGTACTTCCACCATCTCGTGCTGCTGCTTTTCAAGTGCGTTCTGACACTTCCCTCTTGTAACGAGGTAAATGCAGGTCCCGCCTAAGATGACAACTAAGGCCAGGACAATATAAGCGACGGAATAGTGATGAATGTCGTGAACGGTTAACTCTGTAGAAGATTGTTCCTTAATGTTTCTTATTTGCTCTTCCAGCTGATTCCACCTGTGGGTGTGGTTTACCGCAGAATCATAATCGATGGGCAAGGTCGTGTTAATGAGTGAGTTTAGAATGGACACCTCTGGGACTTCGATGTTCGATTGTATATTCAAGTGACGTAGAAAGTTGTTGTGCGCATGGATACTATAAGCGTCCGATTTCAATGTGCATCCCTGACCTACGTTAATGATACCACTGCCTTGAATGACTGTAGTTGTTGTATCAGCAATACAGGAAATACGAAGTTCACATGACTCACAACAGGTATAAAACCAGGAGTTCACATTATGTAATTTGACCCAATAATTGTGGCACGTGGATACTTCTTGTTTACAAACGTTTCTGATATCACTTGCATCTTGAATATCACACAGCGATTGTTTTATTTTTAGATTATAGACAGGTTTGTCATAGGTACACAATAATTTTTTGCTCCTTAGAACATGTATGCAAGCCTGCAGGTCACTATCTGATAAGAAGAGAGCGAGGTCCTTTTGGATGTTGTAGGCAATAAATGGCGAGCTTGGGACTGTGCGAATGATGCGATTCGTTCCCCTTTTCTGAGGGATAGGTACGATCCTGTCTAACTCGAAGATGTCGTTGCTCACCAATGGAATCTTTATCTCTATGATAAGATAGCCTTCATATAACGTTGCTGACGCCTTCATGATTTTGTACATGTCAGATAGGTTTGTTGACTCAATTGGGGTCATTAAGTTTCCCTGCAATTGCCCGGAGATGATATTGATCTGTTGAGCCAGTTGTTCTGGTGACAGGAGGTAAGGGTCAATACGACCGTGGCTGATGTCTGTCACGGTGTCAATAAGTGTGTGCTGTATGCGCATTAGATTTGCCAGAATGACACTCGCGGCTAAGGCGGTAGATGTTACATATAAACCGTTCCTATTGTCTAGACGCACCCGATTGATTTCAGCAGTGGCGTTTCGAAGATGTTCCTTGATGAAATGGAACTGGTTGTTCATTGTCTCCTCGCTGCGTCGTAGAATGTTGTATTCTGATTCCAAGACCAGTGTTTGATTCCTGAGTAATTTTTGGAGATGATTCTCATGGGTGGTTATCTTTTCTATATCCTGTTTGTATTGTTGAGCAAAGCTGTCATCCAATACTCCAAACATAGTATTTGCCAGATACCCCACTCCATTTATCAAGCCACGTTTTTGCCTTCTTGCGTTAGGTTTTTCGAGGAGTGTTTGATAATGCTCAAGTTCTTTTACTTCCTGTTCTAGTTGTAGGATGACGCTATCGTATTGCGAGCCCATGCAATCGGCGGTGAATTTCAAGTGCGTTATGTAGCTCTTTACGTTCGTTACTCCGTGATAGAACGTGGACATGTTGTAAAACACAATGAGTTTCCATTCGTCCTTGATAACTTGGAGGTTGGACATCTTGTCGAAGTAAAGACCTTGGTTGCTCGAAATTTGCGTAACATTATATGGCGTCAATTTGAGTTGCTGAGTCTGATCACTGGGTGATACAAACAAAAGCATTAGTAAAGCGGACATGAAAAAGACTTGTAAAGGTTTATGTTTTCGTAGTCGCGGGGAACGCCTTTTAGCATCAGGTTCAGCTGGTAATCGTGGAGAGGACTCATCCACGCACTGTGCCGCGGATTCGGATGAGGGTCTCTGCTCATTTACGGGTAAGTATACAAGCTTGTTGACTGGACGCTGTATGGTATTGTTACTCGTCTTGACGGTAACAACTCTCACATACCCATCCTTTCCTGGATGCAGCTGCTTTACTCGACCCATTGCCCACTTACCCGGTGGTACGTTCTCTTCCCGGATGAGGACGAGGTCATCGACCTCAAGATTACTTCGTGGTTTTTGCCATTTAGTTCTCGTTTGAAGTTGTTGAAGATATTCCGATGACCACCGTTGCCAGATATTTTTGGTTAAAGCTTGAACGAGTTGCCACCGCGTGGTTAACGATGTAGACTCCGGTTCAGTTTGAGGTCTTGACACAATTGGTGTCCCAGTGAGGAAATGTCCTGGAGTTAAGCAATCGTCGTCAGAGTTTTCAGTAAGTTGACATAGTGGCCTGGAATTCAGACACGCCTCTATTTGACAAAGTAACGTTGAAAACTCTTCATACGTAAGACGTTGATCACCTATGACCCTTTTCAAATGGTATTTCAGGCTCTTCACTGCGGCTTCCCAAAGCCCCCCTGCATTAGGCCAGGCAGGGGCATTGAAGTGCCAGTGGATGTTCATCTCACCGATTTTGTTAAAGAAGTCCGGGTTGATGTTCTGGATGATCTCCTTATACTCCTTTTTCATGAGTCGATTAGCTCCCACGAAGTTTGTACCGTTGTCACTGTACATGTGACCTGGTGATCCACGCCGGGAGCAGAACCGGCGAAATGCAGCTAGAAAAGCGGCCGTACTCAGATCAGATACCAGTTCCAGGTGGACGGCCTTCGTTGACAGGCAGACAAAGACTGCTACATATCCCTTCGTCGTTTTGATCCCGCGCCCTTTATTGGCTTTCAGTTCTACGTGGCCCGTGAAGTCGACACCAGTATGCGTAAATGGCCTTGACGGCGTAACTCTGGCTCGTGGTAAATCCGCCATAATTTGTTGTTGTACTTCGTTGTTAAATCGACGACACTTAACACAAAGTCTTAATTGCCGTTTTACCGTCCTGATTCCGCTGATAATCCAGTACCTGTCCCTTATGTATGAAAGGGTTAGTCGGGGGCCACCATGTAAAGTTGTTATGTGAGCCTGGCTAATAACAAGATCAGTAAGTCGACTGTGGCTGGGCAGAATGATAGGGTGCTTCGCTGATGTGCTTATACTGGCGTGATTTAACCGTCCACCAACTCTTAATAGGCCGTTTTCATCTAGAAAAGGGTTTAAACTGCAAATCTTGCTTTTCGAACTCACGTGTTGTTTACATTTAATATGTTGCAATTCCTGATGAAATTCCAGTGATTGCACTTCTTTAATAATTAAATTATATGCGTTATTTATTTCTGATGACGATAGGTAACTATGGTATGTTGAAATATGTTTGTCGCGAATGCGCTTGGCGAAACGTGAAACCCAGCAAATAATGCGCACAATTCGAGTCAATGAACTACAGTTTTGCAGTAGGTCACTGATGAATGTTACATTATTTTGTTCTAAGGCTGTGTTCACACAAGCTGCTTTTATTTCTATGATGGGGGACTGGTACATGAGATGAGTTTCATCTTTTCCCTCGTAACCTTTTAGCCATTTCGGCCCTTCCCACCACAAGGAATGGTTTAATAACTGAAGAAATGTTATTCCTCGTGTGGCACAATCAGCTGCGTTTTCCTCCGAGCTGACATGACACCAGCGTTCTGCCGGTATTATGTCGGTTATCTGCTTCACTCTGTTAGCTACAAATGATTTCCATCTGGATATATCTCCATGTAGCCATCCCAAGACTATCATTGAATTCGTCCACGCATGAAGAGTCATACGTGCTTTTGGTAAGGAATCAATGACCTTCTTCACTAGTTGGGATAGAAGTAGAGCACCGCAGAGTTCAAGTCTGGGCAGAGATGTTTTCTTTGCAACTGGTGCCAACTTTGTTTTTGCAGCAACAATAGTCGATGTGTACTCGCCCTTATGGTTCTTGGTGATGAGGTAAATAACGCAAGCGTAAGCTTTGTCTGAAGCATCGCAAAATGCGTGTAATTGACTGTTTATTTCTGTGTTACCTAAAAATCTTGGTATGCGGAGTTTATCGATGCAGTTAAAGTCTTCCTTTAGTTTAGGCCAATTATCTTGTATGACCTCGGGTAGTTCTTGATCCCAGCTGGTTTCCATGGACCACGTTTGTTGAAACAGTAGCTTCGCTCTGATTGTAAGCGGTGATAACCAGCCAAGTGGGTCGAAAATCTTAGATATTTCTGACAATAATTGACGCTTTGTAAACGCGACCTTATCATCAGGAATTATATTGCTTTGAAACGAGAATGAATCAGATGATGGATTCCATTTTAATCCAAGAGTCTTTCTGGATTCGAGGCCCTTGAATTCGTAAGGACTGTTCAATTGTTCAGTTGTCAAATGCTGCAAGAGTTCTGGTTTGTTGCTGGACCATTTCCGCAAATTCATACCAGCACCCTGGAGCATTTTGATCAGTTGCTGTTGTAGCTCCATGGCTTGATCAGCTGAGTTGTGTCCACTCAGCAGATCATCCATATAGAAGGAGTTTTGCACAGCTACTGCTGCTAAGGGATATTTTTCAGCGTCATCAGTCGCAAGTTGCTTCAGCGTCCGCATAGCCAAGAAGGGCGCCGCCTTGGTCCCGTACGTTACAGTGGTTAAGTTATACTGATTCAATTGATCATCCATGGAATCTCTCCACACTATTGCTTGCAGAGTCTGATCTTGCTCCCTGACTAATATCTGGCGGAACATCTTTTCGATGTCCGCAGTGATTACATATTGGTACTGCCTCCAATTTATTATCAGTGCTAACAAGTCTTGTTGCAAGTTTGGTCCACTGTACATCAAATCGTTTAGACTGTTACCCGATGTAGTCTTGGATGACGCATTGAAAACCACTCTCAGCTTCGTAGTTGTCGAATCAAGTTTCCATACACCATGATGCGGTAGATAATACGCCTGATCAGCGGTTGTTTCGACTTGTCGCATATGACCTAATTCCTGGTATTCGTTTATAAATTGTTTATATTGGCTTGAAAATGATTTATTTTTGGAAAGCTTAGACTCTAATTGTTTAAATTGCGCTATAGCCTTGAACTTTGATGATCCGAGTTGCTGTTCGAAGCCTGGCATCATAGGTAGTCCAACTACATATTTTCCATTCTCTAAACGTGTCGTGGTGTTTTTGTAGAAGTCTTCACAAAATTGATCACCAATAGTTACGTTTGATGATGATGAGTCATGGATATCCTCCAACTCCCAAAACTTGGCTATCTCTTCAAGGTTATTGATGGCGACATGACAATTGAATTTTTTGACATTTCCTGATAAGATCCAACCCATTTTGGTTTGTTGAGCTATCGGAGCCTGAGCTGGACCCTTTATAAGGCCGCTTAATATGATTTCTGAATATACACTGGCATCCAGAAGAAGATCAATAGGTCTAGATACATTATACTCCGGGTCTGCTAACTGAAGATGTTTCAAGTGTGACCAGGCCTGTTTGCTAAATGATGAGTTAGGTAGACTGTTTATAACCTTGGACACAACTAACGCCTGAGTTTGCAAGGTGTAATCTCCGTAGATAGACTTACAATCTAGGGTTACAATGCCTTTGCTCTGTTTAGAGGCCGGCCCTACCCCTGAAATGGAGGCATGATATTGCCGCCGTTGTAAACCTAACATTTGTGTCGCATTTTCCGAAATCAGTGAAATTTGAGACCCCTGATCAAGAAGCGCCCTTAACGTAACGTATGTACCATTATTTGATAAAACTGTGAGCAGCAACGTAGTTAGCAGGATTTCTTCATTGTCAGCAGCGACGTGGTTAACGTTATGTTGTGCCGAGGAAGGCTGCACGGTTGAGCTCGTGGTTACGGTGGTTTGGTGTTGTGGTACACAAACGTCGTGTAGTAGGGTGTTGTGGCTAGCGTTACACCTTTTACAACGTTTGGAAGTAGTGCAATCATTGTCTGGATGATAGTTGAGGCAATTTTGACAATATTGACTCTTTGTCACCCAGGTCAAACGATCCTCTGGAGTCATTTTCATGAATTTCCTACAGGTAAATATGAAGTGACGCGTATTACAAATCGGACAGTTAGGTCCTTGAGTAGCGGCCGCTTGATATTGTTTCTTATAGTGGTTCCCCTGGTTAACAGGTTTGGTATTCTGCAAACTTGACTCCCGTTTAACAGCAGGCTTCGCTGTTTCTCTCTCTCTACGGTGTAAGGGTTCCAAAGCAATAAATTTGTTTTCGAGGAACGTCATAAATTCTGACAAGGATGGTAGTTCTCGTGGTGTTGTACGCGCCCCCTTATAATCACAGTACGTCTCCTGGTCCAGTTTCTTACTGAGAAGATGCACTAACAACGGATCCCATGTGTTTGTGTCCACACCAAGGTTGTGTATAGCGTGGATACACTCCATGGTGGTATCATATAGCCGCTTCAGTTCATAAGCGGTTTGCTTGGAAATAGAAGGCTGATTTAAAAATATCTCTATTTGATAAGTAAAGAGAACTTGAGCATTATTATATCTGTGAGTTAGGATTTCCCAAGCTGTATCGTAATTTTCTGCCGAAATATGAAGATGCTGGATAAGGCGTTCAGCTTCTCCTTTGAGCTTCCCTTTCAAGTGTTGCATCTTCTGAGCCTTGGTAATGGTGCTGTTTTCGTGAATAGCTTCTGTAAACAGGTCACAAAACGTTGGCCACTGCGTGTATTTCCCCGTAAAAGTAGGAATTTCGAGCTTCGGCGTAGCTTGCTGTACATGTACCATGGACGATATTTTCTTATTAAGTGAACGTTTGATGTCCTTGTAATTACGCTCCAACATGCTAAATTCATCTTCGTACAATACGTCACCGCCTTGAAGTAAATGATCGATACGCAGATGCAACGAGTCAATAGTGTTCCACTTGGTTTGTATAGCCCTAAGCTCGTCTTCAAGTTCCCATTTTTCCGATATTTCGTTCACGCTGATGCTCTTCACCAACCTGTTGAAGGCCCTAAAGTTGGTTCTTTGTTGAGCCAACAGTTCATTGGCTTCCGTGTTTGCTTGGCTTCCTTTCTCATCAGAGCCAAACGCAGTAAGCAGGTTACGGGTAGACTGGTAGAGACTCTTACCCTGATGAAATATGTCTGAGGAGAAGTATTGTGGTTCCTTGTCTGGAAACTCGGAGAGCTTCAGGTGATTTTGTTCGAATTCTCCCCAGAGGTTATCCAACGACTCAATTCTTTTTTGGATATAATCCGGAGTTTTTCTCGATAATGGATCCTTACCGAAATCGACCTTTATCCTATTAAGTCCTTCTAATATTTTCGACTGACGAGCGCTTGACACTGCCATGACGATTAAACAAAAGGAACAATCTTACTTGGTCACCGATGAGATGTAATACCAACAGCGATCTGCAGATGCTGGCACTCGGATGAAGGCACTCAGAGTCTCACTGATGTCTTCTATGAACGATTCACTACGCGTTCACTGAATGGACTTATAATTGAACTTTACGGAACTGTCGCGAAATTAACAACGAATATTATCAAGTCTGGGGTTCTGAATCCGAACCACCCGCGCACCTTGATATATATACCCGACGGACTGTTACTACGCGTGATATCAGATCCGGCTCGAAGGACCAAAAAAATGTACGACGTTAGTCTACACACTTATGGTAAAAAGATAGAAACCGGGGATGATAATAAAACCGCCCGTGTCGAGTGTAGAAAAATCACTAGTTTATTTTACTTAGTAACAACTATATAAAATGGTCGCGCGTGTGCAAACGCAGCAAAACCTACTTAATTGTACTAATGTGCGGGTTCACCGTACATGCAGTGTTGATGAAAATACTAAAATCGCTACATGTATGCCTATAATATTTCTATATCATCAGATCCTGACCTGATGACTATCTGGGAAGTATTACCCTTTCAAACAAAAGCAAAAAAAAACAAATCGGTCCAGGCGTCGTTGAACAATCGGGGAACAAAGAAACAAAAAAAAGACGGGTTCAGAAATTCCTCCTCTTTTTAAAGTCCGTTAAAAATGCTACAGCTAACGAAACGAGCCTGAAAATGTTTGCACCTCGCTTCGGATATACGCACTTATAAAAATCGGTACGGTCTTAGAACGAATATTTTACTTAACAAGACACAATTTTGAGTAGACGAAATTAGAATTCGCAATGTTACTTGCAACAACACAGAAAAAAATCTCTATATTTAACATATTTTTACTATTTAAAGATCCCGGCATTTTTTAATAACATTGTCAGTGATTTATACTAACAACGTGGTTGTGAGATTCGAAATGCATATTGAATTATTTTTTGACACCGCAATATTCATCCATGGTTTGTAGTTGATAAATAGTATCGATTTTTATTACCTCGTGGTCTTTTATCTATAACTCTAAATAGGATTTTGTCAGATAGCGACACTCTAGCAATAGGAGAGTACGGCAGAAGTGGCTACCTATATTCTACACCGAACAGTTTGACAGCCAGTCAAACGTTGATCGCAGAATTTTTGAGTATGAAGCACACTGTTGAATGAGGCAAGGAGGAGAATAATATTTAAAAGTTGTAAACCTGAGGCTCTTGACAAGTGACATTGTATAAATGAAAGCTTTGCGATAGCGATTGGAAAAAATATGGGAATGCCAAGCGCTATCGAAATGTCACATGA
The DNA here is from genome assembly GCA_964057195.1 of Orthosia cruda. Taxonomy (NCBI): domain Eukaryota; kingdom Metazoa; phylum Arthropoda; class Insecta; order Lepidoptera; family Noctuidae; genus Orthosia; species Orthosia cruda. The sequence goes on along the minus strand of OZ059847.1, from coordinate 3,387,120 downwards.
TCATCTTACATTTTAGCATTTCGATCGTAGCTGATGGAATGGGACTTTGTCTAAAGCCTATCATCATCATCATCATATCAGCCGAAAGACGTCCACTGTTGGGCACAGGCCTCCCCAAGCATCCCCAAATTAACCAGTTCCGTGCATTCTGATTCCAGCGGATCCCCGCAATCTTCATCAGGTTATCGGTCCACCTGGTGGCAGTCTTTCCAACGCAACGTCTTCCGGTTCGCGGTCGCCATTCCAGAACTTTTCTGCCCCATCGGCCATCCGTTCTGCGAGCAATGTGACCTACCCACTGTGTAGGCAACTCATTCTGCATCATCTGTGCCTTTTTAGTCTATGTATATTGTTGTATTGTGTTAGCTGTAGTTTATTGTTATCTGTGACATGCGAGTTGGCAGCCTCGCATGCGCCGTATGTTGCTGTCCTTGTCGCCCTTGTGCGGGCGTGCCCTATTATCCTTGTCGCTCTGTAACCAGCGTTGCCATTCTTGGCAACGCCATGAACGGTGCGGGCGCAGAGCTCAAGGCAGTCGCGAAATATTCTACCTGGGAGTAGGACGCGCGCGGCCCCGTTAGCTCCATTGTCGTTAAGGGAGGCTCTTTCACTTCTGCTCTTCTCCGCGTAATATGTAAGTAGCTGTATTTTGTTTTGTGTGTCCGTAGTATACTAGTATTATTATGTGTGTAAAATAAATGATACAAGTTTGCCAGTAATTTGGTATTGAGTTTCCATTGTGTTTAAAATAATCCGGTCCTAATCGCAAAATTGGTCCTATCGAGCCGGATCATAATGGAAAACCAAATTACTGGTGTTGTCACACGGAGCAAAGCCGCTGGAGCCGAGCACCGACCTGGATTGGATATCGCGTCTGTAACGCGTGGTCCGATTAATGCCACGTGTGCGACATTCAGGTCGCGAGCAAGCAGCCGTAGCCACGAAGCCCTGGAACATGACAACACGTGTGTTCCCACAGTACCACGTGGGACGGAAAGTGCCACGTGCTTGTCCATTCGGGTGAAATCAAGCCGTCTGAGCCGAGAAGCCCGCCGTGCTGCTGCCGTGTACAAAGCCGAAAAGGAACTCACGGCGCTAAAAGAACAGCTGATAAGGAAGAAGCTGGTTTTAGAGATCGCGGAGATCGAGGCATTCTTCCCGCCGCTTGCTGAAGTTCCCTGTGAGGAAATGGACGAAACGCGTGTTCGATCGAAGGCCTGAATCGAGAACGTGCACGTGGGCTCGTACATGCCCCACGTGATGTCACATTCTCCCCGCCTGCTGAAGTCCTCTGCGAACACGAGGACAAAACGCCCGCGCCCCCCGAGCTGGCTGGTAAGTGTTTGACCGAAGTCCTAGATCGCCCGCCTGCTACAATCCCCTGCGATCACGTGGACAAACCGCCCGCGCCGTCTGGCACGTGTATCGAAAGCATAACACGATACGCGCGCGCGGTTCCACGCATGTTCCGCTTACCGCCGTCCGACCGGTGGCCGACCGGCCAACCAGCGCATCATTTGCGCCCATGGCGATATTCGCCGGGCCCGCTGTTCCGGCCCAGTCGCCAGTGTTCCACGCACCGCCGCCGTCCGCCCCCACGCCACCGATGTTCAACGCGCCGCCGGCGCCCCCCGCGCATAAGTTGCGCGCCACGCCGACGCCGTCCGCCGCGCCGACGCCGCTCGTTGCTACGACGCCGCCCGCCGCGTCGACGCCGCTCGTTGCTACGACGGCGCCCGCAACGCCGCCCACCGCTCCGAAGGCGCCCCCCGCGCATTAGTCGCACCCCACGCCAACCGCCGCTCCGAAGGCGCCCCCCGCGCATATGCTGCGCCCCTAGCCGACGCCGTCCGCCGCGTTGGCGCCGCTCGTTGCTACGACGGCGCCCGCAACGCCGACGCCGCCCGCCGCTCCTAAGGCGCCCCCCGCGCATATGTTGCGCCCCACGCCGACGCCGTCCGCCGCGTCGGCGCCGCTCGTTGATACAACGGCGCCCACAACGCCGACGCCGCCCGCCGCTCTGAAGGCGCCCCCCGCGCATATATGGCGCCCCACGCCGACGCCGTCTGCCGCGTCGGCGCCGCTCGTTGCTACGACAGCGCCTGCAAAGCCGACGCCGCCCGCTACTCCGAAGGCGCCCCCCGCGCCGTCTGTCATGGGACCGACCGCGCGCCAGCGGGAACCCGTTCACCGTGTACATATCACGTATCGAGTGCGTCGTCGCGTTGTGTGTATGTGTTTTGTAACAGTGCGGGTCACCGGTTACCCAAGGGTGTTAATGACAATAAGTGAGACTTTAATAAGGACACTAAGTTAAGAGTAATGTAGATAGAGTAATATGGTTTAGTTGTGTTGCCTACTGACGTGAGTGTTCAGGAACAAGGGGGTGGAATGTAGGCAACTCATTCTGCATCATCTGTGCCTTTTTAGTCTATGTATATTGTTGTATTGTGTTAGCTGTAGTTTATTGTTATCTGTGACATGCGAGCTGGCAGCCTCGCATGCGCCGTATGTTGCTGTCCTTGTCGTCCTTGTGCGGGCGTGCCCTATTGTCCTTGTCGCTCTGTAACCAGCGTTGCCATTCTTGGCAACGCCATGAACTGTGCGGGCGCAGGGCTCAAGGCAGTCGCGAAATATTCTACCTGGGAGTAGGATGCGCGCGGCCCCGTTAGCCCCATTGTCGTTAAGGGAGGCTCTTTCACTTCTGCTCTTCTCCGCGTAATATGTAAGTAGCTGTATTTTGTTTTGTGTGTCCGTAGTATACTAGTATTATTATGTGTGTAAAATAAATGTTACAAGTTTGCCAGTAATTTGGTATTGAGTTTCCTTTGTGTTTAAAATAATCCGGTCCTAATCGCAAAACACTGCCACTTAAGTTTGGCAACTCTTCGGGCTATGTCGGTAACCCTGGTTCTCTTGCGGATCTCTACATTTCTGATTCGATCACGCAAGGAAACTCCGAGCAAAGACTTTTCCAGTGTCCTTTGGGTGACTTATAAGCTATAGCCTCTCAATCTCGAATTAATATTTATTTAACAAAGTTGTGTAGAATAAAACAATTGACAATTTTTTTTCCAAGTTGATGGATTCTTAATCTATCTTTCTACATCAGCAGACATTATCGATGCCTGAAAAAATGTCAATTGTTTTATTGAAATTGCAATAACTGTGACCGCTATAATATCCCAAGGATAAGCGATTAACTTCAATTTATAAACTAAGTGGTTGTCTGTAAGAGATTGCCTAGTGCGATAAGACCGCCCATTGTACCCTTGTATATTTGAACGTTTGTCATGTATGTTATTTTGTGGTGTACAATAAAGTATACAATAAATAAATAAATAAGTGGGTTTCAAGTGTCGTATCTTATCTCTAGTTTTTATAATAATAATGCTAGAAAAAAAACAATCTTTAACATTTGGAGCACAAAACAGTGTAATATGGATAGGTAGTCAAATCTCCGTAGGATTATATAAAAAACAAATCTAGTTCTTTTAAATTGACTACCAATTTTTTTTTGCTCAGTGTAAACATTTAAACCATCTGAAGATTCCGTTACATTGATACAAAGATTCATACATACCAAGCTAATAAAAGCGAGTTAAAAACAAATCTAGTACTTATAAATTGACTACCTATCTTTTTATGCTCAGAGTAAACATAAAAACCGTCTTAGAGACACGATGCTTCCAAATCTTTGTAAGTTATTTTTCATATTTTTTTTTTATAAAAATGGCAAAGTCCATTTACCGTTGTGTGCGAAACTTGAGCTTTATCATCAATCACTATTGTGAAGTATGTAAGATTGAGACTGCGCTAAAACTCGAGATTAACGTCTAGAAGATAACATGAAATGGTGTGGGCAAAATGAATGGGATAAGTGAAGTACCTAAGAGTGTGGGAGTGATGAACGTCCAAACTTAGTAGCCAAGGCACGTTGACTTGCAATCAGTTAAAAAGTAAAATTGATTTTTGAACATTGCATTTAAGGTTTTCATGAACCACCTCGATCCACACAATGCATTAGCAATGATCTTTTGACTAATAGTCACCCAAAAGCTTCCAAAGAGTTCAAAAGCAAGTGAGAATTAATCTAAGCTTAAGTTCGAAATGTCGCTCTCAATTTTCTGAAAATTTAGTAAGTACCTAATCTACATAGAGTTTATACTAGGTTTATCTATTTATAGATAACTTACATGAAACCGTTTTAACACCTCGTTACTTTTGTCAGTGAACATATTAAAGTTCCTCTAGAGAGATACATTTCTGTAATTGAGTCATCTTTCATTTCACTCTTGTTCATTTCTCGTTTTTTCTTTCTGGGAATCCTCATGGGAACTCTCCGCTAGAGGATAGCAAAGACATTATGTTAAACTCTTACTGACTTCGAGGTTTTTTTATTACTGATAGGATTGCGCTTGACCATTATCTTACCTATTAGTAAGCGATGATGTATCTATTCACTCTCCGCTTATAAATACCTCTAGGTTATAGCTATAGGGAAACACAGATTCTGGGAATTCCACTCCTTAACTGTATGCACAATGAAAGTTCAATGAAGGTTCAACAACCTGCCTGCTTATAGCTAATACAACTACATGAAAAAGGTTGAAACCAAAAACCTTTTCTCCTTCTATTTAACACAAACCAGTCCTGTCTGAACTATTTCCCAGCCTGATAGATGCACATGCAGTGACAAATGGGACATATTAGTAACGAGTAATCTTCTCGCGTTCTCCACGGTGTTTGTGTTGCAACTTTGCTACCTGTCTCGCTGCTACCGCAACTGGTGTCAAGCGACAAATAGTGTGTGCTTTGTATGTGGAGCTCGGTAGTTTATACTTCTTGAGGTTTTATTGTTCTTTTCAGAAGTAACTGTAATAAAAAACGTATTCAGTCAAAAAGTACAGGTAATAATTAGAGTCATAGCATATTTTGTAAATCTAAAAAAGTTCCTAAAGGCTCTCGCAGCCAGGTTCAACGTGACAATGAGGAAAATGGTAAAAAAAATGAATACATTAAATTGTTTATTGCCAGATTTACATCCCAATATAATTATATAAAACATAAAGATAAAATCAGATACACTAGCGCAGACTTGGAAAATACTCTTTTCAAGTGTAGAAAAACGAGAGAAGAAAAAATATATATTGTGAACAGCTTTTGCCGGGACGTCTCGGGCTCTAGACAAGTGTCATTCGACGTCAGCGATGGCGATGGTTAGAATGCCAAAATATAAGAGATCGATCACGTGACATTTCGTTAGTGGTTGCCATTCCCATACATTTGTGACATTTTTCCAATCGCTATCGCCACGCTTTCGATGATAGAATGTCACTTGTCTAGAACCATAGTCTACAACACGCTGAACTAGATGTATAAGTTAAGTATATTCAACTCACGCCCTTTTCCCATCCCTGCTAACCATTGCCAACAGTACCTACTACAATCCTTACATACTCCTTTTGTTTCGATTACGCTTATGCCTTAAATTGTTTAAAAATAACACCTTTAGGTATACGTCAAACTTTTTTGTCATTTTAAACTCGATGAGACTGGTGTACCCTTACTGTGCCGCTCTGCAAAGAAACATGAAACAAATTTAGAGTCCATACTATAATAATGATGACTATTACGGTCAGATCCACGTAAGTTAATGACTGAGGTGGTATTTGGTGGCAACCACCACACAGATTTGAGTGAACCTGTCCAGACAGTGCAAGCATTAGTCAGTTCTTTATCGCACAGCCAGATCTTGACCAGACCTATTTAGTGACATACAAAACGCCAGATTTAAATCGTGGCCGCAGAATTAGTATACGGATAAACAAGAGAAATAACTACCTTTTCTTCTACACAGTTTATTTGTTATGTTCACTGTAAACTGTACACTGTCCAGTACCTCATACTACAGTACTCACTAGAAACTCAAGCTGTGTTGCTGCACTAAGATAGCGTATATACTTTTATGTTCTTCAACCTCTGTAGGCTACCATACTCTTAGCCATATTAAGCCAATACTCCCACGATGGCTAATGGCACGATTACGGCTTGTTTAGTCGAATTGCGGCCAAACACCGCCGTTACAGACATAACTTCATATTGTTATGATCTCATTTTCGGCTGTTTCTAATTGTATGGATAGCACTCTCGTTGGAGGTAATAGGTAAAGTGGATACGGTTATTATGTGGTGAAAGTTTTAATGCAAGCATAATATTTACGAATACATTTTAGATTCAGTGATGTTTTGTTTTTTCAGGTTATTATTTTAAATTTCTGTAGGTAGCTGTATATCAATATCTTACATGGTGCGAATGCCTATCTGATGATATGATTTCTAGTCCTTTATAATTATCATCTTCCTGTCATTGTCCATGTTACTTGTGGTCAGCGCAACACGTTTCCTTCTTCCAATCCGTTCTGTTAACCGCCACGCTATCACCGACTCCCTTTTCGTTTATATTGATACTAGCACTCCGCCCGCGACTTCTTTCGCATGATTTCGTATTTTATTTAACTAAATTATGTGCAGTTAGTGAAGGCGACCAAAAATAAGCTATTGTTTGTATTAGTATAAATGGGATATTAATAAAAGGAATCGTAGATATCTACGGTTCAAGTTAGGATTTAGAGGACATAGAACCTCCTCCTTTATGGAAACTCGGTTAAAAATCTTATACCTTGGGTGATAATAAATTGCCATCATTAGTTTTTCAGAATTACCCCCAGAAGATGTTATAGGTGTGTTAACGGTTTTTTGAAGAATCTTACGGCACTAAAACGACCTCTTCCTCGATTTGGAACTACAAACAAGTGTTGTTTGACGGAGATATCGGCGAACATACACAAATAACAATAAGTGCCAAAAGGCAAATTGCCTATTAGGTACACCTAAAAAGTGAAAACACTACGAACACTACCGACTCTGAAATCCTACTAAAAACACTACAAAGTGAAAAATTACTTTCTTTTTCGAATTCGGTGTCCATAACGAAAAAAAATTGTACCTACCAAAGACACCGACTTCGAAAAAGATATTTTTTTTCACTTTGTAGTGTTTTTAGTTGGATGAATGTCTTTGTAGTGTTTTTAGTCGAGAGCTGCTGACTGGTGCCAAACACCACATATTTTGTTTTTGTGTGGTTTAGCGACAGACAGTTCTCCTCAGACCAAACGGCGATTCGGTGAAGATCTTCGTTAAGTTCCTTTATGGCGCTATCATACTCGTCTGCTTTAAAATAAATGTACAGTTGTACATCGTCGGCGTATATGTGGTATTTGCATCTCTGGAGGCATCTAATTATGTCCGCACAGTATAAAATAAAAATAATTGGACCTAAGATAGAGCCCTGTGGGCTCCTCTTTCTATGGGAATAGATGCAGATCTAAGAGTAGTACTGTCACTCAAGCGCAGGTCAACTAGTTATGCCCTGTTACTGAGGTAGCTGCGGAACCATTCAATAGCCCTGGCGTCGAATCCGAAATAATTTAGCTTCGACAATAATAATGGGATATTAATTGCGTCGAATGCTCTGGAAAAATCTAGCAAAATCAGTAATGTGCACATTCCCTTATCCTGGGCAGATAGGATATTGTCAGTAACGTCTAACAGAGCAGAAGACGTACTGCGTTGTTTTCTTAAACCAGATTGTAAATCAGGTATAATGTTATTTTGTTCAAGAAAAAACGTGAATTGGCGGCTGACACGTCAGTGACAGAAGAAAGAAAGAAGAAGAAAGAAAGAATGTCGTTTATACCTTCGTCAGTTTTCATTTAAATATTTTACTTTATCAAGTCAGTACAAAACAACTTTACAAGGTACGGCCTTAAACAGACTCCTGCATAGAAAACTATATTTTGATCACTTAAATACAAATCTACGTATCATCAACATCATCCTCTATGTATATTTTGGTATGCTAACCTACTTATTATTTTGGTATGCTCTGACTGTTGAGTACTGTACCCAGTTATTTCCTTATTTTTTCTGTGGACAGACAATGTATTGGAATAAGTAGCCACAGCATAACTGTCTTTTTCTTCCATGTATCTTTATGAACCGTTACCATATCACTCCTCTTTCTAAACCTTACCAGATCTTCCACACAAGCAAGCTTTGTTTCAGACTAAAAATGCACTGGTGCTACGCACTTGCTGACTCACGTAAGCTTAAGCACGTAAACACGTAGTGCAGCCAATTTGAAACATTTTATACCGTTGGTTCTACTTCGTTACTCGCCAGGTGACTTATAAGCCTATCAGTGCATTTTCAGCCTTAAAGGTATCGCCACAGATAATATATTACTAGCATAAAGATCTCATACAAAGAAACCCTGCCGAAATAACTAGCGCTTTTCGTCTGATTAAGCTAAATATTTTTATAAGTACATCGATTGCGTTCGGTTCCGTTCCACGACTTTAAATGGTGTTAGTAGCGACTTGCAAGTTTATGGATTTTCTCGGTTCGTGATTATTTTTTCATTAAATACAGTGACGATTTGTTATATAGTATTTTTTTACACGTTTTTACAGTTTCATAGTACCAAAATGTGTTACAATACAAATTTAAAATATCTAGTGGCATGCCGCAGAAATTTAAAACCGTGCCATCTATTGGAATCAATTTTAAATGATCCATTCAAATAATCTGTGAAATGTGAATTAAGAGTCACACTCCCTACGTGACAGACCTTCTCTGGATGTCTTCAAGAGGTAGATTAAGGATCATTTCCTTGCGCAATGACATAATATTAGTATGTATATAAAATGTATATATAGGTGAGTATATTTTATTTTATTCGTCATAAGTTATTTTAAAATTGTACACTGGTATGTTGTTTTCGGTTTCCAATAAAGAATTAAGAAATAAAGAGCTCAATGTTCTATAATTTTGTGTTTATAAGAGTTCATTAAAAATAAAATAAAAAATTTATGATCAATTCTAGAAAATGTTAATTTTACATACAATTCAATAATAAATCCATGCATATCGCGCCATCTACTGACATTTATTTGAACCAAATGTTGTTTGTTAGCGCTGGGACCCCGTATTATCGCTAAGCCCTAATAATCCCTTGCGTAAATTACTATTTACTTTGTACAAGTCTTTTAAAATAAATAATTCCGAAGGGAGGATCTGTAAGTAAAAACACCGTGATTAGCTGTTTATATTGCCTAATGGAGGGTGGAACAATCCCCGGGGGATGGCCACTCCACCTGAAGCACTGATTGCGCTAATATTGACAAGTGATAAATGAATTTAGACAGCAAGGCTCTGAAAAAATAAATCACATAGGTGCGGATTCCATTAGAAGACAGTTTCTGAATAAAAAATTTGAAATTTAATATTTGTCAAACTCTATTTTAGCTTGAAAAACTGCCAAACTTTTTTAACATTATAGTGGTGAAGTGGTCAAGCACGAGCCTATTATTAATAAAACAAAACTAAGGTAGGTTTCGACACTTTCCATACTCCCAATTCGCGATGCAAAAGCTTTCCTAAGTCTCAGCGCTAAGAAGAAAATTGGGTTCAAATAAAACTCACTAGATGGCGCGATATGCACCAATTTGTTATTGAATAGTGTGTAAAATTAACATTCATAATGATTAAATTTGTATTTGTTGCAAAAAAACTGTGAAAACCCGAACTTTAAAAGAAACAGTATTCACGAACCAAGTAAACCATTTTACTTGCAAGTCGTATATAGTAGAATGATAAAACTTATACACCAAAGCCACTTATTTTTAATAGAAACATCGTAACAAATCGATTTATCAGTTTACTTTCAGATTATTAGGTTTACTTAATTTCAACAGAATCGGTCCACAATTGAAAATTATCAATAAATCCTTTTTTTCTACCTTTAGGGGTCGTTCTTAGTTTTTCAAATTTAAATGGAATTAACTTTGATGTATAATCTTTCTAAAAATAGCTTTCTAGTCGTCCGTTTTTTTAAATTCAAAAATATCAATATCTAGCTTTTCCAGGAGTTTAAACTTTCAAAAGAGTCACAATAATACATCACATTTCCAATTTCCTTTTAAACTAACTATCAAAGTTACTCATTATAATAATTACCAATAAGACAGTTTAAACTCAGTACAATACCTAGTTTAAATTAATTCCTAAATATTTGGAAAGTGCAAAAGTGAGGTAAATTTCTTTACCTCCTCACTACTAGTAAACACAAATTGCGGCAAAATCTTTGCCACATTTTGTTTAAGCTCACCGCACATTCGACTACAGTTGTTGATATTCATACCTTGTCAGGCTGCAGGTTGTAAAAAGTTTTGGTTACACTTTCATTATGCGTTTCTCTATAATGTCATCTTTCGTTGTCACCCTAGGGTTTGCATTAATTGAACTCAACATTGAGTTAATCTCGCCTTTGTACATGTACTTTATTGTCACACTGTATGTAATGTTGGTTTTTGGTGTACAATAAAGAATTAAGCAAGCGCGTACACCTAAATAGTGGAATTCACTGCCGGAGTCTGGGATTCCTAATAGCTATAACCTGGGGGGTTATTTCGTCGTTACAATGCATTGTAACTTTTATTAAAAAGGGTTCATTGATGAAGGTGCTTTTTGTATAATTTATGAAACTGTTTAGTTGATTATCAATAAAAGCACAAAACTTGTTATAGTTACCTCATACCTCAAAAACAACCGGCCAAGTTCGAGTCGAACTCGTAAGCCTAGGGTTCCGTACCTACCTATTATACAGGCAAAGATACAGATAAAGATGGACATAATTGCCTTTAAGCATTCAAAGCGTGATTTTCGCGGTTTCTGGAAGAGCGCTAATAAATTGAGCACTGAGCTTTAGAAGGATATTTCAAACCTTTTTAGAAATCAGTTTGTTTTCAAGTCACCGCTAGGCAGCTCTTGTGAGATGCTGGATGCTTAGCTCCGTTGTGGTAAGGTGGACACACGTTTCAGGGCCAAAGATGTGGCCAGGGTCATCAGGTCTACGTCTAGAGGTAAGTCCCCTGGACATGACGGGCTCAGTAGCTCATTCTTTGCAATACGCCGGTCCTCACTAACCGAGGGTTTTGGCACTGCTGTACAATTGATGTATTGGTCATTCATGCCCTCTGACCTAATGAGGACGATTGTGGTTCCCATTTTTAAAAGTAAAACAGGTGATCTTTCGGATAAGGGAAACTTTAGACCTATTTCACTAGCAACCATAGTCCTAAGGTGCTTGATGGTCTGCTTGATGGTCTGCTTGATACACAGCTCAACGAACATCTTGTGCTGCATGACAATCAGTTCGGGTTTCGGCCAGGACTTTCTAAAGAGTGGGCAGGGGGGATGAACTCCCCTGCCCTCTTCAATTTGTATATAAATGCCCTGATTGAGGCGCTTAGCTTTCAACATGTCGGTTGGCATATTGACGGTGTAAGTGTCAATAATAAGCTTTAAAGGACAATGCTGACATTAAAAACGAAACGGAACGGAGGCTGCTTCCGTGCGTGCGAATATGATAGCTCGCAGGTTTGCACGTTGTACTGCAAAAGTAAAGGTGACGCTCTTTAATTAAAGCATTCTGTACCACCTTATACACTTGCAAGCCTGTGGAAGAAGTATTCGCGGGCGTCGTATTGAGCCCGTGTCCAGTATAATAACGCGTTCAGAAAACTGATGGGGTTCCCTTAGCGTTGTAGTGCGTCAGGGATGTTTGCGGCGGCGCGTGTGGATTGTTTTTACGCGATAATGCGCAAGCGCGCAACATCAAAGGTGGCCCGAGTTATGGACAGCCCTAACAGGGTTCTGAAAATGATTGTTGATAGAATGTCCATTTGTCAGAATATCAGCGCAGCGTTATTTTCTTTTTAATATCGTTGCACATGCTGAGATAGGAGCCTTTATGGTCTCGCACGGGGTTATTTTTTTTATTTTTTTTATTATTGTTTGTGTTTTGCTTATCTCGTGTCTCCTGTGCGGGTCACAAATAAATATTTTTCTTTCTTTCTTTATATAGTTCACTGCAGTCAGTTACATATGACACCGTATCGTGTTGTTTACTAATGCTTAGTTTTAATGCACATTGTTACTAACCCTGTATGAGTCTTAGCTTGATATAAAGTTTTTGTATTTGAATTAGACCGCCATAATAAAATTGGTATCATTTTTATTGGTGGCTAAGTTTTAAAGATATAGGTAAATCTAGATTTTTGCGAAAACTTGAAAGTACCATAATTTATCTTAAATTTCAACTTTTTTAATTTATTGGAATTTTTCCTTTGTTCGCGCTGTACCTTACTTTTTGCCAAATTTCGTGATTGACTCTAGGTCAACGGGAACTACCATATAGGTTTTTGACCCAAAACCGGGTACTTTCGGTTGACCTAGAATTGTCAATTTTGGTTAAAAGCAAGGCGCCATATTGTGGGGGCTCAATTTTTTTTCTTCTTCCAATCCCATCGTGAAGGGTATCAAAATAAAGGGTTTTAAGAGGCGATTTCAAAAATACACAATTACATTAAAATTAACATTAAAACATATAACACTTATATGTTTTAATGTACCTAATTCGAAAAAATAGTTATAACTAGAAAATGTTAAATAAAAAAAATAATTACAAAAACAAAATCGCTCCATGTAAAACACTGGTACTCAGCTGAATCCGGTAAGACTGGAAGCCGACCCCAACAATAATTGGGATAAAGGCTAGGCAGATGATGAATTACAAAAACAAAATACCCGACTGCTTAAAAAGCGAACTAAAAAGATGTAAACAAGAAAAAGAACATGCTGTGCAGTCGGAGGATACGTCTGGTTTTGGTCAGCCAGTTCGCGAATATGTATCCTCCGACTGCACAGCATGTTTTTTTTCTCTTGTTTACATCTTTTTAGTTCGTTTTTTAAGCAGTCGGGTGTTTTGTTTTTTTTTTTAATAATTACTTCAAATAATGGAAATAATTAATTTTTATATAGTGGTGGTGCTGTGCTGTCACCGGGTTAGGTATGTTTGATTCACCAAATGAACAACAACCAATCGTATGAATTGATGAAAATTGATAAGAAATGTTATTAAATAGGCTCAGCGTCAAAGACCTCGTCTCTCATTTTTCATTCGTTTGAAGCCGTGGGTTCAAATCCGGCCAAAAACCAATGTGACTTTTTCAATCTTATGTATTTTTTAATTTTAGTTTGGACATCACTGAAGATAAAACAGAGTGCAGTGGTGTCCTAGGATTATCGGCCGCGACTTATAAGTTATAGGTCGTGCGTTCAAACCCAGGCAGGTGCGTTTACTTTGTGGAAATTATTTCATCACCACTGCTCTCAAAACGGTGAAGGAAAAAACATAGTGAGGAAACCGGCATGTCCTAGAACCAAAAATTCGAATACATGATGTGACATCCACCAATCCGCACTGGACCCACGTGGTGAATTACGGCCCATTTCCTCACACAGAGAGGAGGCTTGTGTCCCAGCAGTAGGAACATCGAAAAGGCTGATGATGATAAAAATTGTGAAAATACCTGGACTTAATATAAGTTTGTAATCGCCAACCCACCTTGAGCAAGCTTGGTGATTATTGCTCTTGCCTTCTCTGTATAAGAAGAAACCTTTGCCAACAGTGGGACAGTAATAAGCTGTATTAATATTGTATGCTTTCAATAGAGGTTAAGACTGTTTTCATTAAATATTAATAAGTATACAGAAAGGTTAAATAATTAAATTAATAATTCAATGATTACTTAATCTGCTTACTGTTAAAATACTTATGAATATTTGAGTGCCTTATTATTCAGAGCCCTTGCTTTTAAGTGTGCATTTCTTGGTAAGTACTACGGTACCTTGTATAACTTAGAACTTTTAATGATAATCCTAGGAAACCACTGCACTCTGTTTTATCTTCAGTATTTATTTATTCAACTTTAATTGAAGTACTAAATTATGCAGATTTTTTGCACTAAACGATCTAATGCGACTTCTTTCTTTATTATTAGAAGAGGTAGTTAATATAACTGGGCGAACTTATTTAAGAAGTGCAAACTTTGTTAACAATTTTCATTCCATTCATTTTGTTTTTCTGACAGGATGCAATTTTTTTTGCTTTGATTACCGCTTATTTGCTCTTGTAGTATTGCATTTTTTTGGGCTCGGAGACACAACTCTGAGATTTTTCTATCATTCGTTAGTATTCACTGTGAATATTGAATATAAGAATATTGCTTCGATACACGCTTTTATTGCTAACCATCAGGTGAGAAATCTCTACACTATCACATTCATGGTCTAAGTCAGTCAATGTAGATAATAATATTATTTAGGCATAACAAATAACATTGTAACAGAAAATCGTCAGATATCAGTATTTTTTTAGAAATACTCTGTAATTATTTGTAAATGTAAATATTAAAAATTCTTTATTCAAAATGAATGAAGAGAACAAGTCAATTGCTGACGTTAACTAGTGCAATCCAATGTGCAAAAAAATATAGAACTATGTATGAGAAAGAATATGAACGGCCGCAGATATTTTCATGTCATTTCATTCAGCGAACTGTGAACAAAAGATTGTTAATAAAGCAACAACTTTTAACTTATTTGTTCTATTATTTATTTCATTAGTACATTTTATTTATATACTAAGTTCTGTGCAAATGGATGATTTAGTTTTTCTGTTTTTCATGGGACACTTCATTAATGTATCTAGCTAGCACGTTTTTACGGTGATAATAAAAGCTTCACACATTTTTCAACTAATAGCCTAGATTGTAATGTACATAAAGTATCACCTACTGTGATAGTATTTATTTATTTGTTTTTTATTGTCAGGCTCGCGTTTGACCATTATCTCATCTGATGGTAAGCGATGATGAACTCGACGATACAGCACGCGTCTGAAAGTAATCCTGACCACTGTTGTCTTAAAGATCCTAGGTTTATAGCTCCAGCAATGATTAGTAATACAATTTTATTTATTTCGTTTTCAAAACATATAATTAAACTCAAAATAAACCATGCACGAAAAAGCGGACGCCAGAAACGATTCATTCAAAAATCGTGAGCGTGAAAATTACGCAACTGCTAAGAAAATGGAAATTCGAAAGTAAGCTGAAATAAATAAAACTTTTGCATTTGCTACTGATTGCGCCAGACGTACCAACTCACACGGACTGGGGGCAAGCATAATACTAACGATGACCAAAGGATGTTGCAGTATTTGAAAAGAATTGGTTTCTGTTAGTAATTTCTTGGCATTCATATATATGGTGTTTTCGGGAATACTACCACGTTTGCCTGAAACAAATTGTGATTATTATTCTTAACAACATTTTGAATTTCATAAGCAGACTCTTGTTCTCAATCTCGCCGTCAACAGAAAACAATGGTCAGGGTATACCGATGGAACGAGCGAGCTCAAAAGATGACTGAGGCTCTTGACACAGTATAATTCTGAAAATCGTCGCCAAGTTGCCAGCTCGTCGGTTTTTATCGGTAAAATTTCAGGGAGTGTGCGATGGAATTGCATGAACTAATTCCGCCTAGCCCATTTCATCATCGGACTACCAGACGTATGGCGATGTGCCATCGGTGCATGGTGGACCTCCCATACGCACTAACTAAAGCTAAGGAGTGGAATTCCCTGCCGGAGTCTTTAAGTCAAGAGTGAATAGGTTGCTTCTAGGCAAGCGTGCTTCACCGTCGACCACATCATCCATTACAATCAGGTGAGATAGTGGTCAAGCGCGAGCATTAAGACAGTAAAAGAAAATATCTGTGTCCCAGCAGTGGGGACATTAAAAGGCTGATGATGTGATACGATGTGTAATGTGATGGTGACGGTCGAAATGCCAAAATTGAAGGTGTATCTCATTTGACATTTCGATAGCGCTTAGCAATTTTGATATTTTACCGATCGCTATCGCGACACTTTCTTGATAGAATATAACCAGTCTAGAGCCATTATCAATCGTTCTTTTGAAGGTTTAGGGATGATACCCCATCATAGGAATGAATTCATAATGAGAAAAATTGTCTATCAGAAGTATAAGCAGTAAGTATATTGGTTATAATATTATTAGAGCTTCACTTGCAGAGGCTCAATCATAAATTTCTGTTCATATAATAAAACAATGAAGACTTGATACCCACTTAAGTATGTTAAGAATTTCATCCAACTTTAATATGTGCATATAAATTACCTTTGTCAAAAATATTCATCAGTTTGTCAAAAGTTATATCAAGTTCTCAAACACATTGTGAATTATGCATGTGATAAGGGGAGCTAATAGCAAGTCTTCGAGGCATTGACGACCTTTGAGGCAGGTCAAAAGATCGAGGGACAAGGTTCAACTCCAACCCTCGATGTTATTATGGTGGTCAAGGACATCCAGAACATTCTGGGAGGTTAATTTGAGAGTATAAAAACTTGTGAACGAAAAATTGGTTATGCACTTTTTCTTTAATTGTCTCCAAACTATTAAAGTTATTCCATCAAGATCTTGAAAGCCGAAAATAAATCACAAAATAAATTTTGCAGCCATTTTTTGGGACATAAATTTTGAGCACTTAATGAATTTGCTCAATGGCTTGCAAAAAAAAAATGGACTCATTCTAATAAATAAATCCTCTCAGCTCCTCTTTTATGGGTCCATCTCCTTCCTTCCAAATAGGAAAGAAAGAGAGGAGGAAACTGGTTTGGAAACGCTACGGTGTCCAAATTTATGGTGGCGTGTGGGATTTAAAGGATATGTTTACGATTTAGCGAAGTGTCCGGCAATTTTTCTCGTCCACATTGCCTTGTCCGAGATTTTAACTAGGTAACAGTATGCATTGACATTTTCGTTAATTTATTGCGGAGAAAAGTTAAAGCTGACGGTTTTAAAGTGCTGCGGTTTTTAGCCGTGGTGGTAGGTTACACTGGGGGTATTGGACATCTTGTAAGTAAGATTAATGAGAGTTTCAGGGTTTTAAATTGGAGAAGTAATGTGGCGATATTTATTTGAGGTAATATTATCATCATGGTAATATCAGTTAAAAGACTTCCACTGCTGGACATGAGCCTCTCCAAGTATCGGCACACCGATCGGTTTTTGCGCCTCGCCTCCAGCGAATACCAGACGCAAAGCGGTTCACTCTTAGCCTAGATTGAAATGTAAATAGAGTATCATAAAAACCATGAAATCCGTTTTACAATTCGTTTTTTTTAACATCTTCATCATGATTTCAGCCAAAAGAAACCTACTGTTGGACATAGGCCTCCCCCAGACGTCGCAAGTACGAAAGAAACTCTGTTCGTTTGTCTGTTACCTTTTTCACCCATAAGATGAAATTTGGTATGGAGATATTTTTTAGGCCCTGAGAAGGCAACAAATTAGTTTTTAACCCAGTAGAATGTTCCCTAGGGATGATAATACAGTTTTTACGCGGGCGAAGCCGCAGGCGGAGAATCCAGGTATAATTTGTTTATGATCAATTACGTCTCAACGGCTGAACGAACTAAGAAACATTTGAAACATAGGTAGACCATGGCCTGGAATTGGACAAAGGATACTTTTTATATCTCGGTTGTATTTTCTTGAGGCATACTTCTCGAACTTCACAAGAGGAAGTCAATGGCAACGCCAAGATTTAGCATAAATTAAGTAACTGCAATTTGAATACAAGAACTTTAGTGTTTTTTCAAATGAACCAGAATTTAACATTGATAAACATAATTAAAACAAACATGCTCTGTTAACGGTTTTACAGTTGATCAAATAATAACGTTACAAAATGTGTTCTGATATTTTGGTATCATTATAAACAATACATCACATATAGGTAGGCTTTACTACGTGTAGCGTAATTTATAATATTTGTATTTGAACTTTGCTATGAGTTGAACAAATAAGTACTTATTTAATCTTACCACAGACGCTTCAATAATCTCAACTCTACTAACAAAATAATATTTATTTTGAAACCTGCCATGACAGTTAAGAATTTTATCGAACAACTGTTCTGCGTAGTAAGCACTGGGATCTGCGAAGCAAGCTCTAAGGGCCGTGTAGTAAGCTCTACGAGCTGCGTAGCAAGCACTGCGGTCTGTGTAGCAAGCCCTAGCGTAGCAGAAGCTACGAAGTTTCGTAGCAAACTCTCCGGAGTTTGCTACGAAACTTCGTAGCTTCTCCCTTATCACTTATTTCACTGCACATGCAAATTGCTTGACATCCGACTGTTTTGTGTAGAAAATTATTATACACACCAAACATATTATACATAGGCATATGTCCCATGTAAGCAGTTAAGCTAATTCAGTTGACTGACACATGTGTACGTCAAAGCGAAGAGGTATGCAAGTCGGTCCGATGACCACAAAGGGAAAGCCTCTCTGGTTACTGGTACAATATACCAATCTCTAAAATACTATTGTACTATGAATAATATTTGAATAAATAACAAAAAGTGTTCATTAATTAGTCTATAAGGAAAATTATCGCAAAAGAAAGTTACATTATGTGTTGGCAGCATTAATTAATATATGTCTCCCTCTATCTCATTAATCATAATTATGATAATTTTGTCAGTTTTCCTTATCTTTTTCCTCAACTGACAATAAAACAATTATGTCTATAACAAATATTTAAGATATTCTATTACGTCCTACTGGTTTCCATTGAATCTTCAATGAAGAAGATTTTCTAAACGCCGAATTTAACATAGCCTTGAAACATTTATATATTTATGACTACGGAACCCTAATAAATAAATCGTACCTTTGTTTGACTTATAAAGGACTTGAACAACCAATTAGAGTCAAAACAAAGCTTCTGTTACAATCTCAATATAGAAAAAAAGTTGAGGGAAAAGATCTAATTTAGCACTGTGAAAATGCTTATTCTGAATCTGATAATGATCCTTTTTTTTTTTTTTTTTATTATCAATAGGCTCGCGCTTGACCACTATCTCACCTGATGGAAAGCGATGAGGTGGTCGACGGTGAAGCACGCTTGCCTAGAAAAAACCTATTCACTCTTGACTTATCTGATGGGTCATTTGTGCTTGTTCGTTTAATTAATGGACAGTTACGGGCATTTTAACGCTGGTTGCTGAAAATATCTTTTTTCTGTTTTTAGAGGCATAAAAAGGAACCTCGTAAGTTAATTGCTGTGGAGAAATGTAGGTACGGCATTATGAACATGCATTTTAGTGGGATTGCCAGAATTTGAATCCGTCGATAAAACGGTTTTCCTGGGGATCAAGCTAGACTCAAGGTTACAATGCTCATCATTTGCTGAAAAGCGGGGGGTGTGTGATGTCAATTGTTATAATATTTTATTTACAGATATTAGTAAAAGTAGAGTCATTTTGAAAATATCTTAAAAAGCACCCCACGCTTTTTACAATTTTTTTTTTGTTTGTCAAACTGCTCTTACTTAAAATTTATTGAAAATTATTTTCTACTTTTTAGTTTGGTTTTCTATTAGCGTGTATTTATAGCTATTTATGCAACTGTTACGTTATGGACGGTCTTTTAATACGAGTGCCATTTTTCGGTACAAGCGTAGCGCGTACCGAAATAGGTGGGCACGAGTTATTAAAAGACCAATAACGTACAGTTGCATACAAGATTTTATCTACGAAGGAAAGAATAAAACACAGATATACACAAATTAGTATTTCAGGAAGTGTGTTTAAGTATTTCATTTCTCATATACGGGTCAGTTACAGTTAGTGTTGATCGTAAGAAATAACAAGCAACTGTATAAAACTAGCTCGAACTATGGCACTTTCCTCGTGTAAAGCTTTTTCTTTCCTTCTTTTAATTAGACTTTTTACAATGGTTTTCAATCATCTTTGTAGCCCTTTGCTAAGAATAGTTGCAGCACTGATAACAAAATTTGTGCCATACATGTCTTGATTTTTCTGGTATTAAATTATTTGTAGCCGCAACTGCTCTATTTGTTATATCTGGTGGTGTATTTTCAATATCACTTGATGTTGAAAACATTTTTAATAAAATTTGGAACAAAAGGAGAATGCCCATTTTGTATGGAGAAATGTACTGACCGAAACATTTGCGTGTCCTGATAAAAACACCTTTATTTAATTATATTACCTTAATTAATTACACGTACCAACTTTAGTCAATTTTCATCGCGGGAGTTAAGAGATATTGAACAAAATATGTTCCTTTTCAGGTTATAGTATATTCACAGCAATATGGACTCTATGCCAGCATATTTAAGATTTGCATTCGTTAGACATTTGTTCAAGTGCTGGTAAGACATACAGTGTTATTCTTACTTACCGGTGTAGATCCAAGCCCGTAATATGGTCAATATATTATCAGGAATTTAAATGCAAAAATGCAGCATTATATTATGTCTGCGCATATATATATGGTGCCAACATCAAAGAACATTTGAGACACCAACTTCGAGCCGTAGCCATGTCGGAAATCAAAAAAATAAAGTCCTGACCTATTAAGCACTATTTTCATAAACACACGGCGGTGTTGTATTGATAAGATAAGTGTTAAGTAACCCAACTCGACGCAAAAAAAACATACAAACAAATCAAATGAAAAGACGACTACTGTCACATGACTGTCACTGTCAAATGAAATGTCTGAGTTATAGGCATGTTACCAAACCGGTAATATAATCGATTTCTAAAAACATGATTCATTTGTTATCTTGGTTTGCATTAAACTAGTAAATCAAACCAATTTCAAAATCAATTAGTTCTTAACAATAAAGAGGTGAATCGGTTCGATACAGGAGATCCTTGGATCGATTCAGTGTTTCAGGTAGATTATAAAAAAAACGGTGCTTCAATTAATCGATGTCAGATCATGTCAACATGCCTCAACCCTAATATAAATGGCGGAATATGTTTGAGCTGAGAAACGGAAGTTAAATACTTATTAATTCAAGAAAATTAACCCCACTTCTTTCATCTTTTAGAAAAGAAGTCAAAATACTTGAAATATTTTTGTTTAATTTATTGTCCAGAAGTGATTGTGACACAATTCTTTTTTTGAAAGTACTGTCCATGGGCATTCTCCTTTCACTCAGAATTATTTCCCCGCGTCTATTTTTTATTTTAGTTTTTATTTAGTCATTATTAGGTATAAGGCAAAGATCTTGTAGCCGCAACAGCCAAATAGTATACGATACTTTTGTTCTAAACTCGTTCCATTTTTAAAAACATCATTTACATTGTCTCGATTTCGAAGTAATATTATAGGTACCTGGCTGTATGTTCAGAATGTCTTCGCTTGTGTTTTAGAATTTATGACGATTCGCATAATGCAACCCGGTGTCGTTATGGGTATCATAATGAAACCGCTGTCAATTTTAAAATTCGAATATAACGAAACCGGAGTAGATAAAAACTATTATTTAATTATGACACAATTTTCAGCTGCCCAGAGTTTCTGGTTTTAGTAAGTCTCTCTTTGTATACCAAGCCTATTAGGTCTCACCTATTATAAAAGACTAAGGCATAGACCAAAGCTTAGACATACCTACTTACTTGTAACATACCTGAAAAAATACGCAACATCCGTTGTACCTTTCGAAGAATACAGGCAAAATCATTTTGTTATTCGACCATCAATTCACAAAAATCTCTGAAAGCTGAAACAAAATTAGCCATTAATCTTAATTACGGCCATTTCGAGCGCCCGAGAAAAAGTTGGAAAGTGCTCAATAAGTTTGAGTAGAATAAGTAGTTAGTGTCATCGGGCGAAGTGCGTCGGTCACAATTAGAAAGTAAGGCGGCCCGACGGTGCCCGAAGATGGCCGACAAAGCTCAACACCCATCAATACTGTTTACCGGGAAAGAGGATACAAGGACTTTGGACTTAGGTAAGTTCTGGGTTTTGTTTATGGCTGGATTTTAGTGTTGATCCTGTTTTATATTGCGATGAGTAGTCTGTTAAGATTTTTTAATATCAAGGAAAATTCTTTTCCTTTTTTGTTATGGCAGTGTTGGCTCGGTGGTAGTGCTCTGACTTCTTAGTTCATGGGTTCGAACCCTGGAAAACTACTTACGCAATGAATTTCATCACCTTTGATCTTCAAATCATCACCAGTAACTCGAACCCGCGTTATAAATTTTTGGTGGACTTTTTCTCACAGTGAGTGGTAACGACTCCCAGCAGAGGTATCATGAAAGGCTTCTTTATGTGGCGATATGCTCATGCATACTGCGCTACCAAGGGGAGACATCATCACAAATCATTAAGTAAATGGTCTTATGTAAATATACTCGTATTTTTCCAAAAAATTACAACTAGCCGTTTAGACCTGATTCTCATTTTAAAATCAGCTACTGAGGGGTATCTGCGCTTTAACACGCATAGCAGAAAGCTGATCACAATTTGTACTGTAACCAGCAGTGACCCATGAAATAAGGTAGAGAGCTTATTGCCATTAACCGGGCTCAGATTCCAAATCAGGAATGCCACTAAGAAATTCAAGATAGCAAATTCCAATAACACTAAGCCCAACCCGGGTATCAAACTCAGGAACTCAAGTTACAGAAATTTCAGTTCTTTGTATGTTTTCTTAAGTCAACATGCTTCAAGCAAGATACTACCAGGTGTTATAAGTAATTCCAGGACCTCGTAGAAGAACCCTGTAGTAAAGGTAATGAATTATGGCAAAGGACCGACTTACTTGAACCTCGTTCAACGCGACAACGTCACAACGATTCGGTGACCACACACACACATACATCGCTGCAGCGGGATATTTTTACGACAGTGATTAGTGTCAGCTTCATGTTAATTTTTGGTATTTATAGCGTACTGTTCTAAACTTTCAGCTTTACGTACCCAAAACGCCGTTCCATACCCGAATAATAAGAAAACGAGACGCGAACGAATATGAGTTCCTAAAAAATTCTGGAAATCCCACTAAAATGCATGTTCATAATACCGTACCTACATTTCTCCACAGCAATTAACTTACGAGGTTCCTTTTTATGCCTCTAAAAACAGAAAAAAGATATTTTCAGAAACCAGCGTTAAAATGCCCGTAACTGTCCATTAATTAAACGAACAAGCACGAATGACCCATCAGATCATTATCAGATTCAGAACAAGCATTTTCACAGTGCTAAATTAGATCTTTTTCCTCAACTTTTTTTCTATATTGAGATTGTAACAGAAGCTTTGTTTTGACTCTAATTGGTTGTTCAAGTCCTTTATAAGTCAAACAAAGGTACGATTTATTTATTAGGGTTCCGTAGTCATAAATATATAAATGTTTCAAGGCTATGTTAAATTCGGCGTTTTGAAAATCCATTGAAGTTTTAATGGAAACTAGTAGGACGTAATAAAATATCTTAAATATTTGTTATAGACATAATTGTTTTATTGTCAGAAGAGGAAAAAGATAAGGAAAACTGACAAAATTATCATAATTATTATTAATGAGATAGAGATATATTAATTAATGCTGCCAACACACAATGTAACTTTCTTTTGCAATAATTTTCCTTATAGACTAATTAATGAACACTTTTTGTTATTTATTCAAATATTATTCATAGTACAATAGTATTTTAGAGATTGGTATATTGTACCAGTAACCAGAGAGGCTATCCCTTTCGGAAAGCCTTCGCTTTGACGTACACATGTGTCAGTCAACTGAATTAGCTTAACTGCTTACATGGGACATAATATGTTTGGTGTGTATAATAATTTTCTACACAAACCAGTCGGATGTCAAGCAATTTGCATGTGCAGTGAAATAAGTGATAAGGGAAAAGCTACGAAGTTTCGTAGCAAACTCCGGAGAGTTTGCTACGAAACTTCGTAGCTTCTGCTACGCTAGGGCTTGCTACACAGACCGCAGTGCTTGCTACGCAGCTCGTAGAGCTTACTACACGGCCCTTAGAGCTTGCTTCGCAGATCCCAGTGCTTACTACGCAGAATAGTTTTTCGATAAAATCCTTAACTGTCATGGTAGGTTTCAAAATATATATTATTTTGTTAGTAGAGTTGAGATTATTGAAGCGATGTTGTGTCTAGTCTTTGGTAAGGTTAAATAATTACTTATTTGTTCAACTCATAGGAAAGTTCAAATACAAATATTATATATTACGCTACACGTAGTAACAAAACTTCATTACTTCACGTATAGGCTATACGTGAAGTAATGAAGTTTTGTTTATAATGATACCAAAATATCAGAACACATTTTGTAACGTTATTATTTGATCAACTGTAAAACCGCCACGTTAACAGAGCATGTTTGTTTTAATTATGTTTATCAATGTTAAATTCTGGTTCATTTGTTAAAACACTAAAGTTCTTGTATTCAAATTGCAGGTACTTCATTTATGCTAAATCTTGGCGTTGCCATTGACTTCCTCTTGTGAAGTTCGAGAAACATGCCTCAAGAAAATACAACCGAGATATAAAAAGTATCCTTTGTCCAATTCCAGGCCATGATCTACCTATGTTCCAAATGTTTCTTAGTTCGTTCAGCCGTTGAGACGTAATTGATCATAAACAAATTATAACTGGATTCTCCGCCTGCGGCTTCGCCCGCGTAAAAACTGTATTATCATCCCTAGGGAACATTCTACTGGGTTAAAAACTAATCTGTTGCCTTCTCAGGGCCTAAAAATATCTCCATACCAAATTTCATCTTATGGGTGAAAAAGGTAACAGACAAACGAACAGATTTTCTTTCATATTTTTAATAATAGTATGGATTATTAGAACTTCAAATTTTTGCCCGCAGCTTTGCCGACTTGTAAAGATTTTTTTTATCGTGATTGGCTAAAAATCCACAGGCACAGGTACTTCCAGATGTTTGTTGTAATTGTTCAATAAAATAGTGCACAACACACCTTGACCATTAGTGACATGAGCCAGAAGACAAAGATGGCGTGACGCATTAGACGCATTTACGGGCAATTGGCGGCAAAAAGCAAAACACCGGGAGGTTGGAAGGCAATAGTGTGGGACAATACATGTTGCTAGTAGAAGTATTTGTCCAGCGGAGGACGCCATTTGTCTAAAACTATATTTATGATGATGATATGAAAAAACGCATGGCCTTGTCGGCAAATTTTTATAAAGATAAAAACTTTTCCCCATTTTTTTGGTGGAATATTATTATCAAATTATGAGGGACCAACTCCCTGTGCTTCATTAAATTAACTTATGATTGATGTAAGTGGAGTTTTGTGGGGGCCCCTAATCTTTTTAATAAGTCTAAAACAATTTTATCCATCTACTCGACTCAACCTTGACCCTCAATCAAATTGGCAGTTATAGCTTTTCATTTGAGTTTGCCCCTATCTCACGAGCCGCGCGTATTGTTAATGTGGTTACATTGTCGGAGGACAAATTTGGGCAAAACCTGTCGAGATTTATTCAAAGGGCTCAAATAATTATTGAGAGAGGCCTGGAGCTATGGACTTTGGCATGTTTAATAATTTAATTTATTCTTCTTCTTAGCGTGTCGATGACAAACAGACTCTTTTTAGTTAAATGCCATGCCTGGCCCAGAATTCAGCCACGGCAACGCCCTCCGCCGACGCAGTCATAAGGTCCTCACGTGAACAGACAACAGGACATGCGGCACAAGACGTAAGGTGGGCCATGGTCTGTGGGGAGACACCGCACAAGCACCGAAGATCGGAACCATCCAAGAACCTCCATCTATGGAGATTGTCTTTGCTGCGGCCGACCTGAGTGCGGAGTCTGTTCAGAGTTTTCCAGGTCTGCCAAGGCAATGCGTGCCCAGGCGAAAGGTTCTCCGATTTAATTTATTGATTGATGTATGCAATTTAGTTGCTAGGTTATTTTAGTATAATGTTATTTTGTGTGTTTAAATTGTGACTTGTAGCATCATATTGGATCAAACTGTAAAGATGTTATAATTGGTGATAATAAATAAATAAATAATTTGACCTCGATTCGATGTAATTTTTGACACAAAAAGAAAGGGACGGAGAAGTATGTGAACATACATAAAATCAAATAGTTGAACATAGAACCTTCTCCTTTTTGGAAATTCGGTTAAAAATACAGTTTCGATCTTCAATTTAAAGGGTTATATCTATCTCACCTTAGTTTAAAATAATGACAAGGGACATTCCGTATCAACCATAGATTACAGTGGACTAATTAGTCCGTGAGTAATTAGTGGAGTCAGATCCTAGTTAGCATTAGTTCTCAAGTGTACTAAGCAAGTTTTGATCGGTCGCCCTAACTACGGGTTAGTTTAGCACGAGTAGGTAAATCTATTAGCACAGTGATACGTTTATGTTTATGATGTATGTTGTTGGTCAAGTGTGTGTTGTGCACTATTTTATTGAACAATTACAACAAACATCTGGAAGTACCTGTGTCTGTGGATTTTTAGTCAATCATGATAAAAAAAATCTTTTCAAGTCGGCAAAGCTGCGGGCAAAAATTTGAAGTTCTAATCATCCATACTATTATTAAAAATACGAAAGAAACTCTGTTCGTTTGTCTGTTACCTTTTTCACCCATAAGATGAAATTTGGTATGGAGATATTTTTAGGCCCTGAGAAGGCAACAGATTAGTTTTTAACCCAGTAGAATGTTTCCTAGGGATGATAATACAGTTTTTACGCGGGCGAAGCCGCATGCGGAGAATCCAGTTATAATTTGTTTATGATCAATTACGTCTCAACGGCTGAACGAACTAAGAAACATTTGGAACATAGGTAGATCATGGCCTGGAATTGGACAAAGGATACTTTTTATATCTCGGTTGTATTTTCTTGAGGCATACTTCTCGAACTTCACAAGAGGAAGTCAATGGCAACGCCAAAGTTTAGCATAAATTAAGTACCTGCAATTTGAATACAAGAACTGTAGTGTTTTAACAAATGAACCAGAATTTAACATTGATAAACATAATTAAAACAAACATGCTCTGTTAACGTGGCGGTTTTACAGTTGATCAAATAATAACGTTACAAAATGTGTTCTGATATTTTGGTATCATTATAAACAAAACTTCATTACATCACATATAGGTAGGCTTTACTACGTGTAGCGTAATGAATAATATTTGTATTTGAACTTTGCTATGAGTTGAACAAATAAGTACTTATTTAACCTTAACAAAGACTAGACACAACATCGCTTCAATAATCTCAACTCTACTAACAAAATCTATACTAATATTATAAAGCTGAAGAGTTTGTTTGTTTGTTTGTTTGTTTGTTTGTTTGAACGCGCTAATCTCAGAAACTACTGGTTGGAATTGAAAAATTTTTTTTGGATAGTCCATTTATTGAGGAAGGTTATAGGCTATATAACATCACGCTACGACCAACAGGAGCAGAGCATAAATGAAAAATGTTGCAAAAACGGGCAAAATTATTCCTTTTTGAGAGCTTCCGTTGCGTGCGCTGCGTAAACGGTTTAATTACATAACAATCATGTATGTAGAGTAGGTAGGGTTGATGGGTAGATAGGTAGCCAGTTGACGGGAGCGAAGCCGCGTGGGACAGCTAGTAATATATATTTTGAAACCTACCATGACAGTTAAGGATTTTATCGAAAAACTATTCTGCGTAGTAAGCACTGGGATCTGCGAAGCAAGCTCTAAGGGCCGTGTAGTAAGCTCTACGAGCTGCGTAGCAAGCACTGCGGTCTGTGTAGCAAGCCCTAGCGCAGCAGAAGCTACAAAGTTTCGTAGCAAACTCTCCGGAGTTTGCTACGAAACTTCGTACACTTTAGAACTAATGCTAACTAGGATCTGACTCCACTAATTACTCACGGACTAATTAGCCCGCTTGCACGGACACTGTAATCTATGGTCGATACGAAATGTCCCTTGTCATTATTTTAAACTAAGGTGAGATAGATATAACCCTTTAAATTGAAGGTCGGAACTGTATTTTTAACCGAATTTCCAAAAAAGAGAAGGTTCTATGTTCAACTATTTTTTTTATGTATGTTCACAGACTTCTCCGTCCATTTCTTTTTGTGTCAAAAATTACATCGAATCGAGGTCAAATGACAAGCTATAACTGCCAATTTGATTGAGGGTCAAGGTTGAGTCGAGTAGATGGATAAAATTATTCTAGACCTATTAAAATGATTATGGGCCTCCACAAAACTCCACTTACATCAATCATAAGTTAATTTAATGAAGCACAGGGAGTTGGTCCCTCATAATTTGATAATAATATGCCACAAAAAAAAATGGGGAAAAGTTTTTATTTTTATAAAAATTTGCCGACAAGGCCATGCGTTTTTTCATATCATCATCATAAATATAGTTTTAGACAAATGGCGTCCTCCGCTGGACAAATACTTCTACTAGCAACATGTATTGTCCCACACTATTGCCTTCCATCCTCCCGGTGTTTTGCTTTTTGCCGCCAATTGCCCGTAAATGCGTCTAAGGCGTCACGCAATCTTCGTCTTCTGGCTCATGTCACTAAAGTGGCAGTGGGCAGTGCACACTGCTCGCTGAACGGATGGTCGATGAGGCCGATAAGTTCTGGAGTGGCGACGATTAAGTTTAGTAAGGTTGCCAGAATCCACTGGATACGAGACGCACAAGATCGGCCAATTTTGCGACGTCTGGGGGAGGCCTATGTCCAACAGAAGGTTTCTTTTGGCTGAAATCATGATGAAGATGTTAAAAAAAACGAATTGTAAAATGGATTTCATGGTTTTTATGATACTTTATTTACATTTCAATCTAGACTAAGAGTGAACCGCTTTGCGTCTGATATTCGCTGGAGGCGAGGCGCAAAAACCGATCGGTGTGCCGATACTTGGAGAGGCTCATGTCCAGCAGTGGAAATCTTTTAACTGATATTACCATGATGATAATATTACCTCAAATAAATATCGCCACATTACTTCTCCAATTTAAAACCCTAAAACTCTCATTAATCTTACTTACAAGATGTCCAAAATCTCCAGTGTAACCTACCACCACGGCTAAAAACCGCAGCACTTTAAAACCGTCAGCTTTAACTTTTCTCCGCAATAAATTAACGAAAATGTCAATGCATACTGTTACCTAGTTAAAATCTCGGACAAGGCAATGTGGACGAGAAAAATTGCCGGACACTTCGCTAAATCGTAAACATACCCTTTAAATCCCACACGCCACCATAAATTTGGACACCGTAGCGTTTCCAAACCAGTTTCCTCCTCTCTTACTTTCCTATTTGGAAGGAAGGAGATGGACCCATAAAAGAGGAGCTGAGAGGATTTATTTATTATAATGAGTCCATTTTTTTTTGCAAGCCATTGAGCAAATTCATTAAGTGCTCAAAATTTATGTCCCAAAAAATGGCTGCAAAGCTTTTGTGATTTATTTTCGGCTTTCAAGATCTTGATGGAATAACTTTAATAGTTTGGAGACAATTAAAGAAAAAGTGCATAACCAATTTTTCGTTCACAAGTTTTTATACTCTCAAATTAACCTCCCAGAATGTTCTGGATGTCCTTGCCCACCATAATAACATCGAGGGTTGGAGTTGAAACTTGTCCCTAGATCTTTTGACCTGCCTCAAAGGTCGTCAATGCCTCGAAGACTTGCTATTAGCTCCCCTTATCACATGCATAATTCACAATGTGTTTGAGAACTTGATAAAACTTTTGACAAACTGATGAATACTTTTGACAAAGGTAATTTATATGCACATATTAAAGTTGGATAAAGTTCTTAACATACTTAAGTGGGTATCAAGTCTTCATTGTTTTATTATATGAACAGAAATTTATGATTGAGCCTCTGCAAGTGAAGCTCTAATAATATTGTAACCAATATACTTACTGCTTATATTTCTGATAGATATTTTTTTTCATAATGAATTCATTCCTACTAGAGTGATAGGTTGCCATCCCTAAACCTTCAAAAGAAGGATGGATAATGGACGGGTTATATTCTATCAAGAAAGCGTCGTGATAGCGATCGGTAAAATGTCTAAATTGCTAAGCGCTATCGAAATGTCAAATGAGATACACCTTCAATTTTGGCATTTCGACCGTCACCATCACTGAAAGATTTTATTTTATTGTCTTAATGCTCGCGCTTAGCCACTATCTCACCTGATTGTAATCGAAGATGTGGTC
The DNA here is from genome assembly GCA_964057195.1 of Orthosia cruda. NCBI lineage: Eukaryota > Metazoa > Arthropoda > Insecta > Lepidoptera > Noctuidae > Orthosia > Orthosia cruda. Next base: position 3,357,063 of record OZ059847.1, on the reverse strand, counting down.
ATCGGTGAAGCACGCTTGCCTAGAAGCAACCTATTCACTCTTGACTTAAAGACCCCTAGATTGTAGCTATCGGGAAACACAGACTTCGGCAGGGAATTCCACTCCTTAGCTGTACGCATAATGAAAGTATTCCCAAAACGTTTAGTGCGTATGGGTCCACCACGCATCGATAGCACATCGCCGTACATCTGATAGTCCGATGATGAAACGGGCTAGGCGGAATTAGATCATGCAATTCCATCGCACACTCGCTGAAATGTAACCGATAAAAAACCGACAAGCTGGCAACTTGGCGACGATGTTCGGAATTATACTTTGTCAAGAGCCTCAGTCATCTTATGGGCTCGCTCGTTTCATCGGTATACCTCGTCCATTGTTTTCTATCTGGCGAGATCGAGAACAAGAGTTGGCTCAATATGAAATTCAAATTGTCGTTAAGAATAATAATCACATTTTTTGGCAACATTTCGACATACAAAGCTTCACTTCATTGTTACATCTTTGTTGTATGCTAAAAAATTACTCACAGAAACCAATTTTTTACAAATACTGCAAAATTCTTTGATCATCGTTGGTATTATGCTTTCCACCAGTCCGTGTGAGTTGGTTCCTCTGTCGCAATCAGTAGCAAATGCAAACCTCTTATTTATTTCAGCTTGCTTTCGAATTTCTATCTTCTTTGCAGTTGCGTAGTTTCCATGCTCACGATTTTTTAATGAATCTTTTCTGGCGTTCGCTTTTTAGTTGCATGCTTTGCTTTGAGTTTAATTATATGTTTTGGAAACGAAATAAATAAAATTGTATTACTTATCATTGCTGGAGCTATAAACCTAGGATATTTAAGTCAACAGTAGCTACTTTCAGACGCGTGCTTTATCATCGACTTCATCATCAGTTACCATCAGGTGAGATAATGGTCAAACGCGACCCTGTCAATAATAATGATAAAAAAATCTTATTGTATAAAAAAAAACAGATTTTATGTTTTTTTATACTATCACAGTAGGTGATACTTTATTTAAATTACAACCTAGGCGATTAGTTAAAAATGTATGATGGTTTTATTAACACCGTAAAATGCGCTAGCTAGATACATTAATGGAGTGCACTACTTTTCCACATATAAAACAGAAATATTAAATCATACATTTACACTGAACTTAGTATATAAATAAAATGTAATAATTAAATAAATAGTAGAACAAGTAATTTAAAAGTTGTTGCTTTATTAACTATCTTTTGTTCACAGTTCGCTCAATGAGAGAAAATAACAAAAAAACTTTTTAGTTGTACCTACCTAATAGGCAAGTTAGTAAGGTAACTATAACGCCAGAATAGATTTCATGAAACTTGAACATAACCGGTGAAATGAAAAATCTGCGTACCCTTTGCAGCAATCCCGAGAGATTTGCCGTTATTTATTGAAGAGTTCTGTTGTATATCTCCGAAGTTCTTCATCAGATCTTCACCAAATTAAAATGGGACTAATTTCGAAACATACTATTTCAAACCAAAAAGAAAATTTTAAAATGGGTTCACAATTGACGGAGATATCGGTGAACATACACAAAAAAAAAAAAAAACAAACACAATGTTTAATATAGAACCTCCTCCTTTTTGGGAAGTCGGTTAAAAACTAACAATGGAACAAGAAAACAAAATAAGAAAATATCTGCAAACTCTTCCTTCTCTCTAATAAATATTTCTATTGGAGAATCATCGAGAGCATTGTTCTACAATTGTTTGCACATTGGATTGCACCAGTTAACGTCCACAATTGACTTGCACGACACTTGTTCTCTTCACTCATTTTTAAATGAAGCGTATTTAAAATTCTTCGAGTAAGTTGATGAAGATCTACATTTACAAATATTGAGATTTTCTATAAAAATACTGATATCTGACGATTTTCTTTTAAAATGTTATTTGTTATGCTTAAATAATATTGTTATTGACTAAGATCTGCATTGACTGACTTAGACCAAGCTTGTGAATGTGTGGGGATTTCTCACGCGAGGATTGGCAATTAAAGCTTGTATCGTATTTATTTATTCTTCATTTTTTTGTCACAGCCAACATACAAAAGAATAAATTGTTACCAGAAAATAAACACAATGATGTAAAAGAAATGCAAAACTACAAGTGCAAATAAACGGCAATCAAATGCAATGTATGTGAAAAAATGCAAACAGCAACCTGGTAGAAAAACAAAAAATAAAGAAATTGATAACAAAGGTTCTCCGCAGTTGTACAGACTCTGTTTGACAGTCTTTTTCAACAGTAACTCATTTTCATTTCAGCCGTACCTAACTAATTACGGTAGTAAACAGCTTGCAACTGTGGAAGAAGAACTTCTCCTGTACTTTTTATCCGTTTTTCACGAATTCTGGAATAAGGAGCAAGTTTAAACAAGTTCGCCCAGTTATAATAACTATCTACTTTTAATAAAGAAAAAAGTCGCATTAGAGCGTTTAGTGCAAAAAATTTGCATGATTTTAGTACTTTAATTTAAGTTGGCAAAGTTTATTGAGTGCTGAAGATTGGTCGCTGCGGCCGGTTTTATTAGGCACCTTTAGGCTTTTTAAATTTTTAATCGAATTTTCGTAAAGTGTTTTTGGATAGAGTTTTTTAAAGTTTCGCGTGTATTCTAAGTGCTAGAGCATGAGCGCTGGTTGTTCACGCTGTTGGCGGGTAATCAATTGTCGTGGTGAGTGGTAATTAATTTCCAGTCTATAGTTGATTTGTTTCTTGATTACTTAATTGATTTTAGGATTGATTTTGTGGGTATACTACAGATTCCCAATCCTTCGAGGAAGACAGGCATGATGTTATTATACGTTGGTTTTTGCTTTGATGGGGCATATTGAACGCGAACCGAAAGACGCTGCTTCGGAAGGCCTCCCACTAGGTGAACAGATGACCTGGTTAACGTTGCGAGAATCCACTGAATGCGAGACGGACGAGATCAGGTAATATGATGACACTTGGAGGAGGCCTATGTTCAGTAATGAATGTCTTTCGGCTGAAATGAAGATGATGATGGACCATATTGTGTGCTTAATAACTGGGTAGGTTCCGCGGATTGATCAAGAAAAGCTTGTAAGGAAACCTCGTAATGCTAAAGTCCTCGAATTATATGGACAAAGCACCCTCGGCACGCTCCGAGCACAATACTCACAGTTCTATTTTATTTTATTTGCTTAATCACTTTTACGTCGATCACAGTCACAAAAATCCAAAGAAAATCCAACTAAAGCCAGTGTTTACATCCACTATTGTTATCCAGTCTTTCGAAGATATAATAAACAAAAACAAGTAAGAAGAACATCGCAAAAGTGCGAAATCATAGTGACTACATTTCGAGTGTAGCCGATTATCACTGCTAAGAGCAGGCCACAAGTGCGTGAGTCGCTCGCGGTGCCAACGTCATAACTACCCACATTCAGTGACACAATCGTTCCAGTTAAAAACTACGTGAACAACGAGATTTTGTACATTATAGTTTATTTTGTAAACACTAATTAAACGATATGACGTGCCTTGATGATCAATGTAGCGGCCCTGTGCACGCGAAACCAGAACCAAGTGCTGAAACCTACACCGGCAGCGTTACACATCGCAGCAACATCGCAGACGCATGTTGGACTTGCTGTTCCTCCAGAAGATTGTGCGGAGTCCCACATCGTGTGATGGACTTTTGGAGCGTATCCGGATATGCGTTCCTAAATTAAATGCCCGTCGAAAATGTAGGAACTTGATTGGTACACCCCAACATAAAATCTTGAATCTTGGAATGAATTGCCCTATGACAAGGCTTCCTTCCACATACAATGCTTGGTGTGAGTTACTTGACCTAGACATCTTTCATGACCGCCCCACTCAGCTCAGACGAAAGATCTTGGGAAAGGAAAGGAAAGATAGTTGTGACCTGTGTGATATTATTTTTATTCTCATTGTTTTAATTTATTGTTTTCTAATTGTTAAGTCACGATTCTTATTTTCTATTTATAAATTTGTATTGTAATTTTGCTTATTTTATAACAAATTTTTTTCTTTGTTAAATTAGACTTTTGACATGTGAATTTATTGAAAATGCTGTGCACATCTGTAATTGACATAGACACTAGAATAAGACCCCAGAAAGTGTATTATGTCCATGTTTGTGTTTGTGTTGTTGATGTGCCTTAAATAAATAAATAAACAAAAGCAAAAAAACTACTAGTTACTACTAACTAGCATAGAGTTGAACGGCGACCGACGCAGAAGCAAGCCTCAAACAGGCGGTAGGACTACCTGCCGGGCGAGCACGGCCTCTGTGAAAGGCTTGAGTTACGCATTTTATCACGGCTTTTGCTCCCAAACTGTGATAAACATGTGTGACTCAAGCCGGTCACAGTAGGCCATGCTCGCCCGGCTGGAGGCCTTTAAACACCAGTGGAACAGTCTGGACTGAACAATAAAATTGTTTATTACCAAAACAAGCGCCTGTAATGATTTTCGGCCTTTTTATATACTTGCCACGTTTTCTTTTAATTAATAAAGCGATGTATTTGGCACTTTGACACAAGCATCCATCTTTCTTCCGCCAACCTCACCTGTTAAGTTCACCTCTCGACAAAACCACATTTTGACAATTCAAAAGTACCTCTAAGGTTTACTTGAAATAAACTACTTGATTTTGACCAATGAAACCAAGCTCTAATGGCCATCAGGTGCCGCGCGATAATCAACCAATTTGCTACTTTTAATACCTCAAGCGTTTTATAAAATTTGACACACCTTGAAGTCCATGTTAACGATTGTATACGCAACTTGTTTGTGCTTTGTGTAAGTCTCAACCAGGTCTCACCTCTATGAGATGACTGTTTGTCTATAGCACTTATTTCGAGTAAGATCTTTGATTGCAACTGGTACATCGATGAGTGGCAGCTTGTTAAGAAATAAAACAAAATTAGTTATAAAATAAACAAAATTTGCTTTAAAATTAGTATTTATTAGTACATCAGATATTGGTACCCGTCGAAGTGTTACCCCGAGGGGCAAGCCTGTTACCAATAACCAGGAATAAGTCCAGACTCCAAACTGATACTGCACCTGCCATGTTAACTATACTGCACCTGCCATGTTAACTCTTCACCACCCTTCGTTGACTGGTATTAAGTCCGCCATACCATTGTGCATGAAGTTTTAAATAAAATTCGTCCAGATGTATCCTCCGACAGCATGATTTTTCTTTTTTATGTCTTTTTAGTTCGCTTCTTAAGCAGTCGGGTTTTTTTATTTTTTTATTTACTTTTTCTATTAATCACTTTATAAATAATTTTTTTTTTCGAATTAGGCACATTTAAACATATAAGTATTTTATATGAAATCACCTTTTAAAACCCTTTATTTTGATAACCCACGCGATTAGTTTGGAAGAACTAAAATTATTGGGCCCCACAATATGGCGCCCATAATCCGCCATTTTGCTGTTTTCCAATTTTAATGTAGCCAGTGACACTCTCAACGTTAAGCCGAATCGATTGATGTAAAAATCATTAAAATCAGCCAACGCGTTTGGTCTCTAGAACACCACATAGGAACAAACATACATACATAGACTGATAACCACATAACCCTCCTTCAGCAGTCGGGTAAAAATACTGGAAAATTCCGATTGGAAAAGTCCAATACGACTTTTCACTTAGCTCAAAACGAGATCGAATCGAAGACCTCAGGTTCTGCAGTGTTCATATGCTTGCAATCACCGAGGCGATTTAAAAACAAATCTTATGAAAATCTTTTACTCCAATCTATACCAATATTATAAAGAGGAAAGATTTTTTTGTTTATTTGTACCGAATAGGCTCCAAAACTACTGGACCTATTTCAAAAATTCTTTCACCGTTGGTAAGCTACTCTATCCCCGGGTGACATAGGCTACTTTTTATCCCTGTATTCCCACGGGAACGGGAACTACGAGGGTGAATCCGCGAGGCGTCCTCTAGTAGGCTATAAAACATCACGCTACGGTTAATAGGAGCGGAGCATAAATGAAAAATGTTGCAAAAACGGGTAAAATATTCCTTTTTAAGAGCTTCCTTTGCGTGCGCTGCGTAAACGGTTTAAGTTACGCAAATATCATGTATGAAAACATTGTACCTCTTTAAAAGTTCATAAAAAAAGTCCGAAATAGCTTATGTCTATCTACTAAGATTGACTCACAATAACCTTTTTCATGGTAATCAAGAGTTTTCTCAACATAATATTAATCCATAGCCAAATAAATATGTTATTAATCACAAGTATTTAAAAATATTATAAAGAGGTAAAGTTTGTGAGTTTGTGACGTTGAAGGGGGTAATCACTGGATCTACTGAACCGATTTTGAATATATCATAGTTAAGTCACAATAGCAGCTTTTATGTTCTAAATTTTAATTAGATCGACGGTAGAAACAAAAGTTGGTCACATTCGTATTGTAGTATTAATTTTTATTCAAATAAATAGTTCAACAAATTGGTAGGTAGGGTAGGGCAGGTACGATAAGGGAGGTGGGTAGGGTAGGTATGGTAAGTAGGGTAGGTAGATAGGGTAGGTATAGAGTAAGGTAGATAGGGCAGGTGCGTAGGGTAGATATGGTAGGTGGGTAGGTAGGTGGGTAGCCACAGCCAGTTGCCGTAAGCGAAGACGCGGGGGTCAGCTAGTCTATTATATCATCACATTTACAGCACACAGCAGCAACATGCACAAATGCCTAAGCGCGAGATAACGACATCTCGTTAGTTAAACCTGTCACATTGATTTGTTGCCGCCTTGCTTGACGGGGAGCCAGTCTCTCGTGAAATTCATCCAAATTGTCATCACTACCTTCGTTTTCTTGTATTTTGTGCTTGATTACATTTATTTACTCATCCAAAATGTGTGTGGAAACAATAATGAAGTTTTGTTATGAAAGGCTGCAAATTGAAAGTTAATTAATAAAGTTAAATTCTTTATATTAATTTTTCAAACTATATTTAATACTAGCTGTCCCTCACGGCTTCGCTCCCGTGTACCACCCCACAGGACCCGGTTTCGGGATTAAAAATAGCCTATGTCACTCAGGAATAATGTAGGTTTCTATTAGTGAAAGATTTTTTAAATCGGTTTTGGTAGTTTCGGAGTCTATTCGGTACAAACAAACAATAAAATCTTTCCTCTTCATAATATTATTATAATATTATATGTGCTTAATATAGGACGCAACTTGCGTCAGCACTGTTGCCGCCAGCCACCATGGTCGCACCGTCCTCTCGCCGCCAGCAGCGGCGGAAGATGCCGCTGAGAGGAAGAGGGTGAAGTACACACCGTTGGAGGGCATTTTGTTCCCATTGCCGTTAAGACCATGGGCGGTTGGGGCACTGAGGCCAGGAAGCTCATTACTGAGATAGGGCAAAAGCTCCGTGGCAAAACGGGTGATTCCCGCTCCGGCTCGTTCTTGGTGCAAAGGTTAGCCATTGCCATCCAACGTGGCAATGCAGCAAGCGTTATGGGCACCTTTGCGCCGGGAACAGTTAGGGGCGGGTTATTTGACTAGTTATAAGACAACGCTTTTTGACATGTCTTTGTGACTTTGACATCAAGTATTAATGTATGTATTCTTTGTTTGTAAATTATATTATATATATAGCATAGAAGTATAGATAATAAATAAAGGACATCGTGGCTAAATAATAACAGCCACACTGTTCGATCTTCAAGGTTAAGCAAAGCTCGCCGAGGTCGGTCCGTAGATAGGTGACCATCTTTATTATGTAGCGATATTTCTTCGTGCCTCGGCAAACACATTAAACTCTTGGCCCCGCCTGACATTTGAAGATCTGTGACAGTCGTTACGGATATTCGGAAGCGAGGCAATCTAACAGCACTCTTGCCAAGGGATTAATTTTACCCAGTCACTGGGTTGTGGAGGTCAGAAAGGCAGTCGCTACATGTAAAATACTGGTACTCAGCCGCATCCGTTGGATTGGAAGTAGATTGATTGAGATAATAATATTATATGCGAAAGTGTGTCTGACTGTTTGAAATAAACAGTCTTTGTTCCGATTTCACGTCTGTTCAGTCATCTAAACCTAGTCAATAAGTTACTTATCACCGCTTACCATTAGGGGATTTAGTGGACAAGCACGAGCCTAATTAAAATTAAAAAAAAACCGCTTAACGGATTAGGGCGAAAAAAAAAACCAGATAGGCTATGACCTGCCGGGCGAGCACGGCCTTTGTGATAGGATTGAGTTACGCATTTTATCACGGTTTTTGCTCCCAAACTTTGATAAAAAAAATTGACTCAAGCCTGTCACAGTAGGACGTGCTCGCCCGGCTGTTTATGATACTTTTCATCCCAGTGGTACCTTTTTTTTGGGAAAATAGAACACTGTTCACATGTCTGAGCAAAACCGCGAGTTGAAGTGAATTTTACAAGAAATATTGTACACAACACAAACGCCGTGTTCTCCTAGGTCGATGTAAAGTCTCTTAGCAAAACATTTTCAGTTTAAACCGGCTTCAACAAGAAAATTTAATTAAGTCATAGCAACTGGGCTTTTATACTCAACAACAAAAAGTACAACGACAACATTTTCATGTTTAATAACCACACAACTAACCGCTTGGCTCATTATACCACAGACAAGACGAGAGCTCATCCCAGTATATCTATTATCTATAGCTTAGCCTAAATTTCAACTTAGAACGGCAATCTAGCTTAGAAAACCCCTTGGCACTCCAAAAACCTACCTTATATTTGTGATATAAAGTTGAGTTTAGAATGGAGGTTTTACAACAATACCAAAATCTCTATTTTATAGTCTGTAATCGCTGCAAGACGTGTGACACGTTTAAGCGATGTTTTGCGCGTTATCTCGTCTTGAAATCTCCGGGTATAATAAGTAGAGCGTGTTTCATATGTCAGACTGATTACGTCTCTGTCATGGCGGTGTGTTATTTCGCCTTGTTATGTGAGCTAGTTATCGAAATAGGCATAAGTAATGAATGTACACTCTATCGAGCGAATAATAAGGACTGAAGTGTCAAAACTAGACTTAGATTTATTAAATCTTTAGGTACCAATTTATCACACTAATATTATAAAGGCGAAAGTTTGTGAGTGTTTGTGTGGGTGTGTTTGTATATTTGTTGATTCTTCACGCTCAAACGGCTGGACAGATCTGGATGAAATTTACAGCATAGAGACAGTCTGGAATAGCACTTGGGATACTTTTCATCCCGGTATAACGTTCTCTTGGGATGATAAAATTTACTTTTTACGCGGGAGAAGCCGCTGGCAGAAGCTAGTTTAATATACATTTATATAGTAAAGATACGGCCGTCTGAAGTTTGCTTATACATGTTCACTACAACTAAAAGAAACAAGGTAATTACGATTACCCGAAGATAGTCGACAGCGTGGTGAGTTCGCTTCGATCTAATATGACCTATGTATGACCAAATAGTGGCGTGAGAAAACGCGCGGTCCGCCCTTATCCTACTATTATTATAAGCGTGAAAGTTTGTGTGGATGGATGGATGTTTGTTACTCTTTCACGCATAAACTACTGAACGGTTTTTGATTAAACTTCATATAAATATAGCTTAGATATCAGAATAATACACATGCTATTTTGGCGGACGGCTGCTAGCCTTACTATATAAGTCAACAAGAGCTTGCAGCTTTAACCGCGTGCAAAGTTTTTTAGTATCCCAAGGGATCATTATACCGAATCATTTGGATACAAAGTATCCTGTGTTTAGTTATATGCCATCTCTGCGCAAAATTTCTTCCGTTCGACCTTTCGGTTTTGCGTGATTGAAATATACAAACTCTCACCTTTATAACCTAAAAGTTAGCGCGAGGTTAAATTTACAATATTGTTTGACAAACCGTCAATATAACCTCGCGTTAGCAACTAACTCTAAGTTAAGTTTTTCGGGCAAGTGAGCCTTAGTGGAATAATAGGGTGGGTAAGAATTACATTTTAAAACTCTCAACCTTCAATTCATCAAAGCTAAACATCTTGCAGCAACAAAAATGCGCTCCAGCAACGAATAAAAGCCAAAGTCATTCACGTAAAAGCAATTTACGGCAAAGATTACATTTATTTAGGAACAATCTCTTTTACTTAGCTCGGCTCACGTTAAGTAGAACACGAGCCGCTGCAGCAGTTTGCTGTTGAAGGATTTAGATCTGCACGCGTAGTATATTGGCGCTGATGATAAGAGTATCCTTTATATATCTCGCTTATTTAAGGTATTTTAAATGACTTTTCAATCATTACAGAAGTCAAAAATCTTTTAAAATTGATGGTTACAAAGTTTGTAGAAAGATAGGTAGGTAGAGAGACAGACCTGTATTCTTAACTCGACATACGTTCAAAGGTTATTGTTACATTTTGTGTGATAAATTGTTTTTTACTTTGAATTGTGTTTTAAATGTTAATACTTTTATATGAAGGTGGGTCGAGAGAGCTGTTGCAGCAGTTTATGGTTGAAGGATTTAGTTCTACACTTGTAGTATGGTGGCATGCTGATGGGACTAAACGTCGTGTTTGAGAAGTCATTGTTTAGACTTTTAAAGACAGAAGTTTTTGAGTTAATTCTGTAAATGTATTGTAGTTGTGCAAAAGTTTATATTTGATAATAATTATATTTGACTGGCATTTAAAGTATTTAATGGTTCGGAAAAGAACGTTTTATAAATCTTATTTAGTGCGGTAAACTTTTCTAAAAGCTGGTAACTTAATGTTATAGAGAGACAGTACATTGGTAGATTTAACTTAATACCTAAGTATGATTTAAGCTGCATTTCAGTTTCGATAAAAAAACACTCAGTAATAGTCTTCCAAAACCACGCCACTTCTAATTAATTACCGAGTAAAGGAAATACTCAGTTCCATTAGCCATGGATATCGCACAAAACATGCACAGAAAAACCTTTCAATTTACCAAAGCGCCTACAAAACTGTATCGTTAACCGAAACCCTTGACATGGGCAGCGAAAAGTGGCAATTGCTGGCGATGCACGATGTACCGATAGCCTAAAAAAACGAAGTCCTAGCCGTCAGGGTTGCCGCCGGGCTGCTAGGCTGCTACAAAGAAGCCTTGCGTGTCGAACGCGTCCGTCGCATCGTGTCAAGCGGTTGGCTAGCAGCCAGCCGACTCGACGCAGCCGTTCAATAATTTCTAGTGCCAACCTTGAGTAAGCATAGTGCAGTAAGGATCCCTGTATTCGTTTTGAAAATATAAATTGCAAGATGTTGGAGAGATTTATTAATGCGGTACACTTAAAGAAAGTAAAAGTTTAAGCTCCATTTATCTAAGGCTCGTATTTCAAGTCAGTTTGAACAATCTCCACTCGACTTCCCTTTGACAACGGAAAACAACTCTCGATTAAAATAACAAGCTATAACTGTACATTTGTTGATTTGAGGTGGAGTCGAGTTGGAGGATATGATTTGGCATATAGGCGTAAGATTAAACTGGCCGTATGTACCGCACCTTAAAGAATAAAGAAAATATATTGAAATATCAAGTTACGTGACTTAATCAAGAGGGTTCGCGCTTCATTAGATTAGATATTGCTACTATAGATAAAGAGAGGGCTCACACATAGGAATATTATGATATTCTTGTTTGAGGTTAAGTCTGCGGGGTACCCAATGTTCATACCTACAGTCCACGTAGAGCCAACTTTTATCCGAAATTGTTCGGCAAACCATCTTTTTTACTGCCATATTCTGTTGTTTGATATTGTTTTTTGTTTCATAGTGGCGCCAGTGACAGAAAAGTCGAAAGAAAACCTTTTGTCCTGGTATGGTCATGTGATGATATAGAGTTATGAATATAAATGTGGATGGATGGAGACGGAGAAGAAGGCCAAAGAAAAGATGGATGGATTGTGTGAGGAGTGAAATGAAAGAAAAGGGAGTCAATGATAGCGTGACGGGGAACAGGACGGTATGGAACAAGAAAATGTGTTACGCCGACCCCAAGTAACATGTAATAAGGGCAAGAAAATTATGAACTGACATATGGTTTTAGTTTTATCTTAACCTAACTCTTGGTAGTGTTGTGGTCAAAGACTACAGACCAGTCATTTATCGAGAGAACTAGATAAAATCCTTTCTAAAAAGGTCGAACCAAACTTTTTCCTACATTATTATCGTAAAGTGTATATTATGTATGTTGTTTATACGATACGAGGGAACTTTTGGAAGTGACCTTGACCCCTGAGTTTGTTTGTAACGAGTCGCAGGAACGCCGGCCTAAACTATTATAAAGTGATATGTAACTGAGTTTCTCAAGACATTTTTATAAATAAACTAGTTCATTATTTTGTTTTTCTCTTTGCAAAACGCGTGCTGTATTGAGGAATAGCGTGGCTGTTTTTTGGCTTTTAACAAGTAGTTATAATATTCGTGTTCATAGGGTTGACTAGATGGACCGTTGGTCCCGGCTGTCAGTGAAGAACAGTCGTTATAGAGGCCAGTATCCATAAAGATCTGACAACAGTCTTGCCAAGGGTTATCATTTTACCCAGTTACTGGGTTAAGGTGGTCAGATAGGCAGACGCTCCGTGTAAAATACTGGTATTCAGCTGCATCCGGTTGGACTGGAAGACCCCACAAAGTTGGGAAAAGCCTGTGCAGATTGAGGGTCAGACGACTGATGATGAATAAGACAAAATGAAGTAAAGGAAACGAAAATACTAAAAATTGTACTCAACTGAGACTCGGAGGGCCTGGTGGACATTCCCGTGACATTTAATTCATTGATTCAGGACATTTTCTACTCCTTTTGTCCTGTACGGAACTGATTTCTCAGTACATGTTATATTAAGCAAATTTGACTATGTGAATGTGTTGTTGCAGTTGAGCTTGCAATCACTGTTTCCATAGAACTAATAGCCTGACTAACGTCTGCTGCACAGCCTACGTATCGTAGCACTTGCTGTCCTTTCTGCATACCCCACAACAAAACAACAGCGCAAGTATGTGTTTATGTTGGTAATAATTATTTACAACAACGTTCTTGCTTGTTCTTGTGTTAGTTGTAAGTACCTCGTTAATATTCGGCTGTTTATTGCGCCCGTGAATAAATGTATGAGCGGAGAAGTTTCCTGGCGCCCTGTATCGGTGTAATGGAAGTTATCGGAGGAAGAATATCGAAGACGAAGAGTTTTGTACGTGATTTTAAAAAGTTTTGTTTGCTTTTTGTTTTAGATTTTGAGCAGAATTTAAAATGGGATGTTGCTTTACAAAAATACGATGGAAAATAATATTATTTTGGTAGGCTAAAATATATTAAAAACTCAAAACCAAAGGGAAGGAAAAGCAGGATAATATTAACCTCACTGTGAAACAGAAGACGTTGTGTTGGAATGCCTTCCCGCAGGTGGACCGAAGACCTGGTGAAGGTTGCGGGGATCCGGTGGACGCGGGACGTACGGGATCGATCAATGTGGCGACGCTTGGGGGAGGCCTATGTCCAGCACTGGACATCTTTCGGCTGATATGACGATATTATGATCCGGACTGTGATATTGTTAAAGAGATGTTGTTGCTAAAAGTTTCAGATAATTTCAAGCTTATTCTGATTTTAATTTGCGAGGAATGTACGAACATAGTTTTTAAAGTCAATGAGTATTTATATATCAACAATTCAATTAAAAAAAATACACTTATAAAATTTAATACAAATTATTCCTCTGCAATGCAGATGAATAATTAAGTTTCACTAGCCTTCTTTACTACAGAGTCTACATAGTAAATAACACTTGTGTCTTGTTGTGATGCTACTTAGGATAGGCTAGTATCCATCAGTCCACTACTGAGTGATTTATTGCAGAGAATTAATTCTCAGAAAAAGAATAATATTTATCACACTTACTCAATGCAAGTAAGCATATAGCTTTCAGCACCCAAATGCGAGTTCCCCCCATGACTTACAGTAAGTCTCAGTTAAATACATGACCCTTCCCTTCTTAATTCTGCCTATAAGTCCATTCCATAGGAGGAGTCTATCCTCATTTTTAACCTGACCTCTTTGAACCTGACCTCTTCATTCGTTATACGGCCTGCCTGTGACTTCACACATATTTCAGAGGGCACACATCATGACCCCGTTCACTGCAAGGAGGTAGGTTTTGTTTCTGTATTTGAGTTTGAAACTGACAATATCTTTTATAATATTGTGTTTGTTTCAATAAGTTAGTGTGTTTATAGAGCTGATTGTGTATTGTAACTTTGATTTAAAATTCAGTCACATTTGTGGCTTTGGAAAATGATGTTTTTCTACTGATCTGATTAATTTAATTACGAAATCTTTGCATTATGTTTCAATCAAATTTGTAGCATTGAAAAATTATGATTTTTTAATCCTTTGTTGTTTTTTTCTGATTAATTTTATTGCAGGATCTAAGATAGCTAAGTAATTTTTCCAAGACTCTCGAGCTTCATTGCTTCACCACTTTTCTTGTGGTCGCCACTTTTGCTTCGACAGGAGGTTGGAAATATTGTGGCGAGTCCTAAAAAGGAAAAATTGGGGTCTGCGATATTTTCCTTTTGGTAAACCCACGTGTATAGTGTAATATCGTATGATAAGCCTTTTGTTTATATTGAAACAATATGTTACGGCGCGGACTTATTTTGATCGTCGTACTACACGCATACATACGTTTTTCGCACCATTACTACACTGGAAAATAACGTATAAACTCGCACATACACTCTACTACTCACATTACAAGCCAGTTCTAACACTAAACTAAACCATAGTAAACAATTCTAGGGCTAGCTACACTTGCCAAGAATGCCTGGCACATAAGCTTACGTAATGTATTCGTGAGCGATTCAATGGGTTCGTGTGAACAAGGCATGCTCGAGAGGCATGCGGACAGCCTAATTTATGGGTACAATAAATTGGTGCCAGATTAGGGCGTTTTAAAACTGTTGTGGGGTTAAATGAACTTGTTTAAGGTAGTAATTAATTTTGGAGATATCAATCGGCGGGATTTCGTTTGAAGTTAAATTTTGTAAACTAAATAGGAACAGTAAGTCCATCTTGCGCCAAAAAGTTAAGGCAGAATTGCGTTGCTAACACGAGGTTTAATAACAAATATGTCATAGGTACATAGGTAATTGGCCGTGTAAGATACTAACTTGGAGTAAGTAAAATAACTCAGGATGGTGCAAAGTTGTTTATTTATTTCCTTGCTGTACTAACAGTTTGCTGCAATGCGTTCAACAAGACAATAACAATATTTATAAACTAAAGAACTTTACACAAACATTTAACATAGATTCATCCTTGTACATAAATATGCCGACACTAGGTTCCTGAGCAATTTGGGCGTTCAGCAGATTGAGCGCCTGGGTTGTAGGGGGACGCAGTCAGGGTACGCGAGGGAGGAGCCGCGAACGGGCATCGCGAGGAAACAGTGAACAGCAAGCTTGCGTGGACGAGTCGTCGATCGTATTCCTCAGTACCAAGAAGTAGTGCATCAACAGCGCACTCTTACGTTGCAGTTCCTAAGTGGAACAATGTATAGGTATTGTTATTTACCTTAGCTGTTCGGTTTGCTGTAACGTTAGGTACTGGTCAAGTATTCGATTTCGTCACTATGTTACTTGACTTATAGGTGATGACTGACTGCTGGACATAGGTGGAAGCAGTGCATCGAAGGTACTTACTTGTCGCATCCATTGGATGCCCCAAGTCCCACTTAATAGTTGATGCGCATTTAAAACAAAATCACGACGTTAAACTTTTATTTTAATTTAGTTTAATCCGTGGTCGAGCTATTTTTACCCGACTACGGCTAAGCAAAAAGGAGAGTTATGTTTTTTGACCTTTATGTGTGTATGTATGTTCATCTGTTCCCTCATAACTTCTAAACTATAAAAAACATAGGTGTCGTTGGAAGCGTATTATTTGTCCGCTGTTTATAGGCTATAAGGCGTCACATTATATTGCATATGGCTCCCTCTAGAAAGCACGAAGGAAAGAACAAAAAATTTCGTCCTACCCCATTATGTGTGATTGAACAGGCATTTTAAAATGAAGGCAGGGTTTTTTACATCATATTTTTGTCAATCGTACCGTTTGCGAGGTATATCCCGTCAAAGTCATGAAAACTATTTTTTTTACCCGACTCCGGCATCGCAAAGTCCACTCTTTAACTTATGCATTATCTAGATACATGTAAAATAACTAACACTAAACAGAAAAATGTGATGTGACTCTGCAAAAACCCCAAAATACTTTAAATAAAAAATAAGTTCAAAAACTAAACCCAACTACTTTCATACTTTTTAGAGCGTAGGTAATTTTTCAGTAGTCGGGTTTAAGTTTTTGAAATAATTTTTGTCTCAAACATCCACCAGCATCGTAAGGCCAGAGCTTCACTTGGCAAGAATGCCTCTTAATGAAAACATGGCGACTTGAGTTACCGCGTGTATTCGTAAACAATTCATCTGGGCCGCTGCCTCTGCAGTCTGCACAATGCGGACAAGGTGGAGTGGTATTACATCCTGTGTGCTTCGCTTAACTTTACAAATGTACTTGTGGCTTAGTTTATCAATAAAATAACGTTCTGCTATCGTACAGACGATGAAATTGTGAAAATAGTTCATGTTTTGGTGTAAAGAAAGCCAGTCAGCATGGTTACTACGATACTGAACACCTAAGGTATCGAGAAATAATATTCATAAACATTTTGAAAAGAAAATACCAGTAAAGAAATATGATAGTCCAGTCGCCTCTTGTGCTTGAGGTCGAAAATTCAAATCCGGGCGAGTACCAATGTGACTTTTTAATTTCATATGTACTTTCCAAGTTTATCTTGGACTTCACTGACAACGGTGAAGGAAAACATCGTGAGGAAACCTGGACTTTGTCTGTTATCGCCAACCCACCTTGAGCAAGCACGGTGATCAGTGCTCGTGCATTATCTGTATAAGAAGATACCCTGCAGTGGGGCAGTAACTGACCGGTATTTTGAAAATCAGCCTGTCTACTCTAAACCACATCGTGAAAACTTCTAAAGTGCAGTGAGTACTCCTTTTGCGTAGTTGTGACTTGTACTTTGCAATGATTGTATTTAAGTTTTTTTAACTTTCGTTCTTACTCACTCCACATTTTACAGATTTCAGATACATTTTATTCACGGTTTATTCCCGTCGGATCCCCTGCTGGTTATTTAATTTTTTTAATTCCTGTCTGATCCACTATTATAAATTTTGAAATATTTATACAGACTAGCAATACTTATGAAAGTAAACGAAATAATAGGTACGTAAGGATCGTAGCAGATGGCGTTCTGTAGCCTCTGCTTACCCCCAAAGAAAAAAGGTGTGATAAGCCAAGAAAATTTGCAATTTTCTTTGTAAATCGATAATAACCGACACATCATATACTTGCATGCAAAATAATAAGAATATTAAGATTTCGTGGAACCAAATGTTGTACAAACATACTTAGTTATAGTTCTAGAACTACAAAACTCTTTTTACTTCGAAAAGCGTATCAAATACATGTTTATACAGAGTTTTCAAGAATAACTTCTTTTTATTCAACTTGCAGTTGTAAGTTGCATAAAAGATGCCTCGTACCCTCGCAAGAGGTAATTTAATCTATAAAAAATGGAAATTTGAACATCTTTGTGATACAGCCGAAACAATCTTGTAAGCAGTACTGCGGTACGTGGTACTACCTACTAAGTATTAGGTCAAGAGGTTCTAGATAAGTAGCATTCTATGTCAGTGAAGGCAATAGTCGAAATGTCAAAATGTAAGGGATTGATCTCGTGATTTTTCGATATCGCATGTCAATCCCATACAGTTTTTCCGTTTTGACAATCGTCATCGCCACGCTTTCGATGACAGAATGTCACTTGTCTAGGGCTTCTGGGTCCGATTTCCGAGTCGAGCAATGCGTTTCTGGGATTTTCCACTAGAATTTAAGCTGATGGCAATTGGCTCTATTAAATGAAAGTTAGATAAACATAACTAACCACTTGTGGGTGCACTTTCGTACACCTCGGCCTAAAGCTTCTGGAAAGTATATATGTATGTAAATCTTTACGTTTACTTTTACGTTCGATTTTTCTTTTGACACACTACAACTATACAATCCTCCTAACACCGATCTAGCTCGCAAAGCCTGTGACACATTGCCAAGAATGCAACAGAGGATGCATATGCGAGCGATTCCAACGAGGCGACCTCGTTGACTCCACCAACCATGTAGGCAGGGAAAGAAGGCAGATTCCATGCAACAATCGAAAATGCACGCACACATAGACACGCTTATGTACCGTGAGTGTATGTGCACTCGTGTCTGGGATTTGGTTTGTTTGTGTGTGAAAACCAATAACAAAAAGCCAAAAGTCGCGTTAGAAACGTGGGTGCAAAATTCAACACTATTGAACATCGGGAAGTGTTAGGATTGTGCTAAGGAGTATACTGAAACCAATTTTTCCATTTGTTAGCACGTTTACGTACAAACAGAATGGGTTTTCTTCTTCGCCTCGACACAGCTCATGAGTTAGGATAAAGAAGCATAAGGAACTCGTTTTTACTATTCTGTCTCTATGTACTATTCTGCCCGAAAGCTTTAGCACAATCCCGAACAGGAGCTAGGACTAAGGCATTTTGTGAAGCCACTGCAGCACCGTAAGTACGCTTCAGTGTATTGTTTTCAGTCATTTTGAATGGAGCCAGCCTTCTGTGTCTACTTTGTGGTATCTTGGTGAGAGATGCGCACGCCGCCTAACTGGCGAAATATTTATATTTGCAATGCTTTTTAAGCTGCGCGTAATAAATGAGTTTCTTGTCGGTTCGCCACTGTTTTGCAGCGGTAATGAGAATTCAGACCTAGAATAAATATTATGCGGAAAGGATTTTTGTATAGATTTTATTTGGTGTTCCGTGATTCTTGTCTTATTCTTCTTTTTTAATCACTTAGAACTTGCAGCTTTAATTTTGTTTATGAAGTTAAATGCCTTTACATTTACATGATATTGTATCAAGTTCATCAAGATATGCTAGTTATCTTCACGCATAATGGTCGAATCATTGCGTTCGGTAACAAATGGCGTCGTCGCCATTTTTTACCCTGTTTTTTTTTTACAATTGACTATAATAGTTCTATTCTTCACTGTAACCTTACGTCTTTAAAATTCCCTCTATTAGAATTAATGAAAGAAAAACTTTCCATGGTCTTGGAAAAAAACACGGATGGAGTCGACGCAAACGACAGACTCATAGAAAACAGTAAGTTCCAAACTTTTAATGAAATTCACTAACCGACACACTTAAACATTTAATTAAAAATCTCAATTACACTCACCTGACCGCAAAGTTGTGGTTCAGTTCCGCATGACCACCAGCATAGCACATAAATCGCACCCGACTTCGGCTGCACACGAAGGTTAAGCAAATGGAGTGTTCATACTATAATGTAGTTCTTTATAGGGATCAAGTACGATAGCTTGTGGGTCATCGCAAACGAATCAATCTAATTAATTTGTGTGAATATCAAAATAATTTGTACAACACATGACTAAGATTCGTGACAAGCGTGCTCGAGAAATAAAACACACATCGTCAATGTGTGACGATGTGTGTCTATTATTTAACGCTTAAATCTCACGAAGTACATCGCTAGGCATGTATAATCCCTGGTGTCACCATTGTGTGGATCGCCCGGAGAACATGGTGGAGCATACGGTGGAGATCTGCCCCGCTTGGGCGGAGCAGCGCCGTGTCCGTCCTAGTGGACACCTCCACCATATGCTCAATCGGCGGTGGCAACCTTTCACGTCCGGCCCTAGTTCAGGCCATGTTTATAGAGCGAGAGGGTATGGAAAGCTGTCTCCTCCTTCTGCGAAGCAGTAATCTCACGAAGGAGGAGGCGGAACGCGTGAAGTAGACGCAACGGAGACGCCCTGGCCGATGCCTGTCTGGGTCGCGGATAAATTTGATAAAAAGTTACTGCGGCCCTGGCTGAAGCAACTGTTTCAGAAAAATTGTTTCATCTATAGGTAAACAGGACCGATCAGTGTGGAGACGGCCTATGCCCAGCAGTGGACGTCTTTCGGCTGTAATGATGATGATGATGATGATAGGTACACAAATTTCATAATATTTTATTAAGAAACAACTCATCGTGTCGCACCTTTTAATAGATTTTGAGGGAAATTTTATATTATTAAAAATATTATTAATTGAATATTATTATAATTTAACTTAGTTCTTACTAATATTAAATATAAAATGCGAAAGTTTGGATGGATGGATTTATGTTTGTTACTCAATCACGCCAGAACGGCTGAACGGATCGGGATGAAATTTGGCACAGAGACAGAGCACAGTTTAAAATAGCACATATTCTACTTTTGATCCCGGGCAAATGATCCATTGGGATGATTTCCGACTTTCGCGCGGGCAAAGCCACTGGCAGAAACAAGTCAGTACATAAATGATAGTTTAATGCTCAATACATCACTCCATTCACTCATTACTCCGTGGACGTAGACCACAAATAGTTGCAGCACATAAGTACAGCCGGTTTCACATCATCGGTGCAGAACAATGACTGCTCAGCCCAATTGCTATTGATTCGTATCGCAGTAATTAATGGCTATTTAATTAAGTGTTACTTTACGAATGAATAACTTGTATGTGTCTGTGGGACGCACGGTTGGCGCAGTGGTTGAATGATTAACTGCTGTGCTGCGTGTCGCGGGTTCGAAGCCCACATGGAACAAATATTTGTCTGCCCTACATATAGTTGTTTTGGCTCTTGGTTCTGGCTCTTGATATGTTTGTTAACGCAATCAAGATACAGGAGAAATTCCTAGAAAAAATATCAAAGTATTGAAATAATGTCAGCGCACTTGCGACTTGCGAACCACAAAACACTGTTAAGTATATTGAGGTTTTGGCTTACATTCCTATTTTGGAGTGCACCAAAGGACCGCTAATGTTGACCAGCTTGGCGGAAACTGGCCACCCTTCAGGACATGGGAAACCCTGTGTAAGCATGTTTTGTGAAGGTAAATTTTATTGGATACCAGTTGTGTGAACAACGGGCTTTCTCATCGGCAAAAATAACTTAAGTAGAAACTTTCATTTACCGATTTAGTACCTTTAAGGGTAAAATTTTCACTAATCAAATTTTTGGTACTGGTCAAAGCACATTTGTCTATCAGTGTAAGAATTTAAGATTTATTAAGTTGATCTTTAAGCTATTAAGGCAGGAGATAAAAGTTGATGTTGCACGATATTATTGTGTGAAATAATAAAAAAATACAATTATCATGATACGTAACCACACAAGTTTGTACCTAACACCGCACATTACACGACATGTAGTTCCCCCGACAACTCTCGTTAATAACATATCCGTGGTTTCCTATTAATAAGACCACAAAATACACAATAATCTGCCGCACCAATAAAACAACACAACTCCGGAATCCCACTGAGCGATATTGAACACTAGCATTAGTCAACGGGTTCACCCGCGACCGGGTTACTATCGGTAAAATATGTATTCTATAAGTCCTAATCCAGGCTATAATAATATTAATACATTTATTTGATACAATATATAATAAAAATGAAATAAACAATTGCAGTTACAAATTAAATTATTACATCTGGTTGGTAGCTGTTAGTATGCCAGTGTGCCAAAATTCGTTTGAGCACAATGTTTCTGGATAAGAATTATCGCTTCAAAAATTAAACGCAAGACGAGTGACGTGATTGGCTATTGAAAATTGATTCAACGAATCACAGCGATAACGCGCGTTTGATAACTTGACACAGTACCTATTTTGCCATACATTTCATAAAAAGAGCTGTACTATAATGTGTCAACTTCATCTTGATTCCGCTGTGAAGAAGGGATAGCTTTATTCATTCTGTATTGCTCCGTCACTCTCACACACTAAAACCATGACAATTTTGACACGTCAGAGTAAGCCTCTGAAATTATGCCTTAACCGTTTCAATGCCGTGACTACCGAAACAATAAAAAATGCCATTATTTCCGCGTGGATTCACGTTTCAAGCACTAAAGGGGTTAATCCGTGCAGCCATTGAGCTTGATTGTTAGCAATAATCCACACATCTAAACAAACAGATTCCGCATTTCTAATGTTAGTAGTATTGAAGGGAAGCCTTGTTTTAATCTAGCTAAAAGCGTACACTGTGTACTGAGCCTGAATTTAGACAAGACTAAAGCTAAATAAAGAAATACGGAGCAACTTTGTTAAAGGTTTTTGAATGGGAGGGCGTTTGAATGAGTCACTCATACACTAGGGATCTTTTTATGCCAGAGATAGGCTGATCTGGGTACGAAAAGTTGATCATCCAGCGTTTTCTACTTAAATTGTATGCTGTTTAGGAGTTTAAAATTTGTGGTTAAGTTGCAGCGGTTTGAATACAATTCTAAATAAACTTGTCTGAAAAAAAAAAAAAAAAATTTTTTGTCCATCTTTTGGCTGGCGTATTTATAAAATATAATCTCAATTTATTATAAACTTCTCTATGCAACATCTTTAATTATAGGATTAATAATAAGTGACAGTCACTGGCCATATTCTACGAGTACCATCAAAATATTTTAGATGCCATTAAGAATTTTCATAATTTTTTTTTTTCTTTTGGTGGTGTCATTTTTTCATATACATTGGACAGCATATTTTCATAATTGATCGTCACATCTTTTGTAAAAAAATATTGCCTAGTAATTTTATTTGTTCAATATTTTTGGTATAAGGTGTAAGGATGTATGGATCGTATCAGGTGGCATTCTGTAGTTTCTGCCTACCCCCATGGGAAAAAAGGCGTGAGTTTATATATGTATGTATTTTTGGTATAATTCTTTCTCGCTCTATTAAACCAACAATTGATCAATAAATCTGTGTTTTTGCGATAGTTAGGTCAATTTTAACATCATTTTAATATTAAGTTTAACAACTTCAAGAGTTGCTGGCAAGGTAAATTCAGTTCTACTATACGTATGTGGTGTTCTGATTTACAGATCCACATTTTGAACTCTATTTACAATTCATAACACTATACAAACCATACCTTCATATCTTTTGATATCTTATCAACTTTTGTAATTCATTTTTATGTTTTCTTTCTATTGTTATCATCTGAAAAGCATTACTTTTAGTTATATCTGATTGTTTTAATATCTAAAACTTAAATTATATTGATAATTTGTAATTTTTGCAATATTTTTCTACTGTGACATTTTCATCTGACATGACATCTGTCTGTCTATTTTATTTTTCTTAAACCATAGACCGTAACATAGGTACCATGGACTAGACCTCCTTTAAGCTAGGTGTACACTATTATAAGGGTAGCGTAGACTGACCCCTTTGTGAACCGTTTTTATTCGTTCTTGTCTTTATTTCTTAATTGAAATTTGAATTTGAAATGTAGATATATGACACAGAACGATAAAAAACGGGCGTCAATTTTTTTTTTAGTTTTGGAATCTGAACGGAACGCCGAAAGTCGTTTGACTACTGAGTACTATAATACGAAGTGTATCATTTTATCTGAAAAACTCCTGAAAACTGTATAAACTATAAAATAAACGGCTTTTGTAATAATATCTGAAGTGCACTAGTTTAAATATATATATATATATCTTGAGTGATTTACTGTGTATAATTTGCCTGCCTTCCAGCCTACCATCTACCTGCGTATCTACGGCGTGTAACGCCACAGTCCTATCCCCGACTCTCCTTGCTGGCTACCTACCGCACGTGGTGTATTACTGCGGCAGACAGGTCATCAGTGGCGCGGCGGTATCCTCGCTGAGGCCGCGCTCGTTCTCCAGCAGTACGCGCAGGGTGCGCACGCTGAACCAGAGGGTGCATATCTTGCGGTGCGCACCACCAACCGTGCCATCGCATCGTGCCACGCCGCCCTGGGAGAACAGAAGAGATCTTGTCCGTCCTGCTGCCTGTCTAACTGACGACACAAGTATCCAACGACGTTTGAAGCCGGCCCCTTAGTTTATACTCTATATCTTTTTTCGTAGATTTATATTTAATAATCCTATTTTCATCTTATGTTTTTATTAACGTTTAGCTCCCTCTGAGCTAACGTTACGCTACAGTATTTAAAAACCTATTAGGCAACATTTACTTTAAAACCTTTCATTACTTAAAAGTTTCCGATTTTATTTACATACCAAGCAACAAATACGATACTTACTGAAAAACCAATCTACAAAAAACAAATACTAAGTAATGTAAAACGCTTTCAAAGTCTTTGAACATACTAGAATGAAAGAAGAAGGCTAACGGAGATATACGAAGGGTCTAATGTCGCACGTAAGCGATCTGTCACAGGCGGCTTGTGGATTTTAAACGTTATTGATGTATTATGTAAAAGGGCTTTAGGTATATGAGGTGAGAGGGAATTAGAAATAGAATTTTGTGAGGTATTCCTGGTAACTGAGAAGTTTAGAAGCTTTTTAATGATATAGACACGTGTAATAATAATGAAAAGCATGCGCCAGCTTCTGTGATAAAATATGGCTAGCTATTTTACTATTAATTATTTAAAAAAACACCGTGAGGAACCCGAATTTTCTGTTCTATGACATGCTAAATATATATATATATATATATAAAATTCGAAGACATGTGACATCCACCAAGCCGCACAGGGTCCGCGTGGTGGATTAAGGCCCATTCCCTCTTTCACAGAGAGGAGGCCTGTGTTATGAGTGTGTATTATAGGTAGTAGGTAGGTAGGTTCCACAATAATATATCCTCCGTACTGTCCTACGTAGACTCATGTTGCCAATAAGCTTAGATACAATGAATAGACGCACTGGTTTTCCAGTCTACAAAGTTACCAAATGTCGCACTGCACTCGCGTCCAGACACTTTTGTGCGTTAAGCTCAAAGATCTACAACCAGGTTGGTAAATCTATTATAATTTATAAGCTCACTTTATATAAATTGAAACAAATTTTATGATCATGGCTTCGTTCATTAAGTTATGATGACACTGAAAAGTTATTTTTATCAGTATCATAAAAGACGCGTATAATTTGAACTATTAAAGTTCATCAAGATTACATAAGATACCTACACGCTGACTCATGCGTCCACTCACCATCACAAATACATACACACACACTCGCACTCACACACACACTCGCACTCACACACACACTCGCACGTTCGCTTTGCTTCTTTTTATTGTTTAGTTTTACTGTTTCAATAGCTACTAGTGTTACTTACTCCTTGTGTTCTATTACATAAAAATTGAAATGTGTATATCAGCGGAGGACACTGATTCCTGTAACACAGGTTCGCCTAGCACGGGAGTCAGGGGCTTCACATGTATGGTTGTAATATTTGTATGTCAATAAAGTTATTTAGTTATTTATTTATTAGTGGTTTAGGTATCTACGCTCAATCCTTTGGGGACTATAGGCGTGATGTTATGTATGTTATGCGATAACAATGAAATTTTGCCAGATATGTGTAAGTGCCATAAAAGCCAATCACCACCAACTGGCCACGAATCTAGACTCCGGGCTTTTGCAGGCAAATCCTAATGATAAATCCTCGAATACTTGGGGTTTAAATAATTTTATAAGTGTTTTGGTTCACCGCTCTATATTTTCGATGCAAACAAATATTTGTCAATATTACAAATATTTTTTTGCATCGATGAAATATTGTCTAGTTATTCCAGTCTCGCGAAATGTACGCTATTTTACCAACCAGCTATTCCAAAACTTTTTCGCATCGTTTTCAATATCAATATTAAAATTTCCCTCACAAATGCTGCACAATGTTTAACAGTAATATCTTTAGAATTATCCAATGAACCTTTAATAATGGGATATCCAAGCTGTTTCAAAATATATCGAAAACGTTACACCCTGCTATCCCGCTCATGAAACACTAATGTAGAAGAATAAAGTCTTATAAAAATGTTCTTCGCTTGCTCTACAATGTACAGCAAAGGAATTGATAGTCTCGCAGGGAACGCCTATTATAGAGCCGTTATAGAGTTTATCGATGCCCCGTAGGCAGCTCTACTATAATAGAGCTGCTCTGAGCTGTGTTGAGCTGTGTAGAGTCCTTGGAAATACTAAGACTGGAATGGATGTATATTGTTGCATTTGTGCTGTAAATATGATACAGTGGGAACCTGATGGAATTTGATAATGTGTGCTTCGTGCACTTTAGTTATATTTAGAAATGATTATTGAGGGAACAATACATACATAAACTTACCCTATTTTACTATGAGGTCAGGCAAAAACTACAGAACAATATGGATCGAGATATAGATGGTTGTATAAGGTTCTAAAAATTTTGAAAAACAGAAACTATGTTTTTTTCTTTCTTAGTAACATCATCTAACCAATATATTATATCTAGATAACATTACAAAGAGTAAAAATTGATATTCGTTTTTTAGGAGAAAATCTCTGGAAGTTTTTATCCCATTTTAACGATTCTTATACAAATACGTACTTATACTCGTATCTCACTGTTGCCGAGTGCTACGGGCTACTGAATAAGTACGTATATTCCGAAAAAAACTGTTTTGCCTGTGCAAATTACCACGAGAAAAATGTACCCATAGTTAATATTCTAAATACGAAATATACTCTGTGTTACGTCTTTACGCCAAAACTGCTAAACCAATTTTGATGAATTTTGATATAGTATGAACTTCAGAGAAGGACATAGGATATATTTTATTCCAGGATAATGTTCCCTTGGGATAATTTCCAACTTTTAAAATAAAAATGTAATTTTCAAAGCGTTTTAACCTTCTGCTGTTTACCAAAAGACTTACACATAGTTATCTGTGTTATTATTATTTCGTTTATTTAACTTTGTACACACTTTATATTAACATTTTTAAATATTTCTTTATAAAAAACAAATCATAAAAAAAAAACATTTTAAAATATAACAAAAATGGTTGTCAACCGGTGTCGGGAGCAAAGTCCAAGCTACCGGTGGTAAGGGCTCCATAGACAGAAACCTCCTCACAATGCGAGCCGTATCGAGGAGTACTACCTTCTGTAATAGGCCCTTGATCCAACCGTGCAATGTTCGTCGAGGCTCTTGGCCATCAGGCCGTTGGCCGTAATGACAATCGGCACAATGATCGCCGAGTCCACACTCCACATGTTGACAACCTCGTGTGCTAAGTCGAGATACTTGATTTGTTTCTCTTTCTCAGCTTTCACGAGGTTCTCGTCATGCGGAATGGTGACATCGATTATCATTGTGCGGCGCGCTAATCGGTCTATCACCACTATATCTGGCTTATTGGCAACAAAAGTCCTATCAGTGATGATAGACCGATCCCAGTACAACGTGACATGGTCATTTTCGAGAACTGGGTCGGGCACATACTTGTAATACGGTACCTCCGATTTCACTAGATTGTACTTCAAAGCAAGTTGCTGGTGAATAATCCTGGCCACTTGATTATGCCTGTGTAAGTACTCGTCGTTAGCGAGACGAGAACAACCAGAGATAATATGTCTGATAGATTCACCCGGACAGTGGCATACCCGACATATGTCAACCGTGCCGTCCTTCATTATATGTCTCCGGTAGTTATTCGTCAGGATAACTTTGTCCATAATTGCACAGACAAAACCTTCAGTTTCTCCGAAAAGGTCACCGAAACGTAGCCAGGATACGGACGCTGGGAAATCTATATCAGACCCATGTAGAGCCCGATAGAAGCGCCCGTGTAGCTCCTTGCCTTGCCATACCTCTTTGCGTTCATCAGTAGATAGTATTACAGGCTTGCGCCAGTTCTCTTTAGCCATGGACAACGGGGTGAGTCCGTTGTCCACTGCGACCACATCCCGGTGCATACCCACTTCAGCTTTTAAAAAATATTCTCTGAGGCTGCACACCTCGCGGTTGTGAAGAGTCTTGGCGTTTAAAAAGCCTCGACCCCCACACTGCCGCGGTATGTACAGTCTCATCACTGATGATCGTGGGTGATGCATCCGGTTTGCGGTCAGCAGTGTCCGGACCCTCCTATAGAGGGCATCGAGCTCGGTCTGAGTCCATTTGAGTATGCCGAAAGAGTACATCAAAACCGGCATGACCCAAATGTTGAAGGCGCGCACCTTATTTCCGCCTGACAAAAGACTATTTAATACCTTTTTCAGGCGGCCAAAGAACCGCTCCTTCAGCAGTTGCTTCATGTCAGCACTGTTGATGCCCAACGCTTACGACATACTCAAATACTTGTAAGTTTCGGTCGAGGAAAGGTGTCTGAGGTGTATGGAATCAGAGAGTTGAATTCCCTCGGATTCCATGATCTCCCCTTGCTTTACATGCATGACTGCACATTTGTCCACACCAAATTCCATCCTGATGGAGTTACTGAAGGTTTCAGTTACCTTCAGTAGCTCCGTCAGTTGGAATTTGTTGGGGGTAAAGAGTTTCAGATTATCCATGTAAAGGAGGTAAGATATGACCTGACCACCTCTTCTCAACCGATAGCCTAGTCCTGAATCCTCCAGCAGTGTACTTAGAGGATTCAGGGCTAAGAAGAACTAAAGTGGACTCAAACTTTCGCCCTGAAATATCCCCCGCTTAATCCATAAAGGCTCATCATTCCCCTGAATCGGTTGACATCCTGGATATCGAAGGACTGTTTTCTCTCATGTATGTGGCACAGAGTCGTAGGCCTTCTTGTAGTTTATCCAGCATGTCGACAGATCCTTGCGGGATCGACGAACCTGCTGGCTTATGGCCATGTCAATGAGGAGTAGCTCCTTAGTGCCGCGGGACCCATTCCTACATCTATTCTGAGAGGTAGACATTATTGAGTTACCTTCAATGTGTTTATCAATTTTTGCTTTCAGGATGGATGTAAGAAGTTTATAAAACGTCGATAGGCAAGTAATTGGTCTATAATTCTTGGGTTCCGCGGGACTACCTGTCTTATGGAGCAAGTGGGTAATGCCTGTTGTTAAAAACTGCGGCAGCGACCCAGTCTCTAAACATGACTGGAATTGAGATGCCAGTAACGCGTGTGAGCTGCTATACCATTTTAGCCAAAAGTTATGCAGTCCGTGCGGTCCCGGAGACTTCCAGTTTGGTAGCGGACGAACTGCTTTGGCTACATCAGGTGGACTGATGATTACTTTTCCATTTCTGGTATAGCATCACACACGCGCTCGACATCACGCATCCAGCCACCCTCAGTGTGACAGACGGGCACCGACCAGATACTTCGCCAGAATGTACTCGTGGCGACATCATCCAGGCGGCACACGTCAGTGCGTGTGCAGTCTGTGCTCAGGTCGCTCCCAAGTTCTGTATACCCATCTCTCATCACTCTCGAACATGCGATTCTGCGAGTACCGGTCAACCCGCCGCTTATACCGGCTCATGCACAAACTTTATGCTTCAGGAAGTCGATGCGCTCCGTGACACGGGACATGTATTTTCGAGGACTGATTCCAGTCCCCGAAAACGCCCACCTCACGAAGCGCATCACGCGTGGTCGTGTATTGCCCTCCCAGAAACAGCATAGTTTGCCGATGAGTACCCTGGCCCCATCGATACGCCGTCGGATCCTGCATTGCCAGGCTGGCACGGCAGGCTTTGGCCGAATAGTCTCGTTTGGGAACTTAACATTGGCCAGACGACATGCCGCAACAGCCCCGCAATACAGGATTGAGTGCGTATCAAGGAGGCTCTCGCTGCATTCAAAGATGTTTTTAAGCAGCGAGTCCAAGGCACACACCAGCGCCCTATTCTTCTTGTAAATAGGCAAGCGTGGCAATCGGGGTCTAAGTTTAGTCGGTGTTGACCTATACTCGTGAAGCGCATCCTCCAGTGCGCTCCTCAATCTTTCGTTGCACTGGCTACTTACTGTAACAACCCTATCATCTGCCTCATCGTTAACATGATTGGACCGCGGCGGGATCACAATAGTGGCTGGCGGTGTCGCGGTCTTTGTCGGGGTTGAGACGATTTGGTTGTTCTGCACTTCTGAGCGCAGCCTATCAAGTGCGGCGTCGTCCAACCTGTGATTACGCTGGATGATCCGCACCTGATCCGACAATCGTTGGGCCAAGACGTTCACAGTTTGTTCAAGGTCCTGAAACAGAGACAGCATCCTAGCACGGTACGCAGTGAGGTTAGTTACCCCCTCAGTAGATCTGTAATATGCGCGCATGACGTTCTTATTCATATTTTGAGTTCATCTCATGCGCTGCACACAACCACCGGCAGCGGGGACCTGGCTTGGAGCCGGTTAGCTCCTAGGTCCCAAACTTCTCGGCGGCCGGCCTCTCCCCTGCCGACGTATAGGTGTTGGCGACGTCGGCGGGGAAAAATACTCGTCGCTCGAGCTCGACGCGGCTTCAGCCACCGATGACTCAGGTGATCTGAGGTCTGGCGGCGGCGGGACGGAGCTGAGCGACGAGTCCGGGGGTGGAAGTCGTGCACGACTAGCTGCTGCTCTCGTCAACATTATGCTTTTTCCTTAAACATTTTCACTGTAATTGACGTCGTCACTGACAGACATCAACTGGTTTCTTGTATTTTTTATGAATTGGATTGGTTTTTTGAGTGCATATTATAGGTGAATTGGTTTTATTTTCTTATTGGTTTCTTCTGTTGGGTTCTTTGTTCGAATTTGGTGATTGTAGATTTTTTTTAAATTAAATCAATTGTGGAAGAAAAACGCAAACATGTTGACATTTCAGTGTTGCCAGTTATTATTATATGTCTTTTATTTAACTTATTTCTTATTGCTTACATTTTAAAATATTTTAATACACACAAAAAAGAAAACATTTAAAAATATAAAAAATAGAGGCCCACCGGTATCGGGAACAGGGTCCAAGCTACCGGCGGTCAGGGCTCCAGAGAGAGGAACCTCCTAACAATACGAGCCGTGTCCAGCAGTACTGCTTTCTGGATCAGGCCCTTGACCTAGCCGCCTAACGAGAACCTCCTAAGGTGTTGGTCGAGGCTCGTGGCTATTAAGCCATGGGCTGACACGACTATCGGTACAATGATCGCTGTATCCACATCCCACATGTCGACAACCTCGCGAGCCAAGTCAAGATACTTAATTTGCTTATCTTTCTCGGCTTTCACGAGGTTCCCGTCATGCGGGACAGTTATATCAACAATCATTGCACGCCTCTCGATTCGGTCCATCACCACTATATCAGGCTTATTAGCGATAATAGTCCTGTCAGTGATGATGGACCGATCCCAGTACAATGTGATATTGCCATTCTCGAGAACTGGGTCGGGCACATACCTGTAGTACGGCACCTCCGAAGCCACAAGAGTGTATTT
This sequence comes from Orthosia cruda, assembly GCA_964057195.1. Lineage (NCBI taxonomy): Eukaryota > Metazoa > Arthropoda > Insecta > Lepidoptera > Noctuidae > Orthosia > Orthosia cruda. The sequence continues at coordinate 3,325,673 of OZ059847.1, read as the reverse complement.
CAGAGCAAGTTGCTGATGGATAATCCTGGCTACAAGGTTGTGCCTATGCAAGTACTCTTCGTTAGCTAGACGAGAACAACCAGAGATAATGTGGCGGATCGATTCACCCGGACGGTGACATGCCCGACAGATGTCAACCGTGCCATCCTTCACAATAAATCTCCGGTAGTTATTCGTCATGATAACTTCGTCCATAATTGCACAGACGAAACCTTCGGTTTCCCCAAAGAGGTCACCGAATCGCAGCCAGGCTACGGACGCTGATTGGTCTACATCGGACCCATGTAGGGCCCGGAAAAAGCGTCCGTGAAGCTGCTTACTCTGCCTTACCTGCTTGCAGTCGTTAGTGTCAAGCACTACAGGCTTGTGCCAGTTCTCATTCGCCAAGTAGAGCGGGGTGAGTCCCTTGTCCACTGCTACTACATCTCGATGAATACCCACGTCAGTGTTTAGAAAATATTCTCTGAGATTGCATATCTCGCGGTTGTGGAGGTTTTTGGCATTTAAAAAGCCTCGGCCTCCACACTTCCGCGGGATATACAATCTCATGACTGACGATCGTGGGTGATGCATTCGATATGCAGTCAGCAGTGTACGGACCCGCCTATCCAGGGCGTCAAGTTCCGTTTGAGTCAATCGTTCCGTTCAATTATTATTATTATTCCTGTCATAATCACAAACTATCCATCACTCATTTGTTACAATTTGACTTGAAAAGAAAACAAACAAAAACTTTTTTTGAAAAGGAAATGAGAGTGCTACGTGCTCTCGAGATAAATAAATGAAATGTCAGTCATGCTTGAGGATCGAGACTTGCTTAACGTTAATTCGATGCGATGGCACTCAAATATTGCAGCGAAATGAAAAACTTTACTGAATGGGAAAACGTTTTAACTTGGGTACATAGTTATGAGTACGGAGGCTGTAGACAAAGCCTCATTCTCTCAGCAAGGGCGATATGGTTGAAATGCCAAAATGTAAGGGATTGACCACGTGTCACTTCTTCAATAACTATCGGGATGCTTTCGTATTATGTCACTTGTGTAGAGACCCTGGTGAAGATTACGGATTTATGCCATAGATGAAGCCCCCACGGTTGCTTCGGTGAGTACCTGAATAGGATTGCGTGAGAGATCACGGAAAATTACCACCACTGCGGAAGCGACCTTGACTATGCACACCACACGCTCGATGAGTGCCCTGCATATGCGTCTGAGCGGCAAGTGACAGGATCGGGCGAGACCTGTCTTTGCCAGCACTTGTAAGGGCCATACTGACAAAGACAGAAAACTGCAGTGAAATGGCCTCCTTCTGTGAAACCGTGATGGGCCGATCCCAATCGGACAAGAAGAAGGCAACAGCCCCGATACTTAAAACGCCTGCTTCATAAGCTGGCGGGAATCTGGGATTGCGGGCGCTCAGAGTGGGGACTTTGTCCACCCATCAAATGACTACAGGAAAGACGGTGGCACAGTGATCGCTGGTTTTGGTTTTTTAAGAGGTAATGTGGCCCCCTCCATGTGCTGATGGTGATCACCCGGGTGCTGTTGGTGAGGTAAAAATCCCATATTCCCTGGACTTTTCCATTTCCAAAAGTCCAGGCGCCTAATGAAGGTTTCCCAGCGTTAACAAAAAAAAAGGTAGTTTAGGGGTACGTAAGTAGGGTAGAGTAGGTAGTTGACGGGAACGAAGCCGCGGGCACAGCTAGTATCAAATAAATATGTTCTAAATAAATTCTAAAAACGTTAAGGTGCACCCACGCTGATCTACGTCATATTTATTCGCTTGCAGGCATTGGTTTGACGCTCAAATGTTTGTTTAAAATGTTGGCAATAGGCACCCACAACACTGAAAACCCAATCATCGGTAATTATCGGTTAGAGGTCAGTTTCACGATAAAATTAACTGGATTTAACAGTTTATCAGTTGGGGCAGAACACAATTAATACTGCAGGATTGAGTGAATGTTTAGTAAAGGTATTGTCTCGTTTGTCTCGCGGTCGCAATTGCGACTGCTGAGCGTTAGGTCCCGGATTTGAATTCCTGGTCAGGCAAAGTGATATTGGGTGAAAACATTATGAATATCTCAGTAGCAGCTCGGTGTTTGAAAGTTGGTGGTGTGACACCCCCGTGCTTCGGAAAGCTCGTTAAGGCGTTTGTCCTATGTCTGATCTTTCTTCGGTCGTGTTGGATTAGCAACTTGCCGTCCCTTCCGACTATGAGAGTGACCGGAATGAGAGTTCGCTTGTGTTTACACACACACTTGTCCATTATAACATCTCCTGCGATGGTGGCGATTTTTTACTAAGATTGGATTAAGTTCGGTTAAAAAGTTGAAAGGAAACCGTGTGTCCTGGTGTGGTCATGTGATGAGGAAGGTTGAAACACATGTTACTAAAAGAGTTAATGTTAAAAATGTGGATGGATGGAAAGGGAGGGGACGGCCAAAGAAAAGGTGGATAGACTGTGTGAGTGATATGAAAGAAAAGAGAGTCAGTGATAGCGTGGCGGAGGACAAGACGGTGTGGAAGAAGAAAACGTGTTGCGCCGACCACAAGTAACATGGCATGGGACAAGGGCAGGAAGATGATTATTGGATTAAATATTGTCTGGAGGACTATTATTAGTAAAGAAATACTCTATGAATTTCAGTAGATATATATTATGCTAAAACGAACCCAGAGATCGCAGATTTTGGCATGTTATGCACGTTTCATTCACATCTAACGGGACGTGTGAAGGCTCATTCGTGTGGCACATTCCTTTATGAGCAAATATTGGCATTTTGTCGCTTGTGGATTTCATTGTGAGGTTCAAATTTGATTAGTAAAATAAAAAATAAAAAGGTACAAAAAAATAAACCAACTTCCAAAGAAATACGCTAAAATTAGCATAAATTACTTTCGTCGGAAGTCGGTGTTGCAAAATGATAACCAAAAGGTACCGAAGAGACCAAAATCCGCAACGAGTTATTTTTGCTCTTTTAACGGAAAATCGGACAATGTTGTTAGGTACAGAGTTACTAGTAAGAGCTAGTAAAAATATTATTGATGATATTTAAAAAAAAAACGTGTCATGTCAGAGCCTGATTTACCCACAGTATAAGCAGGCTATAGCCTGTGCTCGAAGATCGAGGGGGCGCCAAGGTTGCCTTTGCAAGCACCACTTATTTTTAGGATAAGTTTACAAATACGCACGTATTACTTTGTAAGTTTACCCTGGCATAGTTTCGAACGTATTTGCTTCCTATCTATCTTATTATATTATTACACTAGTTCAATTAATTTGCCGCGTTTTACCCCAGTCAGCCTCAGACGTAATCAAGTAGTAGCGTATTTACCCTTAGGCCAAGAGAACATGGCGGAAGACAGGGAAGGGTGCTGCAATCTAGGCCTATCAGCCTAGCATATTTTTCGAGACAAGTACTTCTAAGCTCTTTCTTCCTGCCACCCCGTCTGCTTTTCTTTCAAAACAAACCCTTACTTATCCGAGGCAGGGTGCTAAAAGTTAACGAGCTCGCTCCGCTCGCTCTTGCAATCACGTTCGTCAAACATTTTTACATAAGTCGACACAGTAACTACTATGAATACTAATATGGAAGTAGGCTTAGAATACATTCAGTTAGATAAACGTAGAAAAACAATTAACCTATCTGAGGCGAGGTGCTCAAATTTTCGAGCTCGCTTCGTTCGCTTTTGCATTTTAATTTCTCTTGATTCTTTGCATTGACTCTCTTGAAGCTTTTTTAGATAAGTGATAACGTAATCAATTTGAGATGAAATAATTTCCGTACTCGCTTCACTCGCTCTTTCAATCATTTTTTTTTATAAATCCATATTGTTGGTTTTGGGTTAGCATAACTCAATGACCTGTGGCGTCACATATTTGTATTCACCTCTGGTCGTTTAGCGTGCGTCTCGTATGGTGTGAGAGTGTAAGATTTTTGTCTATCTTTCTTACTCTTTCCCTCATTCTGGACAGCTTCTAGTGTGGTAGTAAGACTGTCTCACTGAGAATCTCTTATTACATTATCAGGATCGGCACTAAGACTCTAGTGGAAAGGAGAAAAAAAAAAGTGTGGTAATAGTGGGCTGGGCAGGCAAAGGCGCAGGCTTGAAAGTTAGCCTGGGCCGGTCAGAACTATAAATCAGGTCCTGTGTCATCTATAAACGTAAATGTAGCAAAAAGAGAAGTCATGTAAGGATCACAGCAAATGGCTTTCTATAGTTTCAGTCTACCTCCGTGGGAATACGTGGGTAGGTATGTCAAAATATTAAACTAACTTAGTCATGATTCTTGTAGTAATAGAAACTTGTGCAAACACGAACAAGAAAACGGATTTATTTCGAGTATATAAAGGCTTAAAAGGAAGATATATAAAAATGTAAATCGCATTATTCTTGCCAGACTTGGAACCCACAGACCGTTGCGGATCCTAAAACCTGCGAGCCAAGGGTTACCGCCCGATAATTCAAAATCTATCAAAATCCCTACTGAAAAAATGTTATCGTTGGTCCCCAAAATATTACGAAAATAATTATTATCTTTCCAAAGGGTTGATCCGGTCATATCCCTTGGTGAACCTTTACAAATTTTATAAGTACATGTTTTCTTTTACGTATATACCTGTATTATGCAAATGTATGGAAAAACACATGAAGATCTCGAAACTAAGTAGGTAATAATAGTCGCAGAGTGGATCTTCAAGGTTAAGGGGCTGAGGTTGAACAGTTGACAATCGACATCTGAGGTTCTAAGCCACGCCCACTGTCATCGATAGCTTAGGGGCGAACTTAAATTAGAGCGAATAGTATTTGAAAATTAAATACACAAGGCCGACCAAAGAGGCCCACATCATAAACGGACTCTACCAATGGTTTTTACAAAAATATTACCGCGCAAGTTCTTATTTCAAACTGGCGGCTAGCATCTGACATCAGATCGTTCACTGTTATTTTGCCTATGAATGCAGCAACCTTATTGCTACGAAAATCGTGAGCCAGTTTACCTATTTTAGTGATCTTTATCACTAAAATAGGTAAACTGGCTAGTGTCATACGAGTCTTTGCCGTGCAAATTGAATAAATATTTTTAACCCCCGACGGAAAAAGAGGGGTGTTATAAGTTTGACTTGTGTTTCTGTGTATCTGTGTGTCTGTGTATCTGTGTATCTGTGTGTCTGTCTGTGGCATCATAGCGCCTCAACGGATGAACCGATTTTGATTGAGTTTTTTTATTTGAATGGTGATTGTGCCGAGAGTGTTCTTACCTATGTTTGAATAAAATCGGTTCAGCCGTTTAAAAGTTATGGGCATTTTAATGTGTCGGAGGGTTTTTGAAATTTTGAATTTTTACTTGTATTATATCTGCTTCTATACTACTGCCACATATAAGAACACAGTAGGAGACATTTTTTTTTATTAATGGTTTTATAGCCATATAATTTTATTTATATTATTTAAATGAGTTCTACTATACTGAAATGGACTGTATTATGTTAACTGTGTAATGGAAACTTTAAATTTGAATTGAGATTTGTGCTTCCATTAATCAATTTAATCATTATTTACTATAGGAAAGTTCCATCAAATTGTAAAACACCTTAAATTTACAAATATCCAGAACTTATTAGGTTCGGCATTGTCTTTTTTAGGCATATTTAAAATATCTAATAGAATTTAGGACACTATTAATATAATTTGTACAATTCATTGGTTCATATTCCTTGTTTAATATTCTCTTAAAATATTAAGATGTCATTTAGTTACTAGTAAAACATAACTTTCCATAGCCTACTTTAAATCATAATATATTTTTGCGCTATCCTGGAATATAATAGTTTCAAAGCACCTACTGAGTTTTTATATACACCAGCCCTCTGGGGTGAGGCGGTTATTGAGATAACATTAGTTCTATATATAAAAAGGTTTAATTACTTTTTAGTTATGGACTTAGTAAGTAAACTAAACGACATGAGTCGTTTATAATACAACAAAAATGTAAATGCCAGTGACAGCGTTAGTGCCAGAAAATAATAATAATACAGAGTCTGACAATATTCTTTGTGATTTCGTTATTTCCAATTAAAGCCGCCAGGCTTCAAGATCTGGCTGCATTAAACCTGTTTTTTTTTGGCAGATTGAATTGACGAGAAATAAATCGAATATGTTTTTGCATTTTGCGAAAAAAAGCGACTCACGTCCTCCTAGCAACGCCATAAAGCGATCACTGTCGATTTGCACTGGATGGAAAGAGAAGCACGATGGAATTTGTATGGAATTTTTTATAAAATATAATAATATGAATTACTTAAAAATAATGAATGAAACTTCAAAATATACGACAGTGAAGTTTTGCGTCCTGTTATGATATGTCATTGTTGTTAATTGTACAAACGTATGCTGGTACTGGATTTTTTTTTTGAATATCGCGGTAAGAGGTTACTTTGCCATTCAATTGTATCGAGGTTTTTGTGCGTAAACGTGTTTCGGCCACAACAAAGTTTTCGGAAATATGATCAAAATTAACATATCTTTTTTTAGCTGCCACATCTTCAGTAGATTTGGCAAAAAAATGTTTAAAAGAATGCCTATTTTGGTCATTCAGCCCCTTAAGCACAATGCTTGCCGAGGTCGGTCCCTGAATTGTTGACCATACAAGAACACACGGAACAACACACACGGAAAACACATAAATTTCGGGCATTCTTTTTGTCATGAAACCCTAGGGTGGTAAGTAATATTTTTTTAATATATGGCACTATGATATCAAAACAGGAATTTCTTTGCAATCTCGCTACATGTTACTTAAATACTCAACTAATGTTCTTAATAATCGATTTTAATAGTTATAGTATGAAAACGTCGAAATTATTTTATTCATTTTACACTCCGTCATGGCTGTATACCTACGTAAGTATTTGCCCTTAAAGTTTCTGAACGAAACACTGTATAATCTGTGGTGTGGGCAAAAATTCGCCAACCGCTTAAAAAAAGTTCACGTATTTCGTAATAACAGCTGTGCTGACACAGACTACTTAGAGATACGTGCTGACTTGTGTATTAAAGCTATAATTCATAATTATTACTCGCAATAGTAATAAAAAAACATTGTATGTTTCACGGGCGGTACGGGAATTACGAACCTCGACTCAGAAAGCCCTCAGTCTTCGACTTCGGGCTTCTACTAGAGCCTCGATCGTAATTCCTTACTTACCGCCCTTAATACACAATGTACTATTTCATCACACTTGGACGTAAACAGTATCAAAACATACAGGTTAACTTGGCCGTAATGCCCCATATAAAACCCTTGAGCTTTTTTGTTTGTCATGAAACCCAAGGGCGGTAAGTAATATTTTTTTAATTTATAGCACAGCACACAAGTCATGCAAGTTCAAGCAAGGAGTTTACCCGCAATAGAGAAATTGTCTTAAAATGTTATCTAAACAGGAATTTCTTTGCAATCTCGCTACATGTTACTTAAATATTCAACTAATGTTCTTAATAATCAATTTTAATAGTTATTTGTATCAAAAAGAATTTTTCTTTTTTACTCTCCGTCATGGCTGACTACCTACGTAAGTATTTGCCCTTAACGTTTCTAAACGAAACATTTGTATAATCTGTGGTGTGGGCAAAAACCCGCCATCCGCTTAAAAAAAAGTTCACGTATTTCGTAATAATAGCTGTGCTTACTTGCGTATTAAAGCTATAATTCATAATTATTACTCGCAAATGTGATGAAAAACATTGTATGTTTCACGGGCGGTACGGGAATTACGAACCTCGACTCAGAAAGCCCTCAGTCTTCGACTTCGGGCTTCTACTAGAGCCTCGATCGTAATTCCTTACTTCCCGCCCTTAATACACATTGGTTTGTGGTGGGTGAAGCCAATTTACTGGTGAATGATTTGATTCATCAACAAATAAATGAACAGTTTTCAATTAACTGCTGGTTACGGGGATGTCAATCACAGCCATAGTTTAAAGGTCACATTGTTTTTAACAATATTAAGTATGTTTTAATCAATCTGGCTGGATTCCTGCTATGTTGGGATCAGCTTTCAACCTAACCTGATGCAGCTGACTACCAGTATTTTACATGGAGTGACTGCCTATCTGACCTTCACAACCCAATAACTGGGCAGATATCCCTTGGCAAGACTGTTGTAAGACTTTCAACCTTCTGAATACGCGTAACCACGATGTACAAATAGCATCGGGGACCAACGGCTTTACATGCTTGCCGAGGCTCGGAGTAGTCTCAGTCATCATCATCATCTGCCTGCCCTTGTCCCATGTTACTTGTGGTCGGCGCAACACGTTTTCTTCTTCCATACCGTCCTGTGCCCCGTCACGCTATCACTGACGCCCTTTTCTTTCATATCACTCCTAACATAGTCCATCCATATTTTCTTTGACCAGCCCCTCCCTTTCCATACATCCACATTTATATTCATAACTCTTTTAGTAACATGCATTTCGTCCCTCCTCATCACTTGACCAAACCAGGACAAACGGTTTACTTTCATCTTTTCTGTCACTTTCAAACTGCCTCTAATATACTCATTTCTCACTTTATCCATTCTCGTCACTTTGCACATCCATCTAAACATTCTCATCTCTGCTACATGCAATCTCTTTTCAACCATATTTTCACAGCCCAATATTCTGATCTATAGAGTGCGACAGGTCCATACAGTAACCAGTATGTAATTGATTATTTACCCATCCACGGACAGACCTCAGAAATCGTTCCTTGCAGTGGTTATTATTTAGTCTTTAACTCTACAATATAACTACTTATGTCTTAATAATAGATTATAAATAATTTCAACACGTAAATATATTTTTATGAATCGTAAAATATAAAATTATTCATGAATATTTGAACATAAAATATTCAATTTATTTGGGTCTTGTCCCAAACTTTAAGCCAACCTTAAATTTTACTCAAAAATACATTGGACAAGTTATTACTAGCTACGTGTCTAAAGAATAATATGTAAAACTGGTGTGAAAAATACAGGGTGTGCTCTGTGCACCAATGACATTTTAACAATAGAGACGTTATACTTATTATAAAGAAATAAAAACATGGCAACATTTTACTTTAGCTACCTACATAGGATCTATGTAACTAGGAACTTTATTTCTATCACTGAGTAGGTTAAAAGATCACAGATATATATATAGGGCCCTGTTTTCATGAAAAGATAAACATTCTGTACAAACATACGTTCGTGTCGCGGCCAAACGCAGGATGGACTGAGTTCACTCAAATTGATCAGCTTGTGTTAGTAACTATTTAGTAATTTGTGGTATTGCCGCGCAGACATCGGTAAAACGTATCTATATGTTCTATATTTTGCAATAGTCCTGCCTAACAAGTCCTGACTAACAAAGCTTTTGTGAGTTGGTTTCGGACCCTGGTACACCTTTCAAAGGTCCGTAGCCCTGGAGAGAGAATCACAAAGACAGAAAATAATAAAATGGTAAGCTTATTTTTTATTCGTTAGGGAAAACTATACAATCGCCTAGTGAAAAGGCTGCATTTCATCCTAAAACAAGTAAAATTAAAAAACATTATACCTCATACTTTTTAAACTGCATAATTTCTCTAGTAGTAGGCACGCTTCGATCAACAATCTATCGAACACGTAGTTATGACGTACACGTAAATAGCCTATAACTAATGAATAGCTGAACCGATTTTAATCAAACATAGCTAAGAAAACTTCTGATGATGTCACCCTTCAAAAAAAATCGGTTTATCCGTTTAAGAGCTATGATGCCACAGACAGATACACAAATACATATATATACAAACACACAGGTACACACTTTTTTCCGTCGGGGGTTAAAAACGCACGGTTCCTTTGGCTTAGGCCATGGGAACGAAACCTCACGAAAAGCTGGTACAGAAATATGCGTTTTAAACAAAGTCGAACAAGCTGACAGAATATTTCGTTATAAATTGTACACCCTGTATATCGAAGTCGTTCTGCTACAAGATAAGACGATATATGGTACTTGGACTATAATATATTCTTATTGAAAACACCTCATCACATATTCATACAATATATCTTTGGAATAAGACATTATAACCACGATATCACTGTGCTTGGAGACATATCGCCAATGCTTGGCTACATTCACACTATTTTAAAGACGTGCCAGAAAATTAATTAAAACCAGACGACGACGGGGTGGTCCAAAGTCTACAAAACCAGGGGTTTCGTGGGTAGTTGTCATCCAAGAATACTTACGTGCAACTGGCTTCGGCGGGTTGAAAGTATCACGACTATGTGCATATCTAAACCTCTCACAAAAATGGAACACTAATAATAATTTGCTGAAAATGGCGAGAAAATGTTTGACATGAGAAGTTCAGAACCAGTCGATGTTGCCACGATGCTTGGGGAAGGGCTTCTTTAAGCAGTAGACGTCTTTCGGTTGAAATGATGATGATGAAGCCGTATCTTTCTGAAAAGAAAATATTCATCATCAGCGTCAAAATTAAACACAGTTTACTGTTTACTGCACGTGCTTGAAGTGGAAAATTCTTTAACCACTTTGAACAATTTTTGGTAGGGGAACACTTATAGGTTCTCTTCACCGACATGCTAATGTGAGGTTTTAAGTTTTCGCTTCTGTCGGCAGTTCTCATAACCGCATATTTCTATAGTTGATCGGCTCAGCTTGCCTTTGAACACTATCTCACCTGATGATAAGTGATGACGTGGTCGACGGTGCAGCACGCTTGCCTAGAAGTATTCTATTAATTCTTCGGTCGTGGGCCCGTCATTACCAAAACAATAGAAAAGCCATTACATAATGGCGTGGATCCACGTCTTAAACACACGGAAGGTTAAAACCCCAAAGTTTATCTAAAAATGCAGACTCCAGCAGGGAATTGGTTAAGCTATTTTGTGGTGTTTTTATTGCCAAAAAAGATTACAGCTTGTGGTATGGGAAACTGAAATAATACTCCCTTCTTCTCCGTATGAAAAATCAGACATTTTCCCAGCACTGTGATAATTATTTTATGTAAAATGGAATTTACACATGATTACTATAAGGTGGAAAGGCTCTGCAGATGGAACCAAATTAATTTTATTTTCCATTAAATCTGCTATAGTCAATTTTGTAGGCCATATTCATTTAAATGAAACATGCATAAACGTGTGCGATGATATTATTTTAAAAAAAAATTAACGACCTTACAGAATCGGGTTCACGCTGAAGTTATACTTATTGAATATTAGTATTCGTAAGAAGCTTATTGTGTCTATGTACCTATATATTGTTGGTCTAATGATCACAAGATTCTGGGTTCGATACCCGGGTCGGGTATAGTGTGGGTTTATCCATCTGGCATTTTTCAGTAGCATCCGGGTACGGAGTCTCGATTTGTGGCCGGTTGATGGCAATAGGCTCGCCTCCTATTACTTGGGACTTAATAATAACTGGAGAAATTACTGAATGGTTCATTTACTTGGTGTTAAACGCGAGACATTATTAGCCTTTTTTATGTTGGGAACATGCTGGGACACAGGACTCCTCTCTGTTAGAGGAAATGCATTCGTGAACGGGCGCCATCAGTTGGAATTGGTCATAACTTAACTGCTTCGGCATGCTTTTAATTACGAACGTATTTTATTTTTGAATTGTTTGTTTTGTTCTAAACGCTTTTAGACGTGCACTTGCACGTCTTTTTACATCGTTCTCACATAATATATTTTCCAACAAGAATGATGTAACCAAATAATTATAAAATCTGATGGAAAAGAGTGTCCGTGGAGTTTCTTGCACATTCATCGCCATAGAGACCTACTGACGCATGTGAATGTGCAACTAGATACATATTTTGTTTGACAATTCAAAAGTACCTATAAGGTTTATTTGAAATAAACTATTTGATTTTGAATCCACCACGTGGGCCCAGTGCGGATTAGTGAATGTCACATGTCTTCGAATTTTTGGTTCTAGGACATGCCAGTTTCCTCACGATGTTTCCTTTCACCGTTTTGAGAGCAGTGGTGATGAAATAATTTACACAAAGTAAGGTGAGGTCGTTACCACGGGGTCACCACTGGTCTCAACGCAAACGCGAAACGCGAGTAACACTTATGAATTCTTTTGAAATCACAACTTTGGCTTCATTAGACCAAATAATATACGAGTATATTGAGTTGCCTTTCATTGAATAAAAAAAGACGAACGCCATTGTTATGTTACTATTCAACCGAAATACCAATTACGCAGAAAATAATTCTCGTTTATCGAATCGTAATAAAAATTATTAATTTGCCAAATTAACGAAATTTGAAATTGAAGCCAAGTTTTAATTACCGGCGTTAAATCAGCCTGACTGGAATGCCAGCTAAATTGTACATATTGGCATCATTAATATTGGTTAATGAGCCATTAATGTGTCGCTAAACGGTTTTGAAATAAAAAACAAGATTTATATTAAAAATTGCACTGTCACGAGAAACAAACGTGTGTCCAAAACTTCAGCTCAATCGAACACTATAATAACACGACCGTGCCTACGGTGGCCGGGCTTGCGACTCCCGACGCGTCTCCTGCGGTGGCTGGGGGCGTGAGGGCGTCTCTGTTGCATCTCCCTCACGCGTTCCGCCACCTTCTTTGCGAGCATTACTGCTTCGCAGATGGGGGACAGCTTCCTCTACCCTCTCGCTCCGTACCATGGCCTGGACCAGGGCCGGACGCGAGAGGACACCTGGAAGTGAGTCAAATTCAACTTGCAAGATTTGATTACAGACACAGAGAAAGGTGAAACTATAATCAAATCAAATCAAAATTTCTTTATTCAATTAGGCCATTAAGCGGCACTTTCGAAAGTCAAAAAAGAAATTAAATGTTATAATAATTAATTCTACCGTCCATTCGGAAATGTAGCTTGTTATGGAGAAGAACGGACAAGAAACTCCACATTTACTATTTAAAAAAAAAAAAGTGTTTTACACGTATTTGGTTACAATAATCTTGTAGGAAAAATACATATATGTGAAAACGATATAAAAAAAAACGCACTTAAAAGCGTCTCGAGTAAAACAAACAATTAAAAATACAATAAATAGGTAATTAAAAACAGGCGGATGCAGCTGAGATATGAACAATCCCAACTGATGGCGCCCGTTCACGAACATGACACATGGGTCGGCACCACTCAGCTCAACCATCATGAAGGGAACCGAATGATCCAACACATGTGCCACCATCAGAGAGACATTAGAGAGAGCATGACACACTCAACGGCCAGGGTATGCCCTGACGTCAACGAATGACACATAGGTACAGTAAATGGTAGATTTACAGTTGGTACATAGTACTCACATATGTGCTGTGCAGTTATATAATCCAAAAAATAAATTGAGTTTATACAACACAAATATACATTATAATTATTCATACAGTCTTCAGCAGGTCCAACAATACTTCAGAACTTTTCTGCTTATCAAGTGTTTTTGTGGCCTAGTGGCTGTGGAGCTGGAATAGCGTTGGGCCAAGCATTTTTATCAGCGATGTAATCCCGCAACCTATAATATGCCTGGCCTACATAGTGTGCGTTTTGTACAAGTTTTAAATTTCGTCTCATTCAATTCTAGAATGTGTGGCAGTATTGTATTGTAACATTTTATACAGTAGCCCATAAAAGATGACGCTACTTTAGCCAACCTGAAACCTGGTTGAACTAATTGGTCCCTATTTCTAGTAACATAACTATGTCTATCGCTGTTTTTACTAAAAAGATGTAAATTCTTTCTAACGTACATGATGTTTTCGTAAATATATTGACAAGGTACCGTCATGATGTTAATGTCCTTAAACAGTTCCCTTAGAGAATCGCGCCGGCGAAGATTGTATATCGCTCTGATGGCTCGTTTTTGCAGAACAAAAATTGACTGAATGTCTGCAGGCCTTCCCCATAGTAATATGCCGTAAGACATTATACTATGAAAGTAACTAAAATAGACCAGCCTCGCGGTATCTACATCAGTAAATTGATGATTTTTTCTAACAGCATTAGCCGCCGAACTTAACCGCCCCGCAAGTGATATTAAATAAGGACCCCATTGTAACCTTGAGTCTAGCGTGATACCCAGGAAAACCGGTTTGTCGACAAATTCTAGCTTCTCGTTGTTTAATATAATGTCACAATCATAACTTTTAACATTCGGCAAGGCAAATTTTACACACTTAGTTTTTTTAGTATTCAAAACTAAATTATTAGCAGTGAACCAATTTAGAACTTGCCGCAATGCATTATTTACGTCGGCAACGTTACTCGTATGTCTATTTATGTTAAAAATCAAAGAAGTGTCATCAGCAAATAACACCATGTTTAGTTTGTTTTTCAATAGATGTAAAAATAAGAAAGGACCTAAAATTGAGCCCTGGGGTACCCCCATTTTCACGTTCAACCCCGACGAATTGACACCGTTTATTTGAACTAATTGCTGTATATCATTCAAATAGGATTTTACTAAACTTAATTTTGATTGGCCTAGCCCGTAATGCTCAAGTTTCATGATCAACGCAATCAAACGCCTTCGACAGGTCGCAGAAGATACCTATGGCATATTGTCCCTCCTCCCACGCATCAAAGATGTGTTTTATTAAGGTGACACCAGCGTCGGTTGTACAACGTCCTTTGGTGAAACCATATTGTTTCTCGTGTAGGATGTTTTTCGTATTAAAATAAATGAGCATTTGATTTAGCATTATCTTTTCAAATACCTTGCTGAAAACCGGCAACACGGATACTGGTCTATAATTATATGTATCTTTACTGTCCCCGGATTTAAAAAGTGGTATAACCTTACTATATTTCATGAGATCCGGAAAGACTCCTTGATCTATACACAAATTAAAAATTAAAGCTAAGTACGGCGCTATAGTCTGAATAATGGAGGTACAAACTTTGATGGACATTCCCCATAGATCTTCTGTCAGTTTTATCTTTATTTGCTTAAAAGCTTTTATCACTGTTATTGGTTTTATATGTGAAAAGTTAAATTCAGTCGGGCAGGCCAAAACGTTAGCGTGTAATAAACCATAAACGAGCGACGGCGAAGAATTTAAGGTTTCAGTAGTTTTAATTGGGATGCTGGTAAAGAAATTTACAAATTCTTGAGCAACTTCTTTGTTATCTCTAATAAGTCAATGTGTAGTCTCAAGCGTGTAATCAGTATTATTTCTTTTGTTCCTGTTTGTTTCATTGTTAATAATTTTCCAAACCGTCCTAATTTTATTTTCTGCGAATTTAACCTTATTGCTAATGTATAAAGCCTTAGCTAGTTTACATGAAGTTAAAAAAAATCTTGAGTAAGTAGCAACATACTTATTAAAAGTTTCAGTGTTAATATATAATAAATCAAATAAAATCAAAATCAATTTTTTTTTATTTCACATAGGCCTACATGGGCACTTATAAAACGTCGACAAAAGGTG
This sequence comes from Orthosia cruda, assembly GCA_964057195.1. Taxonomy (NCBI): domain Eukaryota; kingdom Metazoa; phylum Arthropoda; class Insecta; order Lepidoptera; family Noctuidae; genus Orthosia; species Orthosia cruda. The sequence continues at coordinate 3,310,185 of OZ059847.1, read as the reverse complement.
CACGGTTTGGGTTGGTCGTTTCCTATGGAGAAGAACCGGCAAGAAACTCCATGGTTACTCTTTTAAAAATGGTTTGGTTTTACAATATTTCCATGTTACAGCATTAGTACTTAGACATGGGGGGACAACGTAGGCCCGACTTATGACAATAAGACGTAAGAAACTAAAAAAATAAAATAAAAGGATTATATATTTTATAAAAAGTTAACAAATGTTAACTAGCATCTAGAAGGCCTAAAATGTTCACACATTCACAAAACAATCGGTAAAAGAATCTATACAAAGGTAAATAAAAATAGTATTACATGACTAAATTTAACATGTGGCACAAATTTTGTTATCAGTGCTGTAACTATTCTTAGCAAAGGGCTATAAAGATGTTTGAAAACCATTGTAAAAGTCTAATTAAAAGAAGGAAAGAAAAATGAGATTGAGAATAGTTAGAGACATCCACATATTTGTGCCGTTTACAAGTTACCAGGGAAGCTGCATGCGCAGAAGGAGCTAAGGCCAAATGTTTTTATCTTCAACGTAGTCCTTGATTTTATAATATGCTTTTTTAATAAGGATACGTTTGATGTAGTTTTTGAACCTTCCATCGGTCAGTTCTATAACTGACTTTGGCAACTTGTTATAAAAGCGTATACTGTTTATAAGAAAAGACTTGCTAGTTTTCGTTAATCTGAATTTGGGTATTACAATTTCGTGCTTACTGCGTGTATTTAAATTATGGAAGTCGCTTCTAGTTTTGAAAAGCCCCCGATTTTTACGGACATACAAAATACATTCCAAAATATAAAGTGAAGGTAGAGTCAGTATATCGATCTCTTTAAATTTTTCTCTGAGGGACTCGCGAGGACCCATTTTATAGATTGCGCGGATTGCCCTCTTTTGTAGGATGAAAATTGAGTCAACGTCTGCTGCTGATCCCCACAGCAGAATGCCATAAGACATAATACTGTGGAAATAAGCATAGTATACTAACCTAGCTGTAGCTACATCGGTTAGCTGCCTTATTTTCCTAACTGCATATGCAGCCGAACTTAACCTACCCGAAAGAGTTCTAATGTGCGCGCCCCACTGCAATTTTGAATCGATAGTAATCCCTAAGAATACAGTTTCCGTTATAACTTCAAGATTTTTGCCGTCAAGATTTAAGTTTAGGTCATGTTGTGGTACATTTGGTAAAGAGAACTTTAGACATGCGAGCTGCGAACCATTTTGAGAGAACAATTAGACTTTCGTTGACATTTAAAACATCCGTATCTTGCCTATCTATTTTAAAAATTAGCGAAGTATCATCAGCAAATAGAATTATATCCGATAATTTGGCCATCATAAAAGGGAGATCATTAATGTAAACAAGAAAAAGGAAAGGGCCGAGAATTGAACCTTGGGGCACGCCCATCTTGACTAGAGACCCGGAGGACGTCGCCCCATTAACATTTACTTTTTGCTGTCTGTTTGATAAATAGGAAAGCACGATATCAGCAGATTTTCCACGAATTCCGTAGTGGTGTAATTTACAGATCAGTGTGTTGTGGTCGACGCAGTCGAAAGCTTTTGAGAGATCACAGAAAATGCCAATGGCATCCTGGGACCTCTCCCAAGCCTCCAAGATGTGGCTGATGAGTTTTACTCCCGCGTCCGTTGTCGACCTACCTTTCGTGAAACCAAACTGTTGACTATGCAGGATCCCATTTGAATTGAAGTGAGACAACATCTGTTCCAGCATGATTTTTTCATAGATTTTACTCAATGCTGGAAGCACGGATATAGGTCTATAATTAGAAGGATCGCTCTTACAGCCTGATTTGAAAATTGGTACTACTTTACTGTGTTTCATTAAGTCAGGAAAAGTGCCGCTGTCCAAACATTGATTGAATATGCCTGTTAGGACAGGAGCAATTGAGTCAATAATATCTCCAAGAACCCTAACGGATATCCCCCACAAGTCTTCAGTATTCTTTATATTGAGACTTTTGAACGCGTTTTTAATTGTATCAATACATATTGGTTTAAATTTAAAGATTGGTATGTCCTAAGTAAAGTTTTCTTTAAGAAGAGCTTCAGCTAATTTAGATGAGGAAGGAAGAGACTTCGTAACCTCTAACGGAATGTTGGTAAAGAAATGTTCTAATGTCTCAGCGACTTCTTGCCTATCAGAAATGGTTTGATTAGTTATTTTCAAAGACAACTCATTCTGATCGCGTTGTTGTATCTTTCCAGTTTCTCTATTAATTAATTGCCACACAGTTTTTATTTTGTTATTAGAAGCACCAATTTTGTTAAGTATTATTTGAGATTTTGCTTGAGCGCAGACTCTTTTGAATATTTTAGAATAGTTTCTAACATAAGTGTGAAAAACTTGATCGGAAGTCAAAGATTTTTCGTAATATAAATTATATAAGATATCTCGGCTTTTTCTTATGCCCACAGTGGCCCATTCACTAAATTTCGATTTGGAATTGTTAACTGTAACTGTTTTTACAGGACACGTTTTATTGAATTCTTGGCAAACTGTTGAAAACAACGTGCCGTAATTTATATTGGGGTCGTTTGAATCAAAACTGGCGTTACAAAGGTTACTAAAAACATTATTATTAAAAGAGATTAATTTATTTTTAGTAAGTGGTCTTAATCGAATTGATTTAGCTAGGTTAATTTTTTTATTTGACTCAAAAGATACTAGTTGACCAGTATGGTCTGACCTAACGCCACGAATTAATAACGAATCTTTTACTTTACAATTAGTGAATACATTATCTATGCAAGAAGCTGAAGTCGCTGTTATTCTTGTTGGTTCATTAAATAAATATTTTAGGTTAAATGATTTAAATAATGAAATGAGCTTACATTTTTCAGGCGAGTTGACTAACAGATCTATATTTAAGTCACCACAAACAAAAACTAATTAATTATCTCTGAAAAGTTTACTTAATAATTCTTCCAAAAGTAATAAAATTTATGTATAAAATATTACCATCGTTCACTGTGAGGTCCTGATAACTTAACTTACCAATTAAAGCGCTGTTAAATTTATTTAATTTTCCGGATGTTATTGGTCTGGATTGAATCTGCACTTGTTGTATTGGTATGCTGGACTCAAATGTTACCAGTAGCCCACTATGATCTGAAGGCAGACAATTCATAATGGCTTTGTTTAAGTAGTCGCAGCAACAAAAAACATTATCAATACATGTAGCAGTAGTCACAGTTGTTCGGGTTGGTTCCTCAAACACATGCGACAAATTAAATGATTTGAAGAGATTTAATAGTCTACTGGTATCTGAATTATTTTCTAAAATATTTATATTAAAGTCACCACAGATTATGAATAGTTTATTACAAGTTGTAAGTTTTGCCAAAACATATTCCATCACTGACTCAAATATACAGTAGTTTTTTTTATAATTGGGGGGTCTGTTAACGCACACTATAATATGCTTATCCAGCTCAACACAGGACAGTTCAACACTATGTTCAACTGATAGATCTACAATAAAACGAGGTTTTGATCTAATACCATTTTTGATTAAAATAAGTGAACCTACACGTAACATCACATTTCTGTTAAAACAGCTGCCCACAGTATAATTTTCATAATTAATAAGCATTGAATAATCTTTCAGCCAATGCTCAGTAAAACAAATAATTTCAAACATTGTCTTTTCTAAAAACAGTTCTATTTCCAATTGCTTTGCAGAAAAACCCTGAATGTTTTGATGGAATAATTTTAAAGAATTCTGCTTAGCCCCTTTTTTTAAATTAACTATGTGAGAGCAAGAAGGTACCTTCTTGTTGGTGGATGTACTCCTTACTATTTGGTTATTGGTACCCTCCCTTGTCCTACAAACTAGTTTAAACTATAAGTATTAATAGCAGAATTGCTAACGTTATTAATGTTATTGGATACCTGTAAATTAGTATTACTACTAATATCAACTACAGTACATGACTTCGACATACTATTTATGTCTGAGTTTAAAGTAAAAGATAATAGTCTCGCTATTTGACGTCTTACCCTAATAGGCAGATACACTGTATTGCCTGTCGACTTTAATTTATCAACAAAAATGTTGATGTCAAAAAAAACTAATTTGTCACTGTAATGGCTGACAAGGAAATGAACATGTTTATTAAGCATGTGAATATAATTATTTTGTCTACAAGACAATTTTTCCAAATATGGAAAAGCACACAATATTATTACAATTTAATTTTAGTAACTTTGTTACACACTCAGCGATGTCGTCTTTTTTTACATCCAAACTGTTACCTATAAAGACAGTTACATTGGTGTCTGATTTATATACATTGTTTGTTACAGATTCCATGATATGCCTGTAAGAAGTACTGTAGGCTTTTCAAAACTAGAAGCGACTTCCATAATTTAAATACACGCAGTAAGCACGAAATTTTAATACCCAAATTCAGATTAACGAAAACTAGCAAGTCTTTTCTTATAAACAGTATACGCTTTTATAACAAGTTGCCAAAGTCAGTTATAGAACTGACCGATGGAAGGTTCAAAAACTACATCAAACGTATCCTTGTTAAAAAAGCATATTATAAAATCAAGGACTACGTCGAAGATAAAAACATTTGGCCATAGCTCCTTCTGCGCATGCAGCTTCCCTGGTAACTTGTAAACGGCACAAATATGTGGATGTCTCTAACTATTCTCAATCTAATTTTTTCTTTCCTTCTTTTAATTAGACTTTTTACAATGGTTTTCAATCATCTTTAAAGCCCTTTGCTAAGAATAGTTACAGCACTGATAACAAAATTTGTGCAACATGTTAAATTTAGTCTTGTTATACTTATTTTTTACCTTTGTATAGATTCTTTTACCGATTGTTTTGTGAATGTGTGAACATTGTAGGCCTTCTAGATGCTAGTTAACATTTGTTAACTTTTTTATATAATCTTTTTCTTTTTTTATTAGTTTCTTACGGCTTATTGTCATAATTCGGGCCTACGTTGTCCCCCCATATCTAAGTACTAATGCTGTAACATGGAAATATTGTAAAACCAAACCATTTTTAAAAGAGTAACCATGGAGTTTCTTGCCGGTTCTTCTCCATAGGAAACGACCAACCCGAACCGTGCACATTTTGTCGACGTTTTATAAGTGCCCATGTAGGCCTATGTGAAATAAAAAAATGATTTTGATTTTTTTTTATTATTATATTTATGACCCAGGCATACAATAATTAAAAGTCGAATAACTCTGATTGCTATTTAATAATTTACCTAAACCTCTTCCAACACCATCTGCAAACATAACTGCATAATAATACTAGCTGTGCCCGCGGCATTGTTCCCGTCAACTGCCTACCCTACTTACCTACCTGCCTTATTTACCTACCTACCTACCCTACCCTACCTACCTATCCAATTTTTTTTCTAGGGTCATTCTTCCGCGGCAAATCTTAACACCGCCATTCAGAAAATGACGTCAAATGCACAACGCCATAGTATCAAATATGGAGTTCAACTGTCCCAGTATCTAAATTGCGTGTGTTATGATACTTTTTGAACACTTTAAATTCATCTAACTTTTGAAAAAGTGCGGGTGAACCGATTGCGATGAAACCAAATGTATAGTTTTCAAGTTTCACTATTTTGCTTAAAATGAAGATGTATTGGAAGGAAAATATCCGCAAACTTTTGCCTATGTACCTAGTACCTATTCGAAACTCCTAACGAACTCACTTTCATTTGATGCATCAATTTAACACATGTTTTAAATACACAAACAAGATAACCTCAAAACCACGTATCTAACTTTGAAATAAATTTACACATTCACGATCAATGAAAAATTTGATAGAATTACAACTCGTTTACAAGCTGAAATTGTGCAAAGTAAACACCTTTGGAAGGGCGTGTTATCAAATATGTAGCGTGCCTCCGTCACCGATATAATCACCGATGCCTTTGAAGGCTAGCGATCGACTTCATTATGTCGAGCGTCAAGATGCTGATTATGGATGCCGTTTTACCAAACTGATCTTGGAGTGGTAGGTTTAAAGAGAAACGTGTATTGGTTGGTGGAAAGAAATCGATGGGTAAAGAGACACAATGGAAAAACTATTTAGAAGAAAAAAGCATAGTTTAATAATGATATGATAAAAATGTCTATGTAGTTTTGGGTGCTATTTTTCAACTTCTAATACACGGTTAGCTAAGTAGTTTAGTAGGGCTTCCTTACTTTATTTTCCCGAATCATAGTTTTCACGGTACAAACCACAGAGAAAAATCTAACTTGATAACGCAAGTCCCTCCATCTGTATGAAAACCAAGCGTGCCACTTTATCACACACAATTTAAAAACAAAGTTACTTACTAATGAAAGAAAACATTTCCAATACCTCGGCCAACTTTTCTGTAGGGCATTTACAGCTCAATATGGCATGAAAAACCATTTTTCTAAATTTCGGTGGTTTTCTGTTGCCGATAATCTATACCAATATTATAAAGAGGAAATATTTTTTTGTTTGTTTGTACCGAATAGGCTCCAAAACGACTAGACCGATTTCAAAAATTCTTTCACCGTTGGGAAGCTACTCTATCCCCGGGTGACATAGGCTACTTTTTATCCCTGTATTCCCACGGGAACGGGAACTACGCGGGAGAAACCGCGAGGCGTCCTCTAGTGCTAAATAAAAGGCTCACATTACGGTCATTGATTACGATCACTTGTGTAAAATACGCTTTTACACCGTTCTCCTAGAACCAAAAAATCGAAGACATGTGACATTCACTCGCACTGGGCCCGCGTGGTGGATTCAAAATCAAATAGTTTATTTCAAATAAGCCTTATAGGTACTTTTGAATTGTCAAACAAAATATGTATCTAGTTGCACATTCACATGCGTCAGTAGGTCTCTATGGCGATGAATGTGCAAGAAACTCCACGGACACTCTTTTCCATCAGTTTTTACGATTATTTGGTTACATCATTCTTGTTGGAAAAATACATTATGTGAGAACGATGTAAAAAGACGTGCACTTAAAAGCGTTTAGAACAAAACGAACAATTCAAAAATAAAATACGTACGTAATTAAAAGCATGCCGAAGCAGCTAAGTTATGACCAATCCCAACTGATGGCGCCCGTTGACGAACATGACGCATGGATTGGCACCACTCAGCTCAACCATCATTATGATAAACCACCATCATGATTAAGGCCCATTTCCTTTCACAGAGAGGAGTCCTGTGTCCCAGCAGTGGGAACATAAAAAAGGCTGATAATGTCTCGCGTTTAACACCAAGTAATGGAACCATTCAGTCATTTTGCCAGTTATTATTAAGTCCCAAGTAATAGGAGGCGAGCCTATTGCCATCAACCGGCCACAAATCGAGACTCCGGACCCGGATGCTACTGAAAAATGCCAGATGGATAAACCCACACTATACCCGACCTGGGTATCGAACCCAGAAACTTGTGATCATTAGACCAACAATATATAGGTACATAGACACAATAAGCTTCTTACGAATACTAATATTCAATAGGTATAGCTTCAGGGTGAACCCGATTCTGTAAGGTCGTTTACAAACTTTTAAAATAATATCATCGCACACGTTTATGCATGTTTCATTTAAATTAATATGGCCTACAAAATTGACTACAGCAGATTTAATGGAAAATAAAATTAATTTGGTTCCATCTGCAGAGCCTTTCCACCTTATAGTAATCATGTGTAAATTCCCTTTTACATAAAATAAATATCACAGTGCTGGGAAAATGTATGATATTTCATACGGAGAAGAAGGGAGTATTATTTCAGTTTCCCATACCACAAGCTGTAATCTTTTTTGGCAATAAAAACACCACAAAATAGCTTAATCAATTCCCTGCTGGAGTCTGCATTTTTAGATAAACTTTGGGGTTTTAACCTTCCGTGTGTTTAAGACGCGGATCCACGCCATTATCGCACAATTAACAAGCGCGAATTTTATAATACCTACCTAATGGAATCCCTTTTTGCTGCAGACAATTTCATGCTTTGTGCTGCAGACATATGATGCAGTAAGTTGGACCTGGTCGTTGACGAAGGAAAAGTAGAAAAATCTTTTTACAAAAAATACAACCGACTTCCCAATAAAAACACTAAAAGTGGAAAATAACTTCAATTTCGGCAGTCGGTGGCGAAAAAGTTTTTATTTGGAGGTCGTTTAATTTTTTGGTAAAAAAAGTTTTTTATGTCCATTTAGCTTATTGGTTATATTGTCGGCAATGGGTGGACAGCTTAATCTAAACACACCTCAGTGAGCGTTGTACACTTGTACAGCCAATGTAAGGAAGCCTGGAATTACTTAGAGATGCTTACTGTCGTTCTTAAGTTATTTATGTCATTAAATTTTTCAAGATGACAAGTGATTATTATTCAATATCGAAGAAAACAATAAATAATTTTAAGTCCTTAGGCGAAATTTTACTTTGAAGGAAAAGGCTTTTTATAAAACTTTTCACTTTTCTAGTTCTGAACACTTCTTCGTCGAACCTTTTCGAAGGTGGTGCCTTTTTCACATTTATGTTTTTGTTGAGCTTGATGTCTTTTCACAATTTTATGTTTAAGGTGTGACCATTATTACACCATTGTTAAGTCTTGTTACTCTCCAATCTTCGTCGTATGTGGCGTCGTGATCATTAATGGTTTTTTGATGCTCTGTCTACCCTCTAACTAAGGCATATGATCAAAATAGGTATAATGCATATTTAGACGAATCGATGTATATTTTTGTGAACATATACTACTACTACTTATTCCTTTATGCAAGCTTTTATTTAACGTGCTATGTATGTATGTATGTTCGGGTCAAATCTTGCAAGTAAATAAAGCAGTTATCCTCATCCGATTATGATGAAATTTTGCATATACGATTAGTTTGGATGACAATGCATGGTTAGCTAAGTGACGTCGTTCTAAATCATATATGGCGGACGGCCCAAGATGGTGGACTAGTTTTTTTTTGTGCACTGCCATGATATGGGTATCAAATGAAAGCGTCTGTGGAGAAGAATACGAGCAAAGTTTGTTTTAAAAAAGATTTCTTTATATAAAAAATATCATAATCAATATACATAGTAGCAACCCTAGTTAGTTAGGCAAGTTTAGGTAACAATTGTCGAGGACGGCGAGAGTGGTCCTTCTATAAACTTTATATTTTGTGGCCGTATACAAGGTCGGGTACAAGCACCCACGCACGGTACAAATAGCAGACGTCGTGGGTTGACGTCGGCATCCGTCCCTAAATATAATAGTTCCTTGTATAATGTAGAACACTCTTCCAGGCCAACCGTCGAATCCGATTCGGCTGGGTCACTACACAACCCAAGCGTTCGGGAATTTGCTCGGCATCTTCTCGTCCAATTTACCGCAGTGTCTCAAGACAAAGTCTATGATCAGTGTGTGTTGCTAGTGATCACCTATGGGACCGAGACGAGGTCGCTCACAATGGACCTTATCAGAAAGCTCAAAGTCACCTAAAGGGCAATGGAGAGGGCTATGCTTAGAGTTTCCTTGCGTGATCGCATCAGAAATGAGGATATCCGGAGCAGAACCAAGGCTACCGACAAAGCCCGAAGAATTGTGAAAATTAAGTGGCAGTGGGCACATTGCTTACAGAACGGATGGCCAATGGGGCCGAAAATTTCTGGAATGAGACGATGTCAAAGTCAAAGTCAAATATATTTATTCAATTAGGCCAATAAGCGGCACTTTTGAATGTCAAACACAAATTAAAATTTACAAGTAATAAAAGTTGATTCGACCGTGCGTGATGCGTTGGAAGTCCTCCCACTAGGTGGACCGATGACCTGCTTAAGGTTACGGGAATGCGCTGGATGTGAGACGCACGGGATCGATCAAGGACTATGTCCAAAGGTGGACGTATTTCGCCTAAAATGATGATGATGATGACTCTTCCAAGTTCTTTTACAACGCGACTATAAAATAAATAATATTTAGATCGAGGTACTAAATAATTTCTCACATCTCAGAGCTAAGTCATTAAGGAAAGAAAATACGAGTATTAGAAAAAGCAGAAGAAGAAGATGTATCTCGAACTATTGTATTTTGTTGCACCTTGTTTTACTGACAGCTCGCGCTCCTAGGTTTATTGCAGAGTTTTGCATTACATAATAAGAAAGCCGTTTTAAACAATTGCTACTATATAGTTCGAAAGGTGTTCACGTTTATTTTATTTTAATCTTGTTTGGCTTTCTTATCTTTAATACAAAACCATATGTCAGGTATCTGAAACCGTTACACATTGTAGATGGTACCAACCAAAATGCTCGTGCATCCAGAGTCTAGCTAGACTCATATTAATAACAAGATACCTGGATAAATATATGCAGAATATAGCCTGAATAGATACAGGATACACATGCTCTTAATCCTTCCATAGCACATGTGCTTGACTGATAGCAGCGTGGGCGTCTTTCAGTAGCAAACATCATAGCCTAAGATCCGACTGCAGAAATCTGCAGGAAACAGGGTTTTTGATGAAACTTAGTTTATATAATCCCTTGAGTGCTAGTTAGCAGACACAATAGAAAGAAACAATTTTCTGGAAACCAAAGTTCCCAATTATACTCAAGGGGCTAAATTATAGTTGATTGTAAAATATACTAATGCAGGGTTGCCTGGAAATATTTAGGCACAATTACCTTAATCAAATAAATTTAAATTGATGGTCTCAAACAGAAATTTCAATTTGTTAACCGCAAATGTATAAATTTCTCAAGTGATTCCATTGTTTTATTTTTCATTTGAAAGAAATTGGTTAAAATTGAAAAAATAAGGTTGCCAGCTGTAAATTAAGCGCAACCTGTGGGTTGCCAGTTTACCTGCTAAATCTGGTAACAAATGACTGTCGGCCAACTGACAGCTAGATGATGTTCCTCACCTACGAAATCCCTATTGTAGGGGCAAGATTAATAAAAAAAACTGTTTGCGGCCAGATGCGAGCAACCCTGCTGTAATCTATACTACTATCAAGAATCATTCACAAAAATCAAGTTTCATAAAAACATTTTATTTACCTGCAGATTTCTGCACTGGGATCTCATACTATGAAAGTTTTACTCAGCATGAGATAAGTTGTTCCTATTATTAACAAAAATAGAGCTTTTTGTGAGAAGGCTCGCCTTGAAAATATTACAATGGAACCTATTTCTGTCACTTAACAGCTGTATTATTGTACTACCTTCTGCCCGCGGCTTCGCCCGCATGGTAAGTGGTTTATTATCCCAAGAGATTATTATACTGGGATGAAAAGTATCCTATGTCGTAATCCAGGTTCTGCTCTAGGTACATACTACGGCCAATATTTATCCAAAACAGTTCAACAAACAAAATGACATTCGCTTTTATATCCAATATTTTTAAAATGAATTTGTATGAGTAGCAGGTGGTATTGCAAGGTATGACACTCAATGAATACCTATTTATTTTCAAAGTCTCTCATTTATATAACTAGGTAAGCAGTAGGACAGTCTCACCATAAAAAAAAACAATCCCAAATTGATATCGAAATGAAATGGGATGAAAGCAATAAAGATCCATAAATTTTCAGTTATCGTGAATCGGTTTATTGTAGCATATCAGAAACCATTGTTTTACCCTAAAAACTAACCTTCCTTCCCAAAAAAATAAAACGAAAAAATACAAATCTGAGAGCACAAACCTACATAAGGAAAGAAAACCTCAATTGAAGTAAGACCGTAGTTGGAAGGTTGGAACATTCAAATACATACATCTTCGGGGCGACGTTAAGTTTTTTATGCCCGTCCCGATAAGTAGCCTGCTCCCTCGGGCACACTTACACATTCAGAATATCTTACAGCGCGCGCACTGGCGACTGCGACTAGTCGGACGACAGTTTGTCTGCCACGTAAAATATGGGCTAATATTTTAACTAACGACTAGTTATGCAAATTGTGTGTGATGTATGTTGCCTGGGTACAGGCTTGCATGGAATAGTATCATGAAATTTCTTTCTTTTTGATTCGGTTCTAGAAGCACCAACAAAAAATCGAATGGTAATAAAAAGTCGTTAGGTGTGCACTGTTACTGCAGCGGATTTTACCATAGTATTCGGTTTTACGAACTAGAATAGAAGTAGTCCTAGATTTTACAGCTCCTGATTGTAAGAGCAGTCATTTTAAGTCTTCAAACTTATGTAAGTTCATGTGATGTTTATCATAAAGTTAGTTTGTAATGTTGTTACCTGACTGTTATTGGCGATCAAGCATAAGTAGAAAATAGAATACAAAATAGACAGCGGTCCCACCAGGTCATCGGTACACGATGGTGAAGGTTGCGGAGATCCACTGGATGCGGGACGCATGGGACCGATCAATGTGGCGACGCTTGGGGAAGCCTATGTCCAGCTGTGGACGTATTTCGGGTGAAATGATGATGATGTTGAATAGTGGGTAAGCCTATTGCCATCAACCGGGCAGAAGACCAGTCTACAGGCTCCTACTGAGAAATTCCAGAGGAAAACACCCAACAACACTTTGCCTGACCTGGGCATCAAACCCAAGCCTCTAGTCCACCGAGGCAATCTTTTTTCAATATTACTTTAGAAAAAAAAAACTTTCATAAAAATGTAATTTATTCAGCATTCGACCGAATCACACAAGCCCCTATAATAATGAACTCATGCACACTGTAACTAAATCTTTATAATCTCATTTCACAAATCAGCACATTTGAAAGAAATTAAATACAACTCCGAGTTAGTTTAATTCTTACTCAAAAGTGTAAAGCGACACAAAATAAGAGTAAATAGTAGTATAGTTATGGATTATCTTTTTTAGTTTGCCCGAACGAATTGATCGGATCTTGAATAGGGGCGACTTCGGGCGCCACCGGGAGACGGGCTGATGCTCAACTTGATTTGCACGGTTAAAACGAACCTCACTGCTTTATTTGTAGAAATTACTGTACAAAAGATAAAATACAGCGAATGGCGTATTTATTATACGAGGCTAATTTTAATTTGTTGACAATATTTAAGGGAGTTAAAGTAAAAAAATATCGGCTATTTTGACCACAGAAAAAAACAGATTTTTAAAATTCCTTATGTACAAAGCTCCAGCTGTTAAAACGACCTACTTAATTCTGAATGATAACAGTACATGCAGGTGCAGCTCTGCTCAAGCCTTTAGGGAATACTGGCGCGAGGTTATGTGTTAAGTAACAGTAGATGTAGGTATTTGACTAAGCCCCGACTTCTGAATTAAGCATTTTGAAGTTGAGTATTTGTCAATCTCTATTAAGACGACGACAGTCGCCAACGGCCTTGACGGAACAAAACGCGCACTCGTTTCACACCCACGCGACCCTAAATTTAGTAGCTTTTTGTACATTCCCTATTATTCCATGACTTTTAAAAAGACCCTTCTTTCAAAATGTAGATAACTAAATAGTCTTTGAGATAGTAAAAAACATTTTAAAATGTTAAGAATATTGTGTACTTAGTTCTTATATTTGTGCAAGTGGGTAAACCTATTGCAACACATAGTCACTAAACTTACTAATACAATTTTAAAGGTTGAAGGTTCTTAAAACAGTTTATGTATATTTGCATATGTTCCCATCAAAGTGTTTGAGCTCTCAATTCTGCGTTCTAGGTACAATTTGAAGTGCAAAAGATCAATAATACAAAGTTATTCGTACTACGGCTGTCTTGAGAGCCGTTACAACTATATTTCACGGCTTCGACATCAGAATACGATATCAAATAGAATATAATTTCGTTCAGTCAAGACGAAAGACGTTTCGGGGATATTTTTAAATGTCAAAGTTTCTAAAGCAATGTCTGCGAAAACTTTTAAGTGGAACGAAAGGTCCGTGCAAGTGACGTCCGCGCCCCTTGAGCATTTGTTAGAATAGGCAACATTTTATGTAAAAGGTTTGGTATATTTGCAAAAATCGCCGCCGGCAGGGACGACAGATAACTGTCAGAACATTCGTCGGTTTGTGTCGAGTTTTGCGTAATTTGAGGGTAGTTAGAAGCGTACTTTTTGTTGTATGCGGTTTTATTGTGACGGGCGGGATGTGCGTTTGTGAATGTGGATGACATAATTAATGGTGTGTCAATCCTGCTAAATGAAATGGTTGGACTTTTTCTTAATGTAATAATTAGGGATTTGAGGTTATAATTTAGTTAAAAACTTATATCTGTCTAGTCCTTTTCCAATTATGTTGGGGTCAGCTTCCAGTCTTACCGGATTCAGCTAAGTACCAGTGTTTTACTTGGAGCGACTGCCTATCTGACTTCTACAACCCAGTAACTGGGTAACACGGTACCACTTGGCAAGACTGGTGTCAGATCTCAAGCTTCTGACTACCCATAACGACTGTCAAAGATCTTCAAATGACAGCCGGAACCAACGGCTTACCGTGCTTTCCGAGGCACGGAGGTAACTCGGTATGTTGAAATGGTCACTTATCCACGGACCGACCTCGTCAAGCGCTGCTTAATCTTGAAGATCGACCCGTGCGCCTGTTATTATCCTCTTTATTTAAAAATATAATTTAGTGAAAAACTTAAATGGAACATTTCATGAACTAAGAGAAAACGAATGGAATTACCAACTTATTCGATTCAAATTGAAGTTAAATAGAGCGAGCAACATCAATTATTTCAAATTTTAAGTCTATAATTATCATTTGTATTCTAATGATACTTTTCGTTCAAAAAGGTAGCACGTGTTCATTAGTGCTACTTCCGTGAAGTAATTTTTTAAAACTGTTCGATACCAAAAGGTTTCGTCTTTTTCTTTGTTATTTTTAGGCAACACTGTGTTAACTCGCTGTCATCGATATTGATTTTTTTTTTTTTTTTGTTTTTTTTATGGCCTGGTTGCTAAGACCTTTAAGCCAAGTCTTTTAGATGGGTATCACTTTAACACAATAAAGAATGTACTGCACTGTGTTAGTTAAATTTTTTGAATAGTACTTTTAACATATTTGTAAAGCGGTATAAAACAGTTCATTTCTTTTAATAAATTTTTAAGCGGCGGCGGGCGGGAAGAACTATCACTTAAGTTTAGCACATCACTAAGATCACTGGCTAACATTAGTCTGTCAATCAAAAATTTCTGACAACTGAAGAATAGATGTTCCATGTCTGCGTCTTTTTCTTGGCAATATGTACAAGTACTGGTTTGAATTATGCCAAGTCTTGCAAGGTGTGATGGCACAGTGTTGTGGCCAAAACGCAGTCTATTAATTGTGGTTATAAAGTCACGGCTGGCATCTTTAAGTCGATCGTACCAAGGTCTAACTGGTAAGCTCTCTTGGATGCTTCCATACCATCTTCCTTTTGTCTCCTGGTCTTTCTTCCACATCTCTATCCACAGATTCTTAATATTTTCATTTATAGAATACAGATAATCAGTCATAGGCACATATATTGTATTTGTAAGGTCAAGAGCATTAACACCTTCAAATGCAGCTCTATCAGCTATTTCATTGCCAGCAATACCTTTATGAGATGGCACCCACATAAAAGAAATTTCTATGCCCCTGAGCGAATGTCGATGAATTTGTTCTTTTATAATGTACAAAATAAAATTAGATTTAAAATTAATTTTGAGGTTAGATAAACCTTTAATCAAACTTAAAGAGTCAGTGACAATCAAAAAGTATTTACAATTATTTACATTTTCAATTCGCCTCAGAGCTTGAAAAACTGCATAAGCCTCTGCAGTGAATATCGAACACACATCATGTAGAACAAAACTCTGAGTAAACTTGATCTGTGAATCATACACAGCACAGCGCACATAACCATCTCCTTTACTGCCATCAGTGTAAAATGTATAATATTCATTATTTTCCGAAAGAAAGTTTAGCATGTCAAAATTATTGTCAACTGTACTATGTATTACTTTCATGGGATGTATAATGCTTTGATATGAAAAAGTATAACAGGGCCAAGGGCACTGCTTTTTAATCTTAAAACAACTATTCTCAATTTCCAGGAAAATATTGAGCAGCATTGGGGAATGACCGATTAGGAGAGAATTACCAGTAGCTAAAGGTCCAGAAGTACTGATTCTATGAGGTATAATTTTGTTAATAATTTGTGTGTTATTTGAGTACAGCAATTTCAAACAATATCTCTCTGTAAGAAGGAGACGTCTCAAAATCAAAGGCATTATTTTAGTTTCAACTTCCATGGCCCTAATGGGAGTTGAGCACATAGCACCAGAAATGATTCTCAGAGCTCTATTCTGCAAAATGTCTAATTTATGGGCATGAGCACTGTTTAAATAAGCTATGGCACTATAGTCGAAATGGCTCCTTACTATTGCTTTGTACAAAATAGATAATGTTTTGGGGTCTGCTCCCCAGGAAACTCCAGCAAGGCATCTAATTATATTCAATCCTTTTAAAGCATTTTGTGAAATATGTTTAATATGCTCTTCAAAAGTAATTTTTTGATCAATGACAACTCCCAAAAATTTCTTTGAACAAACTCTATTAATTGCTTCTCCACCATATACAATATCGCAGGTTGGATCATCTTTGCCAAAAATCATAAAACTACTTTTAGATGCATTAATTTTAAGGTGTAATTTACCATTATAATAGTTAGATAATTGATTTAAAGCACTATTAACTTTATCAATGGCTATTTGCAAATTTTGGTTACTACTATATAAAACTATGTCATCAGCGAATTGCAAGATATTTACAGTACTTGTATCTACATATTTACAAATTTCACTAGTATACAAATTGTACAATAAAGGCGACAATGTAGCGCCTTGCATGGTGCCTTTTGATGCTATTTTTGGCCCATGTAGTATATTGTTATGCTTAACATAAACAGTTCTGTTACTTAAAAACTCATAAATCCATTTACATAAATGACCAGGGATATTTAAATCAGATAAAATTTTAACCAGGATTCCAGGATCAACATTGTCAAAAGCACCTTGTACATCTAAAAATACACATACAGTGTTTGAAAATAAATTATTTGCCCTTTTCAGGTCCGAGATCAAAGATACAAAGCTGTCAACGCAACTACGCCCACGACGAAAGCCATACTGCACATGAGGGATTAAACCATTCGCCTCCACATACCAATCCAACCGAGCCTTAACCATGTTTTCAAATATTTTGCCGAGACATGATGATAGAGATATTGGTCTATAAGAATTTACATCATCTGGTGATTTATCAGGTTTGAGTATAGGAATAACACACTGTGTTTTCCAAGAGTCTGGTATCAACTTTTTATTCCAAAGAGAATTGAGAATATTTAAAAAAACTTTTTGAACAGACTCATGCAATTTTTTTATCACAACATATGGAAAGTCATCTAAGCCTGGGCTTGTATTACGTCTAGACTGTAGACTTAAAATGAATTCTGTCCATGAGAAAGATTCCAATAAAAATTTTGAATTTTGATTATTGTTATTTTTTCCAAAATAAGTGTTTAAATTATTAGATTCTATAAGGTTCCTGTTATCTGAAAGTTTGTCTAAAAATGAAGGAATAAACTCATCTCTGTATGATTTATTTACAGTTTTAATTCCTTTAAACCTTTTAATAAGATTCCAAATTTTACTGATAGGAGTAGTCCTATTAAAAGTATCACATACATTATTCCAGCCTATCTTCTTCTGCTCTGAAATTGTCCTTTTCTTTAAGGCATCTAGCCTTTTATAGTTAATGTAGTTATCAATATTAGGGTCACTTCTGTACAGTTTTAGGGCATTATATGATGCAACTACAGCCTGCTCACAAATTTCATTCCACCAAGGTGTTGGAGGTCTACTTCTAAAATGATTATGTTTAGTAAACTTCGGAATTACCATCAACTTCAGGGCAGCAAGACGGTTACAGAATTCTAAATATGAAGACATAGGATCTGCCTCATCTAACAACATGTCTGCAAATAATATTTCTGATAATTCATGATATTTATTCCAATCAGCTTTACCATATAAAAACTTGTCGACAGGAGGATTGACTTGATATTTGTCAACAGCCAAAGATATTTCAGTTATTGTAGGATAATGATAACTTCCCATAGCATCATCATGCACAGACCACTCGCAAAATGGTGCAATACTCGGACTAGTGAAGCTGACATCAATAGCAGATGGATTACGTGTGGGATTATTAATTGTAGTAAAACTGCCATCATTTAGAATGCACAATTCAGAATCATCTATAATATCATACAAATCCCGACCTCGACCCTTAGTCGACAAACAGCCAAACGCAATATGATGAGCGTTAAAATCTCCACTCATAAATATTGGCTTAGGTAGATCTCTTAATATATTACGCAGCCTGTTCATTCTGATGTGCCCGCTAATAGGAGGGCAATATACACAAAGTATTGAAAGATTACCCTTTTCAGTAGATAAATTTAAAGCAACTGTTTGAATATCTTCATAAAATCTAGTATTTAAAATATTATACTTAAAATATGCCTTAATCAATATGGCTACTCCATTATGTTCATTCTTTGAATTTCTATTATAAATATTATACCCAGGTATTTTAAAGTTACTATTGTCTTTAAACCAAGTTTCATTTAGCAAACATACATCAATATGTTGTTCTTTCAAGAACTTAATTAGTAAGGGCTTTTTACTATTAGCACTTTGAATGTTAAACTGCGCAATACGTAATGGGGATGTTCTAGGAGGACTTAAATCCATTATTTGGATAGATTTTTAAGTAATATATCTTTTATTGTTAGTGTAGTGATGGGTGTAGAGTCACCCTTATTGCCCAATTCCACCAATGTCTGTACCAGGGCCATTAGTACATCATTGTTGGACATTATTTGAGATTTGATGTCTACTGAAGGTAAGACATCATTGCTGGCAGCCTGGGAACCAGGCTTGCTATATACAGATTTATTTACATTACTATTTACAATTTTATATACAGGTTTAATATTTACAGGTTTATTTACATTTTGAAGTGTGTGTTTTGGCATTGGCAGTGGGGGAAATTCAGTATTTTCAGTTAACTTAGTCAAGGCAACACTTGCATAAGTAATTTTAGATTTCTTTTCAGTAATTTTTTTAATCTTTATTGGACATATTTTTGATATTGCTAGATGAGGACCGCTACAATTGATGCAGCAGATCTCGTTTGGCTTATCACAATCTTTATACAAATGCTCCCCTGAGCAGATCGAACATCGTTGCTTGCCATTACAAATTTTAGCTGAGTGGTTAAATTTAAAGCATTTAAAGCATTGCTGCAATGGTGGGACATAATCAAAGACTCTGTACGCAAACAAGTCATAATGCACATTAAAGGGTAATACATTTGATAAAAAAGTAATGCTAACTGTTTGTAGTGGTACACGCTCTTGACCCACTTTTTTAGTGAATCTTCTGATAGCAATGATTTCATAAATCGAAGATAGCTTTGTGTAGAGTTCCTTGTTCGAAATATTACCTGGTACAAATCTAATTATGCCTGTTTTTTCTATTTGTGCCGCAGGAATATATGCTTTTATTTCATATTTCTCCATAAAAGTTGCATTATTTATAAAATTGTTCGCCGTATTATATTGCTTGAATGTAACTGCAATTTTATTAGCATTTACACGCTGAATTGCCACCACACCCTTTACTTCATTATTGAAAATATGATTTAAATAAATGGGACTTTTATTGCCCAATCTGTCCTTTGTATTTTTACTTTCCACAAACACTTTAAATTCAGTATTGGAGGAGTTCTCCGGGTAGAGTCTTTTATAATTTGGTTTTAAATAAGGTAAATACATGGAGTCAATACGCTCACCGCCGCCGCTACCAGAGTCCAAACCGCTGGAGGTGCCTCCGTCCTGAGGCCGAGGACGTTTGTTTGAGACGGGCGGGTTATCCCCGCCCCCCTCGTTTCCATCCATTTTCTAGGTAAACTTATACTACCAGTGTAGTTTTAGAGTACTTTTGGAAACTTTAATTTAAGAAAACTAGGGGAAAATCTTTTATATAAAAATTTGAGACCCGCGCTTTTCAAGTTCCCGCCAAGAATCCCCATCGATATTGACAGATGTTGGTTGAGTTGCCAGTTGACACTTACTTGTAAAATAGACTTTGATAGCGCGACACGGAATAATGTTGGGCTTGATCTGGTTTTGATGTAATTGATAAATACCCAGGCAATCGTTATCCGAAATTGTGTTGGAATGACTTGAATGAAAATGAAAAGACTGGAATGACATGGAGCGAGGTGAAGCGTGAAGCTCAAGATCGATCGCGATGGAGGACATATGTGAACGCCCTCTGCCCCATCTAGGGCTTATAGGACATTAAGTCAAGTAAAAAGTAAGTCAATCGTTATCCGAAATTGTGTTTGCGATCCGCGATTGGTCCTGTGTGTCGCCCGTGCTTTTGTTTGTGTATGTATTTCGCGCGCAGCGAAGTATTATTGTCGGAAACGTGTCTATATGTCTGACTGGAATCCCGAAGCAGACCACGACAGTTATCCCAAATTTATTAAATATATTTTCTCCCTATAACCTCCGACCTGGCACGGGATTGAACGAGACCAGACCACCACGAGGACAAATGTAAGTTGTGCATGCTTGTGTCTCTTTCCACCTATACGGGGATCGGTATCCCAAAGAACAGACCCCTAGTTACCGCTGCCGCGTATCGTGGTTTCGCGGGTATGGACCTTGTAGCAGGAGTTCCAGCATTGCTCATGGGCCTCAGTGCTGCCTCCTGGTTTGGGATCCAAAGGCCTGTATTAAAAAAAAAACTATATCGTTTGTGCAAATAAAGAGTGACATAAAACAAATATAAATTAATGGCGGCTCCTAGGAACCTGTAAGTGAAAATTATGCGAAACCACGAAACATTCTGAAGTGTGTTAAATAAATAAATTGTTATTAATTTTGAGGATTGTTGATCGCTTTTTGTTTTACCCCTGTCAGAAAAAAAGATGGATTATGTAAGTTTTATAGAGTAACGAACGACGAAGAAATAAATTAGTTCAACAGTTCTGTTGACGTAAGTAACGCTATATAACTTTGTAATACAATGCCGCACAAATTAAAGATGGGTACACCATTAATTTATATTATATTTATATCTATTAATTTCAAAACCAATACAATGATCAAAAATAGAACCGAATCATCCATTTATATCGCTGAAACTGCCATCATCCCAATTAAGGTACCGCGCCATCTTGGTTTCCCATATCGCATTTCAATATTTTCATTTATTTTTCAGAACTAGCTTTGCCCGTGACTTTGTCTGCGTAGCATTATTATATGCGAATAGCTCAAATTTTTAAACCGTGTTATGATGTGGTTAGCTTGAGGACTGCCTTACTTTGTATTCGCCATAAAACTTCTGTTTGGAAATTACCCGAAAGGACCCCTTTTTCCACACTCTTAAGGATGATTTTCGGGATAAAACTAGCCTATATCCTTGTCAGGGTTTCAAACTATCTCCATTACTAAATTTCATGTTAATCGGTTCAGCAGTTTAACCATGCAAATCAAACAGACAGACGTTACTTAAGCCTTTATAATATTAAGTATGGATTGATACTGTTTCGTCCCGATTTTTAATATTTTGTTGCAACACTATATCAGTTGGCTGTCATTTGATTTTGACAGCTTTTGATTGACAGCTGACACTTGACAAGAGTCGAAAACGAAAATTTGAACCGAACACACGGAGAAATCGGGCTTTCTTGGAATTGTATGCTGATCGAGATATTATTAGCCGACCGTGATTTGTAATTGCGCTCGCCTTGCGCGATCGGTATTGTGGGGCGCCCGCGCAGTCGGATTTGTGTATATTTCGCGCAGTGAAGTGCTTTTGACGGGAACGTGCTGCCTGGTGGACGCCGGCCGGAGCCTCCGGTCCAGACAGCCTTTGGTTATCCCTCATCTTCCTTTAATATATATGGTTTCCTCTCCCTATACAACGCACGGCACGGGATTGAACGAGGAGCAGAAGATCAACACTGAATCTCAGGTAAGAGCGACCAAATGGTGCCACCTTACACCCGCAGTAGGAACCAGTATATCTCCCAATACTGAACGAACCCCCTAACTTTCCACTGCTGCGTTACGGCAGTTTCGTGGGTACGGTTCTGATTGGATCCAGGAGTGGCACGCTGCTAATGGGCCCCGGCGTGAGCTCCTGGCTTGGGATCCGCAGAACTGTATTTAACAGAAACCTTTATTACAAAGCTTATAATCGTTCGGACGCTAAGACATTGTTGTATAACACGGTAAACTTAACTGTGCACCTCGCTAGAATGCGACAACACTCCCGCCTACCTGCGCGAACGCCCCTGTTTCGCCTCGTGCGCTAATAGCGAGAGTCGAGCTGTAAACCTGTTGCAGATGACCATTAAATCGGTATCCGAATTAATCGTATTCCGATAACCGCTAACTGCCTGAACCTACATAACCTGACGTACATAACCTGGCTCCTGTTCGGATAGAGCTGGAAACGGCTAGTGGAAAACGATGTGTGTGTGTGAGGCCTGAGTTGGTATTGTTGACTTGTACCTGTCGTCCCATTAATATTCCCCGAATCTTTTATTCCTGTCCGGTCCGGCAGAAATGAAATACGCCAATATTTCGGCAGTCATATTTCAGTCCCATTATGAAAGTGGTCAACCAAATTTTTATTAATCAGGCAAACATAGACTACTACTCAACTGATACCTTCTCGCTTTCACAAGGTTCCCGTGGCCTTCAATAAGTCAACCAGGCTGCTTCCTAGTGGAAATAAAAACAAAAAACCCGACTGCTAAAAATAATTAGGTAACTAAAAAGATAAAAGTACTTACTAGGTATCATTTATTAAATTCTGTGAAGTAATTTAGAATGAACCATAATAATTATATTGTTTTCGAGACATATTTATTCAAGGAAATAATAAAATATTATATTAAAATAAGATATTTACTATTGTAAGGTGCTGCAAGCTGCGGACAAACAAAATATAAAGAAAGCCTACCAAAACTTTGTTTGCAAAAGTTTTTTGATTACATAATTATTTGTTTTAAATCATACTTTGAGTTTTATTAATGAAAGAGTTCTCCAAATAAGTTATAACCACACGGTTATGTGGTAATTATTTATAAATATTATGGTTTAGTCAATTAAAAAAAATGTGATTATTTCACATTTTATTTTGCTATCAAAGTTACGCGTATCTTGCATTTGTGCCAAAATAGTAACATAAAAGTGTTTCGATATACGCATGTTGGGTTTAGTCAATAGTACGGACGTCAAAACAAATCACAAGCACGCCATCTGGCGACAAAACAAGAACAACTACGCATTGGCGCGCTTTCTCTAACCACTTGTGTGGAAGGGACAACAGAATATAGCAGTTGAGTACTGACCGCTTTAGAGCTAACACGTCGTAGAATCAGTGTCGATCCCTAATATTAGTAAGCAAGATTGTAACTGTGACTATTTAAAATAAACCCAGTGTATCGAATAATTTCTGTGATTTCATTTGCACGATTGTACCCACCGACCTGCCCACACACGATGTCTTAACCTAAAGGAATAAATACATCCTGACTTCCCGATGGTTGGCATCTATCGGCCAGCCTTGATGCCATACGTATATATTTTTGGAATGGTCTATGTAGTAGCTTTCATTTGATGCCCATATGAAAAAATTGTATCGCCCTCTTTTTGGGGGGGGGGGCGGGGGGCGACATATTTAAATATTATAAGCCTATATAATATGTCACTCCCACAATTAAGTCGAATCCAACGACTCCTCATATGTCATAAGTAGAGCGTGCCAAAGAAATGGACATCATACATACGCTCGAATAACCTAACCCTCCGTCGGCAGTCGGGTAAATAGATCATTTTGCCAACGTGGTACTAGTAACTTCTAAATCTTTATATTATGTACCTATATCACTAAAATTACAACTAGAGTTCACTAGATAGTTAATTCATAGATTCGTTTAGGTAAATTCAATGTAAATTAAGAAATACTGTGCGTTGTGTTGCACACATTATGTGAACTAACCTAACTCTTTTTGTTTCAACAAAAATCAGTATCAATGTACACAGTTCCGATTTGTATACGATGTTATTCAGTTCCACACCCGGCTCGCTAATGAACTTACTAACAGTCGAACCTTGTGATCGATTTTTTGTCACAATCCGAAATCCTGTTGTCCTGTATTTTTTACACCTAGTCCATAGTTGCAGTTGGTATGAGGCCTGAGGCTTAGGGGAGGCGCATTTTTAGTCCCTCTATAGAGGATTCGGGATCTGCGCTAAGAGGCGTTAAACAGAGGGCGAGAATAGAGGGCGTTCCTGGGAGGACTTTAAGAGGTCGCGGGGCCACTTCTACGTGCTGGTGGTATGCTGGAAAAAGGAGCGTTGGGAGACCTTCCCTCAAGGAGTACTGATGGCTTGGTGAGGTCTGTGGGAGACGCAGAATGCTAGAACCACAGGACTGATTATTTATTTAAATTATTTTGTTTATGCTTGCACTGGAATGCCTTGCAGCAATTTACACCAATGGAGCATAAACGTGAACAAAGTATAAGTCCAGGTTTCTTCACCAAGAATCACACACCATAGGACCATTTGATATGGCAACACTTCGGGGAGGCCCATGTCCAGTAGTGTACGTCTTTTCTCTGAAACGATTTTGAGGCAGAACATGACCTGTTCATGCAAGATTTTAGCAAAAAGAAATCTGTACTGCTTTGTGAATATTAATATATTTTGTAAACCTTTATATTTTTAATTCGCCATCTTTGTAAAGCCTTAAGCTGGGAACAAATTATCGGACGCGGCTGACGGACGCACCTTACAACCACGACTTATCTTAGTATCTGGGTAATGAATGTACAATAAATTGTGTTAACTATCGGACGTAAGTCGCGGACGTAACCTTGGGCGTTCGGAGTTCCGATAGACCGATTAGTCGAAAACGTCCGCGGATGGTGTGCACGGGGTGCGGTACTCGTCCCTGGCGTCAGAACAACTCAGACTACGCGAAACCTCGCACATGCGTGCAAGGTAATAATAAAAATGGAAGGAAAAGTTACCGAGTGTGCTGCTAATTACAGAAAATCATACTCACCTTCACAACAATACTGAGCACACATAACATCAGTCGCCACTGTCAGTCGCGTTCGTCAGCCGCGTCCGATAATTTGTTCCCAGCTTAAGTCGGGCGGTTTTTACATCGCCCGGACGAAATTTAATCTACCTTTTAGCATGCAAATATCCGTAATATTACTTGAAGCGGTTTTAAGAAAGACATAAATGGCATAATTTAGAGGTTTTGCAGTGTTTTTCCTTGGTAATGGCCGCCTGTGGTTTATCTAACGACACCTTGTATTCACCAACTTAATCATTTTATAAGTTAATGAGTATCATTTCGTATTTTCTTTTGTGCTTTTATTTTCGTACTTTACCGTAGAAACATTTGCGGATGAACTTTTTCGGCTTTATTTTTCTTTTAGAACCAATTTTTTTTAACCGACTTCCCAAAAAGGAGGAGGTTCTATGTTCGACTTCAAGTTTGTTTTTTTTTTTTTGTGTATGTTTACCGATTACTCCGTCAATTATGGACCGATTTTGAAATTTCTTTTTTTGTTTGTATGAGTATGTTCCGAAATTGGTCCCATTTTAATTTGGTGAAGATCTGATGAAGAACTTTGGAGATATACAACAGAACTCTTCAATAAATAACGGCAAATTTCTCGGGATTTCTGCAATCGCATTTCTGTTTATTGTTTATACCATTTCATAACATAACATCACGCCAGTACGCTCTTAAGGGGTACGCAGATCTCTCATTTCACCGGATATGTTCAAGTTTCATGAAATCTATTTTGGCATTAAAGTTACCTTACTAACTTGCCTATTAGGTACGTACAACTAAAAAGTGAAAAATAAAAAAACTTTTTGCAAAAAAATACTACCGACTTCCAAATACTAAACTACAAAGTGAAAAATAACTTAATTTTTTGAAGTCGGTGTCCATAACGCAAGAAAATGGTACCTACGAAAGACACCGACTTCAAAAAATTAAGTTATTTTTCACTTTGTAGTTTAGTATTTGGAAGTCGGTAGTATTTTTTTGCAAAAAGTTTTTTTTTCTATTCATGATTTTTTGATTCATGCGAATACATTAATAACGTATTTCAAGTAAGCGAAAACCAAATTGTCAATCGATTATCTTAAAGCATTTTCCAGACCACCATCAAAGAAAAAAACCCGAATTCTGCACCGTGCTGTGCAAGTTCATCTCGAATTAAATAATTCTGATTATAATTATAATTCTACTACTGAAGCCATGCATTCATTCATAGTGTGCACTAGTCACTTCTAGAAAACCTAGGCTTAAGTTAGACGCCGCGGCGGGTTCGCGGTGAGTGCTAGCGCGTGCACGAGTTCCTGCCATAAGCGGCACAGGAGGACACCGTGGAGTTTTAGTGGGTTAGAGTCCCACATAACTGTGCAGTATGCATGAGCAGTACTAAACGCTAAAACAATTAAAAAGGCCTAAGTTAGACGATGCGAATTGTTAAGACGTCGCCAGCCGCCAACGACCTTGAGGAAAGAAGACGCGCACTCAAATCACATCCGCGTGAATTATATTCAGTATTTTTTTGTACTTACTTTATTATTCCATGACTTTAAAAACAAAGCTTCGGATCATAATTTAATTAAATTGTCTTTAAAATGGTGAAAATTTCATTAAAATACACCCGGCGGTTTTACAAATTAATTATACTGTTACACGACTAAAACACAAAATTTTCATAGATCAAATTATTAAAAAAATGTTTTATGTAACATATATTTTTCCTAAAATTACGACCAGCCGTTTAAACGTGATTCTCATTTAGGGATATCTGCGCCTTAATGGCGAATGTGGATTATATTTACTACGTAACAATATTCAAGTTCTTCATTCCACAAGTAACCGTACGAATACCGCGCGGAAATCGCGCGAGTGCCACAAAAACTACAACGCATAATAATATGAATGCCACCTCACTTCGACTGCTCTAGACTGTATAAATATGCGCGACGTGTATTTGTTTATTGTGAGTTGTTACTGTGCTAATTTAAAAATTTGTTGCCAAATAATAAGAGACTATTTTGCTGTAGCCACGTGGATTCCGGAGAGGTACCAATACAGGTTAACCGCGCGGCGACGCGTTGGGTTGGCGCGAACAAATTCGTCTCATAAAACCGCGCCCTTATACATTGCTTAGAACAAACTGAATGTCAACAGAGAAAGCACAGTTCCCTGAAGTATAAGTTATTTTTTATGAAAAAATACAGCGGCGACGCTATTTGCAAACTTTGCAGCGAGATAAACACACTCGCACTGTTTACTTTAAAATTAAACTATTCTGAAATTCTAGAAGACTTTCTTTGTGCTATAAGGCACGCTACTTCAAACCTAAGTTTTTTCGATTTTAGGATCATGTGAGGACGATTTAATACGAAAGAGATTGGATTCTCTATTTCAGTCGTGTTTATTGGCCGTAATCTAGGAATGAAAAAAATACAGTGTATCGGTTTATGATCCTAGCTTAGGTCGATATAGATAAGATTAGAAGTTACTCTGCTTACAGACTGAAATACGAAGGTCCTTTGAAAGCGGCTGTCCTAATAGAACTTGATTACATTCTGAGAGATTTATATATAAAGGTTTAATGGATCGAATACATCTCGCAAATGTCAATTAAGACGAATTTGTACTTAACGACAGTATTTATGAAGTATTTCCAAGTGTAAAGGGTCCGAGAACAGAATAAAGAACATGAGGAGTCGTAGCCAAGGAATTCGAAACGTTTATTTGTTTTAGTCTACACAAGAGGCTTGTTCAGCTACTTCATATTCGTCTGATATTTAGTGAAAGTCCTATTGTTAACTTGGTAATCAACTTCAGAAGAGTTGAGTGTCTATTTAATGAGGTCAGTGACATTTACCTTCTATACGTACACTTGGACTGTTTCCATTACATTCATCTCTGCATTTTTCAGTCGTCTCTAAACGAAACGACCAGCTATAAAATATGATAATATTCTTGAACTATTCCAACATTTCGTATGCGCCATTAAAATTCCAAGCACTTCATAGTTCGTTAGTCTTTCAAACAATCGAATTATATTTTCTGAACGACTCAAGTTCAAAGTCCTCGAAGTTTAAAGTTCTATGTCAAAGTCCGATTAATCGACGGATCCTAAGGCTTAATCGAGGATTCAAACTGGATAATAATTGATAGAAGGGTCTACCATATTCCTTTACATCTCTTCATTCGGAGTTTGTGCCGAAGTGAGGTTATTGTACTCGAGCTTCAGGGAATCCGTTTATTGTTTTATGTAGATACTTAGATTGAATCAGACTAAAATTATCTTGAGGGAACATCGACATATTGTGATAACATATATGGGACATGAATAACTTTCTTTATTTTTCTGTACACAGTCCACTTTGCTTACTGATGATTGTGTAATAAGATAGTTAGGTGTACTTTCCGAACTACAATAAAAGACTTTCGCGAAAAGCAGCTCACATAAAATTAGGTACGTAACAGCTTCAATAAAAACGACAGAATATCCAAAGATAACGCTGCTCTTAACCCGCTAGTTTATTACGCTGCCAAGATTCACAAAAGAAAACAACTACATAAACCCAATAAATAATAGAAAATAACAAAAACGAATCTCTCTAGCGATTACAATCAGCACGCTCGAACTGTAACATAAACAACGGCAGTAAATCATACATTCATTCACGAACGGGATCGGACTTGATTCGTTCATTCGGACAATGTACGAATTGGTGGCGGGTCGGTGGTCGTTAAACAAGTCACCAGGGACGATTCAAATATTTCACTGAACATCATTTGAATCGTTAATATATTCTGAAATTGTGAAAAGAGATAAAATAAGTAGGTACTACTTAATTTTGTTGAAATTGGTATTTGTATGAATGATTAATCACCTACGTATCAGTTGCTGTTGTGACAGTAATCGTTTATTTTTTACCCCTGGCGGAAAAAAGGGTTTTATAAGTTTGACGTGTGTACCTGTGAGTTTGTGTATATCTACATTTGTGTAACTGTCTCCTAAACGGATCAATCAATTTTGATTTCGTTCTTTTTTGTTTCAAAGTTTTAAAGGTGACTTTAATTACAGTGTTCTTAGCTATGTTTGATGAAAATTGGTTCAGCTGTTCAAAAGTTATGGGCGCTTTACTGTTTGAGTCGGGGTGTTTTGGCAAGATATCGTGTCATAATTACGTGTTCAATAGATTGTCGATCAAAGCGCGTCTACTACTAGATAAATTATATGGCATGAAATAAAAAAAATGTGTACCCGTGTGTGATACCCCCGTATTTAATTTTTATTTTATTTTAATTGGTAATCAGCTCGTGGCTAAATAATAACAGCCGCACGGGTCGATCTTCAAGGTTAAGCAACGCTTGACGAGGTCGGGCCGTGGATGGGTGACCATTTCAACATACCGAGTTTCCTCCGTGCCTCGGAAAGCACGTTAAGCCGTTGGTCCCGGCGGTCATTTGAAGATCTTTGACAGTCGTTACGAGTAGTCAGAAGCTTGAGATCTGAAACCAGTCTAACCAAGGGGTACCGCTGTTACCCAGTTACTGGGTTGTGGAGGTCAGATAGGCAGTCGCTCCATGTAAAAGACTGGTACTCAGCTGAATCCGGTTAGACTGGAAGCCGACCCCAATATAGTTGGGAAAAGGCTAGGCAGATGATGATGAATCAGCTTTTGTATGATAATCAAGGTCAAAAAGCATGTTAAAAGGCCTAGACAAACAACGAGTATGTGATATGCGCTAACGAAAAGTCACGAGACCAATCCTTTGTAATTTTGGACATACATTTATCGCTGATAGACCCTAACTTTGTCTAAAGTCCAAGGCAGGCTATTCCTTACAGGTTATAGGCAAATATCATAAACTAAAATCAGTCGCATAATTTTTCAGTTATTGCTATAGGCATAAACTACATACCATCACCTGCTCCTTACCACGGGCACCCAACGCGAAGAAAGAAAGTTTAGTTCAAATAAATTGCACTAGATGGCGTGATGAGCTAAGATTTGTCATTGAGTTTTGTGAAATATTAAGGTTTTCTAGAGCCGATCATAAAAAAATCTTGTTTAATTAACTCTCTTAAGCACGCAATTAAGGTATATTGTGCTCTTAATTCACATTCAAAGATTATTTAAAATTGATTCCAATAGATCCCGCGGTTTTGAATTTCTGAGGCATTTCTAATACTCTTTTTGTTACAATGAAACTGTAAAAACGTGCAAAAAAATACAAAAAAAAATCGTCACTGTATTAAAAAAAAAGCAATCACGAACCGAGTAAAACCTTTTACTTGCAAGTCGCTGCAAGCACGCATCTATATAAGTGGAAGCGGACGGAAAGCGATCGATGTTCTTAGAAAAATAATCAGTTTAATCAGACGAAAACGGCTAGTTACGTCGGCACGGTTTCTTTGTATGGAATGAGGCACCTGAATGCTAGTATTATATTACCTGTGTCCTTCCTTACACACTCCTCATTTTTTCAACTCCCGAAAAAAGGCTCTCAATTCCACACAGACTGTCAGTCACATCCATCGTGGCAGGTGTCACATTTCACAAAAGCCTCGATGCCGAACAACGCGGCAATTAAAACACTTGGTGCGACACTGCGCGAGTTTCCCCAAGTCGTTTTTAATATTATCCCGAACGAGCCTATCAAAGTAGGTAATCCTTATACATGTTACAGTGAAAGCCCATTCTTAGTGAGAACGCGTTTTTACTAGTCGGAACTGAAGTTTACTAACAACATTTACAAAACGGCTAAATAAAAGAAAAATCCGTTTTTACATAATGATATAGTAATTTTGACTCGATATCATGCGAAAAAATCATCAATTCAGAGAGTAAATCCGGTTAACTTAAGAACGGCTGAAGCAATTTTCATCAAACATAGGTTAGGCTAAGAACACTATAAAATCACCTTTCAAAAAAACAATTCAAAATCCCTTCATCCCTTTAGGAGCTATGATGCCACAGACAGATACACCCCACTTTTTCCATCGGGGGTTAAAAAGTACTTCGACTTTTTGGTTACATAATTTCATCCTTTAATTTTGATCGTACCGTAGACTAAAAATTACATATTTCGCCAGAAGTCATAGCAAACATCATAAACTACCAAAATCCTTAGGTTTTAAATAAAATTAATTTCTGACGGCCAATAAATTCTAGTTTTAAAAAGGCATCCAGTATAAACTAGTTTTAACTAGTCAAAACGCTTTCTAACTAAAAACGGTTTACACTGTAACATACATACTACATAAGGAAACGCTTATCTTGAACAACTTCGAGCGAAGACTTTTCTTGTGATCTAATTTTTTTTGTTGTTCTTTTTATACATATCTGAAGATAAGAGGTAAATTAAGGAAGTAAGCGAGCTTGGACGCTACATAATGAAAAGGTTGTGGACCAACTCTTGAGATTGATATTATTATGAGTACATAATATTCCTTCAAATGAAACTGTAAAGATTTCTTGTCTTAAAATGGTTTCTTTTTTTACAATTATTATGAGGTACCTAATGTGAAAAAAGCAGCTCTTTTTGTATATTTTTATTTGACTATGAGTCCACTCTTGAACTCAGTCTCGCCTGAGTGATGAATGGAGCTCATAATATTCACAGCATTATCTTTAATAGTCGGTGCAGCTTAAATACTCATAAAACCAATTTACTTAACCTTTATGAATGAGTAATTACGAGGATAATCAATATTCCATAGCTCGAAGCACACACACACACACCCATGACTCCTAAAGCAGGACAATACATTGAATATAACATAATTTATAAGCGACACGAAATCATAATTAATTCCTAATTTCAGTTACATATTAGATTATTTGTTTATCAGTTCTATTAATTTGATACGCAATTAACATTATCACTATCCGCCTTTTATTGTTCCCACTGCTGGGACACAGACGAGTGTAAGAGAAGGAATGGGCCTTAATCCACCACGCGGTTGGTAGATGTCACATGTCTTCGAATTTTTGGTTCTAAGACATGCCGGTTTCCTCATGATTTTTTCCTTCATCGTTTTAGAGCAGTGGTGATGAAATAATTTAGGTACACAAAGTTATTAGCATGCTCAATGTACAATATGAAATACATAGCTGACGCCCGCGCTTACGCCCGCGTGAAAAGTGTTTTATAATTCCAAGGGATCGTTATACCTAGTTTATCAGGATAAAAAGCATTTGTGCTATTCTACATTTTTGCTAAAATTCATCTAGATCCGCCTTACTGGCTTGAATGAGTACCTAACAAACATCTATCCACCCATTCACAACACAACAGCGATAGGTACCTGTAGGTATCTCTGTTTTGTGATGTAATCAAATATGAAATTAAATATTGATTCGTAAATCAATTCCGTTCGGAGTGTTGCTGTTCCAAAGATTAAAGCAGTGCGGATAAGAAACAGACAAAGTTCTTTATTAATTTTATAAACAAGTGAGCGTCTTGTAAACTCCTTGTTTTTCACCGTAGATAGAAATATTAAAGTAAAATACTTTGACAAACTATTAAACACCGACTTCGGAAAAGAAAGTTATTTTTCACTTTGAAGTGTTTTGTTTTGGAAGTCGGTTTGTTTTTTTTGTTAAAAAGTTTTTTATTTTTCTCTTTTTAGTTTTGGTAGGTACCTCCAATTAATATGAAAATCATTTATAGCCAAAGTACAACTTATGACAATTCCAATAAGCCCAAACACGACTAGGATACATTGTTTTATTTCGGGTTTCCAGTGGCCATTGTGGTCTTCCTCATCAGTTTTACTTCACTAAATGATACTTTCTGAGTGCAAATGATTGCATTATTGATGAAAATACCAAAATCGCTACATGTATGCCTATAATATTTGAGGTGTTCCTTCGTTTTCTCTAGGTGTTATAGCGGTTTGAGAAACCTATTCATCCTTGTGTCTATCATGAAAAGTGGACTGTATTTGAAGGGTTCTGGCAATAGTGCGTTGAAAATAAGCGGGAAAATATTCACGGATCAATTCGGGCGATCTAGTATGGAAATGAGGGAAGTAGTACGCCTTACCTTGTAGTGGTCGATGCCAGCCCACGTGTGGCAGCGAGCTGGTGTTCTTCTACTCCAAACTGGCGACCTTCAGGATCCACACACTTCACACAATTGTTTTATATCCGCGAGGCGGGTTAATAGACACGGTTCACAAGGTTCTCTGCAATCTAACTAATTAGATGCATCAGTCTCCAGCCAGTTGGCTTGGAAAGCTGGCGGTTGAGATACGAGGCCCGTTCACGTTGAAGTTTCGGTTCGTTCTGGCGACCTGTCATTAAGGCGTACATAAAGGGAAAAGGAATGAGGAAGGAACGAGATAATTAAGATATCGATCGCCCGCGAAATCTCAAATGCGTTTGTCTATGTGTTTTCGGTCATTGATTTATGACATTTACAAGAGATGGCGCTACCATTTTCCCGGCCTTAAAGGGTCACCTTTAATGAAAATTAAACTTAGCCCTATGAGGTGTACTACCGTATACCTATTCAGCAATACGGACTAAGATGCGGATTTTTATATTTCAATTATTAAGATTTAAGATAAATACTGCGAGTTGCATAATACATTAAGTTGCATACCTATAGTTAAATCTTAATAGAAAATTATGTTGCGTCGCTAACTAACTAAAACTAAGAGACCTAACTATCAAGCCAGGCCTTATTGAGTCGGTAACGGACACAGACGCACAACAGGGCGCACATAGCTACCCTTTGCGGTTTTCACAGTAACAACACGGGTTGTACCGTCCTTGGAGGTATGCAATTTATCAATAATGCCTAACGGCCATGAAAGGGGCGGCGAGTTATCAGTAATGATAACTACAATAGTACCCTCTTGTATAGAAGGTGCAGGACTATTCCATTTGGATCTAGCCTGCTCTATCAGCTTAGTAACCCGATTGGCAACAAAAGTTTGCCAGCGGTGCGGTGAGGAATTTATCCAGGCGAGCACTACTTTAGAGTCAGTAAACGCGTATACCTTATGGATGCGGTAGTGGGGCGATATTGTGTCTTGTACCTTGCGAAGCAACTTAGACAACAGTAGGGCCGCGCACAACTCTAGTCTAGCCACCGAAATGGTTTTCACAGGTGAGACTTTAGACTTCGCACTAACTAACTGCACGGAGTAGTTAGAACCATTGTATATTTGCATGTATACGACTCCACCGTAAGCACGCTCGCTGGCGTCAGCGAAACCTACTAAATTCATGGTGCATCCGTCGACCAACCCCAGATGACGCGGGATAATAATTTCATTAAGCGTAGAAAGCTCAGTACAAAACTGCTTCCAAGCGGTGACTATATGTTCAGGTGGTGTGTCGTCCCAGTCACACTTTGCTAGCCAAAGTTCCTTAATTAAAAGCTTAGCGTACAGAATAGTGGGGGCGACAAAACCCATTAAGTCCCATAGCCGAGCCACTGTGGAAAGCATGGTTCGCTTGGTACATTTATCATCTGGTGTGGTGACGTCAAAGCGGAAACTGTCACAAGACTTGTCCCAGCGTAAACCCAGGACCTTATGCGGTATAGACTTCTCATACTCGATATCGGGCGAAGCCTTATGAGTATCAGGTATGTGTGCGAGAACCTCTTTTGAGTTACTTGTCCATTTGACAAGGTCGAACTGGCCTCGCTTGAAGAGCTGAATAAGCTCATCACAAAGCGAAATTGCTTGCGGTATGGACATGACACTACAGGCAATGTCATCCATATATAGGGCGGAAGAAGCAGCAGCAGACGCTGCAGGGAAATTATCGCCTTCATCAGCGACTAACTGGCGGACTACACGTAACGCGTGATATGGACTAGACTTAAATCCGAAGCAAACACGATTAAATTGGTAGACCATTATAGGTTCATGTTTACTGAATCTGTAAAAGATGCGTTGAAATCTACGGTCCGATTCACGAACGCCGACATTGAGAAACATTTGGCGGCAATCAGCAGACAGGGCTATTTGAAAGAGACGAAAACGAATTATAATATTAAATAAATCACCCTGTAGATTAGGGCCTGCATGTAGAATGTCATTGATTGACTGTCCCGATGTAGTTTGACTACTAGCGTCTAAAACTACGCGAAGTTTAGTGGAAGTCTTATCTTCGCGAACGACACCGTGATGCGGAATGTAATATGTCAGATTAGAAACGTTGTCATCTTTTAAAACCGGACTCAAATATCCCTTGTTAATGTAGTCCCGCATGACGTCATTGTAAGCGCTGCGTAACCCTAAGGACGCATCAAGTTTGCGCTCCAAACAATGAAAACGCCTAAGTGCGGCAGCGTATGAGTCGCCTAGCGAATAAGGGTCGTCGCAAAATGGCAGCGACACAATATATCTACCACTGTCATCGCGAACAGTGGTAGCGCGAAAATGTTCTTCGCACTCGAGATCCTTAAGGCTCTGCGAGGGCGAGGCGGAAATTTCTTCAAGCTCCCAGAATCGCTTGAGAAGCAAATCTAAACTGGGATCTTGAAGAACAGAACAACATGAAGTTGTACTCGTACAGTGTGAAGTATGTGCCGTAGGTACGGAACCCATAACCACATACCCCAACACAGTTTCAATAGCGGGAGGTATATTATATTGCTCGCTATGCACTATGTTAGGCAAAAGCAAGCGCGGGAATATAGCAGCACCAATCAAAACATCGATACCGCTCGGCTCCGCAAACTTCGAGTCTGCGAGCGGTAATGTTTTGAGATGTGTAAATTTAGAGACATCGACGAGAGCGGTCGGCAATGTCTCCGTAATACGTTCAACAATAAGCGAAGAAACGTTAAAATTAATATCATTACTAAAACGAGAATATAATTTAATATCTACGGAACCTTTAACTGGTTTTTCCGACCCACCGATTCCTTTAACTATTAAATTAGAAGTATGAAAGTTCTTCCAAAGTCCTAGACGCTTAAAACATTCAGAAGTAATAAAATTACTTTGAGATGCGCTATCTAGTAAACAACGTATTATGTGCGGCTTATCATTTACATCGTAAATTACGACTTGAGCAGTAGCGAGCAGAACGGTTGTATACGCCGTACATTGCGGGCTATCTCTCGCCGACGGCGACGCCGCAACGCACCGAGCGTCAATCGAACGCGATCGAGCGGCGCCAGCGACAGAGGTCGTACACAACGATACCTCAGACTGTGAGGTAATAGAAGGTACTGTCGGCATAAGCGTTGGGACCGGATTCGGCTGTGACGTCACTACAGTTGATAATTGCGGGTTTTTATTAAAATGTAACAATGTATGATGACGTTGATTACATGTGCGACACTTTAATTTAGAAGAACAGTTAACCGTTTTATGTTTAATACTCAAACAATTGACACAAGCATTGTTGTCTTTCACCCATTTGAAACGAGTGTCGGAGTCAAATTATCAAAAGCGGGACATTTATATAAGTGTTCATGGATATATGCTTCGCACAGACACTTGTTTGAATTATTTAACTCAGAGCAAGCTACATAGGATTGTGGATTAGGAGCGGTCATTTTATTATTAAAACTACGCGATTTATTAGACTTATGTGAATTGTCTGAACTATTAGGCTTATTATTGTTAGCTAAGGGTGGTTGGGTATTACGGAATATCCGACACTGATCATTGATGAAGCTGACAAAACTATCTAGAGTGGGAATCTTACGATTACGTTCTGTCATCTCGAAAGCGCGAATAGTTTCAGTGTCAAACATTTTTATTGCGAGGTGCAATAAAATGAAATCCAGAAGGTCAACTAATTTTAGATTCTTTAGGGAATTAATTGCGGTGATGAACTTGTCCACAAATAGCTGGTAATTCGAAACAGACGCGGGACCGGACAATTTAAGATTTAAAGCTTGATCCAAATAGGTAGACGCGAGGACACGAATATCCTGGTACCTATCGAGGAGTGCCTGGAATATGACTTGGTAATTCTCAGCACACGGTGTGACTCCCGCGATCACAGACTGTGCCTTCGGCGACAGCTTACCTATTAAATAGTACAACCTGTCTGCATCCGTCAGCGACTTATTGTCATGAACTGTAGATTTAAAACTTGCATAAAATAATGGCCAGTTTCGTATATCACCGTCGAACGACATGAGTTCGATTGGCGGCAACCTTGGTCTACATGTTGCGGAATCACTCATACTGTGCCTCCCGGACGGCTTATCTTCCAATTGAGACATCACACGTTTCACGGAACAATACATATCCTCGAATGAGGCGTAGGCTTGATAGCTAGGCTTCGCATCGGGATATACAGCCAGTAACCTAGCATTATAATCATCCAATAATCTATGAAAGTCCGTTCGAATATCATCTACTGTTACACAAGAACTGAGAAAGCCTTCTCTCACCGATTCGGAAGTATTAGCGACTTTAGAACGATCATAAATTGACTGAATACGCTCGAAAAGTATATTACGCTTAGCTTCTAAAATCACTGAACGGTAAGGTTCGTGCTGCTAGCTATTTCGGGTGCTAAATGATAAGTCTGAGCTAAGATTCAGAGTACGTTTATTCCGAAACTTCACGCTAATTAATGCTAATGATGGTAATGAGTGCTACAAGTATGCCGGTCGATCGCGCACTGGCTCGCGTAGCTCACGCTTTCCGCTGGTGCGGCCGCGCGACCTACTTGAGTCAAAACTGCTGATGATGATGTGTTCGATGAGTATCGAACATGCTCCCGAGTGGAGGAAATGGGAAAGATGAGATGAGATGATTACACAATTAAGAGGGTTAGTAACACATAGGTGAACCAGTATTTGTTTATGCTAAATGAAGGTTAATACAATGCTGAATGTTCTTATCCTAAGTGATAGCTAATCTCTATCTAGATCTACCGTAAAGACCGATTGTCTTTTACTGATAGGTGACGTTGATTTGTCTCTTTTGTACCGTAAACTGGACCACCGTTTGGTCCCACAAACACTGGGCCCTTGCTCGGGCACGGGTGATTTACGCGCACTAGCACTAACACTCACACTGCTGGTAGGCGCCGCCCGCGGCGCGGCAGGTTCGCTTGGAGCCTGCGGGTCACGCGCGGGCGCGGGTGAGGCTTGCTTGCCTCGCCACCACAGGAACACCAGGAACGCTACGACGGCGACGACTGCTGCTAGCAATACGTATGATATGGCATAGTGATGTATATCATGCGTAGTTAATGTTCCTTCTTCTAAAGCTGCTTTCTTCATAGCGGTTATCTGATTGCCGAGACTTGTTAGTGTGTTGTTGATCTGTGCATCTTCTGTTGTTGTTTCGAGAAGCGGTAGCGTAATATTGACCAAATGATAGTGCTGTATTGGAGCTATGTTCGCTAATAATAGGTCAGGTTTTAAAGTCAGCTTGTTTTCCTGCTGATATGAATAAAGTGTTATGTCACGGCCCTTAGCTATGCATTCTTTATCGAGTTGAATGAGCCCGGCCTTGCTGACACGGCGCGTTCGGGTTTCATTGTCACATATGATTGTAAATGAATAGGTATCGCATGCGAAATACAAATAAGACGATAGGTCGTGTAATTGTAACCACATATTCTTGCAGGTTTCTTTCTTAGACTGGCAGATACCTATTTGTTCGGTTTGACAGAACTTTTCTTCTAGACCCAGTCGCTTGACTGGACCTCGTAGCTGACAGATATAACTTTCCTCCTGATAGGTGCAGGTTTGAAGATCGTCGTTCTTGACTTCGATATAGGAGTCCCTCATCAGATTAGTTGCTATGTAATCTGTGAGGGGAATAATGCTGATCATGTCCTTTCCCACCTGGAGAGGAACAGGTATTAAGCGGTACAGTTGGAAACTGTCTCTGCTAATGAGTGGCACGGAGATCTCAAACATGAAGTACTCTTTACTCATTCTCGCCTTGATCTTTAGGTGTTTGTAGATTTCATATAAATCGGCCTGGATGTTGTTGATAGGCAAAGTAAGTTCTTTTGATATTTGACCGGAAATGATTTGAAGTTCGTTGCTGAGCTGCTCTGGAGTAAGTAGATGCATGTTAATTTTACTATGATAAATATCCGCTAAGGTGTCGATTAATGTATCTTGGACACGCTTTAAGTTGTGTATCATGTTTGTCGTAGCCATGGCTGCGAGAGTGAATTCTTGTAACATTGATGTACTTTTACCTTGCAATTGTATCTGCTTAGTCGCTTGATCTAAGAGGTTTAGATGTCTATTTATGAGCTTATACTGAGTATCAATAGTCTTCTCAGTTCGTTTCAGAATATTATACTCAGCTTCTACCACTGATGTTTGGTTTTTCCAAAGCTGTAATAGGTGCTTTTCGTTGCTATTTATAATTTCAATATCACGTTGGTATTTATCAGCGAAACTTTGGTCGAGTACTCCAAATAATGTATTGGCTATGGAGCCGACCGCGTTGACAAGGCCGCGTCGGGTTCTTGACCGAGTGCCGAAATGCTGATTTAGCAGCAGCTGATTGTGATATTGGAGCTCGTTGTAATCGTGCTGCACTTGTAATAAAATCATGTTACAATGGCTAGGCTCCTTGATTTGTTCACATGTCTGCTCTAGATATTTAATGAAGATGTCCCCGGCTTTATCACCTTGCCAATAAGGTTGCATGTTGTAGTAGGACACAATTTTCCATTGATCCCGTATTAGATTTAATTTACCTATTGGGTCGTAGTATAAGGATTGATTACCGCTAAATTGGGTAATGTGGTTCGATGCTTCGCTGCTGCTCCAAATGCTGATAAAAAATAATAGTGATAAAACGATGTTGACGAAATTACGATGCTTTCTCGTACTTGCTTTTGTTTCATCCTTTGTGATCTTGGGTTTGGCTTTTTTACTCTGCTCTTCAGCTTCCTTTTCTGCGTCCTCTTGCTCGATTGGTAAGACGGACAATTTGATAATAGGTCGCTTTATTAAACCGTTCTTCGTCTTTAATGTCACAACCCTTACAAACCCGTCCTTCCCTTGGTGTACCTCGACAACTCTCCCCACTAGCCATTTTCCAGAAGGAAAATTATCATCGTGGATGGTCACCATATTTCCGATCTTAATGTTGCTTTTTGGCTTTAGCCACTTGCTACGAACAGATAATTGGCTAAGATATTCAGTTTTCCACCTCCTCCAAAGGTCTTGGAAAATCTTGTTTATTAAGTGCCATCTAGTCCTAGCGTCACTGGCTGTTTCAATAACGGTTAGACCTGCTCTACCGGTTAGGAAGTGCGCGGGTGTTAAGAAATCTAAATCGTCTATGTCTTCAGATATCGGACATAGTGGTCTAGAGTTGAGACCCGCTTCTATTTGCGCTAAAATGGTGCTATATTCTTCATACGTCAATGCTTGGTCCGCTACAACTCGTTTGAGGTGTTGCTTTAGACTTCGTATTGATCGTTCCCATAATCCTCCCGCACTAGGCCAGGAAGGGCAATTCCAGTGCCATTCTATATCCATTTCCGTTATCTCACTATAAAATGAGTCACCGAAAACTTGTTTTAGCTGCTCGTACTCCTCCTGCATTACTTTGTTAGCTCCCACAAAGTTAGTGCCGTTGTCCGAGTACATATGTTTCGGGGCTCCTCGTCGCGCTGACATTCTCCTCAATGCTGCGATAAAGGAAGTGCTGGTCAAGTCCGACACCAATTCTATGTGCACGGCTTTCGTAACCATGCAGACGAACAAAGCCACGTATCCTTTCGTTGTTTTTATTCCACGCCCTTTATTTGCCTTCACAGATATGAAGCCCGTGTAGTCTACACCTGTGTGATAAAACGCTGGAGCTGGGTTGGTGCGGAAATCAGGTAGATCTCCCATAATCTGCTGTAGCTTCCTGGGTGCCTGTTTCCTACAAGTAACACATCTATGAAGTTGCGTTTTGATGGCTCGATTTCCTTTAATTATCCAATACTTTTGTCTAAGAAAGGACATAGTAAGTCGAGCTCCTCCGTGAAATGTGAGCTCATGGGCTTGCGCGATGAGAAGCTCAGTCAGTCGACTGTTGTATGGAATGATGATTGGATGCTTCATTTCTATGCTTATGTTGGCCTGCCTGAGTCTTCCCTTTGCTCTAAGGATCCCGTCCTGATCTAAGTATGGATTAAGGTTGAGTAGCTTGCTATCAGATTTTACTTCCTGGTTTTGCAATAAGCGTTCAATGTCTGTTTTAAATTCAGCGCGCTGTACGTTTTTTATTATTATAAGTTTTGCTGATCTAAGCTCGTGTAAAGTGAGATGCTTTGTTTTCTGTTTACTAACGACAGGTGTCAATGCCCGCCGTACCCAGGCTAAGATGCGTGTTGTTTTTGTAAACGAGCTGTAGCGATGTAATAGATCGTCGACTATGCTGCTATCCATGATAGGATTTTGAACAATGTTTACCTGCCTTTTTATCTCTTCGTTAGTAGTATACTTCGTTTGACCCGTAGGTTTGAAGTGCGATGACGATAAGAAGGTCGGTCCTTGCCACCACAATTCGTGTTCTAGCAATTGTGAGGTCGTCAGGCCTCTACTAGCTGCATCCGCTGGGTTTTCTTTGGTGTTTACATAATGCCAAGTGTTTGGTGGCATAATGCT
Source organism: Orthosia cruda (assembly GCA_964057195.1). Classification (NCBI taxonomy): domain Eukaryota; kingdom Metazoa; phylum Arthropoda; class Insecta; order Lepidoptera; family Noctuidae; genus Orthosia; species Orthosia cruda. Next base: position 3,268,476 of record OZ059847.1, on the reverse strand, counting down.
AGCAATTTTCTTCACCCTGTTCGCTACGAAAGGCTTCCAGCGCTCCGGGGATCCTTGAATCCAGCTAAGGGAAACCTTAGAATCGCTCCAGCCGTATATCTTCACGGCCAAGCTGTTGATGCTTTTGACGATTTTTGACATGATTTCGTAAGTAGTTCGGCCGCACATAATTCTAACCTAGGTAGCGATACAGCCTTGCTAGAGGGCACTAACCGCGTTTTTGCTGCTACTAGCACTACTGATGTAGAGTTATTGGATACGATTCGTGCGTATACTACACAGGCGAAGGCTTGAATTGATGCGTCACAAAACCCATGTAATTCTATGACGTCATGCTCTTTGCTTTGTAACCACCGAGGAATGTGGAACTGATTTAATAGATTTAAATCTCCCTCCAATTTGATCCATTCTTCTTTGGTTTTAATAGAAACTTCGTCGCTCCACTGGACCTCAGAATCTTGCCATACTTGCTGGAATAAAATTTTCATCTTTGTGTTTAGGGGCGCTAACCATCCCAAAGGGTCGAAAATCTTAGAGATTTCGGATAGAAGCATTCTTTTGGTCAGTTTTGCTGTTTGTGTGCTGTTTGAATCATATTTGAAGATGAATTCGTCCTCGGTTGAGTTCCATTGTAGCCCCAAAGTTTTTGATGAGCTTTCAGTTTTAAATGTAAAGACTGCTGGCTGTTTGTCGGCAGTTTGCTCAACTGTTTCAAGCAATCTTTTATCGTTTGAGGACCACTTTCTTAGTGAAAATCCGCCGCTTTTTAGGCATGCGTTTACTTCCGTAATCCTCCGCTTTCCTTCTTTGATGCTATGCGCTCCCGATACCCAATCATCCATATAGAGCTCTTCCTGGATGCATTTAGCTGCTCTGGGATATTTTTGCTGCTCATCTGACGCTAATTTTCGCAGAGTCATCATTGTCAGGAATGGCGCTGCTTTAGTTCCATACGTTATGGTTGTTAATTTATAATTTCTTATAGGCTGATCCGGACTTTGTCGCCATACGATTTGTTGTAGGCTTTGGTCCTGCTCATCGACTAAAATCATACGGAAGCATTTCTCAATATCAGCTGTGAATGCGAAACGATATTGCCTCCACTTCAGGATAAGCTCTAACAGGTCTAACTGGAGGTTTGGGCCCCTGTACATTAGATCGTTTAGGCTGTGGCCTAAGGTAGTTTTAGACGACGCGTTGAATACTACGCGCAACTTTGTTGTGCTAGATTCTGCTCTCAGTACCGCATGATGAGGAAGGAAACATTCTATTTCCGTCTTCTGTTTGCTGTTAGAAGTCGCTAACTTCATGTGTTGCAGCTGCTCATATTCGCGGATAAATTGCTTGTATTGCTTCGCTAGGTCTTCATTCTTGCTAAACTTACGTTCTACATTTTTAAATTGTGCTATCGCTATCTCTTTCGAAGATCCTAGCTTCTCTTCTAATTCTGGTTTCATGGGCAACCTAACTACATAACGACCGTTTTCTAGACGTTTCGTCGTAGTTTCATAAAAATCTAGGCATTCCTGATCTTCTACGGACATAGAATTCTGTTCTTGAATGTCTTCAATTGTCCAGAATTGTTGAATGTCTTCAACGTTATGCAAGATCACGTTGCATTGGAATGAGGTGCTTGTATTGCCACCGCACAGCAACCATCCTAAATGAGTTTGCTGTGCTAGCGGTTCCGAGGACGTTTGTCCGCGAATTAATCCTTCTAAAAGGATGTTGGCGTAGATTTCTGCTCCTAGGAGAAGATCCACCGGACGACTGATGTTATAATCTGGATCTGCTAAACAAAGATGTGCTGTATGTTGCCAATATGGCTTAGCGAACGTTTCGTTTGGCAGATTTTTTATTAAGTTGTTCACTATGACAACATCAGTAGAAAACTTAAAATCGGTGTAAGTCGATTGACAAGCGATCGTTAGTTTTCCTTTGCAGTTGTTTTCACGTTCACCTACTCCGAAGATAACCCCTTTACAAGATTTTCGCTTTAATCCTAGCTGCTGTGCTGCTTTCTCGCTGATCACGGAAATTTGTGAGCCCTGATCGATCAGTGCTCGCATGACGTGCTGGGTCCTGTCGGCTGCTGTGACTTTCACCAGCGCTGTGGCTAGCAAAATCTCCGATGTTACTTGCTGAGAAGCGTAGATGCTTTTGTTGTTTTCGCATTTTTGTTTCGCAATCTCGGTCAAGTTGTTAGACTTTGATTGTGTTGCGAAATAGTCATGCAAAGTCGTATGATGTTCGTCATTGCACTTATGACATCTTTTTGTCGAGTAGCATTTTGCGCCATTATGATCGTAAACACAATTTACGCAATAATTTAATTGGCTAATTATTTTTATTTTCTGCTCATTTGGTAATTCTGTAAATTTTTTGCAGCTTATTAAATTATGTTTTGCCGAACAATGTGGGCATTTATTTACTGACTCAGACACATGCATTGATTTCGCCATTTCCATTTTCTTGCTATTTTTAGATTCATTGCCCAATTTAAAATTATTTTTGCGATTAAAATTGGATGAACCATTGGATGATTGAGATGAAACTGCCTTGGTTGTCCCATCTTGACGTCGCCGAGATGACTCTAGGGCAGTGAACTTGTTCTCTAAGTAGTCCAAAAAGTCCCGAAGTACCGGAAGCTCTCGCGAATTCTTCAACGACTCTATATACTCGGAATAAGACTCACTATCCAATTTTTGTGCTAGTATATATACAAGAAGAGGATCCCATGTCGTAATATCTACGCCTAGATTTTTTATGGCGTGGAGGCTCTCTAAGGTGACATCATGAAGTCGTTTGATGGCTGTGTACGACTGCTGCGGTATATTGGCAAGATTGTAAAAGGAATTTACGTGGGACATAAATATCTGCTTTTTGTTGTTAAACCTGTGAGTTAAAATTTCCCAACAGGTGTTATAGTTGTCCGCGCTAATCGGGAGATGCTGGATCAAGCGCTCCGCTTCTCCTTTTACCTTGCTCTTCAGGAATTGCATCTTTTGTGCCTTTGATAGAGAAGGATTGTTGTGGATTGCTTCATCGAAAAGATCTTTGAAGGATACCCACTGCTGATAGTTACCTGAGAACACAGGAATTTCCATCTTCGGTGTGGACTTGTCAAGGTACGATGTTGCCCACATCTTAGAGCTGATAGCCTTTCTCAAGCCGTTATACGTACGTTCATGTTTAATGTAGCTTAATTCGTACGCCTCGTCGTCTTCTAACTCCACCATTAGTTCCCAATGGCTGTTGTCCACGGCTGTCCATCGAGTTTGTAATAATCGCAAGGCGTCTTCAAACTCCCATTTATCGGACATGGTTTCGACATCTATGCTTTCTACGGTTCTTGCGAATGCTTTGAAATTGATATGTTGCTTGCGCATTATATCATCTAGTTTGCTATAAATACCTTTAGACACCTCGGCACGAGCGCGCGCCGGGCTGGCGGATGCTGAGGATGGCTCGTGGTCCTGGTGCTGTAAGTGTTTGCCCCCGGCAGGACCTGCTGTTGCTGCTACTTGCTGATTAGAAGGGTTGTCTTCTAGATCAGAGAATCCTGGCGGCTTTGCTTGGTGACATAACGCGTCATAATATTCGGATATGGCGTCTTTTGCTGCTTTATAAGACTCCATTGTCCGCTCGAACTCCGAATTTACGAAGTACTTATGACCTCTCTTTTCAAGCGGCACAAGTTTTTCGTTGTTTAGCTGATACTCTCTCCAATACGACTCTAAAAGATCTAGTCTCTTTTTACAGTAGTCGATGGTCTTACGCTGTTTGCTATCCTTATTGAAATTAATAAGGACCTTGGCAATGCTCTCTGCTAATTCAGTTTGTTGGAAGTATAAAGTCTCCATTGTGCTGCTGTTAGACTTAAGCGAGACAGAATATACGGAACGCTCTTACTTGAAAGCCGCCTTGTCCTACGGCTATTGCTGCTATGCTGCTGGCTCGCTGTTGTCGCTGCGCGGGTAGCTCCCACGGTGGTTGTGAATCCCTATGAACTGACGCCTAATCTAGTTCGCGGCAACCCACAGGTTGCTGGTACGGTACAAGCACTTCGCGTTACGACTTGTCGCGGTCGCGGAGTCCTTGACGGTTTCGAAGGACCAATATGAACGGTAAGGTTCGTGCTGCTAGCTATTTCGGGTGCTAAATGATAAGTCTGAGCTAAGATTCAGAGTACGTTTATTCCGAAACTTCACGCTAATTAATGCTAATGATGGTAATGAGTGCTACAAGTATGCCGGTCGATCGCGCACTGGCTCGCTTAGCTCACGCTTTCCGCTGGTGCGGCCGCGCGACCTACTTGAGTCAAAACTGCTGATGATGATGTGTTCGATGAGTATCGAACAATCACTAACTGTTGATCTTCCGAAGAAGCGATTGCTTTCGCATCACGCGGCATTGTTATGTTATGTAGTTACAAATAACCACACAAACAAAACAATGTACGGTAATTATTTAAACGAACAACTATATGTAGAAAAGTAATACTACTGATTGTGACTGTACTGTGACAACGGGTTTCGCAATATTTGCGTAGTAACGAAATAAGTTTTTTCGTAGTACCCACTAACCAAAGTAATTAGATAGTACAAATGTTAATAGCATTACTATCCCAACCAGTTTTATTGTTAAGTTTGAATATTGTTTAAGATAAATGAATAGGTATAAATATGCAACTTATAGCCCGCAATCGTCTAAACGTATTCGGTAAAGTTATGATATTTATACTGCGTAGGTACCTACAAGTAGTACACCTATTTTATTTTTCTCTTATAGAATGAATGTCTACCCCGCGGTATTCGGAAAGTAACTTATTCCTAACAATTTATAATTGGAGGTAGGTGATTCCTATAAGGGCGGTTAAACTAAAAGACGTTTGAAATATGGAAATTTACAATACGACAAGTTAGTTTTTTAATAATATATTTATTATTTTTAATAATAACAGATACGTAATTATGAACCTGCTATAGCGGCGTTGATGGAACCACGTATTGGGTTTACAACTTGATTATGTGGGTAGGCGGCTAGGTGCCACGACCCTAGTAGGAATTTATGATTGATTCCTACGTAAGAAATAAAGGAAAATGGATATATTATAGTAATATATCGGGCTACGAAGGACCAAAATGTTATAGCGGTTTGAGAAACCTATTCATCCTTGTGTCTATCATGAAAAGTGGAATGTATTTGAAGGGTTCTGGCAATAGTGCGTTGAAAATAAGCGGGAAAATATTCACGGATCAATTCGGGCGATCTAGTATGGAAATGAGGGAAGTAGTACGCCTTACCTTGTAGTGGTCGATGCCAGCCCACGTGTGGCAGCGAGCTGGTGTTCTTCTACTCCAAACTGGCGACCTTCAGGATCGACACACTTCACACAATTGTTTTATATCCGCGAGGCGGGTTAATAGACACGGTTCACAAGGTTCTCTGCAATCTAACTAATTAGATGCATCAGTCTCCAGCCAGTTGGCTTGGAAAGCTGGCGGTTGAGATACGAGGCCCGTTCACGTTGAAGTTTCGGTTCGTTCTGGCGACCTGTCATTAAGGCGTACATAAAGGGAAAAGGAATGAGGAAGGAACGAGATAATTAAGATATCGATCGCCCGCGAAATCTCAAATGCGTTTGTCTATGTGTTTTCGGTCATTGATTTATGACATTTACAAGAGATGGCGCTACCACTAGGATTCCATCATCAGATCCTGGTTTCCTTTCCTGGTTTCATGGTACCACCCTTGGGATATCTACTTTCCAACAAAAAAAGAATCATCAAAATCGGTTCATAAACGACGAAGTTATCCGGGAACACACATAAAAAAAAAAACGGTCGAATTGAGAAACCTCCTCCTTTTTGGGAAGTCGGTTAAAAAATAAGATTTAAAATAATCAAACTTACTTTTCAAGAGAGACTCTTCGTCACCTCTTGCTAGAGTTTAACACTCAGGTATGTGGTATCTAAGCAATATTTTTTTTAATTACGATAGGCTCGCGTTTGAGCACTAACACACCGGGCTTGGTGTGCGTTTTTACTCACGCTCATTCATTTTAACGTAAACGTAATTTATTATTGAAACTGGATAAGCGCCGTCTGGTGACAGTAAGGAGAAAACTCTTTTTTTGTATACAAATTCACATTAAAGATCGTTTACATTATCACGATCGAGTTCATTAAAAACTCGGAATAAGCACACTGATGGTATGAGATGACTTGGTGGACAGTGAAGCATGCTTACTTAGGAGTAACCTGTTCACTCTTGACGTAAAGATCCCTAGGTTGTAACTATCAGGAAACAGACTCCGGCAGGGAATTCAGCTCCTTAGCTGTACGCACAGTGAAAGTATTCCCGAAACGCTTTGTGCGTATGGGTGGGATGTCCACCTTGTACCGATGTTGCACTGCCATACGTCTTGTAGTCCGATGATAGAAAGGGCTAGACTGAATCAAATTGTGTAGTTTATTTAATTTTCCAAATGCACGTCGTTTTTTATATTATCATTCATTATTATTTAGCACACAATAGAACGCTCATTGAATAAAGGACCTGATACACGCGCACCACATCGCAATGTTTGTAATTCCACTCGAGTAGGAGTTGCGAAGTCAACTACAAAGTAAAGGAAAAGACTACATCGCTCGCAACAACTTCGAACGTGTTTAATTACCTTTTCTAGCAACGTTAGGTGTTGAGAACTAAGCTTAACTATCCGGCGGATTCCAACTTTATATCCTCATGTTGTATCGCACTAGTGTGCATAAAAAGGAGCACGAGTGACGATTATGAAAGTGTTACTATAGCCTAAGATCCGACTGCAAAAATCTGAAGGTAATTTATGTTTTTGATTAAACTCAATTTTTATGAGTAATACTTGATAGTAAAATAGATTACTGCAGGGTTTCCAATAAATATCTAGCTGCAAAACCTTTGTTTGAAAGTTAACCCCAAATAGACAAGTTTTTCAAGTGAATCCAACGTCATTTGAAAGAAGGTGGGCTAGAAATTTGGAATAAATAAGGTTGCTAGTTCTTAGCTAGCCGCAACCTGTGGGTTTGCAGCTTATCCGCAAAACCTATAAATGGTGGATAACTGAGAGGTATATGATGTTGCATACGCACCCACAATACAGGAGAAATGTCTAATGTAGAGCAGTTCAATAAAAAAATACCTTGTAGTTACCAGCTGCTAGATGCGGGCAGGCAACCCTTCTTCTATTCTACTATAAAAAATTACTCATAAAATCAAATTTTAACAAAAACAAATCAACTGTAGATTTTTGTGTGTGGGATCTGATACTACCTACTAGCGGAGTCGGGTTAATCTTTTCCCCACTTGCGGTAATCTTTTCTCATTTCATGCGGACGCGAATGATCATAATTAAACTTTAGTGTGGACAAAGGTGTGTTAATAAATGAGATTATTAGTAAATAAACTGCATTAATAATAAGCCGAATTTAAGTAGCCGAGGCTTGAATCAAATGAGGTGTTATTGGAAATACATACACCTAGTTTTTGATGATGAATCTGTGTCTTCTTTTTTGTGGTCCATCGTGTATTTTTTTGACGACACGGTTGGCGCAGAAGCTGAACGATAGGCTGCTGCACTGCGTATCGCTGTGTCGATTCCCGAACACACATAGTGCATACCTTGTAACTGATGATAATGATGGCTTAATTTCTACCGCTTTGCTTCAGTGGTATGCCTAGCAGTATATCTCAACACATCGCTCACATCTCATTGAGCATCACTTCAAGCTCTCAGCCTGTACGTGCAGAATATTTGTGAACAATGTGGAATGTATTACTTGCTTCGCTACACGGGTTTGTAATTAGCGAGTAATGTTCCTATGAATATAGTTGTGAATGAGTTGCCGACTGTCTCAGGATCTGTCTGGGAACTAGATAGCGGTAGAATACTTTATGGTACCACTACCTTCTGCCAGCGGCTCCGCCCGCGTGAAAAGTGTTTTATCATCCCGAAGGGAACATTATACCGGAATAAAAAGTAGTCTATGTGCTATTTCAGACTATAATCTATCTCTGTCCCAAATGTCATCCAGATCCATTTAGCCATTCTGGCGTGATTGAGTAACAAGCATACTTACATCCATCCATTCATCCTTACAAAAGTTTGATGATCAATCCCATACATTTTGGCATTTCGAGATCGAACGCCACTTTGTAAAGTGCTTCTGAGGCTTTGAACAACTGATATTATAATTATCAACAATTTAAGCGTCGCCATAGCGATGGAAATAATTCATAAATAGATAGTAATGAAAAGTGCTATTGAAGTATCACGTGATCAATTCATTACATTTTTTGCATTTTCGTCATCACCACTGCTGATAGATTATCACTTGCGACCATTGAGGTAATAATGTACTACGCACTACATATTATTTCAATGCTTGCCACCGATTTTTATTTGTCAAACTTTACTTTTGCCTGAAAACCTGTAAAAATTTGGCACTAAAGTGGGGACTCCCTACTCGATACATTCTTAAGGTTGCCCTACTCGATCAATCCATACAACCTGGAAATTACTCCATTGTTTGACGGTGTAAGTTCAAAATAAAAAATGATACCAATTTGTCTCATCATTATCTAGCCCTGTATGGAAACAAAAAAGTAAAAACAATATAAACTTGAAAGTTATGAACGTCGAAAGTTCCATATTTCGACACTAATTTTAATCTAAATCTAAATCTTTGGGCACAAATAAATACCATTAGAAGAAGGAAAATTGCAAAACCTGTATAGTTTTGATAAATTAGTAGTTGCAACAATGCAAATAATTTAATTTTGAACAGATTTATTTAGTCGTTTTTTTATGATATCCATATTCCCAAAGGCCTGTTTATAAAATTTCGCGCATTTTGTTTTCATTCTAAATGATCGATTTCACTACAAATTTTGTATAAGTGTGAATAGTTCATACGCGAACTAGCTTCTTACTGCTCATCACAGCATCTATATCTTTCGCACGTGTTGTCGGATGAGATAGAATGCATTTTAACCCCGCGCACAAAATAGTTCGTGCCGTCGACTAGGGCAACCGTAACGCGAAATACTCAATTCAGAAATCAGCCCACATAGTCTAGAGTCTCTAGTGAGCCTTTGCTAGGAAAGTTCCTAGCCTTCTTCATACATGCATGCATGCAACATAAAATGTAACCAAAATGTTGTAATAGCGTTAGTTGTTAAAGAGTATCCTGCCATTACTTCTACTTACAGATAACTGTGTCAGACTCCTAGACAATTCTATGGAGCCGGTTAATATAGTTCATTTGCGTTAAGAAAATAGTGAGTCATTGTTGTCAGCCGGCCCCTCGACTTATCGGGTCGCAAGCATTCTAATTTGTTGCGACCCGATTGTTCGAGGGGCCGGCTGACAACGATGACTCACTATTTTCTTAACGCGAATGGACTATAGTGGCAATCGATAAATTTGCCTCACTTTTTCCAACTATGTTGGGTTGGCTTCCAGTCTAGTTCTAGTCTAGCTATTCTATCTTCCTACTTACATTAACCGAGCAAACTTTTTCCTTGAAATCAATAATCAGTTACCTGATTACGGTCAGACACCACACGTCAGTTCCCAACAGAAACCATAAGCGAATGAAATATTCATGAGTACGTACCAGCGGAACCGAAAGGGAATATGCAAAGACCCGTCTCCTTCACTCACAGGGACGAGGGTCTTAGCATAGACTAAAGATATCTGACAGATACTTATTTATCCTCCTTATTTACCTAACATCCCAAGCCACTTGCCCCACCCTAGGTTATCTTATTAACTCCAAGTTAGTAGCTGACTCGCTCAATTATGTACGACATATTTGGTGTTTAACCTCTTATTGGCAACTAACTCTGAGTTAAGTCTGGGCCTTAGTACCCATACTAATATAATAAATGCGAAAGTAACTCGGTCTGTCTGTTACCTTTTCACGCTTAAACTGTTAACTGATTTAGATGAAATTTGGTATGGATATAGATAGTTTGAGACCCTGGGAAGGACAAAGGAGGTTTTTATCCTGAGAATATATTCCCAGGATGATTTCCGACTTTCAGACGGGCGAAGCCGTGGGCTGAAGCTAGTTATTTATATTTTGCAAATACAATATACAAATGCAACCACATATGCGCCCGTGCAGATATTACTTGAAATTATTGGAGTTGCACAATAAATTATTGTTTGTGTTAGTGATAAGGTAGCCGTAATATTTGACCTGTGGATGACAAATAAAATCGATGTATTTGTTGTCTAAGTGTGTGTCAATACTAATTAATAATTAATTTGCATATGACGAGCAATATTTTAGTAGATTATTTATATATTCTTCTTTAGTTCTTTCAGTCCACCCAAAGGTTGTCTGGTAGATATCGCTGTCAGCGATAAGACCGCCTTTGTACCCGTATAATTAAGTTTTTCTTATAAAATGGATGTATAACTTTTATGGTGTACAATAAAGTATATTCTATTCTATTCTATTCTATATATTCTAATTGTTAATCAAACAAAAATATCCTTTTCAGTTGACTTTAACGGAACAACTCGGCGCGACCGCTCTAGCAGTTTTGACGCTAGACCAGAAACTTTCGTAACCAAGCCGGATTATCCGGATCTTTCGTATTTTATTTGGAGAATTATAAGTGTTCAATAGAGCAGTGTTAGCTTAAACAAATTGCATGTTTTGGTACATAATAAAGTTTTAATCTCATTTTAATTTAAGTAATTGAGATCGATAGCATAGGCTATGGATCTCAATAACTTAGTGGTAATCAGTCTTTTTATTTGTTTTTGTCAGGGTGGCCTTGCGTTTGATCAATATCTCACCTGATGGTAAGCGAAGGTGTGGTCTAGGGTGAAGAACGTTTGCCTAGAAGTTACCTATTCACTCTTGACTTAAAGATCCCCGGGTTGTTGCTATCAGGAAACAAAGACTCCGGTAGGGAGTACCACTCTTTAGCTGTACGCACAATGACAGAATTTACAAAACGTTTTGTGCGTATGGGTGGGATGTACACCATATACCGATAGCGCATTAAGCGCGTAAGTCTTGTAGTTCGATGATGGAAAGGGCTAGGCGGAATCAAATTGTGCATTTCCAACGCACACTCCTCGAAATATAGCCGATAAAAGCCTTCGTTCCCTGCTAGCTACAACCTTGAGGTCTTTAAGTCAAGAGTGAATAGGTTTCTTCTAGGCAAGCGTGCTTCACCGTAGACTACATCATCGCTTATCATCAGGAAAGATAGTGGTCAAACGCGAACATACAGATAAAACAAAACCTTTCAGTATTTTTGAAAATTCTTCTCCAAAAAATGTATAATAGGGCATGAAACTTTGTACGGTAAAGTCCGACTTATTGTTAGTAAACTGTAAAGGCTTGTAAATTTGAGTTTTCTGGTTCCTATTTGAAATGGAGAGTAGTGGTGACATTAGATTGTAGAGCAACGAGGAAGAGTTTAGAAACAATATTTATGAAGGCATATTTTATAATCGTTAGGGTAATAGAAATAACACTGACCAAATTAAAAACCAATAGTTTAAACCAATAAGGTAAATCTTTAGAGCATACTGCCGTGATGCTATGTTATGAAATGGTATAAACAATAAACATACATGCGATTGCAGCAATCCCGAGAGATTTGCCGTTATTTATTGAAGAGTTCTGCTGTATATTTTCAAAGTTGTTCATTTTCACCAAACTCTAGTTTTCCATCACATCACATCACACATCATCAGCCTATTAATGTTCCCACTGCTGGGACACAGGCCGCCTCTCTGTGAGAGGGGATGGTTCATAATCCACCACGCGGGCCCAGTGCGGGTTGGTAGATGTCACATTTATTCGAATTTTTAGTTTTAGGACATGACGGATTTCCCACGATGTTTTCTTTCACAGTTTTTGAGAGCAGTGGTGATGAAATAATTTACACAAAGTATAGCGCCTGCTTGGGTTCGAACCCACGACCTAGAACTTGTAAGTCGCGGCCGATACCACTGGGCCACCACCAGTTTTCCACGGTTTCTTTAAAATACGTCGAATTTTGAAAAAAATTTGCTCGTTAGTAGATCAGCAACTTCTGAGCAAGATGGAAGTGCGCTATTTGTGCTTACTTTTACCTACCTATGATACGAATGAGTTGAAAAAAAAAATACATGTAAAATAGGCTCGCGCTTGACCACTATCTCACCTGATGGTAAGTGATGATGTTGTCGACGGTGAAGCACGCTTGCCTAGAGGTAACCTATTCACTCGTAAGGCCTACATACCCTTTAGTGCCGTAAAACGGTAACTTTCTAAAGCATACTCCTTAGTAACGGCTAGGTTAAAAGGTTTGACAAAAATAGATATTTATTATTGATTCATGTACATAATTTTGAACACAAGGTGTTTTTGTGTAACAAATAGTTTTGCTTTAAAAAAATAATTAACAACACGATATTTTTTCGCAACTTTTGGAAACTCCTCCAAAACGACTTGGATTTTTTTTTTAAATATTCACAAAAATTGATAACTGGAATTTCTTCATAACTAACATATCAAATAATATTTTGCAAACAAAACTGTTCAAAAGGAGGTTCAATATTGATATTTTGGCATCGAGCGGGCGCACGGCCAGTACTGCGTTTACATTGGGGCGTATATAGCGCCTTAACTCCCAAATGCTCGGCAATATCCTTCCAAACGTTGTTTTTTCTGGTAATATTTATGATATGCTCATTTTGGAGGTCAAATATTTCTGGATATTGACTAACAAGAATAATTTATTTTTCCTCGTTTAGTGCCACTGTCACAAAAAAAAATGAAAACGAACAGTCGGGTTTTTTTTGTTTTTATAATAATTTATTTTATTTCAGACTTTTTTAGTTTTATTAATGAACGAGTTCTCCAAAAAAGATATGTGGTACAAGATTATTTATTTTGCTATCAAAGCTTATCTTAAATTTGTGCCAAGATATAAACATATAAGTGTAACTATATACATATTTTTGGAATGGTCTATTTAGTAGTTTTCATTTGATACCCACATTGTTACAATAACGAAAAAAAATTGTACCGTCCCTTTTTTTTGGGGATCGGAAACATTATATAGCCTATGCCACTCCTACATTGAGACAAATCCAACGACACCTCGTATGTTATAATCCGTCTAGTCATTTAGGTTGTAGAGCGTGCTATAGAAATGGACATACACACATACATAATTATATACGCTCGAAAAACCCTCCGGCAGTCGGATAAAAACTTTTCACGCACCAAATAATTAAGATTTGCAGTAGTTTACAGGGTCACGCCGTTTGCTTGCGGCAGCGGAACTACGCGACGCGCCACGGTGCTTCAAACTTGGTAAGTTGGTCTACTTTGTCGCGCAGTGCCGCTACGCGTAGTTCCGCTGCCGCGTAGTGCGTTATATCTCATACAATTTCATACAAAGTATATTTGGTCGTGTCACGTCGCGCCGCTGACGCGTAGTTACGCCTAGTGCGGCCTGACCTTTAGTCACTAATTTTGAACTTTATGACAACTCTTGTAGCTAATATCACTTTGTCGAGGCCATTTATAACTTTCTTGAAACGATCTGGATCATGGTCGAATGAGACACAGTTTTTGTCGAACTTTCGTCCGCTTATACAATCGAATTTCTGGTGGACGTGAATAATATCCCCCCTCCCCCCCCTGGGCTATGCCGATGGCAATTCCTAAAATAAACATATTGAAGTACCTATTGGTTGCCTCAACACCCTCGCGATATACGAGAAAACGTGACCACTTTGTGCTATAAGATCACTTTAGTCGCGAATCATATTGTACCAATCTCAATAACATTATTTGAAACTTGCTATCTTTTTGTTAACTACTCTGTGATCTTAGAAAGAAAAGACGTCACAAATGCAAACTAAGATGTTTTTGTTACTTACATATTTTGGTACTTAATAATACCAAGGTTAATTTTAGTAAAACGGTAAATAATCCTCTCTATACTCGTGGCTACCCTGAACATAAGGAAGAACAATTATTATATTTATAACTACTGTAAAGTAACCCGTTACGGTAATGCAGATAACATTATCGTGCCGCTGTGTTGCGATGAGTGTTAATTGCATTGCAACTACGCAGTAGCCAAGATTAGATAGATAGAGATTTCAATTTTGTATAATGTTATATTATAGTTTATTATAATATGTGTAATAATAACATAGGTACCTACGTGTTCGCCCCACACAACTCATTACTATTCGGATACAATCTGTTTACGATTAATTCTTCCACATAACTGGACTGAACTGGACACATACCCTCACCAAGACTGCATATATCCCTGTCCTGTCCGTGTCCAACATTCACACACACACACACCATAGCTCTACACTCTCTCCTCATCCCTCCACTTACTCCTATGTTTGACTGATTGATGCTTACTCATCTTATTATTGATTTATTGATCACTGGATGATATTGTTGATCCCTACTTATTGACGTTTGATTTTAATTTATCTATGAATATTATAAAATCATAAACTTATTTTTAATTTTAATTTGTTACTTTGATTCTAATAATTTTACTTAAGATGAATATTATATTTGAATAATGTTATTCATTTCATTATAACTGTTAATGTAATTTTAGGTTTTACCTGCTATTATTATTTTATTTTCTTTTATTATTATTTCAATTTATTAAAATTTTGTTTTTAATGCCCAATTAGTAACTTTGTGCTGTGTAACATTGAACACTCAATCTGCCTACTCTCAATTTCTGGGCGTTCAAGATACAGGCTGTGCCCAGTTTGGAGCCCATTGCCACTTAAATTTTGTTACAAGTTTATAATAACTACCTTTACCTTTTTTTGATATTTCTTTGTTGTAACTTGTGTGTGTGTGTCAATAAATAAATTATTATTATAAACTTGCAAATGTAAACCACTTCTGAGGACATTCCGTCGAGGTGTCATGGATGTAGTGGTGGCCTAGTAATAACGGCCGCGGACTGTCTACTGCGCTACTGGTCTATAGTTCGGTTAGTCCGATTAATCAGTAGAAACAACATGAATTTTAACGGTAAAGGATAATAAACTGGAAAATGTATTAGAATGCCGACCGTAACAATCCAACCTTAGGGATTAATTCGTTTCGCCGCTATGGTGGTAGGTATCTCAATGAGTCAAAACGACCTGCGTCAACCCTTTTGTGTCACATGATTATAGAAATGAAATTAGAATTACTCAGAAACATATTTTTTTTTGCATACCACCTCCTCAAAATAACCGTAATGTAGCTTTCAGGCGGTTCTAAATAATTTTTCACTTCAAAGGGTCATTTTTAGGGTTCCGTACCCAAAGGTAAAAATGGGACCCTATTACTAAGACTCCGCGGTCCGTGATAGCTAGACAGTTGAAATTTTCACAGATGATGTGTTTCTGTTGCCACTATAACAAAAACTACTAAAAACAGAATAAAATAAATATTTAAGTGGGGCTCCCATACAACAAACGTGATTTTTATGCCGGTTTTTGCCATAATGGTACGGAACCCTTCGTTCGCGAGTAAGACTCGCACTTGTAAGTAATAATAATATTAGTAATAATAATATATTGGTATTTGTTAGTAAAGTATAAGTAGAAATTAACATTATCACTAAATTTCAAGTTCATAGGTCAATGGGAAGTAAGAAATTTCTCTGGTATTAAATTGTTTGATAGACGACAACAGACGGACACGTGAGTGACTCCAATAGGGCTCCGCTCGGAGCCTTCTGGTACAGAAGCCTAAAAAAACAGACTTAAAAGAAATAAAAGGCCATGGTGTGTGTAACTACCGTATTCCAAAATTAGTAAATAAAATGATAAAATCGTTGTTGGCCAGTGTAAAACCACAGATAACCGTCATAGCGATAACACTTCTAAATTTAGATTAGATTAGATTAAGACGGGCTGGTGTCTGCAAATCCACGTCTAAGCGCGTATTTTGCGTACGGCACTTCTAAATTTATACATTTAATCACGTAGTTAATATTTTACCTGTTTACCGAACCTAACGCTGTTGATTACGTAATTTGTAATTTTAAGTTTCTTTGTTGTATTCTCTGCTTTATTAGGTCATTGTTTGTTGTTCCTAATAAAATAAATGTAAATTTAAAAATAAAGCTTGAAATCATCATATCTCAGCATTCCGCCTGGCTCAACGAATTTATAATTGTCATGCTTATTGACCATCGACTTCGGAGACGGCCAAGCGTGCGTTGGTGAATGTCATACACATTCACCAACCCACACTTGGCCCGCATGGTGGCTTACGGCCCTTCCCTCTCACAGAGAGAAGACCTGTGTCCCAGCAGTGGGAACATTACAAGGCTGATGATGATGTTAAATTGTTTCGACCCTTTAGATTTTGCTAGTATATATCATATCAGGAGCGCAGTTTTTGGTATGGTACTTGAAGACCAGGTCTTTATATCTCTAGTTAGACGAATTGACTGAGGAAGCCACAGATAACAGCAACAATGAAATCAAGATCTATCGACTCTGACACATCGTGTAAATGGCTCGGGTCATGATAAAGACAGAATAAAGACATGTTAAACAAGCTATTATTAAATTCCAACCAATTTATATCAAGTATGAGAAATTAAATACTAAAAAGTATTTTTTTTTGTAAAAAAAACAAAGTATTCTAAACCGCACTGGCGCGACACTACGCAGCGCATTTTGCTCGTTAGTCGATCGGCAACTTCTGAGCAAGATGGAATAACGCTATTTGTGCTTACTTGTACCTATGTTATGAAAGAGTTGAAAAAAAAACTTGTACACAGAAAAATACGAAATTAATTTACCCTTAACTCCCAATTGCTCGGCAATTTCCTTCCATTGTTTTTTTTTCTGGTAATATTCGTGTTATGCTTATAAAGGAGGTCAAAATATATTTCTAGATAATAACAAGAATAATTAATTGTTCCTCGTTTAATATAATTTTCAAAAAAAAAGTAAACTAACAGGATTTTTGTTTTTATAATAATTTGTTTTATTTCAGACTTTTTAGTTTTATTAATGAACGAGTTCTCCAAAAAATTTATTAATTAAAAGATTTTTTATTTTGCTATCAAAGTTACGCTTATCTTAAAATTGTGGCAAAATAGTAACTTGAAATTGTAACTACGAGTATATATGTATATACTAGCTGTCCCCCGGGGCTTCGCTCCCGTCAATTGGCTACCTACCTACCTATTCTACCCACCTACCCTGCCCACCTACCCTACCTACCCTACCCTACCTACCCTACCTACCCTACCCTACCTACCCTAGTCAACCTACCCTGCCCTACCGTACCCTACCTACCTTACCTACCCAACCCTACCTACCCAACCCTACCTAATCATGTAGTACATATTTGTTATGTATCATCAATAGTTTTCTCAGCACGCCAAAGAATGAATTTTATATGCAACATTTTGCTACTTTGGGTTACATTATTGCAATTTTCATAAGGATCTCTAATATTTTCGGTCATAGTGGCTTCCACATAAAAGGTACATATATGCTGTCAAGGATTTTTATTTAGAACTATTTAAGACAAACAATCCTCCGATACATTATATTTGTGTATCTCCAACGGTTTAGGCAGCGCACGCGAAGATAGCTCTCAGAGGGCAGTTTTTTTTCCGACTTACTTGATATTTATCGTTATATTATGACCAAACTACAAAAAAAACATTGTAAATTGTAGCCTATGTGTTATTCTGATGTATAACTTATATTATTGTAAAGTTTCATTCAAATCCGTTTAGTAGATTTTGCGTGAAAGAGTAACAAACATACATACATCCATCCTCACAAACTTGCGCATTTATAATATTATATTTTTTATTTTATTTGAGATGGGTTTGCTCTTGACTCTAGTCTAAGTCATAGGTGACAGAGACAGAGTCGACGATGGAGTGAGCTTACCCAGAAGGAGCCTGTTTACTCTAACTTTGATGAGATTCGGGTTGAATGCGTTCGGAAACACAGATGCAGGTAGTGAGTTCCATTCATTCGCTGTGCGCATTATGAAGGATGTTTGGAAGCGCTTGGTGCGAATTGGTGGAATGGCAACAAGGTAAGGATGGTAACTTGCAGTGCGTCTAGATGTCCGATGGTAGAAGGGGGCTGGTGGGATGAGGTCGTGGAGTTCTTGAGCACACTCACCGAAATACAGTCTGTAGAAGACCGACAAGCAGGCAACCTTGCGGCGATGAGCCAAGCTGTGAAGCTTGGTATCCACCAGTTCAATGTCGCCGATGAGCCTCTTAGCTCTGCGTTCCACCGAGTCAAGCGCGGCAAGCTGATACTTTGCTGAGCCATCCCAAAGGTGGCTGCAATACTCCATGCAGGATCGGACTTGCGCTTTGTACAGGGTTAGAAGCTGTCCAGGCGTAAAGTATCGCTTCACCTTATTTAGGATGCCCAGTTTTTTGGCCGCAATTTGGGCTTTGTGCTCAATGGAGGCGCCGAAGTTAAGACTGGATGTCAACTCCATGCCTAGGAGCTCAATCCGATCAGTCACTGGAACAGACGCATCACGAAAAATAGGCGCCCGATCGAAAAGACTCCTTTTAGCGGTAAAAAGACACGCCTGTGTTTTGGTGGCGTTAAAGGAGACCAGATTGTCATCACCCCACTAGGAGACAAGGCTTAAGGTCAAATCTGTCCGCTCTACCATAGTCTCTCTCAAGGAACGAACTTCATCCACGCTGGTTCTTGCGCTGGACAGGTATCTCACTGAAACAGTACTGTCATCTGCGTACCCAACAATACCAAGCTGAATAAGGTCATTGATGTGCAGCAGGAAAAGAGTTGCAGAGAGAACAGACCCCTGAGGAACTCCGGAATCAATAGCCATAAGGTCAGAGGAGCAGCCGTCTATGACTACTCGGATCGACCGTTCGCAAAGGAAATCTGATATCCAGCTACAAAAACCAGCGGGGATGCCATACGCAGGAAGCTTACTGAGTAGACTTGCGTGCCAGACCCTGTCAAAGGCCTTCGAGATATCCAGCGAAACAGCAAGTGCTTCGCCGTGTCTCTCGATGGCTTCGCCCCAGCAGTGCGTGACATACACAAGAAGATCACCAGTAGACCGTCCCCGGTTAAAGCCATATTGACGGTCACTGAGGAGATTATTGTCTTCAAGGTAGGTCAGCAACTTACTGTTCAGTACCCTTTCCATAATTTTGCACAGAATGGAGGTAATGGCGATTGGACGGTAATTGACAGGGTCTGCACGGTTGCCTTTTTTGGGCACTGGTTGCACATTTGCAAGCTTCCAGGACTTTGGTACCGTTCTTTTTACAAGAGAGAGGCGGAACAAGCGTGTCAACACAGGAGAAAGTTCGGGCGCACACAGCCTCAGTACTCTTGCTGGAATGCCGTCAGGCCCGCTGGCCTTGTTCACGTCTAGACTGCACAATACTCTTCGGACCTCTTTGGTGTACACAGCGATCTCCGGCATCGAAGAGTCACAATGAGGGACAGTAGGTGGTTGCTTGGATCCAGCGTCCAGACGTGAATTGCCAGCAAACAGAGATGCAAATAAATTTGCTTTCTCACTTGCAGAGTGAGCCAGCGACCCATCAGGTTTCAGCATTGGAGGTAAAGTGGGACGACAGAAATTCGATTCAACAGCTTTAGACAGGGACCAAAACTGTTTACTACCCGGAGGGTGTGATGCCAGCTTGGCCCCAATACGTCCAATATGGTCAAAACGTGCCCGACGCAAAACCCGCTTGCAGAACTTGGTGGCAGAATTAAAAGCTCTTTTCCTCGCACGAACCCTACGCGCTCTAACTTTGCGATCTCGGGCCCCGACCCAGGCTTGGTAGGCAGACTCTTTTTGGGCCTCAGCGTGGGCACATTCTGAATTATACCAAGGTCGGGATTTGTGACCGAGCGGAATGTCGGAGAATGGAATGAAATACTCCATTCCCTGCCGAATCACATCCGCAACCGCGTCCGCACAGCTCGAGGGGTCACCCGAGGCGAAGCACACATGCCGCCAAGAATAAGACGCAAAAAAGTGCCGCATCTCGTCCCAGTCTGCTGACTCGTATCGCCATACTCGCCTCGTGCCTCTAGGACTCTCATCTGGAGGAGAGCAAGTCGACACGGATTTCACCAGACAATGGTCAGACGTTCCCAGCGGGGCTGAGACCGAAACCGAATGACTGTCCGGATCAGTTGTCAGCAGTAGGTCTAAGCAATTGGGTGTATGGCCGTCAACATCCGGTACCCGCGTTGCCACATTCACCAGCTGGGTTAGATCTAGCGATAGAGAAAACTTGCGCGCCTCTAACCCGGCATGGTCAGTTTTCCGGTACGGGTACAACCACTCCTTATGATGGGCATTAAAGTCCCCCAGAAAATTAAGCTTCGCTGTTGGGTACCGTTGCTGGGCCATGTCGGCCGACTCCATAAGGCAGTTAAAGAGCGCTGTCGTCAAAAGTCGTATATTATATAAGTAGGAATATTATTATATTATATTATGTAAGTAGGAAGTAGGATATATTTTTGGTAGCTTTGTGGTCTATTTAGTACCTTTCATTGGATACCCATAATGTCATGAAAACAAAAAAAAAAAATTTTTTGGAGTGGAAGGTGATTTTAAAAATTATATATTTTCATCTTCGGATCACTTGCTTACTTTCAAAGTAACATTATGATAGTAGTAGATCCCGCGATCGCCATCTTTTGAAATCTTTAAATAATAATACAACGAATAGTCACTCCTACAATTGAGACGAATCCAATGACACCTCTTAAGTCATAATCCGTCAAGTCATTTGGGTTTTAGAGCATGCTATAGAAATGGATAGACATACATATATAATTACATACAAAGTATATTTGGTCGTGTCGCGTCGCGTCCCTCCGCTGACGCGTTGTTAGCCTAGTGCGGTCTGATCTTTATATTGAATCTGGATAAGCGCTGTCTGGTCAGTAAGGAGAAACCTCTTTTTGTATAAAAATTGACTAAGAGATTGTTTACGTTATTACTTATCACGTTCAAGTACGTTAAAAAACTCGGAATAAGCACACTGTTATTAAGTATTTAAATACACTTTTGTGTTCCCCAAAGGGTTAGGCAGTGGTGTACTTACATAACAGTACACCCGCACTTAAAAATTGATATTAATTACTAGCATTTGCCCGTGGTTTCTCTCCCGTGGCCCAACCCACAGGACCCGTTTTCGGGATAAAAAAGTTGCTTAAGTTCCTCTGGAATAATGAAGCCTTCTTCTGCTGAAAGAATTTTCAATTTCGGTTAAGTGGTTTTTAAGTTTATCAATTAGAAACAAACTTAAAAACATTTCCCTTTGTACCCGGCTGCAAGGAAAGGGTTATGTTTTTCGCGCTTATCTTGTATGTTTATATGGTTAGGTAAGGTTAAAACGGGCTGGTAACTGCAACTCGACGACCAATTTTGCGTACAAAATGTGGTTTTTATGTAATATTTTTTGTTCTTGGATAAATTCCGTTAAAAAAAGTTCGCCATATTGTGGAGGTTGCAATCTTTTTTTCTTCGAAACCCATCTAGTGGGGTTTCAAAATGAAGGGTTTTTACAGGTGATTACAAATAAATATATTTATAGTTTTGGTCAGCCAGCTCGCTAATATGTATTCTCCGACTGCACATGATTTTCTTCGGGTTTATTGAATTTATTAACTTTTTATAATATACTCGTAAGTGTAGATAAAATATTTATTATTTTCAATAATATTAAAACACATTATAATATCACCTCAAAACTCGATTACTGAATTCTATTAAAGAAAAAGTTATATTCGATACCTTTTTAACGATGGCTCGGTCAGCTCAGCCAAGAAGCGTTACAGGTTTTTTAAAATAAACAAAACTTAACATCTTGTCACTCGTATAAATAATTATAAAATATGTAATGAGAAAAATTATAGACACGGAATAGGCATATAGTATAAATAATATAAATTATAGACACGGAATAGGCATAGAGTATAAATAATATAAATTATAGACACGGAATAGACATAGAGTATAAAAAATATAAAGATGCCCAATTTTCGTTATAATCATCATCATCAGCCTTTTTAATTGAACGTCCTCTCTCTATGTGAGGGAATGGGCCTTAATCGTCCACGCGGGCCCAGTTCGGGTAGGTGAATGTCACATGTCTTCGAATTTTTGGTTCTAGGACATGCTGGTTCCCTCCCGATGGTTTCTTGCACCGTTTTTGGAGCAGTAGTGATGAAGTTATATACACAAAGTAAAGCGCCTGCCTGGGTTCGAACCCACGACCTACAACTTGTAAGTCACGACAATTACCACTGGGCCATCACTGCTATCAATTAGCTGCAATTTTCAGTGTATTGTGAGTATTCGACAATTAATTAATCTCAACCATCTAAGCAATCCTTGGTCATTGGGTACCTTCATTATTTGCTCGACGCATTTAGTCGGTTAATGAACAGCGTTTCGACCACGTTTAGACCCCTGGCCCAGTGTTTGTATTTTATTTAGTGAACCTGATCACACCACGAGAGACGCAACAATCAGGTAATGTCGTTCACGTATCATCGAAACCCTATTTGGACGTATTTCTAATCATTAATTTAATATAACATAACTCTCACATTTAGATTATTACAACTCTAATAAAATCATCTCGTTGAAGCCGTGTAGCAGATAGATAATTTGTATTAATATAATTTATTGTTCACCGAAATACTAATAAAAACTTAAAAAAAAAAAAAAAACTATGGCTAGGTAGGTACAATG
Organism: Orthosia cruda; assembly: GCA_964057195.1. Lineage (NCBI taxonomy): Eukaryota > Metazoa > Arthropoda > Insecta > Lepidoptera > Noctuidae > Orthosia > Orthosia cruda. The sequence goes on along the minus strand of OZ059847.1, from coordinate 3,245,662 downwards.
GCGGTCTTCAATCAGACTACCTTTGAATGGACTGAAAGAACTTAGTAGGAAGTTGTCTCGCATTAGGTGTGAAAACTCAGTATGACAGTATTCTGCTTGGTGAAATAGATGTGTTAAAAAAAAAATATCACAGAGCCGATACATATTTACCCATACTTCAATTTTTTGGTTGAAAGCACATAATTATTTTAATATTACAATACTGTTAAAGTATGTGGTACAATGCGCATATTGCGTGAGTCACCACAGATAACACTAGCAGGTCTTGTGGTGTGTCACGTGTATTTTTGTATTTGATAGGACACACGGGTACCTAGTTAGCTTAGGCGTGATGTCTGGTCTGTACAGTTTGCTCTTGGGAGAGCTGTCACAAAACTCTTCTGGACACATTGCATATCTTCTGTTGTCCATTCACGTGACGTCCTATACTACCAAAATATTGATAAATCGGATTTTTCCTCTGAAATTGCCTCATTCCGTACCCAAAGGGTAAAAACGGGACCCTATTACTAAGACTCCATAGTCCGTCTGTATGTCTGTCTGTCCATCTGTCTGTCCGTCTGTATGTCTGTCTGTCTGTCACCAGGCTGTATCTCATGAACCGTGATAGCTAGATAGTTGAAATTTTCACAGATGATGTATTTCTGTTGCCGCTACAAACTACTAAAAACAGAATAAAATAAAATTTAAGTGGGGCTCCCATACAACAAACATGATTTTTTTGCCGTGTTTTGTGATAATGGTACGGAACCTTTCGTGCGGGAGTCCGACTTGCACTTGGCCGGTTTTTCCTATTACAACCAACTTGTTTTTGTGGTTTGGTACGGAACCCTTAATGTGCGAAGTCCGACACGCACCTTGCCGGTTTTTATTTGGAAGCCGGTTGCATATTTTGTAAAAAATCCTTCTATTTTTTATTTGTGGTACCAGTGGGCAAGTTCTATAGTAAGGTAGTTATAATGCCCAAAGTCATGCCAGAATAGATTAGCCGAATAACATAACCGGTAAAATGAGAGTGTACCAGGCTGAATATACACATCTGCGTACCCCTTTAGAGCGAACCGGCATGATTTTCTGTATGAAATGGTTTACAATAGACAAACGATTTTTTTTTTCGGGCATCCTATAATCATTGAAGAGTTTCATAGCGACAAAATGTTGACAACAATGAGGCTTTCGGAGGTTTTAAAGCAACAATAGTCTCATCGTTCTAGCTCGACACGTTGTTGCGCTAGTCAGCTATTGCTATTTCGGAGTGCACAACAGAGGGTCACGCGCGAGGTGACGTCATAGGCTAATGAAATCTTACTACAAAAAAACTTTAACCAAAAAAATCAAACCGACTTCCAAAACAAAACACTACAAAGCGAAATATTACTTTCTTTACCGAAGACGGTGTCTTTAATACCTATTGCTATCAGTTATTCGACACCGACTTCGGAAAAGAAAGTTAGTAGTAGTGTTTTGTATTGGAAGTCAGTTTGTTTTTTTTTTGTTAAAAGATTTTTTTATCTCGTTTCAGTTTTGGTAGGTACCCCCAAATACCATGAACATCATTTATAGTCAAAGTAAATCTCACGACGATTCCAATAAGCCCAAACACGATATAGGATCCATTGTTTTATTTCGAAGTTTCAGAATACCTTCCGGCTTCATCATCAGATCACTACGATGTTACCATTTTGATCAGCACCATTTATTTATATGTATTTGCTTCATCATAGTCGGTTAGCTATTTGATATATCTTATACCCGTGACATATTTAGCATTAAGGAGTTCTAGTGGCCATCTGTGGTCTTCTTAATCAGTTCCATTTCAACAAATGACGCTTTCTGAGTGCAAATGATTTCATCGTTGATATAACTTTAGATGCTGGTTTCCTTATCATGGTACCACCCTTGGGATATCTCCTTTCCAACAAAAAAGTCATCAATGTTGGCAACACCAGCCAATTTGTCAACAATACTCCGCAATACTTTTATTTTATTTAATCAGTTTTTTTTGTGTTTGGTGTGAAATAATATATAATATTCACTTGGCCGGGAACGTAAAACCGATGCTAATGTGATGGCAGTGAACAATTGTGTCTTACAATAAATAGAACAGTGTTTGTGTTATACAGTGAAACTTTGTGTATACTAGGAACCAAGAACAAAAAAGGGTAAAAATTCTAACTAGTGGATGTATATAAGTGAAATAGCATACGCAGTGACATTTAACAGTTGAAAGCTATAAAAAGTGAAAATAAAATATCAGTTCAAATTCGAACAGTGAAATTTTTTTTAATGTAAACATGTCAACATCAATCAGCTGATTCATCGAACAAATACTATTATCCAATCACAGGTCTAGTTTAAAATCTTGACATCAAAACAATCGTTCAGAAATCTTCCGTACGATTTTTTTTTCTAATTGGACACTGGTCTTTTGTAAGTGTGTTTCTTTGCACTCAGAAAAGTTACGTTGATTATACTGTTGGTTAACTAAACATGGATTTTGAAAATATCACTCACCATAAACCATGCAGAGCCAGTTCGTTGGGTGACATAAGCAATATTCACCAAGAATCAAGTATATTTGATACGACAATGATGAGTTTACCTGATAGCTACCACAATAACAGCCAAACATTGCACGACTTAAATGAAAAAATTAACACATTAACAGATGATCTTCTAAGTGCTAACCATGAGATTGAAAACCTAAACTCAGAGAATTTTCGCTTGAAAGCAGACCTCCAAAACTCTTTAAAAATTATAGACCAATATAAAAAGATTAACACTACATTTGATAGAAAAAGTATAACACCCAAACTTAGGAGGAAATTAATTCAGAAAAAGCCCTTACAAAGTCCTACAGTGTTTCCTGAATCAGATATATCCAATCAAAACCTCAATAATGCCTTAAGTCCTGAACCACGTGGATCTATACAGAATATGATAGGGGATCACAGTTCAAAAACGTCACCCCCGTCTGATGAACCTCCGCATGTTTTATCTCAAGACAAAAATGATTCAGTACTGAATGGCGATCTACATACCTCTAGGACATATTGCGAGATTTCAAAAATATGTACAAATGAAGAGCAGATACAATACTCTGATAAAAAGACTAGTAAATCAGAAAGATAAAAATTATTATTTTGGCAGATAACCAAGGCTATAAAATAAGAGAAACCCTTCAAAACCTGACTGGAGATGAATTTATAATATCATGTTACTCGAAATATGGAGCTCCCTTGAAGGAGGTATTAGCAGCAGCAAAGCCCGAAATAAAAAATTTGAATAATAGTGATTTTATAGTTATACTTGGAGGAACTAATGATAAAAACCCTAATGAGCTTTTGTTTTCCCTTAAAAAGTTTTTGAATGATACATGTAAACCTAATTTAATAGTATCAGAAATACCACGTAATAAATGCCTTAATGAGAAAAAATTAAATTACGAAAGTAAATTTGCATGTACTAAATTTAAAAATGCAAATTTTATAGATATGAAATATTCTGTAATGATACCTAAACGCATATTTTTTCCTCTCTTCACAGTTCAGTCACTCTTAAAAGAAATTCTTCGTATAGATTACAGATTACAGTATGATTTGTATTGTAAAAGGTCAAATAATAGTTTGGAACATACACAGCCATTAATTGATAGGGGTACGCAGACCGATATGTTGACTGGATTTTGTGATATCAGTACCCAAACTGACATTGGTAATTGAGAAACCTGTACCAGAATCATCCAGTGATTTTTTTCGTCTACAACAAAATTAGAATACTGCACCAAAATATTAACGGTCTGATAAACAAATCAGATTTTATTACTTGCATCATTAAAATCATTGGAAAGTGTACAAGAAATAAAAGTGTAAGAAATAACTGAGCACAATATGTCTAGTAGGGACTTATTTTCTCTGAACATTCCGAATTACTCTGTGGGCTCGGTGTTTAATCGCAAGAAGCGTCGAGGTGGATCTTGTATTCTCGTTCATAACTCACAAGAATTTGTTCCAATCAACGATATAAAAAATACTCAATTGAAGGTATTTTTGAATGCTCAGGTGTACATTTGACTGACCATAAACTATATATTTTCTGCATTTATAGACCGCCCAAGGTCAATGCTGAAGACATTAATAAGTTCTTCACAGCGCTTGACTCTTTATTGAATTCGGTTTTGTCTTGGTAAAAATAAGGTAATACTCTGTTTTGACTTTAACATTAACACATTAAGAAAAAGTATAGAATCTAATGAGCTTAATCAAATGATGTCTTCATTTAACCTTAAATTAGGAATTAAAGAACCAACGAGGTTGGTTGGTGGCACATGCATTGACAATTTCATGTATACCATACGCGGCTGCGAAGCAAATGTTTTAGAACTAGCATTATCTGACCACACCGCGCAGATACTCACATGTCCAGTAAACCCCAGCTACTCTCTAAAATATTGGTTCATTCAAAAACGGGACTATAGCAAGGAAAATATGGAAAAATTTGATGAATGCATAAATGCCTTAAGTTTCAATGATGTGTTTAATAGTGATAACCCAAATATAGCGTTCGATTATTTTTATGATCTGTTCGGTCTATTTTGTAACTTATGTTTCCCTAAAAAGTATGTTAAGATTAATGCGAAAGCAAATTCAAGATGGATAACAAAGGGTATTAGACTATGCTGCAAGCGCAAACGTCAGCTGTTATGGCAGTTACGGAAAAATCGAACAGAATCTAATAAAAAAACGTTTAAAGAACTTTCATCAAGGTTAAATCGTATTATTAAACTTACTCAAAATACCAAGAACGATAATTTCATAAATAATGCAAATAACAAAACTAAAGCTACGTGGACAGTTATCAACAAAAATAAAATGAATGTACCAAAACAAGAAATACAGCAAATTAATATTAATGGAACCACAATTAAAGACCCCCTCATCATAGCCAATGAATTTAATGAATATTTTATTAATCATATCACCAAATTAGTATCCCATAAAACACCAATTAACATATCAAGTAAACCTAACTCAATATTTATGAAACCCACTACACCAATTGATATTCAAAAAGTAATCACAAATCTGAAGTCCACGAACAGTACAGGCTATGATGACATTTCGACTAATGTTTTAAAATATGTATCAACTAAATTATTACTTATACTTAGTCATATAATTAACCTTTGTATAGGCGACAAGAATGATATGAGTTGTTATAGACCTATTGCACTAGTTCCTATTTTGTCCAAAGTTTTTGAAAAAGTAATCCATGAAAATTTATTTAATTACTTCGAGGCAAATAACTTATTTGCAAAAGAACAAATAGGTTTCAGGAAGGGTAAGAGGATAAATATGGCAATATTTTCTTTTTTACAAAGCATTATGGTAGAGATTGATAAAAAGAACTATGCGTGCGCTCTTTATATGGATCTAACGAAAGCCTTTGATCACATTGATCACAGTATATTATTAGATAAGTTGTATGCCTATGGATTTAGGGGCAACATTTACAATCTCATAAAAAGTTATCTTAGTAATCGAAAACAATCAACACACATCACAAGGTTAAATAATTCATCTAAAATATTTACTACTTCCGAATCAAATTACAAAAGTAATAATTTTGGTGTACCACAGGGTAGTGTATAGGGACCACTATTATTTATTATATATATAAATGACCTACCCGGAGTAACATTCAATGATACTGTTCTTTATGCTGATGACAGTACAGTTATATTTACTGAAAGAGACAAAAGACAAATGCAAATAGAGATAAATAATACCTTAGAAAAAATATTAAATGCCTGACCTTAAATAATTTTAAAATAAATTTAAGCAAAACAAAATTAATGACGTTTCGAAATAGAGTTGATACATTAAAAGAAATGGATATACAATACATAGACAAAAAAAAATAACAAGTAAATGTAGCAAGGTTCTTGGGAGTAAACATTGATTCTCAGTTAAATTGGAAACCAAATGTTGAAATGTTGTGTAAAAAACTGAATCAATATTCATATGCTATCTACATGCTATCGAAAACTGTTAATACGACCGCAGTTCTAACAGCATATCATGGCTATGTTACCCCTTTATTAATGTACAAGCTGACCCCCGGGGCTTCGCTCCCGTCAACTGGCTATCTACCTACCTACCCTGCCCACCCTGCCTACCCTGCCTACCCTGCCAACCGTGCCTACCATGCCTTCCCTGCCTAAACTGCCTTCCCTGCCTATCCTGCCTTCTCTGCCTATCCTGCCTTCCCTGCCAATCCTGCCTACCCTGCTAACCCTGACTGCCATGCCTACCCTAAGTAGGTTAGAATTGGGGGTTCTGAATCACATGTTCTCGCTGCGCTCGAACCGTGATTCAGAACCTCCAATTCTAAAAGCCATGATTCAGAACACCTCCATTAATTTTTCAATCATCATCTCAACCAACGTTGGACTAAGGTTTTCCTTTGAAAAAATAAAAATAAAATAGAAATAAAATAAATTTATTCTTTAACTTAGGACTAGATTACATAGCAAGTAAAAGTGAGACAGGTTATACTAGGAATAACATTCAGACCTGTAGAGTAGAACTAAAACGATGATGACCCAATTTATATGAAACACATTTCGTTTCCCGATAGTATCTGATAGCTATCAATATCTTCTAATGCAGGTAAAACTAACTCATGTGCTGTATCACTCTCCTGATCAAATAAATCACCTGTTGCTGCCGATATACCACTCCCACTAATATTCGATTTTTCATGATCAGCCTGATTGTTGCTAACTCGTACGAATGTGCGAAGATCCTCTCCAGGTTCGCTTTTGAGTTTTAGGTAGTGAATATTTTTCAAGTTAGATTTCACAAAATCTTCCAACTTCTGGTAAAATAAATCTTCTGTTTGGGTTATATCATTATCCTGGTATTTTATTTCACCTGTGTTCGATATCTTTTTTCTAGGGGGCATATCTTGAATATATATTATCTCACCCCTAGCATTCTTGAAAATCATTTTACGAATGCCATCTAAATCAGATTTGGCTGAGTAAAACATTATAGATAATTAAAATAAATTTAATTATTTATTTAAGAAATAAATTTAAAATTGAACCAGTGCACTGTAATGTTCAGACTTAAATTGCGATGATGCATGGTGCCTCTATAATATATACAGATTTACATATATTTTTTTTTAGTGCAGTATGTCATCGTATACATATACATTCTAATAGAGTAAGTATTTCAAACATTTTTTTTTGTAATGTAGCTTTATTCCCTTCACCACGTTTATCGTGATCCAAGGATCAAAGTAAATCTCTCAATATTCTATAACACCTCCACATGATAAACATGAGAAGAAAAGTTGTTGTTGCCCCATGATTAGCAAATGACAAAATGCACACCTTATACTTGTTATACTCGGTATTTATTACAGTTGTAGATTTAATATTGATAACATAAAATATATTTTTCTTGTTTTTCCAATAAAATATTTTGGAGTTCAATTTATATTAGTCATATTCAATGTTAATATGAAAGACCCGATATGCCTGGTCTCTAGAATTTCATGATGGTTAAACCCATTTGTACACAAGTACATGCGATTACCTTATAAAAATTTCGTCTCAGTTTTCAGCGACAGCGCGGCGCCGTTTAATATATCCTCCTAAAATGGTAAGTTAGGGCAACGTTACAATTGAGTATGAATGATGATTAAGAAATAAATAATTATAAATCTTATGTGTAATGCGCATAGGGATTATAATTATATGCCAATATTGACGCCTAATTTAAAATAAACTATATCTAACAAAGATTATTTAAGTGTGTATACCGTTTTACAATGTATGAATATAAAAGCAGCGTCATCTGGCAATTATCTCACAGAATATTGTTCAATCAATCAGTGCATCGTGCAGTGATCTTCGTATAACTTAACATCGTTTAATTCGTGTGTTTCACAAATAAAACAGCAAGTATGTACGTATCATTTTAACTCTATTAATTTTGTTATCAGTGTAAGGGCGGGTGTGCGGTTATGTGTAAGGTAGGGGATGTGTGACTGTGCGTTTCTTTTTATTTTTCAAATTTTATTTTAGGTCTTATGCTATGATCAATATGATCGAAGGTATGGCAGGTTCAGAGGTCACTATTGAGAGTGAGTTTATAAGTTAGATTTTCTTACAGGCAAATAGCTAGGCGTGACAGGAACCTAAGTATCATGAATGAACTATGTGATAAAAGTTGTAAATAAACGTATGAATGTTTGTAAGTAGACCTGTTTTACAAAATGTTATAATCTTGTTTTGTTTTCAGGTTTTCCAATCCATTTGACTCTGACACTGAAGTGATTCCTATATCACAAAAGAAGAAGCCAAGTAAGCCTTTAACACCCAAACCCTCGAAGCCAAAAGGGAAAAATAAAAAACTACTCCAAGAACAGCCGATCGGTAGCGGGTCTGAGTCAGAGGCCGACCCTTCAACCACATCTGCATTTGCGTCTACATCAGCTAAAAAGAAACGAAAACTTTGCATCTACCCTGATTCCGAGGTAAGTTGAGATAAAATTGGCAATTATTAATTATATTTTGACGGCTCGGCTGGTGCAGGGCCTGCGCGATTGTCAGCTGCGCTGTGTGTCGTGGGTTCGATGCCGTCATGAAATAAATATTTAATGGCCTATAGACCCAGGTTTAGTGGTGCTGTAAGCATACTGATTACTGATTATTATAAAGTCCTATATTAAATTCTTAGGTCTATCGATCTAATTCTCAGGTCTGACCAAGTGTAGATAATTGTGTCAATTTTGATTAATTTTATAGTAGGCAGTATCGCGGAGTGTTAGCGCTCGAAAAATACAGGCATGATGTTATGTATGTTATAAATAAAAGTTAACGTTTACTTAGTAAACATTAACTCGTGATTGTGTGAAGGGATTGAATTAAAAAAATACATGAAGACTACGTAGGCACGTCTTAAGATATTGTTGTGATGGTACCTATAATAATAGCAAAGGGGTGATAGATGGCTGATGATCATTGTGAATCATCAGATTATAATGATGATATAATAACGATTAAAACTATATTTTTTTTGTTTTTTCCAGGATGAAGAGCAACGTGAATCAATTCGAGCATCAAAACTGAAGAGCTACCTAACGCGTCGAGTTGGTTCTGGATATACTACGCAAAGCAATCCCACAAGGCGCGGCGAATATTATATTGAGCTTCGAATATCGAATAGTCAGGAGTTGGAGGCCATAACAACCAATCGCTGGAAACATTTACTGGTGTGTTTCAAAACAGCAGTGAATGACGATAGTCCAACTTGGAAGGCCGTTACTCAATTGGTTGCAGCAGTTAAAGAGGATTACTCCTCTATCCAGCCAATTTTGTACCCCCGTAATTATTCGTAAATATTTTTATCAATATTTTAAAACATTACTTAACTTTTATTAAATTGCATAACTTTACTTAATTTCAATATTAAACTTGGTTTAATCCTTTATAATATTGGGTATAATATACATACATATAATCGATATTAGCATCCATGTTTTAAAAATATTTTTAATTTGGCTTGGTATCTATAACTAACTTATATGTTTTTATTGTTCTCTTACAGAATCTACTTAGTAGATAAAACAAAAAGCTAAATAAAAATCTGAATAAAAATCTAAAATTGAAAATACAACAATATTCATAATATAATCATTACCTCATAAATATAATTATAATCGATATACCTGTTTTAATAATATTTTTTAATTTGATTAAATATCTACCAACCATGTAACTTATATTTTTTAATTGTTCTCTTACAGAATCTACTAGATAGATAAAATAAAAAGCTAAATAAAAATCTAAATGAAAATCTGAATGAAAATCAAAAATTGAAAATAGAACAATGCTCATAATATAATCATAATATAACATCTCATAAATATAATTATAGTCAATATACCTATGTTATAAAAAATATTTTTTTATTTGATTAAATATCAACCAAAAAAAAAAAAAGCTAAATAAAAATCTGAATGAAAATTGAAAATACAACAATATTCATAATATAATCATTATCTCATAAATATAATTATAATCGATATACCTATGTTTTAAAAATATTTTTTTAATTTGATTAAAAATAAACCAAAAAAAAAAAAAGAAGCTAAATAAAAACCTAAAATTGAAATAATACAATATACATAGATCAAATTTAACTATATGCAAAATGGTTTTCTGTCAAGCTTGTAACATTGACGTTCACAATTATCCTTACCACAAAAAAACTAACATCCATAAATCTAATAACCTTATAAAAACTCAATTTGATAACGTTCGTATAATAGCTTGTGCTTTTAAAAACAAAATAGTCAGTTACAAAATAAATCCTCAAAGTTTTACTATTATGCCTGAAAAGTTTTTAAGTGAAGTTTTAGATACTTGTTGCTATCTAATTAAAGAATTATTAAAACAACACGTTTCTTTGAAAGTCAATTTCGAACTTTTTGTTTCCTACACTTTACCTAAAAATAACGAAATTAGTCTTAAATCTTTTAACACAAAATATGTAATTATACTTCAAAGTACAGATATATTATCCACATATCATGCATTTATAGAAAAAATCTTAAATAAATGTTCCGAGTTCGAACTAAGTGAGTCAGGGTGGGCCATCGAATCAATAAGTCATTTAGAAATTAATTTCGTTAAATATAGTCCTTTGAGAGCAGGTTCTTATTTAGAATTACCTAAACAAATTCAAAATACGAAATCGTGTCTAAACATAGTCAATAAAGATAATCACTGTTTTCTTTGGAGCATTGTGGCATATTTGTATCCAGCAAAGAATAACTTCAATAGAGTTACATCATATCCGCACTATTCCAAAGTGTTAAACATTACGAACATGACATTTCCCCCCAGTTTAGACGATATAAAATTATTTGAAGATTTAAATCCAAATATAAGTATTAACGTCTATGGTCTGGAGCAGAAATATGATGTAACAGGGCCGTTATATAAAACGTTAAAAAGAAAACTTTATCACGTAAATTTACTTTATTTCAATAATAATGGTAAAAGTCATTATTGCTATATTAAAAATTTCAGTAAGCTTGTACACCGACAACTTACAAAACATAAGTCTAAGATATATTTATGTGACGAATGTTTTGTGTATTTTGACTCACCAGAAAAACAATTAAATCATAGCTGTGCAAGAGTGCAGACTATACTCCCCGAAGAAAACTCAAAACTTTGTTTTTCAAATTTTAATAGGACTCAAAGAGTTCCAATTGTTATTTTTGGCGATTTTGAAAGTCTATTACACGAATATTCAGCCAAAAATAAATCCACATGTGTCGAAAATATACAAATCCATGTGGCAAGTTGTTATGGTTATTACATTTTTTGCCAGTCTAAACCTGAATTAAATGAGTTTAGATCCTATAGAGGGCCAGACTGCTCAAAAAAGTTCGTTGAATCTATTAGTCAAGATGTAATAAGACTTCATAGACTTATGTCAGAGATAAAACCCATAATAATTAGTAAAGATCAGCAAATGTCTTTAAAAAACGCTAAACAATGTCATTTATGCAGGAAAACATTTTCTGATACTGACCTCGTTGTTGCTGATCATGATCATTTCACAGGAATGTATAGAGGACCAGCCCATAGTACATGTAATTTAAATGCAAACTCTTGTTCATTTATACCTGTCATATTTCATAATCTTTCTGGTTATGATTGTCATTTGTTTATAAAGGAACTTTCAGCTCTTTGCGGTCGCATAAATCTTATTCCCAAAAACAAAGAAAAATATATATCTTTCACAAAATTCGTCCCGATTGACAAAAAAAATGTAGCTCAGTTAAAGTTTATCGATTCTTTTAATTTTTTAAGTTCAAGTCTAGATAATTTAATAAAAACGATGAAAACGGAAGATTTTAAAAATTTACGAAAGTTTTTTAATGATGATTATTTATTTAATTTAGCATGCAAGAAGGGTGTATACTGCTATGATTACATTGATTCATGGGATCGTTATAAAGATACTAAATTGCCATATTCATCTAAATTTTATAATAAACTCACATCCCAATCTATTTCGGATGAAGATTATAATCATGCTTTAAATGTCTGGAATGCCTTTGGTATTTCTAATTTAGGGGAGTACACAGACTTATATTTGAAATGTGATGTCCTACTTTTATGTGATGTTTTTGAAAAATTTAGAACAATGAGTTTAAAATATTATAACCTTGATCCCTGTTATTATGTATCATCTCCTTCGCTGAGTTGGGATGCAATGTTATTATATACTCAAATTAACTTAGACTTAATTTCAGATATTGATATGTATCAAATGTTAGAACAAGGCATTAGGGGAGGACTTGCCCAATGTTCTTTAAGATATGCGAAGGCAAATAATAAATATCTGCCAAATTATAACAATAAGGAACCTGACAGCTATTTAATTTATCTTGATTGTGTAAATTTATATGGCCATGCCATGATGCAACCGCTTCCTACTCGAAACTTTAGGTTTTTAAACGAAGATGAAATAAATAATTTTAATGTAATGTGTATTTTAAATGATAGTGACACAGGATTTATTTTAGAAGTTGACTTATGTTATCCTCATAAAATTCACGAAGCTCATTCAGATTTACCATTTGCCGCTGAAAGGTTTGCTCCACCAGGTAGTAAAAATGTTAAATTAATTGCTAACCTGTATGACAAACATAAATATATCATTCACTATGTTCATCTTAAAGAATGTGTAAAAAACGCACTTCTATTACTTAAGATATATAGAATACTAGCGTTTGAACAAAGTTCATTTTTGGCTCCGTATATCTTGTTGAATACTACTCTTAGACAAAAAGCTTCTTCCGATTTTGAAAGAGACTTTTTAAAAAAACAAAATAATTCTATTTTTGGCAAAACTATCGAAAACAAAAGAAAACAAGTTGATGTCAAACTAGTTAATGTATGGAAAGATATTCATAATAAAACTAACAAAATTTGTGGAGCTGAAAAATATGTAAGTGCTCCAAACTTCAAAGATTTATCTATATTTTCTGATAATTTAGTAGCAATCCAGTTAAAACAAACGAAAATTGTTCTTGATAGACCAATTTATATTGGCTTCACAATATTGGAATTGGCTAAGAGTCATTTGTATCGTTTTCATTACTCTGTGATGAAACGTCTATACGAAAATGATATTCAACTTTGTTATACTGACACTGACAGCCTTTTGTATTTAATATATACAGAAGATTTCTATGAGGATATGAAACAGAATATAAAATACTTTGATACGAACAACTTTCAAACTGGAAATCAATTTAATATACATAAAGCAAATTGTAAAATACCAGGTTTTTTTAAAGATGAATTGGGTGGTGATATTATATCTGAATTTGTAGGTTTAAGAGCGAAATTGTATTGTATAGACTCGTTAGCTTCTTCAATCATCAGAGCAAAAGGTGTAAAAAAATCAGCTGTGAAAAAACTCGATATTAAAAAATATAAACGAGCTTTACGGTACAATGAATGCATAAGAGATGACATGTGTATTATAAAGTCAAAAAATCATAAGATTTTTACTCAGAAGATTAATAAGCTGATTCTTAGTAGGGATGATGATAAAAGACAAATAATGGGAGATGGTTGTAATACTTTGCCTTGGGGGCATCATAAAACTGTATTTTAATTAAGTGTTGGATGAGATTACAATTAAGGTATATAGTAAGGCTAATTTAAGGTATGTATCAAAAATTAATAAAGTAAAATGTATTGATTGAAATATTATATAATATGAAATAAATCATTTATAATTAAATAAGTGTGTTTCAATGTGATATACCCACTTCCTATTTAAACTAAGTAAACAAAGAAAAATGAAACCCAGCATAGTTGATAGTCATAACATTTATTTAATTTACACAGAAATGTTTTTGTTTTTTTATCATAATTATTGTATAGATCATTCACAGTATAAAATAATAAAATAAAAATAATCTAAAAACAATAATAAAACAATAAGTGACAAAATACCTACTATTATCTTATTAACTAAAGTACACATATTTTGACAGTACAAACTATTTATAATTAACTAATACAAAAATAGTCTAAAACTGTTCTGGGTCACTCAATTTTTTTCCAATTTTTTTAATAAGGGTCTCTGCTGCTTCCATCACGTCGTCATAAGTTTCATGCACCACGTATTGCACCGTTATACATGCGTTGTCACTATCACTATAATCATTTTCATTCTCAGAGTCTTTAAGTTTATGCACTTCTAATTTAATTACATGCCCGCGATTTTCGCTTTCTCCTCGGCGAACAATGTATGATGATGATGATCCTAATGGGCATTTTCTCTTTTTTGAAGACTTTTTAGAAGTTTGTGCTTGTTCATCTCCAGTGTGCAGCTTTTCAACTTTAGCGCTCTGATTTAAACCTTCAAAATAAGGTTCGTAGTTGCCCTGAGAGTAAAAAAATGAGCTCATAACAGGATTTCCATTGAGGACCTCAGAGTTCCACTGCGAAAAAAAAAAAAACGATATTAGCATGACTGTGAAAAAATAACAGTAGCGTAAGAAAAAAGAGAAACAACTCCTATGAAATATTAAAGCAAAGACTACCTCATGAAAACTGGGTTGTTCCTGTTCTGCAGAAATCACGTTTTCATTGTCCAATATGCTAGGGCTGTAAGATGATGGTGGTGGCGATGCTTGAGACATTATTCTGAAATAAAAAATACTGTCTATAAATAAACTATAAACAAATATTGTATTTATAATTTCTTGTTTGATTGGTTATCATTCAAAAACTTACCTTTAGACAAAAAACAATAATTAAATCGCGAACAACAGCCTATAGTCCTACTTCAAATCAGCTACTGCAATGAAGTGTAATGTTTAATTACTTTGGCATACCTAGAATATTCCCCTTTCAGCTATTAGTCATAAATACATTCATACCGTAAGACAAGAACATCAGTTTGATAACGACACAAGTCCAAACCTGTTGTTTAAATACTGCACTCACTTATTCATATATAAAGGTTAGTAAGTAATGAAAATAAATATTAGGCAAGATGAAGTTGATCAAACAACCCATATCCCTGAACGTGAATAATATCAATTTCAATGACTCTGCTCGACAGATAAGGCATAGTGCTCTATTGCCTAATACGATTCGTTGCATAATATGTGGACCCTCGAACTGTGGCAAAACAAACGCTATGATCAGTTTATTGCTGCATGAAAATGGTCTTAAATTTCAAAATCTTTATCTTTACTCAAAAACCACTTTCCAACCAAAATATCGTTTCTTAAGTGAAGTATTAAGAAGAGTGCCTCAGATTAACTTCATTGAGTTCAATGACAATACAGAAGTCATATCTCCCGATGAAGCTTTACCAAATTCTATATTTATATTTGATGATGTTGCCTGTGAAAAACAAATAAATATTCGTAATTATTTTTCTATGGGTAGACATAAACCAATTGATTGCTTTTATTTATCGCAAACCTATTCAAAAATACCGAAACAGTTGCTACGGGATAACACCAATTTTCTTATAATATTTAAACAAGATGATGTAAACTTAAAGCACATCTATGGAGAACATGTCAACTCCGATCTGCCATGGAATCAGTTCAAAGATATTTGTACAACTGTTTGGAGTAATCCATATCAATTTCTTCTTATTAGCAAAGAATCACCATTAAATAATGGGAGGTACAGACAGAATTTCGATATTTTTTTTAAATTTGACTGACTGTGTATATAAGTAAATAACACACAAAAAGAAAAATTAGTATTATTTGTTCTTCAGCTGAACACAGTTGTTACAACATGGCGAAAAATATTAAAATAGAATTAATTAAGTCTGTAAACTCTATAAAGAATAAAATAAAACAAATGAAGAACCAGGAAAACTCAATGAACTTGTCACTCGATAAAATGCTAAAACCTGTCACAGATCCACTTAAAACTCTAGTTGATTCGAATAAATCTATGGAAAAATAAAACATTTAGAAAATACAACACTCACTAATTCTGAAGGCAGTGAATTGGATGATATCAATACTAGCTCATTTACAAGTTTTGAGGATTGCTACGATCCAAAACTAAATTCTACCCAATCCCCTAAAAAGTCTAATAAAATAGAATTACCAGACGATTTAGAAATTTCATTAGAGGGCCGTGATATCCATGATATTTATGATGGTGTAAATATACCGTTTGGAATAAGAAGTGTAAACAAAACTTTATTGATGGGTAATTCAGCAGTATCATTTTCTAAAATTGATAGTTTAAATGATGATAGTGACCTTTTGATTAAAATCGATGACAAAACCTATAATTTAACTCCTGGCCTGAAGGAACTTTTACTTCGAAGAAAACCTGATTTAAAATTAGTTTCGAGCAAAGATAAACTTGTCTATAAGGATATGCTGCATTTTACAAATGCTCATAAGAGAGATTTTAATCCTAATGGTCAAATACGAGGTGATAAAGGAATAAAATATCGTGAAATAATCAAACCACTCTTTTCCGAATCGACAAACGCTAATAAACTTGTTCACACAAAACTTGGAGGAAACTTACCCATACTAAAAAAATACAAAAACAACACTGACTTAGTATATTGGGATGATCCTAACGAATTGGTTGAGAGATTGAAACTATTAGTTGCTTCAAGAGATGCTGGCAATACAAACCATGATAATGAAATTTTATCGATAATTGAAGAATTAAAAGAAGCTGACATAATTAAAGAATAAATAGTGATAATAATATGCTTTTCATTCAGTATTATAGATGCATTCAAGACAAATGTACTAAATTCTAAAAATGAGCAAAGCTGACGTAGTAAACGAAATACATAAAAATGTGAGGGTGAACTTTCCACGAAGACATGTTATTATGAAAGATGTAGATGACCTTTGGCAAGCAGACTTAATGGATATGCAATCAATTTCAAAAGAAAATAAAAATTACAGATTTATTCTTACCGTTATTGATACATTTTCGAAATATGCTTGGGCCTTCCCTCTGAAAAGTAAAACCAAAGATGATGTATGTAAATCTTTCAAAATGTTGCTGGCTACAGGACGTGTTTCGAAAAATCTCCAAACGGATAATGGTACAGAATTTTATAATAATACATTTCAAAAGCTTATGAAATCTAATCATATCAACCACTACTCAACCTTCTCAACAAAAAAGGCTTCAATAGTTGAAAGATTCATCAGAACATTGAAATCTAAACTGTATAAAGAATTTAGTTTAAAAGGCAACTATAATTGGATAGACAATACCCTTAATGATGTTATTCATAAATATAATCACACTTACCATCGGACAATTCAGGAAATCCCTGCTAATGTGAATAACATTAATAAAAAATGTATATTAGAAAGATATTTAAGGCTGGTAAAAAACGAAAGAATAAGAAGCAAGTATAAAGTTGGTGATTATGTCCGTATCAGTAAGTACAAAGGGACATTTGAAAAAGGATATACCCCCAACTGGTCGACGGAAATATTTAAAATTCGAAAAATACAAAATACAACTCCTATAACCTACTTAATTGAAGATACAATCAGAGGTCAGCCTATTTTAGGGGCATTTTACTTACAAGAGCTGCAAAAGACAAAACATCCCAATGTTTACCTAGTCGAAAAAGTTCTTAGAAGAAAAGGAAACAGGGTTTTAATAAAATGGCTAGGTTTGTCATCTGCTGAAAACAGTTGGATTGATCAATCGAATGTATTATTATAAATAAAATTAACTTTTCTAACTTATCAACGAATACATTGATGAATCGAATAAGTATTTATTAAAGTGTTCAATCCAGAATCATTAGTCTTATGATGTGTATTGGAGAGAGTAGTCTTCTCAATTGGCTTATAAACAATTTACCGTTTGAATTACACTTACCAGGATACAATTATTGTGGCCCTGGTACGAAATTAATTAAAAGGCTTACACGCGGAGATAAAGGTATTAATAAATTAGACGAATATTGCAAAGAACACGACATTGCCTATCACAAATCAGCAAACTTAAAGGATCGTCACAAAGCTGATTTCATTTTGTTAAAAATGGCGAAAGAGCGAGCAGCTGCCTAGGATGCGAGTGTAAGCGAAAAATTCGCAGCACGCTTAGTAAGCAAGACAATGTCTACGAAAATTAAAAGTGGTTCTGGCCTAAAAAAAAGTAGCAAAAAGTGCTCTCAAAAAGTTACATCTGGAAAAGGATTAAAAAATAAATTTAAAAATGTTATTACTAAAACGAAAAAACACATGAAAAAATTAAAACCAAAATGCAAAAAAGTGGCAATTGAATTTGCTATGGCCGCAGCCAGAGAATTAGCTGATGATTTATCCATTAAACTTCCTCGAGTTATTCCTATACCAAAAACTGGCGGTGTATTACCTTTGATTCCTATTTTTGCTGGATTATCAGCGGTGGGAGCATTAGCGGGCGGTGCAGCTGGTATTGCCAAAACCATAAATGAATTCAAAATGGCTAGAAAGCTGTTGACCGAATCGAAGAGACACAACGAGAAAATGGAAGCTCTCTGCATTGGGAAAGGACTACACCTTAAACCACATAAAACGGTCTTGGAATTTTTGTATCGAATAAAAAAAACTAAAATATCGGCTACCCAAACGAGCCTTAACTAACTTTGACATTTTGAAGTATGGAAATAGTATTCCCTATTTTAGAGGAGTCTTTATGAGAGATGAGCTTTCTAAATGTCCGTATAAAAAAGAATGTGGAGTTATTAATTTAGATAGTTCTAAAGATCCTGGCTCTCATTGGGTAGCCTATGCAAAATATAACGATTATATTGAGTACTTTAACAGTTATGGGAATCTTAAGCCTCCAAAAGAATTTGTAAAATACATAGGTTCTCAAGTTTACTACAATTATGATAATATACAATGCAATCATCCTTTCAATTGCGGCCATCTCTGTTTGATTTTTTTAAAGAATTTTTGGAGTAGTCAAGGGATAAAATAAAGAGGATCTTCTTGAAGAGTTCAGTATGCAAGCATGTCTACTACGGTTACCATCTCTGGAAATAAATCTGAATTAGTGTCATACTTTCAACCATCTCTGCATTTAACCAATCAATACGAATGCGGTTTGTTATACTTTTCAGTGTTAAATTCAAGACCAAATGTGCCCATCAATAACAGCAGTCTATCTGTAATCAGAATCGAGTGTGATCTTGTACATGGTTCGTACTGCAACGGATTACCAACTCATTTTATTCATGAATTTATATTTGATACTGCTCCGAGTCATCAGTACATAGAAATACCGCGAAACGTTATTTACTTTCCAGTGAACAAAAATATAATTTCATCCATATCTGTTAGGATTGTTGATCAATTTGGTTATTGTATTAACTTTGGTGAAGAACTTAATATTCAACTACGTCTTCATTTAAGAAAAACAAAATGATAGTATATTATAAAAGCACTCCTGTGAAAATAAAAGGTCTTATTCCTTCTACGACCACTAAGGAGCATAGACGTAAGAAAAAAGTTAAGAAATTGACTGAAGGAAATAAAGATTTTCTTAGAGCCCTAGGTTTTAAAGTATGAATATACTACAGATTACTGAATTACCGCACTTCGATAGTTCGATCGAAAGTTATGAAATCCATTCATATAATCCCTACAATAACAGCTTTAGAGAAAACGATGAAATCAGAATCCCCATACATCAACAAGACATATACGTGCTACCATCAGCCAGTTCAATTTACATCGAAGGCCAAGCAAAGCTGCTCGGTAAAGATGGGAATCCGATCAAGAAAAATGTTTCGTTCACTAATAACCCTATTATGTCTTTGTTTCAAGACATCAGGTACGAAATGAATGGTATTGAAATAGATCGTATAAAAAATTCTGGAATAACGTCAACAATAAAATCATATATCTCATTAAATGAAGGTGAAAATAAAGTTGCTGCATTATGGGGCTGGAAGTTAAACGGATTCGAAAATGATGGTCATTTTAGTATTGTGTTACCATTAAATAAGATTTTAGGGTTTGCAGAGGATTACAATAAAATCGTTATAAATTGTAAACACGAGCTTATATTGAATAGAAGTAACTCTAACTTAAACAGCGTTATTCTTACTGATGATGTTGCTAATTTTCAAATAGATATGCAAAGAGTACAATGGAGGATGCCACACATAAAAGTGTCAGATCGAGAACGATTAACACTTTTAAAGCATTTAGAAAGAGATAAATCCATTCAGATGGCTTTTAGAAATTGGGATTTATATGAATATCCTTTACTTCCTAAAACTACAAAACATTCATGGTCAGTTAAGACTGCTTCACAATTAGAAAAACCTAGATATGTAATATTTAGCTTACAAACTAATAGAAAAAATAATAAAACTAAAGACAGTTCAGTATTCGATCATTGTGAAGTAACAAACGTCACGCTCTTTTTGAATTCTCAATATTATCCATATGAACCTTTAGGTTTAAAGTTTTCTGAGAACAAATATAGTATATTATACGAAATGTTTGTGAAATTTCGTCAGTCGTATTACAACTGTCCAGTAGACCCGTTGCTTGACCTAAAGGAGTTCAAAGAAAAAGCCCCTCTCTTTATCTTAGACTGCTCAAGACAAAACGATAGCCTGAAAACAGGTCCAGTGGATGTGAGGTTTGAAATTGAATGTTCTACACCAATACCAGATAAGACGACTGCATATTGTTTGATTATAAACGATTGACTTGTGGAATACAAACCTCTCAGCAGCATTGTACACAGGTTATCATGATTGCTATTGTGGATATTCAAGGCTTTAAAACAGAGACAAATGAATTTATAATAAAAGAAATCGCTATATTGTATAATAAAACATTACAAGTGTTTTTAATTGAACCACCATTTCCATTTTCAAAATTAACTAAACAAGAAAAAAAAACAAGTTAGTTGGATTGAACGAAACAGAAAGATACACTGGCGTGAAGGATTTTTACCCTATTCTAATTATCAGAATTTGGTTATAGATATTTTAAAAGATAAATGTATCTACGTTAAAGGTTCAGAAAAAGTGTTGTGGTTGAAGCATATTTTAGAAAATAATAATTGTAATATATTTAATTTAGAAGATAAAGGTTGTTCTAGTTTGATAAGTTTATACGATCAATATAAATATTCTCAAGATTTATATAACTGTATTTATCATGACTCTGTATGTGCTTTAAAAAATGTATTGTGTTTAAATAAATGGTGCTATGATAATAAAATTTTAAAATAATCATTTTCTTCTTTAATTTCTATACTAAGGTAAAACGTTTCCTACCCCTCCCCATCACAAGGTCGTCAAATCAATAAAATCTGTTGTCTGTAGCTAGACGGCGTCATTATCCATTTATCTGTAAACGGATCATGTCTCAAAATAACTACAAACCTCGTTATGACATTTATAATACTTATAAAATGCGTGCATTTTCATTTAATTATTACTGGGCAACGGCAGATTCAAAGAAAAGATTAGTGATGGAAATGGCTGACTCTGGATTCTTTTATTGTGGAAACAGTATAAATGATAAAGCAGCGTGTTTCTCATGTGGAGGTGTTATAGAAGATTGGGAAATATATGACGATCCTTGGATGCAACATGCTATACATTTTCCACAATGTTTTTATTTAAATGCTGTGAAGGGAAGAGAGTTTATATTTAATACGCGACGAAAATTATAAATCAAGCACAAATTCATCATAACCTTAGGTCAGCGATACAGTGCAAGAAGATTTCATTGCTTATTTATCGATATAGAATTACGGTTCTGAATCACGTCTATAGAATTGGGGGGTTCGGGATCACGTCTACAGAATTGGGGATTCTGAATCACGTCTATAGAATTGGGGATTCTGGATCATGGTTCGAGCGCAGCGAGAACAGGTGATCCAGAATCCCCAATTCTATAGACGTGATTCAGAACCCCCAATTCTAACCTACTCCCTACCTAGCCTGCCTACCCTGCCTTCCCTGCCTACCCTACCTACCCTGCCTTCTCTGCCTATCCTGCCAACCCTGCCTATCCTGCCAACCCTGCCTAATCTGCTAACCCTGCTTTCCATGCCTACCCTGCCTGCCCTGCCTACCCTGCCTTCCCTGCCTATCCTGCTTACCCTGCCAACCCTGTCTTACCTGCCTACCCAGCCTTCCCTGCCTACCCTGCCTACCCTGCCTACCCAGCCTACCCTGCCTACCCTGCCTACCCTGCCTACCTTGCCTACCCTGCCTACCATGCCTACCCTGCCTACCCTGCCTTCCCTGCCTTCCTTGCCTACCCTGCCTGCCGCGCCTACCCTGCCTTCCCTGACTATCCTGCCTACCCTGCCTACTCTGCCTACCCTGCTTACCCTGCCTACTCTGCCTACTCTGCCTACCCTGCCAACCATGCCTATCCTGCCTACCCGGCCAACCCCGCCTGCCATGCCTACCCTGCTTACCCTGCTTACCCTGCCTAGCCAGCCTAGCCTGCCTACCCTACTTACCTACAATTTTTTATCTATCATCAATGGTTTTCTCAGCGCACGCCAAAGAATGAATTTTATAGGCAACATTTTCCTACCTTGGGTTACATTATTGCAATTTTCATAAGGATCTCTAATTTTTTTGAAAATTATATACCTATGACACTCAAGAATAATGTAGCTTTCTACTGGTGAAATAATTTTCAAAATCGGTTCAGTAGATCCAGAGATTAAACCTTACAACGTCACAAACTCACAAACCCACAAACTTTACCTCTTTATAATATTATTAGTATAGATGGTGTCATGTTCTGGGGCAACTCTCCAGATAAGGAATTGGTGTTTAGAGCGCAAAAAAGATGCGTTAGAGCGATTTTTAGGATGAAACAGACTGAAAGCTGTAGACCAATATTCCCAAAAATTAAAGTGTTAACTCTGCCTTGTATATATATATTAGACATGGTTATGTTTGTCAGAAGTAACAGCAGTTCTTTTATTAAATTAAAAAGTCAGAGGCACCGATTCAAAATAAACTTTATTCCTAATAGAACTGCACTTTTGAACAATAGTGTATTTTGTATGATTCCTAGAGTGTATAATCATTTACCCAATTACTTACTCGAAATTTCTAACAATAATATTTTTAAAAATAAACTAAAGAAAATACTGTTAGATAAATCATATTACTCAGTAAAAGAGTTTCTTGATGATAAATTTTAAAGTAGAAAATAATAATAATAATAATTGTTAATCTAATCTTATCGAATTATGTATAATTGTATAACTATTTTTGCACTGTTTGACATGTATTGATCTTTTTGTTTCTATTAATTGTAATAATACAAATTATTATATGCTCGACATTTTCTGCTGTCATTGCCTTATTTTCTTGATACTGTATAAAATTAATTAATTTGTAAATTGTAAATATGCATTATAAATTTGCATGGCGTGAGCCTGATTATGGCGATATATATTTTAAATTTTTAACACCTGTACCTGTACCCATATTTTGCAAATAAAAGATTCGAATTTGAATTTGAAAAAATAATCGTCTAAATCGGTTCATAAACGATGAAGTTATCCGCGAACACACATAAAAAAACATATACGGTCGAATTGAGAAACCTCCTCCTTTATCGGAAATCGGTTAAAAATTGTTATGTTACTGTAAAGACCCAAACTACGGTAAAATCTAGGAATTGATAGGTAAAACCTAAGATTTACCAAGTCTTACTAAAGTCCGAAATGATAATATGATAGTCGCTAATTTCGGGCTTTAACCAGCAATCACCTAAATCTTAGGCTTTCCTTCAGACACTTGTAAATGTCGAAGAATTTGTTGTGACACACTTTGAATGAAATGATGTGAGCAATTAAAGACTGATCGATTGCTAATCTGTTATTCAATGATTGGCTTCACCATAGTATGTATTATGTTTGTTTAGACTATTTAGTTTAGATTTTATTTTTCGACGAAGTTGAATAGGTATTCGAATCACAATCCAGTTTTTTTCTTACATCCAGTACTTTCCACTGAATGATATGTGTCGAATTCATGCACGATGCTAAAATAGACTATATCATCATCATTTCAACCAAAATACACAAAGCTTGTTGCAGCATGTGGACACAAAGCTCTTCAAGAATCTCCACACCGATCGATCCCATTTTTCTTGCAATTAACTATTACAGGAAACTACAATATTGTTAAGCTAAGGCTTAATTGTTTATATAATTGTATTTGGCATTGTTAATTATCATTTTTTAACAGTAGTATAAATAAAACATTATTTTAAATTACTTTTGAATGCAGCAGTGTGTCTTAGATATAACAATTTTTCAATATTTATGGGTCTCTGAAAGATATCTAAGATTTACCGTGTTATGCGAGAAATCATTATTTTTATTTATAAATACTAAGAAATTACAATACAAAATACACACATCAACACGGTCTAGGGATATTTCATACTCAATTAAATAACTCGAAAAGTACTGGCCGCATTGGAATCTTTTATACACCGATTTGTTTGTAATTTATCTCAGACTAATTCCAAATTCAAATTTTTGAAAATTCTTTTGTTTCGGTGGCATGAAAATGTCTTGATGTGTAGAAGAGGGAATATTCATTTGTGAGAAATTTAGAAAACAATACGAATTACGTTTAGTTACAGGTTTTTATCATTTTTAAACGAAAGATAAAGTTAAAATTGAGGTATTGTAGCCATGCAACGCCAACATTTGAAGAGGGCGGAGATGTTACGAGCTGTGGGAATACTGGAAGCTGGGTCTGTTCAGCGTGATGTTGCTGAGGCCATAGGGACCCACCAAAATGTAATTTCAAGATTGTGGACACGCTATCGTGCCACAGGTGAAGTAGCGGAGAGGCACCGGGTGCCAAGTCGCATCACTAC
This sequence comes from Orthosia cruda, assembly GCA_964057195.1. Lineage (NCBI taxonomy): Eukaryota > Metazoa > Arthropoda > Insecta > Lepidoptera > Noctuidae > Orthosia > Orthosia cruda. Next base: position 3,220,687 of record OZ059847.1, on the reverse strand, counting down.
CCCCAGACAAGACCAAATTTTTGCAAATTACTGCGCGAGCTCAACCAAATGCAACGGCGACTCAATTGGTCCAAAGGCTGCGAGTGGAACACCAAGTGCTTGTGAGTGACCAAACTGTAAGAAGGCGACTGCATGAAAGCAATCTACGCTCTCGTAGACCACTCCGGGTCCCACCTTTACGGAGAGGCAATCGTGGACGACGATTAGAATTGGTTCGGAACCACGTGGACTGGGGCCGTGAGCAATGGTCCAATGTGCTGTTCACGGATGAATCCAGGTTCGGCTTCCATCCAGATTCACGAAGGACGCGTGTTTGGCGAGTTCCTGGACGATGGAGCCGTCTTCAGAACCCTCAGGAAGTTTACCCATACCAAGGAGGAACAATTATGGTTTGGGCAGGAATTCGTCTTGGAGGACGGACGGATCTCGTTTGGGTGCGAGGCAATATGACGGCAGAACGATACGTCCAACAGGTGCTGGGGCCCGTAATCTTGCCCCACAGAACACAAATGGGGCAAGATTTCCTGCTCATGCACGACAATGCCCGGGCACACACGGCGAGAACGGTAGCAGCTTGGTTACATACACACAATGTTAGGGCCTTAGACTGGCCTGCTTAATCGCCAGATCTAAATCCCATTGAGCATGCGTGGGATATGCTGCAAAGAAGAGCTCTGAAGGAAGTTCCTGAAAATCTGGCTACAGAAGATCAACTTTTTGCGCACCTCAGAAGGACATGGGACAATATTCCGCAGCAAGACATTGACAACCTTGTTCTGAGAATGCCGAATCGTTGCCGATGTGTTATGAACATCATGGGCGCTTTCTCAGACTACTAACTTCAAGTTTTTAAACACAAATTAAATGATTTTTCAATTTTTTTTAGTTTATACTCATAAATTAAAAGTTAATTCATATACGGTTTCCGTCTATGCTTAATTTTTTTTCCATAAAATCCTGAAATTTTAATCGAAGTACCTTAACCATTATTAAAAAATGGTAGAATATTAAATAACGTATCTTTTAAATATATACATGTCATATAAATAATTAACACATTGATAGTAATTCGCTTTTTTAAAAATATCCCTAGACCGTGTTGATGTGTTTAATATACAAACATACAAGTTCATTTATCCATCGCGAAATATTGCAATCGACATCTTCTTGGGTCGTCGGCCACATCCACATCAATATCTAGGTAAGGCCGCTCCTTCATCGAAGCCGAATAACTTGGCTATTGGTTTGAATTTATGACGTGTGCCGCGAATGCACATGCTAGTTGCACGGATTATTGAAATATTAATAGGCCTATTCCAGCGGTCAGCGATTGCAGCTCCAAGATGTTTTACGAAGGTAGACATTTGTGAAGCGAATACTCCATCAACGGATGTAACAAGAGGGATGAATGTTGCATGTAGCAATTCACAAGCGTTTGAATATTTTCTTATTTTTTTCGTCTTCGGCGGATTTAAGTACAGAAGCGACAGGGCGTGAAATATAAGAAGGAGCGTCATTGTCTACGACACGGATATCAAATAACGCCTCCCTCGGAGCATCCCAAACGCCACGGCAAGAAAGGTCTTCACATAGTCCGCAGTCTCCTTCGGAGATGATGGGTTCTTTGACGATGTTTCCCCAAGCATGTTGACATAAGTCACAGAACAAATCTCTAATTTCATTATGACAACGTGTTATAAGACCACCCTTTTTACAACATAGAGCATGATCAACACTGAAATCATCGCAGCCACAGCCATCACATGATTTTGGCATAGAGACTGGTAATCTGTGGTAACGTAATGCAAGTGCGTCTCTGAACTCTAATGGCGACAGATCGAAATGGTCTTTCTTAGTTGGTATGATAGATAGCCAGTTGGAGGATTTCGTTTTAATTTTTGTAGCAATTGAACGTTCAATCGCTTTTTTTTTAATAGGAGAGAGTTTGACCATGATAGTATCTAGGAGTTCGTCATTGAGATAGTCTTTCTCTTTGCGGCATTCTTTCTGTGCAGTTTTGAGGGATTTATGATGTTGAGAGAGGTCCATATGTGTATTTTCTTTCAAACCATTTGAGAGGACTGCAGAACCTTTTTTAGAACATACATAGTTTATGTTTGTCATTTTTGATAGAGCGGAGATTGCTAGACCACCTTTCTGAACGGGTAGAGAGAATAATTCAGCTTCCAAGGGTGAGATATCACCTCCTAGTAGAGTGGGTAAAAAATTCGTACGCAGTGTATTTGTTAGTGGATCGAAAAATTTGTTTACGTCATCTAAGACTCTTAAAAGGAATGACCATTGGAATTGAACTGCTTTAGTGAGGGCAGTATAAGCAGCTTGGGGTGAGTCTTTACAGATAAGTGATAGTTTTCCTATTGTAGATTGCCAGTTTTTAATTTTCTTGTTTATAAAATCTTCTTTTCCTTCACCAATATAACTACCAAGAAAGCGAGATCCAGTTATGATGGCTATGTTAATTCCCTTGAAAATCTGTTGAGCTGTTTTCTTGTCGTTCTCGGAAATTATTAGGTATGATTTTTTGTCTTGAGGAAAGTAACCATATTCTGGCCCTATTTATCCCACCATTGACGTAGGTTTTTGAGCTTACCTTGGGCGGAAGAGTCATCTGCATACCAGCATTGGGTAGTTGCTTGTTCTTTTTTTAGTTTATTTATTATGGGTAGTGTTGCAAGGGCATACAATGGCATGGCAAGTGGATCACCTTGAGTTACTCCTTCTTTGCTATATAATCTCATATTCGAATCACGTATTACAAGTTCTGCGTGACCATTCTATGTGTTACATAGGAAACGGGCGCAATGTGGCCAATATATTCTTGCTTGCCAAAGAGCTAACCGTCTGTTCATAGAATTAAAGACATTATTTCCATCGACGAGTAGCATTCCCCAGTTATAGCCTAGTTGGCATTCTTTTTGGAAAAGGTCGTTCATAGCGTGTATAGCACCTTCGATACCGCAGCTTAGTCCACTGCAGAGTTGTGATTAAGCACAGGCTTCGGTGACCTCAGACGCGGTGACTAAAATCATGCATTAGGAAAGGATCCTGCATAGGCATTCACCAATGCCAATCGGTCTCACACCTGGGCATTTGTCTAATGCAATGATTCGACTTGACATAAGGGCTTGAATTTGGCTCCATGGTACAATATTGTTATTTAAATGCATTGTTAATTGTGCTACTGCAATCCTCAAATGCAGGCTTGCTTCACCAAATCGTAACAAGTAATCTTTCCAATTTTCTGCTGTGGTGCCTGTTGGGCCTCCACCGCCGTGTAATTTTCTCGCAACTGACTCCACATGTTCGCTAGTTATGTCTACTTCTAGTAATGGAGTCAATTCGGGGAGGCAGTCAGGTAGTGTAAATAGATTTGAATCAGGAATCAATCCGGAGGGGTGTTTTTCATGCAATACATCCATGACAGTCTTTCTAGTTACGTCAATTTCGTCTTCAGGTTTGAGGATTTTGCTTGTATCTTTTGTCAATAGCCAATTTAGGGCTTCACGTGTTTTTCCTCGCTGTATGAGAAACGTGAATTTTTTTGTGACTTGGTCATTATTTTCATTATAATTTTTTCTGCTATAGGAGTTACGGAGAGAGAAGTCTGCTTTCATGGCTTCGGTTATTAGTATATCAAAATTTTCTTCATCCCAAAGATTTTGGCGTCGGTCAAGTAATCTCGTTATATCTTTCGCATGTTTAATATTCTTATCTCTTTGTAACATGACGGCAACGTTAATCAAAATGCGTTCAGAAGGATAATCTGATGTAACAAGATATTCTATTTCTTCGGCTAATTTGTGAATAAATCTTCTACTTACAGTGTTGGAGGGAAGGTCATAGAGTTTCCTATGAAGAGTGCACACTTTTTGCCATCGTTTTTGCCATATATCTGTCTTCGATGCTATTCCATTAAAAAACGGGGATCCAAAAGCATCTTCTAGACATGTTGTGGATATGGTCTGGGTAATTGTTGGAGGTGGATTCTCAATATGAGCGGCACGCATATGTCTTTGTAATCCATTTTTTTTTAACGCACGGTATTTGATGAGGTTTCACTTTGACATGTTGAATTTTGGTTTTGGGTACTCATTTTTTATTTATTTATTTATATACACAATTAATTTAGTTATAATACGGTAAATTATGAAGGAGGTAATAAATATTAATAATGTAGAAAATTTAAAAGAAAATTTTTTTCGGAGTTGACGTCTTGTCAATTTCTTTTTCCTTTTTCCGTGTTATTGCTGGTAATAGCCCGAAATATCAGTGACTATCATAGATCATTTCGAATCCTTGGCAAATCTTAAGTTTTACCGGTGAATCTACCGATTTACCTTAGTTTGGGCTTTCACAGTATTATATACAAACGTATCCTGTATTTTGCAAGCTCAATATTTCTCTAGTATTAGCAGTCTGGTAGTTATTGTACGATGGAAATCATTGAAAAATTTGTGAGCTCTAGTAGTTGTGGAGCAGGATCAACATTAAGCAAAGCAATTTTTTTTACTTAAATTAACTTTGCCCGTCACTAAGAATTTCTTCCTGTATCGTGGGTGCGTTTACAAACATATAAACTCACATACACAAACACCCAGAGCCGGAAAAACTATCTGTAGGTCATACAAATATTTGTTCCGTGCGGCAAACGAACCCGCGACACGCAGCGCAGCAGTCAAACGCTCAACCACTTCGCCAACCGTGCGCCCGTATTATAATACCCCAACTTATAATATATTTGCCTGCACAGTGTGCGTTTTATACTTGATTATTATTTTATTTATCTTTTTTCTGCTCCCGTTTTTTAAATCTCTGATATCTTCTAAGATATTCATTTTAACGATATGCTGTAAAGAGCAACTTTGATCTACATGAAATGCACAACGTATCTAATCTATTTAATTGGATAAGGAATAATACTGTATTGTTTAAATAGATTGGTGAATAACCATTTTTATCTTTTACATACTCGTAAGTATGTAAAAGATAAAAATGGTTATCCTTAGGAAATAAACTTAAACCATCGTGATTTTTTTTATCTATATTTTTAATTTATATAATTCTGTAGTACATTAATTTGATATATCTCGTAAGGTTTAGCCAGCGTTAGCAATGTAAGCGCAAAAAAATACGTTTGTTACGACATCACATTACAAATCTTTGAATTTGTCGGCTATTCTCTACTATAATAAGTATACTACATATAAACCTTCATCTTGAATCACTCTATATATTGCTGACAATTGCATCAAAATCCGTTGCGTAGTTTAAAAAGATCTAAGCGGACAAACAGCGGGAGCGACTTTGTTTTATACTATGCAAGGAAGATATTATTTATAGGTATAAAAAGTTTAGATGAAAATCGCTTTTGAATTTTGCATAAATTGTCACATATTTAGGCACGTGACTTATAGTCTGCCTCGAATGCGCCTTATCATGTAACCGCAGTACCGAACAATACTGCCAACCACAGTATGCACGTCCGCGGTAACCACAAATCTCTTATGTGCATAGCCATAAGGGCTATTTTTGTGTTTGCGTCGCAAGTTGTTAATTTTATAAGGAAAAAAACAAAATCAGGAAAATATTTAGCTTAAAATTATAATATCATCGTTATTTGTGAACCGGTGCATCACTTGGATGTAGTTAATGAGTTTTTACTAGTTGTGGAGCTCTTTGCGTAGAAATAATACATCTGTATCTGTCTGTACAACCAACCAGATTTACTAAGTTTGACCAGCGGATTGGAAGGTGTGGGTGCCGGTATTACTACTTGAGACAGTGAGGAAGAGACACTGCCCTGCTGTGCTGCTGCTTTCACCCGTCTTCGGAAAATAATGGTGATTTTTTATGTTTTTATTCTTTGAGTTCTTATAGGATAACTCATGGGTCTGTCTGTCCCAGCAAATTGAACAGCCAACGGACGCGCATCATAAATAAATTGAAGACCACTCGTTGCAGATAAATTAGAAAATTAAAAACCAATGTTTTCCAAACCGTGTGGTTATTAATTGAAATGGCGTAATGTGAAGGTTTTAAATATATATTTTTTTACCGACTTAAAAAAGGAGGAGGTTCTTAATTGTATATTTTTTATGTGTGTTACCTCAGATTTTTTTTCCAAATGAATCGATTTTAATGATTCTTTTTTTATTTGAAATCTCATGTGCTCATGTGGTCCCATTTAAATTTGATCAAGAACCTCGGCGATATTTAACGAACTCTTCAATAAATAACGCCAAACCTCTCGGGATTGCTGCAATTGCCTGTCTTTTTATTGTATATGTCGTAGGGATATGATTAAAACAGGGATTTGGTCAATTCCCTAAGGAATTTGATCAAATCACGGAGGATGTTAAAATAACAACACGATTCTATCATTTCCCTAAACAAATCTAGTGAAGATTGAACAAATCCCTAAATTGATGATTCAGTGAAATTATAAAAAAAAACATGTACAGTTCTTGTTTGCGTCGCTTTGCTTGTCAGTGACCGCGCCCCCTGCTCGGCGCGGCCGATAGGTGCAAGTTATTTCTGAATACAGGGTCTAAAGTAACCTAACACGAAGGAGATGACGGGAGCTGAGTTCGCTCGCTCACTTCAGCTCCCGTCATCCCGTCTTCCTTCGAACCTAACCTGTCCGTGTCGGGGTGCCCTAAGCTCCCAAGCTTGCTTCGCTCGCTCTTGGACTGATTCATTAACCAAATCACTAGATTTTTTAAGGGAAATAATAAAATCGTGTTGTTATTTTAACATCCTCCGTGATTTGATCAAATCTCTTAGGGAATTGACCAAATCCCTGTTTTTATCATATCCCTGCGACATATACACCATTTCATAACATAACATCGCACCGGTGCACTCTAAAGGGTTACGCAGATGTGTACAGTTCACCCTAGTACACTCAAATTTCACCGGTTGTGTTAAAGTTTCATGTTGGCCGAGTAATCTGTTCTGGCATAGCGGAAGAGTCTTTGGTCAGCTGGACCCGCTCGCTACTGGACCCGCGAGTCCACTTGACAACATAATTTAATTTCTGTATTTTTATTGATTAACTGGACCCATATTCAAATATAAAAAAACACATCCATTGTTTAAAGCTACCCGTGGATACAGTCGAGCTTAAAATTGGATGGACCAAAAATATATTTATTTAAACATCCGAATTGAGAACTTCCTCCTTTTTGGGAAGTCGGTTAAAAATAGAATAAAGTGCAATTCAATCCGTGTGTCGGGTTGAGACCCCTAACCTATTTTTTTAATTTTTACACCGACTTCCGAATAGAAAGTTAATGTTCGCTTTTGTAAGTCGTTTTGTTTTGGAAGTCAGTTTATTTATTATTTTCGTATAAATGTTTTTTAAATTAATAATTTTAACATAAAAAATCCTTAAAGGTCTGTAAATTATCACGCTATCTGCTATGAAGTATGAGTAATACTACTCGTATCAGAGTCGAGTGGTCTCAACTAAACGTAGGCAAAGCCGCATCAGCGAGATCTTTTTCTTAGAGAAATTTAGAGATCTCATTATATTTTTTTGTGATTACATAAGTCAACCCAAGTTATTCGTGGTAGTGAAAAATGTGAATGGATTATGGAAAATATTTTAAGTAAAGTTTTATTTTGTAACATGCGTGATTTTTTATTAATTTATTTTTACAAAAAAAAAAGCCTACCATTGGTGGCATTTATTTTACTTCAGTCATGAATTTGGTGCCAAAACTGCAACAACCAGCTTGAACAGTGACTTATTAGTAACTTTTCAAAACAAGTTCCCTACAGAGAAAAGAAACTTGTCTCCTCAAGCCTTTCACTCTCCGTGGGCCACGGGAGCGAAGTAGCGGGCAAAATCTAGTGTCACATAAACATAAGCCACCTCTTTCTGGACCGGCTTCGGCGGCGCCGTCCATCATCGGGCACCCAATTTGTGGAGACTATTGCCCAGCGGTCTCTGTGCATGCTGCTAACGCGACCCACCTAATCCCAGTTTAGTCTGGCAGCCTTAATATTTAATTTACTTTTCTTTTTTTTTTTTTGTTCAAAATGTGTCTGCATCGAGAGTGTTCTCAGCTATGTTATATGAAAATCGAGTGTGTTCAAAAGTTATGCGCATTTCACACATTGAATATGGCTTTTTTCGCCAGATAAATGTTTTCGTAATTTCGTGTTTCGAATTTCGATCGTCACGTGTCTATTACAAGTTATATCGTTTTAAAAAGCATGAATAAAAACTAATTTAAAAACCCCGAAAAAGACCTCTAGCAAAATAAGCATTCCTATTTTTATCCTGGCGTCGTACTCGCATCGCCAATTTTGGTGAGTACAAGTAGGTGCCAAACAGGTGAATCTAAGAACTTTACTCGGGTGGTTCAGAAACTCTTGGACCAATACACATAAACGAGCGAAGTATACCAAAAATATTGAGCTTATTGACAGTTTTTTTAAGACCCTGACAATATGCTCAGATTGATCGTGATTCTTCATAAAATTCTGCCATTACGTACCCACGTTAGTTCACGTGCTATTAGCAGTGACAACCACTGCACTGTGCCTCTCCAAATGTGCGTCGGCCCTAAGCCATTAAACGCTATATATTTTATTCATACCTATAAACCGAAAAAAATGACGATGAATAATAATTATAATGTTTTATTTTTGTTTACAGGTGCTTCTATCCAGGTGTTCTACTATTGCGGAGAGCTCCTGTGACTGATTTCCTTCTGCTTCTATGCACACTGTTTTACACGTTATTGAGTAATATTCAATATGAGTTCTCCACTTCGAAAAAAAATTAAAAGAATGAGTCCTAAAGTTTCCCATAAAGAAAAGAACCATCTTGTTTACCAAAAAGATAGAGTAACGGGCGGCTATAACGGATGTGAGTACGAAATTAAACTTGCAGGTTTGATATGGAGTAAACTAAAGTATAACGACGAAGTCGAAGATTTTCTACTAGCCTCAAATCTCAAGGCTGCATGGCCGCTGGATGACATTTGTTTCAAGATATTATGGAAAGATAATAAACGTAAACCTACAATTGTGTTCATACAAGCTAAACATAAAATAAATCATGAAAACCCCAATATCACATTGGATAAAATCTTCAATGGTTACAGGAATATTAAAAATAAATTTAATGATAAAGAAGACGGGCTATTTAAGGGCAAATTTGACCAATATGAATGCTACTCCATTTTATACACGAACGAAGATTTTAAGTTTGAAACAGTTGCTGTTACTGATTATTGCCCCGAACTGAATGATGTTATTGGAACAGGCGCGGACGGTACTGTCAAACGACTGAGTGACAGGGAGAAGGAAAAACTTATTACAGGTTTGAATAAAAACGAAAATGATTGGAGTGAAAATGATAAGTTGATTTGCGAGCATTTCTTTAACAGTCTGCTATTGTTCAGTAGACAAGCCAACGAGGAAGGCGTGGAAGTGATTTTAAAAAGACTTACTACTTTCTACCAGCCATCTCTCAAAAACTCCTTTCAAGTTAAAACCGACGCAGTAACTGCTCTATATGTCCGAGAATTTGTGGATTGGTGGAAAAAACTAGACCAAGCACCGTATCTTTCAGGAAAGGAAGACATTTTGAAGAACTCATTCCACAAAATTATAAAAGACCCACTGATAACCTCACTTAACATAATATATGAGAGTAAAATTAATAATAACTACAGTTTCTCTGATGACGCAGTGCACTTCGTGAACTTGCAGGATCATGTGTGTACGGTTATCATTACAGAGAACAATGTACTGACTGTTGTTAAAGTGATGCAATATTTGAAGAATAAAAATTATATTGTATTAAATCTTAAATCTATTACCAGCCTACAACATGCAGAACGTAAAGCATTATGTAAAGAATTAAAAATTAAGAAAAATTACGTTATAATTCTGGTATGTGATGAAATATCTGAAAAGGAAACTTTTAAAGACATTGGAGAAGCTGTTAAAAACAAAAAACGTATTTTAATTTCAAACAATAATAAGTCATCTCAAAAGTCAAAGGAATCTTTCCCAGTAGGCGAAGGCGAGGAATACAGGGAAGTAAACGACGAAAAAAATAGACTGACTGATCTTAGTAAAGAATCACAAGAGACAATTTTGGAGACCTGTACAGTCACATTTCAAGAGAAAGTAGTTAAATTAGCTGACATTATCGACGAAAAATCAAAGAAATATGTGAAAGGAGATGTTTTGCATAAAATATTAAGTGGAAAAACAATTGTATTTGGTAAACTAATAGTCAAAGGAAATTATGATGAATTTAAACACTTTTACATTGACAGATCTGTAAAGAGGAATAATATTTTATGTATTGATAAAAAGCCTAACACTTTTTACGATATAGAAGATAACGCTGTACTTGTAATAGCACAGCCCGGTATGGGCAAGTCAATTCTACTCAGTCACTTATCGATTAAAACAAAGGAAGTCAACCCGCATGTTTGGATTATAAGAATAAACTTATTGGAATACTCGAAAGAATTTAGCAAATGGAAGGCAGATAAAACAACCATCGACTTATTAGAGACTTTGAAGTTTATGTGTCAAGTCATACTTCGCGAGAAACTTGGAAAAGGAAACAAAGAAGAAATTACGCTGGGAGAAAAAAATAATGTTGTGTTTCTGAAACATTGTACAGCAGACGCTCTAACTGTGTTCGAGTTGGATTTATTTTTATATTTTTATTGTGAAAGAGAAATAATATTCTTATTTGATGGCTTTGATGAGGTCTACCCACATTACACAGAAGTGGTCTTAAAATGCCTGAAAAATATCAGAAATGACCCTCGAAAGCATAGAATGTGGATAACAAGCAGGTCGTATAACGATGTATATACCATCTTAGAAAAGGAGTTTGAATCGTCTTACGAATTAAATAACTTCTCACTCAGGGTTATGGCAAAATATTTGCAAACAATTTGGGAATTTCATTTCAAATTAAAGGAACTAAATAGCACACAACTCGAGAATGTTAAGAAATTATTTGACTACATGCTGTCAGTGACTAAGGGACACATAGCAGAACCTATAAAAGTGTCACTTTACTTGGTCAGTCAATACGCAGCCCTTTATCTGAGTTATGAAATTATGAACACACACATTCCGTTATGGAAATATGATACAAATTATCACCAAGACATATTTTGTTACTTGTATGGTAAGGAGTACTGCAACTGTTGCAGCTGCTACTACTGTAACGGTAGTTGCATTGAATGCGACTATGGTGAACGTGATCAGAATGATTATGTGGACAGTCTTCTTTTACTAGAAGTAGGCGATACGAATCCTTTAATGATGTACTTAACAGCTATTTACGTTGTAAATAATGTTAAAACAGATAACAAAATGTCTGACGAATGGTTTCTAGATGATGACCCTTATATCGTTTACGAAAAATATTTGGAACATAAAATCAAAAGGCGGTATGAAGAAAAAAATGGAATGAATATTTATAATCCTGATATTATTACTGCTTTCGAAAAAGAGCTTGCAGGTTCTATTTTGAAGATCAAAAAATTGGGAACTTATGCCATTTTTAATGAAAGTAAAGTAAGAAATTTTAGTACCCCCAGGCATCCTGGGATAATCTTAGACTGGAATAACTATTTCTCATTCCAATTCAGTGACAAAGACAGGGAAGAAATAAAAGAGATGATAAAACTCGTCGAAAAGGGAGAAGAGAAGACTGGTCTCATAGATAGTGCAGCAAACGGAATCCCCATATTCATACACAGAACATTCGCTGAATACTTTGCAGTTGAATACATTTGTGATTGTTTGAAAAACGAAAATATTAGTCAAAAGAACATAGCATTATATTTAGATATGATTTTTTCAAATGGTTATATTTTGCAGAACGTACGTAAAATTTTTGATCACAAACTTAAGCATGACAAGATATTGATGAATGTTTTGGAAAATAATAAAAATATGATATTCGATAAGATAATCAGTTACACGGATCGTCCCATGTTTTTGGACGAAATACCACCTTTTCGATGCGAATATTTGAGCCGTTCAGCGCAGGAAGACTTACGAAATTTCGAATCATTTTTTGATAAAACAATCGATTATAGAAATAGCGAAATAACTGAGTCTGAGAATGCCCTGCTGACTACACTGATTAATGAACGGTGTTTTTTGCGGGATAAGGGAGGGCTGGTCCTCCGTCCTTTTGCGCTGAGTCCTATAAAACTGTACCGCCTTTCGCCTGATGGAACGATACTCGCTGACTACCATGCAACCGGCTCCTGGAACGTAGGAGTGAAATAAAATAGTACCCGCGGAGTAACAGGTCGGAGAGGAAACTCCGTTATCAAACCCGATCAGAGTGTATCTCTGACGTATTCAGGGCAAAAGTCTCTGATTGAGATTTTATACAAATTATATCTAATAATCATGAGGCACTATGAAGATTAGATAGAGAGCTAGGCGTCTCCCTCAAGCGACATTGAATGTAAAAATGCGATAAATGTTTGGACGTCCCCTATAAGTGACACGTGATACAACGAAACATGATGGCACTATCCGAACCATGCATTGCTACTTGTAATATTGGCACAATGACCGGAGGAAGTGCCGAACAAACCACCACTCTAAACAGACGCTTGAAAAATTTTTAAGTGCAGGTACCTTGACTTATACATCACTTTGATTAAATAATAAACTAAACAAATAGTGATTTTTTTAATACAAAATATATATATATTGTAGTTTAATAAATTTACTTTTCATTTCTGAGATTCAAAACGTGATATCGAAAAATACGCTAGATCGAAAAAAAATCTGAAAAGTAGTCTGCAACGATGTTTTTTTGACCATTTTCTAATTGTTCAAGAAGATTATGAAAGATTCACTACCGTAAAACGAGGTTAAATTGATTAATTTTGAAATTAAAATTGACATAACTATTTCAATTATATTTTGAAAAATATGAATAAAATGCAGTGTTGGCGACTTCACAAATGATTGTATATTCCCTAATACAAACATTTGTTTTTTCATTGTTTGGGAGGAAATAAAAAAAAACGAGCCTATGAACGCTAAAATAAAAATGGGGTTTTTTCATTGCAATTTAAAGTAACCCCAATTTATAATGTATTTTTAATGAATTCACACTGTACAATTTAATTATTTTTTTCTGCAACATGTAAACTTATTTTTGGAATGAGGTTGATGCAAAACATGGCTGACATGTCAGAGTAGCAAATTTTAAAAAGAAAATTGAGGTGCGTTTCGTTTTCACGGAGTTAGATTTAAAAGCCCTAAAAACTAAAGTTATCATCAAAGTTACCCCAGATCTCAATGTAACCCCGTTTAACCGGTACCTAAAACACATATCAATAAAAAAATTACAACCAATAGAACTTTATTCTCAGGGTAGAATTTATAAAATAATTTAATTGTTTTAATAATAAAATAATATTCACGTATTCAATATTAACGTATTTTAATAAACATAATTATGGCCCAAAAGGCCCTTGAAGGTGTAGTGCGCGAGCTACAAAAAGTAGTGGCTGATCTTGCAACAAAAATCAGTGCTCTCCAGGACAAAATAGTTGAGAAAACAGCGATAATAGTTAAGCAAGAGCAATTATTGAACTTGTGAACACTGACGGTGGTCAAGAGCAGCTGGAGATTCCAGCGACAACGCAGCGACCCATTCGTCAAGCGCGAGTTAATTCAACCGCTAAAACCAAACACCCAAATACGCAGCCGCTGAAAAATCAAGGATCGATAGGGACATTGGTGAAACAAAGAACCTATTAACCGAACGAGTTAAGATGACTATGAATATAACAGCTACTAGTGCAAATCACATGCTACCCGCAAAAACAACTTTGACATCTCAGCAACGTGGGGCCACGAATTCATCGAGAACACGCACGGACGACGTGAACGACAATCGTCAGGAAAACCCCACCTCCGAAAAAGGCTGGCAACCGGCGCCCAAGGCACGTAACTTCAAACGGCGAGTGGTCACTGGCAGCTCACAAGAGCACGACGACTACAATTTGTATAAGCTTGGTCTTTTAAACCGGAGACTACGGAACAAAACGTTCTTAATTATTTCGTTAAATTCGTTTCGGGTAGTCAGAAGCCTGAGATCTGACACCAGTCTTGCCAAGGGGTACCGTACAGTTACTGGGTTGTGGAGGTCAGATAGGCAGTCGCTCCATGTAAAACACTGGTACTCAGCTGAATCCGGTTAGACTGGAAGCCGACCCCAACATAATTGGATAAGGCTTGACAGACTTAAGCCTTCCTCAGGTAACCCGACATCCTCAATTGAACACAACACGACGCGTTCATGGAAACAAACAAAAATTCACCAAAAATTGTTAACAATAGCTTGCGATTTCCGTGAAATTAGTGAGCCACGAATGGACTGATAAATATATTTTTTAGGCACACACAAGGCTTATTGCAATTTTGCGTATTAATTTTGACGGTTTGTTTTGCTGATTATGTTTTTCAGTACCATTTTGTATCTGATTATAATATACAGTGTCTCCCGAAACTCAACATCAAGCAGGTACGGGGCGATGCACTAAGATGTACCAGTTTTCTAACACTGATGGATAAAAATATCAATTGAATTCCCATAACATTTACAAATTAGACTGTTTAGGTTCAGTTAAAATTGTTTTTCAATCAAAGCCAAAGCCAAGCAAATTTCGAAGTGTCAATAGAACAACAGAATTTGAATAATCACTGTTGTGAGGAAAAATTCATGTAGAATTACGTCAAAAGAATCGCTAGTTCCTTTGGGTAATGAAGGAAATTTAAACAGCATCTTCATGATATTGCCGCGACTTGCATTAAAGCTGAGGCTGAATTGCATATGAATAATTCTTTATTGTCACAAAATGACACAACTTAGAGTTATGATAACGTTGATGTACAAAAGCGAGTTTAACTTAAAGTAGAGTTTAATAAAATAGTTGCTTAATGAAAATAGGTGGCTTGTTTAATGATAAATGATAAATGATTTTATTTCTGTAAGTTGGTTTGTACAAACACTTTTACATGTCGAAAATATTTTTAAAACTAGATGAGGTCGGCGTTTCCTATCTGACTACTCTGAGAAGAAAGGCCGAAACAAACTCAGAGGTCACAGTCTTTTTTAAAGTCCAGACAAAATCTTGGTAGAACATGTGAAGACCATGTAGATTGATGTCCGAAATGGTCTTTTGAGGAAAGAACTAGCCAGATTTAGTAGACCTGTCCAGTAAGTGCACGCATTTGTCAATAACCGAGCAGCTCAACTCAGAATTTAAGGAGCTCAACGATTCGACGAACAATACCAAAGAAAGGACATTCGGGTAGGCCGCATAAACTACTCAAACTGCCAGAACAATGGAAATTTACATTTCGTAGAATGTTTCGTGTTTTAGTGAATAGTGGTCGTCTTGAGTATTTTATAAATAGAAAAACGAAAATTTCGGCGACTTGGGGTTTGTCAAATCTGGCTACAATGGTTACATTTGGCAGTTGATAGTTGACAAGCCCTTGCTTAAACGTTAATCAAGCGAAATAAATACAAAATAATATATAAAACTTATAAAACTACTGATGAAAATACATCCTTGTCTTCCTTAGAAATGCCACAACGAAGACCGATACGTGGCAGAAGAGTGTTTGACCTGAATTATCGAAAACATTACATTGGATGCAAATATTTCACGCCTGATAGATCTCAGATGCTCGAAGAACGGATGGTCGATAGGGCTGAAAAGTTCTAGAGTGGCGAACGCATGGCGGAATACGTAGCAGGAGGGAAGCCTCTGTAGACCGATGACTTGTTTGAGTTCGCAGGAATCCGATGTATGAAATACGCAAAGGACCGGTTGATGTGGTGATGCTTGGAGCAGGTATGTATCCAGCACTCTTTCGGCAGAAATGATGATGATGATGAGTGAGATCTTCAACAAAAATATTTATAAGTGCCAGTGTTTGTGTTTGTGGTCGCCAGTGGCTTTTCCTGCGCGAAACCCGAGAGTTATCCTATAGGAACTATGTGAAAAGTGAAGATGGACCGGTCATATGATTCGTGATAACCAAAGGAAATGGAGAAAAGCAGTGACAAACCGATACCCAAAAGATGGGAAAAGTAGCCGTAGAAGACAGTGTCAGAAATAGCAATGGGAAATGGGAAAGACTGCTGGTCCAAGATGTAGGCACAAAGTGTAAGCGATGGCACGCTGTGGCGTTGACGAGTAGCTCAGGAGAGACCCCAGTGGAAACTGTTAGTGGAGGCCTATGCCAAGAGGCACACTGAGATTAGGGACTTTTTATAAACTATAAAGATGTATTGTATAGACTACAGATTAATATTTCTGATTTCAGAATAAAAGGCTTTGTTATTCCGTTTATTTATTATAATATCTATTTTATTATATTTATTTTTTGTTATTAAATCATTTTATTATTAGGCATTGTGTAATTGTATTACAAATTATATACAACCAAATACGTTCAACCATTGAGGTGTAATTAACAAATATCCACATATACAGACTTTCATACCTATATAGAATATTAGTAGGATCCACAAGACAAGAAAAGGTTACAACGATGACATTGTGTACAGAAGTTGGCTTTTGTATGGTACGATTTAGGTATCAGTATAATAAAGATGATAAAACAACATGATAATTCTCATTTATTTATTATTTTACAAAATAAGTAGGCAGATATTGTATTGTTCGTTAAAAGCAAAGCCAGCCGTCTTGAAAACCCAGGTTACTCATTAAAAATTTCATCACAAATGTCCATATTTGTTGGTAAATCACAATTGCAATCAGATTCCAATGCAGATGCACGAATTCTGTGTGTGTGTCGGTTTTGTTCCCTCTTGAGAGATCTTGTGAAATTCTGAGTGAAGTATTTTTTAGTTCACAAGAACCAACAACTGCTCACTCTGAACACATTTACTTCTAGTAATTATAAGCTTAAATTCTTGATTTTTGGCAATAACAAATTATTTTAGATATTATTTTCATTCGTTATGACATCACTGACAAAATAAATACAGTTAAAATTGTTTTTCAATCAAAGCCAAAGCCAAGCAAATTTCGAAGTGTCAATAGAACAACAGAATTTGAATAATCACTGTTGTGAGGAAAAATTCATGTAGAATTACGTCAAAAGAATCGCTAGTTCCTTTGGGTAATGAAGGAAATTTAAACAGCATCTTCATGATATTGCCGCGACTTGCATTAAAGCTGAGGCTGAATTGCATATGAATAATTCTTTATTGTCACAAAATGACACAACTTAGAGTTATGATAACGTTGATGTACAAAAGCGAGTTTAACTTAAAGTAGAGTTTAATAAAATAGTTGCTTAATGAAAATAGGTGGCTTGTTTAATGATAAATGATAAATGATTTTATTTCTGTAAGTTGGTTTGTACAAACACTTTTACATGTCGAAAATATTTTTAAAACTAGATGAGGTCGGCGTTTCCTATCTGACTACTCTGAGAAGAAAGGCCGAAACAAACTCAGAGGTCACAGTCTTTTTTAAAGTCCAGACAAAATCTTGGTAGAACATGTGAAGACCATGTAGATTGATGTCCGAAATGGTCTTTTGAGGAAAGAACTAGCCAGATTTAGTAGACCTGTCCAGTAAGTGCACGCATTTGTCAATAACCGAGCAGCTCAACTCAGAATTTAAGGAGCTCAACGATTCGACGAACAATACCAAAGAAAGGACATTCGGGTAGGCCGCATAAACTACTCAAACTGCCAGAACAATGGAAATTTACATTTCGTAGAATGTTTCGTGTTTTAGTGAATAGTGGTCGTCTTGAGTATTTTATAAATAGAAAAACGAAAATTTCGGCGACTTGGGGTTTGTCAAATCTGGCTACAATGGTTACATTTGGCAGTTGATAGTTGACAAGCCCTTGCTTAAACGTTAATCAAGCGAAATAAATACAAAATAATATATAAAACTTATAAAACTACTGATGAAAATACATCCTTGTCTTCCTTAGAAATGCCACAACGAAGACCGATACGTGGCAGAAGAGTGTTTGACCTGAATTATCGAAAACATTACATTGGATGCAAATATTTCACGCCTGATAGATCTCAGATGCTCGAAGAACGGATGGTCGATAGGGCTGAAAAGTTCTAGAGTGGCGAACGCATGGCGGAATACGTAGCAGGAGGGAAGCCTCTGTAGACCGATGACTTGTTTGAGTTCGCAGGAATCCGATGTATGAAATACGCAAAGGACCGGTTGATGTGGTGATGCTTGGAGCAGGTATGTATCCAGCACTCTTTCGGCAGAAATGATGATGATGATGAGTGAGATCTTCAACAAAAATATTTATAAGTGCCAGTGTTTGTGTTTGTGGTCGCCAGTGGCTTTTCCTGCGCGAAACCCGAGAGTTATCCTATAGGAACTATGTGAAAAGTGAAGATGGACCGGTCATATGATTCGTGATAACCAAAGGAAATGGAGAAAAGCAGTGACAAACCGATACCCAAAAGATGGGAAAAGTAGCCGTAGAAGACAGTGTCAGAAATAGCAATGGGAAATGGGAAAGACTGCTGGTCCAAGATGTAGGCACAAAGTGTAAGCGATGGCACGCTGTGGCGTTGACGAGTAGCTCAGGAGAGACCCCAGTGGAAACTGTTAGTGGAGGCCTATGCCAAGAGGCACACTGAGATTAGGGACTTTTTATAAACTATAAAGATGTATTGTATAGACTACAGATTAATATTTCTGATTTCAGAATAAAAGGCTTTGTTATTCCGTTTATTTATTATAATATCTA
The DNA here is from genome assembly GCA_964057195.1 of Orthosia cruda. Taxonomy (NCBI): domain Eukaryota; kingdom Metazoa; phylum Arthropoda; class Insecta; order Lepidoptera; family Noctuidae; genus Orthosia; species Orthosia cruda. Next base: position 3,201,856 of record OZ059847.1, on the reverse strand, counting down.
TTTTATTATATTTATTTTTTGTTATTAAATCATTTTATTATTAGGCATTGTGTAATTGTATTACAAATTATATACAACCAAATACGTTCAACCATTGAGGTGTAATTAACAAATATCCACATATACAGACTTTCATACCTATATAGAATATTAGTAGGATCCACAAGACAAGAAAAGGTTACAACGATGACATTGTGTACAGAAGTTGGCTTTTGTATGGTACGATTTAGGTATCAGTATAATAAAGATGATAAAACAACATGATAATTCTCATTTATTTATTATTTTACAAAATAAGTAGGCAGATATTGTATTGTTCGTTAAAAGCAAAGCCAGCCGTCTTGAAAACCCAGGTTACTCATTAAAAATTTCATCACAAATGTCCATATTTGTTGGTAAATCACAATTGCAATCAGATTCCAATGCAGATGCACGAATTCTGTGTGTGTGTCGGTTTTGTTCCCTCTTGAGAGATCTTGTGAAATTCTGAGTGAAGTATTTTTTAGTTCACAAGAACCAACAACTGCTCACTCTGAACACATTTACTTCTAGTAATTATAAGCTTAAATTCTTGATTTTTGGCAATAACAAATTATTTTAGATATTATTTTCATTCGTTATGACATCACTGACAAAATAAATACAGTTAAAATTGTTTTTCAATCAAAGCCAAAGCCAAGCAAATTTCGAAGTGTCAATAGAACAACAGAATTTGAATAATCACTGTTGTGAGGAAAAATTCATGTAGAATTACGTCAAAAGAATCGCTAGTTCCTTTGGGTAATGAAGGAAATTTAAACAGCATCTTCATGATATTGCCGCGACTTGCATTAAAGCTGAGGCTGAATTGCATATGAATAATTCTTTATTGTCACAAAATGACACAACTTAGAGTTATGATAACGTTGATGTACAAAAGCGAGTTTAACTTAAAGTAGAGTTTAATAAAATAGTTGCTTAATGAAAATAGGTGGCTTGTTTAATGATAAATGATAAATGATTTTATTTCTGTAAGTTGGTTTGTACAAACACTTTTACATGTCGAAAATATTTTTAAAACTAGATGAGGTCGGCGTTTCCTATCTGACTACTCTGAGAAGAAAGGCCGAAACAAACTCAGAGGTCACAGTCTTTTTTAAAGTCCAGACAAAATCTTGGTAGAACATGTGAAGACCATGTAGATTGATGTCCGAAATGGTCTTTTGAGGAAAGAACTAGCCAGATTTAGTAGACCTGTCCAGTAAGTGCACGCATTTGTCAATAACCGAGCAGCTCAACTCAGAATTTAAGGAGCTCAACGATTCGACGAACAATACCAAAGAAAGGACATTCGGGTAGGCCGCATAAACTACTCAAACTGCCAGAACAATGGAAATTTACATTTCGTAGAATGTTTCGTGTTTTAGTGAATAGTGGTCGTCTTGAGTATTTTATAAATAGAAAAACGAAAATTTCGGCGACTTGGGGTTTGTCAAATCTGGCTACAATGGTTACATTTGGCAGTTGATAGTTGACAAGCCCTTGCTTAAACGTTAATCAAGCGAAATAAATACAAAATAATATATAAAACTTATAAAACTACTGATGAAAATACATCCTTGTCTTCCTTAGAAATGCCACAACGAAGACCGATACGTGGCAGAAGAGTGTTTGACCTGAATTATCGAAAACATTACATTGGATGCAAATATTTCACGCCTGATAGATCTCAGATGCTCGAAGAACGGATGGTCGATAGGGCTGAAAAGTTCTAGAGTGGCGAACGCATGGCGGAATACGTAGCAGGAGGGAAGCCTCTGTAGACCGATGACTTGTTTGAGTTCGCAGGAATCCGATGTATGAAATACGCAAAGGACCGGTTGATGTGGTGATGCTTGGAGCAGGTATGTATCCAGCACTCTTTCGGCAGAAATGATGATGATGATGAGTGAGATCTTCAACAAAAATATTTATAAGTGCCAGTGTTTGTGTTTGTGGTCGCCAGTGGCTTTTCCTGCGCGAAACCCGAGAGTTATCCTATAGGAACTATGTGAAAAGTGAAGATGGACCGGTCATATGATTCGTGATAACCAAAGGAAATGGAGAAAAGCAGTGACAAACCGATACCCAAAAGATGGGAAAAGTAGCCGTAGAAGACAGTGTCAGAAATAGCAATGGGAAATGGGAAAGACTGCTGGTCCAAGATGTAGGCACAAAGTGTAAGCGATGGCACGCTGTGGCGTTGACGAGTAGCTCAGGAGAGACCCCAGTGGAAACTGTTAGTGGAGGCCTATGCCAAGAGGCACACTGAGATTAGGGACTTTTTATAAACTATAAAGATGTATTGTATAGACTACAGATTAATATTTCTGATTTCAGAATAAAAGGCTTTGTTATTCCGTTTATTTATTATAATATCTATTTTATTATATTTATTTTTTGTTATTAAATCATTTTATTATTAGGCATTGTGTAATTGTATTACAAATTATATACAACCAAATACGTTCAACCATTGAGGTGTAATTAACAAATATCCACATATACAGACTTTCATACCTATATAGAATATTAGTAGGATCCACAAGACAAGAAAAGGTTACAACGATGACATTGTGTACAGAAGTTGGCTTTTGTATGGTACGATTTAGGTATCAGTATAATAAAGATGATAAAACAACATGATAATTCTCATTTATTTATTATTTTACAAAATAAGTAGGCAGATATTGTATTGTTCGTTAAAAGCAAAGCCAGCCGTCTTGAAAACCCAGGTTACTCATTAAAAATTTCATCACAAATGTCCATATTTGTTGGTAAATCACAATTGCAATCAGATTCCAATGCAGATGCACGAATTCTGTGTGTGTGTCGGTTTTGTTCCCTCTTGAGAGATCTTGTGAAATTCTGAGTGAAGTATTTTTTAGTTCACAAGAACCAACAACTGCTCACTCTGAACACATTTACTTCTAGTAATTATAAGCTTAAATTCTTGATTTTTGGCAATAACAAATTATTTTAGATATTATTTTCATTCGTTATGACATCACTGACAAAATAAATACAGTTAAAATTGTTTTTCAATCAAAGCCAAAGCCAAGCAAATTTCGAAGTGTCAATAGAACAACAGAATTTGAATAATCACTGTTGTGAGGAAAAATTCATGTAGAATTACGTCAAAAGAATCGCTAGTTCCTTTGGGTAATGAAGGAAATTTAAACAGCATCTTCATGATATTGCCGCGACTTGCATTAAAGCTGAGGCTGAATTGCATTTGAATAATTCTTTATTGTCACAAAATGACACAACTTAGAGTTATGATAACGTTGATGTACAAAAGCGAGTTTAACTTAAAGTAGAGTTTAATAAAATAGTTGCTTAATGAAAATAGGTGGCTTGTTTAATGATAAATGATAAATGATTTTATTTCTGTAAGTTGGTTTGTACAAACACTTTTACATGTCGAAAATATTTTTAAAACTAGATGAGGTCGGCGTTTCCTATCTGACTACTCTGAGAAAAAAGGCCGAAACAAACTCAGAGGTCACAGTCTTTTTTAAAGTCCAGACAAAATCTTGGTAGAACATGTGAAGACCATGTAGATTGATGTCCGAAATGGTCTTTTGAGGAAAGAACTAGCCAGATTTAGTAGACCTGTCCAGTAAGTGCACGCATTTGTCAATAACCGAGCAGCTCAACTCAGAATTTAAGGAGCTCAACGATTCGACGAACAATACCAAAGAAAGGACATTCGGGTAGGCCGCATAAACTACTCAAACTGCCAGAACAATGGAAATTTACATTTCGTAGAATGTTTCGTGTTTTAGTGAATAGTGGTCGTCTTGAGTATTTTATAAATAGAAAAACGAAAATTTCGGCGACTTGGGGTTTGTCAAATCTGGCTACAATGGTTACATTTGGCAGTTGATAGTTGACAAGCCCTTGCTTAAACGTTAATCAAGCGAAATAAATACAAAATAATATATAAAACTTATAAAACTACTGATGAAAATACATCCTTGTCTTCCTTAGAAATGCCACAACGAAGACCGATACGTGGCAGAAGAGTGTTTGACCTGAATTATCGAAAACATTACATTGGATGCAAATATTTCACGCCTGATAGATCTCAGATGCTCGAAGAACGGATGGTCGATAGGGCTGAAAAGTTCTAGAGTGGCGAACGCATGGCGGAATACGTAGCAGGAGGGAAGCCTCTGTAGACCGATGACTTGTTTGAGTTCGCAGGAATCCGATGTATGAAATACGCAAAGGACCGGTTGATGTGGTGATGCTTGGAGCAGGTATGTATCCAGCACTCTTTCGGCAGAAATGATGATGATGATGAGTGAGATCTTCAACAAAAATATTTATAAGTGCCAGTGTTTGTGTTTGTGGTCGCCAGTGGCTTTTCCTGCGCGAAACCCGAGAGTTATCCTATAGGAACTATGTGAAAAGTGAAGATGGACCGGTCATATGATTCGTGATAACCAAAGGAAATGGAGAAAAGCAGTGACAAACCGATACCCAAAAGATGGGAAAAGTAGCCGTAGAAGACAGTGTCAGAAATAGCAATGGGAAATGGGAAAGACTGCTGGTCCAAGATGTAGGCACAAAGTGTAAGCGATGGCACGCTGTGGCGTTGACGAGTAGCTCAGGAGAGACCCCAGTGGAAACTGTTAGTGGAGGCCTATGCCAAGAGGCACACTGAGATTAGGGACTTTTTATAAACTATAAAGATGTATTGTATAGACTACAGATTAATATTTCTGATTTCAGAATAAAAGGCTTTGTTATTCCGTTTATTTATTATAATATCTATTTTATTATATTTATTTTTTGTTATTAAATCATTTTATTATTAGGCATTGTGTAATTGTATTACAAATTATATACAACCAAATACGTTCAACCATTGAGGTGTAATTAACAAATATCCACATATACAGACTTTCATACCTATATAGAATATTAGTAGGATCCACAAGACAAGAAAAGGTTACAACGATGACATTGTGTACAGAAGTTGGCTTTTGTATGGTACGATTTAGGTATCAGTATAATAAAGATGATAAAACAACATGATAATTCTCATTTATTTATTATTTTACAAAATAAGTAGGCAGATATTGTATTGTTCGTTAAAAGCAAAGCCAGCCGTCTTGAAAACCCAGGTTACTCATTAAAAATTTCATCACAAATGTCCATATTTGTTGGTAAATCACAATTGCAATCAGATTCCAATGCAGATGCACGAATTCTGTGTGTGTGTCGGTTTTGTTCCCTCTTGAGAGATCTTGTGAAATTCTGAGTGAAGTATTTTTTAGTTCACAAGAACCAACAACTGCTCACTCTGAACACATTTACTTCTAGTAATTATAAGCTTAAATTCTTGATTTTTGGCAATAACAAATTATTTTAGATATTATTTTCATTCGTTATGACATCACTGACAAAATAAATACAGTTAAAATTGTTTTTCAATCAAAGCCAAAGCCAAGCAAATTTCGAAGTGTCAATAGAACAACAGAATTTGAATAATCACTGTTGTGAGGAAAAATTCATGTAGAATTACGTCAAAAGAATCGCTAGTTCCTTTGGGTAATGAAGGAAATTTAAACAGCATCTTCATGATATTGCCGCGACTTGCATTAAAGCTGAGGCTGAATTGCATTTGAATAATTCTTTATTGTCACAAAATGACACAACTTAGAGTTATGATAACGTTGATGTACAAAAGCGAGTTTAACTTAAAGTAGAGTTTAATAAAATAGTTGCTTAATGAAAATAGGTGGCTTGTTTAATGATAAATGATAAATGATTTTATTTCTGTAAGTTGGTTTGTACAAACACTTTTACATGTCGAAAATATTTTTAAAACTAGATGAGGTCGGCGTTTCCTATCTGACTACTCTGAGAAGAAAGGCCGAAACAAACTCAGAGGTCACAGTCTTTTTTAAAGTCCAGACAAAATCTTGGTAGAACATGTGAAGACCATGTAGATTGATGTCCGAAATGGTCTTTTGAGGAAAGAACTAGCCAGATTTAGTAGACCTGTCCAGTAAGTGCACGCATTTGTCAATAACCGAGCAGCTCAACTCAGAATTTAAGGAGCTCAACGATTCGACGAACAATACCAAAGAAAGGACATTCGGGTAGGCCGCATAAACTACTCAAACTGCCAGAACAATGGAAATTTACATTTCGTAGAATGTTTCGTGTTTTAGTGAATAGTGGTCGTCTTGAGTATTTTATAAATAGAAAAACGAAAATTTCGGCGACTTGGGGTTTGTCAAATCTGGCTACAATGGTTACATTTGGCAGTTGATAGTTGACAAGCCCTTGCTTAAACGTTAATCAAGCGAAATAAATACAAAATAATATATAAAACTTATAAAACTACTGATGAAAATACATCCTTGTCTTCCTTAGAAATGCCACAACGAAGACCGATACGTGGCAGAAGAGTGTTTGACCTGAATTATCGAAAACATTACATTGGATGCAAATATTTCACGCCTGATAGATCTCAGATGCTCGAAGAACGGATGGTCGATAGGGCTGAAAAGTTCTAGAGTGGCGAACGCATGGCGGAATACGTAGCAGGAGGGAAGCCTCTGTAGACCGATGACTTGTTTGAGTTCGCAGGAATCCGATGTATGAAATACGCAAAGGACCGGTTGATGTGGTGATGCTTGGAGCAGGTATGTATCCAGCACTCTTTCGGCAGAAATGATGATGATGATGAGTGAGATCTTCAACAAAAATATTTATAAGTGCCAGTGTTTGTGTTTGTGGTCGCCAGTGGCTTTTCCTGCGCGAAACCCGAGAGTTATCCTATAGGAACTATGTGAAAAGTGAAGATGGACCGGTCATATGATTCGTGATAACCAAAGGAAATGGAGAAAAGCAGTGACAAACCGATACCCAAAAGATGGGAAAAGTAGCCGTAGAAGACAGTGTCAGAAATAGCAATGGGAAATGGGAAAGACTGCTGGTCCAAGATGTAGGCACAAAGTGTAAGCGATGGCACGCTGTGGCGTTGACGAGTAGCTCAGGAGAGACCCCAGTGGAAACTGTTAGTGGAGGCCTATGCCAAGAGGCACACTGAGATTAGGGACTTTTTATAAACTATAAAGATGTATTGTATAGACTACAGATTAATATTTCTGATTTCAGAATAAAAGGCTTTGTTATTCCGTTTATTTATTATAATATCTATTTTATTATATTTATTTTTTGTTATTAAATCATTTTATTATTAGGCATTGTGTAATTGTATTACAAATTATATACAACCAAATACGTTCAACCATTGAGGTGTAATTAACAAATATCCACATATACAGACTTTCATACCTATATAGAATATTAGTAGGATCCACAAGACAAGAAAAGGTTACAACGATGACATTGTGTACAGAAGTTGGCTTTTGTATGGTACGATTTAGGTATCAGTATAATAAAGATGATAAAACAACATGATAATTCTCATTTATTTATTATTTTACAAAATAAGTAGGCAGATATTGTATTGTTCGTTAAAAGCAAAGCCAGCCGTCTTGAAAACCCAGGTTACTCATTAAAAATTTCATCACAAATGTCCATATTTGTTGGTAAATCACAATTGCAATCAGATTCCAATGCAGATGCACGAATTCTGTGTGTGTGTCGGTTTTGTTCCCTCTTGAGAGATCTTGTGAAATTCTGAGTGAAGTATTTTTTAGTTCACAAGAACCAACAACTGCTCACTCTGAACACATTTACTTCTAGTAATTATAAGCTTAAATTCTTGATTTTTGGCAATAACAAATTATTTTAGATATTATTTTCATTCGTTATGACATCACTGACAAAATAAATACGGTTGCCATGACAATCTTGAAGTAATTGACAATTCCTTACGATCCATTTCATAGTTTCATAATAAGGTTGTATACATTTCAAATAGGTATCTATTAAAATGCTTAAATATTTAGTTTTTAAAGATTATAACATCTTTAATAACTCATTTTTTTAATCTTGAATGAAGTATTATAATACTAGCGTACTTTTTATAGTAAGTACCTACATAAGTATGGACCTGTCAAAGTTCCATTCACCTTCTCTTTCACTCTTACGTTCCATTTTACAAAAGAAATCTAAGACATCACAAGATTGCATAAAATTTGCTAATATAAATTTTATACAGCTATAAAAAATACGTTAGTTTTATAATTGGTTACGCTTCCTAATTTATAGTTCATATTTTATTACATCACCATAGGGCGATTGAAAGGCATTGGTATACTAGTTCCAATTTATTAAATAAGTGTCACCTATCGTTGTTTTGGTGGTATTCCGCGCGGTGGCGCGACAATCGTTACGCCGCAGCCACCGATGGCCGCCGGCGATGGTGGCCAGTCTCTTAGCAACCATGGGTTGAGTGCGTTCATCACGCATTCTCTCGCCCAAAACTCTTAATTGAACCTACATGGAAAGTGTTATCTGTATTACCTGGACCTACTGTGTTGTGTACCGCTGGCCAGCATAGTGTACCTAGTCTGTGAGCTGAACTTCTCGAACGTGGCATCTGCATCTGCAGGGGAATCGCTGTTTCAAAGGTATGTGGCATAATTAGTAAATTGAACTTTATCCATTGCCTTTCGTCTCATCTGCGTACTTTTCTCCTTCAATTTAGCACTGCTGAATCAGCAATTATAGCCTAGATTACTCTAATAATTTAGGTTCAATCGCGTGTGATTTTACTAGTAATCTTCTAGAGGTTATACGCACCAATAATACTTCATTCAACATTAAAAAAAAACAAGTTATTAAAGAAGTTATGATCTTTAATAACTAGATTTTTCATATTTAAACAATTTAATATGAAACCTATTTGAAATGTATACAACCTTATGATATTTAATATAATATTTATTAGTCTATTGTTTTAGAAATTATTTATGTATTTTATTAGTTAGATAGTTTATTAATATCCGACTTTGATTATTGTTCATTTTTTATTTATATTTTGTACTCCTAACACCTGTTGTGTCCTTTTTAACCCAAAGGTTGACTGGTAGAGAATGCCTTGCTGCATTAAGTCCGCCTATGTATCACCATTGTACATGAATTTTAAATAAATAAATAATAATAAATAACCTTATTATGAAACTATAAAATGGATCGTATTCCTAGACACTAGTCAATTAATTCAAGATTGTCATGGCAACCATATTTATTTTGTCAATGTATGTATATATTATCGAAAGAAAATAATATCTAAAATAATTTATTATTGCCGAAATCAAGAATTGAAGCTTATAATTACTAGAAGTGAATGTGTTCAGAGTGAGTGTTAGTTGCTGGTTTTTGTGATACCTCATAGATCTCTAGATAGACAAGATATTTGACTGAATTTCACAAGATCTCTCAAGTGGGAACAGTACCGACACACACACACATAATTCGTGCATCTGCATTGGAATTTGATTGCAATTGTGATTTACCACCAAATGTTGACTTTTGTGATGAAATTATTAATGAGTGACCTGGGTTTTCAAGACGGCTGGCTTTGCTAGCCATCGAAGAGCCTCCGGAGGAAAACAATATTAGCCATGGTCGGTGCCATTGGATATATGTCGGATTTTATGAAGGAGGACTGTGTTTTAATGTGTTAACGAACAATATAATAACTGCCTACTTATTTTGTAAAATAATAAATAAACGAGACTTATCATATTGTTTTTCGATTTACTCATACAAAAGCCAAATTCTGTACACATTTTTATCGTTGTAACCTTTTTTTGTCTTGTGGATCCTACTAATATTCTATAAAGGTATGAAAGTCTGTATGTTTTATGGATATTTGTTAATCACACCTCGATGGTTGAACGTATTTGGTAGTATATAATTTGGAATACAATGACTAATATTAAAATTATTTAATAATAAAATATAATAAGAAACTAAAGTAATATATAAAACTAAAAATAAAGTATAAAGACTGCTGGACACAGACCTTGCCCAAGCGTCACCGCATCAACCGGCCCTGTGCGTCTTTCATACATCGGATTCCCGCGACCTCAAACAAGTCATCGGTCTACAGAGGTTTCCCTCCTGCTACGTATTCCGTCACGCGGCCGCCACTCCAGAACTATTCAGCCCCATCTACCATCCGTTCTTCGAGCATCTGAGATCTATTAGGCGTGAAATATCTGCAACCAATCTAATGTTTTCAATAATTCAGATGAACACTCTTCTGCCACGCATCGGTCGTCGTTGTGGCATCACTAAGGAAGACAAGGATGTATCTTCATCAGTAGTTTTATAAGTTTTATATATTATTTTGTATTTATTTCGCTTGATTAACGTTTAAGCAAGGGCTTGTCAACTGCCAAATGTAACCAGTGTAGCCAGATTTGACGAGCCCCAAGCCACCGAAAATTTCGTTTTTCCAATTATATAAAACTGAAGACGACCACTATTCACTAAAACCACGAAACATTCTACGAAACGTAAATTTCCATTGTTTCCATGAACACACTAGAAGCTTATATCAACTTTAATGCGTTTGACACAATAATCATTATTGGTTCCGCATAAAACATTTATCAGCATTTCTATATTTTACCTGTGTTGTCGCGAATGAAGTTTAATGAAAATAGTGATGAACTGTTAAAAGCATTTTGATTTCCAGTCACCGATCGTAAAAATTGGTCGCCTCGGCCACCCTTCCGAGTCTGAGCCATAAATGGCGAAAGGTCGCCCAATCTCGCTACACTGATTATGTAACGTTGACAACGGTTTGAGAATTTGAGAATGATCAAATGTGTTTTTCTCAGTTGTGAAACCCAATTGAACGTCAATGAAGGTTTTTTGTATGACATAAGGTATACTTTGGCATGACTTGACTACGTATACTCAAACCTTGCTCAGCATCGCAGATAACTTAAAATGGCAGATGATCAAGGGTGCTTAATCGATGCTTAAATCGAGATAAGCACATACTTACTTATCTCAGAAACCAGCCCTTAGTTACTCTTGAAGCATTAAGCACATGTTCTTTATATTGTCAAACTAGACATATTCGCATTAGACCGCCAGAATACCTAGGGAGACGCAAAATTAATAAATTTATTTATTTTGTGTGTTTTTATTTAGTTCTAAGAAGTGTGTCTATAGCTTAAGTTTATTTAGTATAGGCACTTTGTTATTCCAGCTTGGAACATTCCATTTTAATATCGGTTTCTTAATTTGCTTTTTTCTATTTCTTGTCTTCACTGTATCATTTTCTTTTATCTATGTCGTGGATTGTACATTTACTTATTACCTATTTACCTATTTGTATCTTCTAATGTTACATGTAATGTTTGTTTTGCCTAACAAAATAAATAATGTTTTATCAAATCAGATACCTTACAACAATTTTTTTTGCGGTATTAAAAAAAAAATTGATATCGCAGCTTTTATTCAGTAGACGAATTTCTAAATAAAAACAAAAACTGTCACGCCTATCACTCCAGAAAGGCATTGTAGTCATTTATAGTTAGTATTTTCTTTAAACTTTATAATCTTTGTGGCTACAATAGATACAATCGCTACCTAATCTTACTATTTTTAATTTCTTTCTCCTGTTTTGTTACGTCAAAAGGCAATATATTTTTGTGTTTTCTAACGTTATTTAAGTAAGTACAACCACGCACTACTAAAAGTACTGTTTTAAGCAAAAATATTGTACAGGTTTGACGTTTTCTTTCACTAATGAAGACTTTTCTTTCTTAATAATTATGGTAATGTCTGTAAATATAATTTAGTGTAGTTATTTTCGGCATTGATTTAACTAGATATATTATTATTTTCTTACTTCTTATTCCTTTTGTGAGTTACAGCTTCTTAACGTTACTAAAATACTATTGCGTACTATATATTTGCATGTCATCAATAAATGGCGGCATGTACCTTTGCACTGTAACATCTCTTGAACCAAGATACAGCTTTAAATATAAAGTATGGAGACCACCGCCCGTACAAACTGATTGTTAAAATAGTTACAGATAAGTTAATTACAAAACAAATAAACTTAATCTTACCTTCCACATTTTATGAAAATAAATGTTTTTGTTTGTTTTGCATTTAACGTTAATGGATAGGCAGGCACAAACTTAAAAGCAACGTTAGGATTTAGATAGATAGAAATATACTTCATTGTCCAGTGGCTCAGTGGTTACGGCCCCGAATCACGAGGCGTTAGTCGTGGAGTCAAACCTAGGCCGGTGCATTTCTTAATATAATTTTTGTGAACCCGAAATTCGAAGAATTTGGTTTGGTGGATGTATGTGTCACCGCAATGGGCCCGCGTGGTTGATAAGTATTATATTATCTGTGATAAGGCCAATTCCCTCTCTCACAGAGAGGAGGCCGTTGTCCCAGCATGTAGTGGGAACTTAAAGGCCGATTAGGCTCACGCCTTTATTGCACATCAAAATTGTAACACAACTCTTTTACATTTACTACCTCTACGGGTAAAATAAAGGTATTATCGCGGTGACATATCCTTATATTTCAAAGTTTGAAAATATATTCAGCCCGCCAAACTATAACTAAACTCTAGATAAACCCTTTTTACAGACCATTCGACCAATTTTTAACCGACTTACCAAAAAGGAGGAGGTTCTATGTTCGATTTCACGTATGTTTTTTTTATGCATGTTCACCGATATCTCCGTCAATTGTGAACCGATATTGAAAATTCTTTTTTGATTGAAAGAATATGTTCCGAAATTGGTCCCATTTTAATTTGGTGAAGATCTGATGTTCTTCATCAGATCTTAACTTACGGCGATATACAATAGAACTCTTCAATAAATAACGGCAAATCTCTCGGGATTGATGCAATCGCTTGTCTGTATATTGTTTATACCATTTCATAACATACCATCACGCCATTACGCTCTAAAGGGGTATGCAGATGCGTATAGTTCACCTCGGTACACTCTCATTTCACCGGTTATGTTCAGTTTCATGATATTCTGGTAATCTATACTGGCATTATAGGTACCTTACGTAACTACTTGCCTATTAGGTAGGTACAACTAAAAAGTGAAAATAAAAAAAAACTTTTTACAATAAAATACTACCGACTTGCAAATTTGGGTTAAAACCATTTTGGCCAGGGACTGTACCATCGGCTCAAAAAGACTAACACTCGAATTGAAATTTCAACCGATTTTGAGTTCTATCCCATAAACATAAGGATGGCATAAAAGCATAACCTTGTTACCAAAAACAACTGTTTACTACAGCTGCTACTTATCATATCACTAAAGCAGTGGTAGTTAAAAAAACTTTCGCGAATATGTCTTTTTAGTTCGCTTTTAAGCAGTCGGGTTTTTTTTTTTTCTCTCTATGGGAAGAGACTGTTTCATTAATTAACCTTATCTAAACTACCCATCTACAACACTATTACAATAAGACAAGCCCAGTCACTGGTTTCTTTTAAAAACCTGGTTAAAACCATTTCCTTTCTCTCTAATGTTTTTCTATTTAGGTCTAATCACTTTCATCATTATTCAACCCTTTTTCTTTTTTGTTTCTCTCTCTTTTTCTATGAATTTCATGTCACATTATGTATGTATGTTTATATACAAGTTTATATATAGTATTTATTATAGTAATATAAATTTGTATATATTTATGTTTTAATCTAATAGCAGTACACCGTAGACTAACCCCTTTTCATTCTAAGTTTTTTCAGTCCATCCAAAGTGTTAAGGAGTTTATGAGGACTGTATTAAATGACGAAGCTGATTACTTGATTTCAATGATTTATTGCTTAGCTGAAGAGAGTTTACAATAAAAAATTACGATTCGACGCGTACAATGCTCGCGGAAGATGGTCATGTGTGTGGCGCTCCCAGCCGCGCTTCTGCCTTATACGGAGATGGCCGGCGCAGGCACCCCTTCGCCCGCGTCCCGCCGTGTCCCCACGGTCGCCGTCGCTGGTGCCGCCTCCATCATTCGAGAACGTTCCAAACATCCTGCCCGGGTTGAAGCGTCGTCTTCAATCGGTAAAGGGCATATGTTGTTGAAGGCCCTTGTAATCATTCATCAATCAGCCCTTCTTGGTTTTAATCTCTGCCACCCTCGTGACGCCGTCAGGACCAGGAAACACCTTGATGATACGGCCCATTAACCATCGTAGTGGTGGCTGCGTCTTCTCTCTGATCAGAACTAATTGGTTCAATTTAAGTTCACCTGTGGACGCATGCCATCGGTTTCTCTGCTGCAACATGACAACATATTCATAACTAAATCGGTTCCAAAAGTGTTGTCGAAGATGCTCAATCCTTTTGAAGCGATCCAATCGGTTGATGTTGATGGAGTGTACCTGTGGCTGAAAAACTGATATTAGCGGTCGTCCAATCAAGAAGTGAGCGGGAGTGAGAGCAGTGAAGTCGTCAGGTGACGACGAGAGGGCAACAAGAGGACGGGAATTTAATATAGCTTCAATTTGGACTAAGTATGTGTTCATTTCTTCATACGTTAAATGAGAAGAATGAACAATAGTTTTTAAATGCTTTTTTGTAGATTTAACAGCGGCCTCTGTTATGCCATTGAAGTGTGGACTATAGGGTGGTATAAAACTAAACCTTATACCCTCTTGTGCAAGATCTGTCTCTAACTCTGAATGAGATAAGAATTGTGCAAGCTCATTAAAAACTCCCACAAACGCTGTGCCATTATCTGAAAGGATGCTGTATGGTTTACCCCGACGAGCAACAAATCTCTTTAACGCGGCCAGGTAAGCGTCTTTGGTGAGATCCGTAACAAGTTCCAGATGGACAGCTTTTACTGCCAAACAAACAAACACACAGATATACGATTTAATGAGTCTGGTACCTCTTCCCTTACGGTCAGCTATTAGCATTGGCCCGGCGTAGTCAACACTACAATTATAAAAGGGAAATTCAAGTTGTGTCCTCGTGCATGGGAGCTGACCCATGACTGGTTGCACCGCCTGAGTTCTAAATCTGAAACATTTGACACATTCTCTGAATATACCTTTAGACAGATTTCTGCCTCCTAAAGGCCAGTAAGTTTGACGAATGTGGGACAAAAGGAGTTGTGGCCCTGCATGCATAAGTTTAACATGTTCACAACGAAATAATATTTTTGTAATGTGATGTTTACTATCTAACAATATGGGATGTTTAATATCGTAACTATAGTTAGCGTTACCTAATCTGCCACCTACACGAATGACACCCCGATTATCCAAGAATGGACATAATGAAACTAGCCTATTCTTTTTAGATAATGGCTTTTTTAAACTAAGTATTTTGTATTCGTCAGGAAACATTTCTGTTTGACTAATACGTAACATGACCATACATGCCTCCTGCAATTCGTTACATGACAAATGACCGTACAACCTGTCATTAGGATTTTTTAAGTTAAAAATAAACCTAAGTATATAAGCGATAATACGTTTCAATTTGTTTATGTTTGATTTATTACTTATTAACCGACTGATAACTGATTGAGTTGATTGATAATTATCTAATAAATGAACTTTAATTTCCGGTATGTTGGAATTGGAACCTATATTTGGCATTTTCGGCCAACATTCTTCACCGAAATTTAAAAACTCTGGGCCTGACCACCATAATGAACAGGTGCCGATTTGATCGGCCTTCAGCCCGCGGGATACTAGGTCCGCCGGGTTCTCTTTCGACGACACGTATCTCCACGAATTTTCCCCAGTACTTTCTTGAATCTCGCAGACACGGTTACGGACAAAAGGCTTTAATTTATTCGGCGATGTAGCTAACCAACATAAAACTATCGTGGAATCACACCAGTAATAGATTTTATTTATTTTAATAGTTAATGAAGCTAGTACCTTTGCACACAGTCTTGTTCCCAATAAAGCCCCACATAACTCAAGACGAGGTATGGTTGTATTTTTAATGGGAGCGACCTTATTTTTTGAAGTTAAAAGATGAATGGTCACTGTACCATCTTTATTTAGGCATCGTATATAGACGCATGCACCATAGGCACATTCAGATGCATCTGTAAAAATATGTAACTCTATTAATTTATAGTTGACATCAAATGCATACCGTGGTACATTTAAATTATTGAGACGCGATAACATTGTAACGAATGACAACCAACGTTCTTGTGTGTCATTAGAAACTGGTTCGTCCCAGGAACATTTCTCTAACCATAATTTCTGCATTATTACCTTTGCCAACACGACACATGGCCCCACTAGGCCTAATGGGTCAAAGATTTGGCTAATGCTAGACAAAATATGACGTTTAGTTATTTTGTTACTTGGAGGTAGATTTATAAAAAAAGTTAATTTGTCCAAATCGCAAACCCAGTTTTAACCCAATGTTTTATAAGTGTTAGGAAATTGGTTACGATTTAAATCGAGTATATTATCGTCATTAGGATCAAGACATGATAATATACGCTTCTTCCTCGTCAAACTTTTTAGTCCAACTGGTTTGACCACGAGGAATTGTGTTTCCTCGTGATCAAACTTCATTGACATTGCACTTTTTCAGCACGCTGTATGTATGCAGTTTTTGTATGTACAGACATCATAAATAGATAAGAATAAATTAATGTCAAACGTCAAGTGCGGCGAAGTTCACATAATAATTTTACTCGTATATGAATTTATTATTTATTAGTTTATCAAAATCAAAATCATTTTTTTTATTTCACATAGGCCTACATGGGCACTAATAAAACTTCGATAAATGACAAAAGACAAAAGGTCGTCGGTTCGGGTTGGTCGTTTCCTATGGAGAAGAACCGGCAAGAAACTCCATGGTTGCTCTTTTAAAAATGGTTTGGTTTTTTGGTTTGGGTTATCCTCGCACTGGAACGCCTTACAGCAATCACACCAATGGAACACAATCTTATAATAAACTCACTATAAGTCCAGGTTTCCTCACGATGTTTTCCTTCTCATTTGCATATTATGTGAACTCCATAATTTTGATTTTGAAACTGATGCAAGCAATGCTATTTTATCTATTATTTCTGCCGTTTAAATTTCACTGTTAAAAAAAACATTTCACAAATTCTCAATCTAAAAAGGCAAAATAAAAAATAATAAGAGCAAAGACGGAAATAGAATTGTCGGACTATGTTCAGCACTCGCATTCCTTCCCAAAAACAAAATAGAGAAAGGTTGGGAATTTATACAATCTGATAGTCCTAATAAAAAAATAAAAAAATTCTGACTGCATGATTCAAGATTCAAGATTCAAGATTCAAGATTATTTATTTGTGGAAACATGAGTACACATACAAAGCATGCAAGTTATTAAATTACATTATAAATAAAGATCAGTCATGTTTGGCCTTAGTGGCGTACAAATATTTAAATTTCAATAATAAAAGTCATTGGATAAATTAGTAAATTACATAACAACAAAATAGTAAATCTCAATTTCAAAAACAAATAAATTAAATACATGATTATTATTAAAGTAACAATTATTAAATGTCAATTAAAATTATCCGATGTCAAATAAAATGTCAAATGTATTACTTATATTGCTCTAAAAATACAGAATAAAATTATTACATGTCAATTAAAATTATCCAATGTCAAATGTCAAATATATTACAATAATATGTTGCTAGAAGTACAGATTACGTCAAAGATGTATTGATAACATTGGTTACTACACGGCATTAGATGTTGTCATTAAGAAATTCTAGAATACTGTAGTATGCTTTCCCTTCTAGCAGTATTTTTAATTTATTTTTCAACTGACGGACATTAAGCTCCTTCCAACTATTTGGGAGTTTATTAAAAACTTTAGGGGCCATACAAAAAACACTCTTGTGCATTAATGCTGTTTTCGAGCTATGTAGACACAGAATACTGTCATCGCGCCTACTATGGTTGCGATCGACCACTTCTGATTGACGTGGAAATAAGTGTCGATTTGATTTTACAAACATAACAATTTCTGAAATGTAAAGGCAAGGCAGAGTTAATATTTTATATTTTTTAAAGTAGGGCTTACAACTTTCGGTTGACTGTAACTTAAACATAGTCCTGATGCATCTTTTTTGAGCTTTAAAGGGTATGTCCTTGTTGGTTGAGTTGCCCCAGAAAATGATACCATATCTTAGATGTGAAGAAACCAAACCGTGATAAGCCGAGAGCAATGATTCAATGTTAAGCACTGGGACCAGTTTGAACAGCGCATAACAAGAATTACTAATTTTTTTACTGAGTTCTTCTATGTGTGCTTTCCAGTTTAGCTTTTTGTCAATCGTGACTCCAAGGAATTTGGTGTGGTCAACTTCTGTAATAATTCTATTATTGTATTGGACGTTAAGATCAGTCATAGTTGATAAACGTTGACTGAAGTGCATTACATTAGTTTTATTAAGATTAATTTTTAGATTATTATTATTCATCCAATTTATTATTGATGTCAGAGAATTATTAATGTCATTATTATAGCTATCTTTAGCATTACATTGAGTTGTGATAGTGCTATCATCAGCAAAGAGTGTAACTGGTTGGTCTACATGTTTAGGTAAGTCATTTATATATACTATGAATAGTGGGGGACCCATTACACTACCCTGGGGGACTCCATACTTGACTACTTGCTCGTGCGAATGAAATATTTCTTCACATTTAGTTTTAACGTTTATCCTAGATATCTCCGTGACCTGTTTTCTGTTCTCAAGATATGTTTTTATTAATTCTAGAACATTGCCTCTTATACCATATGCTTCCAACTTATTCACTAAAATATCATGCCTAACGTAATCAAACGCCTGCGTCATATCACAGAATATGGTACAGACGGGATTGTTTCTATCTACATTTACCATAACCTTATATAAGAAATCGTAAACAGCCATATTTATAGTTCGGTTTTCTCTGAATCCTTTTTGTTCGTTAACTAGTATACTATGTTTTTCTAAATAAGCACTTAGTTCTTTGTATATATACTTCTCATAAACTTTGGAGAAAACACTAATAATCGAAATAGGTCTGTAAAATTCCATGGATTCTCTATTTTCTTTTTTAAATATAGGTTTTACAATTGATTTTTTTAAAGCATCAGGGAAAATTGCAGTACTTATGCTTAAATTAATCAAATGGCTTAGATGCGTGCAAATTTCTAGCGCCACCAACTTAACTATTCTTGTTGATATTCCGTCATGACCAACGCTGTTCGTATTTTTCAATAGCTTGATTATTCTAAACACATCCTGCGGTAAACAAGGGGGCATAAAAAATGATTTTTCTCTATTTGGGATTTTTGAAGTGACTTGATTTCCTGAATCAACAAGCGGAACTACTTTTCCAATAAAGTAGTTGTTGAATTCGTTGGCTATTTTCTGGGGATCTGTTATAGTGTCACTGTTTACTTTTATTTCTGTGATAAGATTTCGTGGTATGCTAAGCTTTGAGTCATTGATAATTTGCCAACTGGTTTTAGATTTATTTTTAGATTGTTTTATTTTATAGTTATTCTGTGCATATTGCGTAAGTTGTATAATTTTCTTAAATAGTTTAGAATATTTAGTCAAGCTATATTTATTAGTTACATTTGGGTCGCGTCTATATTTCCATAGAAGTTGTCGCTTCCTTTTGCTGCACAGTTTGATGCCACGTGATACCCACTTAGATTTATTTGCCGTATGTATGGTTATAGATACTATAGGAAAGCATAAATGGTAGAAAAGCGAAAAAGTTTCTATAAATGCATTGTAGGCTATGTTAGGATCACTTGTTTCGTATATCTCAGAGAATGACAACTCACTCAGGTAATTTTTAAATTTTAAAATGTATTCCGATTTATAATCACGCCTTTTCATACGCCAGTATCTTAGAGTGCAACAGTTTTGGACGGGTGCTTTTATTATTTGAGCTGTGTGGTCGGATAACGCAAATTCAAGTACTTCTACTTTACAGGCTCTTTTAAAGTTATGTACAATGTTATCTATACATGTTTGACTCTTCATTCTAGTGGGCTGATTAACAGATAATCTCAAATTATAGCTCAGCAAAAGACATTCAAAATCTAAAGTTTGATAAGATTTTTTTAAAATATTTACATTGAAATCGCCTGCCATCACAACATTTCGAAAAGATTTATTTCCGAGTTCTCGGAAAAACATATGTAATTTTTCCATGAACACATTGAAGTTATTGGCGTTTGGAACTCTATAAATACAAGCTATTGCAATTTTATAGTTAATTAATTCTACAGCACAACATTCAAAAACACCAGTTTCTGACATTTTTGTAATTTGTTTCAATTCCTTATATTGAAGTCCATTTCTTACAAGTATGCATGCTCCACCTCTTTTACTTTCCTTTCTCGTGTAGCACGCCGCAAGCTGATAATTAGGTATATTTAGATACCGTTCATAACCCTCCATAATAAAGTGTTCTGTAATGCATAGTATGTCCACACATGACTTTATATCTGCTAACTCTTCTAGACACACTGTTATTGCATCTGATTTAGCTAACAACCCTGCAATGTTTTGATGCATTATATGTAAATATTTAGTTACGAAAAAAGCTCGTTGATTGTTCATTACAGGTGTCATCTTTATTATTGTCCGCAGAAACTTCGTCACAAATAGCAAATGCATTGCTGTCAATTTCACTAAAGTTATTCATGTTAGATTCTATGTCACTGATTAGCACTTTTATGTCTTCAAAGATTGTTCTCATTGCAGTGTTGTTTATCAAGCCCGATTTTACGCGAAACATGCTAGAGTCATACTTAAGGTTCCGATTTGACTCCAGGTAGTAAGCGTGTTCAAAAGTCAACAGATCCATGTAGAGTAGGTTATTAAAGGTTTCAATCCTCCAGTTGTATATGCTATTATAATTTCCATATGCATATGTAGGGATGCTTAAGATAATATTTGTATGTTTTATTCTACTTAGCACATTTCTTATGTAGATTACAATTTTTTTGTGGTCATTAGTTACTTTAAAGTCTTCTGGTCCTATAAGTATTATGCAATAGTCATCAATTGTGAAGTCAGATAGTTTTGACTCAATACCGTTGAGAAGTTGTTCAATTCCTACTCTCGGTGTTAGATAGTGACATATTTCATCCTGATCTTCTACTAATATATTTTGTGCAATATTTAAGATATTAAATCTCTGTTCCGTGCTAAGTATACATACTTTTTTCTTTCTATAAGTTGGTTGAGTCATATGTTTAGTAGTTGTACTTTTAATTTGCTCCTTTTGTATACAGCCCGTTTTGTTGTTTTGTTGCTTATCTCGAGCTTCAATGTAATTTTTCTGGATTGCTAAAGTATCAGTTTGTGTCTGCTTTGTCTCAAAGTTTGTGTGAGGTTTTTTCTTGGGTGTATTTCGGTTTGACTTATTAGGGCTATTTGTTGTCACTTTTTTGTATAACTGGTTTTTTTTAACTAAGTCTTCATTTAAGTGTTTGAGTTCAGTATTTTCTTGGTTCAATAATTCTATTTCTGTATGGGCGCTATTTAATTCTGATTCAAGTTGTTCTATTTTATCTCTTAGTATTTTTACGTCATCTTCATCCTCGGAGATATCTGGTAAGCTATTAGAGGTGCACTCTAGCGTCTGTGATGTTACGTCATTGTCGCGGTCATCTGTACTTGGGTCCGAATTGGTACGGACGCGTTTACCACGGAATGTTATATTTCCCAAGAAATTATTCATTCTTATATTTGCTATATTTAATTTTGATTGAATATTAATATTAAATTATATTGAATACTAGCTTTCCGCCCGCAGCTTCGCCTGCGTAAACTACATGATTTTGGCTGTTTCATTTGTTCCAGTTTTGGCGGGATATTGCAAATTATTATCCAAACATATTAGATCACAAAATTTTCTGAATCCAAATAAATTGATATAAAATGAGCATAAACTGAACTGCCTTCGTGTTCTAATAGAGAGCGCTGGGCTTTTATGCCGGAGGTCTCGTGGAATCGATTTCTATGGGGAGTCACAAATAGTCGAAAGCTACTTTGCTTTAAATTTTTAATTGACTTACCAAAAAGGAGGAGGTTCTACTCGTATGTTCGACTCTATGTATATTTTTTTATGTATGTTCATCGATATCTCCGTCAATTGTGGACCGGTTTTGAAAATTCTTTTTTTGTTTGAAAGAGTATGTTCCGAAATTGGTTCTATTTTAATTTAGTGAAGATCTGATGAAGAACTTCGGAGATAAAAAACAGAACTCTTCAATAATTAACGGCATATCTCTCGGGATTGCTGCAATTGCATGTATGTTTATTGTTTATACCATTTCATAACATAACATCACGCAAGTACGCTCTAAAGGGGTACGAAAATGTGTACAGTTCACCTTGATACACTCTCTTTCACCGGTTATGTTCAGTTTCTTATATTCGGGTAATCTATTCTGGCATTATAGGAACCTTACTTAATTACTTGCCTAATATGTAGGTAAACCTTTTTTCCAAAAAAATACTACCGAAGTATTTTTAGACGGTATTTTTTTTTGCAAAAATGTTTTTTTGAATTCTGCTACCGACACGATAGAAAATTAATATAGGGTGGCGCACAAATTATCACCCGTTGTTCTTCGGCTGTAATTTGTTTTTATACCTGGAAAACTTTGGTTCTGCTTTTCGATAATGTTTATTTAGCTTCTTAATTTCCTTTTTTCAATTTTATCGATAAAATGATACGGCTAAGTGGCCGCCACCATAATTGATAAACATTCGGGCCCGATTATTGGCATTTTCCATAACTCTTGCCAGAACTTCCGGTGGATATTATCTTTGAGGACTTCAAGAGTCTGATGCTAATTGACTTAGACTAATGAAATCTTACCGGCCATTGAAAGCCCTGGTAATGCAGCCTTCAGAATGTTTGTTGTGGCTCGTGCAGTAAGCGCCGTTGCTCAATCCTGTTGGAACCGCATGTTCTCCAGTTCCAATTTATTCCTTTTAAGGATAGAGAAAGACGTTGATCATGGCTCTGTGACCTCGTCGACCACAGTAGTCGTTTGGTGGCCAGATGACGCCTCCAGCGTATACAACACACCATGCAGTAACTTTGAGCGTGTGTGACTCTTCCTGGATTATTCGCAGATTTTCTGTGCCACAGAAGTGATAATTTTGCGTATTTACATATTCACAGAGCTTGCTCGTGATGATTTTCGATGAAAAATTTCCTTTCTCGTGGTTGCGATTTAGAATGGCTTGACGTAGATTACACGCGCTTGGAGGTTACCAGCTTTATTTTTTTAATGGACTTTCCAAAAAAGAGAAGGTTCTATGTTCGGCTGTATGTTTTTTTTTTATGTTCACCGATTTTTCCGCCAATTGTGAGTATATTCCCAAATGAGTCCCATTCAAATTTGGTGAAGATCTGATGAAAAACTTCTACTACGGCAAGTCTCTCGGGATTGCAGCAATTGCATGACTGTTTATTGTTTACGCCATTTCATAACATAACACACGCCAGTACGATTTAAAGGGTTACGCAGTGGGGTATCCCTACAACGAAGAAACAAAAACAGGCAAAAAGACTGCCGAAATTAAAGTTATTTTCATTTTGTAGTATTTTTATTTGGAAGTCAATTCATTCTTTTTTTTTTGTAATAACGTTTTTTGCATCAGTTTACTTCACAAGTGTCGAAACAGAACTGATATTTTGCCGCCATATGCAAACATTATAGCATCTGCCGATAGAGTGATGAATTTTGCGCGA
The DNA here is from genome assembly GCA_964057195.1 of Orthosia cruda. Taxonomy (NCBI): domain Eukaryota; kingdom Metazoa; phylum Arthropoda; class Insecta; order Lepidoptera; family Noctuidae; genus Orthosia; species Orthosia cruda. Next base: position 3,178,131 of record OZ059847.1, on the reverse strand, counting down.
TACTGTACAGTCTAGATATGGTTACTCCAATTTGCTCACACAAACAAAGTCGTCATCAGGAAGTTAGAATTTAATTATGCACTTCTTTGTATACCGCATTGGTTGTTTTTCTGTCTGGTGCCGAAATGATCAGGCTGCTATTAGTACTTACTCTGGAACAGGCAAAGTAGAATTGCTCGTTTGAGAAGTAATTTCCTTTAAATATTTGCTTTAATGATTGACCCTGAGTTTTATTTATGATCATTTCAAAGCAGACCTCGATTGTAATCGTTTAAACTCAAAGACAAACAGAGGGTACCAGTGGTATTCGTGGTATAAATTCAGTAATCACAGTGACCTCTATAATATAATTGTGCAGTATTTTGATAACAAACAATTTATTTTTCATTCAAACTTTAACACCCCTTTAAGGGATGAAGTTCCAGAAATCTTTGAATACTTATTTGTTTTATTGTATAGAAGTGCAGAAATGCTAAATTTCTTTTTATTTTGATAATAAACAATTTATTGTTGTCATAATTCGGGCCTACGTTGTCCCCCCATATCTAAGTACTAATGCTGTAACATGTAAATATTGTAAAACCAAACCATTTTTAAAAGAGTAACCATGGAGTTTCTTGCCGGTTCTTCTCCATAGGAAACGACCAACCCGAACCGTGCTCATTTTGTCGACGTTTTATAAGTGCCCATGTAGGCCTATGTGAAATAAAAAAATTGATTTTGATTTATTTGTCATACAAATTTTAACACCCCATTAAGGGACGAAGTTAAAAAAAATCTTGCATACGTATTTCTTTAATTGTATTCAAGATCATAAATACTAATTCTAAAGTAATTCGATTTAAAACAATTTATTTTTTATTCCATCTTTAACACCCCTTTATACCACTTTAAGGGACGAAACTCAAATAATCCTTAAATACCTATTTCTTTAATTATATAGAAGAGCAGAAATACTAAATATCAAGTAATTTTGATAAAAACAATTTATTTGTCATACAAAGTTTAAAACCCCAATTTACCCCTTTAAGGGATGAAATTCAAAAAATCCTTAAATACGTGTTTCTTTAATTGTATTGAAGAGCATAAATACTAAAATTCAAGTCATTTTGATAATAAACAATTTATTTTTCATACAAACTTTAACACCCCTTTTTAACACTTTGAGGGATGAAATTCAAAAAATACTGACATACGTATTTTATTATTTTAAATGTAGACGCTAAATAACACATCTCATTCATTTCAAATTAAAAATGACAGAGTTTCATACAAACTTTATACCCCTATTTTACCCCTTTAGGGGATGAATTTCCAAAAATCCTTCCTTAAATGACGCCTCCAGTATAAAATCAACATCCTCCCAAAATTTCAAACTTCTATCATTAGCGGTTTAGGCTAGGCGTTGATATGTCAGTCGGGACATTGCCTTTTATATATATAGATTAAGAAACAAGTTTAATCTGACCTCAAAAAGAGCTTTTAATTTTCGGATAACTTGTTAGGATTTGAACTCGCACCCTCATCATTTGCATCCAACGGTGGTTACCATCAGGCCAAATGAACTCTAATATAGTTCGTAAAAATTGTGACCACTAAGTATTCTGACAGATAGTGGTTAGTATGCAAACTAGATGGCTCTGTCCTAAAATTTAATTTGCAGTCCCTCAGTACACACACGGATTTTTATGTTATGCTTTATGGTAACACTAGTTATTAGTTGGAATCACTGTTAACTTGTTGTTTCTGCACTAGATGGCACTTATCCAAATGAGATGACTAGTGCGCAGGCGACGACGGGGACAGTGGCGGTGAGCGCGGGAGGTATCGAGCGCCGCGCGGGTTGTCGTAGGTCAGGGATAGAGTTCGTTATCACACTATTCAAATTATGAGTTTTTTTCCACAGTTATAATTTTGATATTTTGATATGCACAGTTGTGTTTATGTTAATAATTATAGGAATGATAGTTTACAATTTGTTTTTGATCTTCCCATCGGCAAGATACACTCACTAACACTGTTAACTGTTTTTTATAAACGATATTGTGATTGTTATGTTTTTCAAAGTTTATTTCACTTGTGTTCAATGTAGCACTCTGCGAGCATTTACCAGTGTCTATGTTCACTACACACACAATTCGACCACTTTATTAGTTAGATTTATAACAGTTTTCTATTTTATATTGAGATTTAATACATGGACTATGTTTACATCAGCATTGACAGCTGTCAATGATGATGGCATGGCTAAAGAATGAATCACTTAGAAAGCAGTAGTCCGTAAACGACAAAGTCATCGCACTAAAAATGTCGTAGAGAGCTGGAATGCACAACTTAATAAAACGATGAGGATACATCATCCGATAATTATATATAGATGTAGATGCTCGCTTGCTCAAAACATTATTAGAAAATGAAACAAATTTTCGTGAAGGACCATCTTCTCGTCAGAGTGAACATAATTATATAGGTATGATTTCATTATAATTTGTCAAATGGAGGTAATAAACAATGAAATAGATGTGCATGGTTTTTTGAATAAACAGAGATAGGATTCATTTTTATATTATAACTTCGAACCCATCATATTATATCGAAAACATCAGTGTTTGACTGTACTCATTTATAAATTGACGTTGATACAGGGAGAATCTTTCGAGTAGTTTGACCACGAGGAAATTTGATTCCTCGTGGTCAAACCAGTTGGACTAAAAAGTTTGACTACGAGGAAGAAGCGATAATATACCCTTCAACACCTGTGGGCTATTAGATTGCCATTTTCTTAATTTGAATTGAGCTGAAGCGAAAATCGAGCTCACCTCCTTGCACAACTGTATAGTGCCGGACTCAGTGTCACAGCCACCAAGATAATCGTCAACGTACATGTCTCGTTGTATAGCTTGCTTTACGCCATTGTTTGAGGCCTGTGAAGCTAGACTGACGAGTGACTTTGTCGCTAAATATGGTGCCGAAGCTGTGCCATATGTCACTGTGTTAAGAACATATGTTTTTAGCGGTTAAAATTGATTGAAACGAAATAGGATTTTTTGTAAAGAACGTTGAGATTTATTTAATTCTATTGCTCTGTACATTTTCTCAATATCCGCTGATACTACGTATCTATGTTGCCGAAAGCGTAACAAAATGGAATAAAGATCGTCCTGCACAGTGGGACCGATCATCTGTAAGTGATTTAAAGAAATACCGGAAGTCGTCACAGCTGACGCGTCAAAGACAACTCGTAATTTAGTTGTGGTACTTTGCTCGCGCATAACACCGTGATGCGGTAAGTAGTAACTTATGATATCTTTAGAGTTATTATCTTCAGACATGTGCCCTAGTTCTAGGTATTCGCGCATAAAATCAATATACCTATTTTTAAATAAGGGATCACGAACGAACCTACGTTCTAGCGAAAGAAATCGAACCTTCGCCATCTGATATGAGTCACCTAATGCTTCGAGTGACTGTTTAAATGGCATTTCTACAATGAAACGGCCATCTTTACCACGAGTAGTAAGTAGTACGTAAAAAAAGTTCCTCACATGCACGTTCCTCGGCTGACAACGAATGTTTATCAGATATAGAATCCAGCTCCCAGAAGCGACTCAGTTCAGTTTTTATTTCCTGAACGAAATTACACACTGGTTGTTCCCGGGATGGACTGGGTTGTGCAATATACCCAGAGATAAGCCATCCTAATTTTGATTCATATAATCTTGGTTGACATTTGCCTAAATTGATTGTGTTAGTACCCAAAATATTCCAAAACTGTTCAGCACCTAGTAATATGTCTACGCTTGACGGTTTATAATAGTGGGGGTCGGCTAGACAGATGCCTGATGGCAGTGGAATAGTACTAATATCAATTAACGTCGATGGTAATGATTTAGTTATCTTAGGTAATACTAAACAATCAATAGTTGTTTTATAATTACCTGAATAAGATTCTATGGTTACAGAACAAGACTGTGTGCTTTTACAAGTTTGCTGGTTAATACCCGTTATTTTGGAGTTTACGTTACGTTTAAGTGAACCCAGCTTACCACACAGCTCCTTAGTTATAAAATTTGCGGTGCTCCCGTTGTCCAAAAGCACCCTCGCCACGTGATGGCTGCCCTTGCTGTCTCGCACCTTCACCCGTGCTGTGGAAAGCAATACGGTGGAAGAAGTAGTATTCTGTACGGCCTTTGCTGTTAAAGTAACATTATCCGTCATTTGATTGCTAGCAGGCGGCTCATTATTGTTGTCCATGTGTAATAGCGTGTTATGTTTAGCCTTACAATACTTACACCGAGCCCACAATTTACATTTATTTTCGGCATGGCCCGGGTTTAAACAATTAAGGCAAACATTATATTCTTTAGCCTTCTGATTACGTACCTCTGAAGAAAGTTTACGAAAACTGTCACATCTAAATAATACATGACTTTGTTTACACATCGGACAATTTGAGCTCGTACCTTTATTTGAACCACTATTATCATTTGATGTTAATGCAAAGTTTTTTTGTTTATGCATTTTATTGTTTGAGGCTTTATTTTTATTAATGTCGGATTCCTCAACTGATTCTAATAAGTCGGCCCTGTTATTCAAAAACAAGAATAATTGCGATAATGTAGGTGCCTCGGATAACGTATTTCTAAATTCTTCCCAATGAATATAAGTTTTAGTATCCAACTTATGAGCCACAATGTGAATAACCAAGATGTCCCAATGTTGCGTTGGTTGTCCTAAAATTGTTAAAGCCCTCAGATCCGGCTCGAAGGACCAATTTGTTAAGGAGTTTATGAGGACTGTATTAAATGACGAAGCTGATTACTTGATTTCAATGATTTATTGCTTAGCTGAAGAGAGTTTACAATAAAAAATTACGATTCGACGCGTACAATGCTCGCGGAAGATGGTCATGTGTGTGGCGCTCCCAGCCGCGCTTCTGCCTTATACGGAGATGGCCGGCGCAGGCACCCCTTCGCCCGCGTCCCGCTGTGTCCCCGCGGTCGCCGTCGCTGGTGCCGCCTCCATCATTCGAGAACGTTCCAAACACAAAGGTTGTCTGGTAGATATCGCTGTTAGCGATAAGACCGCCTTTGTACCCGTATTAATAAGTTTTTCTTGTAAATGTTTATAACTTTTATGGTGTACAATAAAGTATATTCTATTAAATAGCTATTTGTCCGCAAACACAAGCACAGCATAGTCACAGATGTAGGTATAGGTACCTGCGCGTGGTGGGAGTTAAATTGTCGCCGAGCGGGGTCTGATACAATCATTGCTCTGCGGCCGCGGGCTATGTGAGCTCGGGGTCACCGAGGTTTGGGAAAAACTAGAAGTGATATTTTACAGGTGAAACATTTTTCGTGGAACTGGTGGCTCGATATTTACAGGTTGATAAAAAAAATCGTATTATACTTTTGCCAGTTTTTTTAAAGTAATTACAAGCTAATCAAAATAAATAAATTTAATTTAATATCAAATGTAATTACTGTCAAAGCTAATTTTGTAAATTGTACTGTTAGCCTATTATTAATTTGTAGGATTATTTAACTAAAGCAATATACTCAATGATTTATTTATACATTTATTTACAAATTGTAACCATGTTCCCAAGAGAAATGACATTAATAGTTGTTAAATTGACTTTTGTCGGTTGACAGCAAGTCACTGTCAACGTAGTTAGTCGCAGGGTGAACACGTGTATCAGTCATAAGAGTGTTTTATGATTTTCTCGCCACAGGTTTCTGGGAAAGCACGTGTAGTTCCGAATACTTGTGGAAAAGTTTTTAAGTTTGCTACTTTTGGACTTGTTTTGTGTAAAAGTGTGTTGTGTTTGTGTTTGTCAACAGGTTGGTACTGTGTTTCCATGTGTAGTTTCCATAAAAATGGAGAGGAATAAACCACCCGATCCTGATCCGCCTGACATCCCAGCCTCCTTACCTCTTTTTCCTTCCTCGCCGAACCCTCTATCGCAGTTTGCAGATGTAGTCTGCAGCGTTTCCGAGATGGAAGTCTCGCAAAAATCGCGTAAACGTCCCGGTAATACAGAAATATCTACGCCGACATCTAACAAACAACCCAAGAGTTAAATTGGTCGTGTAAAATACTCAGTAATGGATAAGGCACCATTTATTGTACACGTCTCTCTAGCAGAAACCCAGATTAATTCTGGCACCCCTTTGCATCCCGTGAACTTCGGGAAGTTTCTAATATTAAATAAAATAGCCAACATTCGTGGTGGAGTTAACAAAGGCGGCAGAAACAGGGTATCCGTTAAGTTTGCTTCACCTCAGGATGCAAACGCTTTTATAGTCAATGCTTTACTATCTAAGCACGGTTATACAGCCGCGATTCCGACCTTTAATATTACCAGGATGGGCGTAGTGACAGGAGTTCCTTCAGATTTAACCGAAGAAGAGGCTCTAACATATTTGACTGTGCCCTCAGGCTTTGGCCAAATCTTAAAGGTGCGCAGAATCAACCGGAATGTTCACACTGAAGGTATAGTAGAGTGGAAACCTACAGAGACTTGTGTACTCACATTCGACGGACAGGCCTTACCTAAACGAGTGTTTTGCTGCTACACATCCCTCCCTGTCGAACATTATATCTACCCCACTATCCAATACCGTAAATGCTGTCAATTTGGGCATGTTGCAAATGTATGTAGGTCGAATCCACGCTGCAGTAAATGTGGCCACGATCACCCCGGTGATGGTTGCAGCATTTCTGAGGGCGAGGCCTTTTGTGTGCTTTGCTCGGTAAACCACTTCGCTAATAGCAAGTCTTGTCCTGAGCATGATAGGCAGAAAGCCATCAAGACAGTCATGGCTGAAAAATCAATCTCATATGTTGAAGCAAGCAAAACAATCCCAGCAGCTGCCCGCAATTATACCAATGTCACCAAATCACAGTCTTACCGAAAAACTGTCACTCTCAAGCCTAGGACCATGTCCCACTTTCTCAATCTTATAATAAAGCTGCTCATCAGCAAATCAACACATCAACACGGTCAATGGATATTTTTAAAAAAGCTAATTACTATCAATGTGTTAATTATTTATATGACATGTATATATTTAAAAGATACGTTATTTAATATTCTACCATTTTTTAATAATGGTTAAGGTACTTCAATTACAATTTCAGGATTTTATGGAAAAAAAATGAAGCATAGACGGAAACCGTGTATGAATTAACTTTTAATTTATGAGTAAAAACTGAAAAAAATAGAAAAATCATTTAATTTGTGTTTATAAACTTGAAGTTAGTAGTCTGAGAAAGCGCCTATGATGTTCATAACACATCGGCAACGATTCGGCATGCTCAGAACAAGGTTGTCAATGTCTTGCTGCGGAATATTGTCCCATGTCCTTCTGAGGTGCGCAAAAAGTTGATCTTCTGTAGCCAGATTTTCAGGAACTTCCTTCAGAGCTCTTCTTTGCATCATATCCCACGCATGCACAATGGGATTTAGATCTGGCGATTGAGCAGGCCAGTCTAAGGCCCTAACATTCTGTGTATGTAACCAAGCTGCTACCGTTCTCGCCGTGTGTGCCCGGGCATTGTCGTGCATGAGCAGGAAATCTTGCCCCATTTGTGTTCTGTGGGGCAAGATTACGGGCCCCAGCACCTGTTGGACGTATTGTACTGCCGTCATATTGCCCCGCGCCCAAACGAGATCCGTCCGTCCTCCAAGACGAATTCCTGCCCAAACCATAATTGTTCCTCCTTGGTATGGGTGAACTTCCTGAGGGTTCTGAAGACGGCTCCATCGTCCAGGAACTCGCCAAACACGCGTCCTTCGTGAATCTGGATGGAAGCCGAACCTGGATTCATCCGTGAACAGCACATTGGACCATTGCTCACGGCCCCTGTCCACGTGGTTCCGAATCCATTCTAATCGTCGTCCACGATTGCCTCTCCGTAAAGGTGGGACCCGAAGTGGTCTACGAGAGCGTAGATTGCTTTCATGCAGTCGCCTTCTTACAGTTTGGTTACTCACAAGCACTTGGTGTTCCACGCGCAGCCTTCGGACCAATTGAGTCGCCGTTGCATTTGGTTGAGCTCGCGCAGTAATTTGCAAAAATCGGTCTTGTCTGGGGGTAGTGATGCGACTTGGCCCCCGGTGCCTCTGCGCTACTTCACCTGTGGCACGATAGCGTATCCACAATCTTAAAATTACATTTTGGTGGGTCCCTATGGCCTCAGCAACATTACGCTGAACAGACCCAGCTTCCAGCATTCCCACAGCTCGTAACATCTCCGCCCTAGTCAAATGTTGGCGTTGCATGGCTACAATACCTCAATTTTAACTTTATCTTTCGTTTAAAAATGAAAGCTGAAAAAGCCGTTACCTCAAGTGCAGATTCCTCTTTTTCCCTGAGAAACAGTGCCGGAAATAAAATCCCTTCACCTCCATGGTGGGATCCAGAATGCACCTCAGCAGTTAAAACAAGGAATGAGGCCGAGAGGCGATACAATGCAGATATGAGTACCTGTAATCTCTTGGCATATCTTCAGTGTGATGCCAGGGTCAGACGTCTTCTTCGCAAAAAGAAACGTGCTGGCTGGGTTCAATTTTGTACCTCCTTGTCCCCCTCCACTCCAATCTCAGCAGTCTGGAAAAGCATCAATAGATTTAGGCGAGGCTGTTCTCCTTCTATCACTTCACCAGTAACTAGGGAAACAGCTGAACTTTTCTTTGACAATATAGCACCACCATATGTTCCCCTCTTTTCTGAATGTGTGAATGTCCCTTTATCCAATTCAACAGCGGATCCTTTTGATGCGCCATTTACCTTGGAAGAACTGAACGTGGTACTCCGTCATGCCCGGGACTCAGCGCCTGGTATTGACGGTGTGCCATATTGTTTTATTTCTCAATCTGGCGACAAGGCGAAAACTTACTTTTTGAACATAATTAACTTCTGCTATAGTCATGGCTGGGTACCAGATCAGTGGAAGCGCTGTCTCTACTATAAAACTCTGGAACGTCCTTCCCCTTGACATAAAAAAAAACTGAGAGTAAATTTTCATTTAAGCGTAGAATCCGGAACTATTACTTGTCCTCTCTTACATAGCTCGGTCTTCGTCTTAGTTATTATGTTTAATTTCTGTTTCATTTAGAATATGATATTTATTATAATATTTATTAGTCTATTGTTTTAGAAATTATTTATGTATTTTATTTGTTAGATAGTTTATTAATATCCGACTTTAATTATTGTTCATTTTTACTTTGTACTCCTACCACCTGTTTGTCCTTTTTAACCCAAAGGTTGACTGGTAGAGAATGCCTTGCTGCATTAAGTCCGCCTATGTATCACCATTGTACATGAAGTTTAAATAAATAAATCATCTTTCCATTATTGAAACCTGTCAAACATGCAAATGATCCGAATGGCCTTAGGCCAATAGCTTTATCTTCAGTCCTAGCCAAGCTACTGGAACACCTTATAAAAAATCGTCTCGAGTGGTTAGTCAAATCAAGAGATTTACTGCCGAATTTCTAATTTGGTTTTAGGAAAGGGCTTAGTACTATGGATAGTGTTGGCATCCTGGTCACAGACATCCGTTTAGCCCTCTCCAGAAACCAATCTGTTGTTGCCGCTTTCCTTGACATCTCCTCCGCATACGACAACTTACTTCTTCCCGTACTCAGGCAAAAATTGCAACAGTTGAGTCTACCGGCAAAGATGATACAGTGTATATGTGAACTTCTTTTGTCCCGGTCATTGGTTCTGAGGGTTCAAGGAGAGGAGTTTGATAAAAGGCAGGCGTGGAGGGAACTCCCTTAAGGCTTTGTCCTCAGTACTCTGCTGTACAATTTGTACACAGCCGATATTGGGTCTTGCTTAAACAACAATTGTCAGATCCTACAATACGCCGATGACATTGCTCTATACGTGACAGATTCCTCCATCATTGACGCGGCTTCTTCTCTATGCCTCTTTTTGCACTCTCTGAGCCAGTGGCTTTTAAGCAATGAACTTTCCCTCTCCGCACCAAAAAGATCGGCAGTAATTTTCTCACGCAAAAGGCAGTTCCCTCAGATATCAGTGAGCATTTTATGTCATAATATCCCAATAGTCAAAAAATGTTAATTTTTAGGCGTTTTCTTAGACTCTAAATTATCTGGCAAGCCTCACATAAACAACCTCATTAAAAATGTGAAAGAATTGTTTCAATTTTAAAAGTCTTAGCGGGTGGGTGGGGTGCTCACCCCTACACCATGAAGTAAGTGTATAACGCCTTAGATCGTAGCGTTTTGCACTATGGAACGTATCTCTTGATTCCTTTTAACAAAGGTGCTTTGGCGGGGTTAGATAGGGTTCAGTCCAAGTGCCTTCGGATCATCTCTAGTTGCATGAAGTCCTCCCCCGTTAACGCATTGCAGGTTGAATGTGCCGAACCGCCCCTTGCCTTAAGACGGCAATATCTTGCCACCCGTTTTGTATCTAGGTTAATCTCTAGGTCGTCCCATCCCCTTTTAGTTAGATTGCAGGAGCTAGATGCCTTATGCAGAAGCTCTAACTATTGGAGAAATAAAGAAACCCCATTAATTTTAAAAGCTTTTCGCAGTGTTCAAAATTTAGATTGTCCGATTCTCCAGCATCCTAGATTACCCCTTTTTGACTTCGCTTACGAAGTATTATTTTTACCCCCTAAATTATCTATAATATTGGTATATCCAAAAGATCCGCATCAGCTAATTCGACCTTCAATGCGGTGGTGGGTGAGAGATGAAATGGTTTTCAACTGTTCTTCACTGATGCTTCGAAATTAAATAGCCTTAACAAAACTGGAGCTGCGGTATATTACCAAAGCTCTAGAATTGTATTACATTTCAAGTGTCCTAAAGAGTCTTCTGTATTCACAGGCAAGTGTGTGGCTATATTGGAAGCTTGTCTCTTTATAGAGTCACACACTAACATTAAGAAAGCCGTCATCTTTACAAATTCTCTTAGTTGTTTACAGGCCCTAGAACAAAGTCTTTTTAGAAGTAAATTACATAGCCCTCTTATCTTAAAAATCAAAATTACTAGCTTGTGCTAGTAGTCAAAGAGAGGTTCAGCTAGTTTGGATAGTCATTGTGGCATCAAGGGTAGTGCATGTGTTAATGTATTGGCTAAAGATGCCTGTTCATCTGTTACGGCTAATATCTCACTTAACACTCACCAGATTTATGACTTGCTGTCCCTTCCCAAATTGAGTCTCCAGGATTCATGGCAGGCACATTGGAGTATGTCTGGCAGGAAGAAAGGCAAATTTTTCCATGCTATCCAACCGGTTATAAACCCAAAACCATGGTTCTTTGGTTTCAGAAAGGTCTCCAAAACCGCTATATCTGTCATTTGTAGAATCCGTTTAGGTTTTTCCTGCACCCCTGTCTTTCTTCATAAAATCCGTGTACGCGACTCCTCTCTCTGCGAGTGCGGATTAGGCGAGGGCACCTTAGATCACATATTTTTTGAATGTCCAAATAATGTCCCTTCATTGGATTTATACCGCCGTCTCTCTAAACTTAAGATCCCTCTCCCAATAAATTTCCCATCCCTTCTGACTTATTCTTCCCCAGATCTTCTTGTGGCGTTGATGATTTTTATCCGCCACAATAATATAAAATTATGAGTGTTTCACAACCTTTCAACTAGCGTCTATTTATGTGACATAAAACGTACCTACGAGTATCTTTAATGTGTTAACAATTTTATTATTTATGTACTTTTTTTTTCTGTTTGTTTCAGTCTCGTACTATGTGCACCGTGTCAAATGTATCAATCAAGCAACTTAGCCTGTGTCTACAGTTCCTTTTTAAATTATTATTAAAATATACCTAAAGAGCAGGTACATGTAACTTTAGACATTGGCAGAATAGTCGACATCGGCTTTGCTTGCCATATAAAAATATAGAATAGAATAGAAGAGTGTTTTATTCAAGTAAATGTAATATTGATTATAATAATAATAAAGGACTTATAAATTCATAAAGTTTTTGCTTTTTCAGCAACCCTGAACAACCCTGAAGTGAGTTACAGTTCAGAAGTGGTACATCATTAAGAATATAGTGTTCTCAGTGTTACCAAACGCCCAGCAAAGCGCAATAAAAAGGTACTGTGATTTTTGATTCTTCTTTTTTTTCATAGTTGATCAATTTAGTTGTTCGTTTAAAAAATCGGTTAGTAGAGTTGTACGATTGTTGTTCTCATTTTTAATATTCGAAGTTCGCAGCGCAGCCGCGCCAATACGAGATGCGGCCGGAGTCGTGTGAAGCGTAACCGCAGCAGAGTGCAACGCAGCCGGAGCGGTGCGAAGCGCAGCCGCAGCAACTTGAGGTGCAGCTGCAATGGTGCTGGGTGCAGCCAAACCAGTGCAGGGCAGAGCGACCACCGCAATACGAGGCTTCCCCAAGGTGACAGTAACGTTGCCGAACAGGTCAGTGATAAATTATTGCTTGCACAAATGTAAAAAAATGTTGTTCAGACCATAAAAGCTGATGGAAACAATGAACGTTTTCTTGACTTTAATGTAATTCCCGAATTCGATCCATCTAAAAGAAGCCAATCGATGGATATGTGGATAACTAAAGTAAATGAGTGTGCACAAATTTATAATTGGTCAGAAAGACAAACAATTCATTACGCACTGCCGAAACTTGTCGGTTTTGCTCAGAAATTGTACCAAGGGATACTTTGTGTCATGTTTTCCTGGTTTCAATGGCAAAACAAACGACGTTCAGCTTTTCCGAGCAATGAAAATTACGCGCAATTATTATCGGATATGCTTGCCTATAAAGCTCGTTTTGGCGATTCCCTAGAGGAATATTTTTATGAGAAGATGGTGTTATTAAACAGATGTAATATTACTGGAAAGAATGCAATTGATTTTGTACTGTTTGGGATCGAAGATCGTTCTATAAGAACAAGTGCCGAAGCGGCACAATATTCTGATCTTGATAAGTTACTTAAAGGGAGTTAAAATTAATAAGCGAATTGATAAAACTCCACAGCAGGCAGGCATAGTTGATAATAAACGCAATATATGTAAAGGAATCAAAAGTAACAGAACAGAATCTATATCTAAATGTTACAACTATAGTGTGGAAGGTCACCCGTATTATAAGTGTAAGCAACCAATCAAACGGTGTACTGCTTGTAATAAAGTAGGACATTCAACTAGCAACTGTAGCGAGAAAAAGGAAGCAGCTCCTAAAACGGTTTTGCGTATTTCCGCGGAGCAGACAGAGGCTGCTTTTAAAACAGCCTCTGTTAATGGTGTAATTCTTGACTGTTATATTGATTTTGGAAGCCAATGTTCCATGTTGAAAGAATCGGTTGCCCGAAACTTAATCACTTCGTGGTCAATGAATGACTTACCAATTGTGAGAGGTTTTGGGGTTTCTATAGTTAATTGTTTAGTAAAGTGTGATTTAAACATTGAATTAGATTCTGTGAAGGCAGTAGTACCAAAACTAGTAGTCTCTGAACATTTTCTGCAAGTTCCCTTATTATTGGGACAAGCTTTTACCGAAGAGGATCACATCATATTTATTAAATCCAACGAAACTCTTCTAATTAAAGATAAGCTTATGTCAAAGTTTAGAATTACTTTACATGTTTTAGACGATATTAATATACAGGGGTATACTGGTGTTAATATTTAAGCAGAAAATAAATATAACGGTGCTGTGCTAATAGAACCCAGTTTAAGTCGCGAACCTAATAAGGAATACGAAGTAATTCAGACTCTAATTAAACTGATAGATGGCTAAGGTCAAATTGTGATAAAATGACTGAACTCGCTAAGATTTACTCTAAAACCGGGTTCACTTATAGTTCGCGCAGTTCCGTTCACAGAAATGCAGTCATACCGTATAGACGACTCGTTAGTTAACGTAGCTGACGAATTAGGAGAAGAAGATCGTCAGTCCCTATTTCGTTTATTAAACGACTATAGGGATTGCTTTGCTTTTACAACCAAAGAATTAGGATGTATCAAAGGGATTGAGATGAGTATTAATTTGAGTTACGATAGTCCTATTGTTTACCGGCCTTATATATTGGCTCATTCGGAACGTCAAGTTGTTTGGGGCATGGTTAAAGAATTAGAGGATTCGGGTATAATACGACCATCCACGTCAGACTATGCACCTTCGATTTTATTAGTGAAAAAGAAAACTGGGGATTACAGGCTTTGTATAGATTTTAGATCCTTAAATAAGAAAACGGTTAAAGATCACTATCATTTACCAAGAATTGACGATCAGTTGGACAATTTATCAGGTTTTAAGTTGTATACAACCTTAGATCTTGCGTCCGTTTATTACCAAATACGTATGTCAGAAACTGCCAATCATTTAACAGCTTTTGTAACGCCTGATGGTCACTTTGAGTTTAACCGGATGCCTTTTGGTTAGCCGAACCAAAAGGCATCCGGTTAACTCTCAACTCATGCACAATCAAATTTTCAACGAGCCATCAATGATATCCTTGGTAACGCGCGTTTTAAAGTTGCATTTGCTTATATGGATGATGTTATAATCGCGTCAAAAACTGTTAAAGAGGGTTACGAGAAATTAAATAATATTTTGAATTTATTTAGGACTTCTGGAATAACTTTAAAATTATCAAAATGTAACTTTTTAAGCGATCTATTAATTACCTGGGGTTTGAAGTAAATGAAAACGGAATAAGGCCTGGGCAGCATAAAATAGAGGCTGTAGAACGATTTCCTTGCCCAACTGACCAACATAAGGTCCGTCAGTTTATTGGTTTAACCAGTTTCTTTCGGCGCTTTATAAGGGGATTTTCTACAATCGCTAGACCACTGACCCAAATTCTTAAGAAAAATTCTGCTTGGAATTGGAAAAGTACTAAAGAAAATGCTTTCCAAATGTTAAAGACGGAACTAACGAAACGCCCCGTTCTTGCTTTTTTATAATCCCACTTACGTAACGCAAGTTCATACGGACGTCTCCAAGTTAGGAATTGCCGGTATACTAATGCAGAGACCAACAAATGATTTCCCGTTTAGTGCTGTTGAATATTACAGCAGACAGACTTCCTCCGAAGAGGCTCGTTTCAACTTCTATGACTTGGAGACTTTAGCTGTAGTAATGTCGGTTAAACAATTTAGAGTGTACTTATTAGGGATCAAATTCACGATAGTCACCGATTGCAACTCGGTTCAAGCAACATTTGAAAAGAAAGACATGCTACCCCGGGTTGCAAGATGGTGGCATTCTTTACAGGAATTTGAGTTTTAATATAATTTACAAACCAGGCTCAAATATGTGTCATGTCGACGCCCTCAGTCGTAATCCTGTACAGCCAAATGAGTATACAGAAGTTAGATTATTAGATACTAATTGGATAGCTACCGCCCAAGAAAATGATTCCGAATTACAAAGAATTATAACTATACTTAACGATAAAGAAACTGATAACATTATTGAAATTAAAAACAATTTTGTTGTTAAATGCGGGATGCTTTACAGGAAGATGCTTGAAGGCGAATGATGGGTTGTACCGAAAGGAATAAGGTGGCATTTACTCAGATCAAATCATGATGTGCTAGGTCATTTTGGTAGAAAACTTATGATAAAATAAAAAGTCAATATTGGTTTGCCAAAATGAGAAGATTTATACAAATATATGTAAACTAGCTGACCCTCGGGGCTTCGCTCCCGTCAATTGCCTACCTACCCTGCCTACCCTGCCTACCCAGCCTACCCTGAGTACCCTACCTACCCTGCCTACCCTGCCCCTACCCTGGCTACCCTGCCTACCCTGACTTTCCTGCCTACCCTGCCTTTCCTGCCTACCCTGCCTATCCTGCCTACCCAGCCTACCCTGCCTACCCTACCTACTCTGCCTACCCTGCCCCTACCCTGGCTACCCTGCCTACCCTGACTTTCCTGCCTACCCTGCCTACCCTGCCTTTCCTGCCTATCCTGCCTACCCGGCCTATCCTGCCTACCCGGCCTTTCCTGCCTATCCTGCCTACCCAGCCTACCCTGCCTACCCTGCCTACCCTGCCTACCCTGCCTACCCTGCCTACCCAGCCTACCCTGCCCACTCTGCCTACCCTGCCTATCCTGCCTTTCCTGCCTACCCTGCCTTTCCTGCCTACCCTGCCTATCTTGCCTACCCTGCCTACCATGCCTATCCTGCCTACCCTGCCTACACTGCCTACCCTGCCTACTCTGCTAACCATGCCTACCCTGCCTAACCTGCCTACCCTGCCTACCCTGCCTACCCTGCCTACTCTGCTTACCCTGCCTACTCTGTTTACCCTGCCTACCCTGCCTACTCTGCCTACCCTGCCTAATCTGCCTACCCTGCCTAACTTGCCTATCCTACATACCCTGCCTGCCCTGCCTTTCATGCCTACCCTGCCTTTCCTGCCTTTCCTGCCTACCCTGCCTATCTTGCCTTTCCTGCCTACCCTGCCTATCCTGCCTACCCTGCCTACCCTGCCTACCCTGCCAACCCTGCCTACCCTGCCTACCCTGCCTACCCTGCCTTTCCTGCCTTTCCTGCCTACCCAGCCTATCTTGCCTACCCTGCCTACTCTGCTTACCCTGCCTTCCCTGCTTAACCTGCCTACCCTGCCTACTCTGCTTACCATGCCTACCCTGCCTACCCTGCCCACTCTGCTTAGCATGCCTACCTTGCCTATCCTGCCTACCCTGCCTACTCTGCTTACCATGCCTACCCTGCCTACCCTGCATACCCTGCCTACCCTGCCTACTCTGCTTACCCAGCCTACTCTGTTTACCCTGCCTACCCTGCCTAATCTGCCTACCCTGCCTATCCAGCCTACCCTGCCTACCCTGCCTTTCCTGCCTTTCCTGCCTACCCTGCCTATCTTGCCTACCCTGCCTACCCTGCCTATCCTGCCTACCCTGCCTACCCTGCCTACCCTGCCTACCCTGCCTACTCTGCCTACTCTGCTTACCCTACCTACTCTGCTTACCCTGCCTACCCTGCCTACTCTGCCTACCCTGCCTAACCTGCCTATCCTACCTACTAATTTGTATCTATCATCAATAGTTTTCTCAGCGCACGCCAAATAATGTATTTTACAGACAACATTTTGCTACCTTGGGTTACATTATTGCAATTTTCATAAGGATCTCTATTTTTTCTGAAAATATTTTATAGCCTATGACACTCAGGAATAATGTAGCTTTCTACCGGTGCAAGAATTTTCAAAATCGGTTCAGTAGATCCAGAGATTACCCCTTACAACGTCACAAACTCACAAACTCACAAACTTTACCTCTTTATAATATTAGTATAGATTCCTGTCTTGAATGTGCTCATTCATACTAAAGTTCCCACTGGCAGAAAGTCTGGGGAATTACACCCTATAACAAAGATAGATCGCCTGTTCCACACACTTCATATATACCACTTAGGCCCATTCGTACGTAGTAAGAATAAAAATTCTTATCTTCTTTTAATAATAGATGCCTTTACTAAATATAATATCAATCAAAATTTCTTTATTCAATTAGGCCATTAATTTTAATTTAAAAATTATTTAAATGTAATAATAATTGATTCTACCGTCCATTCTGAAATGTAGCTTGTTATGGAGAAGAACGGACAAGAAACTCCACACTTACTCTTTTAAAAAAAAATGTGTTTCACAAGTATTTGGTTACAATAATCTTGTAGGAAAAATACATATATGTGAGAACGATGTAAAAAAAACGCACTTAAAAGCGTCTAGAGTAAAACAAACAATTAAAAATACAATAAATAGGTAATTAAAAACAGGCGGAGGCAGCTAAGATATGACCAATCCCAACTGACGGCGCCCGTTCACGAACATGACACATGGATCGGCACCACTCAGCTCAACCATCATGAAGGGAACCGAATGATCCAACACATGTGCCACCATCAGAGAGACATTAGAGAGAGCATGACACACTCAACTGCCAGGGCACACTGAAGTCAACGAACGACACATAGGTACAGTAAATGGTAGATTTACAGTTGGTACATAGTACTCACATATGTGCTGTGCAGTTATATAATCCAAAAAATAAATTGAGTTTATACAACACAAATATACATTATAATTATTCGTACAGTCTTCAGGAGGTCCAACAATACTTCAGAACTTTTCTGCTTATCACTTGTTTTTGTGCCCTAGTGGCTGTGGAGCTGGAATAGCGTTGGGCCAAGCATTTTTATCAGCGATGTAATCCCCCAACCTATAATATGCCTGCCTGCATAGTGTGCGTTTTATACAAGTTTTAAATTTCGTCTCATTCAATTCTAGAATGTGTGGCGGTATTTTATTGTAACATTTTATACAGTACCCCCTAAAAGATGACGCTACTTTAGCCAGCCTGAAACCTGGTTGAATTAATTGGTCCCTATTTCTAGTAACATAACTATGTCTATCGCTGTTTTTACTAAAAAGATGTAAATTCTTTCTAACGTACATGATGTTTTCGTAAATATCGCACGCTTAATAATAAACCGGAATAAGACAAAAATTCACTTTTTTGGGAAATCGCGGTCAAAGTTTTGAGTCTCTACCTTGTTGAAAACTTTTTGATGATTTTCACGTGTTTATGGTGTTATTTTTATTTTATTGGTCATAAATTGTAGAGAGATGTATAGCGAATATAACTGACATAATAGTTTAATTGTATTATTTATATTAAATTAATAAATTAAGTTTATTTTCTAAAGTTTCGACTTAGGTCAGTTTAGTATAAAAAATAATGATCAATTTTCAAAATGTTTGCAAACTAATATGTTATAATTCAGTTTAGTATCAATAAATAATATAATCTATTTAAATGTTTAATACTTATTACACTTTTAAAGTAAAACTGAATTAAAAATACAGAAATATTACGCAAAACACTTTTATATTTGTTATTGTAAAATAACAGTTTATATTTTAAGTTTTATCGTATCTGCTTTCTTAACCTTATAACAACAGTAATTATAATAATCAGTCGTGATAGAAACTTATACAGGTTTGACGATTTCCAGCCTCCCAAACAAGCCGGATTCCGAAAAGACTTTAGTACCGTAGACCACATACATACGCTGTGGCAGGTTATATAGAAGACCGAAGAATATAACCCGCCTGTCTGTTTAGCGTTTCTGGACGCTGGTTTCTGGTCATGGTGAATGCCTATGTAACACCCACTCCTATCAAGATCGGAGACTACACTTGAAGTTGTAGATGATTATGTCTACCTGGGACACACGGTCCAGTTGGGTAGATCGAACTTCAAGAAAAAGGTCTACCATCGAATCCGACTCGGCTGGGCGGCGTTCGGGAAGTTGCAAATATTGTGGTATCTTTTCGTCCAATTTACCGCAGTGTCTCAAGACAAAAGTCTATGACCAGTGTGTGTTGCCAGTGATCACATATGGGACCGAGACGTGGTCGCTCACAATGGGCCTTATCAGAAAGCTTAAAGTCACCCAAAGGGCAATGGAGAGGGCTATTCTCAGAATTTCCTTACGTGATCACTTCACAAATGATGATATCCGCAGGAGAACCAAAGTTACCGACATAGCCCGAAGAATTGCCAAACTTAAGTGGCAGTTGGCAGGGCATATTGCTCGCAGAACGGATGGCCGATGGGGCCGAAAAGTTCTGGAATGGCGACCGCGAACTGGAAGACGATACGTTGGAAGGCCTCCTACTAGGTGGACCGATGACCTGGTTAAGGTTAAGGAAGGCGCTGGATGCGAGACGCACGGGATCGGTCAATGTGGCGACGCCTGGGGGACGCCTATGTCCAGCAGTGGACGTCTTTCGGCTGAAATGATGATGATGATGAAGAACTTATTATTGTTTGTACTTAGTAACTAACGTAAAAGTCATCACAAAATGCTTAAGAGATCTAGCTTTACTTAATTATGCTAAAGAACAATAAACATTTTAATACAAAAGAATAAAAACTTCTTATATACTTACTTGTACTTGGTACATCTACCAACATTAATTAGAATCAACAGAACTAAGTAGGTTTTACCTATTATTCTTATTCAGTCTCGGAAATTGTGACTACTCAAAATATATATGTTTATTTTGACCCGCATAATTATTATCAGATTAAAAAATAATGTTTAATGGTTCCTCCAAGTATTTCCAAATGCATGTACCTATTTCGATCGAGCCACGCTTAGCATCCGATTCCGTCCAACAATAGCTGTGTACAGATTCAAACGCGCCTTTTTTATCAGCTTATGATTAGTTACTGTCAAGTTGTAACTATTGAGTTTGGACTTATAGTAGAACGCTGACGTGTCTCCACTTAGTCATTGTAAAATAGCTTACATGTCTTATTACGACTTTGTTATTTTCTGTAATATTTTTTCGGTCTAGCTTTTTTTCATTTCTGCTCAGTGTCTTTTCCTCATGATGTTGGTCATATTTTTCTCTAAGCCCTTGTTTTTGGTCCGCTGTTGAATTTTCGTAAGACAAACAAATATCGCAAGAAAGAAAGTTAAAAAAAAAATTACCTTTAAAGTATGCTCCTTCAGAAACGATACACTTACGCCAACGAATAATCTAATCATCAAAACACTTTTTAAACGTCTTTTCCGTTTTCCAGTTAAGTTCTCACCGCGAATTCTCCTTTATGTCGTCTGCCGAATGAAAACGGGTGCCACGAAGTGGTATTTCGAGTTTAAGAAAAAGAAAGAAGTCGGCTGGAGCAATATCTAGTGAAAAAGGTGGTTCGATGGTATTTGGTGAGTTTTTGGTCAAAAATTCGTTCACAATGACAGCTTGTGCGCATTATCGTGGTACAAAATCCAAGAATTTCTTTTCACTACTCTGGCCTTTTTCGTCTAATTTTCTCTCTTAAACACCGCAGAACACTCAAATTATATTTACCGTTTGACCTTCCGGCACGAATTCCGAACGCACAACACCGCGATAGTCAAAGAAAACAGTCAATATGACTTTGACTTTTGATCGACTTTGGTGTCGTTTTTTCGGTTTCGGTTCGAGGTTATTTACTTACTTTTATTTCGAATAGCTTACAATTATCCGTATCAATACATTCAGTAGTTTTACTTATCATAAGATGCGTATCAGTACATCGAGCATTACTACTCATCATAAGAAGTTTTAGGCATCGCTGCTTCCTATTTGCAGACGTCATCTTCAGGCTTAAAACTATGTAACTAGAAATTGAATACTTTTTATTAATGAGTATTGTTAAGAGCCATCTATCGGAGCGCGTGAGAAGCTCCAACCAAAGAGCAAGGGCAATACTATCGCCGAGCACCGCATCGATCACGTCACGTGATGTCAAGAAACCACAACAGATGGCGCTGAAGCACACCTATATAAACCACTGCACGGACGCTCAACGTCTCTCATTCTCATTTAAATATTCAACTAAAATATTGTAAACGCTTTATTGTTAAGTAATAAATCCCAGTATAACCAGCAAAGTCGCCTGATTTACCTGTGTTGATCACAGACACACAAGAAGCCTAGGAACACAAATTGAACACGCAAACATTGGACCTTCAGAGCCGCATCATTCATCATCACATCGAGGGATCAGCGAAGGGTCTGGCCAAATCGTTCCCTTTTTCCCCCATCTTATCCTATTTCAATTTTACTAAAACTGTGCTTGTTCCTCTAGGTACCGTGTTGTGCTTCCTCACGAGTCACGTACGTAGTTTGCAGGAATTTGGTGAGTACCCACTTTCATAAATCGTCAAAATGAGTGTTGAAAACGTAACCGTTCGTAGTAAATCTCCTAATTTGTGCGTAGATTCTGATGATAGTACTGCAATTAGAGAATTAAATAAAAAACGCGGTTCAATCAAGGGTAGACTGACGTTGTTCGTAAAATTTGTAAATTCTTTTCATAGCCACTCTCGTCCTAGCGATAAACAAATAACCGAATTAAAATTGCGTAGTGAATTAGCCAAATCATTATATAGTGAATTTAATAGCATTCAAAGCTCCATCGAAATGCTCATGGTGTCTGATAGTGAAACTGCAATTCAGTTAGAACATCGTGAATCATTTGAAAATATTTATTACGAAACCATGGCAGAAGCAGAAGGTTTAATAAAACGTTTTAGCCTTTCTGATTCAACTAGTGCTAGTTCTAAGTGTGAAGCTTCGATAAATATTAAGCTTCCTACTATTTCACTACCCTCCTTTGACGGGTCGTTTGAAAATTGGTTAGAGTTCAGGGATACCTACCTTTCTATGATTCACAACTCCAACCAGCTTGATGACATTCGTAAATTCCATTATTTGCGTACATCGCTAACTGGTCAGGCAGCTCAAGTTATTAAATCAATAGAATGCACTTCAGAAAACTACACAATAGCTTGGGATTTGCTCAATGAGAGGTATAATAACGTCAAGTTGCTAGTACATAATCATGTGAAGTCTTTATTTACTATTCAAAATCTAAATAAAGAGACTTCATTTCATTTAAGGAAATTAATTGATATAGTTTCAAAGAATTTACGTGCCTTAAAGACACTCGGGGAACCTATAGAATACTGGGATACACTTATTATTTACATCATTACCTCCAAATTAGACGCAGTAGTTGAGAAAGAATGGGAGGAACATAAAAATAATTTATTTACGCAGCATCATAAACCCACTAAGTTAGACGATCTCATTACATTCTTGAAAAATAAGGCTGATACTTTAGAAATGATTAAAGCGCATAATTCTTCATCATTTTCTAATAGTAAAGTCCCTTTTGATAACAGTAAAAAACCTCAACAACAATCGCAACAAAAATCACATATTTTCGCTTCAACAAAAAACAATGTGAATTCCAAAAGTACCCGCACATGCTCATTATGCAGCGGAAATCATTCGCTTTATTCTTGTACTAAGTTTTTGGATTTAAACGTTAAAGAGAGATTAGAATTCGTTAATAATAAAAGGTTATGTGTTAATTGTTTACGAGCTGGACATTTCGCTTTAGATTGTTATTTTGGTCCGTGTAAACAGTGCAGTAGAAAACACAACAGTTTATTGCACAGTAACAATAATGATAAAGTAGAAAGCGCATTAGTATCAGTCGTGGAGTGCCAACCGGATTCGAACCCCGTACCGCACTCGTCGGCAGTGTTACATACAGCCGAACCGACACGCAACGAGTATGCGAACAATAGTTTGTATACGCAGGCGTCAGAAACTGTTTTATTATCCACAGCTTTAGTGGAGATAGCAGGTAGTGACAATGTATATCATAAGGCTCGCGCTTTGTTAGATAGCGGCAGTCAACATTGTTTAATTACAGAAAAATTACGTAAAAAATTAAAAGTCGATTCGATACAGTCCACATATCATATCACAGGAATAGGGCATTCACACACTCGGTCAACAGAGTCGTGCGAAATTAAGCTCAGGTCATTAAACGGTGATTATAATACTCGCTTTAAATGTATAGTTTTGAAACATATAACTTCAAATTTACCATCAGTTCCATTACATTATAACTCTTTAGACATTCCAAATAATATTCAGTTAGCCGATTCGTTATTTTATATACCGTCACAAATTGATTTATTAATCGGAGCTGACGTGTTTTAGGAATTGTTGATAGAAGGTAAAATGCGTTTACCGGCAGGTCCTTACCTACAAAACACCACGCTAGGTTGGATTATTTCAGGCATTGTTTATAATTCAAAATCAATAAATAACAAAATACAATGTCATCATTTGCAATCTATACAATTAGATGAGCAGTTACGTAAATTTTGGGAATTAGAAGAAAATTATAGACCTAAACAATATCTTACAGAGGAAGAACGCCATTGTGAACAGCTGTTTACTGAAACTACAAAACGTGCAGTTGATGGTCGTTTTTCAGTTCGCATTCCAGTACGAAATACACTTGATGAATTAGGTGATAGTTACGATATTGCAAAAAATAGGGTTTTGTCATTGGAACGCAGGTTAGAACGGTCTCAAGAGTATAAAAAAATGTATTGTGATTTTATGCAAGAGTACTTAGACCTAGGGCACATGACACGTATTGAAAACTACACTTCACCTCATTATTTTCTACCGCATCACGGTGTCTTGCGAGAACAAAGTACTACTACAAAACTAAGAGTAGTTTTCAATGCAAGCCAAAAAACATCAACTGGCAAATCGTTAAATGATGTCCAAATGCCAGGGCCTGCATTGCAAAACGAATTATTTTCTATAATTTTGCGTTTTCGTCAATATAAATTTGTCGCTTGCGCGGATATTGAGAAAATGTTCAGGCAAATATTAATTCATGAAAATCAAAGAGATTTACAGTTAATATTATGGCGAGAAAGTCCATCACAGCCTATCAGTGTGTACCGGCTTAATACTGTTACATACGGTACGGCGTCTGCACCGTACTTGAGCAATCGTTGCATTAAACAACTAGGCTTTGACTGTACGGACGAAGACATTTCACGTACAATATTAAATGATTTTTATGTAGATGACCTTATAACTGTTTCAGATTCTATTGAAAGGTTATCACACATATGTAAAGGCGTATCTGAAACTTGTTTATCTGGTTGTTTTCCCTTAAGGAAATGGACATTTAATTCGCCTGAAAATATTTTAAATAATAACATAACTTTTGATAATTCAAAAAATTTATCTTTAGATGAAAGTTATTCCAGTAATACTCTTGGTTTAGGTTGGTTTAACAAAAGAGACGAATTTCACTTCACATCAAAGGTCAATTTTGAATGTAATAATGTTAGTAAACGACAAATTCTTTCAATTGTTTCACAGATCTATGACCCTCTCGGTTTGTTAAGCCCGTTTATAATTATTGGCAAAATAATATTACAAAAGTTATGGTTATGTAAACTTGATTGGGACGATGAAGTACCTATTCATATTTTAAAGAACTGGGAAAAGTTTATTGAAGCATTAACTTATTTACATAATATTCGCGTACCGCGTCATGTTGTAGGAACGTGTGACTATTCTAGGATCGAATTACACATATTTACGGATGCGAGCGAGGCTGCATACGGTGCGTGCGCTTATGTTCGGACGTGCAATAGTAATGATGACGTCATAACGGTGAGATTATTATGTTCGAAGAGCCGCGTCGCGCCAGTGAAACCGGTTAGCATTCCACGGCTCGAGTTATGCGGTGCACTATTGGGAGCTAGGTTGTATGATAAAATAATTAAATCACTTCGATTGAACTTTGACAATGTTGTTTTTTGGACAGATTCTACTATAGTTCTCAGATGGTTGCAAATGTCACCACATCAGTTAAAGACTTTTGTTCAGAATCGCGTTGTTGAATTAAATGAGTTGACAAGCAACACAATTTGGCTGCATGTAAACTCGTCAAATAATCCAGCTGACCTAGTTTCCCGTGGAGTACTTTTAAATGAATTAAGTTCAGCAACTTTATGGTGGAACGGACCCACCTTTTTATTTGAAAATAGCATAAAATGGTCACAAAATCAAAATAATATTTTACAAAACTTAAATGATTTGCCCGAGTTAAAACTTCCCACTACAAACTTGTTGTGTAGTAGCGATTCCAATCTACCTATCATTAATTTCAGCCGATTTTCCAAACTAAATCGATTACAAAGAACTTGTGCTTATGTAATGCGTTTTATACATAATATACGAACAAAATCTATTGATGAGCGGTTACACGGGCCGTTATCAGTAGAAGAACTTGATAAATCCTTATTGTTTATAGTAAGACAGGCACAAATAGTGTCGTTTCCTGAAGAATACAATGCGCTTCATAATAATCATAATATAAATAAATCAAAACGTAATATTTACAGTTTAAATATATTTTTAGATGCTGATAAAATCATTAGAGTCGGGGGTAGATTAGTTAATTCTGAATTTTCATATGACAAAAAGCACCCCATTTTATTGTGTAGTAAACATATCTTTACCTATTTATTATTTCAAAGTCAACATTTAAAATTATTACACGCTGGGCCTCAATTAATTTTATCTCATATCAGAGATAATTGGTGGCCACTAGGCGGTAGAAACTTAGCAAAAAAGGTCGTTAACCAGTGTGTCACATGTTGTCGTTTGAAAGGTAAAATAGTACAACCAATCATGGGTAACTTACCTACTGAACGAGTAACTGCAAATTTTCCTTTCATAAACTGTGGAGTAGACTATGCTGGACCTTTATTTATTTTAAATAAGAAGGGTAGGGGTTCCAGACTAGAAAAATGTTATTTATGTCTATTTATATGTTTTTCAACTCGAGCGATACACTTGGAACTAGTTACTAGTTTGTCTTCACAGAGTTATATTTTAGCACTTAAACGATTTATTTCCCGGAGAGGAAAACCTTATCAAATATTTTCCGATAATGGACGTAACTTTGTAGGAACAGCTCGTGAATTTTCAGATTTTTTAATGAATAATTCTCAGTCTATCATTGATTACGCTTCAGATAATCACATTCAATTTAAATTCATTCCCCCTTACGCGCCTCATTTTGGCGGTTTATGGGAAGCTGGGATCAAGTCCTGTAAGCACCATATGACACGTGTGGTAGGAAATGTTAACATGACTTATGAGGAATTCAGCACGGTTTTGGTACAAATTGAAGCTGTCCTGAATTCCCGCCCTATGTGTCCTTTATCCTCAGACCCCAACGACTACTCTCCACTCACTCCTGCCCACTTCACGATTGGCCGGCCGCTGACTGCACCTGCAGAGAGTGATGTTACCGCTGCAACCACGCACACACTCAATCGTTACCAGCGAGTTGAACAGTTGAGGCAGACATTTTGGAGGAGATGGTCTACAGAGTACATATCAGAGCTTCAGAAACGTACTAAATGGCAACAGAAAACTGAAGACTTGCAAACTGGAACATTGGTTGTCATAAAGGACGATAACCTCCCGCCGCTGAAATGGCGGTTAGGACGCATAATATCTCTGATTTCAGGCAGTGACGGCGTACCAAGGGTTGCTGTCATTCGGACGGCCACGGGCGTCATACACAGGGCATTCTCCAAGATTTGCCCACTTCCAGTCGCTGAGGTGCCAGGTTCGATGCTCGGCGCGTGACACGACGTGAGCTGTGACGTGTGATGTTGAGAGGGATTCTCTCAAGGCCCGCCGGAATGTTAAGAGCCATCTATCGGAGCGCGTGAGAAGCTCCAACCAAAGAGCAAGGGCAATACTATCGCCGAGCACCGCATCGATCACGTCACGTGATGTCAAGAAACCACAACAGATGGCGCTGAAGCACACCTATATAAACCACTGCACGGACGCTCAACGTCTCTCATTCTCATTTAAATATTCAACTAAAATATTGTAAACGCTTTATTGTTAAGTAATAAATCCCAGTATAACCAGCAAAGTCGCCTGATTTACCCGTGTTGATCACAGACACACAAGAAGCCTAGGAACACAAATTGAACACGCAAACAAGTATTTAAAATAAATTGAAAGGACATTTTGTAATAAACTGCAGCAATTGCTAGAGCAACTTTAGATTTTAGGATCATTTAAAACGTAAACCGAAATAAACACAAGTATTATTTAAATCTACCGATGGTTTTGGTGATAAAGTGATATAAAATGGATTGCTTCTCGTATATAAGTAATAATTTTATACTAAAACGCACTAATACTCAATCTTTCTCATCTATACAATTACAATTTAATGATAAACTGCAACAAGTCTAAATAGTACATGCTGTATTATAAAAGCATATTCAACTAAAATGAAGTAAAACGAAACATGCTTGTTTAGAAAAAAAATGAAAAGAAATAGTCCCACCTGCGTTTGAAAATAAACAGAATTATTTCACCTTACTCCACCGTTGTCACAAAACAACGACATCTATCTCACGTCACGGTCGCCGCATCACTAAATGATTCTTTATTGCATGAAATGCATTGTCGCGCGCTTTTGTAGAAAAGAGAGGGGTGAACTAATAATCGACCATTTTGGTTTGTTTCGCATGGCGGGATCGTACCTATAGATTCTTCAGTCGAAGTTAGTTCGTTTTATTAACAAAAGTGGGAATCCTTAATTTTTGACATATTCCGGTTTATTATTAAGCGTGCGATATATTGACAAGGTACCGTCATGATGTTAATGTCCTTAAACAGTTCCCTTAGAGAATCACGCCGGCGAAGATTGTATATCGCTCTGATGGCTCGTTTTTGAAGAACAAAAATTGACTGAATGTCTGCAGCCCTTCCCCATAGTAATATGCCGTAAGACATTATACTATGAAAGTAACTAAAATAGACCAGCCTCGCGGTATCTACATCAGTAAATTGACGAATTTTTCTAACAGCATAAGCCGCCGAACTTAACCGCCCCGCAAATGATATTAAATGAGGACCCCATTGTAACCTTGAGTCTAGCGTGATACCCAGGAAAACCGTTTTGTCGACGAATTCTAGCTTCTCGTTGTTTAATATAATGTCACAATCATAACTTTTGACATTCGGCAAGGCAAATTTTACACACTTAGTTTTTTTAGCATTCAAAACTAAATTATTAGCGGTGAACCAATTTAGAACTTGCCGCAATGTATTATTTACGTCAGCAACGTTACTCGTACGTCTATTTATGTTAAAAATCAAAGAAGTGTCATCAGAAAATAACACCATGTTCAGTTTGTTTTTCAATCCCTTTCCTTTTTCTTGTCCCTTTCCTTTTTCTTGTCCCTTTCCTTTTTCTTGTTTACATTAATGATCTCCCTTTTATGATGGCCAAATTATCGGATATAATTCTATTTGCTGATGATACTTCGCTAATTTTTAAAATAGATAGGCAAGATACGGATGTTTTAAATGTCAACGAAAGTCTAATTGTTCTCTCAAAATGGTTCGCAGCTAACAATCTTTTACTGAATCCGAAAAAAACAAAATGTCTAAAGTTCTCTTTACCAAATGTACCACAACATGACCTAAACTTAAATCTTGACGGCAAAAATCTTGAAGTTATAACGGAAACTGTATTCTTAGGGATTACTATCGATTCAAAATTGCAGTGGGGCGCGCACATTAGAACTCTTTCGGGTAGGTTAAGTTCGGCTGCATATGCAGTAAGGAAAATAAGGCAGCTAACCGATGTAGCTACAGCTAGGTTAGTATACTATGCTTATTTCCACAGTATTATGTCTTATGGCATTCTGCTGTGGGGATCAGCAGCAGACGTTGACTCAATTTTCATCCTACAAAAGAGGGCAATCCGCGCAATCTATAAAATGGGTCCTCGCGAGTCCCTCAGAGAAAAATTTAAAGAGATCGATATACTGACTCTACCTTCACTTTATATTTTGGAATGTATTTTGTATGTCCGTAAAAATCGGGGGCTGTTCAAAACTAGAAGCGACTTCCATAATTTAAATACACGCAGTAAGCACGAAATTGTAATACCCAAATTCAGATTAACGAAAACTAGCAAGTCTTTTCTTATAAACAGTATACGCTTTTATAACAAGTTGCCAAAGTCAGTTATAGAACTGACCGATGGAAGGTTCAAAAACTACATCAAACGTATCCTTATTAAAAAAGCATATTATAAAATCAAGGACTACGTTGAAGATAAAAACATTTGGCCTTAGCTCCTTCTGCGCATGCAGCTTCCCTGGTAACTTGTAGACGGCACAAATATGTGGATGTCTCTAACTATTCTCAATCTCATTTTTCTTTCCTTCTTTTAATTAGACTTTTTACAATGGTTTTCAAACATCTTTATAGCCCTTTGCTAAGAATAGTTACAGCACTGATAACAAAATTTGTGCCTCATGTTAAATTTAGTCTTGTTATACTTATTTTTATTTACAATGTATAGATTCTTTTACCGATTGTTTTGTGAATGTGTGAACATTGTAGGCCTTCTAGTTGCTAGTTAACATTTGTTAACTTTTTTATAAAATATATAATCCTTTTATTTTATTTTTTAGTTTCTTACGACTTATTATCGTATGTCGGGCCTACGTTGTCCCCACATGTCTAAGTACTAATGCTGTAACATGGAAATATTGTAAAACCAAACCATTTTTAAAAGAGTAACCATGGAGTTTCTTGCCGGTTCTTCTCCATAGGAAACGACCAACCCGAACCGTGCACCTTTTGTCGACGTTTTATAAGTGCCCATGTAGGCCTATGTGAAATAAAAATATTGATTTTGATTTTGAATAGATGGGGTAAATCGTTAATGTATACTAAAAATAAGAAAGGACCTAAAATTGAGCCCTGGGGTACCCCCATTTTCATGTTCAACCCCGACGAATTGACACCGTTTAATTGAACTAATTGCTGTCTATCATTCAAATAGGATTTTACTAAATTTAATGCTGATTGGCCTAGCCCGTAATGCTCAAGTTTCAAAAGCAATGTTTCATGATCAACGCAATCAAACGCCTTCGACAGGTCGCAGAAGATACCTATGGCATCTTGTCCCTCCTCCCACGCATCAAAGATGTGTTTTATTAAGGTGACATCAGCGTCGGTTGTACAACGTCCTTTGGTGAAACCATATTGTTTCTCGTGTAGGATGTTTTTCGTATTAAAATAAATGAGCATTTGATTTAGCATTATCTTTTCAAATACCTTGCTGAAAACCGGCAACACGGATACTGGTCTATAATTATTTGTGTCTTTACTGTCCCCGGATTTAAAAAGTGGTATAACCTTACTATATTTCATTAGATCCGGAAAGACTCCTTGATCTATACACAAATTAAAAATTAAAGCTAAGTACGGCGCTATAGTCTGAATAATGGAGTTACAAACTTTGATGGACATTCCCCATAGATCTTCTGTCAGTTTTATCTTTATTTGCTTAAAAGCTTTTATCACTGTTATTGGGTTTATATGTGAAAAGTTAAATTCAGTCGGGCATGCTGAAACGTTAGCGTGTAATAAACCATAAGCGAGCGACGGCGAAAAATTTAAGGTTTCAGTAGTTTTAATTGGGATGCTGGTAAAGAAATTTACAAATTCTTGAGCAACTTCTTTGTTATCTCTAATAAGTCCATGTGTAGTCTCAAGCGTGTAATCAGTATTATTTCTTTTGTTCCTGTTTGTTTCATTGTTAATAATTTTCCAAACCGTCCTAATTTTATTTTCTGCGAATTTAACCTTATTGCTAATGTATAAAGCCTTAGCTAGTTTACATGAATTTTTAAAAATTCTTGAGTAAGTAGCAACATACTTATTAAAAGTTTCAGTGTTTATATAAGGCTTAAGGCCATACAGCTCGTAAAGTCTTTCCCTACTTTTCCTGATTCCTTTAGTCGCCCAGTCACTGAATAAAAACTTAGGGCATATAGTTTTAGTTTTCTTCCTAAAAGTGTTATTGAATTCTGTTTGAACAACTGAGAAAAAATTTTTGTATAAAATATTACCATCGTTCACTGTGAAGTCCTGATAACTTAACTTACCAATTAAAGCGCTGTTAAATTTATTTAATTTGCCGGATGTTATTGGTCTGGATTGAATCTGCACTTACTGTATTGGTATGCTGGACTCAAATGTTACCAGTAGCCCACTATGATCTGAAGGTAGACAATTCATAATGGCTTTGTTTAAGTAGTCGCAGCAACAAAAAACATTATCAATACATGTAGCAGTAGTCAGAGTTGTTCGGGTTGATTCCTCAAACACATGCGACAAATTAAATGATTTGAAGAGATTTAATAGTCTACTGCTATCTGAATTATTTTCTAAAATATTTATATTAAAGTCACCACAGATTATGACTAGTTTATTACCAGTTGTAAGTTTTGCCAAAACATCTTCCATCACTGACTCAAATATACAGTAGTTTTTATAATTGGGGGGTCTGTAAACGCACACTATAATATGCTTATCCAGCTCAACACAGGACAGTTCAACACTATGTTCAACTGATAGATCTACAATATCTTTACGAGATTTTGATTTAATACCATTTTTGATTAAAATAAGTGAACCTCCACGTAACATAACATTTCTCTTAAAACCGCTGCCCACAGTATAATTTTCATAATTAATAAGCATTGAATGTTCTTTCAGCCAATGCTCAGTAAAACAAATAATTTCAAACATTGTCTTTTCTGAAAACAGTTCTATTTCCAATTGCTTTGCAGAAAAACCTTGAATGTTTTGATGGAATAATTTTAAAGAATTCTGCTTAGCCCCTTTTTTAAATTAACTATGTGAGAGCAAGAAGGTACCTTCTTGTTGGTGGATGTACTCCTAACTATTTGGTTATTGGTACCCTCCCTTGTCCTACAAACTAGTTTAAACTATAAATATTAATAGCAGAATTGCTAACGTTATTAATGTTATTGGATACCTGTAAATTAGTATTACTACTAATATCAACTACAGTACATGACTTCGACATACTATTTATGTCTGAGTTTAAAGTAAAAGATAATAGCCTCGCTATTTGGCGTCTTACCCTAATAGGCAGATACACTGTATTGCCTGTCGACTTTAATTTATCAACAAAAATGTTAATGTCAAAAAAAACTAATTTGTCACTGTAATGGCTGACAAGGAAATGAACATGTTTATTCAGCATGTGAATATAATTATTTTGTCTACTAGACAATTTTTCCAAATATGGAAAAGCACACAATATTATTTTATTACAATTTAATTTTAGTAACTTTGTTACACACTCAGTGATGTCGTCTTTTTTTACATCCAAACTGTTACCTATAAAGACAGTTACATTGGTGTCTGATTTATATACATTGTTTGTTACAGATTCCATGATATGCTTGTAAGATGACCCAGGCATACAATAATTAATAGTCGAATAACTCTGATTGCTATTTAATAATTTACCTAAACCTCTTCCAACACCATCTGCAAACATAACCGAATGAGACCCATTATTACTATTACTAGATGCAAAGGCAGCAGTCTCAGGCTGGTTTACTTGAGACACTTCCTGTGAAATATCAGGTGTGTCTTGGTCTTGGACAAAGATACCGTCCTGAGGCACCCTCTCAACCTGGGCCGGGCTCTCCGTTACCTCAGGCTGGACAGCCTTCAGGTTTGAGACTATCTGACAATTGCATTGACACATCACCAACTTATTTGCGGCCAAAATGTGTTCCTTGATTTGTAACTGGGATCTAACATATTTATTGTAAAGGGAGCCCAGTTTGTCTTCAAGTACCTTAATATCATTTTGTAAGCTGTGTGTCAATTTCATAAATTTTTATACTGTCCTCTAATTTAATCTGGTAATTGTTTAATTTATTAAGCAGGTCAACTCGTTCTTTTCTGAGTGGAATATTTTTAAAGAAAAGTTTGTGTTGTTTCCTGTACTGGGTATAATTTTTAATTATTTTATTAAATTTTGCATACTTTTTCAATTTTTTATGACTAACTTTATATTTATTTGTCTCATTTTATAATTCTTGATCCAGTTAAAAGCACGAAAAGTACTCATAGTATAAAAGCGTTACAGCGTTATTTCCATACTTTTGGTGTGCCGCAGTGAATTATATCGGACAGAGGAAACTCTATTACTTCCATAAAATTCAACCGCGAGCAAACTGTCCTCGCTGCCCTCAGTGCCAAAAACGAAAAGACGAAAAACTATGGCATGACTCGGTTTCCGAAATTCAATGGGGATTAAACAATACTCTTAATAAGGGTACAGGAAAAACACCATCGCAGGCATTATTTGGATAAAAAATAATTGGGGTTAATGATTCTTCTCTATCTCTTACTACTAATACCGAATAAATTCATGAAGAGGGTACAATAGAAACTATTCGAAATCAAGTCTCTTAACATATTGCCAATAATCAGGTTTAACAGAAGG
Source organism: Orthosia cruda (assembly GCA_964057195.1). NCBI lineage: Eukaryota > Metazoa > Arthropoda > Insecta > Lepidoptera > Noctuidae > Orthosia > Orthosia cruda. The sequence continues at coordinate 3,144,332 of OZ059847.1, read as the reverse complement.
AGAATTTTGATAAACATAGAAAAACAGTAAAATTCGCTCAGGGTGACCTAGTCAGAGTAGAAAGAGATGTTCCTTCCTGCGGTCATAGTCGGAAGCTTGTTCTAAAACTTCGTGGTCCTTATCGCATATTAAGAGTATTAGATAATGAAGGTATATTATTGAAGATACTCCTTTATCTCGAACAGGTAATTGTCATTTTACTGGCACTTTTTCGGTAGACAAGATCCACCTATGGTTAGTATTTGATAGAACCAATAACGAATCTGTTATTGACTCTAATAATGGTCAAAAGTCTGATAATGATGATGAAAGCTATTCTTCTCAGCTAATTTAAGAATTTACCTGTTTGATTTGTTGCAAATTAATTGTGTATTTACGCATGTTTTTTTTTATTTTTTTTATTTGAGATGAGTTTGCTCTTGACTCTAGTCTAAGTCATAGGTGACAGAGACAGAGTCGACGATGGAGTGAGCTTACCCAGAAGGAGCCTGTTTACTCTAACTTTGAAGAGATTCGGGTTGAATGCGTTCGGAAACACAGACGCAGGTAGTGAGTTCCATTCATTCGCTGTGCGCATTATGAAGGATGTTTGGAAGCGCTTGGTGCGAATTGGTGGAATGGCAACAAGGTAAGGATGGTAACTTGCAGTGCGTCTAGATGTCCGATGGTAGAAGGGGGCTGGTGGGATGAGGATGATGATGTGCTGATGCATGTCATTCTTAATAGTTTTTTTCCAGAGAAATAATTGTTATTTAATCTTATTAAGTTGTCAAACCACTGAAAATATGTAGAGGTTTCAGTGGAATGACTAGACAGTACTGAAGACATGAAGGGGCTTCAGTATTGTAGTGTGACATCTTGAGGCAAAAACATGAAGGGGTTTTGTCCTCGGGTGATTACTCATAATATGATGTATTTGATGTAGATATTAGAGGCTACTATCAAATATAATAGTGTTGAGGCGAAAACATGAAGGGGTTTCGTCCTCGCTTTATTATTTAAAAGATATGTTTGATGTAGATATGTAGAAGCTACAATCAAATAAAACAGTTTTGAGGCGAAAACTTTTTTTGTTTTTATAAACTATAGGCTAGCGTTTGACCACCATCTCGCCTGATGTTAAGCGATGATGTGGTCTACGGTGAAGCACGCTTGCCTAGAAGAAACCTATTCACTCTTGACTTAAAGACCCCTAGGTTGTAGCTATCAGGGAACAAAGACTCCGGAAGGGAATTCCACTCCTTAGCTGTGCGCACAATGAAAGTATTAGCAAAACGCTTTGTGCGTATGGGAGGGATGTCTACCATGTACTTTTGGCGCATGGCCGTACGCCTTGAAGAAGTTTCGACCTCCCTTAATTACTAATGTGAGATATTTGATGTAGATATGTAGAGGCTACTATCGAATATAATAGTGATTCTGAGGCGAAGACATGAAGGGGTTTCGTCCTCGCTTTATTATTTAAAAGATATGTTTGAGGCTACAATCAAATAAAATAGTTTTGAGCCGAAAACATGAAGGAGTTTCGACCTCCCTTAATTACTAATGTGAGATATTTGATGTAGATATGTAGATGCTACTATCGAATATAATAGTGATTCCGAGGCGAAAACATAAAGGGGTTTCATGCTCGCTTTATTGTTTAAAAGATATGTTTGATGTAGATATGTAAAGGCTACAATCAAATAAAACAGTTTTGAGGCGAAAACATGAAGGAGTTTCGACCTCCCTGTAGGATTAAAAAATAAAGAATTACTTACTTACTGAATTACTAATGTGAGATATTTGATGTAGATATGTTGTGGCTACTATCGAATATAATAATGATTCTGAGGCGAAAACATAAAGGGGTTTCGTCCTAAAATGATAACTTATTTGTTAGATACTTTAGAATATTTTGTTAATTTAAAATTAATATCTAATTATTATTTAAATATGATTTTTTTCCTCTGTATTTTTATTATATGCAATATATTAAGATTATTTGAGGATTCAATATTTTATTATAAATTATTGTCTTCACGAGACATGAATATGTCAGGAAAGGCCGACTGTTAGCCTAATATTAATTTGTAGGATTATTTAACTAAAGCAATACACTAAATGATTTATTTATACATTTATTTCATTTATTTTATGTTCGCAAGAGAAATGACATTACTAGTTGTTCAACTGACTTTTGTTGGTTGACAGCAAGTCGCTGTCAACGTAGTTAGTCGCAGGGTGAACACGTGTATCAGTCGTAAGAGTGTTTTATTCAAGTAAATGTAATATTGATTATAATAATATTAAAGGACTTATAAATTCATAAAGTCTTTGCTTTTTCAGCAACCATGAACAACCCTGAAGTGAGTTACAGTACTTTTTATGGGTTTTATTGCTTCATCATCATCATCAGCTTTTTAATGTTCCAATTGCTGGGACACAGGACTCCCCTCTGTGAGAAAGGGAATGGATCATAATCCACCAAGCAGGCCCAGTGCGGGTTGGTGGATGTCACATGTCTTTGAATTTTTGGTTCTACCATTTTTTGAGCAGTGGCGATGAAATAATTTACCCAAAGTAAAGCGCCTGCCTGGATTTGAACCCACAACTTACAACTGGTAAGTCACGGTTTTTACTACTGTGCCACCACTGCCATATGAAATAAATGAATTTTATTTGATGAAAGTTAATTATATATTCCTAGTTTATAATTGCTGGATAAACTTGGCAGGAAAATTACTTATTTTTGTGAAGAAACGCATATTTAAACTAGCAAAACACCCAGTAGCTTTACGGTCGTGTTCATAAGATGGAATTATATAATATACTGACTCTACCTTCACTTTATATTTTGGAATGTATTTTGTATGTCCGCAAAAATCGAGGGCTTTTCAAAACTAGAAGCGACTTCCATAATCTAAATACACGCAGTAAGCACGAAATTGTAATACCCAAATTCAGAATAACTAAAACTAGCAAGTCTTTTCTTATAAACAGTATACGCTTTTATAACAAGTTGCCAAAGTCAGTTATAGAACTGACCGATGGAAAGTTCAAAAATCACATCAAACGTGTCCTTATTAAAAAAACCATATTATAAAATAAAGGACTACGTTGAAGATATAATTTTTGTCTTTATCTCCTTTTGCGCATGCGGCTTCCCTGGTAACTCATAAACGCCACAAATATGTGGATTTCTCTAACTATTCTCAATCTCATTTTTTTTTCTTTTTTTATTGGACTTTTTACAATAGTTAGCAATCATTTTTATAGCCCTTTGCTAAGACATTTGTGCCACATGTTAAATTTAGTCTTGTTATATATACACACATCAACACGGTCTAGGGATATTTCATACTCAATTAAATAACTCGAAAAGTACTGGCCGCATTGGAATCTTTTATACACTGATTTGTTTGTAATTTAGCTCAGACTAATTCCAAATTCATTTTTTTGAAAATTCTTTTGTTTCGGTGGCATAAAAATGTCTTGATGTGTAGGAGAGGGAATTTTCATTTGTGCGAAATTTAGAAAACAATACGAATTACGTTTAGTTACAGTTTTTTTTCATTTTTAAACGAAAGATAAAGTTAAAATTGAGGTATTGTAGCCATGCAACGCCAACATTTGACGAGGGCGGAGATGTTACGATCTGTGGGATACGTCCGACAGGTGCTGGGGCCCGTAATCTTGCCCCACAGAACACAAATGGGGCAAGATTTCCTGCTCATGCACGACAATGCCCGGGCACACACGGCGAGAACGGTAGCAGCTTGGTTACATACACACAATGTTAGGGCCTTAGACTGGCCTGCTCAATCGCCAGATCTAAATCCCATTGAGAATGCGTGGGATATGCTGCAAAGTAGAGCTCTGAAGGAAGTGCCTGAAAATCTGGCTACAGAAGATCAACTTTTTGCGCACCTCAGAAGGACATGGGACAATATTCCGCAGCAAGACATTGACAACCTTGTCCTGAGCATGCCGAATCGTTGCCGATGTGTTATGAACATCATGGGCGCTTTCTCAGACTACTAACTTCAAGTTTATAAACACAAATTAAATGATTTTTCTATTTTTTTCAGTTTTTACTCATAAATTAAAAGTTAATTCATATACGGTTTCCGTCTATGCTTAATTTTTTTTCCATAAAATCCTAAATTTTTAATCGAAGTACCTTAACCATTATTAAAAATGGTAGAATATTAAATAACGTATCTTTTAAATATATACATGTCATATAAATAATTAACACATTGATAGTAATTCGCTTTTTTAAAAATATCCCTAGACCGTGTTGATGTGTTCATATATATTTTTTGCTTTTGTATAGATTCGTTTACCGATTATTTTGTGAATGTGTGAACATTGTAGGCCTTCTAGATGTTAGATTTGTTAACTTTTTTATATATTATATATTCCTTTTTTTTTGGTTTCTTACGACTTATTGTCGGGCCTACGTTGTCCCCCCATAGTACTAATGCTGTAACATGGAAATATTGTAAAACCACACTATTTTTTAAAAGAGTAACCATGGAGTTTCTTGCCGGTTCTTCTCCATAGGAAACGACCAACCTGAACCGTGCACCTTTTGTCGACGTTTTATAAGTGCCCATGTAGGCCTGTGTGTTTTTTTTTTTTAATTTGTTTTAACGTATCTCTTCCTGCTAATGTTCGCTCCGGTATAGCACGAAACATCAAGACCGCTGAGAAAGTTAGGCACAGCAGAACAGGCCCACTATGCGAGAATAGGAGCATGACAAAAATATATTACTTTACTTTACGGTATTATTGCAAGTTTTGTAAAAGCATTTTACTCTCACGTCATATTTTAATAACTCTTTTAAGGTCTTTTTTGTGGAAACCTTTTCGTTTACAGTTACCCTCGGTTTTGCCACAGTCGAATAAAAAAACGATTAAGGCTTGTGAATACTGTAACATGAAAAAAGAAGATTATTGAGATAATTATGAAGAATAGGTCTGTTATATTTTTCGTTCTATTAATTTCAAGCGAAGATGTAGGAATAGGTATGAAATAATGGTTGTGTTCCTGCCCATCACGCACCGTTACTTTCACCACGCTGCCGTCCTATAGCTAGAATGCCGCTATCTGACAAAATCATATTTTGAGTTATAGACGAAAACAAAATAATAAAATATCGGTCAAGTGCGAGTCGGACTCGCGCACGAAGGGCGCTTCCGGGGGCTTCCGTACTTGGTAAATTGCGGTTTACGATTTATGACGTATTAATAAAAAAACGATTTACTAGATCTCGTTCAAACCAATTTTTAGTGGAAGTTTACATGGTGATGTTAGTACATCATATGTTTTTTTTAGTTTTATCATTCTCTTATTTTAGAAGTTACAGGGACACACATTTTACCACTTTGGAAGTGTCTCTCGCGCAAATTATTCAGTTTAGAAAAAAATATATTAGAAACCTCAATATCATTTTGAAGACCTATCCATAGATATCCCACACGTATACTCGTAGGCTTGATGAAAAAAAAAATATAAGTATCAGTTCTAAGTATGGGGAAACCCCAATTTTTTTTCTATTTTTGTGTGAAAATCTTAATGCGGTTCACAGAATACATCTACTTACCAAGTTTCAACAGCATAGTTCTTATAGTTTCGGACAAAAGTGGCTGTGACATACGGACGGACAGACAGACAGACAAACATGCCGAATCCATAAGGGTTCATTTTTTTGCCAATTGACTACGGAACCTTAAAAATCAATGCTGTTTATCAACTATAAAATATCATATTTGACAGTTTCTAAAACATAAATCGATTTACACACTTTAGTAAAGGCACAAAGCTTACATCAACGACTTAATCTTATCAAAAAAACATACAACAGACTTCCAAGTAAAAACACAACAAGTGAAAAACAAAATTCACCGACTTCCGAAATTGAAGTTATTTTTCAATTTGTAGTGTTTTTATTAGGAAGTCGGTTGTATTTTTTTTTACAAAAGTACTAGTGTTTAAGTTCACCTACCTACCTAGTGTGTACGATTGTAGCAATCCCGAGAGATTTCCAGTCATTTATTGAAGAGGTCTGCTGACTATCTCCAAAGTTCTTTATCAGATCTTCACCAAATGACCATCCGAACCTCCATTTCAAAAAGAATATCTAAATCGGTCTACAATTGACGAACAGATCGGTGAACACACTTTTTTTTTTAAATACATACAGTCCTGGTATGGTCATGTGATGAGGAGGGATGAAACGCATGTTACTATAAAATAGAGTTATGAATGTAAATGTGGATGAATGGAGACGGAGGGGACGACCAAAGAAAAGATGGATGGACAGTGTGAGGAGTGATATGAAAGAAAAGGGAGTCAGTGATGGCGTGACGGGGGATAGGACGGTATGGAAGAGGAAACGTGTTGCGCCGATCCCAAGTAACAAGGGACAAGGGCATGCTTAATATGATGACAGTCGAACATAGAACCTCTTCCTTTTTGGGAAGTCAGTTAAAAATAGGTTTGTAAACATTACAATTTGGAGCGCTTTTATTTTCTACGCACAATCGTTAAAAATACTGCTTAGACTGATCGATTGAGACTTTTTTGGAGATGACAAATGGCATCAATAAACTGAAATCACTAATCTTCAGATAGTGGAACTCTAGCTACCGGACGGCAACACGATGAACTTAACCCCACAGTCAAACAATGTTCAAATGTTTCACCAACAACTGGCAGGCCTCACGAAATCTCTCCTTATACACATAACTTTTAATTTCCGTTAATTATTTTACCCTCATTTAATACCTGCTAATTAGCAGTTTTTAATAACAAAGTAGGGCTGGTGGCAGGGGGGTGCGAACTCTGTACAATACGCATTGTTTCGCCGAACAACTTTGTTTACTGATTTTCAACTTTACTGTGTGCACGTGTTACTTTACGTAAATATCGAGTTTCATATGCTTTATTTGTTTTGGTTTTTGAAGTTTTAGATGTAAGCGTCTGCCTTCAAAGCTAGAGTGAACACGCATCTTGGTCTCTCACTTTTCTTCTAGGCGACATCGAGGCTAAGACCGAGTTCATCATGAATTAAAAAAGGCGTATTTAAAGTCATGGTTTTCCTTCCTTATTGCAATTAACTTGGGGCTGGATCAACTTGTCTTCTTCCATACTTCACTAAGTCGTCATCTCATCCTCCTCTCTCCTGAGAACACTATTGACATGGTTTGATTCTGGTCAAAACGTATTTAATTTTGGAATCATTGATACGACGAAGAAGAATAACTAGTCACCCCCCATCATCTTTCACACATAGCGAACATTAAGGCGTATAATAATTCACCAATGTTAAGACGACAACAGACGACCTTGAAGGAACAAAATGCACACTTGTTTCACACCCGCGCGACACAAAATTTGGTAGGTAGTTCAAGGCTTAGATCAAAATGTAGATAATTCAATTGTCTTTGAGATGGTGAAAATTGCATTAAAATACGCCCGGCGGTTTTGGTGCAATTGTCGCTTTTTTGTCCGTGTTAGACATAACTTTACAAATTAATTACTCTATGTTATACGAATTCAAGAATGTGAATAGTGAATAGGTTTCTTCTAGGCAAGCGTGCTACACCGTCGACCACATCGTCGCTTACCATCAGGTGAGATGGTGGTCAAGCGCGAGCCTATCAATAGTAAAAAATAAATCAAATTATTAAGAAAATTATCTAATGTAACATATATTTTTCGAAAAAATTAAGACTAGTCGGTATGACGTGATTCTCATTTTAAAATCAGCTACTGCGCCTTATCGCGGTACTGACCGTGCGCACGCTCGGTGCGCGAATTTCAATATTAGACCTACTCTTGGACAGCTTTGTTTGCAATTTTTTTTTTGATTTATCTTTCCTATGTAGGTCAGGATAAAATTCTAACCATCAATTTTTCTGTGTAATATTTGTAAACATCCAAGTCGAATTTGAGGAGGATACAAAAGAAGTGAAAACAAAATACCGTGAGTTAACTCATCGTAACAGACGTTTACGCTGAGTTAGCAGTCACCGTCAACATGCGTCGTTTTGCAACTTTGCATTTACCGCAAAATTAGATATCATTATTTTTCTTTGTATTATATTCAGTCTTGCATCAGCCACCAGCTAAATATCCTGTTTTTTTTATAATTTAAGTAATTGTGTAATAAATAAATATTTTTTAAGTAAATCCCCGACCGCCGCAACATAACTGGCGCAGTCGGTAGGATCGCGAAGTTCTAAGATCGAATCCAACTCTTCATCTTAAGAACGACGGTTCTCAAATCGTTCCTTCGTGATCTACAAAGAACCTATCGCGCGGTCGGACACCTCTACGGTCATCAGGATAATTCTCCGGAGAATTGGAGGAAGCTGCCTTGGAGGAGACTCGACTAGCCAGGAGATGCAGTGGCTGCTTTGGTAAGTACTCTCGTTTTACCAAGTGTCCTTGCTCTATTTCCTGCCCAATTCTTATTTTTGTATTTTATGTTAATCTTTGTGTATCTGTCTCTAAGCTAAAATCGCAGTAGGATGCCACAAAATTATAATAAGCAGCGTTAACTATCCCACGCGTAAATTCCAAGTGTTTAATTTGACACCTTTATTGTTTCGCGCCGAGCGCCACTAGGTAGAAAAGCTACAGAAAAACAATGTCGCTCAGGGATTATGATGCCAACTATAAACCTTACAAACCAATCGCAGATTAAATGCCAAGATATGATGGCAATCCTAAATTACTCAATTATTATATTAGGGAAGTAGAAAACTTATTACTGTTAACTTCCAAGGCAGATTGTTCGAACCCAGCATTCATCTGTTTAATTAAAAGTAGGCTTAGTGGGCTAGCCATAGACGCAATAGCGTACGAAGGCCACTTAAACTCATAGCTAACAGTTAAGAACGCGTTAGTTAGGCGCCTTGGCGAACCACGAAACGAAATACAAGTAATGCAGGAGTTAACGCGAGTGCGTAAGTCTAAGACAGAAGACGCTGAAAGCTTCGGCAAACGCCTCCGCGAACTTTAAGATACTCTGCATTCCGTAGGTGAACATGGGAATAAAACGTATTACGAAAAGATGGTTATTGAACAGTATATAAACCAGTTAGATTTCCATGTCTCGTTGGGCGTTCGAATCGCCAAACTGGACACCTTCGAAGCAGCCATCATAGCGGCCAGACAAGAAGAAGCTAGGCTTTCGTATAATAGAGTTAATTACAGCAATAAACCTTCAACGTCACAAGCAAAGCCAAGGGAGTTATCTAAACATCCAGGCAATAATAATCCCATCCGTAATACAGTAAGCCCGTTTGCACCTGGCTTTATTATTCCCCCACAAAACTTTGCACCTCAACCAAATTATAGGACCCCCGAACAGCGTCAACAATGAGTACAATCTGTATTGCCCTGGAAGGCCAAACCAGAATCAGGTAACTCTAGACCGAATGCTTCAAATAACTTTAGGAATCAACCTAATATTCCAAAACCACCGGTTCCGACGCCAGTATCATCGGACGTCACAATGCGTATGGCAGGTAAGCCAGAAAACCCACAGTTCGCACAGCAGTTGTTCTACATTCCAATTCCGATGGCCACTCAAGATCAACCAGGATCATGTGACATGGAGCTCTATAACACCATCACAGACGGTAACGGCATAGCGCTTGAGCCGAATGTAACCATGGACGAACAAGAGATAAGTTGTGACCAGGATTTTACCCTGGACACCAACCGAGACAACCAGACTTAGTTTCAATAAATTTCCAGACCAGAGTTTGACGGTAAGTTTCTATTATATACAGGGGCCAGTCATTCAACTATAGCAACCGACGTAGTTGCAGGCACCATATTTGAGTACTGTGTAGAAACAGAACCCTTTCAAATTAATACGGCACACAGTTCATCAGTTCACGACAAGGTAGTGTACCTTCCCTTACCTCCCGCGTTTAATAGTGATATAACACTTATGTTCCTAATATTCGATTTCGACCCTAAATATACAGGTCTTATCGGAATGGACCTTCTGCAAAAATTAAAGAGTAACATTGATTTAAATAACAATGTGTTACGTACATCTACGGCGGAAATACCAATACACTTTAGTTCTCCACCCCAAAAGATAAGTATCGAACCTAGATGCGAAAACATAGTCAAAGTAAAAACTAACTACTTAGATGGACAATACCTTCACGACGATTTAATGTGGTCAGATGATTTAATGTCCCCAGCAGCTATATTAACGTCACAAACGGTTCTTTTAAAACATCTTTAAATGATAAATGATTTTATTTCTGTAAGTTGGTTTATACAAATACTTTTACATGTCGAACATATTTTTTAAAACTAGATGAGGTCGGCGTTTCCTATCTGACTACTCTGAGAAGAAAGGCCGAAACAAACTCAGAGGTCACAGTCTCTTTTAAAGTCCAGACAAAATATTGGTTAGATCATGTGAAGACCATGTAGACTGATGTCGGAAATGGTCTTTTGAGGAAAGAACCAGCCAGATTGAGTGGACCTGTCCAGTCAGTGCACGCATTTGTCAATAACCGAGCAGCTCAACTCAGAATTTAAGGAGCTCAACGATTCGACGAACAATACCAAAGAAAGGACATTCGGGTAGGCCGCATAAACTACTCAAACTGCCAGACCATGATTAAAAACTAAGATAAATTTAAATTAAAATAAAAAAGAATGATCCACATAGTCTTCACACTCACAATAATTAATATAAAATAATATAATACTTTAAAAAGTAAATATTCTTGTCATTGCAAGAAAACCAAAAAAAAACAACAACAAAATTCACGGTGCAAAATATAATAAAAAAAACAAAATTAATTGGAGCAGCTCAATCCCAAGCCTTTTTGTCTTCAAGGTAATCTTTAGTTGTATAAAACGCTTTCTGGCACAACTTACGTTTAATAAAAGATTTGAATTTATTAAGACTTAGATGTTGTACGTGGCTTGGAAGCTTATTATAAAAGCGTACACATTGACATCTAAACGAGCCACCTATTTTCTTGAGCCTTGTTGTAGGTACTACAAATTTGTGTTTATTCCTAGTATTTATGTTATGGATATCACTGTATTTTTGTCTTTAATTAATCATAGTGATCAAAAGAAGTGTATCCCGCTTAACCCGTCAATTAAATTAGAGACATTTTCCAATGCCAATAAAAACGATATTAATACCATACAGGTAGATAATAACATTGACCGTATATTAAACGAAAACCTTCAAAAAGTCCGTACAGATCACATGAACGAAGATGAAAAGCGCGAAATAACCCGGTTATGTTATCAGTATAGGGACTTGTTCTATGCAGAAGATATACCACTCACTTTTACACACGCTGTTAAACACGAGCTCAGATTAAGCGATAATACACCAGTCTTTGTACGTAGTTACAGACAAGCTCCTCAACAACGCGAAGAAATTCGTAAACAAGTGGATAAGCTCCTTCAGCAAGGTATCGTGCGACAGAGCATATCTCCTTGGTCATGTCCCGTTGATATCGTACCCAAAAAGCCCGGTTCTTCAGGCAACGTCAAATGGAGACTCGTAATTGATTACAGACGACTCAATGACCGTATCGTTGAAGATAAATACCCTTTACCAAATATACACGACATATTAGACAGATTAGGACGAGCTCAATACTTCACAACACTAAACCTTGCTAGCGGTTTTCACCAAGTGGAAATGCACCCTAATGAACGAGGGCACTATGAGTTCCTTAGAATGCCATTTGGACTCAAAAATGCACCAAGTACATTTCAAAGACTAATGGATCATATACTAAGAGGCATAGATAATGTGTACACATACTTAGATGACGTAATAATAATATCTACGTCATTGCAACAACACATAGAAAAATTAAAACAAGTATTCGATCGATTCAAAATACATACTCTAAGGATCCAGTTGGATAAATCACAGTTCCTACAAAAACAGGTTAACTTCTTAGGACATGAACTAACAGATGAAGGTTTAAAACCAAACAAAGACAAGATAAAAGCCGTACTTAACTTCCCCTTACCTAAGACCCAGAAGGAAATAAAAGGCTTTCTAGGTTTGGTCGGATATTACAGAAAATTCGTAAGAGATTTCGCTACTAAACCAATGACCCTTTGCCTTAAGAAAAATAGTAAAGTCATACACTCCCCGGATTTCTTAGAAGCTTTCAATAAGTGCAAACAAATTTTAACTAACGCTCCAGTACTACAGTACCCTAATTTTGATGAGCCCTTCATCCTCACCACCGATGCTTCGGACGTAGCATTAGGTGCGGTATTATCCCAAGGAATAGTAGGATCCGACAAACCGGTAGCATTTGCATCCCGGACACTATCAGATACCGAATCGCGTTACTCTACAATAGAAAAGGAGCTACTCGCCATAGTATGGGCAATAAAATACTTTAGGCCCTATCTTTACGGTAGAAAGTTCATCATATACACGGACCACAGGCCTCTTACCTGGCACATGTCATACAAAATTAACTAGATGGCGTTTAAAGCTCTCAGAATACGATTACAAGTTTGTATACAAGAAAGGGCGTCAAAACACTAACGCAAACGCTCCATCACGTATTAAAATTTTCCACGGTAGTGTCGACTCTTTAGCTGTTAATTTAGACGATAATGAAGACGATGAGATAATTAATAGAATATTCGATAACGCGCGTAGGGAAGCCGAAAATCAAACAGACACAGTAGCACCCAATGAAAATATACAATTACAAACCCCAAGTATTCCCGAATCTAATATAGGTACAGATAGCATGAGTGTAGTGTCAGCTGAACCTGAACTAATGTCTACAAGACATACACAGCCTAACAACGAAAATAAAGGTATACCCATCATAGCAGACGCTATTGATAGGCAGTTAAAACAGTTCCACATTAGGTCAACACCCGGTTCTATGTATAGAGTAGATAACAGATCCACTAACTCAAAGGTAGTTATAAAAGATGTCTTTATCCCAGTAAATAATACAGAGTCCGAGATAATTAGATTCCTTAAAGAGCACACCATTGCTGATCGTATATTCCATTGTTACTTTCATAATGAAGAATTATACCATGCCTTTTCTAGAGTTTACACAACAATATTTAACGACAGAGGCCCTAAGCTACTGAAATGTACAACACGCGTAACTCTAGTAGAAAACAAACCGGAACAACAAGAGTTGATTAAGAAATATCATGAAGGTAAGACGGTTCATCGTGGTATTCACGAGACGTATAAACAGTTGCACACGAATTACTATTGGCCAAACATGCTTCTTACCATTTTTAGTTTAGTTTCGACGGGCTGTTTCCGCAACTCCACGACCAAGCGCGTATTTTGCGTACGGGTGGGATTTAGTTACATCATTCGATCCACCCCAGCTCCTCGAGAAAGGCCAGCAGCGCCCTGGTGCTGCCGACGATCTCCTGCAGGGTACCTGGGTTGCCGAAGTATTTGGCCCTGTAGCCAGCGATTACAGGGCAGCTTAGGAGTAGGTGTGTTGTCGTCTCTTCCTTCACCATGCAAGCTCTGCAGAGTGGGCTGTCCGTGATACCTAAGACAAAGAGGTGCTTATTAAAGGTCCCATGTCCAGTGACAGCTCGCAACTGTGGCTTAGTTAGTCATAGGACCTTTTTCATGAAACGGCCATCAATGAGGGGTAGTGCCTCCTTGGCCTGCCTACTTTCGCTATGATCCATCCATAGCTTGCTGTGTTGATCCCTGGTGCGTTTTCTTACCAGACCGCGTAGGTACCCGAAAGGCAAAGGCACTATGGGCTCTGGGCCCACCGGTGCCATATTTGAGCCCCTACGGGCGAGCTCATCCGCAGCGTCGTTCCCTCGGGAGTCTTTGTGTCCTTTGATCCATTGAATGGTTGCTTTATAGTGCATACCGACCTGGTTCAGGCGCCGATGACACTCAATAAATCAGCCCTGAGTTGACTGTGTGGCTGTTTAATGCTTGCAGGACGGCCATGCTGTCCGAAAGTATACGTATAGGGAAGTCCTTTACCTCCCTAGTCAGGACCGCAGAGGCCGCCATCGGCCTGGAACACCGTGTTGTGGATCCCCATTGGTGTGGCTAAACGGATATTTAGGTCCTCCGAGAAGACTCTTGCACCCGTGCCTGTACCTGTTTTGGATCCGTCCGTGGAGATCCGCAGTTCATCGGAGCGTAGCCCCTCGCAGCGGTTATCCTCGCGTAACTGGATTCTGTATTTTTTTTCAAAAATGACTTTCTTGGGTATGCGGTCATTAATGGCTCTAGTCAGTGGGATTTCGCGGTGGAGACCCTCTAGTAGAGCGGTGTGTTGAGTCTCTCGCTTACCCCAGAGACCCAGTGCCTTTAGAAGCACTGCTGCCATCGTCGCTTCCTGCTGTATAAACAGATGCAGAGGGGAGAGCCCCAGCATAGCCTCGAGCGCTGCGGTCGGCGTAGTCCTCATGCAGCCCGTTGTTGTTATGCAGGCCAGTCTCTGCACACACATACTGGGCTATTTAGATAGAAAAATTTTGATCTATTTTTTTGATTGATGCTAGAAGTGATTTAATCACTCTTCTAATGACCACAGGATATAACTAGCACGAAACATAGGCTCCCGCCGAAAATTCTCCTCCTAAGCTGTTTTTGATGAATTTGCGTAAGAAGTTGCGGTCTACCCCGTGTATTTTTGTTCCAGATATACCTACTTAGTAACAACCTTACGCCAGTTTTATTTAGAGTTCATTTAAATAACACCAATTTATCCCCTTCCAGGAATTTCAAAGTTTCTTAGCCCAAGCTAAACTATCAGCGGATAATTTCGCTGGAGCACGAAAGGCCGATTCCCTAACGATGCGGTTACTTAGCGGCTGAATGGTGCGATCGGTTCATGGGCCTGCAGAGTGACCTCACACGAGTGCCGTGCCGTAAGTGCTTTCTGGTTTGAGGGTTAGCACACACGGAAAGGAATTTTGAGCTCCAGCCAGTAAATTCTCGCAATCATAACCAGGTTATCGATCCACCTAGAAAAACATTACCTCATCACACCAAGGATTATTTCTATATGGGCCAATGCTGGGCTTTCATTTGTGTAAATTCATCACCACTGCTCTAGTAACGGTGATGAAAAACATCGTGAGGAAACCTGCATGTGTTAGAACTAAAAATTCGAAGACATATAACATACCCGCACTGGGTCCGCGTGGTGGATTAAAGCCCATTCCTTCTCTCACAGATAGGAGGTTTCTAGCAGTGGGAACGTTAAAAAGCTGCTAAAGCTTATGCATAGGTCTAAAGCCCACCTTTTGAGGTAAATAACTGCCACATTCCCGGCACAGTTCCCTGCACGTATATTTCTATGTAATGCGCCTCCCGTCCGGTCCGTACTTAACTTGAGTCACGCGCGTTCCTAAAAACTCCTTTTTATCCGCGCGTCTGACTGACAAAGCGCCATCATATCGTATAATATAGGGTGCTGGGTAGTTGATGTCGAAGGGATTTTGTACTACCACTGTCAAAAAAATTGCTTGGGGTTTGAGCTTTTCGTAATACTGTTTTTTTTGTTATAAGTGGTTGCGGGAACTGCTTTTTTTAATAGTTACGCTTTTGACTATTGAGAGTCATCATCTTCAGTCTTTTTTAATGTTTCCAATGCTGGGACACAGGCATTCTCTCTGTGAGAGACAATCTACGACAATCTACGACGCAGTTGCAGTACGGGTTGGTGGATATCACATGTCTTCGAATATTGAGTGTAACATAACATAAATAGCGAAATGTGGATGTACTATAAGTGCTCTACCCAACCCCTCGCGAAATACAGGCGTGATGTTATGTTATGTAATGTATTTAATAGTAGATATTCCTTCTTACCAACTTTGTTAAAAAAAATAGAGTTTGGTAGAACAGAAAGAGCACATTTTTAGAAGTCCTGTTAATCTTAGCTATAAGTTGACTGCTAGGTTGAAGCTCTCAACAAAATGACATTCTATATACGACGGCTATATTTGAAATGCTAAAAGAACTGATCACGTGATAATTTGACAGCGCTTGGCAATCCCATATATTTGTCCAATCAATATCGCGAAGCTTTCGTTATTAGAATATCACATGCAGTACTGAAATGTTCTTATTTTGAATGCACTCTATTGTACCTAAACAATTCTCGAAGTAATTTTGCGTATTTGTCAGTTTGTCGGCTTGGTTCTTATAATCTACACTAATTGTAATGTGGTTTTCACAATCATTTAAATGGTTATCGTACTTATGTTAATGTGCAGTAAATACAGATCGCCAACTGCAGTGATTCTTACGTACTTCTTTTACTTCACTCAAGTTCATACATCTGGTCATCACGCACGCTGGTTAAGAGTCCTGCGCACCTGGTCTTCCTGACGAAGATTATCTATAAGATCCATGTCTTTTGATGTGTCTTACACAATCTTTGACTAAATACCTATAGCACAGGAATCTCGATGTTTTAACAACCCATTGCCTCATCAGAAAATTGCACGTGTTCCAAGCAGGGGTCGGGTCACTAGTGATCCATAAATGGTTTTCTTAAGACTTACTCCTTAATCTGCCTGCCAAACACAAATATATCGAATGAAAGGTTGCACCGGTTCAAAGAACATCGTCAAAGGGCCGTGATTATGGAACAGTAATTAATGGGCAACGCCTTGTGTCATTGTGAATCTGACCAATGAGCCCAAGGTTGTGGCGCAACCCATCCAATATAATATAATCTTTAATAGAAAGATTCGAATCTATCTTTATATCAAAATTCATCTAAATAAGTTCAGAAGTTTATGCATGAAAATAAACAAACACAGTTACTTTCGTATTTGTAATATTACTAACTAACTAACTAACTTACTAACAAACGAACAGACACAGTTACTTTCGTATTTGTAATATTAGTCCGGTTTTGAATTGGCAGAATTATCATTCTTGCCTAACACAAGTAAAAGCAAATCTTTTAAAACCCGAAGTAGGTAATTTTACCATTAATGATTTCCTGATTTTTTTAGGATAAAACGCTGTATAATATTGAATATATTTAACTCAGTTGATTAATAAAGCATGGGCCTCCTATAATTGAAGGAGTGAATTTGATTTCTTAAGACCTTGAATTTTATTTGTACATATTTCGTTGGAGGTCCTTAGTAAATAAATAAGACTGAGCAATTAGGTGAAAATCAGTATCTAAATAGGTTTAATAATTAGGTCGCTAAAGGCCGGGATATTGGATGCTCAACCAATAGAATAAATATCAAAAACAAACTTAAAAAAACTTGCCTGCTTATTGCATTGCATTGCACGGTACACTACAACTAAAGAAACACTATCCATAAATAGCCTAAGTATGCTAGGCAACCCTACTACATTCTCGTTGAGTAGAATATCGTTAAAAATAGCCAATGGTAAAGTCATACATACGAGTATTATCAGCCTGTGATGTGCCCACTGCTGGGACACCGGCCTCCCCTGTGAGACGGAGTGGGCCATATCTTAGCTACCTCACGGACCCAGTGCTGGTTGGTAGATGAAACATGTGTCTTCAAATGTTTTTTTTTAGTTCTAGGACACGCCGGTTTCCACTCATATTAATGTTAAAATGTTTTCCTTTACCGTTTTAACAGCAGAGGTGATGAAATAAATTACACAAAGTAATGCCTGGGTTCGAACCCATGAACTAGACTTCTAAGTCGGGGTCGTAACCACTGGCCTATTACTGCTGTAAGAAAATCAAAGGTAAGGAGATTAGGAAAATTTGTGAACCAAAGAATGCCTATGTAGCCACAAGTGCCTACCTACCATCAGCAGTTGATAGGGAGAGTTTTATATAAAAAAAATCTTTTATAACTCCTGCCTCTAAGAATACTTGTCAACGAGGACAAAACGACTGTTCCGAGAAAATTTAAGTAAATACCGATCTTGCCATTGAATTTCTACGTAAACACAGATGTTGCCTTATATAGCTACCTAAGTTGGACAACAGAGAAACAGACACAACACAACCAATACTAGTAACTTACAGCAAATATCTGGCAACCCAGTCGTCCAACGTTCGGTGTTCTTTCGGGGCAAACTTTTTGTGGCATCGAGTCTGTAGTGCACAAAAAGTCTGCGAGACATTCAGACTTTTTACGCGTCGTGTGTGCTATTCCATTAAATTTTATGGCACCTCTAACCATCTGTCGTGAACGTAAGGGCCTTGATAAATTATAAACTTTTGCATGTTTTTATAGTATGCCTAGATTTAAGCAGAGTTTTACAATCGTAGGTAATACTTATGAGTGTTTAACCATGGCATGTAAAAGATTACCAGAGGCTCTACACGACGTCAAAAAATACAAAATGTATGGAATGGACATGAGGCTCTAGATAATTCTAAATCGATATCAGCGATGGCGGTGGTCGAAATGCCAAAATGTCATGTGCAATGTCGATCATCATCATCATCATATCAGCCGAAAGACGTCCACTGCTATACATAGGGCTCCCCCAGGCGTCGCCACATTGACCGATCCCGTGCGTCTAGCATCCCGTGGATTCCCGCAACCTTAACCAGGTCATCAGTCCACCTAGTGGGAGATCTTCCAACGAATCGTCTTCCGGATCACGATCGCCACTCATAGGCATACGTTCTGCGAGCGATGTGCCCTACCCACTGCCACTTATGTTTCGCAGTTCTTCGGGATATGTAGGATATGAAATTTCGAAAGGTTTTGACAATCCTAAACATTTATGATTTTTCTCACATCGCTTTGGTAAGACTTTCATTAATAGAATGTCATTTATCTAGAGATTGTACTTCCAAAATGTCACGTGGTCAACCCGTGACATTTTGATAATACTATACCTATTACTGATAAAATGTAATTTTGTCTGGTGCTTCTGCTACACCCACGAATTGCAACTGAGTTTCCATCCTTTATAGAGAACAAGCTTGTAAGTTCAAAGTCAAAACCAGCCATGAAACGGCACTTTTAAATATCAAAATATACTCCAAAGTTCTCGAAAAAATAATTTATAATAGCTTATACCAGTTCCTAGAAAAGTTTAATATTTTAGTCGATGAACAGATGGGTTTTAGGAAAATAAAAATATTAATAAAGCAATTTATAACTTTCTTGAAAAAGTTACCAGAAGTGTTGATAAGGGGCTACCAGTTTGTGCATTATACATGGATTTAACCAAAGCATTCAACTATGTGGACCATAAAATACTAAAAAACAAGCTTTATGCGTATGGCATACGTGGCAGCGCCTTAGATCTAATTATGTCATATTTAAGTAATAGGAAACAAGCCACGTTAGTAACGAAATTCTGCTCTATAAAAAAGCAAGAAATTGACCATGCTTCAGACTACGTAGAAGTGATATGTGGCGTACCACAGGGCAGTGTCCTCGGGCCCTTATTGTTCTTAATTTACATTAATGATTTGCCGAAAACTGTGGACTTTCTGATGATTCTTTTTGTAGATGATAGTACAGCCATATTTTGTAACAAAGATTATGCTTCATTGGAAAATGACATTAACACCACATTGTTTCGCATTGTCGATTGGTTAAAGACAAACAACCTTCTAATTAATTTACAGAAAACTAATTTAATGATGTTCAGAAACAGGACTAAACCACCCACAGACTTAAACATACATTATGCTGGTACAAAAATTAATGAAGTTGATGTAACAAAATTCTTAGGTTTGAATGTGGATTGTAATTTAAATTGGAAATCACATGTGGAATCTGTTTGCTTAAAATTGAATAGATATGCCTATATGTTATACGTGCTCACAAAAATTGTAAATATATCCACGGTAATGACAGCCTACCATGCATATGTGGTATCCACGCTGAGATATGGTTTAATTTTCTGGGGGAACTCGACAGAGTGGGAGTCTGTTTTTAAAGCCCAAAAAAAATGCATACGTTCAATTTGTAGACTTAAGAACACAGATAGCTGTGAACCATATTTTAGAAAACTTAGGATTCTAACTTTACCTAGTCTCTTCATTTATGAGATATCAGTCTTTGTCAAAAGTAATATGCATATGTATGAAAAATTCCGAAGTTGTAGATATAAAAATAAAATTCAGATTGCACAATGCAGAACTTATTTAATGGGCTCCAGTGTTTATTGTATGACATCCAAGATTTTTAATAAATTGCCATCTTGTATTACAGATATTGACAACTTGCACATATTTAAGCTGAAGCTAAAGGAATTTCTAACTGATAAGGCATATTACAGTGTGAAGGAGTATTTAAACGGGAATCCTTATGGCAGATAATATTTATGATAATATTGATGACATACGTACTCTGCTCTCAATTATTATTTAGGTATATAGGACTTTTATTTATTTTATCGACATTAATTTCATTATCTACTCTGACATTTATTAAATTTTTGACTATTGGATACTCCTTGACATTAAAAATTAAATGGTTTAATGATTTTGTAATATTTACTGTTATTTGGCTTGATACTAAATATTTATTGTATTTTGATACTAGGTTGTAATTTATGTGTAAGATTTTGCATGCCCTTATGACGGCAGAGCATAGAGAATATAAAATAAAACTTGTATAACATCTTTACCCCTACCTATGTTGCAAATAAATAAATTTGATTCGATTTGATTTGATTTGAAAATATAAAGTTCTTAAAATAAAAATGTAATTTTCCAATGGATATTTGTTTTGGAGAAGAACGGACAAGAAACTACACACTAATCTTACTCATATTAGGAAACATAAATTCATTAATCAAACATGAGGACGATGCGACTAGAATAATACTAATAACTATAATTATACGGATAGGTATAAAGTATAACAAACAAATCAGGTAAATGATAGTAGTTTATGTAACGGTCATATAAGACGAATGTATTAATACCTAATTATATGCCGTGACATATACTATTTTAACCAACTTTAAAAAGGAGGAGGTTTCTCAATTGGACCGTACATATGGGCATATATATTTTTTATATGTTTGCTCGCGGATAACTTCGTCGTTTATGAACCTATTTTAGTTTTTTTGGAATTTTGATATACCAAGGGTATGTTCCCATGGTACCAATGGTAAGAAAACCAGGATCTGATTATGGTATCCCAGAGAAATCGACGGAACTCCTCAAATATTATAGGCATACATATAGCAATTTTGGTATTTTTATCAACAATACAATCATTTACACTCAGAAAGTGTAATTTGGTGACATGTAACTGATGAAGAAGACCACAGATGGCTACTAGAACTCCTTAATGCTAAGTAGTAGTTAACCGACTATGATGAAGAAAATACTTAACATCGTAACATCGAACTGATCTGATGATGTAGCCGGAAGATTGGCACTGCAACTCTGAAATAAAACAATGGATCTTAGATCGTGTTTGGGCTTATTGAAATCGTCATGAGATTTACTTTGGCTATAAATGATGTTCATGGTATTTGTATATATGGTACCTAACAAAACTAAAAAGAGATCAATAAAAACTTTTTAACAACTTCACTTTTTAGTTGTACCTACCTAATAGGCAAGTTGTTTAGTAAGATACCTATAATGCCAGAATAGAAAGAAACTTGAACACAACCGGTCAAATGAGAATGTACCAAGGTGCACATCTGCGTCCCCTTTAGAGCGTACTGGCGTGATGATATGTTCTGAAATGGTATAAACAATAAACAGACATGCGATTGCAGCAATCCCGAGAGATTTGCCGTTAGTTATTGAAGAGTTCTGATGTACATCTCCGAAGTTCTTTATCAGATTTTCACCAAATTAAAATGGGACCAAGTTCAGAACATGCTCTTTCAAACAAAAAAAGAATTTTCAAAATCGGTCCACAATTAACGGAGAAATCGGTGAACATAAACAAAAAAAAACAAACGTGATGTTGAATATAGAACCTCCTCCTTTTTGGAAAGTCGGTTAAAAATTAAACTGACTTCTAAAACAAAACACTACAAAGCGAAAAATAACTTTCTGTTCCGAAGTCGGTGTCGAAAAACGGAAAACAATATGTACCAAAAGCACCGACTTCGGAAAAGAAACTTATTTTTCGCTTTGTAGTATTTTGTTTTAACAGTCGTTCAGTTTGATTTTATTGTTAAAAAATTTTTTTTTTCTTCACTCATAGAGAAAAAATATGTGGTATGGCGGGCAATTTAGATTATCTTTCCGCATGACTGCGCAGCGCGCGCCTATGCAATTATTGCAAAGGTAGGCTATTATATAACAACACCGGAACAGTGTATAATTTAATTTCATAAAAAAGTAACTTTTATCAAGAAGAATTTAATATAGCAACCATTTTCTACAATCTACTTGTCAGCAGAATTATCTGTGGCAGTAATTTCTCGGCCCAATCAGTAAGCAAAAATCAGTCAAACGGGTATTTCGGTCACATGGAAATTTAAGCCTCCGTCGACACATTTTTAACAATGTTGAACCGGAGCAAACATCAAAGCAGGCTATTTTTAGCTGCCGTCAATTATTTTTCAGATCCATATCAGTTGATCAAGCCAATATTTCGTATTTCCTGCTTTACTAGAATTTGGAGATAAATATAGGATTTCAGCATTCACGAAACGAGTATTTGATTGACTTGGCAACAAGTATCATCTAGAATCTTGACGCCTTACGTCCGTCCGGCTGAAATATTGATTATGATCATGATGACAAGTACTACATAGTAGGTAATTCTTGAATATAAAAGAAGAATAGAATTTTATTTGCAAAGAAAGTAGGTACAAGTTACAGATGTTAAGTTTTAATGTAATGATCCTTATACTAACTACCTTAACTAAGGCATGCAAACAGTTTTAGCTATAATAATAAAGACGCATTTAATATATATTATTAAAACATTCAATTAAATCCATACAAATTTACCATATCAAGATCAAATTCAGTAAATAATTTAAAATAGGCAATACATAATGTCAATTGTTATCTTTTTACGACTAAACGGCTGAAACGATTTAGATGAAAATTGGTATGGAAGTAGTTTGAGATCCCGAGAAGGACACAGAATCTTTATCCCGATAGTGTGTTCCCTTGGGATGATAAAACTTTTTACGTGGGCGAAGCCACGGGATGAAGCTAGAAGTAGTATTTTGTTTATATTGTCATCCTAGTAGGGTAGAGTACCTCTTATTTATATTTAAGGATCGTAGCAGGTGGCGTTCTGTAGTTTCTGCTTATCCCCATGGGAAAAAGGCGTGAATTTATGTATGTATGTATAAAATAAGTTTAGTTTATTTTAAATCACTTTATAATAGTTCTCTTGTATGTAATTTTTACTTATGTTTAAGCTGTGTACTTCTTTAAGTGACAAATTCACCATATTAATAGATATATAAGTTATTTTATGTAATATGTATTAGGTAATAAGTCGTTGGAGTACCTTAAATATAAAAAAGTACTATCTATACTTCTATATCTATACTAATATTATAAAGATGAAAGATTTGTATTTTTGTATGTAATGAATAAACGTAAAAACTACTGGACCGATTTCAAAAATTCCTTCACTGTTGTGAACCTATACTATCCCCGGGTGACATAGGCAAATTTTTGTCTCTGAATTCCTACGGGAACGGGAACTACGTGGGTGAAACCACGAGGCGTCCGATATATACTATAAATGCATGACATAAGTGCCGTCCCGTTCGTACCGTCCTAACTAAGTTAATTGACTTGCGGTTGATAATTACAATATCTTTAAAACAAATATAGAGATATTAGATTAGTTATCTACTTCATTAATCTGACCCTCAATTTCTAACTTTAGCCTGAAAAGCTGTGAGACTATTAATAAGTTTTTTTTAAATCTTGATTAAAAATGCATTGCCCAAAAACAAACGTCTGTGCAAAATTTCATCTTAATCGGCCACTGATAAGTGGGTCAAAATCACGGGGTACCAACACACAGAAAATTTGGTTCAAATATTTTTTCTTGATGGCGCGATAAGCATCGATTTGCTATAGAATTTTGTGTAAAATTAAGATTTTCTAGAATTTATCATAAAATAGTATGTTCTTGGTTAATCAACTCTCCTAAGCACAAAACTATGGAATATTGGACTCTTAATTCGCATAACAAAGATTATTTGAACGGAAAATTTAATATCCATTCCAATAGATAAAACAGATCCGTCTCATATCTAGTTAAAACTCGTATTTTTTTTTGTATTGCAGTACATTTTGGTACAATGAGACTTTACAATTTCGTTAATCGTGTAAAAATACCATATAACAAATCGCCACTGTATTTAAAGAAACAAATATCCACGAACCTAGTTAACCTTTTTACTTACAACACACTGCTAACACCATCTATAGCTTGGTATGAAACCGACCGCATTCTATGTACTTTTAGTAAAATAATTCGTTAGTCCATCTGGCCAAGAGGCAACACTAGGGCCCATGAGCAATGCTGTGACTCCCAAGAGTCGCAGCATTGCTCTTGTAGGATCCAAATCCTACAAGGTCTATATCCGCGAAACGCGATACGCGGCAGCGGTAACTAGGGGCTTGGTTTTTGGGAGACCGATTCCCGTGTAGTTGGAAAGTGGTAGTCCTACAATTTTACAAGCATACACAACTTACATCTACAACTTACATTTGCCCCCGTAGTGGTCTCATGGTCTCGTTCAATCCCGTGTCCAGTCAGGGTTTATAGGGGTAAAATATATATAACAGCAAGGTACAACTGACGTGGTCTGGCCCGGGATTCCCGGCTGACAGCTAGACACATACCTGATAAAAAATATTTCGGTGCGCGCGAAATATATACACAAACAAATGCACGGGCGATTCATAGTACCACTCGCGGATCGCCATCGTAATTTCGAATAACGATTGGTTTGTTATAAACCAATTTCAACAACATTAAATCAAGACCAACGTTTTACGTCTCGCGATATCAATGACAATTTTACCAGTGTTGCCACCTTCAACCCAACCAAAAACTGCAATATCGATGACAGCAAGTTGACACAGTGTTGCATCAAAATAACAATAAAAAAAGACGAAACCTTTATTGGTTTCGAACAGCATGGAAAAACTCAAGAACCGTTTTAGTCTATGAGATGAGGCATCTGTATGCTAGAATTAAATTATCCATTAGTAGTCAAAATTAGCGGGTTCCCGCAGCCTTAAGCAGGTCATCGGTCCATCAAGAGGGAGAACTTCCAACGCTGCATCTTCCGGTACGCAATCTTATCTTAACTTAAAGTTTTAATAAAAATGTTGCCTTACACTAGGATTATAATCCTGTATCGTGGGTGCATTTTCAAACATTTAAACTCACTTACAAAAACACTCAGATCCGCAAGCTTATAACGTAAGAAAAGAAAAAAAGAAAAAAGTCGGAATTACCTACAGTGTAGGTATGGTGGTAGGTCCAACACAATCGTTGACTAATCGCTCGCTGTTTCCAAAATCTCTATAACTTCTGTATTGAAGAGCAATTATTGCGCAAAAATCGCTATCGTTTTGCTCTTGCAATATACGTAATAAGCCTGCCAAAACAACTATCTGTAGGCCATGCAAATATGTGTTCTGTGCGGGAATCGAACACGTGACTCACGGCGCAGCAGCCGATCGGACAACCACTGCACCAACCGTGCCGCCTAGTTTATGTAGTTTATGACTAAAATACTTTCAAAAGCGAACAAGTCAATATGAAATACATATTGGCGCACGATTGGCGCAGTGGTTGAGCGATTGACTGCTGCGCTGCGTGTCGCGGGTTCGATTCCCGCACCGAACAAAAATTTGTATGACCTACAGATAGTTGTTCCGGCTCTGGGTGTTGTGTTGTGACTTTATGTTTGTAAACGCACCCACGATACAGGAAGAAATGCCTAGTGCGGGGCAAAGTTTAAAAAAAAAAAATATAGCACAGCTAATCAGCCTTAAATGTTTCTACTGCTGGGACACATGACTCCTCTGAGAAAGTGAAAAAGATATTGAGAAAGTGTGGACTGCCACCACGCGTGTCCAGTGTGGATTGAAACCAGTTTTCAAACAAAGCGCCTGCCTACATTCAACTCCATGACCTTCAGACATAATCAAGGCTGTAAGCAGAGTGATTTTCAAACACTACATCATCATGATTTCAGCCGAAAGACGTCCAATGCTGACATTGAGCGATCCCGTGCCCCTGCTGCCATTTTTCGTTGCGTTTTATGTCGCGCTAAAGCTACAATTACGTGCATCGCGGCCGATCGCGGTCGTGCACGACGCTACATTAGTCAGAGAATGTATGGTACCGTTTCCGAAGTTAGAGGGTAATAGGTAATTCCTAAATAAAAAAAAACAAAAAAACTGGCCAAGTGCGAGTCAGACTCGCGCAAGAAGGGTTCCGTACCATTATCGCAAAAAACGGCAAAAAAATCACCTTTGTTGTATGGAAGCTCCACTTAAATATTTATTTTATTCTGTTTTTAGTATTCGTTGTTAAAGCGGCAACAGAAATACATCATCTGTGAAAATTTCAACTGTCTAGCTATCACGGTTCATGAGATACAGCCTGGTGACTGACAGACAGATAGACAGACGGATCGCGGAGTCTTAGTAATTGGGTCCCGATTTTACCCTTTGGGTACGGGACCCTAAAAAGGAATTGGATTTTCCATAAGTACAAAGTTGTCGTCAGCCAACCCAAACTTTTATGGGAGATATTTTTTTGTTTCGAGTATTTATAATTTTTAACCGACTTCCCAAAAAGGAGGAGGTTCTATGTTCGACTTCAAGTTAGTTCTTTTTTTTTTTTTTTTTTTGTGTATGTTCATCGATTACTCCGTCAATTGTGGACCGATTTTGAAAATTCTTTTTTTGTTTGAAAAAGTATGTTTAAAAATTGGTCCCATTTTAATTTAGTGAAGATCTGATGTAGAACTTCGGAGATATACAACAGAACTCTTCAATAAATAACGGCAAATCTCTCGGGATTGCTGCAATCGCATTTCTGTTTATTGTTTATACCATTTCATAACATAACATCACGCCAGTACGCTCTTAAGGGGTACGCAGATCTCTCATTTCATCGGATGTGTTCAAGTTTCATGAAATCTATTATGGCGTTAAAGTTACCTTACTAACTTGTCTATTAGGTACGTACAACTAAAAAATAAAAAACTTATTGCAAAAAAATACTACCGACTTCCAAATACTAAACTACAAAGTGAAAAATAACTTAATTTTTTGAAGTCGGTGTCCATAACGCAAAATAATGGTACCTACGAAAGACACCGACTTCAAAAAATTAAGTTATTTTTCACTTTGTAGTTTAGTATTTGGAAGTCGGTAGTATTTTTTTGCAAAAAGTTTTTTATTGTATGTGCTATTTTAGTAAGGTATATTACCTATAATATATAACTAATAAGCTAAAAACAAAACTCTGTTTTATTGCTAATAACTAATAAGAAAAAGTTCACAAGCCCCAATAATTTCGTACCCAGCAACCAAACTTTTCTTATTATTTTTTTAACTTTGAGTCGTGATATAGCGGTCAATCACAATTCATTAATTAAACAAGTAAAATTTCAAAATTTAAAAAACCCTCCGACACATTTATCTTGCTAAACATCCCGATTCAAACAGTAAAACGCCCATAACTTTTGAACGGCTGAACCGATTTTATTCAAACATAGCTAAGAACACTCTCGACACAATCATCTTTCAAACAAAAAACAGACAGCAACACACGTCAAACTTATAACACCCTTCTTTTTCCGTCGGGGGTTAAAAAGGTTCCAACTGAGACGCATGAAATAAGAAAAACAGACAACAAATAACTGCCTTAAAACATAGTCATGGTCAATCACAGAACATAAAAGAGAACTACGACATTCAGACTTCATGACAGTGGCAACTTATGCCTCAGAAACTAAGCAGGTTTGAAACCAAGTAAAGTTTAAAACGGTGATGAAACTAGAACTTTATGGAGTGAATCACAGGAAGTTAGTCTGGCCACAGATACCTCTCAGATGGCTTTAATGTCTCGCCGGTCGCAACTCAAATTATTTACATTTCACTGCATGTGACAATTTCGATTTAGGTTAATGAAATTTGAATATTACCAGAGTATTCCTATCCAAGTAGGATATATTATAAATGTGAAAGTCAGTTCGTTTGGATATTCATATGTTGGTTAATCACGACTTAGCGGATTTGGTTTGGAATGCGGGTAGTCAATGGCCTTGGGCCCTAGGACATAGAATATCATTATATCGCCATTGTACGTTCTTTTGGGATAGTGTTTCACTGTCATGCGGGCGAATCAGCTAGCAAATAAGATAATGTAACAATTAGAACAGTAACACAACACACACAATTTCAGCTGTTAAGAACAGAATCCTTTACTTATTTTATCTTAAGCAAACAAGGCGTATCAAACCAGTTATGTAATTGAAGCAATAATAAATGTAAAAAAATAATTAAAATATAAATGTAAAAAATAATTTAAAAATAAATGTAAAATTAATGAAAAATTTAATTTAAAAATAAATGTTAAAATTTAATTTAAAAATAAATATAAAAATTTAATTTAAAAATAAATATAAAAAATTAATTTAAAAAACTCAAAAAAACCCGACTGCTTAAAAAGCGAACTAAAAAGACGTAAACAAGAAAAAATCGCTTTTTAAGCAGTAGGGCTTTTTTGATTTTTTGAATTAACTTTTTTATTTATAAATTTTTTGATATTTTTTTAGATTTAGGTACATTTAAACATATAAGTATTATATATTTTTGAAATCACCTCTTAAAACCCTTTATTTTTATACCCCACACGATGGGTTTGGAGGAAAAGAAAATTTTGTCTCCCACAATATGGGGCCCAAAAGCCGCCATTTTTATATTTTCCAATTTAAATGTAGCCAGTGAAATTTGCAGGGATAAGACGAATCGATTGACGTAAGAATCATCAAAATCAGCCCACGAGTTTGGTCTCTAGAACGCCACATAAGAACAAACATACATATATAGACTAGTAAACACATTACCCTCCTTCGGCAGTCCGTTAAAAAGTTAGTTTAAAAATAAATTTTTCGCGTCTGTCGACGCCATTTCTGTTTAAACCACACAACAGATTTTGATACGTATTTCACTAATATAAAGAGTGATAAACAAGGAAGGTTTTTGTATATTATTAGTCTCGTGCGAGCCCTGGCTCTTTCCGTTTTTGACTAGCAACCCGCTAATCAACAATAAATAAAAACACCACTTACACAAACAGTGGTTGTGTTTTTATTTCATGATGCCAAACAACAGAAACAGCGGCCATACTAATAAAAACACAGAACTGAACTGCGAAATATTTAATATCCTCGTAACTGTATTTAAAACAATAACTAGGCAAAAAACTCATGTATACTAATATTACTGAATAAGTAAATTATGTTACAGGCATGTACGACTTCAAGCAATAAGTCAGTAATTATAAAATCACTAATTTTACGAGAGAAATTATTTACTGTTTTTACCTGACTGCCGAAGGAGGGTTATGTTTTTCGAGCGTATGTATGTATATATGTATGTCCATTTCTTTGGCACGCTCTGCATCCCAAACGGCTTGACGGATTATGACATTTGAGGTGTCGTTGGATTCGTCTCAGTTGGGGGAGTGACAAAGCCTACATAATTTTAAATATGGAGAAAAACTTTTTCACAAAAATTAACCAACTTCAAAAGGAAAACACTAAAAAGTGCAAAATAACTATCGTTTCGGAAGCCGGTGTCTTTGGTACTTCTATTTTTATCATTTCCGACACTGACTTCCAAAACGAAAGTTATTTTGCACTTTTTAGTGTTTTACTTTTAAAATTAGTTCATTTTTTATAAAAAGTTTTTATTTCTCTCTTTTTAGTTTTATTACACTATCAATAAAACAATGGATCCATGCGGACGACGTATCGCGGACGACGGGGTATCCATTTGTTGTATACCGAAACCATTTTCCAGAATGTAAAAATACTTTTCTGAAAACCGCATCAATATCGGTTCAGCCAAACGCGAGAAAATCGCGGACAAACATACTGGTCAAACTGAGTACATTCTTTTTTTTTAAGACGGTTAAATACAAGTACTATGTTTAGTTTATTAAATTCTGTGAAGTCATCTAGAATGCACCAATAAATATATTGTTTTGTGACATATTTATTTGAGGAAATATATTAAAATAGACATTAAAATATTATGAGGTGCTGCTTTGTCCCCCACAAACAAAAATTATAGGAAAACCTACCAAAACTTTGTTTGTCACCGCTGGCGGCACTTCGACCTCAGAGCTTATTTTTTGAACGAAAAATCTTTGTACAATAGTTTTGACGAAATAATTTTACAGCTAGATGGGGTCGCGGATTTCGCGGTAGACCAAGTAAAATACGGCGGGACGCATTGATTGGCTTCCTCGTGAATTGGCGAGATGAAGCACAACACCGAGAGAAATGGAAGGAATGGGGGAAGCCTTTGCCCAGGATTCAGAGAGACAATTCAGGCTAACAAATATAAATATATTTATATATATATATATCTTCGTGTTTGCGCCTAAGGTCTTAGTCACTTTAGTGTCCACGTCAAGCTGTTGCTAACCGTATCGGATCAGGCGCACCTGAGTGACGGTAGATCACGAACAAATAAATCAGCTAAGGAAAAACTTCTACCTGACTTGTAAATATATCAATTTTTACATAAAATTGTGCGGACCGATGTTCGTCCGTATTAGAGATATATTTGGAATTGATATATTTACAAGTCAGGTAGAAGTTTTTCCTTAGCTGATTTATTTGTTCGTGATCTACCGTCACTCAGGTGCGCCTGATCCGATACGGTTAGCAACAGCTTGACGTGGACACTAAAGTGACTAAGACCTTAGGCGCAAACATCTTCCCCCCCGTTAAAGGCCTCCAGCCTTTAACTCTCATTCAATAAGATGCTCCGTCGCAGGCAGAGGGCAGAGTCGCTTGAAGGGCCTCCGGTAACATCCATGTGTTGTTTGAACATCTGCGACCCGACATACTCCATCAGGACCCGGAAAGAGTTTGCTGATTCGGCCCGTACGCCAGCACAATGGTGGTAAGTTGTCTTCCTGAAGCAGTACTAGGTCGCCAACGTTCAGTGGAGTACAATTGGTGTGCCATTTTGACCTTTGCTGCAGCTCAGTCAGGTACTCCCTCTGCCATCTCCTCCAGAAGTGCTGCCGGATTTGTTCAAGTCGTTGGTAGCGCTTCAGTTGAGTGGACGTGCAGTTCTCTAGGCTCGGTGAAGGCAGCGCAGTCAGCGGCCGTCCAAGCAGGAAGTGCCCTGGGGTGAGGAAAAGGAGGTCATTTGGAGACGAGGACATGGGGTAAAGTGGGCGGCTATTTAATATGGCTTCCACTTGTGCAAACAACGTGGATATCTCTTCAAAATTTAAATGCGTGTTGCCCATTACACGTCTTATATGATGTTTAGCGGATTTTACCCCGGCCTCCCAGATACCACCAAAGTGGGGAGCGTAAGCAGGTGAAAACAAAAATTTAATCTCTTCTTCGTTGGAGAAATCTGTTAAAGCTTGGCGGTTACATTTCAAAAAATTGCCAATTTCTTTGGCAGCGGCCACAAAATTGCGGCCGTTGTCACAAAAAAATTCAATAGGCTTACCCCGACGGGATACGAACCTACGCACGGTAAGAATAAAAGCGTCCTTTGAAAGATCACTTACCGCTTCCAAGTGTACGCATTTGTACCTTAAGCAAAC
This sequence comes from Orthosia cruda, assembly GCA_964057195.1. Lineage (NCBI taxonomy): Eukaryota > Metazoa > Arthropoda > Insecta > Lepidoptera > Noctuidae > Orthosia > Orthosia cruda. The sequence goes on along the minus strand of OZ059847.1, from coordinate 3,112,570 downwards.
AAAAATGCATAAATAGCATTTTGTGACCCTTGATCCGCGACCCTTCCTATTGGAGACATAAAAGGGCCCGGCAAAATCTACACCAACGCTTCGAAATGGGAAATCCACCGTAACGCGCTGTGAGGGCAAGTTCCCCATTAAGGGTGTTAAAGTCTTGCCCTGTACCTTCCTGCATGTGATGCAGTTGCGCACAGTCCTCCTAGCGAGTTGTCGCCCATTAATAGGCCACACGTATTGCCTGACACTAGCGAGGAGAAGCTGTGGGCCAGCATGTAGCTTGTGTAAGTGTTCCCGCTCAAAGATTAATTTTGTGAGATGGTGTGAGGAATGTAGTAGTATAGGGTGCTTGCTGTCAAATGGAATAGCCGAAGCATCCAGCCGGCCTCCTACTCGTATCAACCCATTTGCGTCCATGAAAGGTGTGAGCGCTATGATGGTTGATTTTGTGCTAATTGATTTTTCCTTACTTAACAAATCATACTCTACAGGAAAAGATTCCTGTTGAGCCTTACGGCATATAAGATGAAATGAATTTTGTAATTCTTCTAAATTAAGGTCATCGAAACGCCGAGAATTGGGATTGCGCAAATTATAAAAATATCTTAATGCATACGCGTAATCTTGTTTAATCTTATTTAATTTACTATATTTATTAAATGGAATGACTGAAGGATTATCTATGTTAGCAACAATGTTTGACTTCATTTCAGGAATTTCAAACTCATGTTTATTTGGTAAGGTAGGCCAAGAAGATTCGCCCCGAAGTAAATATTCGGGCCCTGACCACCACAGACTACGATCTTTTAGCTCTTCGGGATAAACGCCGCGCGAGACAAGATCAGCAGGATTCTCAGAGGTAGGTACATATCTCCAACAAGAAACATCTGACGATTCCAGTATTTCTGCTGTTCTATTAGCCACGAAGGTCTTTAATCTTCTAGAGCTAGCATGCAGCCAAGCAAGGACTACGCTGGAGTCGCACCAATATAATTTACGTGCTACTGGGTACCTCAGTGAATCGACAACGACCCTACAGAGTCGAACAGCTAGTAAGGCGGCACACAGTTCCAAACGAGGTATAGTACAGGCCTTGATTGGTGCCACCTTTGACTTGGAACACAAAAGGTTAACATGCACGATACCTCCTTTATCAATAGATCTTATGTAAACGCAAGCGCCATAAGCTCTTTGAGAGGCGTCGCTGAACATATGTAGCTCTGTAACAACTGGTGAGTCACATAGAACCTGCCTCGGCAGTGTGAGCGTAGCTAGACAAGATAGATTATTGGAAAACTTACGCCAAGCCCTTTCTATTTCCTCGGAAAGAGGTTCGTCCCAACCAACTCTGTCAAGCCAAAGTTGCTGCATTATTAATTTAGGAATGATAATACAGGGGCAGACAAAACCGAGTGGGTCAAAGACTTTAAACGATGTTGATAAAATATAGCGCTTTGTGATTTTGTCATTGATAGGGGGAATTTCGAAAGAATAATGTAAACTATCAGTTTTAGAGTTCCACCCTAAGCCGAGAGCATTTGAGGACTCACTAATGATAAGCGTGTCCGTAGAGTTTTCGGAGCAGGCTTCAAGAACGCTAGACGAATTAGACTTATATTTTCGTAGATTAAAACATGCTCCCTTAAGGGCTTCTGATACAGATTTTTGAATATGTATTAGTTCTTCCTCAGAATTACATCCCGTAATTAAGTCGTCTACGTACAGATCGTGTTGTATAATAGTTCTTATGAGTGGATCTGCGCACTCCTCACCCGACTGCCAAAGACACCTCGTACTCAAAAAACTAGCGCTTGTGAAACCATAAGTCACCGTATTTAAACGTAACGTCTTAAGGGGCTGACGCTCGTCTTCTCTCCATAGAATAAGCTGAAGATTTCGATCTGACTCGTCCACTAATATTTGACGAAATAATTTTTCTACGTCTGCTGCTAGAAGATATTTGTAGAAACGAGCTCGAACTAATATGGAGAAAAGAGAGTCTTGAATTTGAGGCCCAACCATTTGTATGTCATTGACAGAGAGGCCTGAGGAAGTGCGAGCTGATCCATCGAAAACGACGCGAATTTTTGTCGATTCGCTGTTCTCTCTGAACACAGGATGATGAGGTAAGAAATAGCATAAATTAGAATTTAAGCTATTCATCGCAATTTCAGAGAGATGACCTAATTCTGCATATTCTCTGATAAATTCAATGTATTGCGACTTAACTTCAGGCTGTCTTCTAAATCGCCGTTCTAAATTATAAAACCTTTTCTTGGCCATTTTGTATGAGTCACCGAGACAATCCGGTGAGTCAATAAGAGGTAACTTGACAGAGAATCTGCCGTTTCCTAAGCGGCAGGTGTGCTGCAAAAAATGCGTTTCACATGCCTGCTCGCTTTCACTTAAATAGGATTTAGATGGGATTTCTTCAAGCTCCCAAAATCTATTTAATTTTAATTCTATGTGTTCATCATAAGAAAAATGGGTAAGTACATGATTGCATTTAATATCCTTAGGTTGTTTATATTGCAGGGGGCCTCCAATCAACCAGCCCAACTTTGAGCCGTGCAACTTAGGATAATTAGGGCCTAATGACCGCTGCTCACAACCTATAATGTCCCAAAATAAATCTGAGCCTATAAGAATATCTATGAAAGAAGGCTGATAGAATTTTGGGTCTGCTAAGATAATATCTTTAGGAATATTAAACGATCGAATATCAATTACCGCATTGGGAACTGAAGCTGTTAGTTCCTTCATAACGTAAAAGTTAGAAAAGACGTTGAATGGTGTATTTAACGATTTTAATTGGGCAATGCAATATTCAGTTATCGTACCTGCATTATTGTTGCCAAAACCGATTACCTTTGTAGCATTGATACGGCAGTCCTCTAATGATAACCTTTGTTTTAGGGCTAGACTTATGAAAGAGGATTGGCTGCCACAATCAAGCAAGGCGCGCACCGTATCAGATTTACTAGTCTTAGGATTGACTATTTCAATCAAGGCAGTACAAAGAAGAGCATGTTTGTTACCTTGATTGTTACAGTTAGCCAACGTCTCAGATGGACTGTCGGTACTAGTATTAAGTAAATTGTCAGCCTTGCCAGTAGGAAGGTGCAATATAGAATTGTGCCTCTTGTTGCATTCACAACAACGGCTTAAACGACATCTAAATGTAGGGTGACCCGACCTTAAACAATTAAGACACAATTTCAGTTTAGTTGCCTCGGCTATACGTTCGCTTATGCTCTTTGCCTTAAACGATGGACAATCGAATATTTTATGATCAGCATTACAGCATGGACAGCGGTATGACGAGGATGATTGTGTTTGTGGTGGGTTACTACTAATGTATGCATGTGCTTTATTATGACGTATGTTGTCCGGTTTCTTTGAATGGCCTTCTGGACGCTGTTTATCATGATTAGGTTTGCAGGCATTGTCTGACTTGCTGCGGTGCAAGGACTCAAGCACGGTTGCACGATCGTTCAAAAATTTATAAAATTCCTTAAGTGTAGGGGTGTCTGATGACAACGCGTTAAGATGTTCCTCCCATTTCACGAAGTTATTATTGTCCAACTTGGAAGCGACTAAGTGAATGATAAGGACATCCCAGTGCTCAGTGGCTTGTCCTAAATTCGAGAGAGCACGTAAATTTTTGGTCACGTGGTCCACCAAGAAACGCAATGATTTCTCAGACTCCTTATTTAATTTCCTAAATTAATAATGCAGCAACTTTGGCTTGACAGAGTTGGTTGGGACGAACCTCTTTCCGAGGAAATAGAAAGGGCTTGGCGTAAGTTTTCCAATAATCTATCTTGTCTAGCTACGCTCACACTGCCGAGGCAGGTTCTATGTGACTCACCAGTTGTTACAGAGCTACATATGTTCAGCGACACCTCTCAAAGAGCTTATGGCGCTTGCGTTTACATAAGATCTATTGATAAAGGAGGTATCGTGCATGTTAACCTTTTGTGTTCCAAGTCAAAGGTGGCACCAATCAAGGCCTGTACTATACCTCGTTTGGAACTGTGTGCCGCCTTACTAGCTGTTCGACTCTGTAGGGTCGTTGTCGATTCACTGAGGTACCCAGTAGCACGTAAATTATATTGGTGCGACTCCAGCGTAGTCCTTGCTTGGCTGCATGCTAGCTCTAGAAGATTAAAGACCTTCGTGGCTAATAGAACAGCAGAAATACTGGAATCGTCAGATGTTTCTTGTTGGAGATATGTACCTACCTCTGAGAATCCTGCTGATCTTGTCTCGCGCGGCGTTTATCCCGAAGAGCTAAAAGATCGTAGTCTGTGGTGGTCAGGGCCCGAATATTTACTTCGGGGCGAATCTTCTTGGCCTACCTTACCAAATAAACATGAGTTTGAAATTCCTGAAATGAAGTCAAACATTGTTGCTAACATAGATAATCCTTCAGTCATTCCATTTAATAAATATAGCAAATTAAATAAGATTAAACAAGATTACGCGTATGCATTAAGATATTTTTATAATTTGCGCAATCCCAATTCTCGGCGTTTCGATGACCTTAATTTAGAAGAATTACAAAATTCATTTCATCTTATATGCCGTAAGGCTCAACAGGAATCTTTTCCTGTAGAGTATGATTTGTTAAGTAAGGAAAAATCAATTAGCACAAAATCAACCATCATAGCGCTCACACCTTTCATGGACGCAAATGGGTTGATACGAGTAGGAGGCCGGCTGGATGCTTCGGCTATTCCATTTGACAGCAAGCACCCTATACTACTACATTCCTCACACCATCTCACAAAATTAATCTTTGAGCGGGAACACTTACACAAGCTACATGCTGGCCCACAGCTTCTCCTCGCTAGTGTCAGGCAATACGTGTGGCCTATTAATGGGCGACAACTCGCTAGGAGGACTGTGCGCAACTGCATCACATGCAGGAAGGTACAGGGCAAGACTTTAACACCCTTAATGGGGAACTTGCCCTCACAGCGCGTTACGGTGGATTTCCCATTTCGAAGCGTTGGTGTAGATTTTGCCGGGCCCTTTTATGTCTCCAATAGGAAGGGTCGCGGATCAAGGGTCACAAAATGCTATTTATGCATTTTTGTTTGCTTAAGGTACAAATGCGTACACTTGGAAGCGGTAAGTGATCTTTCAAAGGACGCTTTTATTCTTACCGTGCGTAGGTTCGTATCCCGTCGGGGTAAGCCTATTGAATTTTTTTGTGACAACGGCCGCAATTTTGTGGCCGCTGCCAAAGAAATTGGCAATTTTTTGAAATGTAACCGCCAAGCTTTAACAGATTTCTCCAACGAAGAAGAGATTAAATTTTTGTTTTCACCTGCTTACGCTCCCCACTTTGGTGGTATCTGGGAGGCCGGGGTAAAATCCGCTAAACATCATATAAGACGTGTAATGGGCAACACGCATTTAAATTTTGAATAGATATCCACGTTGTTTGCACAAGTGGAAGCCATATTAAATAGCCGCCCACTTTACCCCATGTCCTCGTCTCCAAATGACCTCCTTTTCCTCACCCCAGGGCACTTCCTGCTTGGACGGCCGCTGACTGCGCTGCCTTCACCGAGCCTAGAGAACTGCACGTCCACTCAACTGAAGCGCTACCAACGACTTGAACAAATCCGGCAGCACTTTTGGAGGAGATGGCAGAGGGAGTACCTGACTGAGCTGCAGCAAAGGTCAAAATGGCACACCAATTGTACTCCACTGAACGTTGGCGACCTAGTACTGCTTCAGGAAGACAACTTACCACCATTGTGCTGGCGTACGGGCCGAATCAGCAAACTCTTTCCGGGTCCTGATGGAGTATGTCGGGTCGCAGATGTTCAAACAACACATGGATGTTACCGGAGGCCCTTCAAGCGACTCTGCCCTCTGCCTGCGACGGAGCATCTTATTGAATGAGAGTTAAAGGCTGGAGGCCTTTAACGGGGGGGAAGATGTTTGCGCCTAAGGTCTTAGTCACTTTAGTGTCCACGTCAAGCTGTTGCTAACCGTATCGGATCAGGCGCACCTGAGTGACGGTAGATCACGAACAAATAAATCAGCTAAGGAAAAACTTCTACCTGACTTGTGAATATATCAATTCCAAATATATCTCTAATACGGACGAACATCGGTCCGCACATTTTTTATGTAAAAATTGATAATAATTATAATAGAACGAAGTGTAATGTTTTCTACTGTTGTCTAAATTAAATTCAAGGTTTAAAGTAAAACTCCTTCGTTTTATTGAGCATCAAGCTCCAGTGTCTCGTTATAGACATAGTTTCTATGTATAGCTTCGTTCTATTATAATGATAATAATTATAATAGAACGAAGTGTAATGTTTTCTACTGTTGTCTAAATTAAATTCAAGGTTTAAAGTAAAACTCCTTCGTTTTATTGAGCATCAAGCTCCAGTGTCTCGTTATAGACACTTCGTGTAAAACTAAATATAATTAAAAACTAATAAGCAAAACCAGTATCTAGCTGAATTAGTCATAACAATAATAAATAAATAGTTTAAGTAACAGCAAAAACTCAGTAAAAGCACATTACCGCCTTATTCAATTGTGCCGTCAAGTCGTACAAACTTTAACAGGTCCCGATATAATTAAGTTACAAACGAGCAGACATTATTGCTTTAGTTTGCAAATTAGAATTAGCATTTTATTGTATTTGGCCACCTCGTTATTTCCAACCTTTATATCCCTCTTCACCCTAGAATGAAAGTGACCTAACTCTAAATTCCTTTAATTTCTAATATAGCTATAAACTGACCTTAAAAATTCTAATCTGAAACCCTGTAGTGAATACGAACCCTAAATATGAGTAAAAGGGCAGCCAATACATCGGTTACCTTAGTTCAAATAAATACAGTCAACAGTAAAGTTTTTTTATGACTCTTTGCTCATTACCCACAAATCGCATTTTTTGAGTTAGGTCACTTTTGTTCTGAGGGTGTGATATTATAATTCTGTTACAGTGATAATAATTGATAATAGGGGTATCCGTATCGATTTGATTTGTATTCGGGTTATTCGGTCAACGGTATAACTTATGAAATGAGTTATTTTAGTAAACGGTAAAGTTTTTGTAGTTAGCTGGGATAGTTTCTGGTTGGAGTTACTAGTTTGTTGTATGACATAGATTCCATTTTTGTATGCGTTGAGTTTATTGCCAAGTGTCCATACACCTGCACTTCGGAGGACGTTATGCTCGCCACTGGCGCCACAATCGGCGTGTCCACCAACTGAACCCAGAGATTTTCATTGACTTGAAAATAAAAAGTAGAAATGTGTTGAAACTGTACCTATGGGTACATAGCAAAGGTGTTGCTATAGGAAGCAAAATAAAAATAGTTTTACATTGAACTAACCAGTCTTATTTAAAAAGTAGATAAGATTAAGTGTCAGATGGGTACTAGTCTTCTTTTTTTAAACCAGTGACTTACCAACTTAGTAATCAATAATCCGGTCTGTTAACCTTTCAATTCTTCATAATTCTCAAAAAAGTATTCAAAGAGGTCTAATCAAAAATATCAATGCTCTAACAGATAATCTAAAGTAAGGCCAAGTAACATTTAGTAGAGCCACTTATCTGAGCGGATCAAAGTTACCGGTACCGTCGAGCACAGTCGCTATCAGCGCCCCAGGGATTAGCATCGCACTCCCCCGGTGGGGTCCCGCAATGTCGAGGCGGGGGGGCTTAGTAACCGTGGCTTGGTCACCCACGGTGAAGCGAAGAGGAACCCGAGGAGCGCCGCTCGTCAGGGCTTTTGGCGATAAGCCGACGAAGTAGCGGCCAACCTGTAGGTTGCGGTGCTGCCTGGGCGACATCGCAACTGAGGCGGGCCGCGATGTCGTATGGGGCCTCCCAGACCCATACGATGTCGCGGCTGAGGGTTGGAGGCCGCGGCGGGAGAGGAGTGCCGGTATTGCGGTGCGCCGCTCTCCCTACCTTCCGCGGCCTGGACGGGGTTGCCACCGTCTGATGGCGGACGCGGTGGGGCCGCAGGGGAAGAGGAGTGTCGGTATAGCGATGGCCGCTCTCCCTATCCTCTGCGGCCGAAAAATGGTAGGTGGCTGGGTCATTGACCTCGACCCGTCACAAGGGGACCAAGGGTGCCATACACGGGGTCGTCTGGCACCCATGTACTGGTTTGGTCCCTGAGGTGGTCACGGCGCACAGCTTGTCAGGTGCGCCGGGTCATGAGGGGTACTCCCCCGAGGAGGGTCCGGTGACGGACAGCCGCGGCGGGTTCGAGTTGAGTGCTAACGCGTGCCCGTGTTCCCGCCATAAGCGGCACAGGAGGACACCGTGGAGTTTTAGTAGGTTAGAGTCCCACATAACTGCGCTATCTCCCCGTGGTAGCGCAGAATGCGCATTCAGCTCCAAGTTAAAAAAAAAAAAAGGGATTAGCATCGCTGTGATTGACTGTACCCTCAGATAATGGGGACAGTTCGAGAGATCCTTTGATAGAATCAAATAATTGAAGAGTTTATTTTTTCAAGAAAACAAGAAGGATTGTTTTTATGTCTTCTTTGAATAAGGGCTTTCGGAATAACTGTGTACTATTTTAAACATTTCAGACTGAATTAATTGTAGTGAAGTTTGTTTCAGAATAATATAATACCTATATGTTGACTTTTAACAAGAGATCAGAATAATAGTACCTACTAATCTAAATAAACAATTTACCGTTTTCACAAAACGGGAAAGCGAGGCCATTTTAAGTTTAAACTTATTATTTTACTTGCTCCACTTTAAAAAAAAATAATAGTATACTTATTTATGTTAATGAGCACGTTCCGGATAACTACTGCCATAAATTAGGAAAATAGGTTCTTATCTTATCTTGTGGAGGGGCCGCAATGATGCAAATTAATTTGTACACACCTTAGTCCCTCCATCTTGGATTATTTGATGGGCCTGTGTCAATATAGGAGGGCCCTAGTTTTGAGGCTCCTCCTCCATCGCCTGGCTCTCCTCAGGAGCAATCGGCGACTGAATCCCCAGGGTGTCGAAGTCCCCGAGGATGTCATCCTCGTGGTCTGCCTCTGACGCCCTGGTCCCAATCTCTGCCTCCTGCGATGCGCCGTAAGCAGAGATTTCCTCGATGGCCTCCTCACGTCGGTGTAGTCCATCCTCGGAGGGTTCCGCCTCTGCTTCCGCAGTGGGTGCCTCTCCCTTATCTTCTTCCAGGAGCTTGAACGAGTACCGTTCAATTCCTCCTGGAAGAGAGTAGCCCGCGGCCTTGATGACCCCAGCGGACACCCCGTCCATGAGGACGATACGACGGATGCCGGTCTGCTCTGTGAGAGTATTCACGACCTTCCAGTCGCTCGTCCTCAAGGCAGGGTTAAGCCGCTGGAGCTAGCGAATGGCCCGGGCAGAGTCCTGCAACGCCAAGTTGCGACTCTTCCATGCCATTTTGACTGGCTTTGGAAGGTCCTTGGCGTCAACAACCTTGAGTTTCAAGGAGCCAAGTTCCACATTGTGGATGGCCACCCGAAACCAGCTAGCTGCATCAGAGTTGTCGCAGGATACATGAACTGCACCTGCGACAACTCCGGGAGCAACCGTTAGAACAGGCAGAGGATCCGGCGCCACTTCCAGTTTCCCAATTATGAGCTCCTGGATTGGCACCAAGTCCTCCGCCCTCAAGTACTCCTCCGGGTACCTGACTGTGACGACAGCGAGTTTCACAGTCGCCACCGCATCCCTAAAGGATCCGGTTGAGGATGATTGCCCTTGGGTCTTCATCCTCTTGGCCGCCATGTCCCTGCTGCCGCCGCTGAGAGCAGCACGCGGTCTCTTTGATGGGCCCTCCGTAGGAGTCCCCTCTAGAGCCGCCTGCTGTCTCAGCTTTTGGCGCTTCTTTCTGCGCGCCCCAGATCGTCCAACCGGAAGCCAGCCTGGTTCATGCCGGCCGCCGGGAGACGACGAGGTGCTGTCTTTGCCGGTCGCGTCCGGGGCCCCAAGGTCCGAGGTCATTCGACCTCCGACACAAGGGTCACGTGTCGCGCCAGTTTTGGCAGCACCTTTGTGCCCGGTGGGCTGGTTTGCAGTTTCGCCCTTAGGTGGTCCCGCAGTAGTGCCGGCCCTCGGCAGTGCCGCAACAGTACCGTCATTTGACAGTCCCACCGCAGCCCCACTTCGAGACGACCCCACTGCAGTCTCGCCAACGGGCGCTCCTGCTACGGAAAATGCAGTCCCGGCTTGCGCCGGTCCCGCCATCTGGTGTGCAGTTCCGCCCTTCAACGGTCCCGCAGCAGTGCCGACCCTCGGCAGTGCCGCAGCAGTACCGTCATTTGACAGTCCCGCCGCAGCCCCACCTCGAGACGATCCCACTGCAGTCTCGCCTCTGGACGTTCCTGCTATGGAAAATGCAGTCCCGGCTTGCGCCGGTCCCGCCGTCTGGTGTGCAGTCCCAGCTTTCGCCGGTCCCGCCTTTTGGAGCGCAGTCCCAACTTTCGCCGGTCCTTTCGCCTTGTGGTTTTTTTTTGATGTTAAATCCATTTAAAAAAAAAAACCCGATATAAATTTCATCTCTCGACTTTCCCCACCCTCCATGGAGTGCCCAAGTGGCGATGCTACGGTAGCACCAGGGATTAGCCGAGAGATATAGCCCTCCCCCATCAGTTGCTCACGAGACTGCACGACACCAACTCACACCACTAGCGATGCGAGCGAGCGCCGCCGTCTGCAAGCCCCCAATGGGAGTGAACTCGCCTGGGGGCCGTCTGACCGGACCCCGCAGCCGATTGACCATAGCTGGCTAGGCTACGGCCTCCCGTGTCGGAAGAAATCCGGGCCAAAGTGATGTGTTGTGTGCAGCCTGCTCCACTCAATCACCAGGATCCCTTCATCCCTCCATACGGGACCCCCGCGCACGGCACAAACACGCGGGAGGTCATTGCTATCCAACATTTTCTTTGTTCAATGGTGGACACCCAGGGGCATGACCTCGCCACCCCTGTGATACGTCGCCCGGTGATTTCAGTTACGTCTATTTCAGAGGGAATTAGACCAATAACAGGGCGGCAACCACGAGAAGGAAAATCACCGCACTTGCCTTGAGGATCTACACGACCGTAGCGCTCTCCCTCAAGACCACGCCACCTTGCCGGCTCTGAAGGAGCCAGGCAAGGTAGGACTGCATCGACAAAGCCAAGCCCTACAGGGCTTGTCGCTGACAGCTCAAAGCGTAAGTTTGCTAACACAGACCAGCCCCCAGGAAAATAGGTTTCTTTATTACTTTACTTAAGCATGTATTAAATAAAATAATGTTGATACTGAGGTAACCTGTCGTAAGTATTAAAATAAAGTAAAGATTTAACGAAAAATTCATATTTAACGAGGTATCAAAGTCATAGTCAAGTTGTGGTTGAAGCAAGTTTGAATTTGGTCAAATTGAATTAAGACTGCACCGAGCAAAATAATTCAAAACGATCGTCACAGTTATAGGGATATAATCAATATTATTACCATAATTGCGATAAAAAATATGTAATGAACACTACAATGAATGTGTTAACGATTCTATGTTGGCAAAAATAAAAAATATTGTCTAGTTTAAATAACAAAAATACGTAAAGTTGGACAAAAATCTTAAAATAGCATGCTAGTTGTTACCGACCTCCGACCTTGAATATACCAGCTTGACTTAATTCTACAATACCTATAGTTCATCTTTTATTTTGAATGTTAATCTCCTAATATATTCATAATTAAGTATTCCGAATGATTAAAACCTCTTAGGACGACATCCGCTTGTCATCTTTCGGTGTGTCAAATAAATAATAAAGTTAATTATTACGCATGATTATTTGATAAATATTACTGGCAATAATTGTTATTTAATATTAGTTATTTTATTAAGTAATTCAATTTGATTATTACATTAATAGAAGTTTTAGGATGTGTTAGGCAGTTTGAATTGTTGGCGGTGACCGCCATTGTTGATACTACGAATTGTAAGGCGAACGCTTGTCAGATGGTTTTTTTGTAAATAACTGAGAATAAACACTTTGTAAATTATACGAGTGCCGTTTCTGATCTGTGACCAGCCTATCCTGACCACTGGTTCACATTCAGAAGTGGGATGATAAAATCTGGCCCATATATTGGTGGCGTCGCGCCAAACAAAAGAAGAGTTTCAAAAAAAAATTGTTTTTTTTTTCTTCTTCATCTGATCTCGATGAAATAAATAGAAGATACCATCAACGCAAAAGGCACCGTGTTACCCAAACCGATGCTGAAGACATTCGAAGTTCTAGGCGATCTAGCTGTATGAAAAATCAAGCAACGTCTTAGTACCTACATTATTATCTCAATGGCAACGTCAATGGTTCGGCTCACATCGACAAATCAGGCGACGTCTATGATTGGACTATCAACGATCTCCAGTTATCATGCAAATTCGTCTTCATGGATCCGCTCGAGATTGCAAGTGGAAGCTAGTAACCTGAAGCATGTAAAAGCAAGCAACCCAAGGCGGCCAACTTCAACATGGAGGAGAAGGGGGAATATTTTTCCTGATTCAAAGGAAAACAAACTACTGCCGAAGAAATGCTACAACTCCAGACCTCAAGGGCACGAGGCAAAAGACTGCAGGGTTCCATGCTGCGAGGTGTGTCATCGTCCAGGTCACAATACCGCAGGATGCTGGGTTGCAGCCAGCTCTTCACAGTAGCAACCACAAAAGGTTAGTTACGTACTATTGATTTGTTCATGAAACTACCATACTGCACCAAACAAGACATTAAAAATTAACTAATGCGTAGGATTTTATAGGGTCTTTTTGTCAAGACAAAGAAAGTAGCAACAATACAAAAAAATAAATGAAAACAATAACAATTGAGGAACCAATGTTTAATCATTATTTTTAATTACGGCAGATACATAGACAATTATTCATCAAACTTATTGAAATCTAGGCTTGCCCTTAAGAAATTAATTAAATCCTAAATTATTACAATACTATAAATACTTAATTGTACACCAAAATTGGAAAACAGCAAATTAAAAAATATTTCTGATTTTATGGGTACAATGGTATAATCTTATCGCTAATAGCAATATCTTCCAGACAATGAGACAACCCAATTATGGACCGAACTAACTCACAACTTGGAAAAATTGCACATATTATCTTATTACAATCTAGGCTTGCTTATAAGGAATTTAATTAAGTTCTTAACTATTAAATATCTGCCAAGAGATGGACACAATGGTGGGATATTTCACATCTAAGCTTGGATGGAATTGTAGTCTTATCGCTGATCACCCAGAAAACCTCAGGACTTTATATGGACTGCACTAACTTAAAACCAGTTTTCTTTTCCTCTATTAATTACATTATTCTGACAATAAACACTGACACAAATGGAAAAATATCTTCCACATGTTTGGCTGATTGAGAAGCCCTTACGCATAGAGGTTCAAAAGTTTATGGGCTTTTGCATTCAGTTACTGTATTAGATAAAGTAGTTTAAATTCAAATCCCAATGGAATACACCATTGTTTTCTTTTCTCATTGTTTTCAATGAGCTGATGTGACATTGCTTCATATTGTAATTCATGGTTTTCTTCTTTACGAATGAGCCTTCCAGTTATTTATAAGTAGGTACATTATCTTGGACCTAAAACAAAGAAATTGGCATTTTAAAAACATTATGACATTGTATATTGAATTGAATAACGTTTTCAAAAAGGTAAAGCTTGATAATTGATACTTACGTAAGACAGTTATTTTGTCTTTTCGTGAATTTTAATAGATTCATTGTTTAACAAAACAGAACAACAAAATTAATAGGCTAAACAAAACAAATATGAAAAATGACATTGTTTGGACATTGATATCGTTGTCGTGTTCCAGGCCCAAGTTACGGATTTAATGATAATTTAATATGTCAAGCTAGCGAAAGGGACAGCATTATGCGTGGTAAATGTCCGTGAAACAGAAACAAAAACCGTATAACTCTGTATAACGCTTAAGATTACAGTAATTTTGCTGTTTTTTGAGAATGAACGGAATGCATTCATTCTACTAGGGTAGCCAGAAGTAATAAATTTAAGCCATTTATTAATTACTGTGGCAAGTGAGTAATTTTGCATCATTTTTTTAATAATCTTGTATCAAGAAACCCAAAAAGAACAGTTGACAACTGCCGGCTTGGTAATTTGTGAGAAATTGACAGCGCCTTCGTGATGTTACATGAGTTTCTGAAACCGGGCATAAGATATTGCCATACCGGTCCGTATGAGCAAAAAATCAGAAATCCGTAAAAGAGAAACCTAAAATTAAAAGCAAAAATTACATACACATGTCTGTATTTTTTTAAATATATCATTTCATTGTCAACATAAAAATCAAAACAAGGTATAATTGCGCAACCAAGCAAATAATTAAATTCATTCAATACTGCAATCAACGTCAACCGTTATAACATGCTATCTTTGTCAGTCTCTTAGATGAAACATGAAACGGAATTTTTTATCCGTACGTAATACTCCAAATTCCGTAAGTGTACGGACAAATCCGTACATAGCAGACACAATAGAAATTACCATTGTCTTTTGCCGATTCGGCGATCTGGACGGTCAATATTGTCATTCGAGCTCACAGATCAAATAATAAAGCTCAACTGGCAAGCTAAGGGGTAGTTTCGTTGTACGTGTGCGCGTGTAATCGTGTATTTATACGGTAAGGCATAGTTTGAACCGGTTCCACTTTGTTGTTTGCAACGTTCCATCTTGACTTTTTATTTGATCTGAGCCTTTACCAATTAAATTTTACTTACCAGTCACTGTATTAGTGATGGATCGTAAACGGTTTTCCGTGAATGAAACGTTAAAGTTGATTTAACTTCGTCAACTAGTTAATTATAAACGGTTAACGTTAATATCTTTGACAGGAGATTCTCGGTTGATTCAAGTACCTAGTTCGTTGTTTCAACTACACTGGTACTGTACACACCAATTATCACTTGGGACGAAACCGACCGCGTTACGATGTCCGTTTAGTAAAATAGATCGACGAAAAACTAGTTACGGCGAAACCGATTCTGTCTATGAGATGAGGCATCTTTAAGGGCCTACATACCCTTTAGTGCCGTAAAACGGTAACTTTCTAAAGCATACTCCTCAGTAACAGCTAGGTTAAAAGGATTGAAAAAAATATATATTTATTATTGATTCATTTACATAATTTTGAACACAAGGTTTTTCCGTGTAACTAATAGTTTTGCTTTAAAAAAAAAAAAAAAATTAACAACACGATATTTTTTCGCAACTTTTGGAAACTCCTCCAAAATGACTTGGATGTTTAAAAATATTTTTATACAGAAAAATTTATGGCTGGAATTTCTTCATACCTAACATAGCATATGTAAATCAAATAATATTTTGCAAACAAAACTGTTCAAAAGGAAGTTCAATTTTGATATTTTGGCATCGAGCGGGCGCACGACTAGTACTGCGTTACATTGGGGCGTATATATCGCCTTAAGCTAGTATTATATTATCTGTGGCCATTACGTAGTTCTTCTTCTGCTATTGTAGGTACATGTTGATTGATATTGATGATAATTTAAACCACATTTTTACTGTGAATTTTGCGTAATTCGAGTTAGGAAGTATGTCATATGTCATTATAGAAGGACTTTTAAGATCGGCGATGATTCTATTGATTGGCAGCTGAATAGACTGCAGTTATTAAATTTAGATGTAGGCGATATCGAAATTAGTGAATACAATCGATTGCTACGGTTATTAAATACATACAAATACAGACAGACACTTGTTTGCAGACAATAATAAATTATTAGGATGTACGGACGTTTTGGAGAATGGACAAAACAAACCTGTTTACTGCAAACTTTATCAACTTTCCTACCTAGCTTGATGACATTATGCTTCCAATCATTTCAGTAGACTCAGATTGTTGGCCAACGTCCTAAAAAAAAAAATTCTCAGAAGCTACTTTAAAACAGAATTAAAATATAATTCAGTATTTATTGATGTCAAATCGTATTTTAGGCAATTTATCCGTAGATTTGCGGAAATAGTTAGACCCCTAACACAGTTAAAAAAAAGGACGAACTTGAATTTCTAAACAAGAAACTTCTTTCAGACTCTCAAAAAACGTTTTATTGAAATAACGGTTTGAGACCGATAGAAATGCACGTACCGAGTGCCAAATTGATATTAGTAAAGCTAGGACATGCGGGATACTCCTGCAATACCAAACTGATGCTGTCTTAAAACTGATTGCGTATTTTAGTAGGGTTACTAATAGATAAAGAAGAACAAATTAATCATAGCTATAAACTGGAGACATTGGCATAAATTAGTAGAATAATTCAAATTGTAGGTATGTAATGTTGACCAGTAATTTAAGCTGCATGAGTTAACAGTAATTAAAGCTGTGTGAATTATTAGAAATTAAAGCGACACCACTTAACAATAATTATGCTTTGGAGGTAGGAGTAATTAAAGCTGTGTGAGTTAAAAATAATTAAAGCTGTGTGAGTAAGGCGAAATTAAAGCTGTGTGAGTTACGAGAAATTAAAGCTGTGTGGGTTAGGATAAATTAAAGCTGTGTGAGTAAACAATAATAATTCTGTGTGAGTTAAGAGAACTTAAAGCTGTGTGAGTTAGGAGAAAATAAAACTGTGTGAGTTAGGCAAAATTAAAGCTGTGTGAGTTAGGATAAATTAAAGCTGTGTGATTTAGGATAAATTAAAACTATGTGAGTTAGGTAAAATTAAAGCTGTGTGAGTTAGGAGAAATCAAAGCTGTGTGACTTAACAGTCATTAAAGCTGTGTGACTTAACAGTCATTACAGTTGCGTGACTTACCAGTAATTAAATCTGTGTGACTTAACTGTCATTAAAGCTGTGTGACTTAACAGTCATTAAAGCAGCGTGACTTAACAGTCATTAAAGCTGTGTGACTTAACAGTCATTTAAGCTGTGTGACTTGACAGTCATTAAAGCTGTGTGACTTAACAGTAATTAAGTTGTGTGACTTAACAGTAATTAAAGCTGTGTGACTTAACAGTAATTAAGCTGTGTGACTTAACAGTAATTAAAGCTGTGTGACATAACAGTAGTTAAAGCTATGTGACTTAACAGTCATTAAAGCGGCGTGTTTAGGAGTAATGAATGATGTGCGAAAAAGTAAACTATATTCATACAATACGAGACTGTGATGTGAAATAAAAGCCACTATATCACGATAGCAATTTATTAAACAACACGATTTATCAGATACTTTTGCCACATTTTTTATTTATTTATTTTTTGACTTTCATCTGTGCCGCTTAGTGGCCTAATAGATATAAACAATGTTGAGTTTGACCACATCTGTTAATTATATGAACAAATGTACTGCCCATACTGTTTTCTATTCCAGACGTTAAATACCAGCGACAGACCAGGCGCAAATGGAGGTGCTGATCGCCGTGGGTCACGGCAAACGCAGGATGGCCGAGTGTTACCGACCTCCGACCTTGAATATACCAGCTTGACTTAATTCTACAATACGTATAGTTCATCTTTTATTTTGAATGTTAATCTCCTAATATATTCATAATTAAGTATTCCGAATGATTAAAACCTCTTAGGACGACATCCGCTTGTCATCTTTCGGTGTGTCAAATAAATAATAAAGTTAATTATTACGCATGATTATTTGATAAATATTACTGGCAATAATTGTTATTTAATATTAGTTATTTTATTAAGTAATTCAATTTGATTATTACATTAATAGAAGTTTATTGGAATAATATTAAAAGCGGATGTGTTAGGCAGTTTGAATTGTTGGCGGTGACCGCCATTGTTGATACTACGAATTGTAAGGCGAACGCTTGTCAGATGGTTTTTTTGTAAATAACTGAGAATAAACACTTTGTAAATTATACGAGTGCCGTTTCTGATCTGTGACCAGCCTATCCTGACCACTGGTTCACATAGTGTTTTAATGATTTTTGATAGTAAACTGTTGAATTTTTTCACAATCTTTATTTATCTTATTCATATTAATCACAAATGGTCATACCACAATTTAGTGTTTTAACATTTTCGAAATTTCATTTGGTTAATTTTGTGTTCTTTTTTTTTCTTAATTGTCGCGCTGTTTTGAATCATACGCAACGTGCACCTGTCGTCAATTCAGTCGTCCACGAGAGCTCGGAGAGAGGTCACGTCTCATCGTGGAGCGACGCGCCGATAACGATAATTCGCGATCTATTGTGTACGTATACATTGCCGCAAATAGTTGAAAAAAATATGACTTACCTTAAAGTCATATTTTTTGATTTTTGTGTAGGAATTTTTATGCATACCTAACATTTACTTTTTATGTTTTTGCTATTCAATACATATTTCTGTTTTTGTTTTTAAATATTTTTTTTAGTAAAAATAATGCTGTTCTCATAAAAAGTATGTATTTCTATTTTTTTATTTTATTTCCTTTTTAACCGATAAAAAAAAGGGGGGGTTTTATGTTCAGCTGTATGTTTGTTTTTTTGTGTGTGTTTATCGATTTCATAAATTGTGGACCGATTTTGGAAATTCTTTTTTTGTTTGGAAGAGTACGTTCCATTTAAATTTGGTGAAGATCTGTTGCAGAATACTGGAGATTTGCAACAGAACTCCTCAAATAATTACGGCTGATCTTTCAGGATTGTTGCAATCGCTTGTCTGTTTATTGTCATATGTTCATAACATAACATCACGCCGGTACGCTCTAAAGAGAGCGGTACGAAGATGTGTACAGTAGATCCTGGTACACTCATTTCACCGGTTATGTTCAAGTTTTGTTAGATTTTTTTGTAAAAATGTTTTATCTAACATAATGGCGCATGTAGGTAATCGATTTTTTCAATTGTTTCTCAAATATTTGATATTGGTATCGTGTAATGGGTTTTTAGGGATGCCGATTGCAAATCTGACATTCTTTTTAAAATCCAAGATGGCAGATGCAACTTTTTCTCAAACATTCGATATGGGTATTGTGTAATGGGTTTTTAGGGATGGCGATTGCAAATCTGACATTCTTTTCAAAATCCAAGATGGCGGATGCAACTTTTTCTCAAACATTCGATATGGGTATCGTGTAATGGGTTTTTAGGGATGCCGATTGCAAATCAGACATTCTTTTCAAAATCCAAGATGGTGGATGCAACTTTTTCTCAAACATTCGATATGGGTATCGTGTAATGGGTTTTTAGGGATGCCGATTGCAAATCTGACATTCTTTTTAAAATTCAAGATGGCGGATGCAACTTTTTCTCAAACATTCGATATGGGTATCATGTAATGGGTTTTTAGGGATGCCGATTGCAAATCTGACATTCTTTTTAAAATCCAAGATGGCGGATGCAACTTTTTCACGAACATTCGATATGGTTATCGTGTAATGGGTTTTTAGGGATGGCGATTGCAAATCTGACATTCTTTTTAAAATTTAAGATGGCGGATGCATCTTTTTCTCAAACATTCGATTTAGGTATCGTGTAATAGGTTTTTAGGGATCACGATTGCAAATCTGACATTGTTTTTAAAATTCAAGATGGCGGATGCAACTTTTTCTCAAACATTCGATATGGGTATCGTGTAATGGGTTTTTAGGGATGCCGATTGCAAGTCTGACAATCTTTTTAAAATTCAAGATGGCGGATGCAACTTTTTCTCAAACATTCGATATGGGTATCGTGTAATGGGTTTTTAGGGATGCCGATTGCAAATCTGACATTGTTTTTAAAATCCAAGATGGCGGATGCATCTTTTTCTCAAACATTCGATTTGGGTATCGTGTAATAGGTTTTTAGGGATGCCGATTGCAAATCTGACATTGTTTTTAAAATCCAAGATGGCGGATGCATCTTTTTCTCAAACATTCGATTTGGGTATCGTGTAATGGGTTTTTAGGGATGCCGATTGCAAGTCTGACATTCTTTTTAAAATTCAAGATGGTGGATGCAACATTTTCTCAAACATTCGATATGGGTATCGTGTAATGGGTTTTTAGGGATGCCGATTGCAAATCTGACATTCTTTTTAAAATCCAAGATGGCGGATGCAACTTTTTCTCAAACATTCGATATGGCTATTGTGTAATGGGTTTTTAGGGATGGCGATTGCAAATCTGACATTCTTTTCAAAATTCAAGATGGCGGATGCAACTTTTTCTCAAACATTCGATATGGGTATTGTGTAATGGGTTTTTAGGGATGGCGATTGCAAATCTGACATTCTTTTCAAAATCCAAGATGGCGGATGCAACTTTTTCTCAAACATTCGATATGGGTATCGTGTAATGGGTTTTGAGGGATGCCGATTGCAAATCTGACATTCTTTTTAAAATCCAAGTTGGCGGATGCAACTTTTTCTCAAACATACGATATGGGTATCGTGTAAACGGTTTTTGGGGGTGGTGATTGCAATCTGACATTCTTTTTAAAATCCAAGATGGCGGATGCAACTTTTTCTCGAACATTCGATATGGGTATCGTGTAATGGGTTTTTAGGGATGCTGATTGCAAATTTGACATTCTTTTTAGAATACACGATGGTGGATCTTTATTTTTCTTATAATTGTGAATTCATTTTATTTCTGATCTATCACAAGAAACAGTAGTAGGTATCTATACTACTGTTTTTTTAAGAGATATCAAAGAGTAATCAGCAAGTTGCTTGCAACTTGCGCACCGTGCACCACGAGACCTTAAGTCTAGTTTTTGTATGTACTACTGGAATTCGGACTTCCCCCAATATGATTATAAATTAAAGGCTATTTATTATTCTGAATTCTGATGAATGGAAACTTCTCATATTTATTACAGTTTATATAACTGTAAGTTTACAACCGTTTTTATTACTGTTTTGGGACTGTATGTTTCCAGTTCTAAGACATACTTTTTGACTACTTACAATATTCTTATTTTATTTCAGTATTCTTCAAAACATACGGATTCATATTCAATCATTTTGATAGAAGAAGAAACTGAAGATAAAGACGAGATCATAATACATGGCAATAGAAGTGGGTTTCACATGATGCAGTTGAGCTGACTAGAAAAAATATACTTCGTTTGGTTACTGGCGCTGTAAAACATATACATATATGCGCAAAATGACAAAACTTTTCTTAAAAAGTTCTGGATCTGAAGCAGGGTTTGTTGAACGGGCCACGTGTTTGGAAATCATAGCACATGCAAATCTTATTATTTCAAAAAACTGACTGAAGGGGAATCATCGACAGAAGAAAATCTGATTTCAACGATGAGAAGTAAAGAACCCTCTTTACTTCTCATCGTTGAAATCAGGCTTTATATTTTCAGCCATATTAAAATTCACTTCCAGACCGATGAATAATGCTACAAGCTTGATGCATAGTGCATAGAGCAACATTACTGAAATTTTTAATGGTATCATAGCGAAGTTTATTGGCGGAAAAATAATGAATTACTCAGGCAGGCAGACATATGCTGGAAGATGTGGTCACACATCAGTGGTCTCATTCAATTCGAGACAACCATTGGCATACCCGAGTATAAAAATATTACTCAAGAGTCCTAACAAACTTATAAAACATCTCGATACCAAGAGAAATACCAAAAGATTGGCGTCAGCAAAACGCAGAGTACATAAATCGTTTAATTTAATTTAAAAATTAATTTCTGGAAAAGAGACAAGGAAGGAAATATTAAACAAAAAAAAAACCATAATTGATACTTCCAAGCACAAGGACAACTTCATGTTACACAAAGAAAAACATACATATTTGCAGTTTGGACTGAATTGGACATGAAGGTTGAACTTATCGAGGAAGAATAGAATTTTGGTCTAAAATGGAAGAAAATTTAAAACTTTTTATTTTGATTGCTTACTGCCTGAAATCCTTGTTCTCAGTTAGATAGGCAAACGAAACTCAGGGAATGAAATATCAATGAAAAGGAGAAAAAAAGATTCGAAACGGACACTTGCAACTGAAGAAACAACAAAACGCAAAAGAAAAGCGCAATAAATCGCATGGGCACGTTATTCCGTTATGCACCAGTGGTGGAAAATAACAATCTTGTTTTTAAATGTGATTGATATTACACTTCTTGTCTCTTTTCCAGTTATTTTTATATTTTTTTTTATCTTATCCCCACACAAATTTTGGTCATCTGGTGACAACTTTGTATGAAAAATTTAAATTCTTTTTTGAAAAATGTTTTTGACTGCCCTGGAGAAAGTTGTTCATTTACAGAAGCAAAAGCAATTTATAAAATATGATCTTTCCGTTACATCCTGTATAATAAATATACTACGTTTCCCTGGGCTTTTTGTAAAATGGTAAAACACGCATTAGGTAATTATAGTTTTTTATTACGGTCTGGTTTTATTATACAATATACCTACCCATCTACAGCTACTCCCCTAGCTTACCTACAAACCCAGTAAAATACCCGGGCCTATAATCCACAACGCCAAAATTTCATCGCTATCGGATGAATAGTAAGGGAACGGTTATTGTATTACTATAGTACAATACAACTAAACATTATTTTTTATATAATATAGATTATAAGATTTAATTATGGGCTTTATGTACATATAAAACCATCTAAATAATAAATATTCGTCATTTCAAGTCACTCAACACAACGACCCAAATTTAAAAATCTTTAGTTACCATCTTTTGTCATGCAACTGCAAGCGGGGCTCGAGCGAACTTGTCATTGTGTGCGTGACGACGCACACGACTAGCGCGCTGCAGTAAATACCTATTTGCCGCGCGCATCTTTTGCTCGGCGCAGTCTTAACTTTTCGATTGAAAAATGTTATTGGGTTATTCCATCTGCAACTTCTCAGTAGCAGCCCGGAGTCCAGCTTTGCCTAGATATTGTCCTTCCCTGTTGTTAGTGTTGTCCAAGATAAACTTAGAAAGTACATATCAATTTGAAAAAGTCACATTGGTGCCCGGATGAACCCACGACCCCACGAGACGAGGTCTTAGCCAACGACGCTAGTTATAACATAAATTATCGTATCCTCAGCATCTGCAGGATTTCAAGGTATTCGATATAGCAAGCATGCGGCCGATATCAATATCCTAATAATTTCATGAACGTGTCAGCTCGTAGGTCTCGCTACGCCGTAGCAGCTCAGATGGCGTAGCTGCGGCGCTACGGCGTAGCAGACCTTGTTTGCGAGCACATAGCGTGGCTAAGCGTTATCTACACTAAGTATCGTTTTACAGGTTTGTAGAAACTATTATTTATTTTTACTAGCTGTCCCGACGAACTCTGTGGATAGGACAACGCCGGTCCACAGAGTTCATAAAAAATCACATAGAAAATAGAGAACTAGTTCTGCCCGAATATTCTAACAAGCTAAAAAAAACAAATTAGTCCAGCGGTTCTAAAGTAATGCTCTAACCAACGAATGGCATTTGGTTTTTATTTATAGAGATTATTAATCATCATCATCATTATCAGCCTATTATAGCAGTCCACTGCTGGGCATGGGCCTCTTCAATTGCACGGAATTTGCTTCGATTTTCGGTAGCAACTGTCATCCAGCTACTACCAGCCACTCTGTAAAGATGGTCGCTCCACCTAACCTGAGGGCGTCCTATCTTACGTTTACCAATTCGCTGTCTCCATTCAAGAATTCGACTACGGCCATCGGTTCTACAGCTAATATCACTACCGTTCTATTATCTAAGATAAAGTCAGTACCGCATACTATGATTATTAGAGCCGTACTGAGCAACAATTCGTTAAGGAACCGAGGTCTTTTTGGGGTTGTGTTGGTTTCACTTCAACAGTTCGAAACGTAGTAAACCGAAGATAGCTAGGAATGGTGAGCCGTTACCAGATCATGAGTGCGCCCAGGCGTTCGCTACTACTTATTTATTACTTCCACTCGGTCTATGGGACACTGGCGCCGCGATTAGACGCGGCTGCCGCTGGACAGGTGTCCCTCTGAGAGGTGGATACCGCGCTCGCGCGCCTCAAGCCCAAGCGTTCGGTTGGGCCGGATGGGGTGCCGCCCTTCATTGTTAGGGATTGCAGGACAGTATTGGCCCGGTCGCTCATGCATTTATTTAATATATTTTTACGAGAATGCTCGTATCCCGACAGTTGGAAGTTGACTAGGGTTACTCCGGTACCGAAGGGCACTCCAAGCTCGGATGTCAGCGGATATAGACCTGTAGCTGTACTTTCAGTGTTTGCTAAAGTCTTCGAGCTCGCATTGTGCTCTTGCATCCACTTACAAGTAGCATCACAGCTCAACGAGGCGCAGCACGGTTTCCGTGTGGGCTGGAGCACGAATTCTAACTTAATGAGTTTTTTTAAACCAGGCCGTCACAGTGCTGGACTCGGAGACAGGTGTACAACTGGACGTCGCTTACTTCAACTTCAGGTAGGCATTTGATAGTGTGGACAATGACATCCTTCTGAATAAATTTGCGAGGGTTGGTTTTACCCCAGCCCTCCTAGAGTTCTTTGCTAGCTACTTGAGTAACCGTAAGCTAATTGTGGAATACGCAGGTTACACCTCGGAGTCGTATATCACCCTTACGGGGGTTAGCCAGGGGACAAATTTAGGACCCTTAGAATGTATTTTAATGATTAACGATCTTCCAGAAGTCATTACAGACGCTGGTTGTTTGTTATTTGCTGACGATCTCAAATTATTCATGCGGATAACAGACGAGTCACACTGCGGCATGCTTCAGCGAGACATCTATCGGGTGGTAGCATGGAGTGAAGAGAAAAAATTAATCTACAATGTGACGAAGTGTAACATAAAGTCCTTCACGCGGGCCGTGGTACCCCGACGTCACGATTATCGCACGGTGGTCACGTCATACCTCGGGTGCTGTTAGTGCGAGATCTTGGTGTTAACTTTTCCGAGGATCTGTCGTTTCGTACTCATGTGGTGCAGGTATGAAGAAAAGTCTTCAAATATCTTGGGTTTGTCATGCGTGAAACCCGTGACTTCACCAACATGGGTACACGACATAAATACGAAAAACTTTATTCCGACAGTCACAAATACGAATTTCAAAATTCCGAATGGTTCAAAATGCCGAATATAATAACTCCGACTTATCATTACTCCTATTTTTATAATTCCTAAATTTCAATATTCCTAACGTTGATAATTACTATTCTCAAAAAACCGAGTTTCAATAGATCGAATAACAAAAACTCCGACTTAGTGATAATTCGAAACATCAAAAATACGAATTCCGATTATTAAAATACCGATTAATACAATTCCGAAATAAAAACGCCTGCTTGCAAGCAGGCATGCACCGTGCAAGCAGACACGCACAGACACATGACACCCAAAAATCTCTCTGATCACACCCTCAAGCTTATGAAGGAGAGGCGTGAGATGATCCTGCAGTCTTCATATGAGGCGTGCAAATACCGGCAGCTCAATAGACAGATCTCTAAATCCTTGAAAAGAGACCTCCGCCGCTTCAATACCGAGCGTATTAAAGACGCTATCGAGCGAAATAAAGGCTCCAAGGTGTTCTCAAGGGATCTGGCTATTGGGCAGAGCCAACTCACGAAACTGAAGACCGACGATGGCAGGATCGTATCCGCCAAACCGGAGCTTCTCAGGGAGATCGAGACATTCTATGGGCAGTTGTACACTTCGATCAGCAAGCCCGTTGCGAGTATAGCAAACGACCCAAGAGCTAGATTGACCCGACACTATACCGAAGATATCCCGGACGTCAGCCTGTACGAGATTAGGATGGCTCTGAAACAGCTCAAAAACAACAAGGCGCCGGGTGATGACGGAATTACGGCCGAACTCCTGAAGGCGGGTGGAAAACCGGTCCTTAGGGCCCTTCAGAAGCTGTTTGATTCCGTCATACTCGAGGGCAAAACGCCACAGGCATGGTGCAGGGGTGTGGTGGTACTCTTCTTCAAGAAGGGCGACAATGCCCGGTTGAAGAACTATAGGCCCATCTCACTTCTTAGCCATGTCTACAAGTTGTTTTCAAGAGTCATCACGAATCGTCTCGCGCGCAGGTTTGACGATTTCCAGCCCCCCGAACAAGCCGGATTCCGAAAAGGCTTTAGCACCGTAGACCACATACATACGCTGCGGCAGGTTATACAGAAGACCGAAGAGTATAACCTGCCTCTCTGTTTAGCGTTTGTGGACTACGAGAAAGCCTTCGATTCGATAGAGACTTGGGCTGTACTGCAGTCTCTCCAACGGTGCCAGATCGACTACCGGTACATTGAGGTGTTGAAGTGTTTGTACAAAAACGCCACCATGTCAGTCCGTCTTCAGGATCAGACCTCGAAACCAATCCTTCTCCGGCGCGGCGTTAGACAGGGATACGTCATTTCTCCGAAACTGTTCACTGCTGCGCTGGAGGATGTCTTCAAGGTTCTGGACTGGAGGGTGCTGGGCATCAACGTTAATGGCGAGTACATTACTCACCTTCGGTTTGCCGACGACATAGTGGTCATGGCTGAGACCATGGAGAGCCTCAGTAAAATGCTCGATGACCTCAGTAGAGCTTCCGAAAGAGTGGGTCTTAAAATGAACATGGACAAAACCAAGATCATGGTGAATGCCCATGTAACACCCACTCCTATCAAGGTCGGAGACTCTACTCTCGAAGTTGTAGACGATTATGTCTACCTGGGACAAACGGTCCAGTTGAGTAGGTCCAATTTCGAGAAAGAGGTCAACCGTCGAATCCGACTCGGCTGGGCGGAGTTCGGGAAGTTGCGTGGTATCTTCTCGTCCAATTTACCGCAGTGTCTCAAGACAAAAGTCTATGACCAGTGTGTGTTGCCAGTGATGACCTATGGGACCGAGACGTGGTCGCTCACAATGGGCCTTATCAGAAAGCTCAAAGTCACCCAAAGGGCAATGGAGAGGGCTATGCTCGGAATTTCCTTGCGTGATCACGTCAGGAATTATGATATCCGCAGGAGAACCAAAGTTACCGACATAGCCCGAAGAATTGCCAAGCTTAAGTGGCAGTGGGCAGGGCACATTGCTCGCAGAACGGATGGCCGATGGGGCCGAAAGGTTCTGGAATGGCGACCGCGAACCGGAGGACGATGCGTTGGAAGGCCTCCCACTAGGTGGACTGATGACCTGGTTAAGGTTGCGGGAAGGCGCTGGATGCGAGACGCACGGGATCGGTCAATGTGGCGACGCCTGGGGGAGGCCTATGTCCAGCAGTGGACGTCTTTCGGCTGAAATGATGATGATGATGATGGTGAGGCTATATCTCATGAACCGTGATAGCTAGACAGTTGAATTTTTCAGAGATGATGTATTTCTGTTGCCGCTTTAACAACAAATACTTTAAACGGAATAAAATAAATATTGAAGTGGGGCTATTTTTGGCCGTTTTTGCAATAATGATAAGGAACCCTTAGTGCGCGAAACCGACTCGCACTTGGCCGGTTTTTAATATTAACAGTCTATTCACATCAAGCATATCTACATACCTTGCTCGTGGCTAAATAATAACAGCCGCATGAGTCGATATTCAAGGTTAAGCAACGCTTGACCAGGTCGGTCCGTGGATGGTTGTCCATTTCAACATACCGAGATTCCTCCGGGCCTCGGAAAGCAAGTTAAGCTGTTGGTCCCGGTTGTCATTTAAAGATCTTTAACAGTCGTTACGGGAAGCTTGAGATCTGACACCAGCGTCTTGCCAAGGGGTATCGTGTTACCCAGTTACTGTTTGTGGAGGTCAGATAGGCAGTCGCTCCACGTAAAACTGGTACTCTGCTGAATCCGGTAAGATTAGAAGCCGACCCTAACATAATTGGGAAAAGGCTAGGCAGGCATATCTACATGTCTTGAAAAAAGTGTTTTAACATATAATATAACCGACTTCTAAAGCAAAACACTACAAAGCGAAAAATAACTTGTTTTTCGATGTCTGTGTCTTTGGTACCTATTGTTTTTCGTTTTTCGGGTTTCTTCTATGGAACCTAAACCTCGTTCTTTTCTTCTTATACATCTGCATCCGGCAGATATTTATGGTCTTTATACAAACGCATTTGTCATCTGTTACTGGTACTCAAGACCATCATCACTCGACACTAATTTAAAGTTCTAGATCCTTCAGGTGGGTCGCGGATAAATTCGAAAGAGACTTACCGCGGCACCAGCACAAGCAACTGAAGGAACACGGGTGGATTTTAGTCAGTAAAAGTCTGAAACGCCCATTTCTCCCATAGCGGGATTAGTCATTGGATGATTTCCCACGCCAAAATAAGAAAGAAAAAGGAAAAGGGCCTTTACGTGTGATTAGTGAGCTTCGGTACCAACTTATGGTATTGGTAAATCGGAAACAACCAAAACATCCACATCACATCCTAATGCCGAACTAGAACTCTAAAATCATCCATCACAACTTAGATGACGCGTTAAAACAGTTATTAATCGTCGCGCGAGAGTAATTCTGTTGGGCGTCTTTGTCGCGGTGACAAGGAAGTTTGCGAGCGACAAACTATCAAATAATACGTGCCCCAGTTGCCATCTGCTTGCGATTCCGCCGGCGACTGTCGTATCATCTCGCCTTACCTAAACTTGAAGTTGTTCGAAGTTGTCGCGTGTTCAATAGGAAGCTTTAGCTAGCTTTTTGGAGGAATAAAGTGCTGAAATTGTGCTTACATTACAATTCTTTTAGTCTATCCTAAGGTTATCTGGTAGATATCGCTGTTACCGATAAGATCGCCATTGTAGGTACCCATAGTATTAAGTTGTAGTAATGTGTTTGGTGTACAAAAAAGTATATTCTATTCAATTCTTAAGTAGTTTATTAAAAACCTTAAACCGGGTACATATAACATCCCTCCTCTGTTCCCCGTAGGGTTGAGCTGAGATGCACTTATAGTGTACTGTGGAAGGCGTAGTCAGAGGTGTACAAATAAGTAGATATATTACTTTTATAGCTCATATATTTAGTAAGAATTTTACAAT
This sequence comes from Orthosia cruda, assembly GCA_964057195.1. Classification (NCBI taxonomy): domain Eukaryota; kingdom Metazoa; phylum Arthropoda; class Insecta; order Lepidoptera; family Noctuidae; genus Orthosia; species Orthosia cruda. Next base: position 3,083,578 of record OZ059847.1, on the reverse strand, counting down.
ATGCCTGCCTTCTGGGCGGCCCCACTAGAATTGACAATCAAAAACATATTCACTTATTTTCTATTCGAAATTCATTTACCTTTCAAGTAATACCAACTGCCAGTGTTTTTTATAGGCAAGAAGGTTGCCTTCCAGTTAAGCAGAGTCCTCACATGAGCTACGCCCCTACGAATAGACGCGCAGAATCATATGAAGTGCTTCTATTCTATGTCTTGAAAGGTTACATGAATCCTACCTTACCCTAACCCGAGCATTTACCTAATAGGGAAATCACATTTACAATTGAGGTACGACCCTTAAAAGGGGAAGGCTTAATCATGACAAACGAGTTATCGGACGCTCCGATATGTGCTTTTAACTTCAGTTGACGTGCACATACGCACTAACAAATCAACGCCGTCATGCTTGAACCTTCTTGACCAAAACCCTAAAAACGGAACAAGGCGTCCTCCCAACACAAGAATGATGCGTCAACTCACATCGACCCGGATGGGGTTTAATCTCAAAATTCAGATATGATACAAATTTTCGATCTCGTGCGGTTATCAGGCCAGAGAAGGAAAGGCTGGATCGCATCGAATTTCTAATCCTATTCATAGAGCTTGCACCAGGGTTTATTATTATAAATGCATTTATTTTTTTAAACATCAGACATAAACTGGACCAATGATGTCAACTCGACATCCTTTGCAAAGGCTATGCCCCGTTAGCAAAGTCGGTTTCAGTTATGACTATTACTTTAAGAAACCTATACTAATACCCTGGCTTGTGCCTATGCCTTAATCGCATAACCAATAATTATTTCTTCGATGCGTGGCCAACGTTGCCAGCCTCTTCTTCCCCCTGCGGCTCACAACTCATCAGCACATGCAACGGAAAGAACTAATTTAATTATATATATCGATACTATTTGAGAATATCGATAAGAAAACTATCGATACATTTTTTTCTTACTTTCCCATCCCTATTAACTTCAATATGTCAAATTTGATAGTTGTCATCAAAGACCTTATACTTCTTACTACTCAAAGACCTTTTATGTATTTCTTACTACTAGACTGTGTACCAAAATTTTTTGTTTAGCTAAAATGAAATCTATCATCTTACACCTAGGTTAGCTATTTCCTTATAAGCGGTAGCTAACCAAAAGCGGTCCTGGTGAGAGGGTTTCCGCTGGTAGTGTGTCCTTGTCTGACCTATTGCTAGCACAACTAATCATTGGGTTTGGTAGAAATGGTAGAAAATTTTATATGTTTCTTTTTATGTTATACCAAAACGAACAATTCATAGACTTTGACACTTATTTAAATTTTTCTAGAAAAGTATATAAATATTTCTACAGTTCCATCAATTCGTTGTATTTAAAAAAAATATCATTAATACTGAGTAAGAGTAGTACTTTTAAATGTTTGGGCCTGGTAATACTAAACGTAGGGTGAAGGTTTGCGGATTTTTTAGCGGACTTTATTCGAGTGAAATTCAGCAGCTGTTAATATTATTTGCAAATTAATTCCTAGTGGAATACAATTGGTGTAGTTTTATTTCTCAACTGTCTACTATTGTAAAAACGATAGTTTAAGTATTCCGATATATTGATGCTACCGAACTGCGCTACCTAAACCTACATAATTTATAGATAATAAAAAAGTGTTTATATTCTTTGGTATCTACATCACTAACCATATGGTGTCGGGCGTAAAGAATTTCACCATACCATGTTTGCCCGTGGGTGTCGTAAGAGGCGACTAAGGGAAAAACCAGAGAATGGGCAGCAGCGTGCTCTGTGCATTTGTAACAACCATACTGCGATCGCCAATCCGCCTGCAAAGCACTCCCCATGAATAGCACAAATAAAACATAGCCCCTATTGCCCGGCAGCCTAAACCCTCGACTACGGTAGCGGTCGAGGTTACGGTATGGCAAGGGGTGCTAAGAATCCCGGACGAGATCCGGCTATCCCAACAAATACCGACGACTGGACCTGGCAACATACAACACGCGCACACTCCGGACCGACGAAAATATCACCGAACTCGAAGAGGAATTGAGCAGTTTACGATGGAGCACTATAGGGTTATCTGAAGTTCGAAGAGAGTCCTCCCCTACTCAATAATTCTCAAATCCCAAGTCTCTTCAAGTTTCATTCTTCAAGACCATCATATAGATTGGAACAAAAAGCTCTCTGAGAGGGATTAGATGACCCTGCTGTCTTCTGACGGTGCTTTGACCTCAAATGATCTCTATGATTTCACATATATTCCAGTTGAGAAATAAAACTACACCAATTGTATTCCACTAGGAATTAATTTGCAAATAATATTAACAGCCGCTGAATTTCACTCGAATAAAGTCCGCCAAAAAATCCGCAAACCACCACCCTACGTTTAGTATTACCAGGCCCAAACATTTAAAAGTACTACTCTTACTCAGTATTAATGATATTTTTTTTAAATACAACGAATTGATGGAACTGTAGAAATATTTATATACTTTTCTAGAAAAATTTAAATAAGTGTCAAAGTCTATGAATTGTTCGTTTTGGTATAACATAAAAAGAAACATATAAAATTTTCTACCGTTTCTACCAAACCCAATGATTAGTTGTGCTAGCAATAGGTCAGACAAGGACACACTACCAGCGGAAACCCTCTCGCCAGGACCGCTTTTGGTTAGCTACCGCTTATAAGGAAATAGCTAACCTAAGTGTAAGATGATATATTTCATTTTAGCTAAACAAAAAATTTTGGTACACAGTCTAGTAGTAAGAAATACGTATAAGGTCTTTGGTTGTCATTCATATTTTTTTCTTTTATTTGACAACGGGCCTCTTCCTTTATGGAACCTTACTAACCTTAACCTATTCTTACCTAATTAAACCTATCTCTTATCCTACTCTAACATTAAAAGGTTTTAATCTATTTACATGTACTATGTCCCTAAATCGCCTATTATTATTTTTTATAATTACATAATTTACATCAGATAATCTTCTAACTATTCGGTATGGGCCTTTATACAACCTACATAGTTTTATACTTCTATTTGTGGTCCGTCTATGTGTATAGAGCATAACTAATTGATTAGGCGTAAATATTCTCAATTTAGCTTTTCTATCATATCGCATTTTCTGTTTCACCTGTGCCTTTTTTATATTATCTATGGCACGACGTGACAAACTGTTCCCTAGCTCATGACGTCCTACATAATCAACCATGTCAACATTGCCGCTATTTACTAGCATGTCGGTTTGAAATAATGGTTCCCTAGCGTATAGCAACATGTGAGGTGAAAATCTAGTGCTTGACTGTTTGCTGGAATTATAAGCAAAACATACTAGTGGAACATAACTACACCAATTTCGCTGATCGTTGGTGACATACATGGAAAGCATCTGACACACTGTTCGATTAAATCGCTCAACTAAACCATTCGTTGCAGGGTGGAACGCAGTGGTGAAGCGTGACTTGGCTCCGAAATAACTTACAGTTTCTTTTACCAAGCGAGATGTAAAAACTGACCCCCTATCCGACACAATTTCCTTAACTCCTCCATAACGACAGAAAATCTCCTCTATTAGAAACTCGCTGATCCTTTGCGCTGTCACCATAGGAACTGCTCTACAAACTGCATACTTCGTTGCATATTCCAAACTTACAATGATATACCTATTACCTCTCAGCGACTTCCTAAAAGGACCTAACACATCTATCCCAACTTTTTCCATCAATCGGTTCACAACAACAGGTTGTAACTGGGCCACCTGGTCGTCCTTCTTCCGCTCTTGGCACAATACGCAGCTTCTTACATATTTATCTACCACTCTTTCTGCATCCTTAATAAAGTACCTCGCTCTAAACTTAGCCAAAGTTTTCGCCAAACCTAAATGCCCTCCGGACCATGGATCATCATGAAGCTCTTTCAACACCTCCTCTAACAAGTTTTTAGGAACGACTACTAACATCCGATCATCATTCAGAATCCTGGTTCTCTTACACAAAATGCCATCTATCACACTAAATCCCTTCACCACATTACTCCCGCTAGCTGCTATCTTATCCAACCAATACCTACAAAAATCATCTCTAAGCTGGTCATCTCTTATCCTGATCACCTCAATCCTATATAACTGCATGCCGTCGTCAGGGCCCTCCTCTGTCCTCTTCGAGTCTTCTTCGTCTTGCACTAATGGATTCCTACTCAAAAAATCAGCAATAACGTTATCTCTGCCAGAACAATGTACAATATCGAAGTCATACGCCTGGATACACAGCGACCACCTAGCTAATCTTCCATTCATGTCCTTTCTACCTCGTAGCCAGCACAATGCCTTATGATCCGTGACCACCTGGAACTTCAAACCCCAAAGAAAATGTTTAAAATAATTTAACGCCCAGACTAAAGCAAGACACTCTTTCTCCGTTGTAGAATATTTCTTCTCTCCTTCACTCAGCTTCCTGGACGCGTATGCTATAGGGAACAACACATCATCACCTTGTTTGAGACAGCAGCCAAGGGCCTCCCCACTAGCGTCCACATGCAACCTAGTAGTTAATTGCTTATTACTAGAATAAAAATGCAATATCGGGGGTGATTCCATAATATTTATTATCTTCTGGAAGGCTTCTTCTTCTTTTCTGCCCCATATAAACTTGGCGTTTTTTTTTAATAATCTTGTAAGAGGCAACACTATTTTGGCAAAACTACTAATGAACTTTCTATAGTAAGAAAACAAACCCAATACTGACTTAACCTGTTTTGTATTTGTTGGGGTCTTGAGTGTTTTTAACGATTGCATTTTTTTTTTATCAGGCTTAACTCCTTCACCGGAGATCTCATGCCCCAACACTGAAATTTTCTTATAACCGAAACTGCACTTATTCGGTTTTAGCGTAAGGTTTGCTTTCTTTAATCTACACATGACTTCTTCTAACGATTCCATAAACTCCGCGAAGTTATTACCCCACTCTAAGATATAATATCTAACAAATGGCCTTTTTATATTTGATACCAGCTAAGACCTTGTCCATTATCCTTTGGAAAACAGCTTGACTCGTTTTGAGCCCATAAGGTAAAACATTAAACTCATACAGACCGGAAGCAGTAATAAACGCAGTTTTATGCTTATCCTTTTCACTTAAACGATGCTCCCAGTAGCCTGAATTTAAATCTAAATCCGCAAAGTATCGCGCCCCTGACAAATAAATCATTAAATCTTCTATGATCGGTAATGGATAACTATCGGTAATGACTTTTTTATTTAACTTCCGATAATCAACGCAGAATCTCCAGGACTGATCTGGCTTCTGTACTAATACAACGGGCGAAGCGTACGCACTCCTTGATTCACGGATAACACCATTCTTCAGCATCTCTTCTATTTGTGTATTTATTATGTCAAGCTGTTTAGGAGATACTCTATAAGGAGGATGATGGACAGGTATATCATCTACAGTTCTAATAGTAATTTCTTCTACACTACAGCTGCCTAGCTCCGAAGCCGAAAATGCAAAATTCTCTCTATATTATGAAAGAAGCTTCTTAAGTGATTCCAATTTACAGAGACTCAAGTTTGGGTTTATATCAAGTTCCCTCTTTACATTACATTCTTTGGGTACAGTTGATATATAACTCTCATCATTACTATTTATTAATCTCGAAAAATACAAGTGGTCATTCTTAGACACCGTAATTACACTTCTTTCTTCCATAGATTCACCATGGCCGTTCAAGACGTTATTAACTTTATTTGTTTCGTCTTGATAGCTCTTCCACACCACTGGTCGTGAAATCGACGTAACGTATTGTTCAGAATATTTACAAAATTTAGCACAAAACTTGCCTTTAAAAAATACACATTTCTTACTAAAGTCAATTATAGCCTCATTATTATATAGAAAATCTTGGCCAAGTATTAGACTTTGGTTAATGTCTTTTATCACAACAAAGTTACTTGTTAAGACACACGAATCCACAATGAAGTTGATCCTTGTTTTTCCTATAACTTTTAGGTGTGCACCCGAAATAGATTTCACAAAATGTTTCGTCTCATCACTGGTATGTTTCAGACCTAGCAGCCGAACTAATTCTTCCGTAATGCAAGAGATAGAAGCACCCGTGTCAACTAATGCGTTATAAAATTGATTAGCTATACAAATGTTAATAAATGGAGTAAGATCACCGTGTTTGTTGTCTTCGGTTGGGAGCTGCTCTTTCATGGACACAGTACGCAACTCCTCGTCTATCTTTATTGTCTGTGTCCTGGTTCGTTTGGGTGATCGGTTGGTAGAGGGCTTCTAAATCTAGGTGCCCCTACATGAGAGCGGTTATTTCTGTCCTCGAAGCGCTGCCTTGGGCGTAAATTGTATCTCGGTGTGTGAAAGATTTCGCCGTCGCCCGCCCGATGCGGAGTCACACTAGACGTGGCCACACCTGGGCTTGGTGATCTCCGTGAGGCTGGGAACCCTTGATTAGACGGCGTTTCGAAACGCACGCGCGGAGGTTGCACCGGCAAATTTATGCGCTCATTTTGCACACCTTCTAATATTTCCCTCATTTGTATTATTGTGGCAAGAAGCTCTGCTCTGGAGCCGTATAATTTCGTGCCTAATTTAAATTTATAATAATTTGTTACCCCTTTTAGGAAAATTCTAATGAAAACTTGGTCATCGGCTATGCCTGCTTGCTCAGCATATTCCGCCAGTCTATAGAAAAAGGCATTTACATCCTCTTGTCTATCTTGCCGTGCGTTGTAAAATTTCTCAATAAAATCTAACCTCGCTGGGAATTCTTTTTTTAAGTTATTGCAAATGTCTTTGAACGAAAGATCGTCCTTGTAAATGAACTTATAATAGGCAAGTGCCGGGCCGTCCAAGTATGCGCCCAAAATCAGCCCCAAGTCTTGTTCCTGCCATTTATTTATAGCAGCAATTCGACGGAATTGCATGAGGAAATCCTCAAAACTGGACTTTGTTCCTGTCCCCGTGAATACCGGCTGTGCCATCTTTACCCAGTTAGAAAATACCACTTATCTTTGATAATCCACGTGCTAGTGTTCGTCGGCTAGGGTTCTCGCCAACGATATCTTCGTTCTCCGTAACCTCACACTCACAGATGGGGCTTCGTGCACTGTTTTCGCCGTGCACACGCGAAATATTTATTGTATCTTCTTTACAGGGATATTTTCTGTTCCCGGAGCATCCACCAAATGTGGAAGGCGTAGTCAGAGGTGTACAAATAAGTAGATATATTACTTTTATAGCTCATATATTTTGTAAGAATTTTACAATATGCTTGCCTTCTGGGCGGCCCCACTAGAATTGACAATCAAAAACATATTCACTTATTTTCTATTCGAAATTCATTTACCTTTCAAGTAATACCAACTGCCAGTGCTTTTTATAGGCAAGAAGGTTGCCTTCCAGTTAAGCAGAGTCCTCACAGTACCCACATTTCACCAGTTATGTTTCCAGGCACAAATCCAGACTCTGCTATTGAGAAATTCCAAATGGAAAACCCCAAACACACGTTGCCCGACCCAGGAATCAAATCCAGGACATCACGCTCACTAGACCAAAGAGGCAACTTAAACAGGTTTTTATAAGGAGTCAATTCGACATTTAAAAATACTAAATAGTATTTCAGCCACCTATTTTTATGTGTGTGGAGCATAAATTGAAAAGCTGCACAGCCTACCAAATAGTAACTTAGGTTGGTACGCATGTGGCTTTACAGGTGCATCCGGATTTTAGTTGGTTTTAGGGTTTCATGCCAAAGGAAACTTGTATGTAAAAGAGGTCTAGATACAATCATCCTTATTCATAAAACCTCTTTCACCAAATAAGGTTAGCGGATTCTTAATTCAAATTTTCTATGGACAATTTGAATTTGGAATCTGCTAATCAGTGTTTAACCTAATGATTATGATTAGCAACTGTTTATAAATAAGGCTGAATATTGAAAAAAACAGTGTTAGCCAAGTGTCAACAGCCCCGACTTACATCTCGCAGGCCGTGGGTCATGGAGAACTCAGGCGGGCGCTTTACTTTGTGTAAAGCTCTGAGATCTGTTTAAAATTATTATATTTTTAGCCGTGAGAACCTGTAATACTCAACTTGTTTTATTTCAATTCATTTAATTTCATCCAATAAACAAATAATAGGTGAGTCCATAGCCATCAACTGGGCATACATTTTCCAGACTACTATTGAGAAACACCAGATGTGAAAACCCAATCGACCCTATAGTTAATTCGCGTTAAGAAAATAGTGAGTCATCGTTGTCAGCTGGCCCCTCGACCAATCGGGTCGCAAGCTTTCTAATTTGTTGCGACCCGATTGGTCGAGAGGCCGGCTGACAACGATGACTCACTATTTTCTTAACGCGAATGAACAATTGGACCTTATTCTCAGCAGCGCTTGCGTCTAATTAGACCAACGAGACACAAAATACAGTCCAGTAAAGTAATATTTACTATTGATTGAACCTTGATGGATAGGATTAACTTCAAATACCTACGTAGGTACACTACGACACAACTTAAGATGGATACAGACATTGCGAGGCATGCGCAGCGCACGGCGCTCATCGAATGCTTCGCAATGTGTGGACGTTCATATTCGTGAAGAGGCATGTGTTACGACAAATCAATTCAAAGCAAAAGGCGTGCGTTGCGAGGCGTGCGCCTTTAGTTGTAGCATCGGCAAAATTCGTAAAACCGATTTCATCCGAATTGATAACAACGCTACCGCTTGTGAATTCGCCGCTAGAGGCGCTGGAGTCACGTGAGGTCTGCGTGTGGATATGTGAAATATCGTAGTTTTTTGGCTTCTAGCGCGAGTTTTGTTAATATTTTCTTTATTGTTGTGAATATTTTCCAAATATGGCAGATTAAGAAAGGTACGGGATTTAACAACCACAGTTTTAATAGAGTGTTATGTATCAGCAAATGTTGTTCTCCTTATTTTCGTAAAAGAGAAGCTAATTGATTTAAATCTCACTTATACGGCATTAGAAAGGATTTAATTCAAACATTGCTGCTTCCGTGCGCGTAATAACAGCATTTAAGGTTCAACTAGTCGACGGCACGAACTATTTTGTGTGCGAGGTTAAAATGCATGCCATCTCATCCGACAACACGTGCGAAAGAGATAGATGCTGTGATGAGCAGTAAGAAGCTAGTTCGCGTACGAATTAGCACTTTTGCAAATTTTTATCAAATTGGATAATGATTTAGGACGAAAACGAGCACGCGAAATTTTATAAACAGACCTTTGGGAGTCTAGATATCAAGAAAAAACTACCAAATGTATATTATCAAAATAAAATTATTTGCATTGTTGAATTACTAATCTATCCTTGTATGGAGGCCGTTTTGCAATTTTCCTTCTTCTTATGGTATTTATTTCCGCCCAAAGATGCGTTAAAATCAGTGTTGAAATATGAAAATTTTCGACGCTCATTACTTTCAAACATTGTATTTTTTACCTTTTTTGTTTCCATACAGGTCTAGATAATGATGAGACAAATTGACATTAATTTATAATACGAACGTACAGCGTGAAACAGTGGAGTAATCGCCAGACTACGTTTGTATTGAAGAATGATCGACTAGTCTAACCTTAACAAGTATATTTAAGGACCTTACTTGCCAGTAGCGCCAACTGGTGAGCACTAAAACGGTAACATTGGTAACATTGTAATTGGTAATATTCAAAACGCTGTCTCAGGTTTAACTGAGGCGGGAATATATAGCGCGAATAGTGTTCAAAGACGCGATAGTAATTAATTTCTTTTGGTTGTGTAAATTGGAAGTGATCGGTTTTACGAATTTTGTCGATGCTACAAGTTGTGCAGTACTGTAGTAAGTAAGTGGTATATCTATCTGTATATAAGTAGGTGGATCCAGCTTCAAACATGTTATCTTTGCTCTTAGGTCACGATTAATTAACTTATATACGCAGGTGGGAGTCATGACCTTTCAAAATATTTAGTCCTTCAGATCCTCTATACGTGTTCCACGTGGATGTATAAATCTGATATTATCGAGTAATAACTAATACACACCTACGTAGAAATAGCCTGAACTAAGAAATCAGTGGATCTAGAAAAAGCAATGTATATGAACTATGTTGTATGTGTATGTGAACTTTCTCAAGAGAAATTTTAGTCAATTGTCAAAAAAAAATTGTATCGCCCATACAAATTTTGGTCAGAAGACGACTTTGTATGGAAATTCCATTTTTTTTTTGAAATTTTCTGATTACCGGGGTATGGAGTCTACTTAAATCTGGTACAAACTGAAACTGAAACTTCGATATTAAACTATCACAACAAAGAGCACCAAAAACGACAAAAGTCCGCCTAATTATAACCAAGTCAAAGCGTTTACTTTCGAAAACGTTGCAACCAGCCGGCGGGTGACAAATACACCGCCACTGCGCGCCCTGTGCTTCTGACACTGACGCAACACGGGCCAAGCGCGCAGTGGAAGGTACAAAGTGACCACAAACAGGTGAGCTTTGTCGCTGCAAAATGATTGATTGCGCTGATTGAAGCCGCAGGAAATGTTCGTGCTGGAGCTTTGTGTGTCTTGACGAATGAAGTGAATAATTTTGTGAGGTGAATGAATTGTGGAAGAGGTAAGGATGAATTATGGTCGAAACTGAAGCAAGATTTGGACATATTTTGCTTTGATTGTTTATTATCAGTTAGAATAATAAGACAGCCTGTTATCTACGATCTCTACGCCACATCATGGGCTCTTTACATGTTATAAAGTATCTTATCATTAGATACTTTATAACATGTAAACATGACAAAAACCCGTAATTGCCCCTTTGTAAAGCATACGAAAAAGGAACCACCATTACCCACTGTATTGGTTAAATGGTGCTCGAATTGGTAACCATTTTATTTTGTTACGTTACGTTTATTTTAGGTAGAGCTATTTTTCCGAGAACTAAAACCGTCACTTTCGCGGTCTCTATATCAAAGCCCGGACTGGATCTCTATAACAAGCGTCGAGCGTCGAGCGTCGGGCACCATCGAACCATTGAACCGTGCAATCTGCGCTGCGACCAAAGCACGACATTTTATTTTCATTTCACATTTTTCATACAACTTACTCGGACCGATACTATGCTGTGACTGACATTCAATTATTTTACCATTCGTATAGACTTTGTAGCCACTAGCCAGTGCGTATGGTTTAAAAGTTCGTTGGGAAGTGACAGCGTTTTATAATTGGTTTCTTTGTACGAAAATGAATTGGTTTCTTTACATTGTTGTTTGTTAGATAGGATATAAAATAAATTGAATGCAAAACTGGACATATTTTCGCATTCTAGATGAGCTGTGGGCTAAAAATTGTTTTTTTACAAAAAAATACAGTAAAATCATTAATTGTATAAATAGGAACATGGTTCTCACATACTTACAAATATTACATAATGAGCAAATTCAATAGTAGTACGTATAATGCCCAAATTTATGTCTAAATAGATTACCCGAATAACATAAAAATAACATAACCGGTGAAATGAGTAACATAACAGGGTGAACTGTACATATCTGCGTTTCCCTTTAGAGCGTACTGACGTGATGTTATGTTACGAAATGGCGTAAACAATAAACAGACGTGCAATTGCAGCAATCCCGAGAGATTTGCCCTTGTTTATTGAAGATTTCTGTTTTATATCTCCAAAGACCATCATCAGGTATTGATCAAATTTAAATGGGACCAAACGAGAAGCACCAGCTTTCAAATAAAAAAGAATCATCAAAATCGGGTCCTCTAGTAAAAAGTTTAGAAGTAACACACATTAAAAAAAAATACAGTCGAATTGATAAGCTCCTCCTTTTTGAAGTTGGTTAAAAATAACACTTAGTCGGTCCCATTGAATGCTAGGAAAAATCGCCACAGATATCAAGATGAAGAATTTGGATTTTACTGTAGTGACTGACCCGCTATGGCAGAGGACGTCGCTTGTGAAAAAAAAGGAACAAAAAGTCTTTTACCCCACTTTGGGACATAACGGTTCAAACTTAACCTTAGAATAAAAAAAGAGTCAATATACAATTTTACCTCAGTTAATTTGCATGTAGCTCAATAGTTTTACCAAATTTTGTGGTTAAAATTCAACAGATCAGCATTTACACCCTACACTGGCATTGAATTATAATTCTCTCCACGTTTAATTTTTAACAAAATTAAATAATTAACCTTATATTTGTCCGCTTTATTAGTCAGTAGGTTAGTTAATGCGATTACCATGTTTTGGTCACTCATTACAAAATTTATTTATTTATTTATTTACACATACTTAATGTCACAAATATCAGTGCAGCCCTGGCTCTTGTACTAGGAAGTCCTGTATCACAAGAGCCAGACCTCCCTAAAAATAGGGAATATTATTACAAAAGGAGCATGAAAGACGGAAAATATAAAGAATTATAATAATAATATAACAGTTATAGCATGCACACATTACTAGGTTTACAAACTAAGATTAAAACGGGAAATTGATATCGTTAAAATTACAACATAGGTTAAAATAAAAAAGATAAACATTAAACAAATTAAAATCTTACATTGCATGAATTATAATTATTAGCATTTATTACAGTATAGTTATTAACATTGCCTAGATAAGTTACATTTAAATTAACAGGGCAGAATGTGCCACTCACCCCGAGTGTATGAGAGGGGTGTGGGTGAGGGGGGTGAGTGGGTGTGTAGTGTATAGTGTTTGTGATTGGCAATTCAAGTTAAGCCTCCAATTAGGTTTTCTATTTCCCCATAACTGAAACCCTCCAGCCACTGTGTAACACTTTTCTTGAATTGGAAGTTGGTTAGGCGTTTAAGGTGTTTCATACCCATATCTTTACCGATTTTGTTATATAGTTTTGGTGCAAGATAGAAGTAGTGCCTGTCAGCGAAGACGCTCTCAGTTCTTTCAACTGGGCACTCCTCCCTCCGCCCGGACGAGATCGGCAACCCAGGAACGACGTAGCTGTGGTAACGGCGCAGACATTCGAATATAAAGATCTTTCGAACGCTAAGAACTTTGGCGTTTTCGTAAACTATAGTGGTGGGCGTCCGGAAATCCAGAGATAAAAGAACCTTCAGGACAGCACGCTGTGCCCGTTCCACCTCAATCATATGGGTACTACCAGTGCCTCCCCAGGCGCAGACAGCGTAACCCAGGATACAGTGACAGAGGGCTTTATATGTTTGCATCAGGAGTTTCGAGCTGGCAACAAGTCTCAGGGTTTTAAAAATATGAATCAGCTTGCGAACTCTTTTGGCTGTGCTTGAGACATGTTGCGTCCATTTGAGGTTTTCGTCAACGGTAACTCCCAGATATTTAATGCAATTTGATCTAACCAGCTCAGGACAAGTGCAGGAGACACGGCTAGAGACATTCCTATTGCAGGGGAAAGTGTGGATGGCAACTTTAAAGTTATTGGGGCTACCCGCTTTCGTTTTGCTGAAGCACAGATACTTAGTTTTCGAGGCGTTTAATGATAGCAGACTGTCCTCAAGCCACGCTGTTACCCGGGAAAGACCCACCTCACAGACGGCCTCCAGGCCAGTCCACGACCTTTCATGGAACAAAAGAACCGTGTCATCAGCAAACATCATGACTTCTGCTTTGTCAATTGTCGCATCACAAAGCTCATTTATGTATACCAGGAATAGTGTGGGGGCAATTGTACTTCCCTGGGGTACTCCGTAGGTACAGGTAGCGTCCTCACTAGACATGCCATCGAGCCGAGCGCATTGGCTTCTTCCAGAAAGGTAACTCAGTAACCAGTCCTGGGGCACTCCTCTAATTCCGATATTGTCCAATCTGCTGATTAAAATAGGGATCGAAACTGTGTCGAATGCCTTCTGTAGATCAAGGAAAATACCAACACATTTTTCTCCTTTATCTATGTGATTAGTGATGTTTTCGGTGAGTTTCAGGATAGCGTCACTGGTGGACCGATTGGCTCTAAACCCGAACTGGTTTTTTTTGAATTAATTATGAAACATACTTTTATGAAGCAAATGAATGCGTTTTTATTATATTTTTATTAGATTATATAGCCGCGAGAGTTGTGGCTATGTGGGTTTCTCACGGAGGTTCTTTTTTGCGGTTCATTCATTCGCCGTTGGACTTTAAAATATAAATAGAAATTATACACATTTAGCTACAGGTTTCAAGCTTAAATTTTTAAGTACGTTTACCTCCATATGTTAATATCCAAGAAATACAATTCAGGTTCGAAATATTTATTTTGAGGTAAGTACAAAGCTCAAAGAAAAAACAAACATCATAGGAAAAGCAAATACTTCTGATTTTTCCAACATAATGAGAACCTGGCTTCTGAAACTAGCAGTATATCAAAGAGCACTTTTACTATTTTAGATCGCAAACTAGTGAAACGTTTCAGTCCTTATGGCTAAGATAACAAAGGCCAAAGTTCCTTACAAAAAGACCAGTAATTGTAAAACGCGGTGGAAGACGGAATGATCTCATTTTCTATTCCATTCGTTTCACACAAACCACACAAATCACTGTAGCTTGCCGCGACTTGAATTCTTGATGCTCAAGTTATGAGCGATTGAGCGAAAAGAAACAGTTTATTACGTTACATAGTGAGACATTACAACTATAGGTAGGATGGATATGTTTATATGAACGTCAAAACAATATCGTAGAAGCTTCTCATCTAATGTTAGGAGTTTGGAAAATGTAAAACGAGCCTGGCTTTGAATCACTGATGAGAAACGAGAACTCAATACCTGTGTCCTATCCTAATACTAACATAAACGGGAAAGGATGGCTGTTTGTTACTCTTTGACGCAAAACCTACTGAACGGATGAAACTTTACTGAAATATAGCTTTTATTTCAGAATAACACATAGTAATAAAACAACGTGGGTGGAGCCGCGGGCGGCAGCTAGTTTAGAAATCATTGCGAAGTTAGTTTCTATTGGACATCGCTGACGTCGGTGAAGGAAAACATCGTGAGGAAACCTGTACCTACAGTTAGCTAGTGGACTTGTAGTTAGTTGGCTGGTGTTACAAGTTTGAAATCGCCAATCCGCCCTGAGCACACGCGGTGATGAGAAGAGAGCTTTGTCCTGCAGTGTATCAGTAACAGGCTGATGTTTATTAAGTAAAGTTAATGGACCTGACAATAGTCTTACACCCTGTCTGGATCACTTAATCAACCATTGTTAAATTTAGTCTTGTTATTTTTTTTTTATTTTTTTTACCTTTGTATAGATTCTTTTACCGATTGTTTTGTGAATGTGTGAACATTGTAGGCCTTCTTTTTTTATATAATATATAATCTTTTTATTTTATTTTTTGTTTCTTACGACTTATTGTCATAAGTCGGGCCTACGTTGTCCCCCCATATCTAAGTACTAATGCTGTAACATGGAAATATTGTAAAACCAAACCATTTTTTAAAGAGTAACCATGGAGTTTCTTGCCGGTTTTTCTCCATAGGAAACGACCAACCCTAACCGTGCACCTTTTGTCGACGTTTTATAAGTGCCCATGTAGGCCATGTGAAATAAAAAAAATGATTTTGATTGGCTAAGCATCTTTTTTTTAAGTGTAAGCTTCCTTAGCCTCGTTGTGATTTGAAACTCGATGAAACGAAAGAGTGACATCAAAAAGATACAAATACATAAATTTATCTATAACGTGCGAGAGAATTTGATAGAATATATGAAGGTTTCACTTCTAGCCTGTGTAAACTGCATACTTGTTTTTATAAGTAGGTTTTAAAAATATGTTTCAAGAATTTTCGCACGTAAACCACGTCGATTAAACCTTCAAATAACCATTATAACGTTGAAACTAGGAGTAGTATTTCACAAGGAGCTCCACTCCACACTAAACCCACGTAATCTGAGCTACGAAATCCCTACTTCCCTACTAATATTATAAATGCGAAAGTAACTCTGTCTGTCTTTCTGTCTGTCTGTCTTTGCTTCACGCCTAAATTATTGAACCGATTTGTGTGAAATTTGGTACAGACATAGTTTGGAACTTGAGAATGGACATAGGATAGTTTTTATTACAAAAAATAAAATAAAATTTATTCCGGACATACAGCGCCATCTATTGTCAAGAGTCGGCATCAGAAGTCACTATTCCACGCGAACGAAGTCGCGGGCAAAAGCTAGGAGTAGTATTTCACAAGGAGCTCCACTCCACACTAAACCCACGTAATCTGAGCTACGAAATCTATTATAACAGAACGTTAATACCGTGAAGCTTAGCTTAGCTTTTCATAGAGTCGCGTGTGGCTGAAGTTAGAGGCGATTATGGATAACGAGAGGTAGGTAGGACTAGCATTACAGACTAAGCCGATTGTTACATTCTCGTAAATAATTAAGGACTGGAGATCACATGTCAGACGAGACTACACTGTGTGTGAAACATATATTATTACATTATAAAGAGGTAAAGTTGTTTATAGAAGGTCGTGTCTAGATGTGCGTATTCTTCTTCATCTTCTGTGTGTTGTGTCGATGACCAACAGCCTCTTTTTACCCGACTGCGCGACGCAAAGGAGGGTAATGTGTTTATCAGTCTATGTATGTATGAATGTTCCTACGTGACGTTCTAGAGATAAAACGCGTAGCCTGATCATGATGATTCTTACGTCAATCAATTTTCTTAACCTAACGGGTGTGATTACATTTAAATTGAAATAAAAAATGGCGGATTTTGGGCACCACATTGTGGGGGGGCCAATTTTTTTAACTCCCGAACCGATGGGTTCAGAGGATCAGAGGATAATCTGGTGAGCCATCTCTCGAATATTTATCTTCCGAATGTACAGCATGATCTTTTTCTTGTTTACGTCTTTTTAGTTCGCTTCTTAAGCAGTCGGGTTTTTAGAATTTTAATTAAATGTCTTGCCTGGCCCAATTCAGCCACGGCAACACCTTCCACTGGCGCAGTCATAAGATCCTCAGGCCCTCACGTAAACAGGCAACAGGTCATGTGGTGCAAGTTGAAGAATGCATGGCCAGATGGGCCATGATCTGCGGTGAGACGCCGCACAAACACCGAAGATTGGAATCATCATGGCACGGATCTGTAGAATTTGTCTTAGAGGTGCTGATCTGATTAAAAATACTCTTTATCTTTTTTTCTTTTATCGCTGAGTGAGAAACAGCTGTATTTAAAAATAACTATCCCGGGAAAATATAGTTCTTGAGGGCCACCTCCGCGGGCACCAAACCGCAGTAAAACTCGAAGCTTGTGTTTAGATACAAAAAAAAAGAAAATACTCGTCTCCTTTTATTTAATCACGGCTGTAATTCCCAAAGACTTAGGCAGGGGTGTACTTACAGTACATACATAACCTTTATGCTGTTTGTGCTGATACGACAAGCTATATAATACTACAACAAGATTTCGTTCTGTAAAAAGTTTTCAAGGTGAAAGGGGATGTTCTAGCCTAACCCATTACTATTCAACTGCTTCCCATGGACCCATGGGAAGCGCCGGGTTTGGGCGAGATGATAAATGATGCAGCTCTCTAGATCAATCATTAATAAATATTTTTAACCGACTTACCAAAAAGGAGGAGGTTCTATGTTCGACTTTTTGTTTTTTTTCACCGATGTTTCCGTCTATTGTGGACCGATTTTGAAAATTCTTTTTTGTTTGAAAAAATATGTTTCGAAATTGGTTCCATTTTAATTTGGTGAAGATCTCGAACTTCGGAGATATACAACAGAACTCTTCAATAAATAATGATAAATCTCTCGGGTTTTCTGTAATCGCATGTCTGTTTATTGTTTATACCATTTCATAACATAACATCACGCCAATACGCTCTTAAGGGGTACGCAGATCTCTCATTACACCGGTTATGTTCAAGTTTCAAGAAATCTATTTTGGCGTTAAAGTTACCTTACCAAATTGCCTATTAGGTAGGTACAATTAAAAAGTGAAAAATAAAAAAACTTTTTTGCAAAAAAATATTACCGACTTCCAAATACAAAACTACAAAGAGTAAAATAACTTTATTTTTTGAAGTCGGTGTCCATAACGCAAAAAAATGGTACCTACGGAAGAAACCGACTTCAAAAAATAAAGTTATTTTACTCTTTGTAGTTTTGTATTTGGAAGAAGGAAGTATTTGTTTGCAAAAAAGTTTTCTTTGTTGTAAAATAAAGGGGTAGTTTAGAGCAAAGGAATATTACAAATGTACCTACCAAGGGATATAGCCTATCTGTTCACTGAAAACATCGACGAGTTGTAGTTTTTTGGCAGTTTGTAGACTGTAGTTTTTTGGCATATAACAATAACAACAATAACAATGTGTGTGTGTGTGTAATATTATTTATTGACTCTAATGACATGGTAAGGGAAGATATCTTTGCCCAGCAGTGGGACAAGCTAGACTAGATAGATATTAACATGAAAAACAATAACATATAAATAGTTTTCTTTTAAACTTGATCATACAATGCCGTTAAGTGACCTATCATGGACACTTACATTATGATTGTCGGTAGACAGCTGCAAATCCTGTTTCTCGAATCAAACCAAATGTTTACATGTTTAAAAACATTCACTGAATTGAGAACCTCCTCCTATCCCTCCTACTATCCTTTTTTAAGTTAGGGAAATATGTTTAAGCGTTAGAAAGAAAGAAAGAAAACATTTGTTGGCACTGAAAAATGTTACAACATAAACAAAACACAAGACAGTTTTCATGCACAATATTTTCCAGTATGGCAAAAGGAGTGGCTCAGCAGAATGCTGACCAGTGTGCAGCATGGCTACTTCGCTGATCAACGCTGATTTTCAGCCCGCCCCCTTTCTCACAATATTTATCATAATAAGTGCCTTACCCACCCTTAATAAATAACCTTAACTAATATAAATACTAAATTATACATAACCACAGTTATAATAAAACTAGCTTCTGCCAGCGGCTTCGCCCGCGTGAATGTCGAAAATTATCCCAAGGGAGCATATTCTCGTAATAAATCCTCGGATTCAAACGTAGAATCCTGAGCTTAGCGAGGTATTCAATATACGCCGCCCGAGAACAAAAGATTTTGTCCCCGAGTGATACTCACTATTTTTCATCACTACCTAAGAGAAAATAAAAAGCTACGAGTACCTACCTACTCGAAACTTAAAAATAAATATACAGAAAGAACTACAGTTTTTTTATGCACTTTGCCGCCATAACTAAGAACCAGCTAGTAACTTATTCAAACATATGCGTTCGACCTATTTGGTTAACTTCACATCGATACTGGAAATATGAAGTAACGTAAGGGACAAAACTAAGGTTTTCAGGAGAGCAAAAATAAGATATTTTTCTTACAAAACTGACTATAATTTTTTAACTATATGTTTTATGTAAAAAGTGTCTAAGACAAAGTTTCTTAGATTTCTTCATTCTTTAAAGCCATAATAGCACAAAATAAATAAAGCCTATAGTTTCAAAGATAGCATGTCCCTTACGTTAAATAAAAATTAATACGGCTTATATACGTTAACAAAATTTTTAATGTAAATGAACAGCATTGATGTATGGGACATTAAAGGAAATAAACATTTAGAGTTTTTCAAAGTAAAGGTCTCTTAAGTCTTAATGGTGTACCATATATTGCTTATACTGTTAACATAATTGTAAAAATATAATTTTAAACATTCGTGACATACTATGCCTATGCCATATAGTTTATAGTTATGCATGTTTTCTGGTTTGTTTTCTTTTTCGGTTCCACATCTTTTTGACTATGGTTACTATTTGTTTTCATAGCTACCTTTTTCCTCCTTCTTGATTTGTTTTTTTTTTATTATCAACTGAACTGTCTGAAAGAAGCAAAACTGAATACTTGTTTTGCGATTTTGGCGGTCTCTCCAGTTCCGTGCCCATAACTCTCGCTGGAGCGCCCATACCAATCTGCTCCGACTTCCGGTACCTAGAGTCGCTTGTCCAAGGTGATGGCGAAATAGACCGAGACGTAACGCACCGGATCAACTCAGGAGGGATGAAATGGCGACAGGTCACTGGAACAACTTGCGATCCACGGATGCCCCTCAAGTTAAAGGGTAAAATATACAAGTCCGTGATTAGACCTGTCATACTGTATGGATCAGAATGTTGGGCTGTGAAAAAGATGGATGAAAGGAGATTGCATGTAGCAGAGATGAGAATGTTGAGATGGATGTGCGGCGTGAGGAGATTGGATAAAGTGAGAAATGAGTATATTAGAGGCAGTTTGAAAGTGGCGCCAGTGACAGAAAAGTTGAAAGGAAACCGTTTGTCCTGGTATGGTCATGTGATAAGGAGGGATGAAACGCATGTTACTAAAAGAGTTATGAATATAAATGTGGATGGATGGAGAGGAAGAGGAAGGCCAAAGTAAAGATGGATTGACTGTGTGAGGAGTGATATGAAGGTAAAGGGAGTCAGTAATAGCGTGACTGGGGACAGAACGGTATGGAAGAAGAAAACGTGTTGCGCCGACCCCAAGTAACATGGGATAAGGGCAGGAAGATGATGATGATGAACTGAACTGTCTGAAAAATTTTTTTTTTTCTTCCTGAAGTTAAATCGTTTTATCTTTCGTCAATTTTATAATCCATGCATGATTTTTTAAAGTTTGATGTATCACGATGATTTCTTTGGTCTAACATCTAGTTCATCATTTCCTAAAATATCATCTTCCTAAATCAAATAAAAAGAAGATGCAACTGGTTCAAAAATATGAATGATGGATGGTGAATTAAGGATAGCATGACTTCAGAAGCAGGTGCTTCTGAAGTCATGCTATGATCTATTTCATTCACATTGCATTGAAATGATACTGCAGAGTTTTGTGTGGTTTGTTTTGTGTGGGAGTGTAAATGGAATATGATTCTCAAGCGATATCTGTGTCAACGATATGTCAGGAGCCGCGTCTTTATCTTGTCTCCATATCTTGTCTTTATATATATCGCTTGGAATTATTGGATTTGAAAGAGTATCGGCAGTGATGTCAGGTTCATTTTCAATAATTTATTTATTTAAAACTTCATGCAACATACAAGTATATAGGCGGACTTAATGCCTGAGGAATTCTCTACCAGTCAACCAAGGGTGGTGGAAAAATAACATGGCAATAAATAAATGATAATAGCCGCATGGGTCGATCATCAAGGTTAACAACGCTTGACGAGTTCGGTTCGTGGATGGGTGACCATTTCAACATACCGAGTTTCCTCCGTGCCTCGGAAAGCACGTTAAGCCGTTGGTCCCGGCTGTCATTTCAAGATATTTGACAATCGGTACGAGTAGTCAGAAGCTTGATTTCTGACACCAGTCTAGCCAAGGGGTACCGTGTTACTAGGTTGTTACCCAGTTACTAGGTTGTGGAGGTCAGATAGGCTGTCGCGCCATGTAAAACACTGGTACTCAGCTGAATCCGCTTACACTGGAAGCCGACCTCAACATAGTTGGGAATAGATGATGCATAAAAAAAAAAAATAATTATTGAAGTTAAATTAAATAACAACATAATAAATTATAGTTGAAATAAACATATTTAAATAAATTAAAAAATATTTCCTATACATTTATAAATTAATAGAAAGGTGATTGAGACGACTAATTTAATGGTATAGAAAATAATGCCGCAACTTCCGCTTAAATGCATATTGACTGATGGCCGTCCTGATATCGAGAAGAAGCGCATTCCACAGAAGAATGGACTGAATATGAAAGGAAGAATGAATAAAATCAGAAGTATGTGAAGGACAGAGCAAGAGAAGATTGTCAGACGAACGCAGATTTCTAGCGTGTGAAGTACACAGTTATTGAAAGTGAGAGATGAGATAAGAAGGGCGGGCGATAATGGTACTAACATCTGCTTTATCCTGGTGATGTACATTGCTTGGAATGATTGGATTTGAAAAAGTATCGACAGTGATGTCGGTTACTAATATTATGTTATCGTTGAAAGGATTATTATCAATTATGATTTCAACATCTGATTTGTATGAATAGGGTGTTTCAGCGACACACGTGGAACTATTTGATAAATATCTTTTTTCATCAGATGAAAAAGATCCAAAACTGTTACGATTTTCTTTGAAAAATGAATGTGATCGAGATAGAGAAAGAGTTGACGTATTTATAATTTCATATCCCATATCATTTTATATACTCATCTCATTACTACTATTCGGAATAACGATGTTTGCTTTCGTTGGTTAAGTCTCCATTTCTGTATCGCTATTCTCTATTTAACTATCCAATGAATTAATTGCACGTTTTTCATGGTTTGCAGAAGAATTACACCTGTTAAAAAATAATTAAATGATAGAATACCATCGTCTAAAAACATAATTTTAGACGTAAAGGACAACGGTGAAATGAACTAGGGTTAACATTTTAACGTAAGGGACCTTATTGTTGTGGGTTTCAAATGACTAAAAGTACCTTCAGCAAAAAATAGCGCATGTTATTGTTATGAAATGAAGAGCGTTAAGTATTATTATTTTATAGCTACATATTTGCATTTCATAAAACAATTCTAGTCATAACAATAATAAAATAATGTTTTTTATAAAAGCAAAAATTAACGTAAGGGACATAGGTAACGTAAGCCAGAATGTCCGTTACAAACAAAAAACAATGTATTGTTTTTTGGCTACGACTGCCGTATTACAACTAGAAACAACGTCTTCTTCGTGCTTTCCGAGGCATCGCGGAGGGGTCTTGGTATGAAATGGATGGTCAACTATCCACGGATCGACGGTGGCAAGTGTCACTTAACCTTGATCGATTATAAAAAACGCTTTTTACACTCATTCATCCTGCGTTAACTTTTTTTTTATATCAATAGGCTCGCACTTGACCACTATCTCACCTGATGGAAAGCGATGATGTGGTCGACGGTGAAGCGTGCTTGCCTAGAAAAAACCCATTCACTCTTGTCTTTAAGACCCCTAGATTGTAGCTATCGGGAAACACAGACTCCGGTAGGGAATTCCACTCCTTAGCTGTACGCATAATAAAAGTGTCCCCAAAATATTTTGAGCGTATGGGTGGGATGTCCACCATGTACCGATGACGCATCACCGTGCGTCTGGTTTTCCGATGATGGAACGGGCTGGGCGGAAATAAATCATGCAATTCCATCGCACACTCCCCAAAATGAAACCGATAAAATACCGACAAGCTGTCAACTCGGCGACGATGTTCAAGGCTTTGGAGCTTTGATTTGATCAGTGCTTCATCGCCGATGAGTCTCTTGGCCCGCTTTTCGATCGACTCTAGTGCATCTAGCTGATATTTGGCAGATCCCAGAGATGAGAACAGTACTCCATGCACGATCGAACTTGCGCTTGATACAAGTTGAGCAGCTGCAGTTAACTGCTTATTATGTAGTTATTTTTACATGACCTACATAATACTACCAACACCTAATGGAAGATATGTTTTATTAGGATTCGAATTATTATATCTAAATAACTGAACTCCAATCTTAAATTACTGAACTCCATTCATGACTAAACAAAAAATTAAAAAAGGTAGTAAGAAACAATTTTTGCCATATAACTTTTTATCACTCATGTTTGGAATCCAGATAAAACTTTCACTACTTGCAGTTAGATCAACGAAAACGAAGATTTATTACATAAATGAAGATTTTAGTGTCACAAACCATGTTATTGTTACTTTTAGACGCACGTACACAATGTTATCGACGCACGTGGTTCAAGCTAAATCACACACAAAATCCGTATTGCTATCTAGCTCAGACAAGTTGCACCGTTTCGCGTGTGTGACAGAGACGCATAATAATATTCGTTTAGATAAGTTTTGAGAAATTGTATGGATCACGCAGTCCAGTGTGATGTAAAGGACAAGTCAAGTTATTTTCGATGCTGACAAATTAGCGTAAAGGTCAATATGAAAATTATAATTTGAGTCACAATTTAATGTAAGGGACATGATATTTGTACCTTCTTAGAGAACACTAATGTATAAGACAATACTAAAACATGTCAAATTATGGTTTAACTTATGAGACCTGTTGTAAAATGTACTCGATTTTGTTTAAATGTAAATACCAAAGACTGTTAGTAAAGAGACTTACATTAGTTTCTATACAAATATTAAATTCAAATGTCATATACAGCTAGTTTCTAGAAAAAAAATGGTCCAGGCCAACGGAAAATATGTGATGTAAGGGACTTTCTTTTTGTGATATCGAGATTTTAAGTATACCAATCGATAGAGCAAGAAATTTCGAATCCAACGATGTATATAACTCATTTTCGACAAAATGTCCCTTACGTTATTTCATATTTCCAGTATCGACATACTTATCAACAACTATCTTACTAACTCCTTACTAACCAATCACAAAAATGAGTTTATCACCATAGATAATTGAACGTTATTTATTTATTTATTATATGCTTTATTGTACACCTTAAAATACAATTATAAAAAGAAACTTAAAATTAATAAAATACAATGGGCGGCCTTAACGTATTGCGCGATCTCTTTCAGGATACCTGGTATGGACAGTAATTGTCTGGATTTGAAGTGGGGTTCTCATTGGTGTGACATTAACATTGTTAAAATACTATAATTATAATAGATACACAGATAAATACATATGCTATGTAATATATACATAAATACATATATACTAAAATCAAATACACATAATGGCAATAAAAATAAATGATAAATGACTGTATTGATAATCACAATCACAAATCAACACACTAAGACGAAGACAGTGACAGGTAATGTTCCTTTATGAATATTAGATAGAGATATTTTTTTTTAAATTAAACCTTCACGCGAGCGCCTCCATCCAAACTACGAAAATCTATCAGAAGCACGAAGCGGACCTATCAGAAGAGAGAAAGGTCAAACTCCTACCTCTTTAGACAATTGTCGTTTTTGGAATAGGTGTGATGAAAAACTTATAAAATCCCTCTTTTTCCGTCGGGGCTTAAAAAGAATTTGGGGGCAATCAAATGGTCCATTGATAATTACAACATTTTAATAATACAGTAGTCGAGCGAGATCCTTTTTTTATTAAGTTAATTAAAACACAATGTTCGGTGCTTTTTTTGTAAACTTCTCGAAAACTGTATTATGAAGATCTTGTAAGTTGTCTGTGCACACTCATTATGGGCAGACCACTGAGGCTATTTTCCCTCATAGTGCTGCTTAACCAGGTTGTTAGTCTCCCGAGGCTGATAAACGATTGCTCTGCCGTACAGGTTGTGCACGGTAGAGCGATCAAAATTTTCAACGTTTTTCTCGATTCGGGAAATAAAGTTTTTGTCTCTTTTAGGACATCAACAACGGGTTTCTTTGCATCTGGCTGAATTGGCATTTTTTTTGAATCTCCAGTTGGTGGTGATTGGCCCTCCTTGCCTCCCCTTAGTGACACCCATGAACTTGTGCACAGATCGTAAACTAAAACAGATTTCGATGAAACTTAGCACACAAATATACCATGCTCTAGATTAAGACATGTATCCCAGATACTTTTATCGCGATAGGACGTTCGTTTTGGGATAATAAAACCCATTTTCATACGCGGGTAAAGCTGCGTAAAGAGTAGTGTATAGTTCTAAAAAGAACAAGTATTGTAGTCCATGTTGCTTACTTCTCCATCTACTCGTATAATGCGGCTAGTTTATGATTTTGTGCGGAACCAGTGCAGCCTGCAAACCTCCTCAGGGAAACCACATTCCAACACCGAATCAGTGAGCAGTTTGATGTTCCTAACCATCCAACTGTACTTGTAGCTCCCTATGTTATCCTACTAACAGATCGTTATCAAGTTATTATAATATCTGTAAAGTAAAGGTAATATCTAGAAGTACCTACTGATACGAATACGGCAATTATGAAGTGAAAATTTCTTTAGCCACGTTGAGCGATTTTTAATAGGGATAAAACTTATGGGTTCATGTCAATGACACGCTAATGTGACGTTTTAAGTTTTCATTTTCGTCAGCAGTTTGTTACTGCTTATTTTTCAAAGCTGCATCACTAACCCTCAGTTTCAAGAAAAATATATGAAAGCATCAAAAACAACACACAAGGCAAGCGATTGATAATAGACAATTCTTTTGATCAATTATAGCAGCTAACTCGTGGAACAATTTGTCACATTAATTTTACTGTAATTATCGTTCCAGAAGTTGACCCAAGTGTCATAGGCTATATTTATCTCGGCAAAATCTATAATTCCTTGTTGGACTGGCCACAGGAGCGAAGACATGAAAAAAAACTAGTTGTAAATAATATACATGCTGATGCCAAGAAAATTAACTTTAATGAAGTTAGGTTAACTTTTATGACCCTCATCACGGTCTTGTCCTAGGCAAGTAATAGGGTCTGGCTAGTTAGGCACCTCATTAACGCTCTTTATTAGCGCGGTAAAGGTACATTCATTTGAAGGAATTTAGAGTAATTACTCTACTATCTACACCTTTTTTGTGAAGATGCTTTCTTTTTTAACGTGTTTTTTTTTATTTTTCTGCCTCGTTGATCTAATGGTCGCTAGCGCTGCTGCTGAGTGTAAGTTCCTGGTTTCGATTTCCGGGTCATGCGAAGGGTTATTGGATTATTCCATCTCGAATTTGTCATGGGCAGTCCAGTGTCTGAATTTGTGTCCGGTTGATGTCGCCATCTATTACATGGGACTTAAACATAACTAGCGGAATGTGGGTGAACTGTATAGGTGCATCTCCGCCTAATCTTTTATGATCATCATCATCATCATCTTCCTGCCCTTGTCCCATGTTACTTGGGGTCGGCGCAACAAGTTTTCTTCTTCCATACCGTCCTGTCCCCCGTCACGCTATCACTGACTCTCTTTTCTTTCATATCACTCCTCACACAGTCCATCCACCTTTTCTTTGGCCGTCCCCTCCCTCTTCATCCATCCACATTTATATTCATAATTATTTTAGTAACATGCGCTTCATCTCTCCTCATCAGATGACCATACCAGGACAACGGTTTCCTTTCAACTTTTCTGTCACCGGCGCCACTTTCAAACTTCCTCTAATATACTCATTTCTCATTTTATCCATCTCAACATTCTCATCTCTTCTACATACAATCTCTTTTCATCCAACTTTTTCACGGACTTATAAAATTTTCCCCTTTATCTTTATTTCAATTAGGCCACTAAGCGGCATTTTGAACGTCAAAAATATAAATTTTAAATTAATTATAATTGATTCTACCATCCATTCGGAAAAGTAGCTTGTTATGGAGAAGAACGGACGAGAAACTCCACACTTACTCTTTAAAAAAAATGTTTCACAACATTTATATAAATTTATATACTTGAGGACGATGCACCCAGCTCTAGTATACTACGTATAGGTATAAAGTATTACAAGCACTAACAGGTAAAGTCCTTAATTTTCTAAATAGGAACATGGTTCTCACATACTTACAAATATTTCAAACATAGGTAAATTATCTAATTCAACAACAACGAAACAGTGTGCGAGTCAATTTCATAAAAATAAAGCATTACTATAATTATGAATATAACATAAATTAACCCGTTTGATTTTTTCTACACTAAAGATTGCCCTATGGGGCAGGACCAGCATGTTTCCAAGCATTTTTACCAATACATATAATAAATCTGTAGAAAAGGCGTTTTTGTACATTGAAGTTATAAAAATAGCCAGGGTGTTAAAGGATAACCAACGGAACCCATTTCCAGCATTTTTGAAATTTTTGTCTGTTTGTTTGTTTATTTGTGCACGCATCACGTAAAATGTAGGAAACCAATGTAGAAACCTTTTATGGAAAAAATATGCGTAACTTGAAGTATTATTTAGTTTTTGTTTCATCGCAATCAGTTAACTCTATCAAAAGTTAGAAGAATTTAAAAGTGTTTAAGAAGTAAAATGACAATATAAATCACAATACACGCAATTCAGATACTCGGACAGTTGAACTACATATTCGATAGATGGTGTTGTGCATTTGACGTCATTTTCTGAATGGCGGTGTTAAGATTCTCCGCGGAAATGACACAAGAAATTTTTTTTAGGTAGGTAGGGTAGGCAGAAAATCAAGTAGGGTAGACAGGGAGTATGAACACTATACGTCGGATCAACGGACATACCTTCAAGGGCTATTTCAGGTGTGGCAAGAATAAAAATAATAATTAGGGACCTAATGCACGAGCCAAAAAATAAAGGGCAAGTGCGAGTCGGAGTCGCGCACGAAGGGTTTCGTACCACTATCGCAAAAACGGTAAAAAATCACGTTTGTTGTATGGGAGCCCCTCTTAAATATTTATTTTATTCTTCTTTTAGTATTTTTTGTTAAAGTGGCAACAGAAATACGTCATCTGTGAAAATTTCAACTGTCTAGCTATCACGGTTTATGAGATACAGTCTTGTGATAGACAGACATACATACAGACAGACAGACGGACCGTGGAGTCTTAGTAATAGGGTCCCGTTTTTGCCCTTTGGGTACGGAACCCTAAAAATACATTTTATGAGGTTTTAGGTTTATAATCATACTACTAATGTCAATGATGACATTGACGTGTGCGCAATATGTTTCTTAATTTTGCCGCCGCTACTGCCCATCTGGCAAGCGGAAACCGTCAGATTGATCGACTGCCCGTCTGGAAAGCCTAATGATAAAAGCCGTGGCCTACTACGCCTAAGGTGCCGGGTTCTAGTCCCCGCTATGGATAGTTATTTTTAAACCGACTTACCAAAAAAGAAAAGGTTCTATGTTCGACATTGTTTTTTTTTGTTTATGTTCACCGATATCTTCATCAATTGTGGACCGATTTTGAAAAATATTATTTTGTTTGTGTGTTTCGAAATTGGTCCTTTTACTTTGGTCGGTTTAATTTTAAGTTCGGAGATATGCTACATAACTCTTCAATAAATAAAGGCAAATCTCTCGGGATTGCTGCAATCGCATGTAACAGACATATATATTGTTTATACCATTTCTTAAAATAACATCACGCCAGTACGTTCTAAAGGGGTACGCAGATGTATACAGTTCACCGTGATACACTCTTATTACACCGTATATCTTCAGTTTCATGATATTCGGGTAATCTATTCTGGCATTATAGATACCTTACTTAACTATTTGCTTATAAGGTAGGTACAAATAAAAAGAAAAAATAAAAAAAATACTTTTTTTGCAAAAAAATACTAACGACTACCAAATAAGAAAACTACAAAGTAAAAAATAAGTTATTTTTCACTTTGTAGTTTTCTTATTTGGTAGTCGGTAGTATTTTTATGCATAAAAGTTTTTTTATGTTTTCGTTTCGTTGTGGAGTTCTGGGCCTGCAGTCTCGACATAGTTTGCGATCGTTACGTTAAGTAACGATTGTTATCTCTTACCGACAAAATACGCTTGCCGTAACGACGCTAACGATAAACGCAAGTCTCGACAGCCGAGTTAGCGTGCAAAATCTGTCACTATATTGACTTAACGTTGTCGGTAGGCTAGCGATGTTCGTATTCATAGTGTGGTGATTTTTTTGAAAAATTATAGCAGTTGAAAAAAATCCTTGTATCATAGGGAAAATTGGTAGACAAGATATTCAAAAAAAACTATTTTTCTTTGAAAATTGTGCAGAAGATAGGTAAACCTTATCATGTTAACAATTGTTTGCATCAAAACTTGTAAGTAGCTTATGGCGTTTTTAAAAATACGCATAACAAAGTAGAAAATAGTTCGCTTCCTCGCAACACAGACGTTGAACATGGGAAACAAACTGTCAATTGTCAAGTTTGTTTGTACACAAAATACGACAATGAGACAGAATTGATTAAAAACTGGAAAAGAACCGTATTTCTATAGTGGAGGACAGTGGCACAGGCGCAGGCCCTAGGCCGAGTGCTAGCAAGCAGCGTGAGCGTCAGGTAATAACAACCTACAACAATTTTCGATTCCTATTTTTGGTACTAAATTGAATACTTTGCATATGTTCGAAGTAGGTTGTGTTTACTTAATGAATATCTTAAATGTTTCAGGCGTACTTCGGGGCATATTGATGCGCATTTGGCAACTTTAGAAGCCCGTCCATACCTCCACACAGGCAAATTTTGAAACATGCTGGAAGGAGGTTCCCGAGGAACTCAAAAAACTTCCAAACGGATACAATAAGTCCCCCGAGCAGTGCATGACGTTAAATATCAAGTTGGTTTTTAAATGTAAGTACAAGCCACGTCAGTTTTATTTATATTTAGTAGAATACAATAGGTATCCTAATTACAGGTTTGGATAGACTTAAAAAGCTGCGCCTGCACTAAGGCAGCATAATTATAAAAACAAATCATTCAAACTGGCAATCGAAGCGTCATCACTGCTTCTTTGACTGAAGTGGAGCGACGCATAACATCCTTAATTAGTGTAGAGTACACATTTGGCACAGACTGCCCGGATACTATGTCATTTTCTTTTTTATTATTAGAATCACTAGAGCATTAAGAGACATTTTTATTACATCTAATTTTTTTACAGATGGTGGCAGCTGCAAATCAAGTGCAATCAGTCGCTACCAGAGGCAGGCAAGGTACAAGCCGAGGCGTGGATGCTATTTGCATAGGCTGCAAATTCAATAGCGGACAGTTTTACAACTTTTGTAAATAAAAATAATAAATGGTTTTATATGTTTTTTATTTAAGTCAATAAAATAAAATTATGTAAAACTAGTATTATTGAGTCTTCTTATGCACTCTGCAACAGCTCACCCAGTGCACCACACAAGTCCTGTATAACAAAAACAAGATTTTAGGAGTATTCATACAATGATACACAACGGCATAAGTCGGACTTGATGCTATAAGCCATTATATATCACCTTTGGGTCAAATAAATGGAGATGCTAATGAAATAGGTATAAAGATCTAGAGAAAATTATATGTTATGCAAATATAGGTATACCTATTTAATAAATATAATATAATAAAACCTTACTTCTAGGCCATCTTCATGAGAGTGGGTGTGGTGGCTTCTGATTCATGTAATTTATATTTTATACATGTGTATTTATGCGTTGGTGAGACAGACACCTAAAAACAGACTTCAGCACACCAAAGCATCTTTCAACGACATTCCTGACTGAACAATGAGTATTTGTTTATTGATACTCCGGTTTCCCTGGGTGCTGATTTTTTAAAGGAGTCTTCAACCATGGTTTCAGAGGATATATATCATCACCTAAAAGATAAAACATAGAATGTAGCAGATTATAATGAACATTTATTATTAGTTACCAAGCAGCCATGTACGGTGGTCCCCATTGATAATTTTTTTATGTGTGCAGTCTATGAGTGGTGGGTAGTGTGCAGTCTATGGCTGTGGAGCTTTTCTAAACTTCTCTTTAACTGCACACCATTCTTCTTGGATCATGGGAAATTTAACATATCATCTTAAAAGGTTTTCATTGATAACCAAAGTTACAGCATGTATTACTCGGCTTACTGACTTTTGGCTTATGCTGCAGCCCCACTGCAAGCCAATAGGTAGTTGGTAGCACCCACTTGACTACTAAGAATAAAATTATAAGTACATCTTGGATATTAGAAAACATAAATAGAAATATTATTTAGGCAGGGTAGGTACCCAACGCAAAGACACTCACTTGAGACTCCACAGAAAGTCCGTAAGACCCTCGTCTTTGAATAGTTGGCGAAGTTCACCATCGAGCTTATGAAACATGTCCTTGTTTATTCGGTAAAGATAGAGAAATTGGCCATCCTCTAAATTCAAAGGATTTTCACCTTTACGCCGGTTTCGTGCATTTTTCCGCCGCATTATTATATCGAGTCTGTTTTCTAGCACGACCAAAGCCCACGCTTAATACTATACAGCCATATAACTCTAATTATTATTTATTTATTGTTTTTGTAACCTCTAAAACCAATGATAACGATCGTTACGACACTTATCGGGCTGTCAAAAATGCTCGCTAGGAAATTCGATATCATACCGATAAATCGTTAACTTAGCGACAATATACGTTAAGTTTGCGATGACAAACGTCAAAAATCGATAGCTTTGACTGTCGAGACTACCAAAAATTGTTATCTTCCGATAGTTAGGACTTAGCGACCGATCGTTACGAGATAACGATCGCTATCTATGTCGAGACTGCAGGCCCTGGAGTGCTACTAGATAGCGCGATTACTTTTTTTAAATAATATTCTGTGCAGATAAGTAAGTTGGGTAGGTAGGGTAGGTATAGGCAGTTGACGGGAGCGAAGCCGCTTGCACAGCTAGTTTGATTTTGTCTACACTAAAGATTGCCCTATGGAGCAGGAACAGCATGTTCCCAAGCATTCTTATCTTGAATATAATCATCTAATCTGTAATAATAATGCTTGTCTACCAAGTGTGCTCTTAACAAAAGTTTTAAATTTTCTTTCATTTAGTTTTATTATATCACAAGGTATTTTGTTATAGAATTTAACACAATATGCTGTGCTTCTATCCATCGATTGAAGTCTTTGACAAGTTTTAAACTCGAAATACTTAATTCAGAAATCGTAACCATGGTTCTGCTATTTCATTTCAATATTATTTTTCTCTATATTGTAAAAAGTCCATTTGATTTTCTGCTATAACCTATATTTGAGATAATGATTCCAAGAAATCGATTCTACATACAAAGCCGACGCAAGTTGCCTTGCATAAGCTTTATTGATTGAAAATCACAGTTTCATTGCGTAAACAATTTTACTTTGCAAACAAAGGACTGATTTATATAATAAATAATGGTAACTACGGTGAGTTGGATCCATTTCGAGTTACTCGAGTCACAGACAAAAACTAAATGAGATCTGTAATTACAGGAAAATAAATAGCTGGGAGTTTCTTTGTTTCTTTGTAGTATACGCCAAAAAGTCTATGAAATACTAAAACTGCGAGGGCTGTGCTAACAGGAATGATCATTATGAAGATTTTTTGTTGTTGTTGAAATGCAGGCATGATCTCCAATCTCCGGTTTCTCAAACTTCACTTAACTGTTTGTGCGAAAATAGCCTGAAACTTGAGGCCTTAAAATTATTGAGTAACGTTCTAGGATTCGGCTGTGTGTTAGTGAGTAAAGTGATTGAATATACTGGACTCAATGTAATATACTGATATTCAGTTATTTCCGGTTATACAGGAAGCCATCCTCAAAATTGTTGGCAAAAGGTTAGGCAGATTAATAATAATCATTTGCGTCATTAGACGACATTGTTTTAAAAGAAGAAAAATAAATGAAAGATACAGGTGATATTTTTTATAATAAAAAAAATCTTTTTTAAACAAGATTTTCAGCTAACCGTGCACTGTACCAAACATGTATGCAAAATTGTATCTTAATCGGTTGCACATAACTGCTTTAAAATTAAGTTGACAGTTTTGATCCGAACACATACATTGCAAGTTAATAATAAAAAAAATATAGGCGACTTCCAAATAATAAACACTACAAAGTGAAAAATAACTTAAATTTCGGAAGTCAGTGTTCCTGTTTTCGTTTCTTAATTTTTTGACACCGACTTTCGAAATTTAAGTTATTTTTTACTTTATAGTGTTTATATTTGGAAGTCGGTTGTATTTTTTTGAAAAATGATTTTTATTTTTCACTTTTTTGTTGTGGTACAAAACGGACCAATTCTATATGCTAAGCATTATAATGTACACGATAGAATGAAACTTAAACAAAAGCGGTGGAATGAGAGTATACCAGGGTGAACTGTTCACACTGCGTACCCCTTTAAAGCGTACCAGTGTGATGTTATGTTATGAAATGGAGTACACAACAATAAACAGACATGCGATAGCAGCTATCCCAAGTGATATGCCGTTATTTATTGAAGAGTTCTGATGTATATCTCCGAAGTTCTTCATTAGATCTTGATGAAATTTAAATGGGACCACATGACAAGTACCAGCTTTCAAATAAAAAAGAATCATCAAAATCGGTTTAGCTAGTAAAAAGTTTTGAGGTAACATACATAAACAAAAAAAAAGACAGTTAAATTGATGACCTCCTCCTTTTTGGGAAGTCGGTTAAAAATACTAAATTTGACCCAAAGAAACAGAAAACAGGGTCATCTTAATAAAACCGTTAAAAAAAAGCTACTAAAAACTTTATCAGTTGTAATAGAATAATGTCACAAACAGTATTAAAAAGACACAGCACGGTTGAATTTTCGATTTTTTCAATCAACGCAGTCACTGGGGGCCGGTGGCTTGTTGTTTTAGTTAACAATCAGAGCATGGCGTATTCAACGCGTAAGTTATTCGAGGGATGTTTGCCTTGCATAAAGGGATGGACACTGTGCTTTTAGAGACATTTTATGAGTAGATTGGAGTGGAGAAAGTTGCCTTCAAAATGACTTGGAATATAAGTTGGTAATGAAAGAAAATTTTAACAAAAAAAAAAAAAAGTTGCTGTGTTATGGAGGTCAGATAGGTAAAACACTGGTACTCAGCTACATCCGGTAAGATTGGAAGCCGATCCCAACAATAATTGGGATAAAGGCTGGGCGGATGATGAATGAAATAAAATTTAAAACTTTTGTTAAAAGCATACTTTGTAAACAAGCATATTTCAAATTAGGTGATTATATTCAAGATAACCACCTATTTTCTCCGAAAGGTTGGAAAAAGGTTTACCTATAACACCAAAATTTCATGTGTAAAGTTAACTCCCATGTACTAGTAGACGTACCTACGACTTACGAGTACCATCAACCGTACGTGCGTTCGACTAGTGTACTTGTTTCAACATTTACGTCGATCAAAACAGTCTCTCGTAAACAGCGAATATCAACAGAAGTTAAGCGTTGCTCAAATTTTTGCAATCGGAACAATGACAGGGGTGTTCAATGGCTGTTGGTTTACAAACAGCGCTGGATGCAGCGCGTCGGTCGCTGTTTGTTGTATGAAAACAACCGCAGCGTTGCGGCTGTGCCTCCGCGGGTGTAACCATTACGCAAAATTATTTAGATGATTAGGTCCAATTTTTACAAGCTTTCCATTATCTTGGTTTCGCGTGTGTGTTCGGCGACTAGTAATCCATTTTTCTAGCCCTTCCCCAATCTGATTAAGCTGAAACTCGACGTACTTATGTAATTTTGGAAACATTGAAATAATATGGTTCTATGGATCTGGTCTCATTATGGAGCCGGAAGGTGGCCATAGCAACTCCTCAACTAGACAAGAAATCACCATCGTGTTTGTACTCATTGGATATTACATGTCGTACTATTAATTCATTAGAAGCTTTTTTTTTAAGTATTTTTCTTTTAATTATTTCAGTGTCGTAATGCAAGTTCATGGGTACTTTTTGAAACCCCCTGTTGGCAAACAATCGCCAAGCAGACCCGGTCATTAAAAGTCATTCTTTCTCCGATAAAATGTAGTACTAGCCTTGCCTCCGACAGGATTCCCAAACTTTCAGCTTTCATTTAAACCTTTTAGGGTGGACATTTTTGTATATCCTTCCTAGGTTCTTACTTTCCTTTTAAAGGAACTCTCGTGCAAACATTCATTTTTCTTTTAGACCCAGCGGTTTAGGCTGTGCGTTCTATGTTACTGAATTAATTAATTAAGATTAAAATTTTGAAGTAGTTTTATGTTCATAGGTTTCCTTCTCTTTCTGTGGGTGGTAACAAAAATTGGTTCTAGCTATCATTGAATACGCAATCTGCTTCTTTGGACTAGTATAAACCTGATACTCAAGATAAATGTCATTCTACCAACGAAAGCGTCACGATAGCGATTGGAAAAATGTCAAATGTATGAGAATGCCAAGTGCTACCGAAATGTTACGAAACTATTATATTTTGGCATTTTGACCATCGGTTTCGGTGATACGCGCTATATCCTAACACAAAAGATCATTGCATAAAGTGCTCTTATAAAAACCTGCCAAACTTACCTGTGTACCATTACCTTCGCCCCCTACTCTAAAGAAGATCAAAACTTGCAAACACTTCAGGTTTTCTGGAAAGCTTACAATCATTGGAAGTTTGTGCAAGATAGCAACGTGTTCGGGTTCAGCTTGTACCTATACTCGGTGTACTCCAGCTTTAGAACAGTTACAACTACCAACGTGAGCAACGGATTCAATTTGCATTCGTACAGTTTGAGAGTTGCAGACTACTTTGGAGTTAAAGTCATTGGTTTGGTATTCCCTGGTCGGAGTTAAGACAAAACTTTTATCTACATAGATTATCAACTTGCTTAGGTCTCTTCTGCGTAGGTAGATACTTTGCTAAGCTGGAATGATTGTCTCATCATTTTGATTTTAGCTTAAAGACGTACTGGATACACAATTCTCCCCTAAGTAACGGCACATCGACCAGTCCAGTACCTACTTATCGGATGTTGCTGGAACCTTCACCTGGTCATAGGATCCACCTTGTAAGAGCCTTCCGATCTTACACCTTTCTGTTGTTGCAGTATGAGGCCGCTACTCCAGAATTATTGTCATTGTATCTAAGCACAATATACAGGGTGTTTGGAAGGGAGCTGTACATACGCCTAGGGTAGAAACTAGGGATAGTCTGCTACCTACCCCCGCCCATTATATTGACCTTGGCCTCAAGGTTTTTTTTTAATTTATTATTATTTTTTATTTGACTTTTTTATGATTTTTTGACTAAAACTACCTGTAGCTCAAAATCTATCCATGGGACCGGTCGGCTAATGGTCTTGTTTTAATCGTTAGAGTCTTAGGGTCCTGCAAAAAATTATTTTACACCAGAAAATTGTGGAGAAGAAAAGTTATGGGGCCTGAAGTACCGTAGTAAGGTAAAGAAATAATTTTAAGGGCAACTTTCTATGGGGTTTAAAAAAAAACTAACAGGGTTGGAGTTCTTCTGATTTTTTAAAACATCCTCAGTCCATGCCCTTTCTAACGATATGCTAAAAGTGTAATTATCACTTTTAGTTTTAAAGTTATTAATTAATTTCCGCAACTAGGGCACTTCAAGCAAAAATTTCAACTAATGAAAATTAAATGTGTTCGATCATAAAAGGATGGCAAATGAAACAAAAAATTTGGTAATGACTAATGTCATTAAATTACAAATTTTAATTAATTACTAATTTTAATTAATTACAAATTTTGTTCAAATTGATGACCATTGACCTGTAAACATGCTCGGCACCTCTTCCTCATCTCCACGGTCACCGTTCTAAGCAGCAGTTCCTCGCGCATTGTATCGAATGCGGCGTGGATCCTGTTAATTAGAACCTCCCTTGTTGGTACTTCTTCTGCGTACACCAACTCTTTCGCCCTTCCCCAGACGTAGAAGTCGAGTGGGGTAAGGTCAGGCGACCTTGGGGGCCAGGGAATTGGCCCACCCCGACCAATCCAAGAATTAGGAAAGCAGTTGTCCAGAAGCTCCCTCACTGCTAGGCTCCAATGAGCAGGACAGCCGTCGTGCTGGAAGACTATGGGCCGATCTTCGTCAACAATCAAGCCATTTTGCCAACAACAAGGTAACAAATAACAAAACTTAACAAAAACGAAGTAATAACAAACTCAACAAAATTAACGAAAACAGTGGAGCGTCGTAACGGCAAGTACGTAAGTTAGCTAAGATGGGTAAATCTCGACTGACTAACAAAGACCCCAACGAGTTACCTGCCCGGCCCCGTCGACCCAAGAGCGAAAGAGACATGACATGACATGTTTTGTCTCTTACATGTTGCTCTCGTGTAAGAGTGAGACAACAAATTTGCCAACTGTAGGCCAAACTGGTTTAAATTCTGGAAATTACATTTGTCTTACAAATGTCGACTCGTGGTGGTAAAAGTGCCCTAGTTGCGGAAATTAATTAATAACTTTAAAACTAAAAGTGATAATTACACTTTTAGCATATCGTTAGAAAGGGCATGGACTGAGGATGTTTTAAAAAAATCAGAAGAACTCCAACCCTGTTAGTTTTTTTTTAAACCCCATAGAAAGTTGCCCTTAAAATTATTTCTTTACCTTACTACGGTACTTCAGGCCCCATAACTTTTCTTCTCCACAATTTTCTGGTGTAAAATAATTTTTTGCAGGACCCTAAGACTCTAACGATTAAAACAAGACCATTAGCCGACCGGTCCCATGGATAGATTTTGAGCTACAGGTAGTTTTAGTCAAAAAATCATAAAAAGTCAAATAAAAAATAATAATAAATTAAAAAAAAACCTTGAGGCCAAGGTCAATATAATGGGCGGGGGTAGGTAGCAGACTATCCCTAGTTTCTACCCTAGGCGTATGTACAGCTCCCTTCCAAACACCCTGTATAATGTGTACACCTTTCGTTGGAGGTCCTAAATAAATAAATAGGTAGTGTTATTTTCGTGTACAATATAAAATTACTGTGCTTAATTAATATTCAGTTGCTATTTTGCTAACAATAAAGTAAAATTGCCGGGTAACGGGTTTGATTCATTGTGTGTTTTACTTTATCAGTCGAAGGAATTTTGAAAATATCAAGCAATGAATGCAATCTAAGCAGGCGTGTACCATTCTTTGACGTTACGCATTTAGGATGCAGATGTCTAATATGTCTAGTTAACCTTCTGCACTATTCCTCCAACTGGCGCCGTCCACTCGATCACTGTACTTGCCAACTAATTAGCTGTCTACGCATAGCATCCCTAAAAACATGAATACATCGCGGACAGAACCGGCTACACGTATGTATTACACTCATAAAGAGCATTCATGAAAAGGTGGGTGGTTCACGAATAAAAGTGTACGTTATTCACCATTAAATACACATGGTATAAAGGGTATTTTTAACCCTCGACGGAAAAAGAGGGGTGTTATAAGTTTGAGGTGGGTTGCTGTGTATCTGTCTATCTGTGTATCCGTGTATCTGTGTATCTGTGTCTGTGTATCTGTGGGTCAGTCTGTGGAATCATAGCGCCTCAACGGATGAACCGATTTTGATTTATATTTATGATTGATATTTTTGTTTGAAAGGTGATTGTATCGAGAGTGTTCTTAGCTATGTTTAAATAAAATCGGTTCAGCCGTTCAAAAGTTATGCGCGTTTTACTGTTTAGATCGTGATGTTTTTGCAAGATAAATGTGACGGGGGTTTTTTAAATTTTGAAATTTTACTTGTTATATAAGTTACAGAGCTTTTACCCTCTCAAAGTAAGCTAAACATGCTTATAATAGCAGTGGGTTCACGTCAAAAGTGCGGGTACGGTTCGATCTCATATATATTTCAGTTCACTACAAAATGTATGACATCTAAAATGGACCGAATGCCTAACAAATATCTACACATATCGTTAAGTAGTGTTGACAAAAGTCGTACAGGGAAGAAAAAGTATCACCGAAATATTATTGGCCAACATTTCTACATTATGTACTTAAGAGCTTTAAGATTATGTTTACTCCCTAGATAATAGGCCTAAAAATACATACACTTTCAAAGTCTTGAATAAACACGGTAACTATCTTCACAATGTCTGTTTGCACGCCCCATGAGTGGAACAAAAATAAAACGAAACGTTCCGAAACTCTCCGATGATTCACGAGCAGAATTTTTCTCTACCCTCTGCAAGTAGGTGATATATAACGTCCATTTACAGCATCCCTTCTGAGCTATGACTCCAGATTAAGCGTCCTACGATAAAGAGTCACCCTGTTTCTTCAAAGAGCGGACAAAAAAACACTTTAAACTTGTATAATTGGTAAAGTTTAGGGATGTCCACGGGGCAAAGCTAGATTTAATTTGGACCTGGGAACTTCAGGGTGAAACAAGGGAGGGTTTAATTGGCGTTGATGTGCTGACAGGTCGCGCCGTGTTGTGTGGAGACCATCGGGCAGTCCTTATTTATGTATGTCGACAAGTCCGGAGACCTAACGACGAAACTCTGAAAGCAAATGCTAAATAATTATGTTTTTGGAGTAGGACAGCAGTTTGTCAAATTAACATGTCGAACACTTTTTTAATCAACTTCAAAAAATGAAGAGGTTCTTAATTCATCTGAATGTTTTTTTCGTTTACTGAAAGTTATTCTTTCCAAATGAATGTTAAACAGGAAATATCGAGCGAGCGAGTGCGGTGCGAGCACACCTACGCACTTAAATACATTTGTGCGAAAACCAAAATAGATTTATTTTACTCGGCTAATTAAGAATTAACTGTCTAGTTTTTAGAATAATATTAATAAATCCCTTAATTCTTAGACATTTTTCTTTTATTTTCGACTCCGTGACCTTTTAAATTGCCCTAGTTGTTACTGTTCAGACCAATTTGCCGGAGAATCTTAACATACATAGTTTGAAATCATAATAAATAGTTTGAAAATAAATAGTTTTAATACAACGCAATAGTTTGAAATGAAAAATTCTAAGTAGTTGGTAGGTATTTATGATAATGAAAACCGAGTTACTACAGCTAACCTTACCTAGCTAGGATTTGGTATTTTTTTCACTACACCCAGTTTTCCAGGTTGTCTGGCTGTCTCCGGGCGATGTGACCAAAGTAACTCAGACTTTGTTAGCAGATCGTGGAGAGTCTGGTTTTGATGTTCAATTGGTCGAGAATGGACGTATTCGTGCGCTTGGCTTTCCAAGTTATGCGCAAAATTCTTTTCCATCACCACATTTCAAAAGCCTCTACCTTTTTTTTTTCGATCCATCGTGCAAATTGCCCAAGATTCAAATCCGTACAGAAATATCGAGTATACCGGAGTTCACACGAGTTCCTCCCCTCTTTATTATAATTGCATTGAACTGCAAATTTTTACTGTTGGGAAAATCGGAATCTTGCAAATGTGTAAAATTAGAATCCATGTAGTAATCTCAATAGGACTGCCCATCGGCATAAATGACTAACTATCATTCAAAATTTCATCATTCTTCTTTCTCTTTCCATACTAACCTTTGTTATAATGTTTTAACTTTGTTGTCAGTCAATTTTTATTCTGAACCTGCGTTGTTCCACTGTTAGCATAGTCTTCCTCGGTCGCTGGAACCACACTTCCCGGTATTTTGTCTGCTCCGGCCAATCTATTATTATAGCAGCAAAACGATCAAGATCTTCTTACACTTCCTAACAAGCCACGTATCTACCTACCTCTTCGAGAAACTATTGAAGATATGGAAGTCAAAACTCCCACGCAATATGAACAACAAACACAGTTGACATTTAGCGATCTATTTCTGCGTTATCAAATCATTTTATTAGTTGCCCACATATCGATGGGCGGGTGCCAATGAGACGCACGAATGAGCAGCCGAGAATTCAATCAGAAACCGTGACTATTTGTGTAATTGTCATTTCTATTTAGTAATGCAGTTTGTAGTAATGAAATTACGCAAGAGCAATTCATAACAGGTGTAGTAGTATAGCTCTTTTTGAATATGTTTACCGGGCAAGTACTAGAATCATTCTTATTAAAACCGCAAATTACCACTAAAGACAACGTAAGAGCAATTCATTGCAGGTATAAGTATGGCTGTGCATATTTTTTTTCGGTAAAAAACACTATAATATCTGATCAGAATTTCTACTTTTTGGTTGGAAGCATAAAACTGACTAACGTGATTAGTCCGTTTTGTTCATATAGAGGTTAATTTGTACGATGCCAAGCTAGCTAGTAGGTTGCTAATTTCAAAGAGTCAAATAAAAATAACTGAAGTTTTGGCGACCGCGTACCGGAAGACGCAGCGTTGGAAGGCCTCCCTCTTGGTGGAACGACGACCTGGTCAAGGGTGCGGTGGATGCGAAACGCCCAGGACCTATCAGTGTGGTGACGCTTGGGGGAGGCCTACGTCCAGCAGTGAACGTCTTTCGGCTGAAATGATGATTATGATGAGATTTTAACAACCAGTCTTACCCTACCGAGAGTATATGTAGTAAGCGGTTGGTAGAGGTCAGACTGGCAGTCTCTCCAGATAAAATATTTATAGTCCGCGTATCCTTTTTAGTGTTCCGTATCCAAAGGGTAAAAACGGGACCCTATTATTAAGACTTCACTCTCCGTCTGTCTGTCTGTCACCAGGCTCTATCTCATGAACCGTAATACCTAGACAGTTGAAATTTTCACAGATGATGTATTTCTGTTGCCACTATAACAAAAAATACTAAAAACAGAATAAAATAAATAATTAAGTTGGGCTCCCATACAACAAACGTGATTTTATTGCCGTTTTTTGCAATAATGGTACGGAACACTTCGTGCAAGAGTCCGACTCGCATTTGGCCGGTTTTTAACTAAAAGGCAACTTTAACATACAAGTAGTTGGAAGTAGTAGGGACTCCCTTTTCCGCACTTAGACTCCCATTTGGTCCGTTGTACGTGGGGGTACTGGCTAACATAGCCAGCCCAACTCCGCCCAAAAGCACAG
Source organism: Orthosia cruda (assembly GCA_964057195.1). NCBI lineage: Eukaryota > Metazoa > Arthropoda > Insecta > Lepidoptera > Noctuidae > Orthosia > Orthosia cruda. Next base: position 3,041,171 of record OZ059847.1, on the reverse strand, counting down.
AAGCTTCCTGGGAGCTTCACAGGCTTCACGGAGCGACCTCACTGTTCCGAGGGTTTCTTCGCGTTGAGAAGCCACGGCCTCGCATTCCAGGATTACGTGGGTGGCTGATTCTTCGGCGTTAAAACAGCCCCTGCAAAGTGGGCTGTCCGTGGCGCATATGTTGAATAAATGTTTGTTAAGAAGGGTGTGGCCCGTTAATGTCCCTATAATTATTTTGAGGTTATTTCTACTCAGGCTTAGGAGTTTCTTGGTGAGACGCGGGTTTACTATAGGCACAGCCATTTTTGACTGTCTACAGTCTGTAGCCCGTGACCATCTGTTATTGTCTAATTCTCTTGTTGATCTTTGATGAATCCACGCACGAAATTGCGAGAAAGGCAAGGGGATAAGTGGGTACGGGCCCAGCACCAACATCTCGGAGCCCCTTTTCGCAAGTTCATCTGCGGCATCATTGCCTAGGGATCCCTGTGCCCCTTGATCCACTGGAGGGTGATTCGATTGGATTTTGATATACTCTCCAGGGCGAGGTGGCATTCAAAGATTAGTTTGTTGTTGGTTAGTTTGTTTTCTAAAGCTTTGAGCACAGCCAGACTATCAGATAGGAATTTGATTCCGTAGTTCTGGATACCTAAACGCTTTACGGTTTTTGCGGCTTGTGTTAAGGCGACACTTTCACATTGAAAAATCGAACTATGTGTGCCTAACGGTATGTGAAAGTTAATGTTGAGGTCAAGGGAGTGTACGCCACATATGCTATATCATTAGCCTGATAGCAGCTAGCGCCGCTTCTTGCTGTATGTACAGGTCCAGGGAAGTTATATGTAGGGCTATCTCCATGGCTGCTGTTGGGGTGGTTCTCATGCACCCGGTGATAGCTGAGCAGGCCTGTCGCTGGAACTGTTGGAGTCGGGTGATGGTGGTCGAGAGTTCTGTCCTAGTCCACCAAACCAGAGCACCATAAGCCAACATTGGCCTGATTACCGCTGTGTATAGCCAGAGAGTAATCCTTGGAGACAGCCCCCATGTTTTTCCTAACATTTTTTACACTGATAGAGTGCGATTGTGCATTTGTTGAGTTTGTAGTCAAGATGCTTATTCCAGAGCAATTTGCTATCAAGAATTACCCCCAAGTACTTGACCTCATCTTTAAGTGTTAATTCTGTGTTGAAAAGTTTTGGAAGCCTATGCGGTCCTAGATTTCGTTTGTTTGTGAACATTATTAGTTCCGTCTTAACGGGGTTAACCGACAGTTCGATGTTTTGTGCACCAGCTCTCGATTATTTTGAAGGCCTTTCTCATGAGATCACATAAGATGCCCACAAATTGCCCCGAGATTAGAATTGCTATGTCATCTGCGTATCCTACCGAGTAAAGACTGCTGGCGTTAAGCTCTGCAATGAGCTCATTTACGACTAAATTCCACAGAAGTGGTGACAGCACCCCACCTTGTGGGCAGCCCCTGCTCACGATTCCTCGTGTGGTAGTGTTCACAGTAAATTGAACAGCACGGTTTTTTTAGCATGTTGCTAAAAAACCGTGCTGTTCAATTTACTGCTGCTCTCCAGTGTCTTTAGAAAGAAAGAGGAGAGGCTTATGGGTCTAAAAGATTTGGGCTGGGTGTAGTCGCCCCTACCTGGTTTCGGAATAAATATTATTTTTACTTCGCGCCATTTCAAGGGGATATATCGGTGAGCCAGACAGGCCCGAAAGACCTTAACAAGGTAATCAGCTAGCAGACCACCGCTCCATCTGAGCAGAGCTGGAAAGATACCGTATTTGAAACGGTAACTAATAAAATCGCTCTAATATTCTTCTCTAATTAAAAATTGCGAGTGTTACCCGACTATCATTAAGGAATGTTAAGCTTTCATAATTTCTGTGGTGTGCGCATTAAAATGAAGACTATAAAAATAAATTTAAAGTCTATAAAACATTATTAAAAAATTTAATGGAAGCTGATTACTGTTCATTATAAATTCAACTGCACTATATTTAAATAAGCTAAACTTAACGTTCGCTGTGTATTTAATTAAAGAATCAAGCTGGTACGGTCCCTCCTTTCAAAATAACGTTAAAGGCCTTAACAACGAGCTGTAGCATCCTCTTCTCTAAGAGTGCGATTCCACTAAAGATGCGAGCAGCTGAGTGATGCGTGGAGACGTAGCGGCCCTGTGAAAAACAAATTATTGAAAAATCAAAAAACCCGAATGCTTAAAAAATATTTAACTGAAAAGAGAAAAATAAGTACTAGGTATAATTTATACATTAAATATTATGAGGTGCTGCCAGAGCGGTGACAAACGAAGTTTTGGTAGGTTTTCCATGCAGACCCTCATATTATTTTATGTATAAATTATACCTATATTATACAGTACTTGTTTTTTGAGGAGGCCTGTGTCCCAGCAGTGGGAACTTAAAAAAAAGGCTGATGATGTGACGTGATGTGATTTGTTTTTTCAGGGGTTATATTTAAAAATTATATAACCTATCCCACTCCCACAATTGAGACGAAACCAGCTACACCTCATATGTCATAATCCGTCAAGCCGTACTGGACTGTAGAGCGTGCTATGAAAATGGACATACATACATACATACGCTTGAAAAACATTACCCTCCCGCAGCTTTCCACCAAAGCTGTACGAGGAAGTTGAATAGTGCGTGGATGCGCAGAGAACGAACGAACTGCAGAAATACAAAGAAGCGGTCATGTAGATACAAAACAAATGACTCGATATAGGTCACACAAGTAGGACCCTCATAGCATTTCTCGCACATCTTTTCCACCAGAGGCCCTGTGACATTATATCAACGAAAGCATCGCAATAGCCATTGGTAAAATGTCTAAAATTCATGGAAATGCCAAGTGCTATCGAAATGTCACGTAATCAATCCCATAAATTTGGCATTCCGACAATCGCCATCGCTTAAATGACACTATGTAAAGTTCCTCAGAAAAGCGCTGTGCACAGCTAGGCTAATGAAGCACATTTCTCGCTAAACATCCTCGCATCTTCGGTCGAAACACACCCTTATGGTAACAAACTGCGTTCATCTGTCCGTCTGTCAAGGGTAGCAATTACAGCAATTTCCCATTGACCCGAGTGTCTGACCGTTCATTGCAGGGGTCGTTTACTGACCTATGTTTAGGAGTACACGTTTGACGTATCATTTAACCTAAAATATTTATTTAATGAACCAACAAGAATAACAGCGACTTCAGCTTCTTGCATAGATAATGTATTCACTAATTGTAAAGTAAAAGATTCGTTTTTAATTAGTGGCGTTAGGTCAGACCATACTGGTCAACTAGTATCTTTTGAGTCAAATAAAAAAATTAACCTAGCTAAATCAATTCGATTAAGACCACTTACTAAAAATAAATTAATCTCTTTTAATAATAATGTTTTTAGCAACCTTTGTTACGCCAGTTTTGATTCAAACGACCCCAATATAAATTACGGCACGTTGTTTTCAACAGTTTGCCAAGAATTCAATAAAACGTGTCCTGTAAAAACAGTTAAAGTCAACAATTCCAAATCGAAATTTAGTGAATGGGCCACTGTGGGCATAAGAAAAAGCCGAGATATCTTATATAATTTATATTACGAAAAATCTTTGACTTCCGATCAAGTTTTTCACACTTATGTTAGAAACTATTCTAAAATATTCAAAAGAGTCTGCGCTCAAGCAAAATCTCAAATAATAATTAACAAAATTGGTGCTTCTAATAACAAAATAAAAACTGTGTGGCAATTAATTAATAGAGAAACTGGAAAGATACAACAACGCGATCAGAATGAGTTGTCTTTGAAAATAACTAATCAAACCATTTCTGATAGGCAAGAAGTCGCTGAGACATTAGAAAATTTCTTTACCAACATTCCGTTAGAGGTTACGAAGTCTCTTCCTTCCTCATCTAAATTAGCTGAAGCTCTTCTTAAAGAAAACTTTACTAAGGACATACCAATCTTTAAATTTAAACCAATATGTATTAATACAATTAAAAACGCGTTCAAAAGTCTCAATATAAAGAATACTGAAGACTTGTGGGGGATATCCGTTAGGGTTCTTGGAGATATTATTGACTCAATTGCTCCTGTCCTAACAGGCATATTCAATCAATGTTTGGACAGCGGCACTTTTCCTGACTTAATGAAACACAGTAAAGTAGTACCAATTTTCAAATCAGGCTGTAAGAGCGATCCTTCTAATTATAGACCTATATCCGTGCTTCCAGCATTGAGTAAAATCTATGAAAAAATCATGCTGGAACAGATGTTGTCTCACTTCAATTCAAATGGGATCCTGCATAGTCAACAGTTTGGTTTCACGAAAGGTAGGTCGACAACGGACGCGGGAGTAAAACTCATCAGCCACATCTTGGAGGCTTGGGAGAGGTCCCAGGATGCCATTGGCATTTTCTGTGATCTCTCAAAAGCTTTCGACTGCGTCGACCACAACACACTGATCTGTAAATTACACCACTACGGAATTCGTGGAAAATCTGCTGATCTCGTGCTTTCCTATTTATCAAACAGACAGCAAAAAGTAAATGTTAATGGGGCGACGTCCTCCGGGTCTCTAGTCAAGATGGGCGTGCCCCAAGGTTCAATTCTCGGCCCTTTCCTTTTTCTGGTTTACATAAATGATCTCCCTTTTATGATGGCCAAATTATCGGATATAATTCTATTTGCTGATGATACTTCGCTAATTTTTAAAATAGATAGGCAAGATACGGATGTTTTAAATGTCAACGAAAGTCTAATTGTTCTCTCAAAATGGTTCGCAGCTAACAATCTTTTACTGAATGCGAAAAAAACAAAATGTCTAAAGTTCTCTTTACCAAATGTACCACAACATGACCTAAACTTAAATCTTGACGGCAAAAATCTTGAAGTTATAACGGAAACTGTATTCTTGGGGATTACTATCGATTCAAAATTGCAGTGGGGCGCGCACATTAGAACTCTTTCGGGTAGGTTAAGTTCGGCTGCATATGCAGTAAGGAAAATAAGGCAGCTAACCGATGTAGCTACAGCTAGGTTAGTATACTATGCTTATTTCCACAGTATTATGTCTTATGGCATTCTGCTGTGGGGATCAGCAGCAGACGTTGACTCAATTTTCATCCTACAAAAGAGGGCAATCCGCGCAATCTATAAAATGGGTCCTCGCGAGTCCCTCAGAGAAAAATTTAAAGAGATCGATATACTGACTCTACCTTCACTTTATATTTTGGAATGTATTTTGTATGTCCGTAAAAATCGGGGGCTTTTCAAAACTAGAAGCGACTTCCATAATTTAAATACACGCAGTAAGCACGAAATTGTAATACCCAAATTCAGATTAACGAAAACTAGCAAGTCTTTTCTTATAAACAGTATACGCTTTTATAACAAGTTGCCAAAGTCAGTTATAGAACTGACCGATGGAAGGTTCAAAAACTACATCAAACGTATCCTTATTAAAAAAGCATATTATAAAATCAAGGACTACGTTGAAGATAAAAACATTTGGCCTTAGCTCCTTCTGCGCATGCAGCTTCCCTGGTAACTTGTAAACGGCACAAATATGTGGATGTCTCTAACTATTCTCAATCTCATTTTTCTTTACTTCTTTTAATTAGACTTTTACAATGATTTTCAAACATCTTTATAGCCCTTTGCTAAGAATAGTTACAGCACTGATAACAAAATTTGTGCCACATGTTAAATTTAGTCATGTAATACTATTTTTATTTACCTTTGTATAGATTCTTTTACCGATTGTTTTGTAAATGTGTGAACATTGTAGGCCTTCTAGATGCTAGTTAACATTTGTTAACTTTTTTATAAAATATATAATCCTTTTATTTTATTTTTTTAGTTTCTTACGACTTATTGTCATAAGTCGGGCCTACGTTGTCCCCCCATGTCTAAGTACTAATGCTGTAACATGGAAATATTGTAAAACCAAACCATTTTTAAAAGAGTAACCATGGAGTTTCTTGCCGGTTCTTCTCCATAGGAAACGACCAACCCGAACCGTGCACCTTTTGTCGACGTTTTATAAGTGCCCATGTAGGCCTATGTGAAATAAAAAATATTGATTTTGATTTTGATTTTTGACGGCTGATATGATAGAACCATAGTTCAATTTGAGGGTTAAGAACGTCATGTCTTTTAGCCATGTTTAGTAGTTTTATTCGTCATTTGAAAATCATCTGAGATGCTGTAATTTTCATTCACTCTCAAACGGAATTGGCACGTCATCCTCTTTGCAGGTACTAATGTACCACAGTGGGCACCACATCATTCATCATTTTAGTCAACTGCTGGACATAGCCCTTCCACAAGTGCCACCATCTCGGTCGATCCTGTGCGTCCCGCATCCAACAGATTCCCGCAGCCCTGACAAGGTCATCGCTTCACCTAGAGGAAGGCCTTCCAACGCACGCAGCGTTGAGATACATTCAATGATAGATAGAATAGTCTACCATCTCTATCATCTACTTCCTCCAAATATCTCATGTTAGTTGTACTGTTGTCAGTCGGTGTAACACGTTATTTTCCTCTTTTTTTTCTCCCCTGTTATCATTACGATTCGTTCACACCCTTGTTTTTCATATCATAATTTACACAATCCGTGGATACCAGTACGATAAGAGTTGCCTCAGCAATTACAATAACTTCACACATCAAATCCTGCAAATCCGAATTGTGTTTAAAACATATTATTTACAAGCTGCAAACAATAGCCCCAATAACAATATCATATATCTGGACAACGCTTCACTCCGGAGCTATTACCGCTCCGTTTTCCGAATACGTTATGTTCTTTGTTTCGTTCGTTATTTTATTTTTATTTCAAATACGTTTTATCATACTGCCTCCTATAGCTAGAGTGCCGCTATCTGAACAAATCATATTTGGAGTTTCTAATGAAAATAAAAACCGCAAATCAATACAAACCGGCCGAGTGCGAGTCGGACTCGTGCACGAAGGGTTCCGTACCATTATCGCAAACGTTCAAACGTTTGTAGCATGGGAAACCCACTTAAATATTTATTTTATTCTGTTTTTAGTATTTGTTGTTATAGCGGCAACAAAAATACAATATCTGTGAAAACTTCAACTGTCTAGCTATCACGGTTCATGAGAAAAACAGACAGACAGACGAACAGTGGAGTCTTAGTAATAGGGTCCCGTTTTTACCCTTTGGGTACGGAACCCTAAAAATCGATGATGTTTATCAACTCTAAATCTGAGAGTAGGTTTTCCGGTGTTAAAATAGATCTAATTGCGCACTTTCAAATAGGGGCATTGTTAGTTTAAATCATTGACTGCCCAAAATTAGTTTTGTAAAAATAGTCATTTGGGGCGTTTTTATTTTTATCCGGAATCTATTGATAGTAAAAATTACTGCAAAGACAGATTGATAGAGATTTTCTTGCTGATTACGACTGCATCAAAAAACTAAAAACGGTCAATTTTCAGGTAGTGGCACTCTAGCTGTAAGACGGCAGCAAACGTCCATACATGAATTCAAGGCGGAAGCGTCTGTTTCGTATCATGACATAGTGAGAACGAATTTACGAAATGGCTTTTGTAGTTTAACAGCGGCGCGGCGAGCGTGTTTGTATCTGCAGTTGCATTAGCATAACGGAGATGTTATGTTTCGAGATGGAGGGTAGTTGCGAACTGTATGCTATTTTTATTATGTGATTACTGGAACATGGACGCGCTAAAAATTAATCGTAAGTCCAGTGACAGGATGTTTTTAATCCTTGACATTGCTTTTTTTTTGTTGTTTATACGTACCCTATGAGAATACAAAATTCATAATTAATTATGGTAATTCTTTAATGTCTTCAAAGACAAATATTGGGAGTCATCATCATCATCATCATTTCAGCCGAAAGATGTCCTTTGCTGGACATAGACCTCCCCCAAGCGTCGCCACACTGATCGGTTCTGTGCATTTCTCATATCCACCGGACACCCGCAGCCTTTAGCAATAATTTTGGATCCACAAACCGAGAGACGCTACGTTGGAAGGCCTCCCAAGGTCAGATGACATAGTGAAGGCGGAGAGAGTCCGCTAGAAGAGAGACACACGGGACCGGTCAGTGTGGCGACGCTTGGGGCAGGCTATGTTCAGCAGTGGACGTCTTTCGGCTGAAATGATGATGAATAATTTTGGATTGCAAGTGTATATTTTCAAAAGACTTTTATGGCAGCTAGGATTTTGTAACAGTCACCAAAAATACAGATGCACAAAAAAAAAAAAAAAAAAATATGGCTGTTTTTAATACACGTACCCTTTTGATACATTCGTTGTTTCGGTACTCATGGGGTTACAAATGGTCGTGTCTTATAGTTTCCGGTTACAAATGGACCACCAGGTGCTACCCTCGGGGACCGTCACGGGGTCTTAGGGACCGTGTTATCGGAAGGGGGGTTTAGGACCAATATCTCTATCGCTCCTTGCAATGTACCCTAATTCCCTTAGGTTTTTTAATAGATACTGGCATTATACATTGCTTTCAAAGAGATAAAGGGTGTTTTTAAGTCGTCAGAAGACAAGTTATATTGATATATAGGCATATGAGACCAACCAACTCTATGTACCAGGTAAGCAACGCATCGGTAAACCACTTAAGATGGCAGTTGACTATAAGCTATAAGCAGAAAAAAAACCGCCAAGTGCGTGTCGGATTTCGAACATTTAGGGTTCCGTACCAGGCTGCAAAATTAAGTTGGTTGAAATAGAAAAATGAGGGAGTTTCAAATAAAAATCTCATTTATCAATAATATATATTGTTATTTGTTAATAAAATGTACGTAATAATAAACATGCACTTCCGCTGGGAGGAAAAGGGTGAAGTACGCACCATTGGAGGGCCGTTACTATTTTGTGCCCATTGCCGTTGAGACCATGGGCTGTTGGGGCAGTGAGGCCAAGAAGCTCATTAGTGAGATAGGGCATAGGCTAAGGGACAAAACGGGTGACTCCCGCTCCAGCTCGTTCTTGGTGCAAAGGTTAGCCATTGCCATCCAACGTGGCAATGCAGCAAGCGTTATGGGCACCTTTGCGCCGGGAACAGTTAGGGGCGGGTTATTTGACTAGTTATAAGACAACGCTTTTTGACGTGTCGTTGTGACTTTGACATCTAATTTGTTAGTCTTAGTTAATTAAGTATTGTATAGATAATTAATATATACACTTATATACATTAATTTGCTATTTAATTAATATGCTAATAAGTTGTAAATAATATATTTTATTCAATGTTATGAATATTTGAAATAAAACATTATTAAGCAGTATAAACATTATCATAAAATTTGCAGTCCACACACAGACTTTGGTGGCTTCTCATTCCTTTGTTTAAAATGTTTTTTTTTTTAAAATCAGTATTTATCTACTCAACGAGCTCTAAACAACGATATTCCACTCGATAGGGTAGTCCCAATACTTTATTTTGCGGCCCCATCACATGATAAACGGGAACCCACGAAAATTTCAAGACTGTAGCTTCAACCGTTTAGCTGTAAAACCCGTGTGACAGACGACCGACAGACGGACACGTGAGTGACTGCTATAGGTATTCCGCTTGGACCCTTCGGGTACGGAACCCTAAAAGTAACCACTTTTCAATCTTATAAAACTGTTAAATGGTGAATACTCACTACTGTCTCTTCTTCATGTCGATGATACTTTTTTGACAATACTTCGCCACTTCCACGGCATCATTAGTGGCAGCGAAAAGGTTGCTTCAAACCGCAAGTTTTGGAAAACAGAGGGCATGAAAGTAGGAGACAAAAAGTTTGCGATGAAGTTTCGCAACCACATACCGCAGCCATTTTATCAATTGTCGAAAATATCCTCACTTTACCAAATTGGCGTTATATCAGCCTATTTGGGTTCGCAATACTAACAAATAGAATGATTGAAACAGGAAACGGGACTCGAATCTCACGTATTCTCATAGGCGGAATTCTCGGATATGATATATGTATGTCATCGAATGATTCCTTCTAAAACATAGCACATGTCAAAGCCAGGCTGTCGTAACAAGTATAAATCAATAGGCCGGGGCTACACCGTCATGTCGCGCTATCACGCCTTTGTAATATATTGGACAATCTGTGCGTGAGAAGTGATAAACTATCAATCATTATCCTGCCTTGTTATCATTGTGATTAATATTGTGGAAGGATTGTTTAGCTGTTCAGGGAATCACGGCCTTATTCATGTGTGCTTGAATGAATATTGTAAAAAGATTGTTCACGGAATCAATGCTTATATTCGTGTGAGTAGGAATGGGTTGCTTTTCAAACAGGCTACTTGGTTTGAAGTGATAAAGTAAAGGCAACCCAAACCGTGTAGAAGAGCTCGAAAGGTCACGATTACCCTTTTAACTATGTAAGCATTCTCAGTACAATCTATTAGTTTTGTTAGAAGGTATAACAAGAATACTAGTAATCCCAATGTAAAAGTGTGTGTGTAAAAAGTTGGATGACACCGGCATAATAGGTGCCAGTCAATTTATTTTTAATGGTGTTGTAAATTGACGCCATAACGTGTCAGGATCCATTTTTGGTGAAAATGTATCGTAAACGATATGGTTACATAAAATATGACATCATATACAAAAGTCACATGAAGGTTTTCAGTTAAATGGAAATAATAAAGGCAGATGTAAATGATATTTTTTTATTCTTTTGACACCATCCTAAGCCGTAAAGAAATCAAAGAATACATTTTATCAAAACTTTAACTGAACAAAACCCTGCTTAAATTCTCATACATTCTGGGAAGTGCCGTAAAAAATAAAGGATCTCCGGGACTATAGTAATTCGGGAGTCGGCCGTGACAATAAAACGAGGTCAGTGGCTGAGAAGCGAACGAATCCAATAATAAATTCTTATTTTACACCTCTTGTGTGGGGTAAGGTGCGTGAAAAGGGAAGCGTCGAATACCTGACATAGGAACGATTTGTCTCATTGAATATGGATTATTTCTTGCTCGGAGCTCCTTCTTTTTTATTGAATTTTGTTTTAAGGTGACGAAATTGGCGCAAGACCCTTTTGTTATAGGTAGGTCCAATGCACCCTCAATTCACATTATCAAACCATATGCAAGTGATTAGGTATCAGCAGTATGGTTTCATCTACATAGTTTATTTATTTAAAATGGATTTGCTCTTGACTCTAGTCTAGGTCAGAGGTGACAGTGACAAAGTCAATGATGTAGTGAGCTTACCCAGAAATTTAAATTGATAAAAAATTTAACGTGTTAAAGTGCTATTTTTAAACAATTTACAAAGAAAATATCATTAATAATTTAACATGTTACTGACTAAACTGACTTCAGAAGAATAAACAACTTGGCCACATTAATACATGCAAAGTTGATTAGTTTGCCGACTCCAGTCCGTTCGTGACGAAAAAGTCTAAGTCTAGGTCTTAAAGAGTCCCAAGGAATAACTGCGACAAGTACCGAACAACTTAACCTCATTTCATGCGGTTGTTACTTAGCTAAACCCTTACAAAATATGTTTACTCTGCAATGCAAAGTAAATGGCGCATACGTCATCTCCCCTTACTCTCTTAACTTGATCCTCATTCAAAGGGCTTAGGGAAGGGAAATAAAGTACTGTGCCGCTGGATATGCGGGATCCGCGGGACGGGCGAGTGCGGGTCAGCGGATATTGAAATAAGGTAACCTATTTGTGGAGCATTCCTCTCTTTTTTATTATTTATGCTCTGTGTCAGATGGATCCTTGGGAATACCGTTTGTTTTTAAGGGTGTTCGATGTTGATAAGTGAGGGTTACAATTTGGTAATTTTGTTTGAGAAGGTGTCTTTTATTTTCAAATTTTACCACATCTCTGTGGCTGCTAATCCATGTAAACTAGGGTAGAAATGGGGACAAACCTTGCTCCTGAAAAATTCCGAATATACAATCCACTAAACTATTACGATCTCTGGGACCAATTAGCAATAGATCAACACAATAATCAGGATAGGTATGTTACAAATATGATATCTGGCAATACTTGTTGTACACGCTGCAATACACACCGAAACAAAAGCTCTTCATTTGTTTCATGTTAATTAACTTTTAACGTCAAACATGTTAAAATGCCATTTGCTGTCCAGAATGTAAGTTTGCAATGTATTCCCACTCAACAAGCCACAACATAATTATCAGTATGTAATTAAGCAAATGAATTTAATGACATAAAACGAAATCACGGCGTATCGTTAGTTTCCACCGAGTGACTGGAACTGGGTCACAGACTTAGTGCACAGCGTACTTGGGACCGGAAGTATAGTGAGAAATATCGAAACATTTAAAAAATCATATTTTTTTACTCTTTAACATAACAAAGCACTCGTTGAGGCGTCAACCGTGCGGAGGTTGTAGGATCAATACGTATAAAAAAGATATCACTTTTTAAGAACTAGCTTCTGTCCACGGCTTTACCTACGTGGAAATTGTTTTATTATCCTTAGGGAAACATTATCCCGGGGTGAAAATTACCCAGGTTCTGGCCTATCCATATGCCAAGTTTGAAATTCTTTCAGCCATTAAGGCATGAAAATGTAAAAAACAAACATACAAACATGAAAACATTCGCATTTATAATATTAGTTAAGATTTAAATTAAATCTATGAAAAAAATAATACTAGATAACGGTAAAAGAAAAATAATAAGACCAAACCTGAAAACAATGAGCAAGCGAACAAAGATTTTCGTTTACCGCTGCAAGTTTTACTTACCCAGAAAAACTGGCAAGACGCACTTGGCCAATTGAAGTCCTTAAGAAAAGTCAAGTGCGCAGTAGAGTATGTAATCGCATCTGGAGCTAGTAAGGATCATAGTATTGTGTACCTAGAATCCGTTTTAGAACTTACAAACAGTTTATATAGCATCGTACACCCACCCACATCTCGGCAGTTTTTTTTTTTGTATTATAGTTGGGCTCGCGCCTGACCACCATCTCGGTTGACGGTGTAACACGCTTGTCTAGAAGTAATCTATTCACTCTTTACTTAAAAACCCCGTGGTTGTAGCTATCGGGAAACACAGACTCCGGCAGGGAATTCCACTCCTTAGATGTTCGCATAAAGTATTTCCAAAACGTTTAGTGCGTTTGGGTGGGATGTCCACAATATACCGTTGGTGCATCGCCGTACTTGTTATAGTCCGATGATAAAACGGGCTAGGCGGAATTAATTCATGCAATTCCATCGCACTCTCCCCGAAATGCACAAGCTGGCAACTCGGCGACGTTGTTCAAGGCTCTGGAGCAGTGCCTTATTGTCGATGAGCCTCTTGACCCGATTTTCGATCGAGTCTAGTGCATCAAGCTGGTATTTGGCAGATCCGTCCCAAAGATGAGAACAGTATTCCATGCAAGATCGAACTTGCGCTTGATACAACTTAAGCAGCTGTGTGGTGTGAAGTACCGTCTCCCCTTCTCAAGGATCCCCATCTTGTTTGCAGCCAGCTTTATGTTTAACTCCCATGTAATAAGGGGAGCACCCAACTGCCATCAACCGGGCACTAAACCAGACTCCGAGCAGCTTCTTAGAAATTTCAGATGGAAAAACCCAGTAACAGGACCCAGGACCTCATATTGAACAACTAGCTGTGCCCTCGGCTTCGCTCCCGGCAAGTCACCTGCCTTCCCTACTTAAAGTTCTCGCTAAACTTCTTGGCCAACCTGGAGTTGGCTTTTCGGTGCGCAAGGCACGAATCGGTGCTGTTTTTGTATGAGATTCACTACTGCGCGGCCATTGTAGCCAACTTCAGGGCGGCCAAGAAGTTTAGCGAGAACTATACTTACCTATCTACCCTACTTACCTTCCTACCAACTCTACTCATCTACCTACCCTACTTACCTCTTCCGCGGAGAATCGTCAAATGCACAACGCCATCTATCGAATATGGAGTTCAACTGTCCGAGTATCTGAATTGCGTTTGTTGTGATATTTTACTTCTTGAACACTTTAAATTCATCTAACTTTTGATATAGTGAACCGATTGCGATGAAACAAAAACTAAGTAATATTTCAAGTTACGCACAATATTTATATATAAAATATATCTACATTGCTTTAGTACATTTTACATGATGCGTGCACAAATAAACAGACACAAAAAACATGCTGGAAACGGGTTCTGTTGTTTATCCTATAGCACACCGGCTATTTTTTTGGAAATTTCTTCAAGAAACTATAACAGCTTTCCTTCAGGTTTATTATAAGTATTGATAATAGCGCTTACGTCCGCAAAAACGTGGCAGACTATATAATTGTATTATTGGTCCACCTCAGTCTAACCCTTCGGGGAATACCTCCCAGACGTGATTTTATGTTATGTAGCTATGTATATAGACCCGAAAACACCTGGTAATATGAAAAAGCCTCTTAAAATAATGAAGCTGTCTAACATGAGCAGCAAACGCGTTATCACTGAAACGTAAACCTCCTGCGTCTCATTCGAAACGTAGCTTAATATCGTTCTAGGCTCTAAGTAGATCAAACAACGCTGCTGACCACGTCACATTAATATCACCGTGAGACTGTGGTTTCAAATTCGTATATATTGTGTTGTATTAAACTATGTGCACTCTGTTAAAGAAGTGTGACCAAGCAGAGGGGGTTTGCAACTTTGATTTTGTTTTAAGTGTAAACTGTTTATTATAAATGCAGTCCGCGCAATGTGCAGTGCACACTGCAGGGTAAAAATTGTATTAATACAATCTCTGACAGTGGTCAGACAAAATTAATAATAAAGAATTTCTCCTGTTCAGGGAAGAGTCGACTCTGCTATTGGAAATGATAGCTAAATAATTATTAGTTTCCATTCTTTTTTTCAACAAAGCAGTGCAAAGGTTCTTCTCAAAAAAATAATTAGCAATTTTTATTGATAATCTATACTTCTATGCTATATAATATTATAAAGAGGAAAGATTTGTATTTTTGTATGTAAAGAATAAACTTAAAAACTACTGGACCGATTTAAAAAATTCATTCACCGTTGGGAAGCTACGCCATCCCCGGGTGTCATAGGCTACTTTTTATCTCTGTATTTCCACGGGAACAGGAACAACGCGGGTGAAACCGCGAGGCGTCCGCTAGTCATCAATATAATGCATCATGCTTGTTAAAAGTCCAAATCATGTATGCATGATAACGCCTGGGTTTTTCAAGTAGTTACTAGTGTTTTAAATTAACTAAACGTTATAGTAAAATGCTTTCTTGGTGAAGAAGTGATAAGTCTATAAACCAATCACTACATTACTTATTCAGCGTACATAAAATATAATCTTGCCCACGTAAAAGAACTTAAACAATATAAAGCTTTGTTTTTCTTTTTCCTTGCTGAATATAAGTTCAGGAAAGTTTGCATGAATTGTAAACAAGTAAATAATGAGGTTTGTACACTGGCAGTGTTCTCAAGATTGCAGTACGTGGCTACGTGCTGCGGGGAATGAATATTATATATAGCAATAGGCAAGCAGCTAGACGCATTATGCAAGATTGGAGCAATATTGTAAGATTTATCCCAAGGCGAAGCAATTTTTTGAAGTAAGGACGTTTGTGAGAATTTGTTCTGCCTGAAAACAACAATTCCACTTACATTGTTTTGCTATTATCTCAAAGGGATTAGGCAACGTTTTTGATGAAATCTCTCAGCGATTTGAATTTTGTCGATATTTCAACCAAAAACCTTAACAAATTGTACACTAAAACTTTCCTCATGAATCACTCTATCTATTGGTGGAAACCGCATGAAAATCCTTTCAGTGGTTTTTGAGTTTATCGAGACAAGACAGACAGACAGACTTGGCGGGGGTCTTTGTTTTATAATCTCATCAGCCTTATAATGTTCCCACTGCTGGAACACAGGCGTCCTCTCTTTGAGAGAGGTAATAGGCCTTAATCCACCACGCGGGCCCAGTGCGCGTTGGTGGATGTCACATGCCTTCGAATTTTAGTTCTAGGACATGCTGGTTTCCTCACGATGTTTTCCTTCACCGTTTAAAGAGCAGTGGAGCATGTGAAGTAAAGCGCCTGCCTGGCTTCGAACTCACGACCTACGACACATAAGTTGGGGCCGTTACCAAGGGGCCACCACTGCTCCCTGTTTTATAATATGTAGTGGTTAAAGTTCACATTTTGTAAAATTTATATTTGTATTGCATCGTTAGGCAAAACAAGTACGTGCTAATATGAAGTGACATTTCAGTAACAAGATAATTTATTTGCCTTGTGTTTACACATAAACACATGTGATGGCAAAAAAATATCTTTATCTTCACTGGCGCGAGCAATAAACCAGGATCAAAGACAGTCAGCAGTTTGCAGAGCGCCTTATTACGGCATTTGATGCAGATGTGCTTCTGTCAATGGATGCTGGGCCACGATTGTACGGATCTGTGTCAATTCAATTGTGTGTGGATTGGTGAATAAATATGAAAGTGACACAAAGGTTGTGAGTAATTAGAGGTTTTATTTTGAATAAGATTAATTTAAAGTAAAAATATTTTTAAAAAAAGATCATCAGAATCACGACTTAGAATAAACTGGAGTTATCTCTAATACACCCTCACTCTACCAGTTATAATTAAGTCCCATGTGATAAGGGTAAACCATCCTGAAATTCATGATGGAAAAATCCAGTAACACTTCGCTGTTCCTAGGAATCGAACCCAAGACCACATGCTTGACAGTAGCGCCGGCGACTATTAGACGATTATTTATTCTGTGGTAATACTCGTCAAAATGGAATAGTATAAAGTAATACATGTCAATAAGGATGAACTAATTAAACTTGGAACGTTGACCAAGGTCCAGAAGAGCTTTAAATGTGTGATACGTACCTACTACGGGCGTGAATACCACGTTTACATTTAAATCATATTTAATACTTAAAAGCATTGACATTCATTGACCCATAACTCATATTTGCCATAACTAATATGAGGTACCGAAACATAATTATTCACAACAATAATATAATTAGTAAAAAGCCCGCCCACTCACAACACAAACAGTGGAGTTTGACATAACAGAGACCTAACGGTACGGTAAGGTCTCCCCAGCCTCCATCGGCTAAAGATTTTAATTTTGATTTTTTGTATCACAATCAAACGTTTCGTAAGCAGAAGAAAAAGTAATCTTTTCATCTAGAATTTACTCATACATCCGCACTCGGTGACATAAGCCGTTTACATAAAGTTCATAATAATATAACGAAGAGCTCTGGTGGTAAAATAAAAGCTTTTCCTGGGAAACTATCTCTGATGCAGCCCACTCATTCTAAAAGCTCATGTTAAAAATGCACCGCATAGTTTGTGTTATGAAAAAGTCATTCGTTAGTATTACAATCTTACAATCTATAATACCTATTTTAAAAGCTTTTATTTAACTTTCAATGTAGTCGTATGTATGTATGTAAGTGTGTTCGCAACTGAATTTTAAAGCAGTTGTCCTCCACCGATTAAGATGCAATTTTGCATACACGTTTAGTTTGGATGACAATGCTAAAGTAAGTGACGTCATTCTAAATCCAATATGGCGGACAGCTCAAGATGGCGGACTAGTAGTTTTTGTGCACTGCCATGATATGGGTATCAAATGAAAGGGTTTGCTGAGAAGAATACGAAAAAAGGTTGTTTTAAAAACAGATTTTTTAATTAATTTGCTTTGTACGGGTCTGTCATGTGTGTCTGGCAACTAGTATCTAATCCACTTTCAAGCACTTCCTGGCATCCGTTTATTCTGAAACTTGGCGTATTATATAATTTTGGAAACATTGAAATTATTTGGTACTGTGGAGGTGGTCCCATGGTGGTGAGCCACGGAAGGTGACCATAGCAATTCCCAGTCAAGATAACACCATCATGGTTGGGTTCATTGTATGAGTTTGACAAGTAGTATCTTTCAGTTCATAAAACAAGTTTTCTTTTCTTATTTCTTATTATAATTTAGACCAGCTTTTGTTAACGACTTCGCCCGCGTCACAGTACTAATTTATCCTACCGGTACATACTCCCGGGATGAACAGTATCGTATGTCGTCCTCCAAGGTCCAATCAATGTCAGACAGACAGACAAAGTTACTTTTGCAATTACGAGTATGAGATATCGTATAGATACAAGAAAATATGAATTTCACTCATATTATTAAAATTTAAACCAACTTGTACGAGTACGTAAATAAATATTTGTACTAAGAATATTAATAAATGCTTTTATGAGAAGCAGAGATTTCAGCTAACAATAACCAAGGAATATACAGAGTGTAACGGTAAGTTGCGAATATATTTAAAAAAATGCTTCTGCTGCTTCTGTAAACAAAACTTTCTCCAAGGAAATCATAACAATAGGGATGTTGATAAAAAATATTGATTTGGTTCGATAGTTAGATAACATAAAAATATTTGACATGTATTTTTGTTTTGCCACGTAAACAAAAAATTACGACGATAAAGTGCGTTTAAATATCGTGTGACGTCACGGTGTGCTACACTTTATACTGACAAAGTGACGTCACAAGCCCCCACTCCAGATATTTGATGCACTTTATCTATGTCAATTTTTATTTATTTGAAAAGCAAAAAATACGGGTCTAATATTATTTGATAATCTCCCTGATGAACTTAATAGAATTCCTAAAAAAAATTGACTTCCTTCAAGAAAGTTTTTCGTGTACATGTTTAGAAGCAGTTTTTAAAATATGATCACGTTTTCCGTTACACCCTGTTCATACATACATAAAGTCACGCCTTTTCTCTCAGACTTCTAGGAATTAAAATATAACCCGCCCGAGATGACTCTGGGGCCAATTTCTCATCACAGTATGTAATTTTACGTGAACGTCATTAGATGAAGAGTATACGTGCAAGCCGTGTTTAAATTAAATATTTTATTTTTGATCCTCTATTTTTTATTATTTTACTTAGCCTGGGTAAGATTGCGGGCATACACTGGATGCGAGACGCACGGGATCGGTCAATGTGTCGACGCCTGGGGGAGGCATACATCCAGCAGTGGACATCTTTCGGCTGAAATGATGATAATGACTTAGCATTTACAGTAAAATTCCCATCCATTCTAATCCTATCGAACAAATTAGTAAATTATTACAATATTGTCAATTTGAATGTTTCAATATTATTATAACATGCGATAAATAAACATTAAATTACCCGGAGCCAAATAGAGCTAATTTAGCAAATTATTGTAATTAGGTATATCATAACATTTACATTCGAGCATTATGATTTTGCATTATTAGACATGTTGGTTATTGGAAACCGGACTGGTGTGTATGAGACATATTATCTAGAGAGGTGCCTATTTCCCTGGCAGATTGATATTTGTCTTTTGATGCATATAAGCAAATGTATGCTTAGATCTAGCTAAACTACGCTTATTCGTAGTAGCTATGCCATAGCTAATTTGTTCTTAGTGTACGTATTTTTTTTTCTCGCAAATATGAAATACCCCACAAAACTGTTTCCACAGTTTCTCACCGCTACGAGCTACGCCGTAGCTAGTGCCCCGCTACGAGCTACGCCGTAGCTAGTGCCCCGCTACGAGCTACGCCGTAGCTAGTGCCCCGCTACGCCACGATGAAAGCTACACCGTAGCAAACTCACCGCTACGATCTACGCCGAAGTTAATCTCATAGCTACGAAAACAGTGTGCTTATTCCGAGTATTTTAACCTACTCACTCGTGATAACGTTAACGATCTCTTATGTCAAAATGTATACAAAAAAGTAAATTAAAAAATCAAAAAACCCGCCTGCTTAAAAAGCGAACTAAAAAGACGTAAACAAGAAGAAAATCATGCTGTGCAGTCGGAGGATACATATTCGCGAGCTGGCTGACCAAAACCAGATGTATCCTGATATGGTGATGATGATAATTTTTTGAATAAACTTTTTTTAGTTATAACTTTTTAGTTAACATTGTTTATAACATATAAGTGTTATATATTTTTGAAATCACCTCTTACAACCCTTTATTTTGATAACCCACACGATAGGTATGGAAGAAAAAAAATTAGGACTCCACAATATGGCGCCCAAAAGCCACCATTTATCTATTTTCCAACTTTAATGTAGCCAGTGACACTCACATGGTTAAGACGAATCGATTGACGAAAGAATCATCAAAATTGACCAACGCGTTTGGTCTCTGGAACGCCACATAGGAACATACTGATAACAGTATATGTATCTATGTGTGTTTGTCGCCCGAAAAAAAAGGTTTCTCCTTACCGTCGCCAGTCGCTTATACAGTTTCAATGCAAATTGACTTTTACGTTAACGCGATTGAGCGTGAGTAAAAACTCGCACTAAAGCCTCAGTTTTAGGACGTTTAGCAACGTTCCGAGCGCGTTATTTTTTATTCAGTTGACACAAGGTTCCAATCGCGTCGCGTCCACGTTCTGTTCGCACTATATGGTGATTGGTCAGTTCGCGTACTATGCGCGAACTTATCCCCACTACACCAAAACCTTGACAAGTTAGACGCCGGGGACCATACCATTGTATAACCGATCTATTACTCGTCACCCTTCTAGGTTTATACTTTTCGAAGTTATTGTTGAACTCAAAATTTTAAATAAAACCTAAATTACCTATAGACCACATGGTCCATTCTGCAGACCAAAATTTTGAATATTCGAAAACATATTTTTATCTACCAATATTTTAACAAGTACTGAAAATATTCTAAACCCAAACCAAAACATCTTATTCAAACTGCATCTATTCTTCGTAAACTCCATTCGATATCTGCCATTTATATGAAGCACCTAACATTGGACGGTGACATAGTAACAAGTTTAATATGATTGCACCATACATACATAGCATCTATGTAATAGCTACATAGCCCTGTTATATAACTACAGCTGGAAGTATCTGTAGGAGAATGTGGAACTGTTGGGAGACGAGTGATGGTATTGAGTTTCTTTGAACGGTATGTGTGTTGAATTTTCTGTGTTGAAAGTTCAAATGTGTTCTTTCGAATTTCCCCGGCGTTTTGAATTAACCCGTATTAATCACTTCGTCCATAACTAACAAAATATCCTACGTGTCATATAGCCCCAGACAAAGCGGCCGGCTGCTGACTTAGCGCCCACAACACAGGCTGCGTTCAACGCGCCCATTGACTCGACCCCGACTGCAACACCCGCTACACGGTGCATGCAGAGCGAATGCAACAGAGCGTCGTGCGGAGCAGCACTAACTACCCAGACAACGACCCAGACCAGCACGGACAGACGAACACGGGGAAAGATGCTAGAACTGGCAGTCCCACAACTCTCCAGGCTGTAGTTGATGGAGTACGCCCGCTGAGTAAGCGCGAAAAAATCCTCGCCCGCGAGAGTAAAGTAGGCGACCGAAAGCGCAATACCCGCGACGGCACCAGCCAGAGCGAAGCGCGATCGGACGCTGAAGGGATGGTACGCGACCAATCGCAAGTACGCGTAGTGGAAACCCAGCGCGAAAAGCGGCCGGACGCGGGGTCACGCGACCAGTCGCAAGTACGCGTAGGGGCAACCCAGCGCGAAAAGCGGCCGGACGTGGGGCCACGCGACCAGCCGCAAGTACGCGTAGGAGAAACCCAACGCGAAAAGCCTTTACACGCGACAGAACCTGCTAGGGCCGCAAACCGACCCCAAGACACAGACAGAACCCACGACGGAACTAAACCCAAACACACCAGGAGCAAGCGTGGTGGAGCTGCACGTAAAACAAACAAGACCGTGCCAAGCACCCCTAACCTGCAACCTGGACCAAGTGGGACAGCGCCATTAAAGAGGGTGCGCCCCGACGACACAGCCTCGCCAAGTACACTTCAGGGGGACGCCAAGCGGGCGAAGACCCACTCCGCTCAGGGGGGGCAGAGAACCTACGCGCGAGCCACGAAGGATATTCCTGCGCGGCTGGCGGTAGCAATCTGCCTTCCCCACCCCGGCAGAGAACTGACTAGGCCAGAGGCCGAGCACATAAAGACCGCACTAGAGGACAGACTGCTGGACACGGACTCGACGACACCACTCCCGGCCTTCCGAGGATACCCACGGGTAGCGGAAGGCACGGTGCAGTTATGGTGCGAAGATGAGAATGCTCTGACCTGGCTGACCCAGAATGTTCCCCACATAAAACTCCCCGACAACGACCTTACACTGACGGTACTCAAACAGACCGACGTGCCCACCCGTGTCCGAGCCTCGCTCTTCGTCCCTCGCTACAGAGGTGATGTGGGCAGGCTCCACGGTATTCTGATCCGTCAGAATACCTGGTATGACATCAGCAGGTGGTCACTGTACAGGGCGACAACCGTCGGTGGCGACCGCTACGGGACATACCTGACCCTGGGGCTGCCACCGGAGGAAGCCGAAAAGGTCCTGGGGCGGGAGCGACGGATATCGTACCTCTTAGGGTCGATATACGTGCCCTTCTGGCCCACGACCCAACCCTCCGACACACAGACTGACAGCACGGATGGGAAACCATCAGAACAAACGACGGAACCAACGACGACTCTGACAAGCGACACGGACATTGTCCAGCTCGAGGAGGAGATGGCCCGAGCGGCAATGGCCGAGGACGCCGACACCCTACCGCCCGCTTCGCCTGGCTGGAACGAGCAGCTCCTTGCCTCGTCACCGGGCGAACGACACGACGACAATTACAGAGAGGTGGAGACGGAAGGACTTTCTGATGGATCCACCTCTGACTAACTCCACCACATCTCCATCCCCATCCCCACCCCTCAACATCATCCAAACCAACCTCCAGCATAGCCTAACTGCCACGGCTAGTTTACGCAGGGCACTGGAGGTAAAGCCCCGAACCATCGCACTGATCCAAGAGCCGTGGATCAGGAAAAACAGTATATGTGGCCTCAGTAACATCGGAGGTAAGATAATTCTCGACACACGCGGCTCAGACAAGCCAAGAACCTGCGTGTACATACCCAATGAAATTCCCTTTACGACACTGACTCAATTCTGTTCCAGAGACCTGACAGCTGTCAGGCTCCACACTGAAGGTAGCGATCCACACGTCGTACTGGCCTCGGCATACATGCCAGGCGAGGACACATATTGCCCGCCAAAGGAGCTAGCCGACCTAGTGCAGCACTGTGAGCGCGCCGGTCTGGACCTGATCATCGGCACCGACTCGAATGCCAACCACCCGCTCTGGGGCAGTGTCACACCGAACTCCAGAGGAGAGGTACTATCCACATCGGGCCTGCATAGCACATAGATACGTACCTCTCGCATGGCGCGAGGTCAAAGTCATCTTCATACCCAAACCGGGAAAAACTGGTTACACACAACCCAAGGCATATAGACCTATAAGCCTCACATCCTTTCTACTGAAAACCCTCGAAAGACTCTGTGATAGGCACATCCGTGATGGGCCTCTCCGGGAAAAACCACTACACAAACAGCAGCATGCGTACTCCACAGGCAAATCAACAGAATCTGCGTTGCATAACGTAGTTTCTAAAATTGAATGCGCAGTGGACCACAAATGCTCGGCATTGGCTGCCTTCATTGACATCGAGGGCGCCTTCGATAAGACCATGTTCAACAGCATCAACACGGCCCTCGACAGACACGGCATAGACCCGACCCTAAGGGGCTGGATCACCAATATGCTCAAACTGAGAGCGGATCAAGTCACGGTTAACGACACTACGAGGGCCATCGTCGCGAAGGGCTGTCCGCAGGGGGGCGTCCTTTCGCCACTTCTGTGGAACCTGGTAGCTGACAGTCTCATCAAAATACTCAACGACAATGGTTATTTCACCGTTGGCTACGCGGATGACATAACAATAATAATAAACGGGACACACGAAAACACTCTATGCAATCTCATGCGTCAAGCCCTGAGAATAGTAGAGGAATGGTGCAACGAGCACCAACTCTCAGTAAACCCCACAAAAACTGAACTTATTCTTTTCACAAAAAAGAGGAAACCGATGACACTGCAACTACCGCGTTTCTTCGGAACAACCCTAAGCCTTTCAACCGAAACCAAGTACCTGGGCATCTATTTGGACAAACAATTGAATTGGGCAAAACACATGAATCATGTCATCACAAAAGCTAGTATATCCCTGTGGCAGTGCAAACGACTGCTAGGCAGGAACTGGGGGATTAGTCCTATGGTCACCCACTGGCTGTACACCACAGTCATCCGACCAATCATCACATATGGCTCGTTGGTCTGGTGGCCCAGGACAGACCTCAGCACAGCCCAAAGAAATCTCGAAAAACTGCAGCGGTTTGCTTGCGTTGCAATCACTAGCAGTATGAGAACCACACCCACTGCAGCCCTACAGGCAATGCTAGGACTGCCACCTCTACACCTTATTGTGCGGGAGGAGGCAGCCCTGGCCACTTTTAGACTCCATCTATCAGGTACCCTAAATAAAGACTCCAGAATTAAGCACAGACGCATAATGGATGCAATCAAGCGTAAACCGATGTTAGCATCACCATGCGACAAAGCCCCCAAAACACACCACTTTCACAGGCACTACAACATAATACTCACAGAAGAACGATGTGACTACTCAGGCCCGAAAGAGATGAGAGTATACACCGACGGATCGAAAACAGACTCCGGTACCGGAGTTGGAGTCTTCTCACACGATTTCAACATACATATATCCAGACCGCTAGGAGGGTTCAACACCGTCTATCAGGCGGAGTGTGTGGGCATTATACAAGCGGTCCATGCGCTAGAAGCCAGGAGGGTTACGGACGCCCACATACGAATACTCTCCGACAGCGCATCAGTCCTCCAATCCTTACGGAAAAAATATATAACATCAAAACTAGTACTAGAATATCACAACGCACTAGAACGAATAACAGTATCTAGTCGCAACACGGTGACACTACAATGGATAAAGGGACACAGCGGATCGCTGGGCAACGACGCGGCTGACGAGCTTGCGAGACGTGGATCCAGCTCGGCGGTCTATGGACCCGAACCTGTTGTTCCCATCCCCTTCAACCAAATACGCAGGTGGCTACAGGAATTCACCCAGACCCAGGCGGAGAACTGGTGGGCCTCGACACCGGGCTGCAGGCAATCCAAAGAAGCTCTGCCATCTTTGGACAGTAGGCTTACCAGGCGTCTTTTACGACTGGACAGGAATGGCCTGCGTCTGGTGACGGGGACCATCACGGGACCCTGCTCACTCAACAAACACTTCCACACAATAGGCATCACGGACAGTCCTCTGTGCAGGGCATGCATGGAGGCCGAGGAAACCGTTCCGCACGTTCTATTTGAATGCGCAGGTGTAGCCCAGATAAGAACACGAACCCTCGGGTCACCCAGATCTTACACAGATATGTTGAGAAAACCAGGAGCTCTAATTGACTTCTGGAGGGAGGTGGGCTGGTTGGAGTGACCACCCAACGGCCGCCATGGCCCACGTACAAAGGTCCATTTGAAGGACTAAGTGCGGAAACCAAACCCCCCTAACATAACATAACATAGCCCCAGACAAATAGATTAGAACTTGATTAGTACATAAACTACAGACTGACAATTAGCAAAGGGTTTTAACGAAATAATGTTACGTTTGTTTCATTAAAATTACTTTTAGCTAGTTTGTGTTGAACGACGTGGGGACGCAATGTATTAGTTAATTAATAATTAGAATAGTTGTTATTGTTTGTTATCCATTTATTCGTAGGTTTTCTCTAATAAGGTGTGAGTAGAATATTAAGGATAGACTTCTGTGAAAACGGGGCGATAACTAGGTGTTTACTTCATTAGGGTTTCGTGTCTCGAAATTATTATTTTGTTGGCCATCCGTAAGCTTATAAATAGAGACCGGATTATATGCAACATAATAAGCCTGAAATATGCACGAAAATATGCAATTAACGGTGAAAAGGGTTTATATGTGCAAATGCAGATGCATATAATCTGGTTTCTACTAATAAGTTTCTGTAGGGTTTGAAGCTAAGGATACTCAGTTGGAACTTAAAATTCTCACAACTCATATAAAGAATAATTATTAATCTCAATCATAAATAATTATGATATCGTTCATCTTTACTAATATTATAAAGAGGTACAGTTTGTGAATTTGTGAGGTTGTAGGGGGTAATCTCTGGATCTACTGAACCGATTTAGATGAAATTTGTTATGGAGATAGTTTGAGACCCTGGGAAGGTTGGGGACATAAGACAGTTTGTATTCCCATGCGATGATAAAACCCTTTTTACGCGGGCGAAGCCGCGGGCAGAATCTAGTTATCAATAAAGTTTACCGTTACAAAACAAAAGAATTTTTAAAATCGGTTTACAATTGACGGAGAAATCGATGGACATTCGTAAAAAAAAACATACAGACGAACATAGAACCTCCTTTTTCGACTTTTTGGATAGTCGGTTAAAAAGTTATTTTTCTCAAACATGCTTGGAAATTTGAGCATTACTTTGACAACCTTCTTCGAGATAAATCGAAATTGCAGTACAGGCCGAATACATGCGAGCAGCTGCCGGCAAAAGTTGTATGAATATCCATATCTGTCGTTTGCAGCGGCCAAATAAATTACATAGTAAACTCATATCTGTCGTGTAATTTAAAAATGGAACGATCTTTTACTCCGAATCATGGCAACCAAGGAGGTAACTTATCAAAGGTTTTATTTGAATTTCGAACTGGCTTGCAAATAGAAAGCTGTGTATTGAAAATAAAACAAATGAACACTTTAAGGCTTAGCACGCACTGCGATTTTAATTTGCGCGGATTTTTGTAGTATTATTACCGCGTGATTTTTTTAGCGCAACGCGTGCGGCTTCATACAATGCCATAGGCCGCAGAATGGGCGGAAAAAAAATCGCGCGACTGATTATTATCCCCTGGACATGACGGGCTCAGTATCGAGCATTTACAATACGCCGGTCCTCATTTACCGAGGGTTTTGGCACTGCTGTACAATTTATGTATAGGTCATTCATACTTGCCCTCCGACCTAATGAGGACGATCGTGGTTTTCGGTGGAAAACAGGTGGTGATTCGTTCCTATTGTTAAAAGTAAAACAGGTGATCTTTCGGATAAGGGGAACTATAGACCTATTTCTCTAGCAACCATAGTCGCTAAGGTGCTTGATGGTCTGCTTGATACGCAGCTAAGCGAACATCTTGTCAGGACTTTCTACAGAGAGTGCAGTTCTGTGTCTCAAGCAGGCCGTCAGGTACTACACAAAAAGAGGAACACCTGTTTTCGCTTGCTTCCTCGATCTGTCTAGGGCTTTTGATCTGGTTTCCTACGATATATTATGGAGGAAACTTGAAGCTATAAGCTTGCCTATCGAGCTTATAAGTATCTTCAGGCATTGGTACGGAGGCCAGGTCAACAGTGTTCGGTGGGCAGGTGTGCTGTCGGAGCCTTATCAATTGGAGTGTGGAGTGAGACAGGGGGGTTAACCTCCCCTGCCCTCTTCAATTTGTATATGAATGCCCTGATTGAGGCGCTCAGCGGTCATTATGTCGGTTGTCATATTGATGGTGTCTGTGTCAATAATTTAAGCTATGCGGACGACATGGTGCTGCTGAGCGCGTCAGTCGGTGGTATTAGGACACTATTGGCCATATGTGAACGTTACGCAACTGAACATGGTTTATTATATAACGTTCAGAAAAGTCAGTACATTGTTTTTGACGCGGGGACCAGGTACCTTCCTGATGTGCCTCCCATACGGCTAAACGGTGTTACTCTTGAGCGAGTGGAACAATTTAAGTACCTAGGTCACTTGGTCACCACTGACCTCAAGGACAATGCTGACATTGAAAGGGAACGGAGGGCTCTTTCCGTGCGTGCGAATATGATAGCTCGCAGGTTTGCACGTTGTACTAGAAGTAAAGGTGGCGCTCTTTAAAGCATTCTGTACCACCTTCTACACTTGCAGCCTATGGGAGAATTATTCGCGGGCGTCGTATGGGGCCCTTCGGGTCCAGTATAATAACGCGTTCAGAAAAATGATGGGGTTGCCTTGGCGTTGCAGTGCGTCAGGGATGTTTGCAGCGGCGCGTGTGGATTGTTTTTATGCGATAATGCGCAAGCGCGCAACATCAATTGTGGCCCGCGTTATGGACAGCCCTAACAGGGTTCTGAAAATGATTGCTGACAGAGTGGACTGTCCGTATATAGTTCACTGCTGTCAGTTACATGTGTCACCGTATCGTGTTGTTTACTAACACTTAGTTTTAAGCACATTGTTACTAACCCTATATGAGTTTTCGCTCGAAATAAAGTTTTTTTTTTTGAATTAATCGCAGTGCGTGCTAAGCCTAACGCGTGAATAATTATTGTTGTTCGGTTTTCGTCATTGATTTTGAAAAGTAATTGTATTTGACAAAATGAGTTCTAGGTACTACTTAGTTTTAATTTCCGCGCATTATTTGAGAAAAGCACTATACAAGCCTTGGCCACAACTAGGCATTGATGGACTTACGTATGTGTGCCTCGGCTTCTCCTCGGCCCACATTTACACGTTCGTCCATCAATGCCTCTTTTGCTGGCCGCTGCAGTAATGTACTATTATTTTTCACACGATTTTTGTAGGGTAGGTTAAAAATTGAACTGTTAAGCTAATTAAGCTTATACTCGTAGTTATTTAAATAATAATTTGATAAATGACGATGTCAACTGATTAGACTATTCCGAATAGTCATATCAATGTTAACGACATGAAAGCGATAAGTGAATGGGAACGCCTATTGGCGCTATGCTTGCTGAAATCAATATTTTAGTCAATCGGAACGAACTTTAAAACACAACCTTTAACACAGCTACCTCTCGTCTCACTTAAAAAGGTGAGAGAGCAGTGCTTGTAGTTGTGACGTGTACTTGGAAACGCGCTCTTTTACCTACAGGTAGCGTTAGCAGGTTCGTAGTTATTGAAAAAAAAAATGTTTGTGTTCAATATTTATTTAAATAATAATAGGTATATGCAATAAATTCAAATTCATTTATTGTTTGTAACAGTGGCAAGTAGTTATTATAACAATATAATATACTTAAGGATCGCTTTAACATAAAAAACACGAAGAAGAAAAATAAACTTTAACATAACATGTATATCACACAATTTTTTTTTTTTTTTTTAATACGTTGCCCCACCCACACTAGGAATTTCTTCCTGTATCGTGGCTGCGTTTACAAACATATAAACTCACATACACAACACCCAGAGCCGGAACAACTATCTGTAGGTCATACAAATATTTGTTCCGTGCGGGAATCGAACCCGCGACACGCAGCGCAGCAGTCAATCGCTCAACCACTGCGCCAACCGTGCGCCCAAATTAATTTAAAAAAAAAACAGACATCAATATACAGAAAACTGACACGAAAAGGAGTACATGGACGCCTAGTCCATGATATTTTCGTAGTTAATATGATATTGAGTTCCTGGTAAGCAGTAAGGGCTCCGCATCAGGTCATTTGGCTGCATTTGATTTTCCAATTGTTTTGACAAAGACCGAAACGCTTCGAGGCAACCATTGTGTCCGATTTTATCAGTCAAGACGTCGGCTAGTGTTTGAAATGTCGGAGCTTTTGTATTTTCAAGTTCAATTTGGAATTGTTGTAATATATGTCGAACAAGAAAACCCTCAACTTCGCTCTTGGTTTTTATACAAGGTTTGTCTTGTAATATTTCCTGTACGGTTGCAACGGTGTGTTCATCAAGACGCGTATCAGCTGCTTGTGGTACTCGTATATTAGGATACGGCCCATGCTAAAACAAAACAATACATGATTAGAATCACGTATTATATGAAACAAATACTCACAATTAGACGTCGTCCTAATAGTATAAGATCCGACAGCAAGAATCAGGGGATTAAACTTAATTTTCATGAATCATATTTGATAGTAGAATGGACTACTGCAGTATTCCAGTCAAATTAGGGATTAACCTAGGAATGTGATATAGTAAGCTGAAAACTCGTATACACCGTAAATTTTGTTGTCTCAAACGGCTCGTAAAATCTCATGTGTACGTCGTAAGTTTCAAGGATTATTCAAGGTCACAAAAATCAGTTTTCGCAATTATCTCGGTTTCTATAGCTCCAATGATGTTCATCAACATCATCATCTACCTAGCCTTTTCCCAATTATATTGGGGTTAAATCTGACCTCCACAACCCAGTAACTGGGTAACACGATACCTCTTTGCTAGATTGGTGTCAGATCTGAGGCTTCTAACTACCCGTAACGACTGTCAAAGATCTTCAAATGACAGCCGGTACCAAAGGCTTAACGTGATATCCGAGGCACGGAAGAAACTCGCTATGTAACGATGGTCACCCATCCACGGACCGACCTCGGCAAGCGTTGCTTAACCTCGCAGATTGACCCGAGCGGCTGTTATTATATAGCCAAAAGCTGTCACCCAATGAAGTTAATATCTATTATAAAAGACTATCAGAGCATACAATTTGCGACAAATTTTGTTTAAACATTTTCTATGCGCTAAACCGTTTTTTGAGATTAGGGGTGGTGAGCGCACAGCGCTCAGCTATACGAACTATAATGCAAGGTCAACCGTGAATCTCGGTGAGTAATACCTTGTATAAAGTTATTAAATCATTAAAATATCATAAACAAAGAATAATTTGTACCATATATTAGTTAATACATTGTATTTAGTAACATTTTATATATTTTTATTCAAAACTTACCTACTTTGTGTAATTAAAACCTTATGAAGTGAAATACTTACCTGCCTACCTACCTACTTACCTTATACCTTAATTTTATACAAATTATATTAGAAATATAAATTTAAAAAAATAAACACCTTTACTCAGCAGGTTTACATTTCTTACAATTTAAATTAAAGACAAGTGAAAATCTTCTTCTGCGTCATCATATTCATCTTCAGGACGTTTGAAAATTCTGTTTCATTGTCATCATCTGTTCTGAATTGTTGTTGCCAGACCTTCCAGAATTTCAGGGTAAAAAACACACTCTTCCTCGAGGTCACTTTGCATTTTTATCACAGGTATTAATGTCATAGAAAAAGGTCGTATTATAGGGATCCGTCTTCCCAGTAATAATCATAATAGAAAAACAAATACTTAAGAGCCTAAACATTTAAAAAGCAAAATACTTATTATTTTTCTACTTTAAATCAACTTTCAATAAATGAATATATAAAAAATACGATATACAATAAGAATTTTATTTGGCGGGATTTAATTACAAGAAGTAGGTAAGTATTTTTAAATTAATTTATTAAATATATGTAAAATTATTTGCTATTAAATAATACCAATTATTCAAAATTCAAGGTATTACTCACCGAGATTCACGGTTGACCTTGCATTATAGTACGTATGGCTGAACGCTGCGCGATCATCACCCTTTATCTCAAAAATGGTTGAGCGCAAGAAAACTATTTAAACAAAATTTGGCGCAAATTTTATAATCTACAATTTTCATAAAACAAACAACATAATTGGAGCATTAGAAACCGAGATAATCGCGAAATACTGTTTTTTGTGACCTTGAATAACTTAAAACCACGAGATTTTATGAGACTTTTGAGACAACTTTTGGAAAGCCAAAAATGAAGGTGTATACGAGTTTTCAGCTTGTTATCTCTCATTCCGAGGTTGACACCATTTTATGTTAAGTGACTGGACTTCAGGCTTGCCTGAAAATATCTAGCCCTAATTACATTAATCAAACAAATTAAAATTTATGTTTGATAGGTAACCTCAAATATATTAGTTTTCATGTGAATCCAATATCATTTGAAAGAAAGTGATGTAGAAAAACAAATTGAAAAGCTCTTCCTTAGTCGGGTAAAAATAGAAAAACATAAGGTTGCCAGCTCTCAGTTAGCCAGATTACAGTTTACTTGGTAAACCAGGTAACACATGAATGGCGGTTAA
Source organism: Orthosia cruda (assembly GCA_964057195.1). Classification (NCBI taxonomy): domain Eukaryota; kingdom Metazoa; phylum Arthropoda; class Insecta; order Lepidoptera; family Noctuidae; genus Orthosia; species Orthosia cruda. The sequence goes on along the minus strand of OZ059847.1, from coordinate 3,009,191 downwards.
CTGAGAACTAGATTATATTACATACGCATCCACGATACAGGCAAATTCCTAAAAGTTAAAAAAATACCAAATACTGGATGCGGCCAGGCAACCCTGCAGTAATCTATTCTACTATCAAGAATCATTCATAAATATCAAGTTTCATCAATAAAATATAGCAGCAGTTTTTTGCAGTGGGACCTCATACTATAATTATTATTAAAAGCGGTCATCGCGCGACTACACGTTCGATCGATACGATCGCGTCATCTCTCCAACAAAAGCCTTCAGGTTTTGTTTCACACAAACGAAGGTGACGGTCGCGTATTCGCATGATGATTGCTTTCTATTAGGACGGACGTCTTAAACATAATTTACTTACCGGACGTTTTCTCCGTTTCATATCCATGTTGGCAATATGCGATTCAGAATTTTGTGCGCGAAACAGCACTCGTAAAGTAACCCGACCGCCAGCTGGGGTGAGACTGGCCGCTCCCGAGCCTACGCACATAGGTGCAATGTGCATAATGCATCTACTCACACAACTACAGCCTACGAGCCGGGTTCACACTATGTGTAGTGTTGCGTCGTGACGTAGTGCCTTCTGGCGCCGTTGATTGGCTATAATGCTCGTTCGAATGTGACGTAGACTTGAGCAGATGTTTTGATTGGTTTATCCCGAACCATAACACACCCCGACACGGTAATTTACACCTGGTTTGAGATAGAACAACTGTACTACAAAAATAACATTTAATCTTGAGAATTTTTAATTATTAAGTGTTTTAAGTTTTGTTGTGCACTTAGATGTACTGTCCTCATATGCAACTTTACGCTACTGAAGTTTGTTGTTAGAGAACCCAATCATGGGTTAAGCTCGCCTTTGTACATAAACTGTCCTATTGTATTTGTATGTTATTTTGTTTTGCGTATAATTAAGAATAATAAGAAGTTTGACTAAGTGTATGACTAGATTTAAGGATCGTAGCAAGTGGCATTCTTTAGTGTCTACCTACCCCCATGGGATAAGATATATGTAGACATGTTTGTAATAAGAAGTTTTAGATTCCTCTAACATTGCCGGCTCAAAATACCAGTTCCTCACAAAGTTAAGAGCTACACTTAACGGTTACTGCCGAGTCCATAACCCATTGGCAGTAAGTGGCACTAACTCCAGGACAGCGGGCCATCGAACTTGCACACTTATGCCTGCCACCTCTTCATAAGGTCATGTGACTTTATGAGCCATACAGGTTTATTGTTGTTCGAAACATATTTACAGAAGTCACACGATATGAGGCGATGTAGAAGGTTCACTACACTTTAGGCGACCTTTAATTCACTGACAACTTTTTTGGGGGTTAAAAGTAGTAGAGGCTTCAACTGTTGGCTGTTACTATATTAATGATCAAAGATCAACCCTGATTAAATTAAATGGAATCAGCCTTCCAATACATACATAAACTCACGCCTTTTTGAAACTTTAGCCTATATGTGCAGAAACTACAGAATGCCTCTAGTTACTATTCTTACAAACATTATACTTTTCCGTACATGTATATATTATCGCGCTACAGACTAGTCCCACAAATGTGTTCATTCAAAAATACTTTCTTCTCCCTTGAAAAGAAGTATAAGTCACCAACATGCCATTGAATGCCTATGTGAAAGATAATTGTGTACTTATATACCGTAAGAAAACTGGCCAAGTGCGAGTTGGACTCGCGCACGAAGGGTACCACTTACTTGCATACCATTATTGCAAAATACGGCAAAAAAAAAGTTTGTTGTATCCCACTTAAATATTTATTTTCTGTAAGTATTTTTTGTTATATCGGCAACAGAAATACATTATCTGTGAAAATTTCAACTGTCTAGTTCATGAGATACAGCCTGGTGACAGACGAACAGACAGACAGACGGATCGTGGAGTCTTAGTAATAGGGTCCTGTTTTTACCCTTTGGGTACGGAACCCTAAAAAGGAACTTTATATTAGACAATTACACATGTGAGTTTTGCTAAAACTATTTGGGTTTTAACCCATTTTTTTTTAAATATTTTTTTTTATGGTCTTTAGTTCCTTCGATATCTTGAATGTCATATAATATAAACTACTACTCATTGTTAATTAAGCTAAGTTTATTATTAAGTGAACTTTAATTTGTTCTTTGAGAAAATAAATATCTTTAAACCGTAAGATTACATATCTGAAAGAGGATCACTTCTTCCTTACTTCGTTTCCCCAGTGCTGGGGGTCGTAATCACATCATGGTTTCCAAACTTTCTCCTTGATGATGTTACTCCACTTGCTTCTACTGTCAGCAACATGTACGACTTCTGAGGATTAAGGGATTTACGAGGTTTTTTTTTTTAATATACTATAGGCTAGCGTTTGATCACCATCTCGTCGCAAACTCCCCGAAATGTAACCGATAAAAGACCGACAGACTAGCGACTCGGCGTCGATGTTCGAGGCTCTGGAGCTTTGATGCGACCAGTGCAACGTTGCCAATAAGCCTTTTGGCCCGTCTGTCAATCGACTCAAGTGCATTAAGCTGGTATTTGGCAGATCCATCCCAGAGGTGAGAGCAGTACTCCATGCATGACCGAACTTGTGCTTTATACAAGTTGAGCAGCTGTTCAGGCGTGAAGTACCGTCTCACCTTTGCAAGAATCCCCAACTTTTTTGCAGCTAACTGAGCTTTCGCCTCAATGTATGGACCGAAGTTGAGGGTAGATGTCACCGTAACACCAAGAAGTTCGAGGTGGTCCGTTAACGGCACGGTTACACCACGGAAAGAAGGAGCCGGATGGAATTGGCTCTTTTTAGCGGAAAAAAAACGCCTGGGTCTTAGCAGCATTGAAACTGACCCGATTGGCATCACCCCATTCGGAGACCGCCTTCAAGGACAGATTCAAGCGTTCAACCATGGCCACCCGAAGAGACCGAATCTGAGGCCCAGTAGCCCGTGCCCCGGACACGTATCTCTCAGCAACAGTGCTGTCGTCTGCGTACCCAAAGGTTCCGGGTTTTAGCAGATCATTGATGTGCAGCAAGAATAATGTTGCAGAGAGCACTGACCCCTGAGGGACTCCGGCGTTGATATCTAACTGACCGGTCGAGCAGCCGTCGATAACCACTCGGATGGATCGATCCCTCAGGAAGTCCGCAATCCAATCACACAGACCACTAGGCAGACCGAAGGAAGGCAGCTTACCAATGAGGCTTTCGTGCCAGACCCTTTCGAAAGCCTTCCAGATGTCGAGGGAGACGACTAGCGCTTCCCCGTGGCTCTCGATGGCCTCACTCCAGATGTGAATGGCATACGCTAGAAGAACCCGAGTGGACCGATTTCGGCGGAAGCCGTATTGGCGGTCACTGAGGATGTCGTTCGCTTCTAGGTATGCCAGGAGCTTACCGTTGAGCACACGCTCCATACTCTTACAGAGGATGGATGTTATAGATATGGGTCTGTAGTTGATCGGGTCAGCTCGACTGCCCTTCTTGGGCACGGGTTGAACGTTGGCTTGTTTTCAAGCCTTCGGCACTTTTCCAGTCTCTATCGAAAGGCGATATAGGCGTGTCAAGATCGGAGACAATTCAGGTACACAAGTTTTAAGGACAATTGCTGGTATCCCGTCGGGGCCACTTGCTTTGTTCACATCAAGGCTACGCAGCACCCTACGGACGTGCTTTTGATGGATGCGAATGTCCGACATACTCGTCACACATCCATCAGGAGATGGAGGAGGCTGCGCGCCATCAAAATTCAGATGCGAAGATTCCGCAAAAAGGGAGGCAAACAAGTTTGCCTTCTCCTCAGCGGAGTGGGCCAGTGACCCGTCAGGTTTCAGCAGTGGTGGTAGTAAGGGGCGACAAAAGTTTGATTCGACCGACTTAGCCAGGGACCAAAACGCTTTGCTACCCACTGGGTATGAAGCAAGTTTGCGCCCGATTCTGCTAATGTGGTCAAACCGTGCTCTTCGAATCACCTTTTTGCAGGACTTGGCAGCTGTGTTGAAGGCTCTCTTCTTCTGACTGACGTCATTTGCCTTGCGCGTTCGAGCGTCGACCCATGCTTGGTAAGCCTTGTGTTTAACCGCGTTGGCGTGGTTACACTCGGCTAGACATTGCTACGTCTGAGAATGGAATATAGTACTCCATCCCCCGACGCAACACATCTGTCACAGCATCAGCGCACGACGATGGATCGTCCGAAGAGAAGCAAGTGGGCTGCCAAGGTTAGCATGCGAAGAAAGATCGCACCCCATCCCAATCTGCTGACTTGTACCGCCATACCCGCCGGGTGCCTTTTGGGCTGGGATCGGGCGGGGAGTAGACGGACACAGACTTCACCACACAGTGGTCGGAACTACCCAAAGGTGAAGATATCGACACTGAGTAACGATCTGGATCTGTTGTCAGCAGAAGGTCTAAGCAATTGGCTGTGTGCGAATCAACATCTGGCACCCTCGTTGCCCCCTGGACCAGCTGGGTGAGATTTAGCGCCAGCGCAATCTTGCGCGTCTCTCGTCCAGCATGATCAGTGCACTGGTATGGGAAAGCCACTCCTGGTGGTGGGCTTTACAGTCCCCCAGTAGCACTAGTTGTGCAGAAGGGTACCGCTGCTGTGCCGTATCAGACGCCTCACTGAGGTACTCTGTGAGCCTGGGTGTCTCCTGATCTCCGCTGTGCGAGCGGTAGACACAGGCATAGATAATCTTATCCAGACCTGTGTCCACCAGAGCCCACAGCACTTTTGGTCTTACCAGGGTAAAATACTTCTTCAGGATTCGAAGGGCACCACATGCATTGAAGTAAAGGATGATGTTATATCGTACATGTATTGGTATTTGGTACAGGATAAATATATTCCTTTCTTTCTTGTTTCATTTATGATGGTAGCTCAGTGGCTAAGACCTTGCCTCTCGTGCTTTGCGTTCGTGGGTTCAAATCTGGGCAAGTACTAATGTGACTTTTCCAATTCATATACTACTTTATAAGTTTATCTTGAACATCCCTGACAACGTTGAAGAAAAACATCGTGAGGAAACCTGGACTTATAATTAGACTAGCTGTCCCACGCGGCTTCGCTCCCATCAACTGGCTACCTACCTACCCATCTGTCCTACCTAACCTCCTCTACCTTCCCTACATATATGATTGTTGCGTAACTTAAACCGTTTACGCAGCACACGCAACGGAAGCTCTCAAAAGGGAACATTTTTGCCCGTTTTTGCAACATTTTTCATTTATGCTTCGCTCCTATTGGTCTTAACCTTTAACGCCATTAAACTTCCTCGATAAATGGAGTATCCAACAAAAAATATTTTTTCAATTCCAACCAGAAGTTCCTGAGATTAGAGCGTTCAAACAAACAAATATCTAACTCTTCAGCTTTATAATATTAGTATAGATTATTGTAATTAAATTTTATAAGTTTGTGCTCCATTGGTGTAAAACTGCAAGTCATTTCAGTGCGAGTATAAACGAATAAAGAAATAAATGGTTCTTCTGCTCTTATTTGTAACTGATCCAGCTTACATAAACTGTTATGTATGTAAATATGATCCAAGTTTCGACTACGTGGATTAGGGTAACTGTACTCGGATCAAGCGCGAGATAAGCGGAGATTGAGACGTTTTGAGTATCAATGATTATGATATTAGAGAGATTAGGCTGTATTGTGAGTATGCCATATTCTCATATATTGTTTAGTTATGAAAATTACTTAGAGTCAAGTACAGTTCATCATCATTTCAGCCGAAAGACATCCACTGCTGGACATAGGCCTCCTCCAGGCGTCGCCACATTGACCGATCCCGTGCGTCTCGCATCCAGCGCCTAATACCCGCAACCTTAACCAGGTCATCAGTCCACCTAGTGGAAGGCCTTCCAACGGGACGAAGGGACAAACCAGAGAATGACCAGCAGCATTCTCTGTGCATCTATAACAACCATACTGCAATCGCCAACCCACCTGCCAAGAGTGGCGATGGTAGCCTGCCTACCCTCGACTACGGTTGCGGTCGAGGTTACGGCATGGCAAGGAAGGGGTGCTAAGAATCGCCGGGGAGTCCATATATCAATTTAAATTGGCTCGATAGAAAGCCAGAATACCGTCAATATATTTTAAGTGTTTCAATAACAGGCTGTCTCCTGGGGACATCGATATTTGGAATAGGTCATCCTTTTCTAACTATTGTTTGTGACCCGGCTGCAGATCAACAATACTTTTTAGTCAATCACACCTATTGGTGTATTGAGGGCGGCATCTAACAAAGACAGAAACTTACTGTTAAGTGCTGTTGATTACGATAAGCTAGAAAACTGTTATACCTACATTTCCTAAGTTATCATTACGTAAATAGGATCTTTGCTTACAATATTATACAAATCTTAATACCAGTTCAAAATAATGAGTTAAAAAAAATCGTATCAAAAGAAAAAAAAACCATCCAAACAAATCTAGTTATAGATATTGAAACGATATTAATGTAGGAATCAAATTTATGCAAGTAGCGGTATAAAAATATATTTAGTCCTTCTAAGGAGAGAAATAGACGTTGATCATGGCTCTGGAAACTAGTCGACCACAGTAGTCGTTTGGCGGCCCGATGACGCTTCCTGCGTAAACAATACACCATTTTTTTTTTAGCCTGGGCTTATGCTCATGCATACTGCGCTATCATAGGGTGATAGTGCAGTTATGTGAGACTCAAACACACTAAAACTCCACGGGCGATGTCCTCCTGAGTCGCTGGAGGGAACACGGGCACGCGTTAGCACTCACAAACTTCCTTCACCGGACCCTCCTCTGGGGAGTACTCCCCATCACCAGCGTACCAGAGGCCATAGTGCGAGTTTTTACTCACGCTTAATCGCGGTAACGTAAACATCATTTTGTATTGAAACTGGATAAGCGCTGTCTGGTGACGGTAAGGAGTAACCACTTTTTTTGTATACATTTTGACATTAGAGATCGTTTATGTTATCACGAGTGAGCGTGAGTAAAAACTCGAACTAAAGCCTCGAAACATATGTACGCCGTGACTGCCGCAGGAACCAAACCAGCACATGTGCGCCGGACGACTCCATGTATGGCACCCTTGGGTCCCCTGTGACGGGTCAGGTCAGTGTCCACGCCACCTACCATTTTTCGGCCGGAAGGTATAGGGAGAACGGCCAACGCTGTACCGATACTCCTCCTGCCCTGTGGCCCCACCACATCCACCATCAGTCAGTGGCGACCCCGGCCAGGCCACGGAAGGTAGGGAGGGTGGTGCATCGCAATACCGGCACTCCTCTCCCACCGCGGCCTCCTACCCTAAGCCACACTGGGGGGAGTGACCTATCCTTCGATCCCTGAATTAAGAATTTAAAGTTGAGTACTTGAAAAAACTATATTAAATACAATAAATGATAACCTGTCAAACATTTTTTTATTAATTTAGTAGGCTCACCAACAATTTTTAACATTTAAAATATTGCATAAATAATCATTTAAATCTATAATCTAGTTAATATATTCTAGTTAAGCGTTAAAGATTATTCAAATCAGAAACCACCTATAATTCTTTTTTTGTCAGTTTTCGTTAAGATTGTAACTAGAACTTGCCAGATCAAACATTTTGAAATCTAGGCCAGTACCCCTTCTACACAAGTAAGCCTTAATTAAATGGACCCTTAATCATCCCTTTATATTGCTTACCCAATTATGAAAATTTATATAACTATTTCTCAGACTGTTTCTTTCCTAAAGAGCATGAAGCACTTAAAGTTCACCCCAACTGACATAAACAAACAATTTAAACTATTCACTCCCAAAAAACTTCCAAAATCCATCCCATTTCAAAAACAGAACATCAAACGACTCTACAGCAGCACAGATAAAATAATCCACTCTATGTTCTAAACGGGTCCGTGTATAGGATAGCTATTAGACGTGCCAGCAGCGCCCCTGGTGGCGGGTGGACTAATTACAAGGCAGTAATTGACTGCCTCGAGACACTGGGCCTCTCTTATCGTCCCACTTCAGACGGATTTAAGGTTTACATAGCTCTCTAGATGTCTGAGCTATGTCTCTGAGATAGACGATTTGTTTTCGGGACTGTTTCTAGGACGATATTTTAATATTTATTAGAAATATAGAGGTTCTCTTAGGTTTTATGTTTTCATGATCTATTTTTCTTAAAATGAGTGATATGATTATTGAAAAAAACGCGAATAAGTGTCTCGGATTTTCGAAGTTTTTGGATTAGACATTAATTTTCCGTACCTACCTAAGTAAAATAATGTTCCGTTTCTAGGTAAACATCGCATTGCCTATAATAATATTATTATGTGACGAATAATATCTTACGCGTGATATTACTTTTTTAGGGGCTTACGTACAATGATCAAAATCAAATTCGGCCGCTGATTTCAATAATTGGCCCGGGACAAAATCTTTTTCATTAGGTATATTTAGGCTTTTTGAAGTTAGATACTTATACGTTAAACACAGAGTTGTTGAACTACGATTCCCATTACTAAACTTTAGGTAAAAAGACGTACTGCTGAACATAAGCCTCCTCTAAAGTTTGCCACATCAACCTGTCCTGAAGGACATGAATTAGGCTGTGTGCTGAGGACACACAGCCTAATTTCAGATTGAAAAAATATATATATATGCAAAATGGTAACTACCATCGTGTGGTGATCGATGATAGTTACCATTTTGCATATTAAAATTCCTCTCTTATTAATATTTAAAACTGACCCAAATACAAGGACACCTACACCTACTACTTATGCGGCGTATACTCGTAGATGGCAACAAGCTTCACGTGGCGTCGTAATGAATGCAAACAACATTAATCAGAGTCACCACTCTCTAGTTTTTGAGCTCCTAGTACTTTTATTTTACACTGAAATCTTTTGCTTTTAAAATCTCGAGAGAGCACTTTATATAATGTTTTAGAATTTACATTATTATTGAGGTAATATGTTATTTTACAACTAATTTTTTCGTGCGGTTTTTCTCCTACGGCCTATAACACAAAAACCGTGCATTTTTTCGAGATAAAAAGATGGCGACTCGTATAGTACTCTGCGATTATGTAGTTTCGTTTTGTTATTTTGTGTTTTGTTTTATTGTTTGTGTGTTTTGTTTTGTAAAAGTTTTTATTTAATCGAATAATAATGACTTCCAATAAACAATTATATAATATTTTAATAGTTTTGCTCCGCATTTTCGGTCCCGTGGCCAATGCTACAGTAACTGTACATATTTTTTTCAAGATAAAATGTTTCATAAGACACTCAACGATAGTAGCTATCCATTAGTGAAAGAGTTTTCGAAATTGGATCAGTATTTCTAAAGATTGTATCTACCTCTTACAAGAAACCACCCTTTTACTACTTTCAAATATTTTTATTTTAAGTACCTATATATTTATTTTGTTAAACATGAGTATGAAGGTATTACAATTAATATGAGGAAGCTACTTGTTTTGCAATTTATGGCGTACAAAATTATATAAACTAGACAAACAATACAAAAAATTTATTCAAAATTTTAATTAAATTGAAATTACAAAGTCCAAATTTAAATTCAATACAAAATCAAATGTCAAAATTTGAGTAAGATATATAAAAAAAAACATCAATACGTAACAATTAAGTCTAGCGTTTTTATATATCAATGGTCTAGATAGATTAAAACTGTATGATATTGCTGTTTGTTTTGTTTCATTATTATAATACTTAGCCAGACAGCAATATTCACTTCCAAAAACAGCAAAAATAAAACAGACAATTTGTTAACAAGCAACATTACTCATTCCAAAGCTTTGCAAGTCTCATACAAAATTGTTTCTCGCTCCGTCACAAAAATACGCTCGACTCAAACGGGATGCAATATCAGTACTTTTATTTGTACGAAGCGTAATCTTATGTTACCTTTGTATGTAATGCTAACGACTCTTTCTATTTGTGTAACGGATATCTAGCAGTTTTAATTAGATTTATGTTGTGTTTTATTTTGAGAGGCGGTTGCGAAAATGGTATTGTTTATTTGTATCTACCGTACCAAAGTTTATAACACTGGCTTTCAGATGTATCTGTTTAGACTGGAAGCCTTGACAAGCATAGTTGGCTTATGACTGGCAGATTGATTGACTTTACCGCACCAGAATGATTAGCAAATAAAGAAAAATAAAACTAAAGCCTTGATGTATTGATAAAGACAAGAAAATATCTGGGCAAAGGAATGTTTGTCGTTTTGTAGCCAGATGAATTCATATTGAAAAAATTATAACAAACTAAATTACTGAAAACCAATCTTTTCAGCGAAGTCGCTGTTAAACTGTTCCAAGAAACTGTACCCCGACTGCAATGGAAAGATTAGTTTTCAGTCATTTAGCTTATTATTAATGTTTTCGTAAAAAAAAATATTTCGCTTTTTGACAAGGCAGGCGTGTTTTTTAATGATTTATTTCATACCTTTTAGTGATATTTATTCGCTTTTTGACAAGGCAGCTGTGTTTTTAATTATTTATTTCATACCTCTTAGTGATAAAACGATATTTAATGCAAACGTAGGTACACGTTTCTTTTATAAGCATTTCTATGGGATATTGAATAAAACCTACTGTTATATTTATTTAATTGCTTTTGTTGTGTTATTAGTGACCGAATGCATATTGATTACTACTGTTATATATTGTGGTTATGTACTAAGCAAGCTCTAGACGCTGATAGTCAATTTTTAATGAAAATAATATTTCGTTTCTATTTTCATGAACCATGATACCCCCATTATAAATTTATAAATTTCACCAGCTTGAAATACCCGGGATAACACAACGCTTTCCACGATACCACAAACATTGACATTGATATCGGTTAAGCCGTTTAGAAGTTATGATGGCATAAAGAAACTCACAAGCATACATGAACCCTGAAAACATTTTTGGGCAGTCTTGTAATTAAATGAATCGCAACGCACCTAAGCAGCTAAAAGAGGAAAAAAATCGGTACAACTTTATTGTTGGGTGTGCACAGAAATGCGATACCACAAACATACATGAAAAACAAGGGGTTTTCCGGACACAACCGCAGGTATCCCCCAAAAAGATAACCAAAAAAATGTATCCTACCCTCGTCTTCCAAATTGCAGACACACCATTTTAATTCTACCATCAAGGATACACCAATAAAACACCGCAACGTTGACACCCCCATCACAAAGACACCGCGTTGAATTTCAGATGATTTATTAAAATTAACTTGTACAACGTGGGCGACGGGAGGATAAAAAAATATACAAATGGCTCCTGATTAATCAACACCCTTTTTGCTTCATCCGAATTAGCCAAAACCTCCCGTAAATGTTCCCAGAGTACTGTTAATACGAATATAGAGTTTAATTTTAAAGTTTTTATTCATCCTTTATTCATATAGAGTTTAATTTATTCATCTTGGGAGCGAGCGGTGAATATTAATGTTCGAGTTAACTGCTAGTTACAGTTTAAAGGGTAATCAATTTTAAGATGCTTTTAGTCTGAGTTTGCTGCGGTGTATTAAATTTTTCCTTTTGTATCTAACATTTAATTAATTTTAATCGTTTTGGAGAGTGATTTCTAATTAAGTGTCATTAAATCTTAGTACCCACTTATATTTGCTAATGCTAATAGAGCACCAGTTTCTATGATTTTTCTTTTGAGTCTATCAATTTTAGAATTACATTGTTATTGAACATTAGCTTTTCTAGTGTGTCATTTAGTATTTGATGGCTTTAATAACTTAAGTACTAAGCACATTTTGTAAATGCTTTCTCGGATTTGTTAATCTAACTGGACACAAATAGTGACCAAAAACTTTACCGATGATTTTAAGTAAAGAACTTTCCATCCATCTCAATAAAATGCAATCAACAGACTTCAGGCAATCAACGAGAGTGCAAATAGTTGGTCACATTCTTCGTAAATCCTGCAACAAAAAAACAATGAACGAAAATCTTTCGTTAAAAACCTTCTCTAAGAGCCGTTGATTGGCTCTGACAGGATCCAATAAGTTAATCACAGTAACCAATTAGTCTGAGCTCTCGACAAAAAGCGGTCGCCCGGCAACCGGCAACTCTTGCTAGCAACGAGCAGCGCGCAATGCGCACCAATTCATAATAATTTGTGTAAAAATCACGCTTTCATTAGTGAACGAGCCGAGGTTTGATAAAGTGTGGGGTGTGAGTGTGGGGTGTGAGTGTGGTAAGTGGATAGGTAGGGATCACCTGCATGTCTGGATGCATGATATTCGGTAATAGGTATGATTATATCTCGTGGAATATTTATAATGAAACAGCCAGGAGTTTATATATCCACCATTACGTTATATGCAGTTGAGCAGTAGGTTAAACGGATAAACGATAAATAGACGAAAAACGATATTAGAATAAACGGTTTCTGCAATTGAAATATTAATATAGATTAACAATTAAATCTACTAACAAAAGGTATTGTTTATTTAAAATTACAAAGCTTTTAAACTCATTCATTTATATTAATGGAAAATTAATATAAACCCCGCTAGAACGAAATCATTTTCACGAAAAACGTTAGCCATATTGATGCACAAATCAAGGCAATTTGCCTTTTCATTTATGTCTACCCGAATTCCACTGTTCGTGCAATAAGCCGCATTCCAACAATTGGTTTCGGCCTAATTCTGCAAACAAAATGCCGCCTATCTCCGGTGGCCGAGTGTTTTTGCTGAGCAGCTACTTACCGCATTGTGTGCCAGCCCATCGGATGAAAACCCGCGATAAATGCCACCTAAGAAAAATAACCGCCAGTTTTTGTGCCGTGACGAATGGATCTGGGAAAAGGCGTCTCCGAATCGTAGATACCATCTTTTTTGTTGAAACGCACCTGGGGTATCTGGGTTTTTTGTCTACATAGAGATGGGCTCGCTGATTGATGGTGTAAGGATCACTGTGAAATATTATGCGTCCTTATTAACGTTTTGCGGGTGAGAGAAATGAATTGCTTAACATTGTTCGTCTGATTGAGTAGTGGTGTTCTGAATTGTTTTACGGTTGTCTGCTTTCGACAGACTAGGCTATTTGCTGTTGGCTTTTTTTTATTTAGGTTTTATTAGTGTTCTATGTGGGATTACTATTTTTAATATCAGATAAGCTCTTGATAAAGTCACATTTCAAACAAAAAAAAAACGATATCATAATCGCTTCATCGTTTAGGAGCTATGATGCCACAGATAGATACACAACCACACAGGTACACGCATCAAACTTATAACAACCCTCTTTTTCCGTCGGGGTTAATAAAAACACAAAACAATATCCGACCTAACATGCTTAACAAAAACAAAATTCATTTACCGTTAATTACAAAATGCAATTGAAAAATATAATTAATATTTAGGTACACACCAGACGGGGTTCTGCCATGCTGCATTAAAAGTTGGGAGTTCATCGACCCGCACTCTGCGACCGTGCAAATATTAACTTTTTGTCTAACACGAGTTCAGTACAAAAGAAAATACTTAAATTTTACAAGTTTGCTAAGAATTTTAGATTGAAATGCTTTAGGGAGTTGCTAGTGAATGTGTGTGTAGACTTGGGCAGCGATAGCATTATTATTTTCTTTTATGAAGACTAATTCTTTATTTTCCTTTCGGTTTAGATTTTATATCAATGTGAATAGGTACTCAGTTTTCTTTTTATCGTTATTGATATATATTGTAAGTTCACTTTATTTCTTAATTGCTTCTGCCAGCAGCTTCGCTTGCGTAAATCTCGAAAATTATCTCAAGGAAACGTAGGACTCCAGGTACAAAATTTTAACAATATAAGTTTTTAAGCTGACATGGTCACAATCATTAGAATTAATATTTGTTTCGGGATATTTACCATGTATATTTCGTATTTGGTTCGCCTAAAGATAACTTTCCCTTGGAAAAGCCTGGAGTTTATAAGATTATTTGTAGCTGTAGGCAATCATATATTGGACAGACGAAGCGAACTGTTGCTTGCCGAATCAAGGAACACATTAGGGCAGTGAAAAACAACGATACCCAAAAATCGGCCATAGCAGAACATCTTCTCGAATCAGGGCCAAACCACTGGATTGAGTTACATGACCCACAGGTTATCTCGACTGAACGCCATTACATACCTAGAATGGTTCGGAAAGCAATTGAAATAACCAAGTGCATAAATTTCAATAGGGACGACGGGTTTCAATTGTCGAGAGCCTGGAATCCAGTTGTTCAACTATGTAAAGATCGAAAAACTACTGATCAATTGTCAAAAGTGGATACAGTGAGCATCGTTTGTCGTGAACAATATCGTGTAACTAGTTAGACGAGTGCTGAACAGTGTCGAGTAACTAGTGAGACGAGTTCTGGTGGTATCGACATCGTGCGTGAAAAACGAATGAGGAAGAGGGTAGACAGATATGCCAGCTCGTAAACAACACCCACCCGCAAAGACTTTAGTTCTCGTGATCATGGCGCTTGTAACGGTGCCGAAATATCGAGCTCTCAACCAAATACGAAATATACATGGAAAATATCCCGAAACAAATATTAATTCTTACAAAATTTTAACATCCATCTCCAAGGTTCAATTTATCTCCATACCTACCAAAATTCATCAAAAGTGGTTTAGACGTTTAAACGAAACAAACAGATAAACTATCGCATTTAGGTACAATATTAAAGTAAGTATGCACTTTTTAAGTAGGATTACTTCTCATTTGTTTTGGTTTTATATCTTCAGTCTAAACTATAACTAATGTTCAGACTAGCCTACATTTACAACCTCGACGTAAGAACGTCTCAGATTGCGGTGCTGCAGTGTGGCTGTGCGGCTAACTGTCTGGAGCGCCTTTAAGAACGCTCTTCAAGGAGCATTTAAAGAACATAATTGCGTAATAATTAAAATAAACCGAATCAGAATTTTATGAAAATTCTCTTTTAAAATTCTAAAGCCATGTTTAAACTGAATACGTACTTGCTTTTATCTAAATGAACAGTACGGTATAATTGTTTCTGTTCTAATATCCATAGAATAGGATTAAACGAGAAAAATAACCACTTTAGCCTTTGAATAAGCAGATCTTGTCTAAACTTTCTTCAAACAATAAAAATATAGTATATATTGTCTAGGTTATCTTATCATAACGAACAGAATAAACAGAAAATAAATTGTTATTCAGGCGAGGTATCATCAGCCTTCTAATATGAAACCCCAATGGTAGCCCGTTTGCTCCCCAAGGCAATTCAAGCATATCCACAACACGGCCGCAGGGTAACAAGATTATTCATCCTCTTTGCGAACCGTTCTGCAGACCTCCAGTCAAGCGGGGTATTCGTATAAACAATATCTAAAGGCGAATGTTGACGATCAATTAAAGCATATGTAGATACAGAAGGCCGACTCAATACAATGAGCGAAAACCCACGCAAACATAGACACGCTTCACGTACAACGAGTGCAAGCGCACTCGCGAGTGTCATTTGTTTGAAATCGCCGCATGTAAGCGTCTATGTGTCATCATCATCATCATCATCAGCCCTTTTAATGTTTCCACTGCTG
This sequence comes from Orthosia cruda, assembly GCA_964057195.1. Taxonomy (NCBI): domain Eukaryota; kingdom Metazoa; phylum Arthropoda; class Insecta; order Lepidoptera; family Noctuidae; genus Orthosia; species Orthosia cruda. Next base: position 2,993,612 of record OZ059847.1, on the reverse strand, counting down.
GGATACAGGCCTCCTATCTGTGAGAAGGAATAGGCCGTAATCCACCACACGGGCCCAATTCGGATTGGTAGATGTCACATGTATGCAATGTCTTTGTGCGCGTGGAACTATTTTTACTCGTATGGAACTGCAGCTTCTGCAATATTCTATGGATCAAGAAGCATACTTGGTAAGCAAGTATGCGGCAAGTATCAGAAATGTCGTGGAAGCATGCAGTCTGCAGGCAATCTTGTTCAAGTATGCAATGTTCTGTTGGACAGTCTCCATAAGATTATGACACAGCCATTTTACTACACATTTTTGTTATTAACATATCATATTCCATTTCGCCCACACCACGGGGTAGAGATGTCCTCTTTTGTATGTCATTCACCCTGACTCTGTGCTACTCGTAAAATGCTGGTAGCGTGCAGGTGTTAGACGTGGCTTGTTAAATGTCGTCAATCTATCTCGCTGCAGGACGCTTGCTAATTGTCTTTTACCTTCAGTGATAAAGTTGTTTCGTTTTAATTATCCAACAAAAGATAGTACCGGCTAAGAATAGAATCAGGGTATAATGTTCCAACTCTTCTAGGCATGTGCCGGCAGTGTGCCGTAATTCGACACAAATATAAATAAGCGCAATAAAATAAAAAGTTACTTGTACAGTAAAAGAAAACAAAATACCGAAAATCGTATCCATTTACGATTCGTATTCACGTCAGGAACGTGCAGATTTCACATCGCGCCGCATTTAAAGGATCTCTAAAAACAGACGGGTACTACCAACTAGCTATTTTAAAAACCGTTGGAACCATTCCTGGTGAGTTACACCCCTCCCATCCCCTCCTTCATCCCTGGGTGGATGGCCGCCATTCCGACTCAAAGGATAATCGGCTATGAAAACAAATTTGAGCTTTTTAAAATTATAATGCAGTTTAGCCGTTTTGAATACTGAAGGAATTTCGACTTAATGTCGAGTTTGATCAGAATAGCTAGCTTGTAATGTTGTGAATTAAATTGAATCGTTCTCTGGCTGTAAATATTTTATGTCCTGAAAACAGACGCACTTTATTTTCTTCAAGCTTTACTATGTTTCAGTTAAAAGTTGCAGTCTCACTCATTACTCACTTTCTTAGCAATGCAACGGCGAATCCTTTGCTTGCTAGATATGAGTACTATGATTAGATAGTAGAACTCGTGTGAGTATACTTAAACTCCATTTTGCGCATTGAGAATCTCATTCGATCCGTTGTGCATGGTATTATCTAACATAGCCAGCCTAGATTTGCCCACAGAAGCTTCCTGGGGGCTTCATAGGCTTCTCAAAGTAATCTCAGTTTTCCGAAGATATATGTTGAGAAGCCACTGACCCGCATTTCTGGATGACGTGGTTATTGATTCCTCAGCGCTAAGGCTTCTTCTGCAGAGTAGTTATGTAATGGATTCACATAGTTTTTGAGAACATACACACATCAAAATGAATAGTTACACTACATTCTATTATACAAATAAATTATATCATCATCAGCCTTATAATGTTCCCACTGCTGGGACACAGGCATCCTCTCTGTGAGAGTGGTAATGGGCCATCATCCAACACGCGGGCCCGCGGGCCCAGTGCGGGTGGGTGAATGTCACATGTCTTCGAATTTTTGGTTCTAGGACATGTCAGTTTCCTTCACCGTTTTAGGAGCAGAGGTGATGCAATAATTTACACAAAGTAATGCGCCTGCCTGGGTTCGAACTCACGACCTACGACACGTAAGTCAGGGCCGTTACCACTGGGCCACCACTGCTCTAAAATTACTGATCTAAGTTTACAGTACGACCATAACTCATTTGAAACTTTCTTCCGTGAGTGCATTCTCTGAGTCTCAGCGCATCGTCGGTGTTGTGGAGCGATTAGCGCTGGGCAACAAGGATAGTCATTAGAAACCTTGTAATTTAAGCAGAACTTCCAAGTAACGGTTAAATGTTTGAACGGAGTTTTTCTTATCTTTAAGAAAACCTATTCGTGTTTGCAATAACATTTCTTACCACCATCTGTTCACAACTTAGGTGCTGGACACTGGTCCGTGTAGCATTTTCACTTAAGGCAATCTTTTAGCAGTTATGTTTAAGTATTCATGAGTTGATATATCGACAGTTTTCTATTTCATCTCGGTTATTCTCATGGCTGTTTGCAATAAAAAAATGAAAAAAAAAACATTACAAAAAATGAATAATACCTATATACTCATGGTGCCTTTACATAGTCACAATCGTCGGATTATTCACCAATTCGACACGAGAGACAGGACGAAACGTGTGTCCATATGGTTTATTTGTTTTGTACTTTATTAGTAAGAAAAAAATTCTTAATAATTAATTACGATCTAGCCTAAAAGACTAATAAGCAATTCAACTCTAACTTAATATGTTACGTTTTGGATTATGTTAAAACTAAGAATAGTGTCCATTTGCACTTTTACACAAGTCCGTAGCACTTTCTTAGAGTCTGATATATTTGTAAAAACACTTTGTTCATGTGTTATATGTATAGCACAGCATTATCACTATTATTCATTCACTTATACACTACACTAATTCAAAAGGTTTAGTTCTTTTTAGTCTACGCACTAAGTCCGTATTGTCTTTCAGCTGGATAGCCTCAACATTCACGTGTCGATGAAACCTGTGTTCGTGGGCTTCAGCAAATTTTTGGATGATGGTGGTGACGAATTCCGTTTTAAGGTCTCATTTCTTAAGTACCAGGGTGCATTTACAGCATCCCTGAGCACTTTATTTTGGAATTGTTGGATTAATTTGACATTGCTTTCTTTAGTACAGCCCCAAAGTTGGATACCATACGTCCAAATTGGCATCAGTATATGCTTGTATATGGTTAGTTTATTATGTATTGATAGACATATGGTGTCCATATGGTGAAACTCAAAATTTGTGTCACCTATTATTTCGTCATCTGGACACGCCAAGATTTTACGCGTGTCCAGATATTGAAACAAATTTTTTTGTGTTTTCGCCAACTGGACACACGTGTCGTCCAGTATCTCGTGTCGAATTGGTGAATAACCCGACGATTGTGACGATGTAAAGGCACCATGAGTATATACAAATAGCCTTTATTCCTGATAATATAAATATATTTTACCAATTATTATTTTTACATTATTTTATAATTTATTATACATGCTATAATATCATTCCTTAATACTATCAAGCATTTAATTAAAAAATATTACTTATTATTATATAAGACTAGATTTAATTATATTTTATTTACTTCAATTTTATTCCTATAATTTCAATTCTATTTTGTTTATCCTTATTTTATTATTCTACATACTATAGTATTATTTTACGATGCTTTTAATTATTAGTGAGTATTATATAACAATAGTTTTATATCCAACTTTAGAATAATATAGGTATTGATAAATTTAAATACATTTTACAATAGCATTACCGATGTCGAAGATTAAAACATTATTGTCAAAATGAGTATATAGGTATTATTAATTTATTGTAATGTTTTTTTCATTTGTTGTGTGTCCAGTCTCTCGTGTCGAGTTGGTGAATAATCCCAATCGTCAAGGTTGGACGGTATTTGTTTAATCATGTGACTTTTTATATGTACTTATTTTGGTTGATATTCATTGATGATATGATTTTTAAAACAGTTTTGCAAATGCAAACAATGTTGCTCGTGTAAGTAAATGTAAGTTTTAATACATCGCTGCGTTATGTATTACAACTTACATGACAGTATCGTAATGAGTTTCTTATAGGGGCGTTAACTAAAAGATAAAAAAAAAAAATAGTTCTTGCATACTTGGCTAATCTCCGTTGAGCCATTTATCGGATTGGCCACATTAACCAAAATTCGGTCAGGAGGATTATGCCCATTAGTTACATAACACTCTTTGTAACATTCCCATACTACAGAAAAGTAGCAATATGTATGCACGCTTGCTTTAGTTTTATTGGCCTTTGCCATCGGAAATTTATCAGAAACAGCCCGGAGAATGGATTTGCGCTAGGAGTATTTAAGTCAAAAGTGAATAGGTTTCTTCTAGGCAAGCGTGCTTCACCATCGACCACATCATCGTTTACCGTCATGTGACAGACTGTGGTCAAGCGCGAGCCAATCGAAAATATAATAAAAACCAGGTCAAGTGCGTGTCGGACTTCGCACATTTAGGGTGCCGTACCAAAAAGCAAAATCAACTTGATTCAAAGAAAATTGAGATTTATTTTCAAAGAAAAATCAGATTTATTGGTATTTATTAGTAAAATACACGTAATAATAAACATTATCACCAAATTACGTTCATATAAAAAATATCTTCAGAACATGTAAAAAAAAGCTGATGTTGGTGGCTTCTCATTCCTTTGTTTTCTAATATTTTTTCAAACAATAAAATACAGTACTTATCTACTCAACGAGCTCTTAACAACGATACTCCACTCGATGTCGTTGATTATTTTTTTTCGAGCTTCTCTTTTGCTGTATTCCAATACAGCAAAAAAAAATATCGAACCCCCTTAAAACATTTAAAAATATTTTTTGGCTTAGGGTCATTAAGATGCTTATACTGTGAAAATTTGAAGACTAGCTCCAACCGTTTGGCTGTAAAACCTGTGTAACAGACGACGGACGACAGACAACACACACGGGTTTTGATTCTGGCTTTCAGGTGTTGCAGTGGTTTGGGAATAGTGCGGTGGGAAAGCACCAAAAATAAATAAAAATATAGACAACACGCAAGCTTGATATGGAGGGAAGTGGAAATTTGTATTTTTTTCCTACTCCTCCATTATTCTTTTCTGATTAATTACGTTGCGGGATCCAAGACAGTTAATTTCATTCTCTAGGACTTCGTCGGTCTTCATTGCCTCGGCGCTTTTCTGGTGATTCTGGCTTTCAGGTTGCAGTGGTTTGTGAATAGTGCGGTGGGATTGTCCCAAAAAAAAAGAAAAAGACAGACAGACACGTGAGTGACAGCAATAGGGCTCTGTTTGGCCCCTTCGGGTACGGACCCCTAAAACAGCTCAGAGTGGTAAAATAATAATACTACCGGTACATCTCTGACTAACCCCTTCGGGGAAAACCGCCTCAATGTTATGTTATCTTACTTTTAACTGTGTATCGGCTTCTTAAAATAATATCACTAGGAAAACGCTGCAACAGTATCCGAATGCAGCCATGCTAGTTTCCATACAAAACCACGTACAATGTTGGATATTTGAACGTTAAAGCTGTTGTAATAGTTTCAAATGGCGCATAACATGCAGTTGCCGAGACTCAGCGGCGCATTTTACTCAGTATTTCGGTCTCAGCAGCATATATTACCGAGTACGGTCATAAACATAAATTCCTAGATACTATCATTCACTTGTAAATAGGTACTTTGTTCTCTAGATGAAATTCTATTATGTCCAGCTTTGGGGAACTATTGTATATGTTTTTTGAATGATTTAATGAGTAAATTATGAAAGAAAAGATAGAAAATGATAACATGATGATTAATACACGGGAGAACTGAAGAAGAAAACGTGTTACCCAATGCGATATGTCACAAAAGCAGGAAGATGTTGATGATGAGTGGAGACAACCGGCCAATTGCCACGTAAAAATACGGTTCAAGCAATTATAATTTTCAGAATAGATTGAAGATATAAGTATCCCAAACTGATCCTATCTGATGTCGTCACAGCCTTAGTTAAAGACTATTGCAAACCATTTTTTGGATTACGGATGATCAATCTCCTCGAAAGACGACTTTAGCTAAACTTATCTATGTCTAGCCATCAATATACAAGTTCTAGGTTAACAATACAGGATAAAAATCAATGTACTCCAAGGTCACTCAGAGTGTTAGTCTAGGGCACATTTAGGGCTACAGTCACAAAACTAGTAAGTACAACATCATCCTTTACTTGACCTTATCACAATTTGTATGGGGTTTGTTGTGTGAAAATCAATCAATCAATCAATATTTCATTTATTTTCTTTTTACAATGGTTGCCTTAAAATAGGGTTGGGTTGGAATTGTGTGTGTTGTGTTGTTATCATCTTTCAATGGCCATTATAGCCATGTATTGAAACATACTTTATCCTTCGTGCTTTTGGTTCTCAAGTAGAAAATATTTTAATTTAAAAACCACGCGAAAGTAAAACAACACCATACTTTCATATTTCATCTAAAATGAAATAAAAAGAAAATGTTGGTCGTTTACCTGCTGCAACATGTTCGTACATTAATTTACTTAGTTCCTGCTTCATCAGTGGTGACGCTCCTCACTCGCCCCGAATGCGGAACAAGTCACGAGATTAGGGAGGCTCAAAACTTTTTCAGACAGGCCGATATATTTATTACTATGAGGAGAGATGAGGCGATTTGCTGATGTCTCTTAGACCAATAGAGTATAGGGCGAAGAAAAAAAGATGTAAAAATAATGCAAACTTTTGGTTGTACGAGAACATCGCCCTCCTCTTCACTTTGATTGATACCGTCTTGTGTTAACAGAAGAGGTCCGCAAAAGGGATTACCAACCTAAAAACAGGTTGAAATAATAAAAGGTGAGTATAGACTAGAGCATTTACTTGTAACAGAACATCGAGCACACGCTTTTATTTTACTCGAACCACACTTCGAACATGACGGTTGTTATTTTGTTACACCTGATTTTAAAAACCAACGAGCGTTTTGGTGTAACATTTTATCGAGCAAAGGTACGGGCGCGGGTGACGTGGAGTGAGGTCAATATTGAACGCAGGGTACAAAGAAATGTTACAGGTAAATGCTCACTCGCAGTGAGTATTACGTCGAACGCAGCGTCAAACATTCGAAAGAACGTTACATTACATTGTAATGCTCGCGAAAATGCTCTAGTGTATACTCATCTGACCGTTCATTTGCAGTTGCAATACATGAAAAACAATAATACAAAACATGCATCTCATTCTAGTCATTTATACTCTTGTGTTCTACAACGTACACCGTTTTACTCCCTCTAGATTTTATTTGATCACATAACACCTGTGTGTAGCTCACACGTCCTTTAGTTTTCATAATTATACTTAATCTTTGCAAACCATTGCAGCAAGTTCAAAAATTAATATTGGACGTGTTAGCTACGAGAACCCGAGCAGGCGATTGAATCTCTTGCAAATTATTTTACCACCACTGCGCTCAAAAGGGTGAAGGAAAACATCGTGTGGAAACCGGCAGGTCCTAGAACCAAAAATTCGCGTAAAAATGTGCGTAACTTGAAGTATTACTTAGATTTTATTTCATCGTTATCGTTCACTCTATAAAATATATGAATTTAAAGTGTTCAAGAAGTAAAATATCACAACACACGCAATTCAGATACTCGGAAGTTGTACACCATATTTGATAGATGGTGTTGGGCACATGACGTCATTTTCTGAATGGCAGTCTTAAGATTCTTCGCGGCAGAATGACCCAAGGAAAAAAAAATGATAGGTAGGCAGGGAAGGTAGGGTAGGATAGGCAGTTGACGAGAGCGAAGCCGTGGGCACATCAACCATTAATATTAATGGATACCAATATTGTGAATTGTTATATTTGATTCCAACAATAGGTCTGGCAAAAACGCTTGAACGCACAGAAATTTGTTCTAGTTTCCACAAAGTCCGTATAATAATGTCTATGCTGCAGTTTCCAAGCTATAACGATAGAATAGCATACTGGGTTTAAATCGTTATTCATGGTAAACATCCTGTAGCCTACACCATAACATATTTTTATTTTTGCTGTACACAGCTTTAGCTTTCAGTTTGTACCACATAATAAACACGCCACGTAAAGAGTTTACTACGCGGAAGTAATTCTCCCGGTCTCCCCTGTATGCTGTGTGCTTCTCTTGTTTGTGTCCCAGAAACATGATTGCTTATAATATTATTCTCTTTACCGTTACTACAGAATAATGCAGGTCGTTTTTGGCTTTGTGAATAACCGTTATATTAATTTACGTAACTGGTGTCTTGATCACCAGACATGAAACGTAACATTTAAATATTTGCCTGGTTGTAAGGTTTTAGGATAATGGTGCTGAATTCAAACTTTTTAATCGCACTTTCATTGGTTTCTGAAGAAGAAAGCCTGTGTGATTATCATCATTCTCTGGCCTTATTATAATTTAATTGAGGTGCACTTTTGCTCTACATCTTTCTCTCTGTCTTAGATCAATATTTTCCAAAACTGGCAAGATAAAGCCTCTGAATGAATATGATAACCTACTTACTGCAGACTAATAATTCTATCGCGATGTCCCAAATACATTTATATAATTCTCTATTTTAGCACCGTATTTTCATCTTGTACGCACTTTTGAGTTCAAGATCCTCTAAATCTCATCCCTTGCACCACAAAGAGATGAGTCTTCCCGAACGTCTCCCGTCCGATCAATGCGAACAATCCGCAGCGTTTCCTCCAACTTCGCTGGGCCATCGGAATCACTTTGTCAACCTATTATTACTTGAGACTCCTCCCCTAATACTGACTTGGGATGAGTTCGAGTGTTTACAACTCTAAACGAGTTTGATTAAGTTGTTTAGCAGAATACTTAACGATCTTCATCTGAAAGTTATAAGGATTTTGGTATAGGACCCTTTGTAGGGAATCAGAAGTAAGTTGTTGCGGTGCTTGAGTTTCCTGGCCAAAGAAATATGTTTGATCCACATTTGACGAACCAATCTCCTCAATTGATTATGATCCAGCATTAATTTCACCATTTTCCGTTTTTATTGTAAGAGTGCAGTTTTACGTTACACTATTCTTCTTTTTCTTTCTTCTTTTTTAATAACGTTGCCCCACACTAGGAATTTCTTCCTGTATCGTGGGTGCGTTTACAAACATAAAAACTCACATACACAAACACCCAGAGCCGGAACGACTACCTTTAGGTCATAAAAATATTTGTACAGTGCGGGAATCGAACCCGCGACACGCAGCGCAGCAGTCAATCGCTCAACCACTGCGCCAACCGTGCACCTAATCTTCTTCCTCTATTGCCGATTCAACAAATCTTAGATTCTATTTATTCCTTAGTTACCCATCTTAAGTGGTCATCATCATCAAGATTACAACCGAAAGACGTCCACTGCTAAACATAGGCCTTCCCCAGGCGTCGCTACATTGACCGATCCCTAGCGTCTTGCATCCAGCGGATTCCCGCAACCTTAACCAGGTCATCGGTCCACCTAGTGGAGGCCTTCAAACGCATCGTCTTCCGATTCATGGTGGCCATTGCAGAACTTTGCGGCCCCATCGCCCATCCATTCTGTGAGAAATGTACCCTGCCCAATGTCACTTAAGTATCGCAATTCTTCGAGCTATGTCGGTATATTAGGTTCTCCTGCGGATATCCTCATTTCTGATACGATTACTCAAGAAAACTCCGGGCATAGCCCTCTCCATTGCCTTTTGGGTGACTTTAAGCTTTAACTGTTCAACCTGTATCCTATACAAAACATTTTTCAACACACTTGCTCATAAAGTGGCTCTAATTTCACCGCAATTAGGCACATAATGACACCTGTTATCAAACTGTGACTTTTTCATTACTATTATTCACAAGTGAGTTATAGAGTTTTTTTTTTTATTTATTGATTGAGTTGCTTTGTTCTTAAAAAAAGTTTCGATACAAAAAAGGTCGTACTCAATAGTACAAATGCAACACATTTCATGCAATTTCGTATTTAAATAGATAATTTCAATAAAACTTTCACTCAAATATAAATTTTGTTTTTGTCTGTAATAAAGAAAACTTGAAATTCCCCATTTTGTACGTGGCTAACTTGTGGCTAAAACGCAATCCGCAAAAAACCATAAAAAAAAACATTATTTTTTAGTCTATGGCCGATCGCCATAGACTAAAAATAATGTTTTTTTATTGTTAGATGCGCGCACATAGGTAAACTGATTAATTTTGCCCGACATTGCGAAAAAAATTTCAGAACTCGTTTTCACTGTTGGAAATTATTTTTTTGTATTATTTTCTTCACAAGTGTGTTGAAAAACGTCGTATGATACACGTGTGTATTGATGATTACCGTCCTCGGCTCTCTTAAGACCCTCACCTAACGGCTCGGGTCTCAATGGCGCCTCAGCGGTAATCACCAACATTACACACTTGTACCATAATGTACTAGTATAAAAGTGATACACATAATCGTAGTCTTACGTAAATAAAAAAAGATCTTCAGCAACAAAAGTTTTCACAGATACCTAAACAAAAACTCGCTATCTTTATGTTACCGCTGACATACATTCGCATTTTGTTTCTCCACCGTCTTTTGTTTCAATTACGAAGCACACTGTCTAACGCTTGCCAAATAACAGAGGATCATGAAATTCAATGACACCCACAATGAGACATTAACAGTCTATTATTACAGAAAAAAAGCGCTTTGTAAACAATGGGCTGCTCTTAGTTCGTTATAACGTTTATGAATAATAGAAGATACGTATTCAAGGCGGCCTCGAGGCGACGTAACGTGATAACGTGACATCCCTAGGTGTGAACTTCTAGATATACTACATAGAGTGGGAAGGGAGCTGAGATTCGTAGAGTGATTTGCGAGTGCAAAATTAAGTATACGTATGCATTCCTCATCCTTCTTCGACAAATCTTTCACAGTTCAAGCAGCTCGTTTGTGGAATGCATTACCTATTGAGGCGTGCTCAATCCTTACCAACATTCAAAACAATGGTGATGGAGCATTTCCTTTCAATATAATTAGTCTTCAGATTTCTCTGTGATATTTTTATTATTTATTAGTATATTATGTATAATAATACTTAATATAGTAATTGTATGTATGTATTTTATATTATTATGTCTAAGTATTATAAGATAATAAGTAAGTAAATAAATAAGATTGTCGTAAGTGTGAACACTAGACGAATTTAACCTTCTTTACAGGAACTGTGATGAGTCATGGCCGGCTTTTATGTAGCCAAAAGATACTTTAAAATATAACTATTCACTTAAGTCTTTGGGTAAATGCCCTAGTCACGTTTACTTTTGAAAAGACATGTGAAAAAGTCTGGACAAAAAGTCATATATAAAAAAAATACTGTTAGTTTTCTTATAGCCGTTACTTCTGCCCCTTGTCAGGCCCTAGCAACCTAGAACTTTAAAAAAAAAAAAATGTAACCCACGGGCATATGAGGATCAGTTACACTATGACACACATAGGGTTGTCACTTAACCCAAATTAAATAATACCGGGTGACAACTGTCTTCTGGCGCTGTCCGTTAACCCTCTCATTTAGCTCCTCTGAGTATTGGCATACAATAAGATGATACAGAAATACCACTAGCGAAAACACGCAATGAATAGCGTTACTTAAAGAGATATTTAGTTCACTTACTCACGAACATTATGGTTTAATTACAAGGCCCGTCTGATGGTCAGACCAAATCCGCACATCGTTAAACACCAAACTGAATGATGCTCTCCACGATGCAAAATACGGGCAAACTCGTGAAGGAAAGGTTGTTTACGTCGGGGAAATCACGACCCTCAGCAATGAGGCATACGACGCGGGGAGGAGGACAAGACTCGTGGCAATGGGTCGATGGTCGGCTGTCTGTTCGACAAACAGCAAAGCGGTACAGAAACCCTTGTGCAGCAGCATCATTTCAAGTGTTTGGACATAGTACCTAATAAAATCTTTACAGATCCATTTCAACGGCAAGCAGCACTGCTGCAATTATCTTTGTCTATTCCTGCTAGTGGTAATTTATTTGTTTATATATGCTTTATTGTAAGTACACCAGTTAAATAATAGAAAAGGAAACTTAAAACTTAAATACAAACAAAGGGCGGCCTTATCGCATACCGCGATCTCTTCCAGGCAACCTGGAATGGACAGTGATAGCCTGGACATGAAATGGGGTTGACATTGGTGTAACATAACATTACGAATATTTACATTAAATTTAGAATCAGAATATAAAAGATACACAAATACATACATATGTTATATAATAGATACATAAATACATACATACTCCAATATATGTATAGGCAATGAAAGTAAATGTTGACTAACGACAATTACAGTGAAAGGTAATGTTCTTTTACGAGTCTTTTAAATACAGGCAACGACTGGGCGCGTTTTATTGGGTCAGGCAATGCATTCCACAGACGAGCAGCTTGGACGGTAAAAGATTTATCCAAGAAAGCAGTGGAGTGCATTGGCATTTTAAGTCGCAAGTTATCCGATGATCTAAGTGATTTCGTGTGGTAATGTAGGTTCCCAAACGGTATTCTTAGAAATACTAGCTCCATGATTGTCTTGTCCATTTTTTTATTGACTTATATATATCTTCCTTGCCAAATTCTTGATTTTGCCACTGCTGGACAAAGGCCACGAGCGTCGCCTCATGGAACGGTCCTATGCTTCTCGCATCCAGTTGATTCGTAAAGCCTTCACCAGGCCAGCTCCAGGCTTCTGCCATTGGTCAATCTCCATTATAAGTATTCTTTTGATGTGTTAACTCCGATATCCTTTGTTTCAAGAATGTACCTTCCGATCGTATCTCCTGGGTATAGTAAACTTGTGTGCTGAACCAAAGGTTATTAAAAGTTAGTAGAAAACTGTTAAACGCGCCATTATCGGGATAGTTCATAATGATGGACTGAAAGTTCGTCAGTCCTCTGATACCATCCTCTGCTCTCATGTATTTTGTTTGTTTGTCCAATTATTGACTGAAGGTTTCAGTTTGGTAAGTCAAGACTTTATTCTGGAGTTCTTTGGTCTTGTTACTTTCTTATATATTTATAGAAGAATGCCTCTGGCTCGTTGGTGTAGTGGTCGCAAGCGGGCAGGCCAAAGTCTGGACTTGTTCCCGGTTGATGATAATAGACTTGCCCCCTAATGCGTGGAACTCAAAAAGAACTGGCGATAAGAGGGTGCACCATAGCTGCATTTCTGCCTAATCCTTCAGAAAATACCGGCGTGATGTTATGTTTATGTAATGACGCACTCGATCGAAAAGGGGGTCAAGAGGCTCATCGGTGATGAGGCACTGGTCAAAGCTCCAAGGCTTTGAACCACCGTCGCCGAGTTGCCAGCTTGTCGGTTTTTTATCGGTTACATTTCGGGGAGTATGCGATGGAATTGCACGATCTAATTCCACCTAGCCCTTTTCATCATCGGACTACCAGACGTACAGCGATGCCCCATCGGTACATGGTGGACATCCCACCCATACGCAGAATACGTTTTGGAAACACTTTTGTTATGTACTTTTATAATCTGTGTTGCCCGACAGTTACAATCTAGGAGTCCTTAAGTCAAGAGTAAATAGGTTATTTCTGGGCAAGCGTGTGTCATCGTCGACCACATCATTGCTTATCAACAGGTGAGATAGGGTTCAAGCGCGAGCCTATAAAATAAATATTAAAAAAAAATTGTGGACATTTTGTAACTCAAGGATTATTTGCTTGTTAGACAGCAACTCTGTATTTGTTACCTATTTTTATTCATTACGGCCTTGTTCTCCCAAAAGTAAGTCTGCTTCATTCTTTATTGCGTACGCAATCTTCAGATCATTCAACGAGCTATTCATGATTTTCTCATTACTCAAGTAAATTACTAATTAAAACTTGGTACCCTTCCTACCGAAAACTTCTAATACATTTTCTTTTTTATCTAACCTAAAAATAAAGCGTTCTCGTGCAGCACCGTATTAAACATGATAAAAGTAAAACTTCAAAAAAATTAAGATTTGAAAATTTGTTGGAGAGCAGGAAGGAGTTGTAAATATCTGCTATCTCATGTCACCGGACCTGGTGCAGGCATTAGTCATACGAAAAATATATATTTCACAAATAATGTTCATGAACCAATGAATGTTTTTTTTTATCTTTGTAAAGTTTCTTTTACCGATTGTTTTGTGAATGTGTGAACATTGTAGGCCTTCTAGATTTCTAGATGCTTGTTAACATTTGTTAACTTTTTATCTCGGTTTACTTTATTTTTTTTTAGTTTCTTACGACTTATTGTCGGGCCTACATTGACCCGCCATATAACTAACTAGTAAAATTTAAAAGAGTAACCGTGGAGTTTCTTGCCGGTTCTTCTCCATAGGAAACGACCAACCCGAACCGTGCACCTTTTGTCGACGTTTTATGAGTGCCCATGTAGGCCTATGTCAAATAAAAAAAAATTGATTTGATTTGAATCAATATTATATTTTTTAAACCTCTTAACCTAGCCTCACTAAGGAGCGGAGTAACGGCCTTAAGCCGAAGCCTGAAGATCTTTGATAGTCGTTACGGATAGTCAGATGCCAGGATTTCTGACACTAGTCTTGCCAAGGTCATACAGACAGTCACTCCATGTATTTATATCTCAGCTGTATCCAGTTAGACTGATAGCCGACCCCAAGTTGGGAAGATGCTAGGCAAATCTCTCTCCTGTCATCAAATATGCCTAAACACGACGCGTTCTTGAATTTTCACTCTCACTTCTCTTCCAATTACCGAATCCGCCTAAGAAAGGCACTGTCCAGCCGGCCGAGCACGGCCTAATGTGCCAGGCTTGAGCCACACAAGTTTATCACAGTTTGGGCGCAAAAACCGTGATAAAATGCGTGACACAGGCCTATAACAGAGGCCGTGCTCGCCCGGCATTTTGGCCATTAGCGATAACGATGCTATAAAAATTACCAATATTTTAAGTTCTATATTAGACAATATCTCATATTCATGACTTTGTAAGAAAATACACATTTTTTTCTTTAGTATAAATAAAATAATATAGCTGCATGCAATTGTATGAACTTATGCTGTGCACATGCCATGACCATTATTTGTTTTTTAAGTTGAGCTAGGTGTCAAGAACATTAATCCACTTGCCCCAGTTTATTAATTATTTACTAACGTCTTATAAATCTGAATAGTTAATATAATTTGGGCGCATGGTTGGCGCAGTGGTTAAGCGATTGACTGCTGCGCTGTGTGTCGCGGGTTCGATTCCCGCACGGAACAAATATTTGTATGATCTACAGATAGTTGTTCCGGCTCTGGGTGTTGTGTATGTGAGTTTATATGTTTGTAAACGCACCCACGATACAGGAAGAAATTCCTAGTGTGGGTTTTTAAAAATTGTTTAAAAAAAACATGTTTTTCATACACAAACTGTTTCAATTAAATGTAAAAAAATATCTAAATTTACATCTTGATACAAAACTAGGTTTATATCCTCATTCCATAGCGGAACTGTTTGCCCACGAGTGGTCATGTCCCTATAGAAATTGGACAATCTCCTTTCACTTCAATACCTATACAAATCGTCTGTAGTCTGCACACTTACATATAGTTTGGACCGCAAAGAAACGGATCCTTCACAAAGAAAAGCCCACAATAAGAAAGAAACACGGCGAGCGTTTCTGATAAGTGCAAAAGGTTCTGTAATCGAGCCATAGCCCGAGGCAGACGAATTACGGAAACTAGATATCCTCGAACACAGGCCAAATGTCTAATGAAAGTAGTTTTTGTATACTGTCGGTCAGTGGTGCTCAAAGTTGGAGCATTTAAAGTTGATGCTGTATAAATGGACCTTTCATCACAACGGTGTACATACCTTCGTAACTTCTATAGAAAAAAACATACACCCTTCAGTCTGGAATGTAAGGCAGTACTTAAGTTCTGACAATATTGGCAACTCCCAAAACCATTTTGATTTTCCATACAGAATGGTGATATATTTTTTCTTTTTGACAATTGACTATGACTTCCTACGAGAAAGTTGTTGAAGCAGAACACAGGCAGAAGTTTTTAAAATTGGACACTTTGCCGGTACACCATGTAAACAACAAGCCAAAAGCCTGACGGATTTTCCATCAGGGAAAATTACGAACTTCCATTACAGTAGTCTTTGATGTTTCGCAGACTTATTAACCTACATTCTTAACATTATTATCGGACTGATCAATTATTTCCAGGAAAATGGTATTTAATTTTTCTCCGCATCCCACAACGTTCGGAATTCAGTAAGCCTTAAACTTAAACATTGGACATTTAAGAGCTGTTTGTCAACAAGGCAGATAAATTAATACTACGTTATGGATTACGGTTTTTCGCATATAACAAATTTGATAATAATGATTTTGAATTATTCACCATACCATTTCAAAACATTAACCTGCACAATCCTTATACATATAATCGATCTGACCTAAATTAATGGACTTTAAAAGACTGACTTTCATAAACAACGGACTAAATGGGAGTCTAAGTGCGGAAAAAGGTGTCCCACTACTACTACGACTGACCTCTGTGTTTGTTTCGGTGTCTGTTCTCAGAGTAGTTGGACAGGGAAAATATTGATTTGCTGTTTATCCCGTAAAAGCGTTTGTTGAAACTGATTTACAGAAATACAAATATGTTCCTATCTAAGTTTAAACTTATCTAGAACATCAAAATTCAAAGCAAGAAAAAACTTTGAGAGACGCCGCCTTACCATATCTAGGTACATTTAATTCTATTGTAGCGCGTAGCTGCGGATAAGTCGTGTGTATACGTAGGTTGGTACATCTACACATAAGGCATGTAGTACACCGCTGTTTTTTGCTTATTAAATACCCCGGATTCGCCCGCACCTGCGACCGTGAGTTCTCGAGTAGGTACCGACGGCCTTTTGTGTGTCATACGATTTACCTCTGTGAGTGGCGGCCTTGAACTTTTGCCAAGGACTAGCGTTTGTTTTATGTAAGTATTTTTATTATTTATATTTTTTCTTGTGTTTTAGTCATCATCATACATATAACCTCCTGGTGGGAGGCCTTCCAACGCAACGTATTCCGGTTCGCGGTCGCCACTCCAAAACTTTTCTGCTCCATCGGCCATCCGTTTTGGAGCAATTTTTCCTGCCTTTTTTGTCCCTATCTGTACGACCCGAACAGATGGGGCTTTCGCAGCTGGAACTACGGGTCCGGCTGTTTGGATCAGGGTACGCGGGGTCAGGTAGGCCCTCCACCATTGCAAGCGCAAAGGTGGTACCTGACATTGAGGTTGGACTCGCGGTGGTCTATGTGGTGGTTGCAGAGGAGTGGCATGTTGTCTGCTCGGCTATGTGTGGGCCGAGCGTCATTCCTCGCGCGCAACAAGTGTCTGAAGTTACCGGCCCAAGGCAAAGGGCCACCTGGTGGTCAGACGCGGGGTTCGTGAGTAACCCTCAAGCAAGTGAGCTCCTGTGAGCGAGCTGCATCTCCGGCACTTTCCTGGATAGAAAGAAGAGGACTACCCGTTGGATTAGTTTTCCGGCAACCCAGCTGTAGGCATTGGGTAGATGCGATGATTTGTATTCGAGAGGTGAGCATGCTTACAGCTCCGGGACCATTCTGAAGAAATGGGAGCCAGCTTCTCTGGCGTCCTTAACGGGGATTGAATCCGCTAGCACCAACTGCGCTGGTGCTGGTGCTTGCACTAGTGCTGGCGTGCTGGGGTGCGTGTGGTGAGCGGCTTTATTGCTCCGGTACCATTCTGGACAAATGGTAGTGAGTAATCACGGTGCAACTCACATTTTCTCTTGAGTACCAGGGGCGAGTGCTCTCGGAGGCGTGACCTACCGAAGATGGTCCCAGACACCTCGTAAGGGGTTGCCTGGTATAGTGTGCCGCTTTCCATAACGTAAGGTTGGTGAAGGAGGCCACTATAGGAAAACTCAGTAGACAAATAGGGGTATGCCCTTTTTGGCAGTCAATTAAGTTTGGCACTTCTTCGGGTTATGTCGTTAACCCTGGTTTTATGGAGGATATCTACATTTCTAGTGTTTTTTTTGTAATAGGGACTTATATTGAACGAGTGCTATACTTCAAATCACGGTTTCAATAACCAGAACGATAAATTATTATTTTCCACACAATGCCTAAAGAAATAGTTGATGGAAAAACAACTTCTACAAATATTTGCAACAGACAGCCTTCAATTTCCGCAAATCATAACGTAGATACCTCCTCCCCTAATGCATTGCCTTCATCCCTGATCCCTCAATCAGACCACAAACAAAACACCGTCGGCAATTCGATACATCTCAATAAAATGGCGACGTAACCTCTCTAAAAACCTCGTCATCACGGCGGCCATAAATTAGAATTCATTATAACTACCCTCGCAAGTAAGGGGGAGTAATTTACGTACAACCCTCAGAGGAGTAGCTTCCCGTAATGAGTTTTTATTCAGCAAAGTTCGGCAGCGGCCTAACATGGTTTACGGGAGCTTTTACGCCCTTTTTTGGCTTGTGAGTATTGAAGACCGTTCGTATACTATGTTATTAAAAACATAGTAAACGGTTTTTGTCAACAATATGAAGTTTTCTAGCATTTGCCTCTAAAATGAATAGTCAAGTCAGGCTACGGATATTACCCCGCACTTGAAAAATAATTATTTATTTATTAAATCGTTTTCCCTCACGCTGGAACGCCTTGCAGCAATTACACCAATGGGGCACAAAGTTATAATTAACTAACTATCTATAACTTCAGGTTTCCTCACGATATTTTCCTTCATCAACATCAATCAAATCACCAATGAAAATATTGACAGCAGATTGTTGTTTCATTCATGCGGCCTGCTGCCTATTGTCCCGGAGCATGATTTCAAAAAATTCATCATCGTTCTAGTTTTTCTGAACTACGTAAGTTTGAAGTCGCAATTCAGCCTATTCGGATGCAGCTGAAGACGTTCTAGTATTGTTCATGGAGCAACTGCGTGACATGATTTTCTTTCAAGATAATATACATCAAAAACTGGCCAAGTGCGAGTCTGACTCGCGCGCTAAGCATTCCGTACAAACAGCTAAAACATTACTGAAGTTCATAAACTATGACGGCACTGAAAATTGCTCTAACGATAAGATACACAGAATTGAGGGACAAAATTAACTATGCCGTTGGAAAACTGTAGTCCCCATACATCGACGTTGAGTTTACCAATTGCAAATAAATAGATATTCTTTTTTTTTGATGCAGCTACAAGTTCACGATGTTCAGATTTTTGCCTTTACTTGTGCTATAACACATTGCTTCTTGTCAAATTTCATGATTCTAGGTCAAAGAGAAGTACCCTGTAAATTTTGATTCCCTTGCGAGTGTAACACATGCGTCATTAACAGTTGTATCTTGATTGCGTTGATCTAGAAGTTTGATTTTTTCACAGTTGCAAGGGTTTGCAAACTTGAGAATACGATATTAATTTCGAAATAAAAGGTCTTAACAGACAGACGGACAACAATGTGATCCTATAAGGGCACCGTTTTTTCCTTTTGATGTACGGAACCCTAAAAATTACCAATGTACTTTTACTGAAACTGAAAATGTTGCCATACTCAAATGATTTTAATGAAAATAATAACGACAACAATTTATACAACAGCAAGGGATCTTTTGTGCCACTTTCATATTCTCCTGGCTGAAATAAAACCACTCGACAGTCTCATTAAAATGTAATTAGATGCAACTTTAACATTCGCTGTAGTATAGTTTTACACTCCGAACACAGCTAACGAATGTGTGTACCTATTTCAAAATGGCGGCTTGTGTTGTCATATGAGGCTGTATTAGAGTTATAATAGGGATGTTTCCTGAGTAGTAAAATGATAATTCTATTTAGTCCGTCAGTGAGATTATCAAATAATATTGGACACGTATTTTTTGCTTTACCAAATCAATAAAAAATTACAAAGATAAAGCGCATCAGTGCAGTGGTGGCCTAGTGGTATTGGCCGTGACTTGGGTTCTAACCCAGGCAGGCGCTTTAATTTGTGTAAATTATTGTCATTACTGCTCTCAAACGGTGAAGGAAACGTCGTAAGAAAACCGTCATGTCCTAGAACCAAAAATTCGAATACATTTGTGATATCCACCAACCCGCATTTGGGCTGCGTGGTGGATTACGGCCAATTACACAGAGAGGAGGCCTGCATGTGTCCCAGCTAACTGTAGTAACTACCTACTCAGTTCCAATTAATTGCAAATCAGCCGAGATATAAATATTTACTAGAAATCAAAGAAAATGAGAAACATTGAAGAAATAATTATACTGTTTCTACTTATTATTATAATAGCCTGATGGAACAAATTGGAATCCTGGCAGTCTTTCTAAATAAAAATATCCAGCCAAGTGCGAGTCGGACTGGCGCACCGAGGGTTCCGTACAAATAGCTACATTTACCAAACATTATACAGAAGAACATTACTGAAGATCTACTGTGTGTGGAATGAAAGTGGATTGAGGGACAAAATTGACTTTGCCGCTGGAAAACTATCGTCCCCATCGACATAAGTCGCGGTCAGTTTACTATCCGTACCTCGAAAGGAAAAAACGGAACCCTTATACGATCACTTTGTTGTCCGTCCGTCTGTCCGTCCGTCTATCCGTCCGTCTGTCCGTCCGTCTGTCCGTCCATCTGTCTGTCAAGACCCTTTATCTCAGGAACGCGTAAAGGTATCAAGCTGAAATTTATATCAAATACTCAGATCTAATGTTTCTTAAAGCTGTGAAAAAATCATACTTCTAAGCCAACGAAATCAAAAGATACAGCCGTTTATGTCGCAATTGTCCGCAAATTTTCGACTCTCGCAAGGGAATCAAAACCTACAGTGTACTTCCAGTGAGCTCAAAAACTTGAAATTTGGTACGAAACAACGTCTTGTAGCACAGATAAAGGAATAATTGCGAAAACCGTAAATTTTTAGTTACATCATATAATAAAAATATTTTAATAATCGTATGCAAAATACGCGCTTGGTCGTGGAGTTGCGGAAAACAGCCCGTTTTAACCTAACCTATTTTAATAATCTTAAACTACTACCCCTTTCCTCATGAACGTGAAGAGGTATTAAATTGAAATTCATATCAAATACTCAGGTCTATAATACCTTTAAGCTGAGGTTTGTACGGAATCCTCGGTGTGCGAGTCCGACTCGCACTTGGTCGGTTTTTTTTATACAGGTACAAATTTAAGGTTTTCGGATTTCTTGCTTTGCCTTGTGCTATAAGGCATTGCTACTTGCATAATTTGGGTGATATGACATGATTCTGCGTCAACGGGAAGTACTCAGGTTCTGATTCCCTTGCGATTCGTCAAATTTACGACATAAACGGCGATATTTTTCGATGCCGTGGTGTTAAACGTTTGTTTTTTTCACAGTTATAAGGGGTTGCAGACCTAAGTATTAGATATTAATTTCAATTTGATACCTCCAGGCGTTACATTGAAAAAATTTTTGATACACGGACAGATAGACAGAAAGACAGACAGACAACGAAGTGATCCTATAAGGATTCCTTTTTTCCTTTTGAGCAACGGAACCCTAATTATCAAAAAATATTGTTACTGTAAAGAAGTTATATCTTAATTCTTACTTATCCTACTATATCATACTAATAATTGGATGGATGTATGTTTGTTACTCAATCACGCCAGCACGGGTGAACGACGATATTTACATGAAATTTAGCACAGAGATAGATTATAGTCTGGAATATCACAAATTCTACCCGGTATAATGATCCCCTGGAATAATAAAACCCAATTCACGCGGGCGAAGCCGCGGATGGAAGCTAGTTGTCTATATTGATATGAGTTTAGAATTCCACTTCCACAAGATAGAGTAACGTGATATTTTGTCCGAGATGACGTCCACCGGATCACTTACTATGCACACATTCTAGCCCGACCAGCGTATTTGACGCCACGGCTCGCTCCGGAATATCTTTGCACAGAAACAGGCGTGATATATATGGGAGTAAGCTTGTGATTTAGACGCTACACACGTCTGACAGTGGCTTCGTTCGCTTAAGCATAAGCTTATAATCACCCTTTCAACGTTCCCACTGCTGGGACACAGGCCTCATCTCTTTCCACCAAGCGAGCCCAGTGCGGATTGGTAGATGTCACCTGTCTTCAATTTTTTAGTTCTAGGACATGCTGGTTATCTCACAATGTTGCTCGCTTGAAAGTCAAAAATGATCCCTTCTACCGGGATCAAAAGTAAGTATTCTATGTTTGTTTCATCTTAATCCGTTCAGAAGTTGAGGCGTGATTGGTTGACAAACATACAGACTTTTCCTTTGAAAATATTAGTAGGAGGATAGGATAGGATTGAAGTCTTAAAGCATGGCTGAAGAAAGTCCACTGACTTAAAAAAAATCTATTTAGTCCACCAGTTAGATAACCTAAGATAAGGGGCTGGGCTGTTTTAGCCGGAGGGGCGGCTGCGGTTTTCACCGCAGCCTGAGGGGCGGCTGCGGTTTTCACCGCAGCCTGGGGGGCACCCACGCAGGATTCAGCGGAGTTAACCGCCGGTCCCGGGGCAAGAGTTTTGTCAGCTTTCGCCAACTCCACCCTTAGGGTATTCAAGTAGCCGCCCCTCAGGCTGCGGTGAAAACCGCAGCCGCCCCTCCGGCTAAAACAGCCCAGCCCCTTATCTTAGGTTATCTAACTGGTGGACTAAATAGATTTTTTTTAAGTCAGTGGACTTTCTTCAGCCATGCTTTAAGACTTCAATCCTATCCTATCCTCCTACTAATATTTTCAAAGGAAAAGTCTGTATGTTTGTCAACCAATCACGCCTCAACTTCTGAACGGATTAAGATGAAACAAACATAGAATACTTACTTTTGATCCCGGTAGAAGGGATCATTTTTGACTTTCAAGCGAGCAACATTGTGAGATAACCAGCATGTCCTAGAACTAAAAAATTGAAGACAGGTGACATCTACCAATCCGCACTGGGCTCGCTTGGTGGAAAGAGATGAGGCCTGTGTCCCAGCAGTGGGAACGTTGAAAGGGTGATTATAAGCTTATGCTTAAGCGAACGAAGCCACTGTCAGACGTGTGTAGCGTCTAAATCACAAGCTTACTCCCATATATATCACGCCTGTTTCTGTGCAAAGATATTCCGGAGCGAGCCGTGGCGTCAAATACGCTGGTCGGGCTAGAATGTGTGCATAGTAAGTGATCCGGTGGACGTCATCTCGGACAAAATATCACGTTACTCTATCTTGTGGAAGTGGAATTCTAAACTCATATCAATATAGACAACTAGCTTCCATCCGCGGCTTCGCCCGCGTGAATTGGGTTTTATTATTCCAGGGGATCATTATACCGGGTAGAATTTGTGATATTCCAGACTATAATCTATCTCTGTGCTAAATTTCATGTAAATATCGTCGTTCACCCGTGCTGGCGTGATTGAGTAACAAACAAACATCCATCCAATTATTAGTATGATATAGTAGGATAAGTAAGAATTAAGATGTAACTTCTTTACAGTAACAATATTTTTTGATAATTAGGGTTCCGTTGCTCAAAAGGAAAAAAGGAATCCTTATATCGCATATAAGGCAAAAAGTGGGGACTCTCCCCCAAAATCATACTCTGGCTGTACAGCGCGGTGATTCGGCCCATAGTAGCCGAGGCCATGCTTGGACTCCCCCCACTCCACCTGTTTATACAACAAGAGGCAACGATGGCAGCAGTACGCCTTAAGGCGCTGGATCTATGGGGTAAGAGAGAGACACAACACACCGCTCTGCTTGAGGAACTCAACAACGAACTCCCCCTAACAAAAGCAATCAACGATCGAATACCCAAGCAATTCATCTTTGACAAGAAATACAGGATTCAACTGCAGGAGGACCATCGCTGTGAAGGGCTACGCCCTGACGAGCTAAGGATCTTCACAGACGGATCCAAAACAGGTACTGGCACAGGTGCAGGGGTGTTCTCGGAGGACCTCAACATCCACCTAGCCACGCCACTTGGGGCTCATAACACGGTGTTCCAAGCCGAGTGCTTGGGCATCACCCTGGCAGCCTCTGCCATCTTAGCCAGGGAGGTGAAGGACTTCCCTATACGCATTCTCTCGGACAGCATGGCCGTCCTGCAGGCACTGAGTAGCCACACGGTCTACTCTGGGCTGATACTCGAGTGTCATCATTGCCTGAACCAGGTCGGTACATATAATAAAGTAACCATTCAATGGATCAAGGGGCACAGTGATTCTCGAGGTAATGATGCAGCGGATGAGCTGGCCCGAAGGGGCTCTAGTATGGCGGCGATGGGACCAGAACCCATCGTACCAATACCCTACGGTTACCTCCGCAATCTGGTAAGGAAGCGCACCAGAGAACAGCACCACAAATTGTGGAATGACCACAGCGAGTGCAGACAGGCCAAGGAGGCACTTCCCTCTTTAGATGGCCGGTTTACGCAGAAAGTCCTGAGACTGACTAAAACACAGTTACGTGCAGTCACAGCCGTAACAACTGGCCACGGGACTTTTAACAAACATCTTTTTGTCTTAGGGATCACAGACAGCCCACTGTGCAGGGCGTGCATGGAGGAGGACGAGACAGCAGCACATCTGCTCCTAAGCTGCCCAGTGATCGCTGGCTACAGGGCCAAATTCCTCGGCGACCCAGGTACCGTGCAGGGGATGGTTGGCAACACCAAGGCGCTGCTGGCTTTCCTCGAGGAGCTGGGTTGGATTGAGTGAGAAAGACGAATCCCACCCGTACGCAAAATACGCGCTTAGACGTGGAGTTGCGGACACCAGCCCGTCTTAACCTTTTTTTTTTTTTTTTTTTTTTTTTGTTTCGGGGTGGAAAATCCTCATTGGATGTCCTCCGCCCTGGGGGGCGAAGGGGTCTGTCAGACTTGTACTGACTAAAAACCACCCCGGTGTTCCGTCTCACACCTGCACCGGGGGTCGCGGGAACAACGATACTTCCGCAACCCCCGGCTAGTGCCGGCCCGCCTCCGCGGGCCACGATCTCGGGTTGGGGGGGGAGTGAGGTGTTGGACTCCCCCCGCGACGTCTAAGAGGGGCGCGCGTGGAACACTACGCGCCACCACCTCGGGTCCTGATATCTGGGGGGCGACGGACGTCCCCGAGTCCGTCGCCCCTGGACCCATTTAGGGGGGCTGGAAGAGGGCGTTGTCCGCCCTCCGCCGACGCCCGGCGCGTCTTCTGCGGATCGGGTTAGCGGATAAAATCTCCCTCTCCCTCTCCGCAGCTTCCTTCTGCGAGACGACTGTTTCGCAGAAGGATACCACTGCGTCCCAGGACTCCTCGCTGCCGACCATAGACTCGACTACAGCCGGCAGCGACAGGTCACTGCCTACTTCAGAGATGAGGGCACGGCGTGGCTCCTCCCAAGCGGCACACTCTGCCAGCGTATGCCGCGCCGTGTCCTCCCGGCAGTCGACGCAGTGGTGACACCGGGCGTCCGGCTCCCTGTTTAAAGGTAAGGTATCTAAAGGATTAACAAAATATTCATAATTACTCAATTTACACATTCATGCTGTTTGTATAAATATTTAGTGATGGTGTACTTAAACTAAAAAGAGAGAATTAAAAATCTTTTCACAAAAAAATTAACCGAAATCAAAAGCAAAACACTAAAAAGTGCAAAATAACTTTCGTTTCGGAAGTCGGCGTCTAACAATCATAAAAACAAGAGGGACCAAAGACGCAGACTTCCGAAACGAACGTTATTTTGCCCTTTTTAGTGTTCTGCTTTTGTTCATCAAGGCCATGCTGAATCTCAAAGGCTGGCTTGTCACAAAAGTAAAGAAAAACTTGAAGACACATTTCATTAAGATGAGCATTGCTCGAAAATTTACAAATCTGTTAGCCTGTTTAGACTGCCCTTTAGATAAGGTAATTATAATACGATATCCCACCGCAAAAATCTGCAGGTATTTTGTATTGATAAAACTTGACCCACACTCATACTTTTTTTACTAGCCGTATACCACCTATACACAGGAAAATTTGTAAAAATGTAGTATAGTTGCCAGGTTGCCACGCTACCGCTGGTATTACTATCCTGTATATTTCCACAACCTAAGACATAGAGAATAAATTCTTGTTTATGTTTTCTGGCAGCGAACGTGGCGATGCCCTGCGCCCGGACATTACCAGATCTTGCAGAATAGACGCTATATTGGTTGCTATTGGCATTACATCTAGACATTACTGTGTATTTGAGTCAATGTGTGATCACCTCAATCCAAATTGTTATGGACTACGGTTGCTTGGAAAACGAGAAATTCTGAAAATCTTTGTTAGTTTCATCATAAATTCCGACAGTTTTTGTATTTGTAACATAAGTATTGTCCAGTGAATGTATGTTAGGAAACTTTTTTTGTCTGTAAGGGAAGCTTCGATTTCTTTTACCATCATTTTGAGAAACAAATTTTATATTCATGTTATAAATAAGGCATTTCCTTAAGTTTGCCATTTAATATTACTTCTTAAAATTTGATTCTTACTAGCGACACTACCGGAAAGTGTAATAATACAGCGTTTGTTTATTTTTCAAAATCATAGGTTTCGTTTCCTGGCTAGGAAAAAGTATATTGATTGTTTAAAAGTCCAATGATGCAGTTTTATATTTCATCAAAATCGGGCCCGTGACTCCTTTGAGTATTTTTCGCCATACATCATAATATTGGATTTGGCCATTCACGCCTACTTGAGAAATTCACCCTATATAATGAATAATAATCTATACGAGTATGTAGTGTGTATGCATGGAGAGGTTCTAGTTCATTCTTCAGAGCACAAACATTTACTAGCTGTAGTATCCAATAATTATTTATGCAGGACTAGTTCTTGTAATTATAGCCAATAAGAGCCACAGATGTTCCACGGAAGCTTCAACATTGCAAAATCCAGTCGAACTGACATAGACGAATAGTTTCGGATGATAGCTAGTGAATCCATTGTATTCATTAGAGAAATATTGAGAGGCTTTCAATTTCCCCGTGCTCGGCTTCCGAGCCATCAATTTAATATTGAAGGCTTAAAAAGAAGCCATTTACTCCAATTTGGCGAGTGATTTGATTTGACGTTTCATGTCTGGGTTCTATTTTCAAACGCGAAGGGATACCGTGTCTCGAAATGAGAAGGCATATTCAAGTTTTATGCCTTTTTAATGTTTCAAGGGTGACTAACTGACAGTTACAATATCGACTCACAACATAGCATAACATCACGCCCCATTCCCCGAAGGCTTAGGCAGAGGTTCACCTATAGTCCACCAGTTTTGTTTTGTTGTGTATATCAACATTATCAACTCAGCCCCTTCGTTATCAAACGCCTCGCCAAACCAGGATACGTCGCCACAAGAAAACCATTTCCCGATGCCAATCATAAAAAGCCACAACAAAATGTTTAATACATGTCGGGGGCAAGTCACGACTCACATGACTCCTGCTTTATTTCCTCATTCCTTATTCTCCTTCAAAAGGCCAGGCAATTCTTGCACGATGCCCCTCAAATAGCCTGGCAATCCTTGACCGAAGTCCGTCAAATAGCCGGGCAATCAATCGATTGCTTGGACTGCTCGGAGCAAAGACAACAATGCTACAATTTATGGCTATCAGGAGAACAAAGTTGGTAACAAACGTAGCTCGCTGATGAATTTGTATGCCGCCTGCGAGCTAGCGGTGTGGTGGTGTTGTAAGTAATAAGAAATAGCGGGTTAGGAGGCTCTTACTCACCTGAACCTGGGCTTTCTTAGATCATCAACACGGCTGTTCAACTCTTTCTCTTGTATCGTTCTTCTATGATCATCTTGCTTCATTTTAACCCCTGACGGAAAAAGAGGGGTGTTATAAGTTTGACGTATTGTGTATTTGTGTATGTGGCGCCATAGCTCCTAAACGAATGAACTGATTTAGATTTATATTTTTCGGTTTGAAAGGTGACATTATCGAGAGTGATTTTAGCTGTTTGATGAAAATCGGTTAAGTCGTTCAAAAGTTTGCGCATCTTAATATTTGAATGGGGGTATTTTCGCAAGATATCATGTTGTAATTACTTGATTCCTTGGACAAAACGTGTTTACTACTAGATAAAATATGTAGGTTAAAATAAAAATGTGTCGGAGGTTTTTAAAAAAAAATAACTTGTCTCCGCTACACACCCTGAAACATTGAATGACTGTCAATGAAGACTCAAGAGATACCTACACCAGCATGTCTTGCTGTACCACAGCCTGAAAATATCCCGCAGTTCTTCCATCCCTTGTCCCACTTGCCCGAGACGTGAGCAGCCAATAAATGTGGCCACTCCGTTAAATGAACCACCCCACTCCAAGGTCAGCCGAGCCTTCGGGCCAACCGAGTCAATCAAACCTTTTTCAAGTCAAACTTTAAAGACTTAACTACGAGATGTTACTTTCTACTAAACTTAGATACTTTTATTGTCTTTACTTTTCTTTGTAAGCCATTCCAATTTCGCAACAGAATTTGCAAATGGTGTTCAGCTAAAAACTAAGGCGGGATGAATTTAAATAAGTGCAGTTTTGTGTTGGAGGTAAAAAGAACACGTTTACAATTAACAGTGTAGTTTTTTACTATGTTTTAATTTACTGCAATACCAGGTATCTAGTTGTTTCGTTTCAGCATAGAATTACCAAAAAAAATATGACTAAGGCATTAAGTCCGCCTTTGTACTTGTGCAAAAAGATTAAAAATAAATAAATTACCGGTCATTGGCCTTTCCCTAATCATACTTATTCTAGGAACCTATGTTATAAATTGTGTTTCGTTTTTCATTAGTAAAAATGTTCAAGATCACGAAAGATGTCGACTCAGGATGGCTTTAGATCATAATTTTGTATTTACTAACAGTCACCTTCGGTTTGCCGACGACATAGTGGTCAAGGCTGAAACCATGGAGAGCCTCAGTAAAATGCTCGATGACCTCAGTTGAGCTTCCGAAAGAATGGGTCTTAAAATGAACATGGACAAAACCAAGGTCATGGTGAATGCCCATGTAACACGGTCCAGTTGGGTAGTTCCAATTTCGAGAAAGAGGTCAACCGTCGAATCCGACTCGGCTAGGCGGCGTTCGGGCAGTTGCGTGGTATCTTCTCGTCCAATTTACCGCAGTGTCTCAAGACAAAAGTCTATGACCAGTGTGTGTTTCCAGTAATCACCTATGGGACCTAGAAGTGGTCGCTCACAATGAGCAAGTCACCCAAAGGGCAATGGAGAGGACTATGCTCGGTATTTCCTTGCGTGATCACGTCAGAAATGATGATATCCGCAGGTGAACCAAAGTTACCGACATAGCCCGAAGAATTGCCAAACTTAAGTGGCAGTGGGCAGGGCACATTGCTCGCAGAACGGATGGCGGATGGGGCCGAAAAGTTCTGGAATGGCGACCGCAAACCGGAAGACGATACGTTGGAAGGCCCCAGGTCCACTAGGTGGACTGATGACCTGGTTAAGGTTGCGGGAAGGCGCTGGATGCGAGACGCCCGGGATCGGTCAATGTGGCGACGCTTGGGGGAAGCCTATGTCCAGCAGTGAACGTCTTTCGGCTGAAATGATGATGATGATGAATGATAACACATAAAAGTGCTACCAATATTAAGTATTTTGGTTTAAGCATAACTTATAGGCATATCTTCTGTGACAATAATTATTATTCCTTTCTTACTTTATATGTTTTGCTTTTTAACTTATAAATGTATGGGGGGTCCATGAGAACTATTTTCTAACTAAAACGCAAAAGCTACAAATCTAATCGATAGCAGAAACCAAAAAAAAACGAAAGTCGGTAAATGGCTACCATACTAGGCTTCTTTTCTATTTCAGATTTCCCCAACAGTCAAATCTGAACTCAACACATGCTAAAACAAATCAGCCGCTGAAGCGCTGTGTTTTCAACCCCATTCCAAAGATTTTATAACCAGCATCTGATTGTGTGTACTCAACGCGGAATGAAACCTCGCTTGATTGAACTCCGCATAGTTTTCGATTGCTACATGTTTTTCCATTCGGTAATACAAACATCATATGTTTGAGGGGAATCATTTCGCTGTGTCGTTCCATTTGCCAAAGCACATACGATGTACGTATTTTTAGTTTGTATTTTCATTGAAAGGTAATTGGAATGATGTTTTTTATTACCTTATTTTATTGCTTTACTCAGTATATAAGGTCTGTTTATGTACAACTTTATTTAAACAAAAGTCGAAATACGTAATATATTAGTAGTGTCTTAGGTACTTCTAAGCAATCATGTTCCATCGTCGACCACATAATCTATATAGATTTTAATAAATATAAAAAATCAGTAATGCCATGACAAGTAGGATATCTAATCTTTGTTCAAGAATATGAAAATATAATCTCCGGTCGTTAAATGCTCTCTAGTAGTACATCCAGGAAGGAAATTAATGATTCTTGGAACTTCCTGTCCGGCATTAAAATGTACCTCCACGTTATGAGCAGTAAAAGGCACGGTTAATGAAATTAGGTGCCGAGGTAGCCTGCTTTATTAAAAAGTGCATCGTCATATTTATTACAGTATAAAATGGAATAAATCAAATCAAATCTTTTTATTGTGGGCATAGATTATACAGACAGATGTTAGGTAAATTTCAGTTCCATTATGTCCTGTCTAGTAGGCATACAATAATTAAGTCAACATGCAATATAATCATAGGTATCACATATAAAGCAAATCTTACAAAATAAGAATTAGATTGCAGTAGGTACTTATTATTAAGAA
Source organism: Orthosia cruda (assembly GCA_964057195.1). Classification (NCBI taxonomy): domain Eukaryota; kingdom Metazoa; phylum Arthropoda; class Insecta; order Lepidoptera; family Noctuidae; genus Orthosia; species Orthosia cruda. Next base: position 2,963,039 of record OZ059847.1, on the reverse strand, counting down.
AACATACATAATATCACGCCTGTATTACTCAAAGACAGACGGACAGAGAAGGTATGTTACACTCAAATTTAGCCAGTTTTGTTTAAGTCAGTAGGGGACGAACCTATTGCCAATCACCGGGTATAGATCCAAACTGCGGACTGCTACTGATAAATTCCAGATGAAAACCCCTAATAACATTTTGTCCGACCCAGGAGTCGAACCCAGGACTTTATGCTCAGCATCAGATCTTCATGTGGCAGCACTCACGACCACATGAAAATAAAACAGATAAAATAAAATAGCTTACCATATTTCACCATTGCATCGATGCATAAAAAGAGGTCGGATATAAAAGTGTGAATTAAATCATTTTGAAAGAATGCGCCCTAAAAATATTATTTTTCCGTAGCGCCGCCGTCTGCATGCCGCAATCAGAATAAAAGCTTCGGCTTAAAACCGTAACGAATTTTTAATAGGTTTTGCTTGAAATATACACATAAACACTTTAATCCAAATCGGCTTTCATATTTTCCTGTTATAAACAGTATTGATTTCATAATCATCATTATCATATCAGCCGAAAGACGTCCACTGCTTGACATGGGCCTCCCCCAAGCTTCACCACATTGACCAGTCCCGTGCGTCCCGCATCCAGCGGATCCCCGCACCAGGTCATCGGTCCAACTGGTGGGAGGCCTTCCACCGCATCGTCTTCCGGTTCGCGGTCGCCACTCCAGAACTTTTCTGCCTTTCGGCCATCCGTTCTGCGAGCAATTTGCCCTGCACACTGCCACTTAACTGTAGTTAGAAGTTTGCTCCAAAAGTTAACGTACGATGAGACTGAATAACTATTTGTAAAAATATCTTACGAATGCATGTAAAAACAGATTTGAAATGCTGCTTTATTATTTTATTATATATTATTTTATACTGTGTAATATTCCAAACACACAACCAAACACACACACACTCACACATACACCCACACACATACCCACATATGCACTCATTCCTTGCTTACATAAATTTATTTTAATAAGTGTTAATCTTCTATATATATATATATATATAAGTGTTAATCTTCTATATATATATATATAAGTGTTAATCTTCTATATATATATATATAAGTGTTAATCTTATATATATATATATATATATATATAAAAGAAGAAACTGACTGACTGACTGACTGACTGATCGATCAACGCACAGCCTAAACCGCTAGGCCTAGAAGTATGAAATTTGGCAGAAAGGTTCCTCAAGTGGCGTAAGTGAGCACTAAGAAAGGATTTTTGGAAATTCCACCCCGAAGGGGGTAAAAAGGGGGTTGAAAGTTTGTATGTAATTTCTACAGTTTGTAAGTTGGGCACATGAAATTTTAGATTTACGCTCTTGCTTGATAAATAGAATTAATGTATTTATTAGTTTTTAGAAATTCGACCCCTAAGGGGGTAAAAAGGGGGTTAAAGTTTGTATGAAGTTTTTACAGTTTGTAAATTGGACACAAGAAATTTTACATTACGCTCTTGGTTGATAAAAAATATTAATGTGTTTATTGGTTTTTGAAAATTCCAACCCTTAGGGGGTAAAAAGGGGGTTGAAAGTTTGTATGAAATTTCTACAGTTTGTAATACGAACACGTGAAATTTTAGATTTACGTTCTTGGTTGTTAAAAAGAAGTAATGTATATATTAGTTTTTGTAAATTCGACACTTAAGGGGGTAAAAAGGGGGTTGAAAGTTTGTATGAAAATTTGACAGTTTGTAAATTGGACAATTGAAATTTTACACTTACGTTCTTAGTTGATAAAAAGAATTAATGTATTCATTGGTTTTTGAAAATTCAACCCCTAATGGAATAAAAAGAGGGTTGAAAGTTTGTATGTAATTTCTACAGTTGGGTACGTGAAATTGTAGATTCATGCTTTTGGTTCATAAAAAGAATTAATATATTTATTGGTTTCTGGAAATTTGGCCTCTAAGGGGGAAAAAGGGGGTTGAAAGTTTGTATGAAATTTCTACAGTTTGTAAGACGAACACGTGAAATTTTAGATTTACGTTCTTGGTTGTTAAAAAGAAGTAATGTATATATTAGTTTTTGGAAATTCGACACTTAAGGGGGTAAAAAGGGGGTTGAGAGTTTGTATGAAATTTTGACAGTTTGTAAATTGGACAATTGAAATTTTACACTTACGTTCTTAGTTGATAAAAAGAATTAATGTATTCATTGGTTTTTGAAAATTCAACCCCTAATGGAATAAAAAGAGGGTTGAAAGTTTGTATGTAATTTCTACAGTTGGGTACGTGAAATTGTAGATTCATGCTTTTGGTTCATAAAAAGAATTAATATATTTATTGGTTTCTGGAAATTTGGCCTCTAATGGGGTAAAAAGGGGGTTCAAACTTTGTATGTAATTTCTTTAGTTTGAAAGCTGTACACGTGAAATTTTAGATTTTATCTCCAGGTAGATAAAAAAAAATGTATTTATTAGTTTTTGGAAATTCTAACCCTATGGGGATAAAATAGGGGTTGAAACTTTATATGAAATTTCTTCGGTTTGGAAGGTAAAACATCTAAAATTGTGGTTTATGCTGAGGCTTAATAAAAAAACAATGATTTTAATTATTTCCGGAAATGCTACCCGTAACGGGGGTAATAAGGGGGTTGAAAGTTTGTATGAAATTTCTACAGTTTGTAAGTTGGACACGTGAAATTTTAGATTTACGCTCTTGGTTGATAAAAAGAATTCATGTATTTATTATATTTTAGAAATTCTACCCCTAATGGGAATAAAGTAGGGGTTGAAACTGCATATGAAATTTCTTCGGTTTAGAAGTTAACATATCTGAAATAGTAGGTTTACGCTCTTGATTACAAAAAAAGTAAAAAATTTATTGATTTCCGGAAATTCTACCCCTAATGGAGGTTAAAGCTGGCAATTTGTTGGGCTTATATATTTGAAACTTGGCATAAATACTAACAGCTGATATTTTATATGTTTTATTGTTTTAAAGTGAAGGTTGTCATTACAAGTTTTTCAAAAATACTCCTATAATACGATTTAGGGTGTGTTAAAGACTTTTGAAGAATTTTACTGCACAAGGCTTCTTTTTTTGATGTAGGGGAGTAAACGAGAGATATTTGTTTGAATTTATTCTAATTCCTTGGGCAAAATAATTAAGGTAACGTAAATTTTTCGGAACTACCCCCAAAAGACGATTTAAGGGATGTTAAAGTTTGTATGGAAAATCTCATTTCTTGGGTTAATAAACGTGAAACTTTGGTCAAATACTAACCTAAGTAAATAATAAAGGATATCATTAGTATTTTTTTAGAGTTGAAGATCTTGGGTTAATAAACTTGAAATTTGGCACAAATACTAACCTTAATAAATAACTTAGGTTGTTATTAGTTTTCGGAACTATCCCCAAAATACAATTTAGGGGGTGTTCAAGATTTTTGAAGTATTTTATTGCCCACAGCTTCTTTTTATGTTGTAAGGGAGCACTAAGGAGGGATTTTTGGAAATTAATAAATAGACATTTATTTGTATAAAACATTTTTACAAAAAAATATTACCGATTTTTTTTGTTATGGACACCGAATTCGAAAAAGAAAGTTATTTTTCACTTTGTAGTGTTTTTTGTTGGATTTCAGTGTCGGTAGTGTTTTTCACTTTTAAGGTGTACCTAATAGGCAATTTGCATTTTGGCACTTATTTGTTTTTTGTGTATGTTCGCCGATATCTCAGTCAAACAACACTTATTTGTAGTTCCAAATCGAGAAAGAGGTCGTCTTAGTGCCATAAGATTCTTCAAAAAACCGTTGACACACCTAAAACATCTTATGGGGGTAATTCTGAAAAACTAATGATGGCAATTTATTATTGCCCGAGGAATAAGATTTTTACCGAGTTTCCAAAAAGGAGGAGGTTCTATGTCCTCTAAATCCTAACTTGAACCGTAGATTTCCACAATTCCTTTTATTATTATCCCATTTTAACAATAGTTTTTTTGGTCGCTTTCACTAACTGCCCATAATTTAGTTGAATAAAATACGAAATCATGCGAACGAAGTCGTGGGCGGAGTGCTAGTGTACTTATATTAAACTAAGTTTATGCTTACCAAAACTCCTACAAGGTGCAGCAAATTGTAAATGAACTGTAAGAGGAAGGCGCCAGTGTCTGTAACACAGTTTATACTAGCACAGATACAGACGTTTACTCTGTCTTAAATAATGCATAGTGTTGTACATCATATACTGGCGTTTTTATGTTTGATTGTGATGGAAAAATGAAATCTGTAACTGGGTAACACTTCTTCCGGTTACCGGACTTTGCAGGACAGGCAGGCATTCTTACCATGTAAAATATATACTCAGCTGCATCTTTGAAGTTGGTAAGTCGACCCCAATTAGTTGAGAAAATGCTAAGCAGATTGTTAAGGCCCTTACTCCGCTTTAGTGCCGTAAAACGGTTACTTTCTAAAGCATACTCCTTAGTATTGATTTATGTAGATTATTTGTGAAACATGGCTTTTTCGAATGACTCATACCTTTGTTTTAAAAAAATATTAACAACACTATATGTTTTCGCTTCTTTTGCATACTTCTCCAATACGACTTGGATGTTTAAAAATATTTCTACACAGAAAAAAATATAGATAAAATTTCTTCTTAAAACAAAACTGTCCAAAAGGAGGTCCAATATAGATATTCTGGCACCGAACAAGCGCACGGTACCGCGAACATTGAGGAATATATTATTATACGCCTTAAAGGTAGATCTCTTGGTAGTTCGATCTCTTTTCAAATCCCATGAACCTTTCAGTTTCATTTCACCGAAGACAGTATTTCAAAGTTTATTTCTTAAAAGTTATTGATTTGGTGGTACAAAGTCGTAGCTAAGTCGGCGCGAACTGCGCTACCTAGGATACCTATTACGGTCAGAAAATACCACCGACGTAACGCGAATTGAAACCGCCTAATTCCATCACGAAAATCCTTAATTTTGTATATTTTACACGGTTTCTGCCAACTATTTATTTATTTATCTTCGTATGTGCTGCTTACAGATCACTTTATTATTAGAGTTTATTTTATTATTTGTGTTTAGTTTATTTATGAGATTTCTCTTTGCAATGTCTGTGTGGTATCTATCTTTCTTTATTAGGATGCAGTACAGCAACGCTGAAAACTACAAAAGACAGAGCTACATTTTATATCATCGTATGTGTCATAGTTTTTTTTGGGTTAGGAAATCATCCAATGACTTCTACTCACCCGTGTTCCTTCAGTTTCAGGTAATCAAAACTAGTCTCAAAATACAAAATTACGAATTACAGTTCAAAACGGATACAATTTGATAAGTTGGTTTGTCGTTAAACTGCATAAAACATATTATGATTATATTAAATTAGAAATTTACATTAGAATAAATTTTAGTCATTGTCATTTAGAAAATCGTCAATCGAGTAGTAACACTTATCAATCAATAATGCTGTCAACTTCATTTTAAAATTGCGTATTGTATTATCTTTTATTATGTCAGGTATTTTGATAAATATTGTGGGTCCCATACTAATAACATTTTTTCTTTAAATAAAGCAATATTTATTGCAACTCTCAACTAGTAAAGATTTTTGTGCTAAGGCCGCGGTAACTCTTTTAAAAAAAGGTCAGTGTCCTCGACGCATGGCTCATACTTACCGTACATAAACTGTCTTTATTTTCTAACTTTCATACTGAACTTTACGCCTATATTTTACGCAGTCATTGTAGTAAACTCGACTTCACCTCAAATCATTACATTTACAGTTATAGTTTGATGAGTGTAAGTGTTTATTGACATTAAACGAAGGTTTTTTCGTTGCTATGACGACAGAGTCGAGTGCAGGTCCTTCAAGCGGACTTGGTATATGAGCCTTACCCTCAGTTTCCTACCTAAAAAATATCGCAGAATTAATGTGGAAACTGTGTGGGAAACTGAGGGTTAGACTAGTTGAAGTTTCTTAAAATACCAACTTGTGCTGCTTAGAAGCCATAGAATGCAACTCTCACCTTCACTTCTGTAAGGCGAACTTTCAGTGTGTAAAGTATCCTTGCTTAACTTTTCAGGTAAGTATGCGTAACTTTTACCCTCTTTAATTTTTCACTACATACCTACTTGGGTACTGTGAAGTTACATGTTTATACCACACTCTTGTGCCTTTTGAATGCTCAAAAACTGTTTCATCCTGAGAAAAAGTATAAAATTAGAAATAATAGCTGAAAACTGTAATGATCACCACTGCTCTCAAAACGGTGAAGGAAATATCGTGTAGGACAGTTTCCTTGCATGGCCGAGAACCAAAAATTCGAATATATGTGACATCCACCTACCCATACCGGGCCTGCATGGTGGACTACGTATGGCCCATTGGAGGAGGCCCAGCAGTAGGAACGTTACAGGCTGATTATACTATGCTCATACTAAGGATCTCAAGCTTCGAATCCTGTAAATCTCTGAAACCTACATAAGCTTCACATATGTCCATACATTACTTTGTAAGATCCAGAAAAAAGCCACAAATAACAGTTAAAACTTAGTAATAAAGCGCAAAACAACAAAGCATATAATAATAATATAGAGCCATAAACCATGTGCCGAGTGTATCGGCGTGTGCTGAGGAGAAAATAACCTGATAAAATATGAAACAGGCCTGGAATGACATCATAACGGACGATTGAGCGGCCGCTTTGAACCCAGGGACGGACTGGGGGCTGCTAACCGTGGCAGTTAAGAAAATAGCTGGAAAATTTGTTAAAAATAAGGTCTTTCCTTAAGTTTTCCGTATGACATTACTTCTTAGAATTTGATCCATATTAGTGATACTATCGAATAATACAGCGTGTGTTTTTTTCATATACTAGTGGTTCGGTAGCGTGACGGATGATAGGACGGTTTGGAAGAAGAAAACGTGTTGACCGGAAGTAACATGGGACAAGGGCAGGAAGATGAAGAAGTTCTTACGGTTTGTTCACTGACGGTACGTTTGAGGTACAGCTGGTAGAGCTCGAAAACAAAAAGCCACATATTATAAGCGTGACAATTTATTCCACTCTCCTCGATGAATCAAATTTTCGCAAATCGTGAGCTCAACGCATCAGTTCTCCAGTTCAGAACATGAGCCACACGTTTGAGTGAAAGCCTTAATTAATGGCACCGTTACTGCAATTAACGTGACTACCTACTGGGCGCAAACCATCTAAACAGTTGCAGGGATAGTTAACGATCGACTCGATGAAAGAAGAAGAATAGAGTGCAAGATCAAAAGACATAGCAATGAACAGAAATAACGTGGCCATTTCGGTATTTATTTAAAATTATGTGGACATTACGGTATTTATTTTCTAAAAAGTGGTCTTTTCGATATTAATTTTAAATAATGGCTATTCCGGTGTTTATTTTTAACCCCCGACGGAAAAAGAGGGGTGTTATAAGTTTGACGTGTGTTGATGTGTATCTGTGTATATATGTGTCTGTCTGTGGCATCATAGCTTCTAAACGGATGATCCGATTTTGATTTAGTTTTTTTTTGTTTGTAAGGTGATTTTGTTGAAAATGTTCTTAGCTATGTTTGAATAAAATCGGTTGAGACGTTCAACAGATATGGGCGTTTTACTGTTTGAATCAGGGTGTTTTCGCAAGATATCGTATCATAATTACGTGTTCAATAGATTGCCGATCGAAGCGTATCTACTATGTACTAGATAAATTATGTGGCATGTAATAAAAATGTGTCGGGAGTTTTTTATATTTTGAAATTAACTTGTAAATAAAGTGGACATACTGGTGTTTATTTTAAAGAAACTAGCCATTCCGGTATTTATTTTGCCAAATCAACAACTTGGTTTCTGACATTCAAAAGTGCCTTTTAATGTTCTAATCGAAATAATTGATTTGATTTTGACTTTGGTCCGAACAACTGTAAGAAGTTCTTGTTTTTCAAGAACCTTTTAGAAGTAATAAGAGGCTACAATTTAGCACATGTTAACAGGAATAGACATACACTCTCGCGTGTTTCAGGCCTAAGTAGTAACTGATACGATAGATCGAACTCATGAGAAATTTGTTTATCTCCACGGCATCTAATGGCCTCAAGGAGGTAACTGGGAATTATATCTCACACAATACGTAGACCTACTTCACAGCCTTTCAAATCAAAGTAATTAATGGCAATTCTGTACGTGCTCAAATCGTGCTGTGCAGTCGGAGTGTATCCTCCGATTCCAGAGCATTTCTTCTTGTTGACGTCTTTTTAGTTCGGTTCTTAAGCAGTCAGGTATTTTGTTTTTTTAATTAACATTTTTTTCGAATTAGGTAAATTTAAACACATATATTGTTATATATTTTTAAAATCACCTCGTAAACCCCTTTATTTTGATACTTTCTATTTTCCAATTTTAATGTAGCCAGTGACACTCGCAAGGTGAAGTCGAATCGATTGACGTAAGAATCAACAAAATTGGCCAGCGCGTTAGGTCTCTAAAACGCCACATAGTAACAAACATACATACATAGACTGATAAACACACTACCCTCCTTCGGCAGTCAGGTAAAAAGAAGCCTGACTAGTCCCAAGTCCGTTCCTGTACAACTGGACTTGACATCCCGTGGAAAAAAAATGTCCCCCTTCCCATTGTACCCTTCCCCCTTGTACCCCGGCGAGTCCCGCTACCTACGGCGTCTCCATCCTGAGTTTTGTGACGTCACGTTTTAATGATCTACAACGTGTCTTGGGTACAAAAAGGATGGTAAAGTTTATCCTAGATAATGGGGTTCAGTGTCAAGTTATTTTGGGGTATTTTGTAGGTGACGGCTGAATTGGAGACAACATACGTTTCGAATTTGCATTATCTTTCATGTAAACACACGCAAAGGTTAACCGTGGAATAGGCCAGCGGCTAATGCCCCCAGGAAAAGTATTTTTTTCCAGAGGATCATTACACTGCGATGAAAAGTAGTATTTGTGTTATTCCAGACTATAATCTATCTCTGTACAAAATTTCATCCAAATCTGTTTAGCCGTTCTGGTGTAATTGAGTAACAAACATACGCACATCCATCCATCCAAACTTTCGCATTTATAATATTAGTAAGATACTTTGCTGTACACCTACATATATACCTTTTACAAAGTTCCTATTTCTATGGGTACAGTACAAGTGGCAGTCTTATCACTGACAGCGATATCAATCAGACTAAAACTCTATCCTTTTAAATCAGATTTGCAAAATATAAATTGTGCACTGCAAAATAAACACACCTTTCAGAATAAAATGTTTCCTATTTTTTTTTATTCAAACATATCATGAAATGCCTGCAATAAAATAGCGAGCAATATGTTTCGCACCTTCCACTGTCAGCTCAGAGCGCTACGCGGCCGATATGAATAAAAATAGATAACCCGGGGCCACACATCATTATGGAAGTATAAAAATTGTTTGGGAAAATCAAATGCTGCACGGAACATGGCTACCTGCAAATAAATCGTGAAATGTGCGCAGAAATATTGTGGCACTACGTTTTAGTCAAAGAACATGTAAACAATGTAAATTCCAAATGAATCAGATGTTATTAGATAATGTTTTAAAAACAATAAAAAACCAGCGGTTGTTGGAAATACCCAAAGTACGCAGTTTGTACAGTATAACACCTGCATACCTACCTACCTTTTATTTTATTGAGTATGTTTTAAATCAATCATAAGTCTTTGTTTTGTATCACGTAAATAAATTGTATTATGTGTCGCTCGGCTGAATCTATCGAACTAAATTTCAGTTTTAGTTGAGCGTAAAATCATGATCTCTAATGCATGGAGTCCTGTTCTCATCTCTGGGACGGATCTGCAAAATACCAGCTTGATGCACTAGAGTCGATCGAAAAGCGGGCGGAAGAGGCACATCGGCAATGATACACTGGTCAAGTCAAAGCTCCAGAGCCTCGAACATCGTCGCCGAGTTGCCAGCTTACATTTCGGCGATTGTGCGATGGAATTGCATGATTTAATTCCACCTAGCCCGTACTACCAAATGTACGGTGATGCGCCATCGGTACACGGTAGACATCGCACCTTACGCACTAAACGTTCTGAGAATACTTTTATTATGCGTACAGCTAAGGAGTGGAATTCCCTGCCGGTGTCTGTGTTTCCCGATAGCTACAACCTAGGGGCATTTAAGGCAAGAGTGAATAGGTTTTTTTCTAGGCAAGCGTGCTTCACCGTCGACAACAACATCGCTTTACCATCAGGTGAGAAAGTGGTCAAGAGCGAGACTACAAAAAAGTACTTCCACAAATTCATTATCATCATCATCTTTTAATATTCCCACTGCTGGGACACAAGTCTCCTCTCTGTGAGTGGGAATGGGCCGTAATCTACCACGCGGGCCTAGTGCGTGTTGGCGGATGTCACATGGCTTCGAATTGTTGGTTCTAGGACATGCCGGTTTCCTCAAACAAGTTTTACAAACTGTATAAACAAAGAATTTTACCTCTTCATTACATACAATTTTAATGAGTAACACGAGCCGGTTTTCACCAATCGATCCACATTTCAAGGACGGAGCTCTTAAGTTGAAATAAGAGAAAAAAATACTCAGCTAATGTTCGAAGAAACTAGCAAGTTACTCATCACCAGTGCTCATCCAAACGTGAAGGGGTCCTTCTGAATCACAATTACTCTATATTGGGATAGCCGATGCGTCTTTCAATCTGCCAATATGGCTCACCTTCAAGTGAGAAACTGCTGTGCTGTAGAACACTATACCTACTTATTTACTGTGGTCTCATAAAACCGAAGGAGCACACTTGAAGGAATACTTTGCATCATTGTAATTTTTGAAGAGCAGTGGTGACCCAGTCGTAACGGCCGTGACTTACAAGTTGTAGGTCGTGGGTTCGAACCCAGGCAGGCCCTATACTTTGTGTAAATTATTACATCACCACTGCTCTCCAAAACGGTGAAGGAAAACATCGTGAGGAAACCGGCATGTTTTAGAACCAAAAAATCGAATACATGTGACATCCACCAACGTGCACTGGGCCCGCTTGGTGGATTACGGCCCATTCCCTCTCACAGAGAGGAGGCCCGCACGCACAACGGACCAAATGCGAGTCTCAAGTGCGGAAAAGGGGTCCATCTATCCTATCCTCATCATTGTAATTTCGGTTACACCAACAAAGGAGTGCATCTTTTGGTGGAGATCCAAAAAACAATATATAGCCCATTTTCAAGGCACTTTGCAACGTTAATCTGTCTGCCTAGCCTTTTCCCTTCTATTTTGCGGTTAGCTTACAGTCTTACCAGATGCAGTTGCAAACCAATATTTTACATGTAGCAACTTAGCCTCTACAACCCAGAAACATTTTTTAGTTTTTATACACACGAAGTTTTTTTTAAATTCATTAATGAACCAATATACGGTGCGACTAATTCAGTCTATCTGTCTAGAGCTGCTGCTACCTAGCTATAATGTTTCTTAAGTCCCAACGTCGGTCCAAAAGACGCTCAGGTTAGGTGAGTCAGTGTTACAATGAACACTTCCTATAGATCCAAGGGGGCAACGGGGTGCTACTATCAGTCGCTCATGATACGCTCAAAGCAATGAAAATACAACAGTGTTGTCTAGAATTAGTTCTAGATAAAAAACATACCCTCAGGAGGTAAAGCATTACTTACCTATGAGCGAACGAGGTCGCACACAATTAGTACCCTTATTTCCTTAGTCATAAGGTCATACATGTGATAATTATTATCTACTTAGTTTTTGCTGATAGACTTTCATATCTATTTTTATTCAATTTTTGCCGACTCTAACAAGATTCAATAACATCTCTCAATATTAATGGAGCTATTAATTACATGTTGCAGTAAGTTCGTCAGTGTTGCCAAGGCTTTGACCGATTTCATAAACCAAGTACCTAATTATTATATTTAGTTAAAAAGCTAACACTAATTAGTTATGTTTTTTAATAGGTACGAGTACAATAGCTTCGAGGGCAGTGGTGGCCCAGTGGTAATGGTCCCGACTTACTTGTCGTAGGTCATGAGTTCGAACCTAGGCAGGCGCTTTACTTAAAGGAAATTATGTCATCGCCACTGCTCTTAAAACGGTGAAGGAAAACATCGTTAGGAAACCGGCATGTCCTAGAACCAAAAATTGGAAGAAATGTGAGATCCACCAACCTGCACTGGGCCCGCGTGGTGGATTAAGGCCCAATAACACTCTCACAGAGAGGATGCTTGTGTCCCAGCAGTGGAAACATTATAAAGCTGATGATGACAATAGCTTCGCTTGCCAACCAGATTAGGAGATCTTTACGTTATAATCTCATTTAAGTACTAAATAAACGTGTTCAGAATTATTGATTGCATATGAAGCTAAGTTAAAGCCTTTCAGAGTAATAAAGCTAAGCTTTTTGCACAGAGCTTTTCAATAACTTGAATATATTGCTGACTGTACAAATCAACCGATCAATCTTTTAACCGATTGCCGGCACAGGTTGGTCGCTGTAGAAATAATCTGGTCAAATGGGGCATCCTAGAACCATCCCAGACTCAGTGCCAGTGTGGAGCCCCTTCACAGAACATGATTCACTTTCATGCCCAGCTTGCACAAACACCTGCCAGGATTTGAACGAAACCAACGACAGAGCTTTCCAGGTGGCTAGATACTGATTGGGCAAAATTTAGTTAAATCGACATGAGCGAAGAAGAAATCAAATCTCTTATAATAGGTACTCATCATAATATTCTTTAAGTAGCTAACGAACAGACACAAAACAATAATCGTAACATAAATCACATTTAATCCGCCGTCCCATCTCCCCTGCCAATTTGCTTAAACAAAGTCGAAATTCAAACAATCTGCGACATCTAACGTCCCTGGCCGAATAATTAAATTATTACTTTGAAAATCCTATAATTATGTACAACAGAGAACAGGGAGCAGTAAATTATGTTTTGTTGAAATAGGTCGTCAATACAATGATACAATGGTTCATCTCTTTGTGATGTTCAATGGCGGTGTTTAGTACAATGATAGCATTATCAACGTTGCTACATCAAAGGAGACATCGGCTTTTGTCGCGAGGCCTTATGAAATTGCTGACCCAAATGAATTAATCAAAAACGTTCTGAAAGTTGATGAGATTAGCAAGTTTAAAAGCTTTTAATAATAGTAGATACTCATTATACGCCAAAACAGGAAGAAGGAATACAAATGAGTGTAAAACTATTTTACCATAAAATTTAATGGTGTGATTTCCACGGTCGTGATTTTCCTCTATAGGGCCTTCATGAAGAGGTCCTTACTTCTTCATGAAGAAATATCCTTACCTCCGGGTTTGCTCGCGATGTTTTCCAATTTCCTTTACCGATTGAATATGTTGTATCATGAAATTGGAAAAGCCTTAACCTAAACCTACTGGTCGCCGTGTTCTGAATGAAGAATTAGAAGTTGAATCAAACCAATGCCAAATTTAGACAGGTTTTTAGGCACATCTTAGTTTTACATTAAAGCAGGGTTTGACAAGACTCAATTCAGAAACCGGCCCTATTCGTATGCAAAAAAAACTTACTCACCTAATGCTAAAAGTACTCGTAACAAAATCAATACATTTTATAACAAACAAACTAAACTAATAAAGAACAGCAATTGCCTGGTTTCACTCGCTCCTTCAAGAATTTCATAACTAGATTTACTCAGATATTTCATTTGTTTACTTTGGAACTTAAACATTTACAAGGGACGCTGTAACTGGATTTAAATACGGGCTCGATGGCTGAATCGTTAGTGGACGGACTGGACGACAGAGTCCATTACTATTAAATGAGGCTTATCCATCATCCATGCTATCGATTGCCCCAGGTGAATGAACAGGTTCACTCGATACAAAATCGACTAACATCGGTCAAACGCGATTCGAAACTTTTGTTGACTGGACTTTCAACACGACGAGGAAACACTTGAGGAAATACATCACGCCTGAAGGATGCCGAATGTTTGAAAGTACGAACGATTTGTAGCTACATGCTAGGTACATTACATACCCAAAAAGGTAGCACAGAATAGTGTGCATTGTGCGAATCATGATGATTCTACAAGATCTAAATATTACGTCTAGTAATTTGGACTTCATCATTTTCCTTTACCTATATTCAAACCGGTTTTAGCTGCAGTGAATACAAAATAACTTTAACAAATAAATCTTGGAGTGGAAACAAGAAAAGTTAATAAGAACGACTAATTAATAAATCAGAAGTCGTTTCTCAGACAAACAGTAACTCTTTCTTGGCACAAGAAAATAAAATTCACGAGATAATAATTAGCTGATACATTGTATGTTTTCTTTGACCTTCAGAAGAGCGAGCAACTTGGGATGGATGAACCCTCCTTTATTTAACTTAGACTTAATTGGAAAGCAAAACAACATTGATAAAACAAAGGCTTTTGTAACACCACCATTGTTTGTTACAAACATAGATAGAAGTGAAATGCTCTCAGATATATATCGCGCTTAAAACGTGGCACACGCCGAAATATTGTCACAAATCCATTGATTTATTTATTTTAAATCTCCGTTAAAGAAAATCTCGTTATTCGTGCACGTGTCGTCTTCAGACAAAGGGGATGCTGCACAGATATTTGATACTGTGTTTGAGAGGGAGGGTGGCAGCCTCGCAGCGGATATATCGTATTTGAGACGCGCCTTGTTGGTCGCGATAGATTGTCTCCCTGACTTTACGTCTATACACTTTCCTATGTACTGTGGCTTTTGAATGTAGCTATGTACTGTTGGGAGATCAGAAGATACAATACAGTAGATATTGTCCGTGAAAAAGACGCACATGCTATAAACGTTTCTAAAGAATTGAAATCATTCCTTTAGGTAGGAAGTACCCATTTTTAAGAAAAGGTGTTGCTAGCAATACCTGTTCTCCGCACTTGAGTATGTTCCGCACATGAGAAAAATGACATCAAACTACAAAAACTTGTTAAGGCATTATTCTACGCGATGCAACATTTTTATGGGGTTTCCCCAGACTAACGAGTTGCAGCGCAGCACAAATCGGATAAACTACTTTTGTTTTATTTGTAGATGTAAACAAAATAGCTTGGTTCAATTTGCTGTCATTCTGACGATGACGTCACAGTGTAGTTAACAGCTTCATTCCTACGATTATGACTCGTCGCGACAAAACTGTCTTTTTAGCACATTTGCAGATCGTTCGTGGAAAACGCATTCAGATTTTTATACAACATTGTATTACACATTTACGCATGTTTAAGACATCGGGATGAATAACGGTACCTAGTCTGTAAAGAATGAAATAGAGGAACAAGCGTGGTGATGTGTGGTGACACTGACAAACTGCGCTAGGCCTTGCCTCGTTAAAAACGTAACCATTTTTAACACGAGCTTACGCCAGATACAGACGCATAAAATTGAATTGGCTCCATCAACCGGCTTAACGGACTTTTTTAACGAAAAGATAGGCTCGTCTGTCAGTGAGCATCAGCTAGTTACAGTTCACAAAGTTTCGGCGAACGTAACGAAGGGCTATTAGAAGTGTTTTTGATAGGAGCCCGCGAAAAGTTTGTACCTCACAGTTACGTCATTCCATGTTGAGATCAAATAAGTATAGACTTGACAAATGCGTACTACGTTAAAGTAAATATAAAAGATGTAAATAAGGGGCTCGTCTATTTGTTACATCATGCAGCTCCGCGCACAATCGCTGACGCAAGTGGTCAACGGTCGACACTAGTTTCGTATAACAACAACAAACCGTTCAAAACAGATTACAATTCTTTGAAGATAATGATTCAGAGACAAAAAAAACCCCAAACGAGTTGACACACATTTGACACAGTTGCACAGTAAATATATAAATTATTGATGCATGCGAGATAGAGGAATGCGATGTGGCCCCGAAAGTTTCCGGAGCAGCCGGAAAGCGGATTTTTCGATGTCGTGTGGGGAACGACTGACTCGTGGTAGGTAATACCCTTGTAAAACGTATAAAAAACTTTCTGGGAAATCAGAATCGTGGCTATCAAAGTTTGTTGGTGACCTTCATCACATATAAGAAGAGTTTTGCTTAGTATCAAGACAGATAGAGTTCATACAATTTATTCAAAAATCTTGTAACTACTACTAAGAGAGTAATGAGTGCGACTTCTCATACTAAAATGTAAAATGATGTATGATGATTTTTGCTTGTGCTAGAAAGTTTTAGTAAATAAAATAGGTACCTATTCAAAAATCACACAAACTCCTTATTACCTAAGACCGTATTCAATTAAAACCATTATTATAAGTTCCACCAGATTATAAGTTCGTCGTAATTAACATAAACAAGCAGGTAATTATAGTGGTGAGTAAACCTAAAAAGTGAGTTGGGTATAGCAACAAATATGACACGGACAAAATAGATAGGTGACCTTATGTGCTTACGTTTGGTCATACAGTCTTATCTAACTTAAAACTGCGTAGCGCGCTATCAGCCTTGCCACGAAAAATGTATTGTATTTTGGGTTTTACTATCACATTTTTCCCCGTCAGATTCTATTTGGAAATACCGACGAGTGTACTGCGAATTATATGTTATATAAGAGGTAAACCGCAGGTCAGTTACTTCGCTTGGTAAGTATTAATTTGACAGCTAACAATCTGAATACAAAACTACTCCTGCCTTATCAATAGGAAGTTAGCCTGAATTGTAAGGATATTGATTTAAATTGGCAATAGCTTTAATATAGGCTTTTATAATAGCGTTCTGGACTCTTTATCATATTACTATAATGGGTCATATTTTATCATACATTTAGTAATTATTTTGTATGAAATCATCGGGGTGACAAATTCTGTTAAGAAAAACCACGTCAATAAATAAAGATTTAAGAAAAAAAGGTTTCTATACAAGCAGGCGTGTCGTATATCATTAAAGACTGACATATATTAATTACTATGAAACAGCTGCAGTATTTGGCCAACAGCTGGCGCCACCTTGGCAATTTACCTAATGTTGGAAAACATAAGCGCCGTGACGTATCAATGCTGCCAACTAGTGCATATAATTTCGGAAAATCTTAAGAGGAAAGTGAAGGGCTTCCAAAACCCCAAGGCCCCAAAAAAAACCAATGCAGTTCCAGCCCCGTTACTAGGAATTCATGAATGAATGACGTTTATTCCATGGTGGTCACTTGGTGGTCATCCTTATAGCGACATAGACTTGTGTGCATCCTCTTTCGCAGCTCCAAGAAACGGATGTGGTATACAGTGACGTCTATCAGACAATGGTGCATAATATCAGAAACGTATAATAATCCAAAATACGCATTATCTGTGACTCATGCTAAGAACAATAGATAGTTTGAATGCATGTTTGGGTCGTCTACGACAACTTTTTCCCTGTAATTATGAAACTAAGAAATCCTAAGTCTTTACATGGTCTGTTGCACGTAGGTGGCTTAGAATATACGTAGATACGCGACGAGAGGTTCATACTAATGAAAGCTATTGAACTGCTTGCTCATATCTATAATCACCAAATAAATCACCAACCTTTGGTAAGTTTACACTTTTCAACGGTTCGTGATTTATCATTTCTAGTTCAAATTAGGACTTGTGGTTTTTATTTTCGGTATCAATGATAAATTATGCACTTTAGTGACGTAAATAAAATTTGCTTGTGCGTCATAAAAACCAATGGTATCAAATAAAACGGTTACATCACAGGCAATTTACGCAAATAGAATAAGAAATATGCCATAATAAATGTTATTACAAATGCCAATTGTCACTTTACCTATTAGGACCGTATATGGTAGCGTTCTTTACAGGGGTTTGGTTTGCTGACGCCTTTCAAATCGATGAAAGAAAAAAGAACCAGAGTGGATCGATTGCTTTTTTATGGCATAACTGGAACATAGGGAAACACTGCAATTAGCTGCATCTCATCATCATCAGTCTACAGCAGTCCACTAATGGACATAGGCCTTTCCAATTGCACGCCATTTGCTTCGATTCTCGGAAACTGTTATCTAGCTTCTACCAGCCACCATGCGAGAATCGTCGCTTCAATCGGCTGCATCTGCATAACAATGTTGCCAAGCTTTTTATTAAGTTTTTCTTTCAAGTTTGTGTTTGGTTACAAATTAGTAATTCTGTTTTCAAGCAATTCCTGGCTTCCAATTAAGCTTAAACTTGGCATATATACTTGAACTTTGGATACAATGCGATAATAGTACCTACTAAGGAGCTAGTCTGATGATACGAGTACAGCCGGAAAGTAGATAATATAGGAACGCCTCAACCAAATAAGTTAGGGGCATCCTGATTGGGTACATTGTATTATATTGACGTTTACTTAATTATAGTATTTATGATTTCATCAACAGTTTGTTTTAAAAGAACTTTACTCATAACTTTACTATTATTACTTCATTGTATTCCATTAAGTATATTTGCTTGTGTTAATATAAGAACGTAATCTGTGTATGCGAGCCCTTATGCACCTCTTAGAGGGTGCTTTAAACTGTAAGGTGCACCTTCAATCCTTGGCACTTCACTTGAGAACCGCCTCGCTAAATAGCCCTACTCGGCCACATCCTGCAGAAATCCCTGCACTCTGCAAGCACCCCGGTTCAATGCTCCGCTGTAAAACTTTATCCTGTTAGCAACGAGTTCATTCTATAAATAGAAACGAATAAAAAGTCAGGTATAAAAGCAAGTTCGAAGAACCTGAGACTTGCATTCGTGGGAGACTGAGGAATATTTTATTTACTCGTTTTACACACATTTTGAATAATCTTTTCTCTACGAATCAAAATGATGAATAAATAACTGTCCACATCATCTGTTATCGTACAAAAGTCGGAATTATCTGATCTGGTTTCCCGAAAAAGATAAGTAGGCTAAAGCATTTTATTTCTAACCTTTTATTTCTCACAGAGAAAATCCGGATTCCCACATTTCATTATTATTATAAACTATATTGAGTAGTAAAGCATGTTTATAATTAAACCACGAAATTAGACATTGGGTATTCCGCAATAATTTACGATATGGTCGATCGGTTTAAAAATAGCCGAAACATCCACATGGAAACATCACTTTCCCAGCGCTCCCAGAATTTGTTTTTTCACACATTTGCCTGTTTACAAACAAAACTGGAAATTCCCTGTACGACTTTTTTATAGCAGTTTAATGTGAAAGCGGTGATTCTCTCTATTGTGGCGCCTTTATTATTGTTTTACGGGGACATTGTCGGGGCAATGTTCAGCTTTTGTGCTTTGTTAGTAGTTATAAGCTTCCTACATTGCGTAATAGTTGTGAAATAATAACCGTTAACTTTAAAAGTTTTGTTGTTATTTTATATGTTACTGTAACACGTTATATGCAGTAACTAGGTAGGTAGTTATTCTTAACCGAAAACTTATGAGTATATTCAGTGCGAAAGGCCAAATAACCCAAGCACTATGGGCACAGATAATAATTCTAGCAAGGTCTAATGACTCATCGCTTTTCCATATAATACGGAACGCATTCTCTAAACATGGGGATCACCAATACGTCGTGCTTAATTTACCACATTATGATTATTTCCAAGCAGGTATCCATGATGTTATGAAAAGGCATCGCTCGCAACCGTACCGAGAAATTGAATATAACGTTTGTTATGTGCAGTAGATTGCCAACATTGAGCCAATTCATGGTAAGGGTTTCTTGACGCCCCCATTGAGTCAGACTCTTAGTTCTGAACTTCCAGCACTATATCCGTTAGTCAGTGTTAACAAGTCCATCGCATATCATAAGCGTTATGTAGATAAATATGTGCGTGTGTACTGTGTAGGTTCATCTCGTGAACGGATTAAACGTAGCATCGTGGCTATCCTATCCGATTCGATGGTGATTTTACCCTTAGAAAGTTTGGGCCCGCTAGGTGACTACGTTTATAGCGGGATCAGTGAGGGTTATCAAGTCCTCCAAATGATTACGTCTTTAATGAGCGCCATTTTATAGTAAAGTGATACAGCTTCATCGTCGTATTTTGTTGAAACCACAGGTGACGATACGATCGAAATGGCTATGACGAAAGTACACTCTTTATTTTTTAGGCAATCAAAGTTCTTCAAGATTTTGTCTGGGTAAGGAATACCACAGTGTCTTTTGTAAGTTGTTTTTGTTATGAGTAGCTATAATACTAGTAGCAGATGCATCCGGCTAGACTGGACAACATATTAAGTTAGAAATAGGCTTGACAGATTGATTGTTATGAGAAGGCAGACTTAAATGATTAGTAGATTTATACTCTATTGCTTTATTTAGCTTTTTACTTTATTGCAGGACGCCTATTGGCCAAATAACAAAAAAAAAAGTCATTAAATCCTACCAAGATTTTTGACAAATGCCGCAAACCATTGACTGGACACTGTTCCATTTATCAAAGCCACTTGATAGTCAAACAGTAGCTGAGTAAGAGCTGCTTTATCATAATTCATCGCACACCAGCTCTCTACTTGGCAACGTTCCAACCTTAAGATGACGGGCTGATTCAGCAGTTCTTTAATCCACCACGCTTGCCAACTGATCGGACTTTTTCTCCGTACAATGAAAATAACTTTACCGTAGAGATGTTACAGAGGTGGTTTTATTGGAACCGGAGTCGGAGTTTATAGATTTGGTTTGTCGGCATCGGATCCGAAGTCGGCACCGGAGCGGAGTAATGGCAGATCCAAAAATACAAACATGAATCAACCTCTTTAATTTCAGTTCAAAAATATTACACGAAAAGATATTTATAACCGACTTTCCAAAAAGGAGGAGTTTCTAAGTTCGACTTTGTTTGTATTTTTTTTTGGTGTATTTTCACCGATATCTCCATCAATTATGAACCGATTTTGAAAATATTGTCGATTTAGTTTTTTTTTTTTGAAAGAGTATGTTTTAAAATAGGTCCCATTTTAATTTGGTGAATATGCGATGAAGATCTTCGGAGATATACAACATAACTCTACAATAAATGACGGCAAATCTCACGGGATTGCTGCAATCGCATTTCTGTTTATTGATTATACTATTTCATAACATAACATCACGCCAGTACGCTCTAAATGGATACGCAGATGTGTACAGTTCACCTTGGTATACTCTCATTTCACTGCTTACGTCAAAAATAATGTTATTTTTAACTTTGTAGTTTTTTTATTTGGTCAGTAGTTTTTATTTTACACTTTTTAGTTGTACCTGCCTAATAGGCAAGTAGTAAGGTCCTATAATGACAGAATATATTACCCAAATATCATGAAACTTGATGTCCAAATTGCATAAAATGGGTACCTACCAAAGACACAGACTTCCAAAAAGAACGTTATTTTTCACTTCGTAGGTTTTTTTTTTGGATGTCGGTAGTATTTTTTTGTAAAACAGTTTTTTATAAAAATCAAATTTTAAACCTCCAAAAATAACCTCCGAATTAATCAAAAAAACGTTTTGGGTATACTTCCTGTTCAGAATACTAACTTTATTACTGTAACGCCTTCTTGTTTTAATTAGCAATATGCACAGACCACGTCTGTCACGTATTTAAGAAAGTAGATAAGGAATTGATGGAATATTATAGACCCATCTCACTCATACCAGTCATCTCAAAGGTATTCGAAAAGTACATTTACAAACAGTTAGCTAATTTCATTGAAAAGAATAACATATTATGTGAAGAACAAAAAGGATTTAGGCAGCATAGAACCATCGATATGGCAATTTATGACTTTTTGTTTCCGATTATTAGAAATATGGATAAACGAGTCGCCATATGTGCCATATTTTGCGATATGACGCAGGCTTTCGATTATGTTCATCATAATACATTGTTAAATAAGTTAGAAGCCTACGGCATAAGAGGTAACGTACTCGAACTAATGAAATCGTATTTAGAGGGCAGAACACAGATAACCGAAATTAGTCGCATCAATGTAGTTAATAAACATGAAGAGATATCACGGTCACGAGAACGCAAAATTACATTCGGTGTTCCACAGGGAAGCGTTGTGGGCCCGTTTGGATTTATATTATATGTTAATGATATGCCCACGTCCATTGAACATCCCTTAACTATGTTTGCTGATGATAGTACCATTACGATCCCGTGTAAAAACGTAAATATATATGAAACGGACATAAATGATTCTCTTGACAATTTAATTAAATATCTAGATAAGAATAATTTGAATATAAATTTAAGTAAGACTATGATAATGCACTTTAGACAACGTATGCCTCGTGTACCTAACCTTAACATACACTACAAAAATAATGACATTGATGAAGTAACTGATACCAAATTTTTGGGATTACAAATAGACTGCAGTTTAAACTGGAAAGCACATATTGACGGGTTGTGTAAAAAATTGAGTTCGTCTGCATTTGCTTTACATAGACTATCCTCCATAGTGGATACAAAAACACTTCTTGCAGCGTACTACGGTATTGCTGAATCGTACTTACGCTACGGTGTCATTTTCTGGGCGAACTCCACCGACAAAGAGACAGCATTTAAGGCTCAAAAAAGATGTCTCCGGTCAATGTTTAAACTAAAAACCACCGACAGTTGCAAGCCATATTTCAAGCAGTACAACATATTAACCCTGCCTTGTATCTATATTCTTGAAGTGGCTATGTTTGTGAAGAACAATCCAAATCATTTTGAGCGTTTGGCCGATGTATACCCAAGAAACAGACGTGACAATTCAAAATTAAATAATGTACCGTGTCAAACCACTATGATGCGCAAAAGTATTTATTGCATGGCCCCCGTTGTTTATAATAAATTGCCAAGTGCATGGAAAGACTTGAAAACGTTGCAATTCAAAAGTACAGTTCGTAGGTTGTTAATAGACAAAGCATATTACAGTGTAACTGAGTTTTTAACGGACAATTTTTATCAGAATACCTCGAAGTTTTAATTAATTAATTATTGTTTTGCGTACGGAATATTTATGGTGTATTGTCTATGACCTGGAATTTTGATGTTTGTTTGTTTATTTGTCTTCGGACCACGATTCTGTATTTCTTGTATATATAACCTACTGTTACTGACAATTTTAATGTATAATGTAATAATTAAGTTGATATTTTTAATGAATGTTTTAATTTTAATAATTTTATTTAATGAGAATGACATAACTATTTGAATGTTCCAACAAGACTTTAAATTTTAACAATTTTAGTATAATGAAAATGTTTGCATGCCGAATGGTGAAATATGGCAGAACTCTGATGGAAACCTACTACTACCTACTTATGTATAACCCATATTTGCAAATAAATGCTATTCTATTCTATTCTATTCTATTCTCATTGCCTGAACGCATAGCATGTTATGAATTTATTTATGAGTACCTACATCTCTGTACAACTTTTTGTTTTTTTCTTCTTCATCAACCTGTCTTTGCACGGAATATAGCTCTAAAATCATCGGAAGCCTTTTATTTAAATAATCCTGGATATAAATCCCCAACATGGTCCTAACGAGCGGATATTAATGAAGATTCAATAATAATCAGTGGAAGTTAGAAAACTACGGGTTTATACTGGAATTTAGTATTGAAGATTATTGAAGTAGCCCGGTACACGGAGTCCAAAGGTCAAGGCGAATATCGACTTGGAAATTTTGCTATATTTGGAGATATTGGATAGCTGGATGTGGATAAAAAACAGTGTTCAGTGGATAATAGTATTGATAATACCCAGTACTCTCAATTTGGTTTGTTTTAAGGTAATATTTCGCGTAAGTTTCCAAAAATTGTTAAGGTTAGTACTACCTACTTTATTTTACTTTGATTGTTATAACCAGTTAATTTATTTATTTGCAGTTAATTATTGCATTGTTTAAACTAAGCAGAAACTAGGTGTATTGTTTATAAAGTAATTATATCAATATATCATTAAGCATTATTGTTGTTTTTCAGCTAAGTTGATATTAGTGTAAGGTGGTATAAAACAATCTGTTAGGTAGATTACTATTACAATAAATTATTGCACTTTAACTTGTTGTATTTCAGCTGCAAGACATACATATTATTATTGTGAGGCATTTGTATGTTATTTAACTGTAACCTTTGTATATTTCAGTTTAATACCGGTGTCTCAAAATGACTGACAAGGAGTTAATTAAGAGAAGGGCAAGTTATAAGGGACGTTTGACAGCTTTCTCTAATTATGTCAATGATTTGGAAGATTCGTTGAATCCGTCACAGGTGTGCGAATTGCAACTACGTTTGGGTAAGATGGAAAATTTATTTACACAATTTGACGAGGTTCAATTAAGATTGGAGTGTTTAGTTGATGACGTCAGTAGTCAACTACAGGAGCGAAACGAATTTGAATCCATATATTACAAGATCTTTTCAAAGGCTCAAGAGTTACTTACACGTAATTTAAAACCAAGTAAGGATGATGATCCGTTGGAAAATGATAACTGTTCATCACAAACGCGTAATCGTAGGCTTGTTAAATTACCTACCATACCACTGCCAAAGTTCAGTGGTTCTTATGAAAAATGGTTGGAGTTCCACGACACATTCTCTAGTTTGATACATTTTAATGATGAAATTGATGACGTCAACAAATTCCATTACCTTAGGGCTTCTCTCGAGGGTTCAGCTGCTGTGGTGATTCAATCTATAGAGTTTTCTGCCAGTAATTACTCTGTCGCCTGGAAAATATTGTGTGAACGTTTCGACAATAAGCGGATTTTAATACAAAATCATGTAACGGCATTATTTAATCTCGAAACAATTAGGAAGGAGTCATCTGTTACTTTAAAACGTATAATTGATTCTGTAAACAAGAACTTGCGTTCATTGGAATCATTAGGAGAACCAACAGATCATTGGGACACGCTCTTAGTTCATATTGTCACAAATAAGTTGGATTCTAAAACTTTTCGTGAATGGGAAGAATTTAAAGGTAGTTTAGATAAAGAAAAGTCAATCACATTAGAAATACTTCTTGGTTTTTTGCGGAATCGTTCAGACTTATTGGAAACAATTGAAATGTCGCAAAATAATTCAAATAATAATTCTTCTAATCCTAACAATAAACATAAAAGCATGGTGTCTGTGACCAGCACATCAACTAATCGACCTAATTTTGGTTCTAGTTCTATGAAATCGTGCCCGAAATGTCGAGGTGAACACAACCTCAGTAACTGTTCACAATTTTTAGGACTTAGTAATGAACAGAGGTTAGAGTTACTACCACAATATAAAATATGTTTTAATTGTTTTCGTACAGGTCATTATGCCAATCATTGTAAATCAAATGGTTGCAAAGTGTGTAAGCGCAAGCACAACACACTTGTTCATGTTACAGATGTCAAAGCTAAGTCGACAATTAAACCATCTAGTACTATTGGTGACCGTGATGACAGCGGTGAAGCTACTGAACCATTGGCCAATAATAACGTAACACTATCGGCAAAAGTAACGACGAATGTACACACTAAAGGAGAAGTTCTTTTAGCCACTTCATTATTAAAAGTTTATGATGGCAATAACCACGAATATCTCGGTCGTGCCATTCTTGACAGTGGCAGTACGTCGTGCCTTATAACAGAAAAATTCTGTAATTTATTTAATTTACCGACTATTAAAGTTAGCGAGTCACTGATGGGTATAAATAATTCTAAGTCACCAATAGGTAAAATGTGTTGCGTGCCAATAAAATCATTAAATGAAAACTTTTCTAAAAGTATTTACTGTTTTATCTTACCTTCCATTACTGGTGAAGTGCCTTGTCGACAGTTGGATCTTAATGAATTAAATATTCCGAGTAATTTATATTTAGCTGATCCGCACTTTCATGCACCATCTCCTGTGGACTTAATTATAGGTGCAGATGTTTTCTGGGACCTCTTGGGTACACGTACCCTATTTGTCTACTGAGTTTTCCTATAGTGGCCTCCTTCACCAACCTTACGTTATGGAAAGCGGCACACTATACCAGGCAACCCCTTACGAGGTGACCTCTTGGGTACCTCTTGGGTACAGAAAAGATAAACCTCGGTATTGGCAAACCGGTGCTATATGAAACTAGACTTGGTTGGATAGCTTCAGGCCCTATGCTACATAGTGGCCAAGTTCCGCGTTCGCTGCCTCTACTTTGTAATTTGACAAATATCAATAATCCCGAAATTGTAGTGGATAGCTCAAATACTGATGACATTCAAAACCTTTTAATGCGTTTTTGGCAGCTTGAGGAAGTTAGCCATCAGTCATCAGCATATTCTCAAGAGGAGAAAATGTGTGAAGAACATTTTATTCAAACCACAACGCGCCTCGAAGACGGCCGCTTTTGTGTGAGAATACCTTTAAAACAGTCATATCATAACTTAGGTGACTGTTCATAGAGCTAAGCACTGTCTGATTTCATTGGAGCGCAGGTTTAAGGGTCAAATATCATTTAAAACACGTTATTGTGATTTCATGAAAGAATATGTTGAGTTAAAACATATGTCTGAATGTGTACCTGATCCACAGAAGGTTGCATATTTTATACCTCACCATGGCATTGTGCGTGAAAGCAGTTCAACCACAAAACTCAGAGTGGTGTTCAACGCCAGTAGTCCCACCACCTCAGGAATATCATTTAATAATTTACAAATGACCGGACCTACTGTACAAGATGACTTGGTGTCAATTATTCTCCGGTTTAGGAAATATAAATATGTCCTATCCGCAGATGTGGAGAAGATGTACCGCCAGGTACTAGTACATCCAGATGACAGGCATCTACAACAGATCCTATGGCGGGATGCTCCCTCGAAGCCTATGGTAGCCTACCAGTTAAATACGGTTACGTACGGTACCGCTAGCGCACCGTATCTTGCCACTAGGTGTCTTAGACAGGTAGGGCTCGATTGCACCGACAAAAAATTGCTGTTATCATAAAGCATGATTTTTATGTCGATGATCTGCTTTCGGGAGGGGATACAATTGATGAGGTCCTTGAAATACGTCATAAGGTAACAGCAGAACTGGCTTCAGCTGGAATGCCGTTACGTAAATGGAAATCAAATAATTCTGAAGTGGTTTCCGATCATACAGATCGTTCTTCATTAAGCTTGAACATTGGTTCAACAGAACCCTGCAAAACTTTAGGTCTGAGTTGGCAGACTGAGCCCGACGCGTTATGTTATTCGATTAATCCCAATATTACTAATATAATGACAAAACGCGGGATACTTTCTATAATATCTCAGATTTTTGATCCGCTAGGTCTATTGGCTCCATATATCATTGTTATGAAAACTGTCATGCAAAAACTTTGGGTACATAAATTGGGATGGGACGATCAGTTACCATCTGAAATATTAAAAATTTGGTCCAATATTATACGTGACTTACCAATGTTAAATAAATTAAGTATTCCACGGATTGTACTTTGTGACTTGTATCAAGACATAGACCTGCATATATTTAGTGATGCATCTCAAATTGCATACGGTGCATGTCTATATGTTCGAAGTACAAGTCATGATGCTAATGTCCTAGTACATTTACTTACAGCCAAAAGCCGAGTAGCTCCAATTAAACCAACTACGATACCAAGGCTTGAGCTTTGCGCGGTGTTGGTTGGTGTTCGTCTTTACGGAAAGGTGATTCACGCTCTTAGAGCTCAAGTGAGAAGTGTCACTTTTTGGACTGACTCGACGGTAGTATTAGGCTGGCTGAAGATGTTACCAAATAAATTACAGCCGTTTGTGCGCAACCGCATCGCGGAAATATTGGACAAGACAGCTGCATGCATCTGGAGGCACGTCCCTACAAATTTAAACCCAGCTGACCATATATCACGCGGTACAGATGTAAGTCTTTTGCAATCTTTAGATTTGTGGTGGTCAGGCCCTGAATTCTTGAGATACGACATCTCGAAATGGCCTAGTAATCCTACAGTACCAAAAGAAAAACTTCCTGAAATTCGGTCCGAAGTTTCTTTAATTGTTACAACCGCAAGTCCAATACCAGTTATAGAATATAATAGATTTTCAAATTTTACGACTCTTAAACGTTCGGTAGCATATGTTTTGAGATTTATAACTAATTACACCAAAAAGGGGTCACCTAAAAATCAATTTCTCAGCACTGACGAATTGAAGCAGTCATTGAATTTTATTATAAGGCTCTCGCAAAAGGACTCATTTCCAGAATACACACTTTTGTTAAATAAAAAAGATTTACCAAAAAAGAGTGCATTGATTAAGTTCAAAGTTTTTCTAGACGAACATAAATTAATGCGTGTCGGAGGTCGACTCGAAAATTCCCAATTTTGTTACGACAAAAAACATCCTTTATTATTACAGTCCACTCATATTGTCATAAAATTGTTGTTCGAATTTATGCACAAAAAACTTATGCACGCTGGGCCGCAACTGTTACTAGCGTCCATTAGAGAAAATTATTGGCCGATTGGTGGTAGACGTTTAGCTAAATTAATTTATAATAAATGTATTTTATGCTGTCGTATAAAAGGTCAGGTAGTCTCTCCTATCATGGGTAATTTACCACAGCAGCGATTGATTCCCGGGGGTTACCCCTTTGAAACTGTAGGTGTGGATTACGCTGGACCGATTATGTCAGCCACTAGACAAGGACGTGGTTGTCGTCTTACTAAAGTCTACGTTGTTTTTTTTGTATGTTTCACGACTAAGGCGGTACACATCGAGTTGGCAGGTGATTTAACAAGCAACAATTTTTTATCAGTTCTCCGTAGATTCGTGTCGCGAAGAGGAAAACCTAAACACATCTACTCTGATAATGGGACCTCGTTTGTTGGAGCATATCACGAAATTGGCCAATTCATAAAGCGTAATTGCAGTTCGTTGTCCAGTGATTTAGCAAATGAAGAAATTAATTTTCATTTTATCCCTCCTTATGCTCCTCACTTTGGAGGTCTGTGGGAGGCCGGTATTAAATCTACAAAGTATCATTTAAAGAGAGTACTGGGAATTTGTAATCTTACATTTGAGGAATTGAACACCGTGTTAGTTCAAATAGAGGCTTTACTTAATTCTCGCCCACTCACACCGCTCTCATCGGATCCCAACGATTTGTCGCCGCTAACGCCAGGACACTTCCTAATAGGACGGCCACTGACAGCACTACCTGCACCTAACCTCGAGGACCGATCCGTGACATATTTGACCAGATACCAGAGGATAGAGCAACTGTGTCAGCATTTCTGGTCCCGTTGGAGCAAAAAATACGTCTCAGAGCTACAGCAGCGAGTGAAATGGCGATCCTGCACTAAGCCATTAGAAAAGGACACTCTTGTGCTCATTAAGGATGAGAAACTACCTCCTTTGAAGTGGCGATTGGGCCGAGTCACGGCAGTTTTCCCTGGACAGGACGGCATCAGCCGCGTCGCTGATATCAAGACGACATGTGGAGTGGTTCGGCGAGCTTTCAGCAAGATCTGCCCGTTACCTCTAACTCACTCAGAAGATTCTGGTTGAGAGACGATCTCTCAACGCCCGGGGGGATGTTCAGAATACTAACTTTATTACTGTAACGCCTTCTTGTTTTAATTAGCAATATGCACAGACCACGTCTCATTGCCTGAACGCATAGCATGTTATGAATTTATTTATGAGTACCTACATCTCTGTACAACTTTTTTTTTTTTTTTTTTTTTTCTCTTTATTTTTAGTTAGGGACTTTTATACATATGTATATGTCAGTCCCATCGGACCTTATAACGTAAAACGTAACAACACAAACTTAATTAACTTATTTGCAGAACCAGAGTTAGGGGTCGACAAAATATGATGAAACATACCAACATCGTACATATTTGTCTCGAGCTCTCTTAGTAAAATCTCTCTCGCAGACTGAAATCTGACACATTCCGTCAATAGGTGTATAACATCTTCTAGTGTGCCACACTCCTCACAATTCGGGGAATTACTTTTTTTCATTAAAAAACTAAAGTTATTGAGCGGCATGTGTCCAGATCTCAGTCTGTGAGCTGTTACTATGAGTTTTCTACTAAGCCTAGTGTTACAAAACCATGGTACATGAGGAGGCTCCGAAACTATAGACCTATACCAAATTCCCTTTTCCTTAGACCTTTTATCGAAGTATTCTTTCCAAACTTCATAGCATTTATTTTTATATTTTGGCAATAATTCTATAAAATTAGTTTCAATATATTTTTCTATTCCCTCAACTATACCCAACTTTGCTAAACGGTCAGCCTCCTCATTACCTTTTAAGCCTATATGTGATGGAACCCATTGCAATTTCAGATCTTTACCTCTTTTAGATAAAATGCATATTTTAGAAATAATTTCATAAGCTATCGGTGCACCTCTGCACCCAGAGGCGCATCGAGCTATATGTTGTAGTGCACTTTTGCTATCTACACAAATTAATATATTTCTGTTAATATTAATGGTTAAAATATAGGAAAGTGCTTCTGAAATTGCATAAAGCTCCAAAGACATAACTGACACATAATTACTTATTTTATAGCAAGTGTTTGTATTATCCGATTTCAAAGGATCATAGTAAGCTGCGCCACTACCATTAGCCCTCTTAGACCCATCAGTATAGATTTTATAATAATCATGATATTTATTCGATAATTCTCCCAATGTTTCTGCTTTTATTGTGTTTGGATCATATGTTTTCTTAGGTTCTTTGATTGATTCCAAATTAATCTTTATTATATCTTGAATGTTAATCCTAGTAACCCATGTATCCAAAGAAAACATGTCCAGAATCGGAGATGACCTTATACATTCCTCCCTAACCTCCATAATCACACTTACAAGTAATGGAAGCTTTTTACCTACCCAATATCTGATGTGTCTAATAGCGCTAAGATCTAATAGCAGTTTTATTACTACATTATCGGATATTGAATACGACTTTAAGCAATACTTGAATGCTAGCCATCTTCTCCTAACGTGCAGTGGAGGAACACAGAGCTCGCACTCCATGACGTGTATTGGTGTAGTTCTTATAAAACCCCCTACTACTCTTAAAGCCTGGTTTTGGATTTTTTCTAACTTATAAATATTTGTTTTAGCACTACTATCATATAAAAAGCTCCCGTAGTCTAATCTACTTCTAACTAGAGCTATATAGAGCCTACGAAGATGAGTTTGATGAATGCCCCATGAAGGACTCGTAAGAATTTTAAGTAAATTGAGAAGTCTCTGAATTTTTTCGACTATTTCGTTAATATGTTTACCCCAGCGTAAAGTCTTGTCTAGCCAAACTCCCAAATATTTATAATAACATACGTTGTCAAGCTCAATATTGTTTATTAAAAGCTGTATTTGCTGTTTTCTAAATCCCCTACTAAAAACGCAATATTTTGATTTATTTATAGATAATTCTAACCCTAACTCGTCCAACAAAACCGTAAAAATATTTAAAGCATTTTGAATTTTGTTCTGTCCCTCTAAGATATCCTTACAACTGAAATATAATACGAAATCATCAGCGTACTGGCATGAATACACTTCAACAATATCCTGACAAGCTTTAGAAGTGGCTATATTAAAAAGTAACGGTGAGATGGGATCACCTTGGGCTAAACCTTTTCGTGCGTATCTGACCATATCGATTGCGGGCTCATCGGCAACTTTAAGGTGACGTTCGCTAAGAAAGTTCCATAAATATTGGCAAATATTTTTACCAACACCCAAATTATCAAGAACCCGCAATAATTTATCTATTAATATATTATTATATGCACTATTGATATCAAGAAAACAAGCTATAGTTGGGAAATTCTTGGAAAAGCCTATCTGAATTTGAGTCACTAACCGCGTAAGACAATCAAGGCTGGATTGTCCTCTCCTGAAACCGACTGTATTTGGCGACAAAATCTGATTCTTCTCTACAAACCATTCGAGTCTTTTGGTTATCATAGCATGAAAAATTTTGCATGTACACGACATCAACGAAATAGGTCTTGGTTTGCTATTAGCATTTGCGCCAGCACCCGACTTCGGTATGGGGATAACTCTAATCTGACGCCACTGCGATGGAAAATTACCTGAGCTTAACATAATATTATAGATTTTAAGTAAATATAACTTGCCAATAAGTGGTAGATGTAATATCATAGAATAGGTAATTTTGTCCTCTCCTGGAGCAGTATCTTTTTTCTTTAAACAGTTATTCAATTCCGGCATCGTAAACTCAGACTCGAGTAACACATTTGTAGATGTAAAGATAGGTTTAGGTGAAGCGACATAATCGGGTGTAAGATCACATAACATTTCTCTCTTTAGCTCCTGAGAACATTGAATCTTAGTTTTCTTGTAGCCTTTCACCCATCGCAATCGTTGCCACATGTCTGAAGCTGAAACTTTATAATCAATGCTTTCACAAAATTTTTTATAGTCATTAGATCTCGCTTTTTGAATAGCCTGTTTAGCCTTCAACGTTTTTTCCTCAAGTGATGCAAGGTTCGTTGGTGTTGGATTGCCTCTAAATTTTTTGAGTGCCAGTCGGCGCTCAGCAACCAGTTTAGATATATCCTGACTCCAATACCCTTTCGGTTTAAACCTATTATTTGGCTTATTACAAAATTTAATTATAGGAATATTCTCATCTGCTGATCTATTTATTTGAGTAGTGAAATAATCATACAAATCCTGGACTTCACCATCTGCATTAGACAAAGAAAAGCAATCAAGAAGACCATTTCTGTAACCAGTCCAGTCGGCTAATTTGTAATTACGTTTTTTATGGAAGTAAACATCCTCGCAGTAATTTAATTTAAATTTAATAAATAAGTGATCACTACCTAAGTTTTCGTTCATAACATTCCAGTCAAAGTTAATAGCGATGTCTACAGATGCAAATGTAATATCAGGAGAAGAGGATTGCAAAATGTTATTTACTAATTTAATCCTAGTTGGCTGTCCAGTATTCAGAGACGTAAAACCAAACTCTAATGCTGACTCAAAAATTTGTTTTCCTCTTCTGTCATTTTTATACGACCAGTTTGTATGGTGAGCGTTAAAATCTCCTGCTATTAAACAATTCTTTGGAAACAAAGAAAATATCCTATCCCAGTCGGCTTGTGTAGTCTGAACGGAACTAGGGCAATAAATTAAAATAATATATTTAACAAAGCTACAATTATTAAGTTTAATACACAACATTTCGATGCCCGGATTAGCTGGACTTATCTGCAACTCCTCTAAATTTATTGAATTATGAACTACGACAGCAATCCCACCATACGAATCTTCTCTATCTCTTCTTAATATATTGTATTGATTAATGTTTACATAAACGTCTTCCCCCAGCCAAGTTTCGCTAATTAATGCTACATGTATTTTTTCTTGCAACAGTAAACATTTAAATTCCTCTAATTTGGGTTTCAAGCTCTGTGCATTCCACTGCGTTATATTTAAATTAATATTTTTACGTGAACAAGCCATTTTTAAATATAGAAATTATTTTATTATAAACATCCCCTTCCTTAAGTAACCTCCAAATTAACTGAAAACATTGTTCGAATATAAAATTACATACCAATTTAAGTTTGACATCAAAACTACAGTCCGACAAACACACTTCTTTTAACTTATGCAATAATCTTTTAAGGTCTAAAATAGGTGTTGTGGTCTCTTCCTTGTTTTCCATTTTTTCCTGTTGAAGATTTGGATCCTCTTCATAATTATCAAATGCGAAATTACGACTTTGAACAGTCTTTTTTTTCTTTTTTGTTTGCTTCCTTTCAGGCTTACCCAGAATTATTGAATCTACCGACTCTTCCATACTTTGATCTCCTCTGTCTTCGCTATTAATATTTTGTTCATTTCTTACCTGAATTTGTTTCTCTGGCCGCAATTTTGTTACTAAAATATCTCGATACGAAGTCTTGTTATTATTGCAATAGTTTGATTTATCATGAGTAATTTCCTTTTCAATTTGATGTTCGACTGCTGTTTTTCTCCCCTCCAAATATGTAGACAGGGCTCTTCGGTATGTAATATTCTTCGCACACATTATTTTTCGTATTTCCTTTTCTTTTATAAACACGGGACATGACTTTTCCAATGCCATGTGTGACATCTTACAATTTATACATTTGTATTTGGTAGTGTCACAGTTGCTATGATTTTCCCCGCATTTCGGGCAGCGTACTATTTTTGTTGGACATGACCTTATTAAATGCCCAAACCGCCAGCAACCAGAGCATTGCGTCACTGGAAACATATATGGCTCCACTTTAAACCGACACCCATACATAAACACGTATGGGGGTAAAGAGGAACTTTTAAAACATAGTCGAATTGTCTCGCTATCCACCCATTCCCTAGAAAATCCAAGGCGTTTTAATCTCCTCACGCTGACAACTTCGTATTCACCTTCTAGGCTTTGTTGAATTTCTTCTACTTCTATGTTTAAGTCTATCTGTTTGACAACTCCATAGCATAAATTAATTTCATTCGCAAATTGGCATCTGTACTCCAAATCTAGAAACTTTTGACACTTAACCAGTTTTTCAGCGTTCTCTCTGTCTTCAAATTCTAATATTACCTTATATGCATTTTTATACTTAATTTTGTTTATGTTCATGATACTTTCTGACTTTAATAACTTGGCTAAACCAAATTGTTTTGGCAATACTTTATCTTTTCCTGTAATGCTCACAACGTAACCCTGCGATTGTACACTTCTTTCGCCGCTCACACTACTATGCAAGTTCTCTGATAACCTTCTTGCTTGCTTTTTGTTTCCTTTTCTAACGGTTATAAACCCATCTTCGTCTTCTATAATCTCCTCACTATCCTGTCGCACTCTTTTCTCTGGGACCCTCATAGCTTCAGTTGAAGTAGTACAATTCCTCTCCATTATGCATGTATTAACTTGTTGCTCACTTTCGATTAGTATTTCCTCTTCTATAATGTCACTTCCACTCGACTCACAATCAAAATCAGTTACTTTATCCATTATCAGTAAACATTTGGATTTTATGATAAAATGTAGGTAGATGAAAAATAAAAAGTTTAATACAGAAATATAGCTTTTAACAATACGTGCGCTCGCCTTGGCTCTTCGCGCGGCACTGCTGTACAACTTTTTGTTTTTTTCTTCTTCATCAACCTGTCTTTGCACGGAATATAGCTCTAAAATCATCGGAAGCCTTTTATTTAAATAATAAAAGGCTTAATAATAAATTGTGCGTACAGTTAAAGAGTGGAATTGTTTAAGCCAAGAGTGTATCAGTTACTTCTAGGCAAGAGTGCTCAATTGACGACCACATCATCGCACACCCGCAAATCTACTTATTTTTTTTTTTTTTTTTTAATAATTAAAGAGTATTGGCAATGGTTGACTCCATTCAAATGTGAAAATAAACCTATGTAGAGAGAAAGAGAGAGAAATATCGGCAATTAACTAAGCCCTATGTATTAGGCTGAGGCAGCTGTTGCTTACCTACCGCATTCCCACCAAACTTAATTCCTAGCAGTAAACTACCAATTCTCCGAACCAATTAGATTTTTGAACATAACGTTACGTACTAACCTTTCCATTACAGTTTCTTTCAGGCACTTTCAGGAACACAGCAGAACAAATACAATTTATTAGCATAATTTTAGCCTCATACTTTCTGATACATTGAAAGACTTAATAAGGTTTGCTGATCCATATTATTAAAGCCCAAGTAAATGCCGGTTAAGCAGACATTACGCACAACAAAAGTCTAGCTTTAAACATTATAAAAGGCCCATAAATTGAGCACGGGCTGTTATTACTTTCAGTCAAAACTCGGCGAGCACTCCCGCTTAATTCAAATTTATTTTTACTGTGCACATAAAATGATTGTTTCGTCGAATGGTTTCTGATGTTGCGTGCTAATAATGATGCTAAAATTGTGATATTATAAAGTTATTACGTATGGTTTATAGACCATTTGTTCTTATATTTGTTGCGGGTATTTTTATTTTCATTTAGATCATAAATACGAGTACTTTAAGATTAATGACAATGATTGTTGTGAGTTTCAGATAAAACTCACGATGTATTTTCACAAATGTGAATCCTTTTCAAAATTGAGCTGCCGTAATAAACTGGCTCGGTACATTGAACATGAAATTATTCGGCCTCTTGCACATTTAGGAGGCAATAATGCAATGCATGGAGTGTTTCGCAAACAGAAAATTAAAGTTATTGACCGATTCTTATTCGACTTTTTTTTTGCACCAACATTGATTTCGATTAATATTGTATGAATTTCTTTTAAACAAAACTTCCTTTTACATACCACGCAAAATTCTACAGACCACACAACAATATACTCAGTCGTTTGACCAAAACACTCGGTTGGATAAAAACATTAAAAGTATAACCATATTAGAATTCGTGGTATAAAAAAATAATGCTGCAAATAAAAAGTATAAACGGGGACAAAAATAATATTCTATTTGGCATCGCTGCCATAAGGCTGCGTTCATACTGTTCATAATGGGATCCGTGTTATTTTGTTATGGTGGTCATTGGGGAATATGATGTAATGTATGGCAAAAATTTAGAATATGGTGTTGTTTATGTTAATGGCATGGTGTCGGAGACATGCTTATTAAAAGGATCATTGTTTACAGGTAATTGGCACTCACTCAAGGTATTTCACATGGAAAGATGGATTGAGCATAAAATGTTTGTTTCACATTAATAAAAAGTTTATAAAAAAATAATATTATCTTATACTATAACTATTTAGTTAACTATTTATTTTCGGATTAGATTCATTTAAACATAAGTGTTAAGGCATAATAATATATTTGCAATGACCCTTAATTTTGATACCCCACACAATGGGTTTGAAAGAAATGATGAAATTGAGCCCCCACAATATGGCGGCCAAAATCCGGCATTTTTCTATTTTCCAATTTTAATGTAACAAGTGACACTCGCAAGGTCAAGACGAATCGATTGACTTAAGAATCATTCTAATCGGCCAACGCGTTTGCTGTCTAGAAACCACATAGGAACAAACATACATACAAAGACTAATAAATACATTACTCTCCTTCGGCAATCGGGTAAAAAAGGCAGTAAGTTAGAAATCTGTAAGATAGGTATTAGATTACTTTAAAACTTACTTTTGAGAGTCTTTTTTATGCTGGATATTTCTTACTTAAGTGTGTATTGTAGTGAGTAGATAATGATCCGATCTATTCATTGACACTATAAAGAGCACTGCAAGAAAAACTTAGCTATTAATATCAATGTATTTTGCACAGCATAAAGCTGCAACCATCAAAGTAGTCTTAGTTACAAACAACAGGAGTATTATTTACATTCATCACACGGCAAATCTCTTTTTTGTTGTTCCTTCACTGTTAAGGAACGCCACCACATAGAAAGCGTCTCCTAGTTACGCGGTCTTTTGCAGACAATAAAGACTCGGCAGATACTCGTATGTTTTATTCAAAATATTATAATACGAGTATGACACGTATTTACGTTAGAACCGTAACGGAGCCTTACCCATTGTCACCTTATTTCACTACAAATTACACCAACGCACTACACGTCACTCCCAACAACTTTGCTAAGTGAAAACTCACACATATTAAAACTATTCACACAACCACACACACACACACCGTACGCCTGTATGGCACTGCCCTTCCAAAGTGGGATTCACGCAGATATTATGCAAAAGCCACAAGTAATTATTCCGAGGGTGGTCGGGAACCAAACACGAGCTACACAATTATGGATAAACCTTCATAGTATTTGTATACACGATTATATACCTACCAACAAATTTTTTCATGAAATTTAAACCTTTTTTTCATATCCAGGGCGTATGATTGTGGATTATTTTTGTACAGAATAAGTAAGCAGAAATGATTTTGTTTGCGGTTTCATTTTAATTTGTACGTGGATTCATGAATTATAAAACTGGCATATTGGATCTTTTGTTCCTTGAAATTGAAATCCTGGAACGCGGGTTGTTGGAAGCACTAATAAAACGTTTAGAGCGAATTTTTGGCAGCACGTAATTATGAAATTTTTATTAAACATTTTCGTGTTCATTTCCTGCTAAATATTGACTCAGGACTT
This sequence comes from Orthosia cruda, assembly GCA_964057195.1. Classification (NCBI taxonomy): domain Eukaryota; kingdom Metazoa; phylum Arthropoda; class Insecta; order Lepidoptera; family Noctuidae; genus Orthosia; species Orthosia cruda. The sequence goes on along the minus strand of OZ059847.1, from coordinate 2,924,893 downwards.
TTTTAGATTGTACCTGGTCGTGCAGAAACTAATTCTCGACATTCAAATTCGAAATGTAAATTTTACTTTCCTTTAAACGGGACTTATAATCAAACTTTCAGCATACCTCAAAACCAATAAAATTAATAGATCTCAAGAGATACTCGAAGCCCTGAAAGTCACTACTTTTTTACTAAAATTCTCTCAGCCAAGAGGGCAATTATTCTATTCTCAAACTCACCCGAAGTACACTTACTTTAATAACTTTTAATTTTACCCATTAACCCAATCTTTTATTTGATACTTGTTCGTTATTTTCACAGATCCGAAGAGTTTCTATAATGGACCCGGTCTTTGAAATTCAAACCATCTTCGTAACAAAAAGTTTTTTAATATCATCCAGACAGAAAAATGTTCATTTAACTTTTTATCAGCGGTTTTAATCTAGATTTGTTGGTTAATTTTTCTGTTGGGGTCCAAGGTTGGAATTAAAATAAGATTAATTCTTTAAGATAAGTTAAGAATAGTTTTATTTTTATGATTTAATACTTTGATTTATAAACGTAAATTAAGTAAGGGATTCTTGTATTCTAAGGAGGAATGGAGCCTTTGACGAGGGGGTAAGTTCTGAGCGATTTTTTTTGGTTTAAGTCATTATTTAGGTTCCGCAAAATCTGCTGCAGTTAACTAGATAAGAGTGTTAACTGAAACTTTTAACTGAACTGGACACATCACGGCAAGGCATCCTGGCATGCTCCCAAAGTAAAACACAAAATTTGTTTCGAAAGTTTTGCTTCATCGTTACTTTATATATACAAAATAGCTTTGAATAAAATACGAACTTTTGAAGTGATCTATGTCTAACTTTCACATAGAATAATTTACTTTTGAAAGTCACTGTTAGTAAACAATTATCTTGTTGAAAATAGTCTGCAGTCTGGAGTGTGTACAACTGTTCAGAATGATGTATCGGCACATACATTAATATGAAGTTAAATATGATTTTGCGAAACTTTTCCAATATTTAAACTATTTAAAAGTTGAGAACAACATCTTTACCCGACGATGCTAGAGCCCAAAAAGGAGTACTGTGATAACTCGAGGTATTTATTTAAAGTACGCGAAACCAAATAACACCCTCAACTTACTAAGTTGTATGCCTAACACAGTTTCAAACAGTTCTAGTTAGCTCAAGGAGAACATACAGTTGATTCCCACGGATGTCATAAGAGGTAACTGAGGGATTATTCCGACGGAACAACCCATCACTGGAGTATAATCCGGCAGATACCTGGTACTAACAGCGTTATCATCTAAGTCCCAATGTCGGACAGTTTGAATTAAATTATTTCCGGCAATCTAACTACATTGGGTATCCTTTAGCCTTAAGCTAAGTTAACCCTATGGAGGAGTAATTCCACCGCCGTACAGACAGTTGAATCGATTCTCCGAGACCCGACGAGCATCAGTCTGAAAAAAAAACTGTGAAAGGGATAGAAAGAGATTGAATCGTTTAAGCAGATCTCGTTGAGCTTCATCGCCTCGGCACTTTTCAGATGGTCACCACTGTTGATTTGGGCTTTCAAGAAATCATGCCCCTGGATAAGTATGTGTGAGCGTGTATGAATTATAATAATTATGCTATATTTTAATGGTAAAGCACACACAAAGCTCGAGACAAATTATATTGGTCTAGTTATAACGAAAAAAATTTACTCCAATAATTTTGTGAGTTGTACAAACAGCCAAAGCTAAATAGAATAGCGGCATCTCCTAAGAAAGGGTTCATCGTACTTAAAAGGAGGCTCCTATCATAATATAAACTATTGTGAACTATTTGGTACAGAAATAAACATTTTGTATTTTTTGTAAGTACTACACAATATTTCCAATAATGCAACTATATTAACTGGGAATAGCGTAATGAAATCCTTTGAGTAAAGTTTTCGATATTTGATTCATATTAATTTTAATCTTCTTAATTGTGTGGCTTACCATGCCTTTATAGGGCCAGTAGGATATTATAAGTAGAAACAAAAGCTTTACACTTTTCGTATAAATTAAGTTTCAGAACTTTAAACATTACTCACTATTCATTACTGTACCTTCTAATGGTGAAATTCCGTCACATCTTAAGTCACTTGCAATTGCAGTATGGTCACCACCTCAACATAATGTTATATTTAATGGCACCCCTATAAGTTCGTTCACGCGACGGAGACGTATCGCAGCTATAAAACACGACTGGCGAGGCGTTCGAACATATTTACCTTTAAAACATGGAGGAGGTAGAACATGGAGACTTAATGGTGAATTAAATAGTACTGGTGAAACACCAAATGGCAAATGCAAGCTTTGGCTCAATAACAGACCATTTAATGATACTTTAAAACTAAATTTTTCGATACAGGCAGATGACGGATGACTTACCACATAATTTTTATACTTGTGGACTAAAACAACACACTAATAATAAAATAATCATTAGGAAATGGCCATGAAAACTAGAATTTTAATAATATGAATGAGAACTGCAGTCTGCAACACAAATCAGGTGTCATGCAATGGTGTGTTAAAGCTATCTTTGTTTCAGTGTGAGATAGAGACAAAGCTATATTGGACAAATACCTATATCTCTTGTTCACAACGGAGTAATAATTGCATTGACGGGTTATAATACGATCCCGTGGGAAATTATTATGAGCACTCCATTTATTTCCTGCTCCATGTTCCAACCGTGTATGGCTTCCGATCAACGTGTAATTTTATATTAATTACTAGCGCGGCAAAGTGGTGTAATATTTTAATGCGCAATTACAGAATAGCATTCCATGTTTATCCGGGATTAATAGTAGCTGCTACGTTATTTATCTAGTTGTTATGTGATCATTTTGTGATTTACTGCTTTTAAGATATTAGTTATAATGTTGAATGCATGTTTGGTCTTTGTTTTTCAATATTTCTTATTGATATTAGAATTTTAGTGTGACGAACGAGTTGAATTATCAGTCCTTTTTTTTATATCAGGGCGGACACATTCAGAAGGTGCCTTGAATTTTGGGGAAAAGACCAGTAAACCAGAAAAGCACTGCAGTTGTCACCATCAGTACATGAAACCGTGTCCGTGACCAATTAAAATACCACCCCGATATCCTTTCTGTGCAAGGTCTGTAATAGGGCACATCCCTGGGGAATTATCAGTCTTAGAAAAATCAATAGTGGATATTTAATCTGTTAGCAGTCTACTCTGGACGTAAACCATCGACCTGTTTCTTCTTGCATCCAGCGAACTCCCGCAGCAATCCGCCTTGTTGACTTTATCGTTCCGCCTTGTTGACTTTACAAAGATGCATTTTGTGCTGAGCGGCCATCATTCCAGTATCTTTCGACTCCATCCGTTCAACAGCACTTATCTTGAAGTTTATTCTAACCTACCTCACGCACTAAAAGGTGGCAACAAAAATATCGAAAATTATAATATACATAAAATTCACACCACAATCCATCAACCCTATTTATAATCATGAATAATGCATTATTCACTTAAGAGTTTTCAGAGCCACGGAACCAAAACGATGAACTCGTGCCACCGCACATGCTCCAACAAAAGCAAAACAAAATTAATATAACCACCTTAAAACACATCTGTGTAACCTCCAGCCAAAACACCAAGAAATCAACTTAATGAAACATCATCTAATCTGGCAAACAAGCCATAAAGCGAGTAGATTTAATTAATCAAACATAAATTACGTGAATCATTGCTGTTTCTAACGGCAATAAAGACGGTGATTCATGGTGTGCGCCGCGCAATGTAGCAGGAACACTCCTAATGTTACGAGCGCGGTATTACGCTAAGGCTGCGATTTTGGCTACTTAGAACTGCCGTTAAACATAATGGCGGTGTCACAGTGCAAGATGTTCGAGTCTAATGCTGGTTTGAGGTGTTTTACGTTAGTGAAGAGCGAAATTAAAGCTCTTGTAGGTAATGAGACGCTTAACGTGGTTTAATGCTGTTAGGACAACTTTTACAGGTATTTTAAATGATCAGTCTGTTGTAACATTCATGGAATTTGATATTATGATAGTATGACTCATTCCCCAAATAATACCAGGGGCCTATTTAATAAAACCGGCGACAGGTGACAATCTTACAACAACGACATTTTTGTAAGTTTCTTTCATGCTTTGGTAAACAGTTACCTGTCGGTCATATGAAACAATTACGTCATTTTTAGAGAAATATGTAACATTGTCACGAAATAGCCTCTTCCTCATCCTTTTGTCTTTCGGAATACAGACGTAACGACGGTTTTGTGTAATATTGTTGTACTTGTATATCACTAACATTTAACAGCGCCTAGGCTGTTTTTCCATACCGAAAAGGCACGTGAAATAAAACATTATACTTAAAATCTGGAGTCTGGAATGTAAGACATAACCTTTCAAAGTCCTAACAAAAAGTCCTAGTGACCTATACCTATATAGCAAGGACAGACGACCTTATGTACTCATGAAGAAACATTAAAAAGGTATAATATCTGTCACCATTTGATTCCTGGCAGATAAACTCTTTTGTTTCTCGTGCTAAAAATATAGCTCCATTCAAAAATAACGAACTCGCCCTTGTGTAATGTTTCAAAAATGAACAATATTGATTTTAATTTAAATAGGTAATTTTAACCCCATCGTTGATCTAGTGATTGTAAGCACGTGTGCACGATGTCCTGGATTCGGTGTCTGGCTCGGGCAAAATGTTGTTGAGTTTCTCCATATGGATTAGCTCCTATCAAGATCGGAGACTCTACACTCGAAGTTGTAGATGATTATGTCTACCTAGGACAAACGGTCCAGTTGGGTAGGTCCAAATTCGAGAAAGAGGTCAACCGTCGAATCCGATTCGGCTGGGCGGCATTCGGGAAGTTGCGTGGTATCTTCTCGTCCAATTTACCGCAGTGTCTCAAGACAAAAGTCTATGACCAGTGTGTGTTGCCAGTGATCACCTATGGCACCGAGACGTGGTCGCTCACAATGGGCCTTATCAGAAAGCTTAAAGTCACCCAAAGGGCAATGGAGAGGGCTATGCTCGGCATATCCTTGCGTGATCACGTCAGAAATGATGATATTCGCAGGAGAACTAAAGTTAACGACATAGCCCGAAGAATTGGCAAACTTAAGTGGTAGTGGGCAGGGTACATTGCTCGCAGAACGGATGGCCGATGGGGCCGAAAAGTTAGACGATACGTTGGAAGGCCTCCCACTAGGTGGACCGATGACCTGGTTAAGGTTGCGAGAAGGCGCTGGATGCGAGACGCACGGGATCGGTCAATGTGGCGATGCCTGGGGGAGGCCTATGTCCTGCAGTGGACGTCTTTCGGCTGAAATGATGATGATGATGATATGGATTAGCAGACAAAGTCTGGGTTTAAGCCAGACGATATCAATAGGCTCTACTTCTTTTACATGGGATTTAATAACCATTACTGGGAGAAATATGGATTTCTTTGCCAAACCCTTCTGAGAATACACATTGATACACACCTATAATACGTACTTTATGTTATCATATGTAAGTTAATTGAAATAATAGTTTAAAAAATCTTAAAAACACGCTTTTAATGAAAACCAAATTAAAAAGTAGAAAATAATTTTCAATAAATTTAAATTGTTATTTATTTTTTACTGTTTTGTTCAATCGCTAATCCTGAAGATCCTGGTAAGGATAATGGGACAAACTATTTAATTTATTTCATTGTCATCGGTCCTTGATACGTGTGCAAAGTTTCAAATTAATCCGACGTTTTGATGGGGGTAAAAATTATGTAAGAAGATTCCGTTACATAGATACGTACATACCAAGCTAATAAAAGGGTGTTAAAAATAAACTTAGGTAATACAAAAGGCTGACCTAATATTTAAACGCTTACCAAATCCAGTCCAAGCCTCACAAGAAAAACATTTAAAGACCAGACCTACAGCTAACTACCAAAAACAAAACGGTCTAAGTATACTTTAATAAAATCGGCCCAGCTTAACGACTTTAGCAAGTTAAACCGTTTCACTAATACGAACAGTTACTAACTCCGACTCGATATTTAAGTGCTTTCCCATCGATTATGGCTCAGCCTGTGCTTTTTAGAGCTCTCACCCAATTTAAATCGCTTGTAATAAATTTGATTTATGCACAATATTAATTGGGCGATTTATTAGCCAATTTTTGAGTTAGTGGCTGTTGTGAAGCTATTGCAGATGGAATCTGGATAATTAGTGGAAGTAGATTTAGCAGGAGAAGCTATAGGGATATTAAATTAGATTGTGAGAAGTCTTTAATGTAGGCAAGATTTCAGTATCCTTGGAGACTTGCCTACTTAAAGGAGTGTACATCTAACTAGAACGCAAAATAAAACTCAGCACAGTAGCAGACATAAAATAATACTTAGGTCGGTATTCCAGATGCGAAGGCTCAACTCAACTGAAACTGGAAATGGTCAGTTCTAATTGGTTGGCTTGTTTTTTTACATTAACGCGCTCAAGTCTAAGATCCTAGACGTCCGAAACGTTACCGAACTCTTTTAGCACAATATCAGTGGAATTGAGTAGTGGTAAAATGTATTTCGAACGTTCTTGTACTTACTTTAAGTTTCATTCAATACCTACCACACATTTTGTGTAGAAAGAATTCAGAAACGTTTGGGCATATAGGATCTTGGACTTGAGCACGTTAATGTCAAAGAAAACAAGCCAACCAATCACAACTGTCCATTTCCAGTTTGAGTTGATTTGAGCATGAGCATGGTCACCTAGAATACTGGCTTTAGCCTCTTGTGTATACTTGTCAAGTCAATAAATCAATATGCCAAGCCTTTTCCTTACATATATTGTCGTTGGCTTCTAGTCTTAATAGTAGTCAAACTACTATCAAGTATCAAACAAAATTGTAAACTCAAACCTTTGCAAAATAAAAAGAATCGAACATTAACTATCTCAAAAATTGAAACAAAGTAGAAAAAGGTCTTAATGTTTCCAATAAACTGATTTCCAACCAATTGACTAAAATAAAAGAGGAACTCTCTTGAGGGAAATTGCTCTGTCTCGCATAATCCTTTGATCTTTTCTTACTTCATTGTTCCAAGAAATATCTGAAATTAGTATTTTTTTGCGACCAAACTTGTTAAAGTCGATCACCATTTTCTTTTTATACAAAAAAATGTATCGGTTGATAATTTTGGGTAAAAGAAATGTTATATAAGACTTGAAATGTTAATGGCATTCGATCTGAAAAAGGTTTGTTATTATGCAGAAAGAGTTATAAAATGGTTTTGAAATATCGTGACGATAGATATTTAAATTTTGGTTTTTGGAGAAAGATTTTGTTTTGACGGTGATCTGGCCTAAAAGGTACCTAAATTCAGTAACGCTATTTGAAGGCAAGGTAGCAAAATCTGTTTCTCTTTCTACCATTGTCACCAGGAAATTACCTAGTGGCAATTGGCATAACTCTCAAATCACCTAAATCGAACACAAACTCCTAACTATAATAAAGCAAGCTAAGCCTCGTTAATACGTGGAAACAATAACAAACGACACATAATTTCTGAACGAGGACTTTCAGGCATTAAACGTAAAGACAAAAGAAACCCCATAAAATTCAGGCCCCCAAAACTTTGGGAAACGAAGATTGAAGGTAACAATTGGCTGGAGGTTCGAACCCCATTCGATTGGGCACATTTATCTGTGTGTCCCGCTAATCCTGTGTGATCATTCATTTAGAGTACTGTGAGACTCCAGAGCCAGATGAATTGATATTAAACGGTGCGTTTTTTAGGGATAGGGAGGTATAAGGTCGGGATTTTTTTGTCGGTATGTGACTTTTCATGGTTAAAAAGGTTTTCTTACCAAAAAGGTGGTGATCAATTCGACACGTATGTATGTAATATTGTTGGAATTGCCCAACATTCACATATGCTACTCTAATTGGGTTTTTAAGCATGTGTGCTAAATTTCATAAGTTTAAGTTTGTTTGTTTATCCACATATTTCTCCGAAACTGCTTATCGGATCGTGACCATTCTTATAGTGCAAGTTTCATCCAAATTGGTTCAGCAGTTTTCAACATATTATGGAACATACAACCGAATTCCTTATCGACAAACATCACGAATGTGTAAATTGAGTTATTAGTACTAGTTAATCCTTTAGGTACCTTACTATAGAACTTACTCACTTTTTAGTGATAGTGTACTAAAACTAAAAATTGATAAATAAATAGTTTTTCACGAAAAAGTATTCTTTTTTTTCGTTATTCGACACCGGCTCCCGAAACGAAAGTTATTTTGCACGTTTCAGTGTTATGCTTTTGAAGTCGGCTTATTTTTTATGAATATTATCTTTTCTCTTGTTTCTTTATGCAAGCATCTTCATATGGCAATGCCTGGTTGCGACCAGCAAGTGTTGAGATCAGCATCATTATCATTTCCTTTCCTTCCATCCATCATTTCCTAAGGCCTTCCACAAGTGTCGCCAAATGGACCGCTCCCGAACGTAACGCATCCAACGTATTCCCACAACCCTAACCAGGTCAAGCAAGGACCATGTATCTTATGAGTATGGGATCGGATCTCGCTATGGCACTCTGCCTAACCTTTTTTACCAACTATATTGGGGTCGGCTTCCAGTCTTAGCAGATTCAGCTGAGTACCAGTGTTTTACATCGAATCTTTCGATGCATTTTAATAAAATTCTTCTGGAATAAATCACCTCTAAAACCCTATTTAATTCCAATGGTGCGTTCTAAGAAGCCCTATGGTGATGATGGTCTATTCTATCCTCATTTTAAGCTTTTAAATTACTAAGAATGTTGAAAAACATTTTCTGACTTAATATTTTCCACTCAACTTTTAAGTCAACATATTTCATTTCACTTATTTTATGATTAAAAAATATTTCATGCATAAAATTCCAGGCTCATTCAGCATGCGATGTTATCTGTTAATAAATACTATGAAAGAATATTACCGGATCGTATCAATTAAAATTTTATTAAGTGACTTTATCGGCACACTTTCTAAACTTCGAGGATTTTGACTCCAATAACTTGAATATTCATTAAATTATATTCTGTAGTGAGAGTTTTTGTCGAGGTTGATTTATTTTTAAAAGCTAGTTTTTCTTTGCAGAGCTATCAGGCAAACTCTCCAATGAGGGATGGGGTGAAGTTTTTTCTATAATTATCTCCAGCCTTTTTAAGTTTCCATTGCTTGAACACAGGCCTTCTCTCTGTGAGAGGGAATGGGCCGTAATCCACCACGAGGGCCTAGTACGGGTTGGTGAATGTAACATGTCTTTGAATTTTTGGTTCTAGGACATGCCGGTTGCCTCACGATGTTTTCCTTCACCTTTTTGAGAGCAGTGGTGATGAAATTTACATAAAGTAAAGCCCCTGCCTTGGTTCGAATCCACGACATACGACACATAAGTCGCGGCCGATACCACTGGGCCACCACTGCAGATACTTAATGTCTATCTAATTCTCAAGTCTGTTTTGATAAGTTTGTCTACAAAATAATGTTGATGGATGTGTCTTGATCAGCAGATCTATTCTGTAAACATCTCATCGAGAAAACTTAAATAGAGGAGCGAACTTAAAACAAACTTACATTTTTCCTTGGTTGGATGGATTGTTAGCTCACTTCATGTTCACTACACCTAAGTTTTCAAGATGAGAATCTTACAGAGTAGCACTACAACAGTGTCACTGACACTCATAATTACATACATGCTTACACTCAAGCTGTTTTCCCTTGGGCGTATGCAGATACTAGAGAATGCCATATACACACTACGATAATTACATACTCGTGTCATACACGTGTATGTTCGTTAAAAATAATTTACAAATAAATTTGCTCGAGTCTCTAGTCAGTGCCTAATAAAGAATGATTGTTTGATAGATTTTTATCACCTAATCTTTTAAACCCTTGCTTTGTCCTAAAAAATCGTACTCGTAAGTAAAGCAAAATATTCACACTTAACTGAGCGAGAACCGCTTTGCGTATCTTCATCCCGTTTAAAATAATGGGCCAATCCGTCAGAGACGTGGAATACTTTGGCACGGATTACTCTGCAAGGTTTCAATCGGGTAATCTTATTGCAGTTAGACCAAGGTAAAAAGAATAAAATGTTATATCAAAGTGAGAAGTTGCAGTAAGTAATTTAACTTTTTTCTAAACATAAATGTTGTATACCTGCATTTTGTTTAAATCAAAACATGCTGTTATTATTACACGTCTTATCTAATTTTCCGACCCTAATACCGTTCTAAATTAAACTCAAAGAAATTATTTTAATAAAGCCATTTACAGGTCATATTGACAAGAAGTCTGCCAGTCAGAAAACTAAATCCAAAGCGTAGAAGGTTATGACGGAGAATAACGGGCAATATAAATGCCTCCACTAGTCACAGAAAAAAAGTAGGTTAAAAGAAATCTACATCAATAATAAAAGCTGAATCCCATACCCCCTAAACAAGGAACCCGCCAAGTGAACAAGTATTTGAAATATTATTTTGAGCGATAAACCACTGCAGTACGGCTTTACAAGTACCTAGGTATATTTACGCGTATGATTTCCCCGTGGAGTAATCAGTATTCCTGATTACTATATCATGTAAGTATTCATTACCAGTTCCTTCTGGGAATTGGGGTACTCGATCCGATCGATGGGGAATTCATTAAAATCAACCTTATTTTGCTTAATTTTTCACAAAGTATTGAATTTTGAATAATGGAATATTGCAATTGTCATTATCTGCTTCTCGGAAAGCCTCGGGTGTTCTTATTACAGTGATCAAATGACTTCCATAAAAACCACAGCTGTTTTTTTTTTTTTTATTGGCACTATTTACCTGAAAGCCAACAGTTGCGAATTGCCAATCAAGCTCGACGAAGTCCCGGCGAATGAATTTAACTGTCTTGGATCCCGCAACGAAATTAATCTGCAAAGAATAACGGAGGAGTAGGAAAACAGTTGTTTTGATTTATTGAGTAGGTTTATACTCGTGGAGGAGCTCGTGGCTAAATAATAACAGCCGCACTGTTCGATCATCGAGTAAGTCAGAAGCGTTAGATCTGACACCAGTCGTGCCAAGGGGTATGGTGGTACCCAGTTACTGGGTTGTGGAGGTCAGATAGGCTCCATATAAAACACTGATACTCAGCTGAATCCGGTTAGACCGAAAGCCGAACCCAAAGTAGTTGGGAAAAGGCTAGGCAGATTAATTGAGTAGGTTTATACTTACTTTTTAGTTAATATTTCTAATGCACGAGTTACGATACTAAACTACTTTTACAGGCAGTAACTCTTGCTATAAACTACCATAATTTCAGCCGAAAGACCTCCATAACTGCACATAGGCCTTCACTGAAGCATTGCAACATTGACCTCTCTCATCCATCGGACGCCCGCGGCCCTGTACCAGGTCATCTGCTCACCTTATAGGCCTTCCAACGCTTTCGGTAAGCGATCGTTACTCCTGAAGTTTTGGCACATCGACTATTCATCATACGAGCAATGTGCGCTATGAATTATGCTGACAGAAAATAGTTTTACATAAATACATACTTCAAAGTTTTAAGAAAAGATTGGAGACCTTTGATTTTTGAAGTTATTGCTGTAAGCTATTATCGTTATATTATTCATGTGTTAGAAATACATACGTATTTGTTCAGCTAAAGTAATATTTTGCTAACCTTCAACCAAGACTGGTTCTGAAGTGTATTCACAAGTTGAAGGAATTCGATCACTGTTAGGTTTTGGAGGTGAATCAATCCAATAGCAAGTTTATATCTTAAATTACGTTTTAGGGTTCCGTACCCAAAGGTTAAAAACGGGACTCTATTACTAAGTCTCCGCGGTCCGTCTGTCTGTCTGTTACCAGGCTGTATCTCATGAACCGTGACAGCTACCCAGTTGAAATTTTCACAGATGATGTATTTCTGTTGCCGCTATAACAAATTAATATTTAAGTGGGGCTCCCATACAACAAAAGTTGTTTTTTTGCCGTTTTTTGCGATAATGGTACGGAAACCTTCGTGCGCGAGTCCGACTCGCACTTGGCCGATTTTTTTGTACTCACTGCCCCATTGTTACGCAAAGGACTCCTCAAATTTATTTCTAATATCCTATTCCTGGGCTACTTCAAACCAGTGAGCCATTGCACGGAGTTTATTAGCTGTGTGCATTGAGTTCTCCTGAAGAAATTTGGGTAATATTTGTGGAAACTAGTCATCGACAAGGCAGATATTAAATTGCACTCGTAAGTGCTCTTACTACGTTCGTGCTCTTTCAGATCTATATTTTGGGTTTTTAGCAATTTTTATATAACCATGCATATGTCATGGAGCATATGATTAATATGTGTACTTTGTATAATGTTCGGGTATTGTGAATCGGTAAATAATAAAGCTTCCTAAAAACAAATTAACTACCAACGATCTGTGGTTGACTGTAATACTAACTAAGCTGTGTTAAAAATAATTATCGAAAAAAATACTGAATTTTAAAAACATAACAAAGTTTCCGAAAGCATAATATGTTCTGCTAAAATAATCGTTTTCTTAAGCTCTATAGAAACCAGATTAATTTCTACTATTGTTAATAGATTAACTTTTGTAACTCTCAATCTTAATTAAAATACCTACCGGTCGGTAGTTCGGGTGTAGGTATTCGTCTTTTGTACGACTTAGTCCACGAGCGAGCGAAGCGAGCTCGGGAAATTAGGGCACCCTGATACAGGGGCCTTAGTGCGAGTTTTTACTCACGCTCAACCGCGTTAACGTAAACATCATTTTGTATTGAAACTGGATAAGCGCCGTCTGGTGACGGTAAAGAGAAACCACTTTTTTTGTATACATTTTGACATAAGAGATCGTTTACGTATCACGAGTGAGCGTGAGTAAAAACTCGCACTAAGGCCTCTGATAGGTTAGGTTCGAAGGAGATGACGGAAGCTGGAGTGAGCAATTTTTGTATTGCTTTTTGTATTTTATTCGATAATTACTTTATTTGTATTCGCATATAAGTTGTTAGAAAATAAGTGTACAAAGCAGTAAATTTCATATTTTGAGTATAAAGCAGTAATATTTTTTTCAGAGCTTACTACTCTTATAAATTTAGTCAAGTCAAATCGGGCAATTTAATAAACATTGTTTTAAATTGCTACGTAACGGTTGAGCAAGTTCCTTCATGTTAGGTTACCTTAGACCCTACATAAAGAAATAGTGATCGGTCTTGCCTATATTAACAAGCTCAGGCTATATTAACATCAACTTCAACATTAAAATAATAAAAAAAAACACATGTTTTTAGTACCTGGCCCATTAAATGATGGGCATTATTCTGAAAGCCCGGTCCATTTATTTATTACAATAGTTTTTAACATATTGCCTACTCATATTGGGCATTTTTTAAATTGTCTGGGCATTATAAACAATTCCGTATTAATCGCTTGATCCACAACATAATATATTATACACCTACCTAAACTAAATATTATGCTTGAGCTGGATTCACTTCGTCAATAATGTAAGCGATAAGACCTTTCCTTCTCAAGTTCAACGCCGCTCCACGATGTATTCCATCGGTTAAGTTTAGTTACGGAAGTTACCTAACAATAAACTTATAAATACCTAGTTTATATTATACCTTTTCCATTTCCTACTGTTATATTTTTCTAAGGTGTAATAAAAGTAATTGTTTTTTTGGATTCCAATATACAATGCAAAAACTTGTAAAGGAAACTTTAAAGGAAACTTTAGTATGAACTCTACCAAGGCCAGCAAACTTTTGATTTATAAACTAAACTAATATTATAAGGAAGAAAAATGGTTGTCAGCAGGAGGTTCTTTCAGGAACTGTTGGTCCGATTTGGCTGATAGTAAGTTATTACTCTATTGCTGAGTGGCATAGCCCACTTTTTATCTCATTAAATAGTGCGTTCCTGTGGAATATGCCTCAGCAGCGAAGCCGGAGATTGTAGTGAGTCATATAATTATTTATTATGGGATTTTAAAGTAACAAAGCATTTTTTTTTTTTTTTGTGTTATCATCCGATGAGTTTTACCCGCTCTGGGTGCAAATTGATCTCCTGCCACATTGATGCGGCATTCAACCAGGTTTCAGGCTGGCTAAAGTAGCATCATCTTTTATGGAGTACTGGATAAAAAAAATTATGTAAATCTATATATATAAAAGGCAATGTCCCGACTGACATATCAACGCCTAGCCTAAACCACTAATGATAGAAGTTTGAAATTTTGGGAGGATGTTGAGTTTATACTGGAGGCGTCATTTAAGAAAGGATTTTTCTAAATTCATCCCCTAAAGGGGTAAAATAGGGGTTTAAAGTTTGTATGAAACTCTGTCATTTTTAATTTGAAATGAATGAGATGTGTTATTTAGAGTTCACATTTAAAATAATAAAATACGTTTATCAGGATTTTTTGATATTCGTCCCTTAAAGGGTTAAAAAGGGGTGTTAAAGTTTGTATGAAAAATAAATTGTTTGTTATCAAAATTACTTGAAATTTAGTATTTATGTTCTTCAATACAATTAAAGAAACACGTATGAAAGGATTTATTGAATTTCATCCCTTAAAGGGGTAAAAAGGGGTATTAATGTTTGAATGAAAAATAAATTGTTTATTATCAAAATGACTTGAAATTTAGTATTTATGCTCTTCAATACAATTAAAGAAACACGTATGAAAGGATTTATTGAATTTCATCCCTTAAAGGGGTAAAAAGGGGTATTAAAGTTTGTATGAAAAATAAATTGTTTATTATCAAAATGACTTGAAATATAGTATTTATACTCTTCAATACAATTAAAGAAACACGTATGAAAGGATTTTATGAATTTCATCCCTTAAAGGGGTTAAATGGGGTTTTAAAGTTTGTATGACAAATAAATTGTTTATTATCAAAATTACTAGAAATTTTGCATTTCTGCTCTTCTATACAATTAAACAAATACGTATTCAAGGAACTCTGGACGTTCATCCCTTAAAGGGGTGTTAAAGTTTGAATGAAAAATAAATTGTTTGTTGTCAAAATACTGCAAATATATATTACTAGCACTCCGCCCGCGACTTCGTTCGCATGATTTTGTATTTTATTCAACTAAATTAGGTGCAGTTACTCAGTTAGTGAAGGAGATCAAAAATAAGCTATTGTTAAATCAATTATAAATGGGATATCGTAGATATCTAGGGTTTAAGTTAGGATTTAGAGAACATAGAACCTCCTCCTTTTTGGAAAGTCTGTTAAAAATCTTATTCCTTGGGCAATAATAAATTGCCATCATTAGTTTTTCAGAATTACCCCCATAAGGTGTTTTAGGTGTGTCAACGGTTTTTTGAAGAATCTTACGGCACTAAGATGACCTCTTCCTCGATTTGGAACTACCGAACTGGACCGTTTGTCCAGTGTTTGTTGACGGAGATATCGGTGAATATACACAAAAAATAATTAAGTACCTTACTAAAGGCAAATTGCCTATTAGGTCCACCTAAAAAGTGAAAACAAAATATCAATTTTTCAAAAAAATACTACCGACATCCAACTAAACACACTACAAAGTGAAAAATAACTTTCTTTTTCGAAGTCGGTGTCCATAACGAAAAAGATTGGTACCTACCAAAGACACCAACTTCGAAAAATAAATTTATTTTTCACTTTGTAGTGTTTTTAGATGGAGGTCAGTAATAGATATCTACACAATTAAATGTCTCTTTAAAGGTTGAATTTCCAAAACTCCCTCCTTAGTGCTCACCTAAATCATTAAAAGAAGCTATGTTTAATAAAAACTTCAAAAATCTTGATCACCCCCTAAATAGTATTTTGGGGATAGTTCCGAAAAACGAATAACTAATAGCAACCCACATTATTTATTATGGTTAGTATTTGTGCAAAATTTCAAGTTTTTTAAACCAAGATCTGCAACCCCTAATCATCTTTTAGGGGTAGTTTCGAAAAACTAATGATATCCTTTAGTATTTGTCCCAAGTTTCAAGTTTACTAATCCAAGAAATGAGTTTTTCCATACAAACTTTAACATCCCTTAAATCGTATTTTACGAGTTGTTTTGAAAAACTTGTATTATTCAAATCAATAAAAAAATATAAAATATTTGCTGTTAGTATTGATGCCAAGTTTCAAATATATAAGCCCAACAAATTCCCACCTTTAACCTCTATTAGGGCTAGAATTTCCGAAAATCAATAAACTCTTTACTTTTTTATTAATCAAGAGCGTAAACCTACTATTTTAGATATTTTACCTTCCAAACCGAAAAAAAATCATATAAAGTATCAACCCCTACTTTATTCCCCTTAGGGGTAGAATTTTTAAAACCTAATAATTACATGAATTCTTTTTAACAACTCCAACTCTAACTTACAAACTATAGAAATTACATACAAATTTTCAACCCCCTTTTTAGCCCCGTTAGGGTTGGCATTTCCGGAAATAATTAAACTCATTGTTTTTTTATTAATCAGGAGCGAAAGCCTACAATTTTAGATGTTTTACCTTCCAAACCGAAAAAAATTCACGTTACAACCCCTATTTTATCTCCATAGGGGTAGAATTTCCAAAAACTAATAAATACATGGTATTTTTTACCTACCTAGAGATTAAATCTAAAATTTCACGTGTCCAACTTTCAAACTGTAGAAATTACATACAAACTTTCACCACCCCCTTTTTACCCCCTTAGGGTTGGAATTTAGAAAAACCAATAAAAACATTAATTATTTTTATCAACCAAGAGCGTAATGTAAAATTTCATGTGTCCAATTTGCAAACTGTATAAACTTCATAGAAACTTTCAACCCTTTTTTTACCCCCTTAGGGGTCGAATTTCCATAAACCAACAAATATATTATTTCTTTTTACGAACCCAAAGCGTAAATCTAAAATTTCACGTGTCCAACTTACAAACTGTAAAAATTTTATACAAACTTTATACCCCCTTTTTACCCCCTTACGGGTCGAATTTCCTAAAACCAATATATGAGTTAATTCTTTTTATCAACCAAGAGCGTAAATCTAAAATTTCAAGTGTTCTTCTTACAAACTGTAGAAATTACAAACAAACTTTCAACCCCCTTTTTACCCCCTTAGGGTTGGAATTTAGAAAAACCAAAAACAACGTTAATTAGTTTTATCAACCAAGACCGTAATGTAAAATTTCATGTGTCCAATTTGCAAACTGTAAAAACTTCATACAAACTTTCAACCCCCTTGTTACCCCCTTAGGGGTCGAATATCCAAAAACTAATAAATACATTAATTCTTTTTATCAACCAAGAGCGTAAATCTAAAATTTCACGTGCCCAACTTACAAACTGTGGAAATTACATACAAACTTTCAACCCCCTTTTTACCCCCTTTGGGGTGGAATTTCCAAAAATCCTTTCTTAGTGCTCACTTACGCGATATGAGGAACCTTTCTGTCAAATTTCATTCTTCTAGGCCTAGCGGTTTAGGCTGTGCGTTGATCGATCAGTCAGTCAGTCAGTCAGTCAGTCAGTTTCTTCTTTTATATATATAGATAGAGGCCACTGTGATTACTGAATGTGCTCGAGGGAATCAGTTTTAATAAAACGAATACCACTGATACCCTCTGACTATGTCTTTGAGTTTAAACTATTACAATCGAGGTCTGCTTTGCAATGATCATAAATGAAACTCAGGGTCAGTCATTAAGGCAAAGATTTAAAGGAAATTACTTCTTACACGGGCAATTCTACTTTGCCTGTTCCAGAGTAAGTACTAATAGCAGCCTGATCATTTCGGCACTAGACAGAAAAACCACCAATGCGGTATACAAAGAACTGCTTAATTAAATTCTAACTTCCTGATGACGACTTTGTTAGCGTGAGTAAATTGGAGTAACCATATCTAGACTGTACAGGATCGTGCAAAACTCATTACTCTATCGGCAGATGCTACAATTTTTGCATATGGCGGCAAAATTTCAGTTCTGTTTCGGCACTTGTGAAGTAAACTGATGCAAATAACGTTATTACAAATAAAAAAAAGAATTAATTGACTTCCAAATTAAAATACTACAAAATGAAAATAACTTTAATTTCGGCAGTCTTTGTGCCTGTTTTTGTTTATTCGTTATAGGGATACCCCACTGCGTAACCCTTAAAAGCGTACTGGCGTGATGTTATGTTATGAAATGGTGTAAACAATAAACGGTCATGCAATTTCTGCAATCCCGAGAGATTTGCCGTTATTGAAGTATTTCATCAGATCTTCACCAAATTTGAATGGGACTCATTTGGGAATATACTATTTCAAACAAAAAAATAATTTTCAAAATCGGTCTACAATTGGCGGAAAAATCGGTGCATACACAAAAAAAAACAAACATACAGCCGAACATAGAATATTCTCTTTTTTTGAAAGTCCGTTAAAAATTTTTTGCTGGTATCCTCCAAGCGCGTGTAATCTACGTCAAGCCATTCTAAATCGAGACCACGAGGAAGGAAATTTTCCATCGAAAATCATCACGAGCAAGCTCTGTGAATATGTGAATAAGCAAAATTATCACTTCTGTGGCACCGAAAATTTGCGAATAATCCAGGAAGAGTCACATCCGCTCAAAGTTACTGCATGGTGTGTTGTTGACGTTGGAGGCGTCATCGGGCCACCAAACGACTACTGTGGTCGACGAGGTCACAGAACCATGATCAACGTCTTTCTCTATCCTTAAAAGGAATAAATTGGAACTGGAGAACATGTGGTTCCAACAGGATTGAGCAACGGCGCTTACTGCACGAGCCACAACAAAAATTCTGAGGTCTGCATTACCAGGGCTTTCAATAGCCGGTAAGATTTCATTAGTCTAAGTCCATTAGCATCAGACTCTTGAAGTCCTCAAAGATAATATCCACCGGAAGTTCTAACAAGAGCAATGGAAAATGCCAAAAATCGGGACCGAATGCTTATCGATTATGGTGGCGGCCACTTAGCCGTATCACTTTATCGATAAAATTGAAAAAAGAAAATTAAGAAACCAAATAAACATTATCCAAAAGCAGAACCAAAATTTTCCATGCTTAAAAAACATTACAGCCGAAGAACATCAGGTGATCATTTTTGCGCCACCCTATATTAATTTTCTATCGTGTCGGTAGCAGGATTAAAAAAAGCTTTTTTGCAAATAATGCAACAAAATTGGTACCTACGAAAGACACCGACTTCCAAAAATAAAGTTATTTTTCACTTTCTACTACCTAATAGGCAAGTAATTAAGTAAGGTTCCTATAATGCCATAGATTACCCGAATATAAGAAACTGAACATAACCGGTGAAATGAGAGTGTACCAAGGTGAACTGTACACATTTGCATACCCCTTTAGAGCGTACTGGCGTGATGTTATGTTATGAAATGGTATAAACAATAAACAGACATGCGATTGCAGCAATCCCGAGAGATATGCCGTTATTTATTGAAGAGTTCTGTTTTTTATCTCCGAAGTTCTTAATCAGATCTTCACTAAATTAAAATGGGACCAATTTCGGAATATACTCTTTCAAACAAAAAAGAGTTTTCAAAACGGGTCCACAATTGACGGAGATATCGGTGAACATACATAAAAAAACATACATAAAGGCGAACATGACCTCCTCCTTTTTGTTAAGTCAATTAAAAATTTAAAGCAAATTAGCTTTCGACTATTTGAGCTCCCCATAGAAATCGATTCCACGAGACCTCCGGCATAAAAGCCCAGCGCTCTCTATTAGAACACGAAGGCAGTTCAGTTTATGCTCATTTTATACCAATTTATTTAGATTTAGAAAATTTTGTGGTCTAATATGTTTGGATAATAATTTGCAATATCCCGCCGAAACTGGAATAAACGAAACAGCCAAAATCATGTAGTCCACGCAGGCGAAGCTGCGGGCGGAAAGCTAGTCTATATATATAAAAGAAGAAACTGACTGACTGACTGACTGACTGACTGACTGACTGATCGATCAACGCACAGCCTAAACCGCTAGGCCTAGAAGAATGAAATTTGACAGAAAGGTTCCTCATATCGCGTAAGTGAGCACTAAGAAAGGATTTTTGGAAATTCCACCCCAAAGGGGGTAAAAAGGGGGTTGAAAGTTTGTATGTAATTTCCACAGTTTGTAAGTTGGGCACGTGAAATTTTAGATTTACGCTCTTGGTTGATAAAAAGAATTAATGTATTTATTAGTTTTTGGATATTCGACCCCTAAGGGGGTAACAAGGGGGTTGAAAGTTTGTATGAAGTTTTTACAGTTTGCAAATTGGACACATGAAATTTTACATTACGGTCTTGGTTGATAAAACTAATTAACGTTGTTTTTGGTTTTTCTAAATTCCAACCCTAAGGGGGTAAAAAGGGGGTTGAAAGTTTGTTTGTAATTTCTACAGTTTGTAAGAAGAACACTTGAAATTTTAGATTTACGCTCTTGGTTGATAAAAAGAATTAACTCATATATTGGTTTTAGGAAATTCGACCCGTAAGGGGGTAAAAAGGGGGTATAAAGTTTGTATAAAATTTTTACAGTTTGTAAGTTGGACACGTGAAATTTTAGATTTACGCTTTGGGTTCGTAAAAAGAAATAATATATTTGTTGGTTTATGGAAATTCGACCCCTAAGGGGGTAAAAAAAGGGTTGAAAGTTTCTATGAAGTTTATACAGTTTGCAAATTGGACACATGAAATTTTACATTACGCTCTTGGTTGATAAAAATAATTAATGTTTTTATTGGTTTTTCTAAATTCCAACCCTAAGGGGGTAAAAAGGGGGTGGTGAAAGTTTGTATGTAATTTCTACAGTTTGAAAGTTGGACACGTGAAATTTTAGATTTAATCTCTAGGTAGGTAAAAAATACCATGTATTTATTAGTTTTTGGAAATTCTACCCCTATGGAGATAAAATAGGGGTTGTAACGTGAATTTTTTTCGGTTTGGAAGGTAAAACATCTAAAATTGTAGGCTTTCGCTCCTGATTAATAAAAAAACAATGAGTTTAATTATTTCCGGAAATGCCAACCCTAACGGGGCTAAAAAGGGGGTTGAAAATTTGTATGTAATTTCTATAGTTTGTAAGTTAGAGTTGGAGTTGTTAAAAAGAATTCATGTAATTATTAGGTTTTAAAAATTCTACCCCTAAGGGGAATAAAGTAGGGGTTGATACTTTATATGATTTTTTTTCGGTTTGGAAGGTAAAATATCTAAAATAGTAGGTTTACGCTCTTGATTAATAAAAAAGTAAAGAGTTTATTGATTTTCGGAAATTCTAGCCCTAATAGAGGTTAAAGGTGGGAATTTGTTGGGCTTATATATTTGAAACTTGGCATCAATACTAACAGCAAATATTTTATATTTTTTTATTGATTTGAATAATACAAGTTTTTCAAAACAACTCGTAAAATACGATTTAAGGGATGTTAAAGTTTGTATGGAAAAACTCATTTCTTGGATTAGTAAACTTGAAACTTGGGACAAATACTAAAGGATATCATTAGTTTTTCGAAACTACCCCTAAAAGATGATTAGGGGTTGCAGATCTTGGTTTAAAAAACTTGAAATTTTGCACAAATACTAACCATAATAAATAATGTGGGTTGCTATTAGTTATTCGTTTTTCGGAACTATCCCCAAAATACTATTTAGGGGGTGATCAAGATTTTTGAAGTTTTTATTAAACATAGCTTCTTTTAATGATTTAGGTGAGCACTAAGGAGGGAGTTTTGGAAATTCAACCTTTAAAGAGACATTTAATTGTGTAGATATCTATTACTGACCTCCATCTAAAAACACTACAAAGTGAAAAATAAATTTATTTTTCGAAGTTGGTGTCTTTGGTAGGTACCAATCTTTTTCGTTATGGACACCGACTTCGAAAAAGAAAGTTATTTTTCACTTTGTAGTGTGTTTAGTTGGATGTCGGTAGTATTTTTTTGAAAAATTGATATTTTGTTTTCACTTTTTAGGTGGACCTAATAGGCAATTTGCCTTTAGTAAGGTACTTAATTATTTTTTGTGTATGTTCACCGATATCTCCGTCAACAAACACTGGACAAACGGTCCAGTTCGGTAGTTCCAAATCGAGGAAGAGGTCATCTTAGTGCCGTAAGATTCTTCAAAAAACCGTTGACACACCTAAAACACCTTATGGGGGTAATTCTGAAAAACTAATGATGGCAATTTATTATTGCCCAAGGAATAAGATTTTTAACAGACTTTCCAAAAAGGAGGAGGTTCTATGTTCTCTAAATCCTAACTTAAACCCTAGATATCTACGATATCCCATTTATAATTGATTTAACAATAGCTTATTTTTGATCTCCTTCACTAACTGAGTAACTGCACATAATTTAGTTGAATAAAATACAAAATCATGCGAACGAAGTCGCGGGCGGAGTGCTAGTAATATATATTTGCAGTATTTTGACAACAAACAATTTATTTTTCATTCAAACTTTAACACCCCTTTAAGGGATGAACGTCCAGAGTTCCTTGAATACGTATTTGTTTAATTGTATAGAAGAGCAGAAATGCAAAATTTCTAGTAATTTTGATAATAAACAATTTATTTGTCATACAAACTTTAAAACCCCATTTAACCCCTTTAAGGGATGAAATTCATAAAATCCTTTCATACGTGTTTCTTTAATTGTATTGAAGAGTATAAATACTATATTTCAAGTCATTTTGATAATAAACAATTTATTTTTCATACAAACTTTAATACCCCTTTTTACCCCTTTAAGGGATGAAATTCAATAAATCCTTTCATACGTGTTTCTTTAATTGTATTGAAGAGCATAAATACTAAATTTCAAGTCATTTTGATAATAAACAATTTATTTTTCATTCAAACATTAATACCCCTTTTTACCCCTTTAAGGGATGAAATTCAATAAATCCTTTCATACGTGTTTCTTTAATTGTATTGAAGAACATAAATACTAAATTTCAAGTAATTTTGATAACAAACAATTTATTTTTCATACAAACTTTAACACCCCTTTTTAACCCTTTAAGGGACGAATATCAAAAAATCCTGATAAACGTATTTTATTATTTTAAATGTGAACTCTAAATAACACATCTCATTCATTTCAAATTAAAAATGACAGAGTTTCATACAAACTTTAAACCCCTATTTTACCCCTTTAGGGGATGAATTTAGAAAAATCCTTTCTTAAATGACGCCTCCAGTATAAACTCAACATCCTCCCAAAATTTCAAACTTCTATCATTAGTGGTTTAGGCTAGGCGTTGATATGTCAGTCGGGACATTGCCTTTTATATATATAGATAGAGGCCACTGTGATTACTGAATGTGCTCGAGGGAATCAGTTTTAATAAAACGAATACCACTGATACCCTCTGACTATGTCTTTGAGTTTAAACTATTACAATCGAGGTCTGCTTTGCAATGATCATAAATGAAACTCAGGGTCAGTCATTAAGGCAAAGATTTAAAGGAAATTACTTCTTACACGGGCAATTCTACTTTGCCTGTTCCAGAGTAAGTACTAATAGCAGCCTGATCATTTCGGCACTAGACAGAAAAACCACCAATGCGGTATACAAAGAACTGCTTAATTAAATTCTAACTTCCTGATGACGACTTTGTTAGCGTGAGTAAATTGGAGTAACCATATCTAGACTGTACAGGATCGTGCAAAACTCATTACTCTATCGGCAGATGCTACAATTTTTGCATATGGCGGCAAAATTTCAGTTCTGTTTCGGCACTTGTGAAGTAAACTGATGCAAATAACGTTATTACAAATAAAAAAAAGAATTAATTGACTTCCAAATTAAAATACTACAAAATGAAAATAACTTTAATTTCGGCAGTCTTTGTGCCTGTTTTTGTTTATTCGTTATAGGGATACCCCACTGCGTAACCCTTAAAAGCGTACTGGCGTGATGTTATGTTATGAAATGGTGTAAACAATAAACGGTCATGCAATTTCTGCAATCCCGAGAGATTTGCCGTTATTGAAGTATTTCATCAGATCTTCACCAAATTTGAATGGGACTCATTTGGGAATATACTATTTCAAACAAAAAAATAATTTTCAAAATCGGTCTACAATTGGCGGAAAAATCGGTGCATACACAAAAAAAAACAAACATACAGCCGAACATAGAATATTCTCTTTTTTTGAAAGTCCGTTAAAAATTTTTTGCTGGTATCCTCCAAGCGCGTGTAATCTACGTCAAGCCATTCTAAATCGAGACCACGAGGAAGGAAATTTTCCATCGAAAATCATCACGAGCAAGCTCTGTGAATATGTGAATAAGCAAAATTATCACTTCTGTGGCACCGAAAATTTGCGAATAATCCAGGAAGAGTCACATCCGCTCAAAGTTACTGCATGGTGTGTTGTTGACGTTGGAGGCGTCATCGGGCCACCAAACGACTACTGTGGTCGACGAGGTCACAGAACCATGATCAACGTCTTTCTCTATCCTTAAAAGGAATAAATTGGAACTGGAGAACATGTGGTTCCAACAGGATTGAGCAACGGCGCTTACTGCACGAGCCACAACAAAAATTCTGAGGTCTGCATTACCAGGGCTTTCAATAGCCGGTAAGATTTCATTAGTCTAAGTCCATTAGCATCAGACTCTTGAAGTCCTCA
Organism: Orthosia cruda; assembly: GCA_964057195.1. Taxonomy (NCBI): domain Eukaryota; kingdom Metazoa; phylum Arthropoda; class Insecta; order Lepidoptera; family Noctuidae; genus Orthosia; species Orthosia cruda. Next base: position 2,900,200 of record OZ059847.1, on the reverse strand, counting down.
AAGATAATATCCACCGGAAGTTCTAACAAGAGCAATGGAAAATGCCAAAAATCGGGACCGAATGCTTATCGATTATGGTGGCGGCCACTTAGCCGTATCACTTTATCGATAAAATTGAAAAAAGAAAATTAAGAAACCAAATAAACATTATCCAAAAGCAGAACCAAAATTTTCCATGCTTAAAAAACATTACAGCCGAAGAACATCAGGTGATCATTTTTGCGCCACCCTATATTAATTTTCTATCGTGTCGGTAGCAGGATTAAAAAAAGCTTTTTTGCAAATAATGCAACAAAATTGGTACCTACGAAAGACACCGACTTCCAAAAATAAAGTTATTTTTCACTTTCTACTACCTAATAGGCAAGTAATTAAGTAAGGTTCCTATAATGCCATAGATTACCCGAATATAAGAAACTGAACATAACCGGTGAAATGAGAGTGTACCAAGGTGAACTGTACACATTTGCATACCCCTTTAGAGCGTACTGGCGTGATGTTATGTTATGAAATGGTATAAACAATAAACAGACATGCGATTGCAGCAATCCCGAGAGATATGCCGTTATTTATTGAAGAGTTCTGTTTTTTATCTCCGAAGTTCTTAATCAGATCTTCACTAAATTAAAATGGGACCAATTTCGGAATATACTCTTTCAAACAAAAAAGAGTTTTCAAAACGGGTCCACAATTGACGGAGATATCGGTGAACATACATAAAAAAACATACATAAAGGCGAACATGACCTCCTCCTTTTTGTTAAGTCAATTAAAAATTTAAAGCAAATTAGCTTTCGACTATTTGAGCTCCCCATAGAAATCGATTCCACGAGACCTCCGGCATAAAAGCCCAGCGCTCTCTATTAGAACACGAAGGCAGTTCAGTTTATGCTCATTTTATACCAATTTATTTAGATTTAGAAAATTTTGTGGTCTAATATGTTTGGATAATAATTTGCAATATCCCGCCGAAACTGGAATAAACGAAACAGCCAAAATCATGTAGTCCACGCAGGCGAAGCTGCGGGCGGAAAGCTAGTGTTACTATAAAATACCTCCCCACATGCTTGAACTGAATGAGATGAAATTAAAATTTTGTATAAAACGCACACTATGCAGGCAAGCATATTATAAGTTGGGGGATTACATCGCTGATGAAAATGCTTGGCTTAATGCTGGTCCTGCTGCGCAGCCTCTAGGGCGCAAGAACAAGTGATGTGCAGAAAAGTTTTGAAGGATTTTTGGACCTGCTGAAGACTGTATGAATATTTTTGTATAGTATAAACTCAATTTCTTTTAGTATTATATAACTGTACAGCACATGTGTGAGTACCATGTTCCGACTATAAATCTTCCATTCACTGTACCTATGTGTCATTTGTTGACTTCTGTGTGCCCTGACAGTTGAGTGTATCATGCTCTCTCTAATGTCTCTCTGATGGTGGCACGTGTTGTTTTTTTTTTTTTTAATAGCTATAGGCTCGCGTTTAACCACTATCTCGGCTGATGGTAAGCGATGATGTGGTCGACGGTGAAGCACGCTTGCCTAGAAGTAACCTATTCACTCTTGACTTGAAGACCCCAAGGTTGTGGCTATCAGGAAACTTTAAATTCCACTGCAATGAAAGTATTCGCAAAACGCTTTGTACGAATGGGTGGGATGTCAACCATGTACCGGTGGCGCATTGCCGTTCTTCAAATTGAATAAACCTTATAAACCTTTATTTGAAATAAACCTTAAAGTATTTGTTTTAAAACCTCAACCATAAACTTAGTTTATAAGTTTAAAATAAGCTTTCCGAGTCAGTGAACACAATATTTCTATTTATTTATCACGGCTCTGTATAATTATGAAATCAAATCAACATCAAAAGGCATAAGTGAAGTTTGGCAAACAATCTTGCCGAGGTAATAAAAATACTGCATTTATTTGATATTTATACCAAACTACTAATGAAAATGCGAATCGCAGGAAAACTAAGTTTGCGGAATATTACGTTCCTTTGTTTGAAATTTACATACATTTGTACAGTTTTAATTTTGCTCTGTTCCCGGCTGAGCCCATTTCCATACTAATTTCTGGATTAAAAATAAGCTGTGAAATTTTAACGGTTTCAGCCTCGAACACAACCTGTTCAGTATGATGGGATTTGTTTGGGAAAACCATTATATTGTCTATAGGGATAGCTCATTTAGTTTTAATGCTGTTTGCTGTCTGAGATCGCCTATCAAATAATAATTACATATTTTTAATTTTTATTATCTTGCCCCACACTAGGAATGTCTCCTGTATCGTGGGTACGTTTACAAACATATAAACTCGCATACACAAACACCCAGAGCCGGAACAACTATCTAAAGGTCATAAATCCATAATCCTTAATCTAAGATAAATTAACGCGATGAACGATACTACTTCCGTTTCCTATTTGTTCATATATTAATCCGTGGACAATGGAGAGGGTTATAAAAAAAAAAAAAAATTTTATATAATAAATAAGTTATATGTTTGCCAATTTATTATGTAATCATAGTTTTATTTAAACTTTAACATCTAACTGTTTTTTTGTCCCTAATAAATAAATAAATAAAAATATTTGTCCCGTGCGGGAATCGAATCCGCGACACGCAGCGCAGCAGTCAATCACTCAACCACTGCGCCAACCGTGCGCTCAAATTTGTAAAGGTATATTTATCATCATAATCTTGTCCTACTCCGAATTTTGGGGACGGTCGCGTAATTGCTACGTCTTCCTCTTTCAATAGTTTTCTAATTGTTGTCTTCTTAGTACTCAACCGATATGTAGACATATCATATGGAACATACTTCATTCCCCGTGTATTTAGTATTCTTCAATCATATAGCTATGCACCCAGAACTTTCCTAGTGAAATTTTTTTCATTTTCCGTAAAGATGATTATAGTCTCCATTATTTATTATGTTGTAGATAAAAATACGAAAATATAAAAATGCTGAGCAGTAAGGTTGAACCGAACGTTCCACTTGCCGTGCTATTTACTTTCAGCCAGACATATTGTGAATATGAAAATATAGCCTTTGGGTACAGTCTCACAAATTAGAGTAGGTATATTCAAACTTTAATAGTAAATTCTCTTTTTTATAATATGAGTAAGATAGTAAGGATAGGATGTGGATGGATTACTATAATTGACAGCCTTCGATTCGATGCAGACTTGGGCTGTACTGCAGTCTCTCCAACGGTGCCATATTGACTACCGGTATATCGATGTGTTGAAGTGTTTGTACAAAAAGGCCACCACATCAGTTCGACTTCAGTATTAGACCTCGGAACCCGTCCTTCTGCAGTGAGGTCTGAGGCAGGGAAAAGACATATCTCCAAAACTGTTCACCACTGCACTGAAGGACGTCTTCAAGGTTCTGGACTTGAGAGGGCTAGGCATCAACGTCAATGGCGAGTAAAAGACTCACCTTCGGTTTGCCGACGATATAGTGGTCATGGCTGAGACCATGGAGGACCTCAGTACAATGCTCGATGACCTCAGTAGAACTTCCGAAAGAGTGGGATTTAGGATGAACATAGACAAAACCAAGGTGATTTTTAATGCCCAGGTTACACCCACTCCTATCAAGATCGGAGACTCTATACTCGAAATTGTGTCTCAAGATGACAGTCTATGACCAATGTGTGCTGCCAGTGATGACTCTGGCTATGGCTCTGAGATGTAGTCGCTCACAATGGGCCTCATCAGATAGTTTACAGTCACCCAAAGGGCAATGGATAAGGCTATGCTCGGTGTTTCCTTGCGTGATCGAATCAGAAATGTAGAGATCCGCAAGAAAACCAGGGTTACCGAGATAGCTCGAAGAATTGCCAAACTTAAGTGGCAGTGGGCAGAGCACATTGCTCGCAGAACGGATGGCCGATGGGGCAGAAAGGTTCTGGAGTGTCGATCGCAAACCGGAAGACGTTACGTTGGAAGTCCTCCCACCAGGTGGACCGATGACCCAGTGAAAGTTGCGGGGATACGCTGGATGCAAGACACACAAGACCGGTCTATGTGGCGATGACGCTTGGGGGAGGCCTTTGTCCAGCAGAGGACGTCTTTCGGCTGATATGATGATGATGGTGGTGAGTATAATTGACAAAGATAGACTAGGTTACGATACAATGAATCGAACTTTATCTATAACCGCTAAAATTCAAATAATACAGAAAGTTCCACCCCATACTCATAGCCATACCCATTATCATTTGTCACTCCAAATTTTTTTAAACTATTTACTTAACAAAATGCAATTGTTTCAAACCCATTTCGCGATATTTTACGCTACTGAGTACAAAACAGTATAAAAATGATAAACGACGGAGCGGCGATACAGTTACATTCGCTGAAAAAAAAGCGCTTTATTTTGTAAAGCGTAATTTAAGGAACGCTCGTACTCTGAAAAAGTATTCAGCTTGATTTATTTTTCAATTTGTCTTGTTAGTTTAAATTTTGTTTGTCGTAGTGATTTATACATGGTATTAGGATACTAGGCGGCCTACTTTATCACTTTGGTACTTTGGTTTTTCCCAGGGAATTTTATAAAACAGCCTGTCAACTAATTTAATTTTAGTTAGTAGTTAAGTATGTGAAATCTATTACTTTGTATAATTTATTACAAATAACTATTGCTCTCAAACGGTGAAGGAAAACACAGTGAGAATAGCGATATCCTAGAAATAAAACTTCGAAGAAATGTGACATCTACCAACCAGCACTGGGTCCTCGTGGTAGATTGTAGTCCATTTCCTATCAAAGAGATGAACTGTGTATCCCAGCAGTGGGAACAGGAGCTGATTATGTGACGTGAAATTATGTCTCCCACTAATGGGTGTCTCTCGAGTTCGAAACTAAATATTTAATTTATGAAAGAAAAAAGTGACTAATTTTTTTTATTAATATTTAACTGTCCCCGTATGAATGGGCATTTTATTTATTTTTCTGTAGATTCACACACCCACTCACATTATGAGCTGTAGAATAAAGTACAGGACAAAAAATTCTCTTTAATTTTTTTTTATTCATTTCAGTTTATTTTCAATTTGACATTAATATAACAGGCTGATGAAAGTTTTTCCTAGGTTTGCTCTACTTGGGGTGCATGTTGAAAGCCTCCACGTGGCGCACCCTGGGCAACGTCGGCTCCAATTGTCCACCTGCGTTGGGTGGGCTCTTGGCGCTGGCGGCTAATTTTCAACAAACGAGGAAAGGTCACGGTTTCAATCACAGATCATCCTTGATAGTCTGTGAAGGGAACCGGGCTAGTGCCAGGACGACAAGTCCGTCGCTTGGGTCGCTTGGGCCTTCTGACGCCTACTCCCCCCTCTGCTTACAGAGGGTAGGTCGAGTGGGCTTAGAGTGGGCAGGAAAGAAAGAAGGAGGTAATTTTAGTATAGGGACCTCACCCTTTAAAGGAAATCTCAAAAATGGACCAGGACTTTTGTAAAAAAACTCCCCAGGTGGGTCCCGACTGCTCAGCGGTCGGGGAGTCCCACCCCGCTTCGGCGGGCTGCCCTCCGTATTCTGGGGTGGGCAACAAACGTCTGCTGTCTGTCTCATTAGACAAAACCGACAACCACATGCGCGATATAAGGACACCGATTTTTCTTAGCGACACCGACGAAGAATTGAGGAGTGATGCGGGGTCGGAGACCGACGTCGCGTCTGGCGCAAAGGGCTCACAGAGCTTGGAGCGCGAAGTGGCGGGGGCTGCTGCGGCGAATCTTAGGTTCTTCCGGAAGCGCCCCAAATCGGGGGATGGCTTGGGGTCACACTCCGAAAGCGAGCTGGCTTCGGCCCCAAAGATCCCCACCAATAGGCGGGGTAAGGGCCGAGACAGAGGTGCGGGGAGGGGGCTCACCACCCAGGAGGCTGCCCAGCGAGCCGAGAGGCTCGCCGCGGAGGGGCGCCACCCAAGATTGACCAGATCTGTCCACTCGGAATCTTCTGGTGGTGAGCTGGACGCTGCTGGTGGCTCAAATTTGGAGCGAGCGGCCAGGTTCGCAGAGGTCGTGGAAGCCGCAATCCGGGATGTGGCCTTGAAGAGGAATAAGTCCTCTAAAGACAAGGCCGTATCCGCGGCCACGGCCTCCATTATGGCGGCAGCGGAGGCCAATAATGTCGGGCTTCCGTCGGATGCAATATCCGAGATGCGGGAGGAGGTCACCCGCTTGAAAGCCGAAATGGAGCTTCTCCAAAAGGAGAATGAGGAGCTCCGAGCGGACCTGGCTGGGCTACGAGGAGCCGGCTCCCGCGAGATGCTGCAGGGGGGGGCGCAGCATGGGCAAAGCCAGCCCGTGCCTGCAGAAGACCGGGTTCTTAACCTGGTGCGGCATGAATTGGCTGCCTTCCAGAGTCGTTTTTCTGCTCTGGAGGCCATCGTTCTGCGACCCCCGCTAGCGGCAAACCAGGTGGCCTTAGGCCAGAGAAAGGCGGCCTCGTATGCCGCCGCCACGGCTGCCGCGGCCAAACCGGGCTCGGCGGGACCAGCCCCGGCGAAACCAGGCAATCCAGTGCCTAAAAAGGGCGGAGGTGCTGCACAGGTGGCGAGGGCCCCAACCCAGGTGGCAAGTCAGCCGCCCCAATCTCTGCCGCCTCCTGAGTATCCTGCGGCCGATGCCGAATGGCAAGTAGCCGGGGAGATTAAGAAGGCGGGTAAGGCTGCAAGGGCGGCCAAAAGGAAGCAGAGACGGAAGCGGCGCAAGGAGCGAAGCGTCGCGGCTAGGCTCCGCGCCCCGAATTCCGCAGCTGTAGTAATTACACTTCAGCCGGAAGCGGAAAAGAAGGGTGTGTCCTACCGCGAAGTGCTCGCCAAAGCGAGGGTGGCGGTGAACCTACAGGAGCTCGGTGTCACTGAGGGCATCCGGGTGAGAGTCACCGCGACTGAGGCCCGGATGCTGGAAGTTCCCGGGGTGGACAGCGGCCCAACCGCTGATGCTCTGGCTGAAAGGCTCAGGGCATCCCTAAATGCGGACGAGGTCCGAGTGTCCAGGCCCACCAAGTGTGTTGACATGCGCATTCTGGGCCTGGATGACTCTGTGACGGAAGAAGAGGTGGTGGCCGCCGTCGTCAGGACTGGGGGGTGCTCTGCCGAGCAGGTGCGGGCAGGCATCATACGCCCTGATATCACGAGGATGCGTGCTGTAACGGTGAGCTGCCCCGTCTCAGTGGCCCAAAAAATAGCCGGGGAGGGCCGAAGGCTCTTGGTGGGCTGGGTTTCCGCACAGGTAAAACTGCTGGAACCCAGACCTCTGAGGTGCTTCCGGTGCCATGTGGGTAACCACGTAGGAGCTCAATGCACCTCGGAGGTGGACCGCAGCGACCACTGCTTCCGCTGTGGTCAGCCCGGTCACAAGGCCGGCTCGTGCAATGCCACGCCACACTGCTTCGTATGTGCGGCAGCTGGCAAGCCGGCCGATCACCGGGCCGGGAGTAAGACCTGCGTTCCACCCGCCAAGGACAGAGGCAGGGGCAAGCCAGTCACCCCCGCCGTCATCACCGCAGCCACAGCCACCGCCGCCGCCGCCGCTACCCCCACAGCCGTCGTCACGGCCGAAACCACCGTGGCAGGACCCTCACAGGGGGCTCGGGAAGGAAATGAAATGGAGTGCCAATAACGGACCCATTACGCCTCCTTCAGGCGAATATCAACCACTGCGCCGCTGCTCAGGATCTTCTGCTCCAGAGCATGGCGCAGTGGTCGATTAACATCGCCGTGGTCGCTGAGCCGTACTTTGTCCCGCCCAGAGATGACTGGGTGGAGGACTTGAGCAGCTCAGTGACCCTAATTTCGTCGGCCGCCGCTGGTACCCCATCCCTCGAAGGTATCAAGAGAGGCCAGGGTTGCGTAGCAGCACGGTTTGGGGAGATTGTCGTTGTAGGGGTATATTTCTCCCCGAACCGAACTCTCGCCGAGTTTCACAACTCCCTTGCGGAGTTAAAATACGTCGTCGTCGGGTACCGCTCCCTTCCTGTGCTCGTCCTCGGGGACTTCAATGCCAAGAATGTGGCTTGGGGTTCCCGGTACACGGACACACGGGGCAGGATGGTAGAGGACTGGGCCCTGGAGACAGGCCTGGTCGTCCTAAACCGGGGTTCTGTCCCCACGTGTGTGCGGATGCAGGGTGAATCGGTGGTGGACATTTCGTTCGCCAGCCCTGCCCTGTCGCCACGTGTCGTCGACTGGCGCGTCATGGAGGAGGTGGAGACTTATTCCGACCACCGGTATATCCAGTTCGAGGTCTCCACCCAGACCTCGCGCGCGCCGGTCCGACAGAACCCCAGTGGTCAGCGGTGGGCGCTGAAGCAGCTGGACCGGGAGCTCCTCCTGGAAGCCTCAATCGTGCAGGCCTGGGTGTCTTCACCGGACAGGCCTGCTGACATCAACGACGAGGCGGAGTGGTTCCGGGAGGCCATGTCCGAGATATGTGACGTGGCAATGCCCCGGGTCCAGCCAGGACGCGCCCGGCGCCAGGTGTACTGGTGGTCGCCGGAGCTTACGGTTCTGCGCCAGGCGTGTGTTGCTGCGCGACGCCGGTACACCAGGCACCGCAGGCTCCGTAGCCGTCCTCCGAATACGGAAGCCATTGAGGTGGAGCTGTACGAGGGTTACAGAGTGGCGAGGACCGCCCTCCGAGCAGAGATCAAGCGGGCCAAGGGACTGGCCCGCGAGGAGTCACTGGGGACTCTTAACAGGGATCCGTGGGGACGCCCCTACAAAATGGTGCGGGATAAACTCCGCCCATGGGCTCCCCCGCTGACGCAGAGTCTCCGGCCGCAGCTCGTGGAGAGCGTGGTGAGCACTCTGTTCCCTTCGCAGGGGGAACATACTCCCCCGCCCATGGCTCCACCTCTTGCGGTGCCCGATTCGGACCACACCGACGACGACGATGCTCCGGAGGTAGAGTTGAGAGTGGCGGTACGTAGGCTGAATGCAAAAAATACCGCCCCAGGACCCGACGGCTTACCTGGGAAAGCCTGGGCCCTGGCTTTAGAGGCTCTCGGGCCTCGACTAAGGGGGCTCCTTAGCGCATGCCTGGAGAGGGGCCAGTTTCCACTTCGTTGGAAGACGGGGAAACTGGTCCTCATTAAGAAGCCGGGGCGCCCTGCGGACTCTCCATCCGCTTACCGGCCCATCGTGTTGCTCGACGAGGTGGGCAAGCTCTTTGAAAGAGTCATAGCAGACCGCCTCGTCGGTCAGCTGGTACGGGTGGGGCCGGATCTGGCGGAGAGTCAGTTTGGTTTCCGCAGAGGGCGCTCTACGGTGGACGCCATCATGCGTGTGCGAGCCCTAACGACGGGGGATGCAGTGGCCCGGGGTGGGGTCGTCTTGGCGGTGTCTCTAGACATCGCCAATGCCTTCAACACCCTGCCCTGGAGTTGCATCAGGGAGGCACTCCGGTATCACCGGATGCCACCCTACCTCTGTCGCGTGGTCGAGGCCTATTTGACGGACAGGGCTGTCATCTACCCCGGTCACCAGGGAGAGTGGAACCGGCGAGAGATGTCGTGCGGTGTCCCACAGGGATCAGTCGTGGGGCCATATCTGTGGGACATCGGGTACGACTGGGTGCTGCGCGCCGACCTCCCTAGCGGCGTCAGCGTAGTTTGCTACGCTGACGACACGCTGGTCCTGGCGCAGGGGAGGTCGCACCAGGCAGCGGCCGAATTAGCGACACGCGGGGTTGCGACAATCGTCGAGAGGATCCGGCAATTGGGACTCGAGGTGGCCTTGCACAAGTCCGAGGCCATATGTTTTCATGGTCCTCGGAACGCGCCACCGCCGGGTTCCCAAATAACGGTAGGAGGGGTTCACATCGGCGTCGAGTCGACGATGAAGTATCTGGGACTCGTCCTCGACAGCCGGTGGAATTTCGTGGAGCATTTCCGACGTTTGGCTCCCAGACTGGAGCGGGCCGGGGCTGCCCTCAAGCGGCTCCTGCCCAATCTAGGGGGTCCAAACGCCTCCTGCCGCTACGCGGGGGTCGTGCGGTCCATGGCCCTTTACGGGGCACCAGTGTGGGCGCGTTCTCTGAGGCGGCGACCAGCCCGCCGGTTGAACGCGTCCCAAAGGGTCATGGCAATTCGGCTGGTCCGAGGATACCGCACGATCTCCGGTGAGGTAGCGAACCTCCTTGCCGGATTGCCGCCATGGGATCTGGAGGCAAAAGTCCTCGCGCACATATGGGAGTGGTGCGAGGAGGCTAAACGCCGGGGCGAAACACCGTTGCCGCGACAAATTACGGCTCGGCGGTCAGAGCTCCGGCAGGATCTCATGGCGACATGGAGAGAGCGATTGTCACAACCCAGCGCTGGGCACGCCACAATTGAGGCGATAAGGCCCCTCTTTGAGGAGTGGCTTGAAAGGCGTCATGGCGTCCTCACCTTCCGCCTGACGCAGGTCCTCACCGGACATGGATGTTTCGGGAGGTTCCTGTTCAGGATAAGGCGGGAGGAAACGCCCGGGTGTCACCATTGTGTGGATCGCCCGGAGGACACGGTGGAGCATACGGTGGAGGTCTGCTCCGCTTGGGCGGAGCACCGCCGTGTCCTCGTGGAGGCGATCGGCGGTGGTGACCTCGCGCGTCCGGCCCTGGTACGGAGCGAGAGGGCATGGGAAGCTGTCACCTCCTTCTGCGAAGCAGTAATGCTCGCGAAGGAGGAGGCGGAACGCGTGAGGGAGACGCAACGGAGACGCCCTCACGCCCCCAGCCACCGCAGGAGACGTCCCGGGCGTCGGGCGTCGCAAGACGATTTCCGGCCACCGTAGGCGCGGGCTTGCGGACGGCGAGCAGCGGGTAGCTCGCCGTCCGATAAGGACCAGGCCCGAGTCGACGGCGCGTAGTGTTCCACGCGCGCCTCAAAGAGATGTTAGCAAAACTGACGGGGTCCGCTAGGGCCGATGCCTGTCTGGGTCGCGGATAAATTTGAAAAAGAGTTACCGCGGCCCTGGCTCAAGCAACTGAAGGAACACGGGTGGGTTTTAGTCAGTAAAAGTCTGACACGCCCTCCCGCTTCACCCAGAGCGGGAGAAGTCACTGGATGATTTCCCACCCAAAAAAAAAAAAAAAAAAAAAGTTTGCTCTACTTATAACACTGCGATCTAGATCAAAGCTCCGATCCCTTGACCTTTAGAAACATTTTCAGCAATAAATTACAAATACCTGGTAGAATAGCTTCGGCTTCGGTAAAAATAATCTTACATAATTCCTTATTTGGTTCTCTCCAAATTTACAGGAAAGATGGCGTCTTATCTACCGGCCGTGGCATAACCGCTTTCTATTGACTTAAAATATCGTTTGTCTTGTAATCCAATATCCCGGAAAAACATTATAATACGAAAAGGACCCAATTCTTACATTTCCCGTTTTTCCTTTTAAGTGGGGATATAAGTTATTCAGCTGTACGATATTTCTGCCGCTTCGGTTCTGGGTAAAAAAAGTTCCTTTTGTGGAATTACTGATTATCTCCGAAAGACACGGCACGGGTATTTTGATATATTTCTGCGTAATCGCATTATTTTTCATTTTTCATCGCGCGCAGGTTTGACGATTTCCAGCCCCCCGAACAAGCCGGATTCCGAAAAGGCTTTAGCACCGTAGACCACATACATACGCTGCGGCAGGTTATACAGAAGACCGAAGAATATAATCTGCCTCTCTGTTTAGCGTTTGTGGACTACGAGAAAGCCTTCGATTCGATCGAGACTTGGGCTGTACTGCAGTCTCTCCAACGGTGCCAGATCGACTACCGGTATGTTGAGGTGTTGAAGTGTTTGTACAAAAACGCCACCATGTCAGTCCGTCTTCAGGATCAGACCTCGAAACCAATCCTTCTCCAGCGCGGCGTGAGACAGGGAGACGTCATTTCTCCGAAACTGTTCACTGCTGCGCTGGAGGATGTCTTCAAGGTTCTGGACTGGAGGGGGCTGGGCATCAACGTTAATGGCGAGTACATTACTCACCTTCGGTTTGCCGACGACATCGTGGTCATGGCTGAGACCATGGAGAGCCTCAGTAAAATGCTCGATGACCTCAGTAGAGCTTCCGAAAGAGTGGGTCTTAAAATGAACATGGACAAAACCAAGATCATGGTGAATGCCCATGTAACACCCACTCCTATCAAGGTCGGAGACTCTACTCTCGAAGTTGTAGACGATTATGTCTACCTGGGACAAACGGTCCAGTTGGGTAGGTCCAATTTCGAGAAAGAGGTCAACCGTCGAATCCGACTCGGCTGGGCGGCGTTCGGGAAGTTGCGTGGTATCTTCTCGTCCAATTTACCGCAGTGTCTCAAGACAAAAGTCTATGACCAGTGTGTGTTGCCAGTGATCACCTATGGGACCGAGACGTGGTCGCTCACAATGGGCCTTATCAGAAAGCTCAAAGTCACCCAAAGGGCAATGGAGAGGGCTATGCTCGGAATTTCCTTGCGTGATCACGTCAGGAATGATGATATCCGCAGGAGAACCAAAGTTACCGACATAGCCCGAAAAATTGCCAAACTTAAGTGGCAGTGGGCAGGGCACATTGCTCGCAGAACGGATGGCCGATGGGGCCGAAAGGTTCTGGAATGGCGACCGCGAACCGGAAGACGATACGTTGGAAGGCCTCCCACTAGGTGGACTGATGACCTGGTTAAGGTTGCGGGAAGGCGCTGGATGCGAGACGCACGGGATCGGTCAATGTGGCGACGCCTGGGGGAGGCCTATGTCCAGCAGTGGACGTCTTTCGGCTGAAATGATGATGATGATGATGATGCATTATTTTTCGTCAAAGGTAATTAATTCCTTTTACAGAAAAATGGCTGGCTCCTGCCTTTACTAATTTGCGACTTAATAATACCGAGAACCTGCATTAATCATTATATTTTGTAAGGCGATAGATGGCGCTCGAGAGCCGTCATGAAGTTGACAACTGTGAAGATAGCAACGCGTGGGCCGCTCGCCTAGCTCGCATATTGCACCGAGGCTCGCGCTCTCTTTTCTGGCGGACACCGACGGCTTAGGACCTACATAACATTTTATTGTACTGCATAAGTTTATTTTTAATTAAATATTTTATACTTATTTTCCCTTGTTTTTCTGAGCAACTGTAAGAGCAGTTCAGAATTGGGATTGAACCATTGCAGCCCACGTAAGTGTTTTAAAATAATAACTGAGTGTATCCTGATCAATTACCGTGTTTGACTATTGCTTGAATTTATTTTACACTTACATTTCACTTGACTGTGTACCCTATCTATTGCTTCATGTGATTATTTTATAATAATGGGACACTATGAAAAAAAGTAAATGTAAAAATAAGAACGACGGCGACAATGGAAAATCTTTGCGTCGCCGTCTAGTCAAATATGTTACTAGAACAGCTGAACTAGAACTACACACGTAGATTACTAGAACGCGTAATATTATTAGAAAATCAAGTCTTGCAAGGCAGAGTTAGCGTGACACCCGCATCCGAGGGTAGTTCTAGCGCTGCGTTGAATGGGGCAAATAAGGACGCAGATGCCCAATCTGGTAAGCGTTCCTATTCGCCGCCGTCACTACCCGCGTTACCCTTCGTGAACCAATTGCCACCAGTACCTAACGAAATTCCATTAGCGCGTGCCGGAAACGGGTCCCCGCAGGCACACACTAGCAAAGGATCCGTGCGTTGGAGACAGGCTCAACTTCCTTAAGATATATCGGTCGTAGCGATCCAATACCGGAATTCGATCCTCATATTTCTTTGATTACAATAGAACAATGGATTAGAAAAGTTGAGGGTAGTTCAAACATGTACGGTTGGGACGAAAAAACTGCTATATTTAATTGTTCCACTAACAGGCTATGCGCGGTCATTACGAAACTAATTGTTACCTAAAAAAACAAAAATGTAGTTACTGTGGCAAAATAGGTAAAAATGGAATGTTTTAAACTTAAAAATCGTCGTACAATTTCTAACAAAGAAAATGACAAACAAAGAATACGGTACGCGTAATCACTGATGCGTTGGGTAGTACGATATATTACATGACCGAAAAATTATGATTTCTCTGTATATGGTTTTATTGATTTTGGAAGCGCTTGCATCACTTTAACAGAATCAGTACCTAATCGATTAAAATTAGAAGCGAGTCCTTGCGAAAATATAGTTTTGTCCGGTCCTTGCCAAAATTTATCCGATCGGTGTAGTAGTTGTTAAAATTCAAGTTGACGGGGCTACTTGTAATTGTAAGGCTTTCATAGTAACTGACTCTGCTCAAGATATTGGCACTATAATAGGCCATCATTCCACCGTATACGTGATTAAAACACCGACATCTTTAAAGATATTTAATGCAAATCAATTTCTAGAACTACCTACCATTGCATGTAGTGAAGTTGAGTGCGTCAAGTTAGTTTCGGATGACGAAGTAATTTTGCAACCCGGTGTAAATGGAATACTATTATCTTGTTTTGATTTTGTCTCTGTTTGATTACACTGCGTGCTACTGAATATAATACTCCGAGGCCGGAGTGTATTATTCCCGAATGCGACACCGAGGTTATTGATGGCAAAGTTGTCTTAAACATAATATTAGTAATGAGGTTATAAAACTACCGCGCAACCGATGCGTGGCGCGAGCGATGATACCGGTCACGGACGATAATAATAAATATAAAATAGGGTATTACCTGGAACCAAATGTCGTGAATGACCTAGAATCTTTACTGCACGAATATTCTGATTGTTTTTCGGGTAGTGAAAATAAATTGGAAAATGTTCAGTCCAAATGCACATTGAATTAACTGATACGAGTACTAAGCCCGTATTACTGTCCGTTTCAAATGTCTTTAGGATACCGGAGAAAGTCCGTGATATTGCATCAGACTTATTAAGTAAAGGAATAGTGGAGCAATCAAATTCCTCATATGCCAGTCTCGTCATATTGGTCCCCAAAAAGTCTGGTGAAATACGTATGCGCGTGGATTACCTTGCATTAAATAAAATTACTAAAAAGGAACGCTATCCTTTACCCGTAATATAAGATCAGTTAGACCGGTTATCCAAGCAACGCGTTTTCAAATGTCTTGATATTATATCAGCCTATCATTGCATTCAAATTACCGATGATAGTAAACAGTATAAAGCGTTCATATCACCGGTTGGGCACTACCATTATACGCGTATGAGCTTTGGATTGGTGAATGCACCGTCAGTTTCAGCGCGCAATGGACAATATTCTGGATTGTTTACGTTTCTAATGTGTGACAGCATATTTATATGATCTCGTTTACGCTGAAAATTATGATGATGCATTGCACCGTCTCAAAACCTTAATTGACAAAATACGGGATGCTAATGTGGCACTCAGGTTAGACAAGTATTCTTTCTTAGTTTCAAGTATAGAGTATTTAAGGCATAAGGTGTGTGATGGCGTCCAAGTTAGGCCGTCCAAGTATAAACTCACGGCAGTTCATGACTTTGATGTGCCTGGAAACATACATCAGGTACGTCAGTTTATGGGTATTGCAAATTATTTTGGGAAGTATGTGTCTAATTTTGTTAGCCTCGCTCGTCATATCACTATGCTAACCAAAAAGGACCAACCATGGGTATGGGGTGACAAACAGTCTCTTGCATTCCACCACATTAAAACCATTTTAGTAAAACAACCATTCTTGGCGTTGTTTAATCCGGATTATGAAACGAATACGCGTCCAAAATAGGGTTAGGTGAAATATTGCTTCAGAAGCAGCCGGACGGTGCGTGGAAACCAGTCGCATATGCGAGTCGTCACGACTACGTCTATCGAACAAACGTATCACGTTGAGACGTTGGCTGTTGTCATGAGCCTGAAAAAGTTTAAGGTATACGTGTCAGGTTTAAAATGTATTCTAGTAACCGATTGCAGCGCGTTACGCTGGACATGGACCAAACGTGATTTGTCTACCCGTATAGCCCGGTGGTGGCTTGAAGATCAAGGCTTTGATTTTACTGTTGAGTATCGTGCCGGCAAATCCATGGCTCACGTGCATGCGCTGAGTCGTGATTCTGTGGATTCAGTAATGCGATGTGTTGAAAAGGACCTAATTGAATGTGTGCAGCAGGATGACAACTCTTTGCGTACCCTCGTGGACCAGTTGAAGGATGAGGTTGCGAAGGGCATAGCTATTGGCTTTGCTAAAGATTTCTTGTTTGAGAATGGTGTATTTAGAAAATTTGGAAATGGTCAAAATGTAGTCGTTCCATGAATATCAACGTTGTCAAAGTTTCCATGATAATAACGGTCACGTTAATTTTAATAAAACTTACAATGCCATAATGTCAAAGTATTGGTTTCACGGTATGCGTTGGTTTATCCAAAAGTACACTCGTGGTTGTATACTGTGTCAATATAATAAAAACCAACTGGTCGTCGTGTGGGCTTGTTACATTCAATTGAAAAGGTGGCCTACCTTTACACACGGTTCATGTAGACTATCTTGGCCCTTTCTGTTAAAGCCCATCAGGCAAAATGCACATTCTAGCAATAATAGATGCCTTCACGAGGTTAATATAGATCGAAGCTGTTCGACACGTCTGTTGTAAATATGTGCTGCAGACGTTTGATCAACTAATTAAAACTTTTGATGTTCCAAGTCGTATAATAAGAGAGCGAGGCAAAGCTTTTAGCTGCAAAGACTTTAAAGACTATTGCACTCAAAGGCAAATAAAGCATGTCATGACGGCGGTCGCTAGTCCAAGGGCGAATGGGCAAATAGAACGTTTTAATAGGACTATACTTGACGCCCTTGTAGCATACGTTGGTGACCAAAATTACTGGGAGAAATATTTACCTAAGGTACAGTTAGGATTAAATTCTAACATAAATAATAGTACGGGTAAGACTCCATTGGAACTTCTTTATGGGTTTCGACCTAGACTAGTAGGCGATATAGTTGTGCCCGATAGATCACCAAATTTAGACTAGTTGAGTGAAATTACTGTCACCCGATCAGCTAAATTGTCTCCGCAGGCAAAGGACAATGAAAGAATATGATCAAAAACGGCGTTATGAAGCTCCTTTTAAGATAGGTGATCTAGTTCTCGCCGAAAATAAGATCATTCGTGTTTACGCAGTGGTAAACATATGCCGCGTTTTGACGGGCCATATAAAATTGTAAAAGTCTTGCCTCATGATCGGTACGTGATTAAGAGTACACGTAACCGTGGCCGATTTTATGAAAATGTTTTGGCCAGAGATAAGTTAAATCTTTTCCGATGTGATCATTCCGCTGAGTCAAATAATTCTAATTCTGGGTAAAGAATTACGAAAGTAATGTTGTTCAGGACGATTTATTTCATTTGATTAGTGCACAATAAAAACATCGTTAAATGAATCCATTTTAGTCATTTTTAATATTAAACAATATTTATGATCGATCTTTGTATCAATAGCGCTAGCCTTCAGAGGCGTTGGTAAAGGGTTAACATAACCTTACAAACCAAATTCAATAATACATCTAGCCTTAAGAGGTTGTATTCTTGATAATAAGTCGTGTGTCGTCCTTAGGAGGAAGACGATGC
This sequence comes from Orthosia cruda, assembly GCA_964057195.1. NCBI lineage: Eukaryota > Metazoa > Arthropoda > Insecta > Lepidoptera > Noctuidae > Orthosia > Orthosia cruda. Next base: position 2,882,642 of record OZ059847.1, on the reverse strand, counting down.
CTTAGGAGGCTATTGTGACACGACATTTATGATGTGAACCCTGAAGGTTAAGTCATCATTATAACCACAATTTAGATTGGGTTATGAAAACATTAAGAAGTTAGTCATACTGACACGGTCGACCGGTTATTGCTAAGTCAGTTTATGTTGGCATTCAGAAGCCCACGCACTGACATTCAGACGTCAGTTCAAATTGACATTACGACGTCAAACACACTGAAATTCAGACGTCAGTTCAAATTGACATTAAGACGTCAATCACACTGAAATTCAGACCTCAGTTCAAATTGACATTAAGACGTCAAACACACTGACATTCAGATATCAGTTCAAATTGACATTAAGACGTCAATCACACTGACATTCAGACGTCAGTTCAAGTTGACATTAAGACGTCAATCACACTGGCATTCAGACGTCAGTTCAAGTTGACATTAAGACGTCAATCACACAATCACACTGACATTCAGACGTCAGTTCAAGTTGACATTAAGACGTCAATCACACTGGCATTCAGTGGTCAGTTCAAGTTGACATTAAGACGTCAATCACACTGACATTCAGAAGTCAGATCAAGCTGACATGAAGATGTCAACCTCACCGCGTCGTCGCCGCATCGTGAGTTCGTGAGCGAGCTGTGCCGTCATCAAAACAAAGAGGCGAAAGCTACGCGGGGCGCGCAGCTGTTTCAGGAAGGCCGACTGTAAGGCGATAGATGGCGCTCGAGAGCCGTCATGAAGTTGACAACTGTGAAGATAGCAACGCGTGGGCCGCTCGCCTAGCTCGCATATTGCACCGAGGCTCGCGCTCTCTTTTCTGGCGGACACCGACGGCTTAGGACCTACATAACATTTTATTGTACTGCATAAGTTTATTTTTAATTAAATATTTTATACTTATTTTCCCTTGTTTTTCTGAGCTCTTACAATTTATATCGGTATTAGCGGAAGCGCCATGTTGTGTGTGCGCCTGACTGACTGGGGATGCTGAGGAGGATACATCGTTCCGCTAACTTCTTCGACTTGGCTGTTGTATGAGATTGGAACTACAGTCCCCTACATCTCAAAGGTAGCTGCCCTACCATACACCGTTACTTAATCAAAGTGCGTCAAAGTGTGTCATGTAATCATGAAAATGTACTATATTTTAACTGTCATTTATTCTTATTATTTGTTTTTATTTGATGTTGACCTGGAAATAAACAATTTTACTTAATTTTACCTCCAATAAAGATCTTTGCCGTAACTTAGCAATAATTTCAATAAAACATCTAGTTTCAACATCACTGAAATTCGCTCTCAAACGTATCAAGATCAAGGCAGAGATTTCGTGGAACTTGCTACATGAAGTATTTACGTAAAGGAACACTGCCGAACAGTCTACGCGGAATAATCTGCTTCTAATTCCGCCATTATTCACTGAACTTAACCTTAGCATTTGATCATCCGCGGATTAACAAAAAGACGGTTACAAGTAGTGATGGGCCTGTGCTGTCGATGTATCGATAAAATTATGGAATACTAGTTTTTTGCAGCGGTTTCGCCCGCGAATAGTACTTTTTTTTAGATGTAGGTTACCTACCCAATGTCCCTTTTTATACCCCTAACAACCTGTATGCGAAAATTCATGATGATCGAAAATTGCTGTAAGAGCGTACCTAACAATAAAATTCACATTCGAATTTAATATGGTACTAAGTTAGGATTACGATAATTAATTAATCTATTTAGTCTGTACTTATTTAAACAAAGTGACTTATAAAGCTGGTATTACGTATCTACTTTTGAAACAACTTCACTAAATAAAAACAAACAAGGTCACACGCCAGGTGTTTAATTTTATTACCTAAACGTAAGAAAAGAGGTATTTTTTTCAGAACCATAAAACTCAAGCGTTTTACGGACACTGCCAACCTAAGTGCTTAAACACCAACCACTTAGCCTAAATGATCCCAAGACCTTTAGTCAGTCGCGCTTGGGATATAAAAAGGCTCTCAGTATTCAAAAATGTACTACTTAAGAAAATTTTAATACCAACAAAAGGCCCAAATTCTTCAGCAGTTAAAAAGCGCGGAATTGTTTTATGTTAAGCGGAGGAAAAGTATACAAAAGTGCCTAGCGTGGCCAGAATACAATTTAAGAAGATACTATGAAAAGAAGGCCTATTTTCTTTGGTGGAAGATTTTATTTGAACATACCATCGCGCCTGTTATCCCTAAAAAGTTAGCAGTTATTAAGCAGAGGTGCACTTGTAGTACCTTTCATTTCGCCAGTTATGTTAAAGTCTCATGTTATAGAGGGCGAGCCTATTGCCATCATCATCTTCATCATATCAGCGTCGCCATATTGACCGGTCCCATGCGTCCCGCATCCAGCGGATCCACGAAATCTTCACAAGGTCTTCGGTGCGAGGTCTTCCAACGCAAATTGCAATTTTCCATCAACCGGACACAAAGACTTTATTTGAAGTTGAACTAAAACAGCATTATGCTTCAATTTATGGAATGTATCTTTATGATAGACAGAAAGGACAAAAAATATACATTTCTAAGGCATAATATTTGTCTTGGACCAAGTGATATATCAGATCAGTATGTATAATGCCCGGGCAATATGAATCTAGTCAAGTCAAATCTGGCAATGTAATAAAACCTGATATAAACTTCAATATTTAGCACATGGTCTGCTCATTATGTATATTGCCACGTAACGGTTGGAAAATTCGATAATTATGGTTAATGATAAGTCCAAGAGCGGACGAAGCGAGCTCGGTAGCTTAGGCCATCCCGACACGGATAAGTTAGGTTCGAAGGAATTGACGCTCCCGTCAACTCTATCATGTTAGGTTACTTTAGACGATGCAATCAGAAAGAGGAGCCACACAGCGGGGTTCCGTCGACTTTGTTGCTTAAATAATAATCGTACTTATCTATTCTATATTAAAGCCAATGTCAATATTAAAATAATTAAAAAAAAGCACATCGTATTACCCTGCCCAATAAGTGAGGCATTATTCAGAAAGCCCGGTCAATTTAATTCAAAAGTTTTTATTATATAGCCCGACTCATATTGGGCATTTTCAAATTGCCCGGAAATTATGAATAATCACTACCGTATAAATAAATCACTTGGTCCATAACATATTCACTGTTTCATTTATCAAGCGTCAGTAAACTAGTAAGTAAGATGTTACCAAAACTTTTCCACTATCATATTTTTTATGTCCCCACTGCTGAGACACAGGCCACCTCTATGTGAGAGGCAATGGGCCGTAATCCACAACGCAGGCCCAGGCGATGTAATACGTCTTCTAATTTTTGGTACAAGGACATGTATTAGATTTTCACGATGTGTTCGTTCACCGTTTTGAGAGCAGTGGTGATGAAATAACTTACACAAAGTAATGCGTCTGCCTGGGTTTGAACCTAGGGCATTACAACTTGTAAGTCGCGGTTGATACCATTGGCCCACCTCTGCTCTCTTTAAACTTTTTAGTTTTTACAAAAAAAATAGGCATCAGAAAATTTTACGAGTATCTATAATAATTTCCTACTAAAACCAATCAAAAGCATCGATACTTTTATTTATAACTCGCCTCACATCCCTATTCGAGAGCTCCTAGCAAGAATCTTTCCTATGTAAATTTATTGCAATTGTCGTCGCGCCCCACGGGTTTGGTCGCCGCACAAACACGCCAGCCGTTCCCTCTGATATTTAAATCAGACAAAATAGGGACACTTGCTTGTATTCTATGTCTCAATAGTGGTTGGCTTTATTGAGCTCACAACATTTTTGCGTAGTTGTTATACAGATGTCTCTTGAGATTTTGTTTAGTTGAATTGAAAGTTGGATTTCGACTCTTGAGTTTAATGCGAATGTTTTAAATGTAGTTGTATATTGTTGAGAATATCCCTTGAGAGCTACGGAAACATTGACAATTGTACTTTGGGGATATGTGGATCAGGGTGTAAAGTCCCACAAAACTCCATAGAAAAGGGAGGATCCTCCGACCAGACGGGTGTTGTGTCTAGTCGGACGATCCTACCGGTACCTTTTACATTAAGGAAGATTTTCCCCCAGAAGTTCTTGAAGAGAGAAATAAGCTAAATATCCAACTACAAAAAGAAAGAGAACAGGGAAAAAATGCATATATAAAATACAACAAACTAGTAATACTACCAGAAAAAGAAAAGAGTCAACATGAACGTCAAAAAAGAAACTTATCACAGTCTCCGGAAGTAGTGACAGCTGTTGAGAGGGAACAGAAAAATACCTCTAAAAATCCAACCAAGAAAAATAAAATGGATCTATACTTAGTAAGAAATAAGCCCGTAAATACAGAAATTAAGTCCCCATCGCATCAGCTGTTAACTAAGAAATGACATAAAAAAGCCACCTCTCTATGTCCCCCACCACGGCCGGTCACCGCGGGGGTCTCAGACCAAAACCCTCCACTCCACCCTATCTACATAAACACATACAATGCTCGATCATTACTATCAGATGAAAGGCTGCTAGAGTTCAAGCAATCAGTTTCATCTATTAAGTACGACATCATTGGTCTATCAGAAATCAGACGTACAGGTTATAACATAGAAGAAAGCGAACACCATATATTCTGTTACTTTGGTGAGACTAAAGGCCAATATGGGGTAGGTTTCCTCATAAAAAAGCACCTAAAAAAAGCATAGAGAGTTTTACTGCAATCAACGAACGTATCTGCATATTACAGCTGAATTTTGAGAACACAAATCTATCCATTGTCCAGGTTCATGCACCGACCTGTGACGCAACCGAACTGGAAATAAAAGAATTCTATGATCAAATACAAGAATCTCTTAAATATTGCAGTAAAAACCTTATAATTATGGGTGACTTTAATGCCCGGGTTGGTCAAAAAGTTGGAGGCGAAGACAGAATATTGGGCAACTCATGCTTCGGAAAAAGAGACAAGAGAGGTGAAACTCTACTTCAGTTCTGCTGGGAAAACAATTTTTTCGTTATCAATAGCCTATTCACAAAGAAAAGCAGGAACATTTATTTATTTATTTATTTATTTATTTACACATACAATTATTTTTACAGGCAGAACCCAAGGTAATAAAAGTAGTCATACAATGCGACACTCAGAGACGCCTCTCGAAATCTGATCACACACCTACTCGCGTCTATGATAGACCAGTCCCAAGTAACATTTGGACATGGCTTTCCCCAAAAAAAATAAAAGCCAGATAGACTATATATTGTCAAATCTAAAAAATCAAATTACTAACATTGGAGTGATTAGCAATCTATCGTTCCTGAGCGACCACCGACTTGTGAGAAGTACTCTATTGTTAAGCAACACCAAAAAATCTAGAGCCAAATTTATAAGTAACAAATCTTCACAAAAAACTATAGACGAGCAAGAGAAGTACACTGAAGCTTTAAAGTTAAACATTTCAACATAAAATTGGAAGACAATGATGATGTAGAGATGTACTATGAGAAAATTAAGCAAGCAATCGATAAAAGTTTAAAGTCTATACGTAATAACAACACAAAAACAAAACGACACTATGTTATATAAACCTCATTAAAAGAAGAAACGAATTAATAAACAAGACACAATTAACATCAGAATGGAAAAATGAGAAATGTTATTTATTTAAAAACATTCACAAAATTATCAGAAAAGAATATCAAGACTATAGACTAACAATAATTGAAAAATATCTGAAGAAGTCAGGAAGTGTGAAAAAAAGTAAGAAAGAATTAACAACATCAAAAAAATTGATTCCTTGCTTAAAAACGAACTCCACCTGTAACAGAAAAACATTCTCTAGATCTGGAATAATAAAAGCTGCCACTGAATTTTATAAGGATCTCTACGCTTGCAGAATGCCGTCGAGTATAGAGACTCTACCTCTACAGAGAGTTGATACTACAATACAAAGATTCTCTGCTCAAGAAATTTTTATCAAGATTAAGTCTTTAAAGAAATAAAAAAGCAACGGTCCAGATGGTATACCAAACGAAGCCATTTCAACTCTCCTAGTACAACCGTTGACCACCATGTTCAATAAAATACTAGACGACAGAAAAATTCCTACTGAATGGGCGAAATCAGACATAGTGCTGCTCTACAAGAAAGGAAACCCTAGTGACATAAGTAACTACCGACCAATCAGCTTACAATCAAATCTCTACAAGCTATTTGCTTCATGCCTCGAGAAACGCCTTGCGAAATATACCGAAGAACGCCAGCCAGTGGAGCAAGCGGGATTTAGAAGTACGTATTCAACTATAGACCACATCCACTCATTAGAACTAATTATAGAGAAATACGAAGAAATGAAACGCCCGCTCTACCTAGCGTTCATCGACTATGCTAAAGCATTTGTCTCTATATCCCATACCAGCATGTGGAGAGCCCTACAGGAATGCAATGTACCATCGGAAACGATAGAGATCATACAAGACATATATAAGAAAAGCACAAGTGGAGTAATATTAGATAAAACAGGCACGGAAATTGATGTATGTAGAGGCGTTCGTCAAGGTGACCCCCTCTCGCCCAGAATATTTATTACCGTTCTACAAAACATCATGAAAACATTAAAGTGGAAAAACAAAGGTATAGACATCAACGGTCAGTTTTTAAGTAATCTCAGATTCGCCGATGACATCAAACTCTTCGCAGAAAATTCAGCGCAATTGGAGTCAATGATAAATGAAATTAATTGTGTCAGCAATGAAATTGGTTTAGAACTAAACACAATGAAAACAAAAATTATGACAAACAGCATAAAGGCACCAATACACATTAACAATGTCTTACTAGAATATGTCCAAGAGTACACATATCTAGGCAAACAAGTGTCATTTAAAAAGTCTAGACATCAGAATGAGTTACTGAGACGTGTAAACATGGCATGGAATAAATTTTGGAGCATGAAAGAAATTCTTAAGTCCAATACTTCAATGAAGTTGAAGAAAATTGTGTTGGACTCTTGTATCCTACTTTCTCTCACCTATGCATCCCAAACATGGATTTTCAATAAACAAACCAGAAACAAAATATTAACAACACAAAGAGCCATGGAACGGAGCATTCTAAATCTAAAATTGATACACAAAAAGAGAAGCACAGATATAAGAAAAACAACAAAGTTGATTGATGCTCTAGAACACTGCAAAAGACTGAAATGGATGTGGGCCGGCCATATTGCACGTATGAGCGACGACAGGTGGGCCAAAAAGATTACCCCGTGGAAGGGACCTGTTGGCAAGAGAACCAGAGACAGGCCAGCAGAGAGATGGCTCGATAAAATTTTGAAAGCAGCGGGCAAAGATTGGACTGAAAAAGCGAGGGACAGAACTATATGGAGAAAAATGGAGGAGGCCTTTACTCTATAGAGAGGTCCTTAATAAATAAATAAAGAAAATCAAGAAAGAAATATAAATATTGAATTGAACTGTATAATAATGGTATTTAAATTGAATAAATGTATAATAATAGTAATTGAATTGAATAATTGTAAAATAATGAAATTGCATTGAATAATTATATAATAATAATATTTAAAATTAATAATTGTATTGTAACAGTAATTGAATTTAACAAATAGATATTAATTATAATGATTGAATTGAATAATTATATAATAGTAGCAGTTAAATTGAACAATTGTATAATTTCTTAAAGAATATTATTTATTTTATTTTACTAATACATAAATTGCATGTTCTTAAATCGTAATATCATTGTAAATTGAATTTTATTAAGGAAATAAAAAGGCTTTTTTTTTATTTATTTATTATATTGTTGAGAATATCCCTTGAGAGCTACGGCAACATTGACAATTGTACTTTGGGGATATGTGGATCAGGGTGTAAAGTGCCACAAAACTCCATAGAAAAGGGAGGATCCTCCGACCAGACGGGTGTTGTGTCTGGTCCGGGCAACTGCCCAACGTTTGTTGTCGCACTGTTGTATGTGTTCTAATCGCGCCGAAAACTTTGCTTGCGCGATGCAGGATTTGTGTGACGTCATTTCATTAGTTCGTAAGTGGCGGCGTTGGTGCCGCTACAGTACCTACACGCCAATATTCAAAGAAGGGCAACCAAAATGGTCATGCGTAATTGCCATACGAAAAACGCCTCATAGATCTTGGCCCTTACTATACTGGAACAGCGTAGACGTAAAGGGTATTGAGACTTACAAAATACTAAAATAATACTATGACGTGCCCAGCCTTCAAGACCTTTTACACACTCAACGCCAATAATCCCTTACGAGCTCATTTCCTCAAGCTATAGGGCAATTAATCGTAGAAGAAGCCTTTGAAGCAATTCTTCCAAAAGTATGGATCAGGCGCCCGAAAAGTGATGTGATAGCTCCCACACTGAACTGTTTCAAAAACGGATTAAACAGATAAAAAATCGCCAAGTTGAAACACACTCATCAGTTAACTAGCTGCTGGTGTGTTTCACCAAAAAATCATAATAATTGGTATTGGAAAAAAATACACAATCGCAGTACAGAATAGCTTCTACTCGTCATTCACAAATAGCATAGAATTCCTCTAAAGACGATGTTGCTACCAACGCTTATGTAAGAAGCAATTACTAGTCAGGCGAACTGGAAACAAATACGTAAACATAAATAAACAAACTTATAATGTAGACAGAATATTCCCCGAAATACGCTGTTTACGTAACCTGGCAAATTCTTGTCAATATATTTTAGATAAACAATAATTTACCATACATGGACTTTAATGGCGATGTTCTTCAGAAAGTCCTGGTGCGCAGTACTCATAACCAGCGTGCGTGTATGACGAGATGTGTGAACGTAAATAAAGCAAAAAGAAAGAAAGAAAAAATATTTATTTCAAAAAGAGTATGTAAGGATCGTAGCAGGTGGTGTTCTGTAGTTTCTGCCTATTCCTAAGGAAAAAAGGCGTGATTTTATATATTATGTACGTATGTATGTGTAATCTGCCTAGTCTTTTCCCAACTATGTTGGTTTCCAGTCTACCTGGATGCAGCGATTGTCTATCTGACCTCCAGGCCAGATTGATGTCAGATTGCCTAGCTTCTAAGTACCCGTAACAATTTTCAAAGATCTTCAAATGATAGCCGGGAGCAATCGCGTAACATGCCTTGAGCACAGAGGAATTACCCATCCTCGAACTCATCTCGGCAAAAGTTGCTTAACCTTTTTGATCGGCCTGTACTGCTGTTATCATGTAGCCACGAGCTCCTCATTTTAGATTAACTATATAAACATGAAATCAACTGGTTGAAACTGGTAAAAGGATAAAACTGAAATCAAATTCAAAATGTGTCGCCGGGGAATAATCCTTCGCTTTTAAAACAGACACTATTGCCAGAGCCGGTGGGACATTCCGCAATTTATTTCTTTACAGACATCGGTTTAGCTCGGTTTTGCTCGTGGATATATTTTAATGCCTGAAAAATCGGTGGTCTTTTTCGTGTTAGAGATTTTGAACGTGGAAAATGTTCATGTATGTAGTAGTATTGTATATAGGTATATAATTATAGTGTATTATAAAGTATTGGCACAAATAGGAACAGTTGCCTACTAGATAAGTAAAACAAGATAACTGATTACTTGACTGTTTATTTAAAATACGTTTTTGGGGCTCTTCTATAGGAAGAATTATTGTTAAGATTATTTTCTGAGAAAAGCGTCCCCCTTGGTGGACCAAATACCTGGTCAAGGCTACAGGAATCTGCTGGATCCGAGTTGCCCAAGACAATTGAAGGAGGCCTAATGTCTAGTATATCGATGATTAGCGAGTCAAAAAAACATAAAGACGCAGAAGTTGTCATTTGATTCAAAGTCTTACAAACAAACCCAACCCATCTCTTTAACACAACATAATCCAGCCCCAACTACAATTTTATGACAAAATAAAATACATGTACCTATATTCATCTCGTGCTGCATTCAAAGCACTTAACTCAGTGATAACAATGTCCTCTTAAGAATTTAAAAAGCTACTTATGAAATAAAAGCTTTTCTAAATTACTTCATTTGTGATTGTGTACGGGACTCGTTACATTGCAGAATGGCCCTGGCCGTGATCTGAGAAAATAAAAGATATTTAAGGTCATTTGAATGAAACGCTTCAAAATAATGAAGCCGTTTGAAAAGTTGGGATCGAGAGACTTTTTGTTGAGTTCTGATTGCCTGGTACATTTTTAAACGCATAAAAATATTTTATGTTTATTTTTCTTTTGGAGATCATTGTCATCATCATCATTTCAGCTGAAAGACGTCAACTGCTGAACGTACGTCTTCGCCATGTGTCGCCAGATCGAGCGGTCCTGTGCACCTTCTATCCAATGGTTTCCCGCAGCCTTGCCTTCCAACGCTGCGTCTAGTACGCGACAGCCACTCATGAAACTTTTCGGCGCCATAGCCCATCGGTTCTGCGAACAATGCCCACTGCCCTTAAGTTTGGAAATTTTGCAGCATTTCTTTTGGAGTTAGTTATAGAAGAAAATAACGTGTGGCACCGACCCCAAGCGGCAAAGTTTCAAGCAAGCAGCAAGCGGCAATTATATAGTAGTGAAGCAGAGTTTGCTGCTGGGATTAATATTTTCAATAATTTGAACACTCAAATGATTGAAAATTATAATGATAGATAGTCGAGGGCACCTCCTTGAACATAAAAGCCGTTTATGCTGCATAATCAAGGAGACGGTTTTGAAACCATTGTGGCCACGACCCCGAGCATTGGGAAATCCATGCAAGATGGAGGATTAGAATAAGAATTATACCTTTCTTTCTCGGCTTACAAGGTGAAAAATACTCCTTAGCAAAAGTGGGGCTAAATTAACCCCATAAGGCATTATCTCTACTTTCTGTGTTAAAAGCACACTTTGTAAATAAGCATATTACAAATTAGAGGATTATTTTCAAGATAAGAATGCTTGGAAAAATGCTGGTCCTGCTCCATAGGGCAATGTTTAGTGTAGACAAAATTAAACTCGTTATTCTATACATTCATGATTATTGTATTGATTGCCAATCTTTTTGTTTTAAGAAATTGTCTCACACACTGTTCCGTCGTTGCTGAATTAGGTAATATACCTATGTTTGCAATATTTGTAAGTATGTGAGAACTCTTATTAACAAATGAATGAATTTTCTTGTTAGTGCTTGTAATACTTTATTCCTATTCGTAGTATAGTAGTGGTGCTTCGTCCTCATGTAAATTAATTAATTTATGTATGTAAATATTACAAAACACTTCTTTTTAAGAGGTTTTTGTATAGTTAATTGTCTGTTCTTCTCCATAGCAAGCAACTTTTACCAATTGACCGTTGTATCAATTAATTTAAATTTTGACGTTTAAAAGTTCCGCTCAATGGCTTAGTTGAAATAAAGAATTTGACTTGACTTGACTTTGACTTTTGTGCGTGCATCAAGCGAATCAAGTTTAAATACATTTTCATGTTAAATACATCACTACGCTACGAATAAAACACTAAAATGTATCAAACTAAACATAAATTATAAAAAAAACACTCATAATTATGTTCCGTGAAATCAACAAATTGTCACGTTAAAAATACACAAAAATATTACGTAACAGGAACTCAAATTTATAAATTTTAAGTTTTAAATTCAACATATTTAGCTTAACAAAATAAAATACAATTAACTTTTTATGGCTATTTCAGAAATTTTACTCGTTTTCTAAATCAGGTGTATGTTCAGTACAAGTTTGCTACATCAAATTTGCTTTTTCCTTACATATTGCGGCTAATGCCATTTGAAACAAGCGTTCAAAGTCTCTTATCTTTGTTTTTTTCACAGAAGGAACATCTCGTGAGACCTCCTTGGTGTCTTTTGTGGACCACCACAAAAGAAACCAAGGAGGTTTCAGACCTGGAACATTTTCGAAGTCCTATACAACGTGGGGAAAAAATATCCCAGAACCACATTACACGCGTGTACACACGTCACTGGGGCGCGTAGTAAGGATCCGATGCTGTTATTCGACACGGCAATGTTTAATCTCCAGCCACTGAAAAAAACAAGCTTGCGATTTAATTATACAATTGACGCATTTAAAAGTGTGGGGGTTAAAATAACTCCATATTGTATGCCGAAGGTTAAAAATTAAGTTTATTTTCAAAAAGTTGTCTTTGCCATCTGTTATGACTAGAATAAAGACTACTCAATAAATCGTAAATCAAAAAGTAGCGTGTAAAATTCGCTGTTGAACCCAGAAACCCGTAAAACTGCCATTGGTAAATAAAACAATTTGTTTTACATATAAACCAGAGCATAATTTATTAACTCGAGTAAGTCAGATTAATATTAAAGGATTCAAAATCAAAATCAAAAATCAATTTTTTTATTTCACATAGGCCTACATGGGCACTTATAAAACGTCGACAAAATGAGCACGGTTCGGGTTGGTCGTTTCCTATGGAGAAGAATCGGCAAGAAACTCCATGGTTACTCTTTTAAAAATGGTTTGGTTTTACAATATTTACATGTTACAGCATTAGTACTTAGATATGGGGGGACAACGTAGGCCCGAATTATGACAATAAGTCGTAAGAAACTAAAAAAAAGAAAAAGATTATATAAAAAAGTTAACAAATGTTAACTAGCATCTAGAAGGCCTACAATGTTCACACATTCACAAAACAATCGGTAAAAGAATCTATACAAAGGTAAAAAATAATAAAAATAAGTATAACAAGACTAAATTTAACATGTTGCACAAATGTTGTTATCAGTGCTGTAACTATTCTTAGCAAAGGGCTTTAAAGATGATTGAAAACCATTTTAAAAAGTCTAATTAAAAGAAGGAAAGAAAAAATGAGATTGAGAATAGTTAGAGACATCCACATATTTGTGCCGTTTACAAGTTACCAGGGAAGCTGCATGCGCAGAAGGAGCTAAGGCCAAATGTTTTTACCTTCAACGTAGTCCTTGATTTTATAATATGCTTTTTTAACAAGGATACGTTTGATGTAGTTTTTGAACCTTCCATCGGTCAGTTCTATAACTGACTTTGGCAACTTGTTATAAAAGCGTATACTGTTTATAAGAAAAGACTTGCTAGTTTTCGTTAATCTGAATTTGGGTATTACAATTTCGTGCTTACTGCGTGTATTTAAATTATGGAAGTCGCTTCTAGTTTTGAAAAGCCCCCGATTTTTACGGACATACAGAATACATTCCAAAATATAAAGTGAAGGTAGAGTCAGTATATCGATCTCTTTTTTTTCTCTGAGGGACTCGCGAGGACCCATTTTATAGATTGCGCGGATTGCCCTCTTTTGTAGGATGAAGATTGAGTCAACGTCTGCTGCTGATCCCCACAGCAGAATGCCATAAGACATAATACTGTGGAAATAAGCATAGTATACTAACCTAGCTGTAGCTACATCGGTTAGCTGCCTTATTTTCCTTACTGCATATGCAGTCGAACTTAACCTACCCGAAAGAGTTCTAATGTGCGCGCCCCACTGCAATTTTGAATCGATAGTAATCCCTAAGAATACAGTTTCCGTTATAACTTCAAGATTTTTGCCGTCAAGATTTAAGTTTAGGTCATGTTGTGGTACATTTGGTAAAGAGAACTTTAGACATTTTGTTTTTTTCGCATTCAGTAAAAGATTGTTAGCTGCGAACCATTTTGAGAGAACAATTAGACTTTCGTTGACATTTATGACACCCGTATCTTGCCAATCTATTTTAAAAATTAGCGAAGTATCATCAGCAAATAGAATTATATCCGAAAATTTGGCCATCATAAAAGGGAGATCATTAATGTAAACAAGAAAAAGGAAAGGGCCGAGAATTGAACCTTGGGGCACGCCCATCTTGACTAGAGACCCGGAGGACGTCGCCCCATTAACATTTACTTTTTGCTGTCTGTTTGATAAATAGGAAAGCACGAGATCAGCAGATTTTCCACGAATTCCGTAGTGGTGTAATTTACAGATCAGTGTGTTGTGGTCGACGCAGTCGAAAGCTTTTGAGAGATCACAGAAAATGCCAATGGCATCCTGGGACCTCTCCCAAGCCTCCAAGATGTGGCTGATGAGTTTTACTTCCGCGTCCGTTGTCGACCTACCTTTCGTAAAACCAAACTGTTGACTATGCAGTATCCCATTTGAATTGGAGTGAGACAACATCTGTTCCAGCATGATTTTTTCAAAGATTTTACTCAATGCTGGAAGCACGGATATAGGTCTATAATTAGAAGGATCACTCTTACAGCCTGATTTGAAAATTGGTACTACTTTACTGTGTTTCATTAAGTCAGGTAAAGTGCCGCTGTCCAAACATTGATTGAATATGCCTGTTAGGACAGGAGCAATTGAGTCAATAATATCTCCAAGAACCCTAACGGATATCCCCCACAAGTCTTCAGTATTTTTTTTATTGAGACTTTTGAACGCGTTTTTAATTGAATCAATACATATTGGTTTAAATTTAAAGATTGGTATGTCTTTAGTAAAGTTTTCTTTAAGAAGAGCTTCAGCTAATTTAGAAGAGGAAGGAAGAGACTTCGTAACCTCTAACGGAATGTTGGTAAAGAAATTTTCTAATGTCTCAGCGACTTCTTGCCCATCAGAAATGGTTTGATTAGTTATTTTCAAAGACAACTCATTCTGATCGCGTTGTTGTATCTTTCCAGTTTCTTTATTAATTAATTGCCACACAGTTTTTATTTTATTATTAGAAACACCAATTTTGTTAATTATTATTTGAGATTTTGCTTGAGCGCAGACTCTTTTGAATATTTTGGAATAGTTTCTAACATAAGTGTGAAAAACTTGATCGGAAGTCAAAGATTTTTCGTAATATAAATTATATAAGATGTCACGGCTTTTTTTTATGCCCACAGTGGCCCATTCACTAAATATCGATTTGGAATTGTTGACTTTTACTGTTTTTACAGGACACGTTTTATTGAATTCTTGGCAAACTGTTGAAAACAACGTGCCGTAATTTATATTGGGGTCGTTTGAATCAAAACTGGCGTTACAAAGGTTGCTTAAAACATTATTATTAAAAGAGATTAATTTATTTTTAGTAAGTGGTCTTAATCGAATTGATTTAGCTAGGTTATTTTTTTTATCTGACTCAAAAGATACTAGTTGACCAGTATGGTCTGACTTAACGCCACTAATTAAGGACGCTATTACATTTTTCTACAAATAACAGTGCTTTTCAGGTACAATTTTAATGTATATGCAATCACAGATGTGAAGATATCATGGTCTTAATTTAAAGATAATATATTCAGCTCCAGATTGGCATCATAAAAATTGCATGACATCATACAAAATCTTCGCACAAATACGTTTTGCCCATCACGATAATCGCAAAATTATTAAAAAAGTAGGGTCGGAATAGGTCCCAGTTTAGTTAATTTTTCAGCATTTTTTATCTTCAAAATTATAAAAAAATTGCGGTATATATAGTCCTTTACAGGTTCAGATAATTATTTTTTACCCAAATTAATATATATTTTAATTATTAGCTAAAATAAAAACACTTGCCGACTTCTTCATACATTTTGCACTCGAAGCTTATCATTCCGCGCTCAGAAGCGCTCGTGGAAGGACGAGCGTATCGCTTTTTTGCAAAAAATAAATACGATAAAAGTAATAGAAAAGATTATAGTGTGCATGCGTGTGTCGTATGTCGTGATCGAAAGGAGTTGATATTTTACCGGACCGAAATAAAAGTATGTTTGAGTTTCGTTTTATTATTAGATTTTTGATTCAGAAATTATGTTGGGTATGATCGGGATTTGGATAGGTATTGTTAAGCAGTTGTTGACAAGGTTGAGAAATGGATGGGTGGGTTTAAGCAGCTCTTAGTAAGGTTAGGATTTGGATGGGTAAGGTTAGGATTTGGATGGGTAAGGTTAAGCTGGCGGCGGTCAAGGTTAGAAGTGGATGGGTGGGAGGAGATTTATGATTTGAACCGGTTTGTATGTATGTATGTATGACGAATACGGGGTCAAACCAAAATACAAGATGGCGGCGACGAAAATTTGGCATCTTTTCGTCACAGGTGTCATTGTCATGTTTTTTGGGGTCGCTTATATCGAATATGGGGTCAAAACTAAAATACAAGATGGCGCCGAAGAAAATTTGACCCTTTTTCGATATGGGTGTCATTTTCATGGTTTTTGGCGTCGCTTATGTCTAATATGGGGTCAAAACTAAAATACAAGATGGCACCGACGAAAATTTGACCGCTTTTCGATATGGGTGTCATTTTCATGGTTTTTGGCGTCGCTTATATCTAATATGGGGTCAAAACTAAAATACAAGATGGCGCCGACGAAAATTTGACCGCTTTTCGATATGGGTTTCATTTTCATGGTTTTTGGCGTCGCTTATATCTAATATGGGGTCAAAACTAAAATACAAGATGGCGCCGACGAAAATTTGACATCTTTGCGTCATGGGTGTCATTGTCATGGATTTTGGGGTCGCTCATATTGAATACGGGGTCAAAACCAAAATACAAGATGGCGCCAACGAAAATTTGACATCTTTTCGTCATGGGTGACATTTGCATGGTTTTTGGGTAGTATGTCATTAGCTGATGCTCCAAAAATTTTTGATGGTAATATTTTATATAATATGTAATGCAAAATGTTCAAGTCATTTTTAGGGTTTCCCCTATTACTAAGACTCCGCGGTCCGTCTGTCTGTCTGTCTGTCACCAGGCTGTATCTCATGAACCGTGATAGCTAGGCAGTTGAAATTTTCACAGATGATTTATTTCGTTGCCGCTATAACAACAAATACTAAAACTGAATAAAATAAATATTGGGGCTCCCATACAAAAAACGTGTTTTTATTGCCGTTTTTTGCAATAATGGTACGGAACCCGTCGTGCGCGAGTCCGACTCGCACTTGGCCGGTTTTTTAATCCTTGTGACCGGAAATTATTTCGTTTTAGGTATCTACTTATTTTACGTTGCGTTTTTTTAAAAATACCTACTTACTACAACAAAGTGAAAGCTAATTCTCTTTTCGAAAGTCGGTATCGGTATATATTGTTTTTCGTTTTTCGACACGGAAAAGTTATTATTTATTTATTCATTTATTTATTTATTTATGTACACACAAAACACTTAACAAACTAATATTAACTTAACTTATTATTTTCTCTTTTTAGTTTTTGTTGGTACCCCATATTGAGTAGGTATACTAAATAAATCTGTTAACCCCCTAAAACGTACAAGCGTGATTTTATAGTATGGTATGGTGAAAACAAAACATAACTATACGATCACACTAATCGCAGGTCATTTGCTATTTGTTGTTGAAGAGCTCCATTGTCTATGTCCGAAGATCTTTATCATATCCTAATATATTATACAATAAAACCTTCCCTGAAAACACATACATTAATCGACGTAAACCCGATAGTATCGGATAAGTAGTTTTAAAGAAAATCGTGGATACATACGGGTCGAATAGATAGAGCACCTCCTTTTTTTGAAGTCGGTTGAAAATAATAACCTACTTTTTACGACGACGGTTTGTAACAGTTACCAAATGCATTTTCAAAGTGCCAACTAACCTTCCTGAATCAACTTCAATAAAATTAAAAAATAATAACAAGGACCAATATTATTTGAGTGATGTATAAAATCGAGCGCTCAGTAGTTTCAATGAGTGCGTGCGCGTAATGTTGTTGTGTGCTACTAGATACCTAAATTTGAGTTCGTCGAAAATGTAACAGCGTCCTTAAAAACGAATCTTTTACTTTACAATTAGTGAATACATTATCTATGCAAGAAGCTGAAGTTGCTGTTATTCTTGTTGGTTCATTAAATAAATATGTTAGGTTAAATGATTTAAATAATGAAATGAGCTTACATTTTTCAGGCGAGTTGACTAACAGATCTATATTTAAGTCACCACAAACAAAAACTAATTTATTATCTCTGAAAAGTTTACTTAATAATTCTTCCATTGTTATCAAAAACAATGACAAGTTTGATGCTGGTGGTCTGTAAACGCACAAGACAGTATGGCCCTCGACCTCTGCACATGCTACCTCACACAAGCGATCAACAGAGTAAGCAGTGATATCCTTCCTTTCCTTATATTTTAAATGACTATTACAAAGTATCAGGGTACCACCACCCACTGTGGATCTGTTGTACGCACTGGCAACTGAGAAATTATTTACATTAAACAACATCCTATCTGGTTTTAACCAAGTTTCACAAAAACATAAGATATCCATGTGGTATTTATCTACTAACAATTCCACGTCTAAAATTTTGCCGGAGAAGCGATTTATATTTTGATGATATAGTAAAATATTACTATTCGACTTCTCTTTTGTCGGCTCTAATCGTTTAAAAAATCATTGTTTAAAGTATTATCAGAAAAACTGGATAATACTGTTAAATCACTAAACCTAGTCTCAGTTAAATTATCAATAACTGCGTGTATATTAAAAGCTAACAATGTAGCTAATAAATGTCGACTATTTTTAGGAAGAAACATATGGTTCCCAATCAAAACAAAATCACTAACAAAATTGTTGGTGTCAAAAAACAATAAACGGTCACTATGACGACAAGATAAAATATGCATCAGGTTATTCAAACTAGAAATGTATTCATTTTCATGAACAAGTAACTTGCCAGAATAGGGCAATGCACATAATATTAATTTGCCTAATCTTAACTTAAGTAGGGTGTCAATACCATTAACTATGTCCTTTTTTGTTATACTAAGGCTATTTCCAATAAGAAGTACTACAGTACTTTGCTCATTCAATTGTGTCTGTTGAATTTTATGGATAAGCTCATTAAATTGCAGTTTATGATAACAATGGTTCACTATTGTATGTTTAGAACGGTTATTTAACAAAGATCCAAAACCTGTTCCTAATCTATCAGAAAATACTAAGACATTACTTTTGGTGGGGTTCAAAGTTGTTGCAGTATGATCAATAGGTAAAGATGTAGTAGCAACATGTTGTGACATGAGAGGTGGCAGAGCGGCAGCACAACTACAGGTGAGGTTGTTAGTCAATGATTCGCACCTCTCTGCATTATAGCCTTGAAGATCTAATCATGTGGCTGTTATTATTCAGCCACGAGCAAGGCATGTAACATATGCTTGATGTAAATAGACCGTTAACATTAAAAACCAGCCAAGTGCGAATCGGACTCGCGCACGAAGGGTTCCGTATCATTGTTGCAAAAAACGGCCAAAAATAGCCCCACTCAAATATTTATTTTACTCTGTTTTTAGTATGTGTTGTTATAGCGGAAACAGAAATACATCATCCCTATTTTATTTTGACTTGTATTATTTGGCATTTGGATTATTATAATTATTATTGTGTTATTGCTCATGTGACATTATTGATCTTTTTATATGCATTATTGAATTTTACTATTGACATTTAATTTTTAACTTGACTGGAATGATTTTAAAATGGAATTTGGATTATTGTTATAATTTTTTTTTTTTCTTGTATATGTGACATTATTTATTTGCTATTGAATTTTAGTTTTGTCATTTAATTTTTCTTATTTTGACTTGAATGATTTGGAATTTGGTTTATTTTTTTATTACATAAATGTGCATTTATTGATATTTTTATATTAATTATTATTTTCGACATTTTAAATTTTATTTTGCTGGAACGATTTAAATCAGAATTTGGATTATTGTTATTATTTTTTTTTTTCTTTTGTTTTTGGATAACTGTTTTCAATTACTATTGTTATTTACACGTATTTTTCGATCGGACTTTTTTATGGTGTTGTCTGTATTTTACTTATTACTTTCTACACAATGTATATTGTTAAGAAATAAATGACTTATGACTTATGACCCTGAAAAATTCAACTGTCTAGCTATCACGGTTCATGAGATACAGCCTGGTGACAGATAGACAGACGGATCGCGGCGTCTTAGTAATAGGGTCCCGTTTTTACCCTTTGGGTACGGAACCCTAAAAACAACAAATATTTTAGTTTTAATTCATTCTTGGTATTTCAAACCATCGATTTGGAGCACTATGTATTTGGTAGTAATAACAGTAGACTAAATTCAAAACTTTACCAACATTTAATTTGAATACCTTTTATAATAGAGACAGAGAATAAGCTTTTATAGAGCAGTGGTGGCCCAGTGGTAAGGCCCCGACTAACAGGTTGTAGGTCGTGGATTCGATCCCAGGCAGCCGCATTACTTTGTGTAAATTATTTCATCACCACTGCTCTAAAAACCAAAAATTCGAAGAAATGTCACATCCACCAACCCACACAGGGCCCGCGTAATAGATGACGGTCTATTCGCTCTCACAGAGAGGAGGCCTGTGTCCCAGCAGAGGAAACATTAAAAGACTGGTGATGATGATGATGCTGAACTTTTATAAATATTTTCACAGAACATGCAACATTAAAACTAAACACTTTCATTGACCGAGATAGCGCGAGCGAATCGTCAAAAATGCTTTCGTCTGTCCTAATATCCATCCGGTTGTTCTCCTCTACAGATCGCATTTCTTAACCGAATCTCTTAAAAAAATTTGTGAGTAGGTTCGATACTTACATGGTATTTCCTGTCGATTCAGTTTTTGGAAATTTTCAAAACTGAGAAGACAAAAATAAAAAGGACGGATTCGCGAGGTCTACCGTTCACAGAGCTACTAGTATTGTGTTAATGCGAGGTTATAAATATTAATATGCAGATCGCCATTGGCCACAAATCCGCAACACGCGCGGCAAACCGTTAGTTAATTCGCTCCGAAACAGTTTGTGAAGCTAGCTTATAGGATTGGTTACTAATTAAATATTTTATTGTCTACTTGTACGGGATTAGTAAATTGACTGCTGTATTAAAATACCAAGTGCTGCTGTATCGTTATTCCAAAGTTCTGCGAGTGATTATAAGGATTTTATGCAACGCTTTTTAAATTGCAGCCTCGCGATTTTTGGCTGTTTTATGGCTGTACGAGCATTGCCACATAAAATGTATTGTTTTAGTTTTTACTTTAACAAGCATGTGCATAAGCACATCTCGGATTATTTGTTTACATTCGCTGAATGCGAATCGCCCACCAAAAGTAATCTACTTAATTTGTATATATTTTAATGTTTTACTTATAAACCGTCAATCATTAACGGACACATAAAGGTGATTTTATTTACTGTACATCCCGTGTGATTCGGACCATCTTCATAATACATTTCAGTGTACGGAGCTACTGCCCGTACATTTTTGGTCCTTCGAACCGGATTATTTGGCAGGATGTAGGAGCGTCGCCACATAAAATGTATTGTTTTAGTTTTACCTTAATAAGCATTTGCTTATTCAGCGAATGTTAATAAGTGATAGGCGTATAAGCAAATGTTGGTTAAGGTAAAAACTAAAACAAAACTCAACGGCCATCATCATCGTCAGCCTATTAATGTGCGCACTGCTGGGACACAGCTCTCCTCTCTGTGAGAGAAGGCCATATGCTGCCTTACATGGACTGGACCAAAGTTATTGCACTAGACTGATGTTTTCTAGTGATGATAGATATACAAGATATATATAGATAGATGTACAAGAGTAATTACTTTAGTCATTTATTTAATAGAACAAATCCCGCAACATTGCTTCCGTGGCATATCCCACAGGAACCGTGCGATTTAATGAGATAAAAAATAGCTTATGACATTCAGTTATACTGTAGCTTACGTCAATGAAATAATGTAACTAATAAAATTATCTACTAGTCCTTTCAGAGATTACCTTTTACAAACATACAAACAATTTTAACCTTTCGTAATATTTCTTCATGATTTATATTAGATGTAATAAAGCTTAAAGAAGAAATAAAAAGTATTTCTCGTCACAGAAACTGACATACCAGTACTAGTACTATTTGTTTATATTTACTTTGTTTTGATTATACAAATTTAAAGAAAAATAAAACTCTTGCGCAAAAATTCTTAGTCATTAACAGGTAATATTCAACCGGGCATACAAAGACAAAACAAATCCAAATGAGTCAAGCATAATAGCCACGCAACCCGGATATAGTGCGCACCAATATTATCTTCATAATTTATTTAAGCCCTTTTAAAGTTTACCTGTGAGTTCATTAAGGGCTGGAGGATTACCTGGCCGTCGTACATACCGGATTGCACGAACTGAGCGAACATCAATTTATTCATAGAACTGTCTAACTGATAAAAAATCTCTTAATTATGTTTTTGGTGATAGAGACTAACTTTCTTTAGAAAAAAAGCCACTAACCCAATAAAATAATCATGTGTGGTCAGGGAACCCCAAGTCTTCCTTTGGTTTTTGCTCCTAATATAGTTAATTCAAATGAAAATGACGTAGAAACTAGATCCTACGACACAGGGTATTCTAGTGTGGTCTAGGGTTACTTGAATGCACGCTATAATTTAATTAATTAGTATCTAAAAAAAGGTATCCCAATAAATTTTTCTTATCACAAAAATAAAAAAAATTACATCAGAATTCTAAAGGAAACGGCAATAAGAGCATGAAGTTTTTTTTGTTATATAAATTAAAATACGATAAATATGCGTGTTAATAAATAAACATTACTGTATTAAAAAATCAATTTTCTTAGGGATATAAACCATTAGTGTCATATTTTGATTAATGACACAACGTTCGAGGTGTAAAATTTACATTTTCTCTTCACCAAAAACCTTAATACAAATTAAAAACTGCTAAACCCATGATATATCTACAATAAACTTTACCACAAGTAACAGAGTGACATGTTCTGAACAATTTGGAACCGGTACAACTCGCTGGGCGTTTGTCCCAAATTATTCGGTTACCGGTTTTCGTGAGTAAGGAACTAGCTTGTCCTGTGTGTTGCTGAATATAGGAGCATTCAATATGCTCCGTAAATACAATCACCACGGGTTTACGACGTGTTCTGTCCTCCAAAACGTTGTCCGGTAACGAAATAGATGTCTGGAACTGAATTTGTACCCACAAATTACAGAATTTCTAGAGAAGGTCCTCAAAGGATCTTAAGCAAAAAATAAATAATGCTAGAGCCTGTTGATTAAATATTGTGTCATTTTTCTATGATGAATGAAGTCGAGTTGAGGACCAGGGTGATGTTCACGGCAAAGTTTTTTTTAAACTGTCTTACGCTTGACCACTATCTCACCTAATGGTAAGCGTTGATGTGGTCGACGGTGAAGCATGCTTGCCTAGAAGTAACCTACTCACTCTTGACTTAAAGACCCCTAGATTGTAGCTATCGGGAAACACAGACTCCGGTAGGGAATTGCACTCCTTAGCTGTACGCATAATGAAAGTATTCTCAAAACGTTAAAGGCCTTAATGGCTGTTAAAGTTCTGTGTTGTGAGTTGAGACTCATTTTTAATGTCATTTCTTAACGCTACAATAATTTTTATACTCGTCATTCTTAAGTTATTCACGGCTTGGAGATAGTTAAGACATCGCAATGAAACCTGGAATTTATTGTACAGAATCGAAAGCTATCAATGCTTAATTCTTCTCTATAAAAACGTAAACGAGCCGATCACAAGCCTATCTTTGCACAAAATAACACTATTCGGTTCCATTACAGTCCGGTGTAACCTTCCCCTGCTGGCAACCCGCAGTCACGTAAAGGGTTGAGCGCGGTTTGCGCGGCCACTAGCGAGGAATGTTATCACCTCGACCGCGTTACGCACTGCCTCCTAGACTCCTCGGTTCCTTGCTGCCTCTACCATTTATTAATTTTTATGATTTTAATTACATTTTCCTTCATTTGGGAGAAGTTCGGGAGGATTCTTGACTCTTGGTTTGCAAATCTTTTCTGGTGCTTTGTGATGTCCTAGAAAACGTAGTCTAGAACACAACAGTTTTATTGATTGATGGGTATAACATAAATAAAGACGTAAAAACTTCCTTTGAAACCGTCTATAAGACTCAGAATAGGTAGATATGAGAAAATACAAGTAGGTATTGTTATATTACTTGTTGATTTGTTTCCTAAATTAAATTATTATTTATTACTATTAGCCCATGCCAACTTATTTTATAACAGCTTTGGCTAGGTAATCACCTCTGATTTGGTCTGTTCTGAAACTTAACAAGATTTTCTTAAATAATTCGCCGCAGTTGACAATAACATACTTTTAACACAACAAAAACCTTTTAGACAGGTTATCATCCATAATAAAACCATATTTTATTCTCTCTAACGCAATACCCGCACGTTTCTACGAGGGACCGTAATTGACGAATTTTTCGTTAATCAAGCCGCACACCCCGCACGGTTAAGATTTCGGCTTCATTGCTGCATTTACCTCAGCTCAGGTTAACGCGATCAATAATGGTTTCCAAGAATGTGAAGAAGTGAGATGCAATGCTTCTCTAATGAGGTTTTCTTTTAATAAAGGAAAATACCCTCTGTACTTTCTTGAGTTGTGGTCATGTGGACTCAAATTCGGAATTTGGACTTATAAACGTGTCAACCCTATGTGCCAAAACATGACAGATTTTCATGCTAGAATAGAGTTTGACGAGAACCCAACATTAAATTTTGTAACGTTATAAGGAATCTTTTTTTGTTATTAATATTGAGTTTGTAAAATGCTGGCAGTACAAGTTTCTTTCTTTCTCTTAAATTTCTAATTCCTAAAACATAGGATTTGAAACCACGACCCCAAGCATGGTTGGTGCGCACGGTTGGCGCAGTGGTTGAGCGATTGACTGCTGCGCTGCGTGTCGCGGGTTCGAGTCCCGCACGGAACAAATATTTGTATGAGCTACAAATAGTTGTTCCGGCTCTGGGTGTTGTGTATGTGAGTTTATATGTCTGTAAACGCACCCACGATTATGATACAGGAAGAAATTTCTAGTGTGGGGCAACGTTTTTTAAAAAGATAAAAATAAGCACGAGTGGCGAGACCACTGGCCCGGTCCACATTCAAATCTAGCTCGGTGAAATTATAACGCAAAATATTAATTGTTTGAATGTCCTAATAAAATTGATGTTTAGCAATTTATTTCAATCACATTCATAATGCTTTTTAGTCAGTGCAACATATTTATTTTTTTGCGATGTTTGTTCGGTTATTTTTTTTCTAAATTGCGTGTACCAAGCAAATACTACAGTTATAATTTAACTAGCAATTATGGGTTTTAATTTTTGCAATTTATCTGTTCAATGAACCATTATTATTTTGAATTACATAAGGCATAACAATAAGTGAAATGTATTGTTAATAACGAGCTGATCCGGTAGATAACGGAAGTTTTCGACGTAGCTCATAGAATAAGCAAGCTGAAGTGGCAACGGGCGGCCATATTAGCCGTAGAACCGATGACCATTAGGGTAGTCGGATTCTCTAGTGGAGACAGCGAACTGGTAAACGTAAGAAGATGATGATGATTAATAATCTCTTTAAATAAAAATCAAATGCCATTCGTTGGTTAGAGCATTACTTTAGAACCGCTGGACTGATTTGTTTTTTTTAGCTTATTAGAAAATTCGGGAACAACTAGAAGTGTTTTTTTTCTATGGGATTTATTATGAACTTTGTGGACCGGAGTTTTCCTATCCACAAAGTCCGTCGGGACAGCTACTAATAAAATAAATAATAGTTTCTACAAACCTGTAAATGATACTTAGTGTAGATAATTCTTAGCCACGCTATGTGCTCGCAAACAATGTCTGCTGCGCCGTAGCGCCGCAGGTACGCCAACTCAGCTGCTACGGCGTAGCGAGAGCTACGAGCTGACACGTTCGTGAAATTATTAGGATGTTGATATCGGCTGCATGCTTGCTATATCGAATATCTGGAAATCCTGCAGATGCTGAGGATACGATAATTTATGTTATAACTAGCGTCGTGGTGGCCCATTGGCTAAGACCTCGCCTCTCATGCTTGAGGTCGTGGATTCAAATCCGGGCACCAATGTGACTCTTTCAAATTTATATGTAATTTCTAAGTTTATCTTGGAAAACACTAACAACAGGGAAGGACAATATCTAGGCAAAGCTGGACTCCGGGCTGCTACTGAGAAGTTGCAGATGGAATAACCCAATAACATTTTTTTCAATCCAAGAGTTAATTCTGTTCTACAAAATTCAGACTTGCTTCAACTACAACTTGACTATGAACTTGATGCCTAAATATGAATTATTAGTTAAATCTTTACTTTATTTTAATACTTACGACAGGTTACCTCAGTACCAACATTATTTTATTTAAAGCATGCTTAAGTTAAGTACTAAAGTAATAAAGAAACCTATTTTCCTAATTTATGGCAGTAGTTATCCGGAACGTGCGCATTAACATAAAAAAGTATTTTATTTAAATTTTTAAAGTGCAGCAAGTAAAATAATAAGTTTAAACTTAAAACGGCCTCGCTTTACCGTTTTGTGAAAACGGTAGATTGCTTATTTAGATTAGTAGGTAATATTATTTTGATCTCTTGTTAAAATTCAACACGTAGGTATTATATTATTCTGAGACAAACTTCACTAGAATTAATTCAGTCTGAAATGTTTAAAATAGTACACAGTTTTTTCGAAAGCTCTAATTCAAAGAAGACAAAAAAATAATCCTTCTTGTTTTCTTGAAAAAGGAAACTCTTCAATTATTTGATCCCATCAAAGGATCTCTCGAACTGTCCCCATTATCTGAGGGTAAAGTCAGGCACAGCGATGCTAATCCCTGGGGCGCTGATAGCGACTGTGCTCGGCAGTACTGGTAACTTTGATCCGCTCAGATAAGTGGCTCTACAAAATGTTACTTAGCCTTACTTTAGATTATCTGTTCGAGCATTGATATTTTTGATTAGACCTCTTTGAATACTTCTTTGAGATTTATGAAGAATTGAAAGGTTAACAGACCGGATTTATTGAGTACTAAGTTGGTTAGTCACTGGTTTAAAAAAAGAAGACGTGTGCCCATCTGACATTTAATCTTATCTTCTTTTTTAAGCAAGACTGCAGGTTAGTTCGATGTAAAACTGTTTTTATTTTATTTCATATATGAACACCTTTGCTATGTAGGTACCTATAGGTAGAAGTTTCAAAATATTTCTACCTTTTATTTTCAAGTCAATGAAAAAAAAAAAAAATGAAAAGAAAAAAAGTAGTGGTATAGATGTCGGCACGTAACTTGGCAAGAGTCGTTAGAAGCGCACAAGTATATTTTTAGATCTCTTTGGTTACCTAGCGGGACGCGGGGTACGTTTAGCACTGTTCCGAGCGCGCGATTGGTTGGTCAGTTGACACAAGGATCGATTGACCAATCACGTCGCGTCCACGTTCGGTTCGCTCTGTATGGTGGTTGGTCAGTTCACGCACTATGCGCGAACTTACCCCCACTAAGCCAAATCCTTGCCAAGTTACATACCGGGGACTATAGGTGGCCACGCCGATTGTGGCGTCACTGGCGAGCATAACGTCCTCCGAAGTGCAAGTGTATGGGCACTTGGCAATAAACTCAAACACTTAAAAACAATGTATTCTAGTCATAAAACAAAATAGTAACTCCACCCAGCAACTAACCCAGCTACCTTCAAAAACTTTACCGTTTACGAAAATAACACGTTTCATAACTTAAACTGTGTACCGAATAGCCCGAATAACCCGAATATTACACTCAAATCGATACGGATACCCCTATTATCAATTATTATCACTGTAACAGAATTATAATATCACACCCTCAGAACAAAAGTCTACTAACACAAAAAATGCGATTTGTGGGTAATGAGCAAAAAGTCTTCAAAAAACTTTTACATTTTTCTTTACATTTATTATAATAAAAAAAATAAAAAATCTTTAGGGTTGACTGTATTTTATTGGCTGCCCCTTGCTCATATTTAGGGTTGTTATTCACAACAGGGTTTAGGATTAGGCTTTTTAAGGTCAGTTCATAGCTAAATTAGAAATTACAGGAATTTAGAGTTAGGTCACTTTCATTCTAGGGTGAAGAGGGATATAAAGGGTGGAAATAACGAGGTGGTCAAATACAATAAAATGCTAATTCTAATTTGAAAACTAAAGGAATAATGTCCGCTCGTTTGTAACTTAATTATATCGGGACCTGTTAAAGTTTGTACGATTCGACGCCACTATTGAATAAGGCGGTAATGTGCTTTTACTGAGTTTTACTTAACCTATTTTTCATTTATTTTTGTTATGACTAATGATTGCAGATTTCCTGAGGGATCGGTCCATTCGAGTGGTTATCGATGACTGCTCGTCGAACCAATTGGATATTAATGCCGGCGTCCCTCAGGGGTCGGTACTCTCGGCAACATTGTTCTTGTTGCACATCAACGATCTGCTAAAACCCGGCACCTTTGGGTATGCAGACGACAGCACTGTTGCTGAGAGATACTTGTCCAACGCACGTGCTACCGGGCCACTGATCCGGTCTCTCGGTGAGGCCATGGTGGAGCGTTTGAACTTGTCCTTGCAGGCAGTCTCCGAATGGGGTGATGCCAATCTGGTCAAGTTGAATGCTGCTAAAACCCAGGCGTGTCTTTTTTCCGCTAAAAAGAGCCAATTTCACCCGGCTCCAACTTTCCGTGATGTAACCGTGCCAATAACGGACCATCTTCAGCTTCTTGGCGTTACGCTGACATCAACTCTCAATTTTGGGCCATACATTGAGGCAAAGGCTCAGCTGGCTGCCAAAAAGTTGGGGATCCTTGCGAAGGTGCGAAATTACTTCAAGCCGGAACAGCTGCTCAACTTGTATCAAGCGCAAGTTCGATCGTGCATGGAGTACTGTTCTCATCTCTGGGACGGATCTGCCAAATATCAGCTAGATGCACTAGAGTCGATCGAAAAGCGGGCCAAGAGACTCATCGGCGATGAAGCACTGGTCAAATCAAAGCTCCAGAGCCTTGAACATCGTCGCCGAGTTGCCAGCTTGTCGGTATTTTATCGGTTACATTTCGGGGAGTCGGTTATGCTCTCAAAACGGTGAAGGAAAACATCGTGAGGAAACCGGCATGTCCTAGAACAAAAAAATCGAAGACATGTGACATCCACCAACCCGCACTGGGCCCGCGTGGTGGATTACGGCCCATCCCCTCTCACAGAGAGGAGGCCTGTGTCCCAGCAGTGGGAACATTAATAGGCTGGTGATGTATGTATGATGTATTTCGGGGAGTGTGCGATGGAATTGCATGATTTAATTCCGCCCAGCCCGTTCCATCATCGGACAACCAGATGCACGGTGATGCGTCATCGGTACATGCTGGACATCCCACCCATACGCACAAAACGTTTTGGGGACACTTTTATTATGCGTACAGCTAAGGAGTGGAATTCTCTGCCGGAGTCTGTGTTTCCCGATAGCTACAATCTAGGGGTCTTTAAGTCAAGAGTGAATGGGTTTTTTCTAGGCAAGCGTGCTTCACCGTGGACCACATCATCGCTTTCCATCAGGTGAGATAGTGGTCAAGCGCGAGCCTATTGATAATAAAAAAAAAATTAATCTGACCGCCGACCTAACCCGCCAACCCTGCAACAACCCAAGGTATAGTTTCCAAAAGTTTTTCCTTTCAACTTAATATTGTGGTATTCTGCTAAACAGAGCCACATATTTCGAGTCTACTTACGTTCTATAACAAACTTTACAAACCACACCTTCATATCTTTTGATATTTTATCAACTTTTGTAATTCATTTTAATGTTTTCTCTCTATTGTTATCATCTGAAAAGCATACTTTTAGTTATCTTTGATTGTTTTAATATCTAAAACTTGAATGTACATTATTACCTCAATGGAATTATAATTAATAATTAATGATTATTTGTAATTCTTGCAATATTTTTCTACTGTGACCAATGATATTTAAATAAACAGATACGTTTTATACTCACAAAACAATTGAAAAAAGTGTGCCGCACATAGCGGCAGCACACATACACACTTTTCATTAATCTAACATTAAAAAATATTTATTTTAATCAATAAATAAATAAATTACAAATACACACGGTGGCATTTATTTTATTTTGTTTTTGTTTCAACAAAGCCTATCGCTCTTCGCCATGCGTGACATAAACTAAAGATTAAAGGTCACAATTGTGACCTATTCGAGTCTTCAAAATGCGCGCGCTCATAACATATCTGTTTATTTGAATATCATTGACTGTGACATTTGCATCTGACATCCATTCCAATTGCATCCATTCCATGTCCATTTTAATTTCTATAACCATAGACGGTAACATAGGTACCATGGACTAGACCTTCTTTAAGCTAAGTGTAGGATATATATAGGGATTGGCTTGTCCATCTTACCTTCTTTTTTTTTTTTTTTTTTTTATATTATTGTTTTATTGTGTTTAGTTTGTTAAAAATCATTTATTTGTATTAGAATCAAAGTATAAAGTGACACACGTAGTGTTTGTGACCAGTTTTTATTGTGATAACTCAATAACAATTGATATTTCACTAAGTCATGTACCGGCTGTCAACGTTTGAACTGTGGATTTGAATTCTTCGAACCGGGGGAGTATTTTGTTTTGATTTACGTATTTATTGCTGTATTATTTACATACTATACACCACTCATACACTGCTCAGGGCTCTGAGCGACGTCCAGTACACACCGGCTACGTTTATGTCTCATTTTGTTTGACAAATTGTGGAAGCAAAATCGAGAACGAAAGCACTTGCCCCAGACATAACATTCACTGCAAACCCTACTTCACACATAATATATCTTTAATATAGTGTAAATATTATAGGTAAACCCCATAGTTCATAAGCATTGTAAATACTTTGTTTCCACTAAAACTAATGTTCTTAGCAATAATCCTTATACAAAAATCTAATTGAGCAATAAACGTCAATGTTTAATAAAGCCTTTCCTTAAAGTATTACCTGTAATTAAGTCTTAGAATATTAATTCAAATAGCTTTTCTTTGTTCTTAGTTTTTTTTTTCTTCTTTTTCTCATATACCTTCATATATTTTTATAATCTTTTTTTGTAACGTTTCTATTGTTTTTAAACATTTTACTTCTTTTTAACTTTTAAACCCCTCCTTCTTTCTCAAGTTTTCAACTAACTTAGTGTTCTCTTCACATACTCAGCTGTTTCCTGTCACATTACAGGTGTCGCTTAAGGAAAACATTCAATATGCTGACCCGGGCAGCTACCGTTTGTGACATGAGTATCAAACTGAAAGCAGTGCTGAGGGAGCTGGATTCATCTAGAAATGAGTGCAGCAAGCTACTGCGGGAACGAGAAGAAAGTGAAGTAGAAATTGAGTTAATAGTGAGCAAAAACACTCAACTCAAGAACCAGCTGCAGAACTACACTCCCAGCATATGGATATACTGGACCAGCATCACCATCTCCGTCAACTGGTTTCAGATTCTCAGCAGTGCCATGACACTCATGACCAGGCACTGAAGCGTATATCTGTACTAGAAGCAGAATTGTGCAAGGCTCATAACACCATTACCTCCATCGACTCGCTGAAAGTCAGTGAAGAGGTTTCTAACACAAGTAACCTGTACAATGAGCTGATGGATGCATCCAAACTGGAGTGTGAGCCGCCCACCATTACTATAGACCTTACAGGGGATGATACCATTGCTAAATGTCCAATTCTGAGTAGACATAATAAAATTAAGAAATATATTAAAATCAATAAAAGTATTAAGAAATATAAGAAACTTATAAAAACTCAAAATGTTTGCAAAAATAATGTTAACCTTAGGAAAGATTTAAGAAACTTAAAAAACCAATTAAATATATGTAATAGTAAATTAGAAACTAGAAAACAAATGTATGATGTTGAAATTCAGAACCTTGAAAGGGAATTATTGAGTAGGGAAAATACACTTACGGAAATATTTTGTAAATATGAATGTAGTCAACAGATGTTGAGTGAACGCATGCAGGAGGCTTGTGAGTTGGTGGACCTGGTGAAGTATAATGCAGAGAGGTGCGAATCATTGACTAACAACCTCACCTATGGTTGTGCTGCCGCTCTGCCACCTCTCATGTCACAACATGTTGCTACTACAACTTTACCTATTGATCATACTGCAACAACTTTGAACCCCACCAAAAGTAATGTCTTAGTATTTTCTGATAGATTAGGAACAGGTTTTGGATCTTTGTTAAATAACCGTTCTAAACATACAATAGTGAACCATTGTTATCATAAACTGCAATTTAATGAGCTTATCCATAAAATTCAACAGACACAATTGTATGAGCAAAGTACTGTAGTACTTCTTATTGGAAATAGCCTTAGTATAACAAAAAAGGACATAGTCAATGGTATTGACACCCTACTTAAGTTAAGATTAGGCAAATTAATATTATGTGCATTGCCCTATTCTGGCAAGTTACTTGTTCATGAAAATGAATACATTTCTGGTTTGAATAACCTAATGCATATTTTATCTTGTCGTCATAGTGACCGTTTATTGTTTTTTGACACCAACAATTTTGTTAGTGATTTTGTTTTGATTGGGAACCATATGTTTCTTCCCAAAAATAGTCGACATTTATTAGCTACATTGTTAGCTTTTAATATACACGCAGTTATTGATAATTTAACTGAGACTAGGTTTAGTGATTTAACAGTATTATCCAGTTTTTCTGATAATACTTTAAACGATGATTTTTTAAACGATTAGAGCCGACAAAAGAGAAGTCGAATAGTAATATTTTACTATATCATCAAAATATAAATCGCTTCTCCGGCAAAATTTTAGACGTGGAATTGTTAGTAGATAAATACCACATGGATATCTTATGTTTTTGTGAAACTTGGTTAAAACCAGATAGGATGTTGTTTAATGTAAATAATTTCTCAGTTGCCAGTGCGTACAACAGATCCACAGTGGGTGGTGGTACCCTGATACTTTGTAATAGTCATTTAAAATATAAGGAAAGGAAGGATATCACTGCTTACTCTGTTGATCGCTTGTGTGAGGTAGCATGTGCAGAGGTCGAGGGCCATACTGTCTTGTGCGTTTACAGACCACCAGCATCAAACTTGTCATTGTTTTTGATAACAATGGAAGAATTATTAAGTAAACTTTTCAGAGATAATAAATTAGTTTTTGTTTGTGGTGACTTAAATATAGATCTGTTAGTCAACTCGCCTGAAAAATGTAAGCTCATTTCATTATTTAAATCATTTAACCTAACATATTTATTTAATGAACCAACAAGAATAACAGCAACTTCAGCTTCTTGCATAGATAATGTATTCACTAATTGTAAAGTAAAAGATTCGTTTTTAATTAGTGGCGTTAAGTCAGACCATACTGGTCAACTAGTACCTTTTGAGTCAGATAAAAAAATTAACCTAGCTAAATCAATTCGATTAAGACCACTTACTAAAAATAAATTAATCTCTTTTAATAATAATGTTTTAAGCAACCTTCGTAACGCCAGTTTTGATTCAAACGACCCCAATATAAATTACGGCACGTTGTTTTCAACAGTTTGCCAAGAATTCAATAAAACGTGTCCTGTAAAAACAGTAAAAGTCAACAATTCCAAATCGAAATTTAGTGAATGGGCCACTGTGGGCATAAGAAAAAGCCGAGACATCTTATATAATTAATATTACGAAAAATCTTTGACTTCCGATCAAGTTTTTCACACTTATGTTAGAAACTATTCCAAAATATTCAAAAGAGTCTGCGCTCAAGCAAAATCTCAAATAATAATTAACAAAATTGGTGTTTCTAATAATAAAATAAAAACTGTGTGGCAATTAATTAATAAAGAAACTGGAAAGATACAACAACGCGATCAGAGTGAGTTGTCTTTGAAAATAAATAATCAAACCATTTCTGATAGGCAAGAAGTCGCTGAGACATTAGAAAATTTCTTTACCAACATTCCGTTAGAGGTTACGAAGTCTCTTCCTTCCTCTTCTAAATTAGCTGAAGCTCTTCTTAAAGAAAACTTTACTAAAGACATACCAATCTTTAAATTTAAACCAATATGTATTGATTCAATTAAAAACGCGTTCAAAAGTCTCAATAAAAAAAATACTAAAGACTTGTGGGGGATATCCGTTAGTGTTCTTGGAGATATTATTGACTCAATTGCTCCTGTCCTAACAGGCATATTCAATCAATGTTTGGACAGCGGCACTTTTCCTGACTTAATGAAACACAGTAAAGTAGTACCAATTTTCAAATCAGGCTGTAAGAGTGATCCTTCTAATTATAGACCTATATCCGTGCTTCCAGCATTGAGTAAAATCTTTGAAAAAATCATGCTGGAACAGATGTTGTCTCATTTCAATTCAAATGGGATACTGCATAGTCAACAGTTTGGTTTTACGAAAGGTAGGTCGACAACGGACGCGGGAGTAAAACTCATCAGCCACATCTTGGAGGCTTGGGAGAGGTCCCAGGATGCCATTGGCATTTTCTGTGATATCTCAAAAGCTTTCGACTGCGTCGACTACAACACACTGATCTGTAAATTACACCACTACGGAATTCGTGGAAAATCTGCTGATCTCGTGGTTTCCTATTTATCAAACAGACAGCAAAAAGTAAATGTTAATGGGGCAACGTCCTCCGGGTCTCTAGTCAAGATGGGCGTGCCCCAAGGTTCAATTCTCGGCCCTTTCCTTTTTCTTGTTTACATTAATGATCTCCCTTTTATGATGGCCAAATTATCGGATATAATTCTATTTGCTGATGATACTTCGCTAATTTTTAAAATAGATAGGCAAGATACGGATGTTTTAAATGTCAACGAAAGTCTAATTGTTCTCTCAAAATGGTTCGCAGCTAACAATCTTTTACTGAATGCGAAAAAAACAAAATGTCTAAAGTTCTCTTTACCAAATGTACCACAACATGACCTAAACTTAAATCTTGACGGCAAAAATCTTGAAGTTATAACGGAAACTGTATTCTTAGGGATTACTATCGATTCAAAATTGCAGTGGGGCGCGCACATTAGAACTCTTTCGGGTAGGTTAAGTTCGGCTGCATATGCAGTAAGGAAAATAAGGCAGCTAACCGATGTAGCTATAGCTAGGTTAGTATACTATGCTTATTTCCACAGTATTATGTCTTATGGCATTCTGCTGTGGGGATCAGCAGCAGACGTTGACTCAATTTTCATCCTGCAAAAGAGGGCAATCCGCGCAATCTATAAAATGGGTCCTCGCGAGTCCCTCAGAGAAAAATTTAAAGAGATCGATATACTGACTCTACCTTCACTTTATATTTTGGAATGTATTCTGTATGTCCGTAAAAATCGGGGGCTTTTCAAAACTAGAAGCGACTTCCATAATTTAAATACACGCAGTAAGCAGCTCCTTCTGCGCATGCAGCTTCCCTGGTAACTTGTAAACGGCACAAATATGTGGATGTCTCTAACTATTCTCAATCTCATTTTTTCTTTCCTTCTTTTAATTAGACTTTTTAAAATGGTTTTCAATCATCTTTAAAGCCTTTTGCTAAGAATAGTTACAGCACTGATAACAACATTTGTGCAACATGTTAAATTTAGCCTTGTTATACTTATTTTTATTATTTTTTACCTTTGTATAGATTCTTTTACCGATTGTTTTGTGAATGTGTGAACATTGTAGGCCTTCTAGATGCTTGTTAACATTTGTTAACTTTTTTATATAATCTTTTTCTTTTTTTTTAGTTTCTTACGACTTATTGTCATAATTCGGGCCTACGTTGTCCCCCCATATCTAAGTACTAATGCTGTAACATGGAAATATTGTAAAACCAAACCATTTTTAAAAGAGTAACCATGGAGTTTCTTGCCGGTTCTTCTCAATAGGAAACGACCAACCCAAACCGTGCTCATTTTGTCGACGTTTTATAAGTGCCCATGTAGGCCTATGTGAAATAAAAAAATTGATTTTGATTTTGATTTTACCTATCAGGATACAGAGGACTTGCTGGCAGACAGCGTTCGGTAAATCCCGATCGAACTTACATTCTTCAATACCCTACACACTACATATTCAGACGCCATAAAACACACACATAAACACCCTAGTACATTTCACACACATACACATATGAAATAATGCAGAGAACTCAAACATAATTCTATTTATTTATTTTTATTTATTAAACTTTACTGTTAGCGGCAATATCATATTATTTGTTATTAGAATATTAACTCAATTAAATTTTAAAATTGTAAATATTAATTTATATTTTATTAATCACCAAAATAATTCATAGATAAATTAAATTACGAATAAATATTTTATATACATATTGTGACCAGCCAGAAAGGAACCCTGACACCTGAGATACAGGACATGTCCTAGTTTGGGTGTCATAAGTTTCTAGCTTTTTGCATGTACTAATGTAGCCTAATCATTGTATTTCTTCTTGTCAATTCTTTCATTGTGTATTAGGCTTTGAATTAATAAATCATCATCATCATTCAACAAGCGCAAAAAGTCGCACGCACATATAGACGCGTACGTACGGCGATCTCAAACAAATGACAGTCGCGAGTGCGCTTTCACTCGCTGTACTTTAAGCGTGTCTATGTGTGTGAGTGTTATAGGAGATAGACAAGCTCGACGCGACAATGCGACTACGAGATATTGTACCTGTAGACCAAATAATTATAGAAAACAAACTATGAAAAAGTGTACCTAGTCGAATTTTCGCATTGGGCCTATCTATGAGAGCCTTTGTCCCCCTTTCTTTATTTTATAATTAATAAATGAGGAGTACAAAGGTACTGCTTATTTCTTTAGAAATTTCTACCAGCAGACCCGCGAAAAGGAGAAATGAAGAAGAAATGTAGACAAATTGTGAGTGAGAACAGGAAGAGAAGAAAAGTGAACGACTAACCTAAGAAATATAAACATACACATATAGTGTAAGTGATACATACTTAAATAAATACATAACACTAAAATATATAGATACTAAATGCGATAAAAATCATAAAAATATCATCAATACATAAATAAATCATAATGATAAAAATCAGATTTGAGAGGCAAGATAATGCTTTTGCGTTTTTTAAAAAGCGAGATAGTATCTAGATCTCTGATGCTAGGCGGAAGTGAGTTCCACTATCTTACAGCATGGACAGGAACGGAATAGGAATAATAGCTAGTTTTATGAGGGAGGGATTTAAGGAGGGATCTAAGATGTGACCTACATAATGCGTCTCTAGAGCGAGCGTAAGAAAATCGCTCACGCAGGTAGGAAGGATAAGACGGGTTGTGTAAGATGTTGAAGAGGAGACATAAAATCCGAGTGTTCCTGCGAAGACGGATTGGGAGCCACTTGAGTTCTTTGCGAAGGTGAGAAACATGATCATACTTACGTAGACCATAAACAAAGCGAATGCATAAGTTCTGCAGGCGTTCAAGCTTGTTTAACAGCTCCTCTGTGGCATCCAGGTAGCAGGCGTCGGTATAATCTATAATCGGCTGAAATAAGTGTTTGCGCCAAGGAAATTTTCGTCTTTAAGGGCAATAGACTTTGAAGGCACTTCAGCGAATGTAATGAAAAATGAACCTTACGACTGACTTCGTTGACATGCGCATGCCACGAAAGATTGGAGTCAATGATAACCCCTAGATCCTTTACGGTTTCGGTAAATTCTATGCGAACACCGTCGAGATATAGAGTCATCAGAAGCAACGTTAGCCGCACTGCGAACGAATTTGCTGCCTATGACCATGGCCTGTGATTTACTTGATATTTATCTATATCTATATCGATATCTTGTGTATCCTGTGATATACAGATATCGAGATCTTGCGAAAAAACTGAGATTCAAAGAGTAAAATGAAGATAACTTTTGATCGGCTGAACCAATTTTAATCATACATAACTAAGTACACTTTCGATAAAGTCATCTTCCAAATAAAAAAAAAACTAAATCAAAATTGGTTTATCTGTTTAGGAACTATTACGACACAGACCGGCACACAGATACACAGATGCAATGAATACCAAAGAATCTGGAAATATTACAAAATTAATTGGAGCAGCTCAATCCCAAGCCTTTTTGTCTTCAAGGTAATCTTTAGTTGTATAAAACGCTTTCTGGCACAATTTACGTTTAATAAAAGATTTGAATTTATTAAGACTTAGATGTTGTACGTGGCTTGGAAGCTTATTATAAAAGCGTACACATTGACATCTAAACGAGCCACCTATTTTCTTGAGCCTTGTTGTAGGTACTACAAATTTGTGTTTATTCCTAGTATTTATGTTATGGATATCACTGTATTTTTTAAACAATTTTATATTTTTATGGGCATATAAAAGATTTTCATAAATATACTGAGAAGGCACAGTCATTACATTAATCTCCTTAAATTTCTCTCTGAGAGAGTGTCTTGGGCTTAATTTATAAATTGACTGAACAGCTCTTTTCTGCAAAACAAAGATAGTCTGGATGTCGGCGGCATTTCCCCACAACAGAATACCGTACGACATTACACTATGAAAATAGCTAAAGTATACTAAACGGGCTGTCTCTATGTCAGTTAAATTACGAATTTTTCTAACAGCATATGCTGCGGAGCTTAGCTTCTTTGACAATTTATCTATATGTGGGCCCCACTGAAGCTTAGCATCCAAAGTTAAGCCTAAGAATACTGTGCTATTTTTAGGATTCAATTCTTCGCCCTTTATCAACACATCGGTTTTCACCTGCCTAACGTGAGGTAGGGTAAACTTAATGCATTTGGTTTTTTTTTCATTAAGAAGTAAATTATTAACATTGAACCAGTGAACTACTTTTGAGATCGCGCTATTTACATCGTCATTAACCAGCTGCTGACGTTTAAGTTTAAACAAAAGTGAAGTATCATCCGCAAACAACACTATATCATGGTTATCCTTTATGAGGTAAGGCAAGTCATTAATATAAATAAGGAACAAGAAAGGACCAAGAATCGAGCCCTGTGGGACTCCCATTGTTACCATAGATCCAGGAGATCTTTTCCATTAACGTCAACGGTCTGAATCCTATTACTCAAATATGAAGTAAGAAGATCCAGAGCGCTGTTCCGGATCCCGTAGTGGCGGAGTTTCCTGATTAGCGTTTCATGAAAAACACAATCAAATGCCTTGGACAAATCACAAAAGATTCCCAAGGCATCGCACTTATCTTCCCATGCATTATAAATATGTCCTAAAAGTTCAACACCGGCATCAGTAGTTGAACGACCCTTTGTAAAACCGAACTGTTTGGTATGTAATAATTTATGTTTATTAAAAAATCTTTGCAATTGCTCTAAAATTAATTTCTCAAATATTTTGCTAAACGTAGGTAGTACTGAAATAGGTCTATAATTTGTAGGGTCTGATGTACTACCTGATTTAAACAAAGGTATTATTTTACTATTTTTCATAAGGTCGGGAAACTCCCCACAGTCGATACAATTATTAAAGATAATAGCTAAACTAGGTGCGACAATGTCAATAATAGACTTAGCAACTTCTACAGAATGACCCCACAGATCTGCAGTCTTTTTAACATTTAAAGTGTGAAAGGTTTTAATTATGTCTTTACAAGTAATATGTTCAAAAAGAAATTCCGAATCGCAAACGTTAACATTTTCTTTTAGCAAAGACTCAGCAACAGAAGGTGATGAGTTTAAGGATTTAGTCGTTGAAACGGGAATATCTGAAAAGAAATTTTCAAAGGCCACTGCGACTTGTGAGTCTGATTTTATGATGTTGCCATTAATAGACAGGCCATAGTCAATATTTCGGTTACCAGATCTTCCCGTTTCACTATTAATAATATTCCAAGTCGTTTTAATAACATTACTACTGTTTTTAATCTTCGAGCTCAAATAACGCGACTTGGCCAAACAACAAACTTTTTTAAATAATTTTGAATAATTTCTTACATATAAATTAAATTCAGCAGTGTTTACATAAGTCCTTTCACTGTACAGCTCATAAAGCCGTGTTCTACAATCACTGAATGATGCGTTACTATTAACGGAGATAGTCTTGGGAATAAAGGTCGAATTAAATTGTTTACAGTATATACTAAAAAAATCATCATATAGATGATTAGGATCAGCATCAATTGACAAAATTGGTAATTTATTAATGAGTTTAACCTTAAAAGCTGCCAAGCGACTTGCAGTTTTGGGGTTAACAGTGATATCCTTTTTAGCCACTTTGTTGCTTTGGTTTGGTATAGTAATCCTCTGCCCGCAATGATCAGAATCTAGTAAATTTATAATTTCTTTGTGGACTGGTATAACATTAGTATAAATATTATCTAAGCATGTAGCACTAGAAGGGGTTATTCTTGTAGGCTCCAAAAATAGGTTTACAAAATTGTAGGACTGAAACAGACTTATTATTTTACTACAAGAACCTGAGTTTTCTAATAAATTAACATTAAAATCACCACAAGTGATAATGGATTTATTTGAGTTACAAATCTTGTGTAACACTTCATCCATTACCTTTTCGAAGCAGTCATACAATCCTGATGGGGGTCTGTATACGCTTAATACAATAAACTGCTCCAATTCTATACAAGCTATTTCAACTGTCCGCTCAACAGATAGGCTCACAATATCCTTACGGTCTTTAAATTTAAGCTGGTTACTTACTAAAATCAATGAGCCACCATGTATAGCATTAACTCTGCTGAATGAACTACCAACCTGGTGATTATTAAAATTGAACAATAACTGGTGGCTTTTAAGCCAATGTTCTGTTATACAAAGAATATCAATACTGTTAAAGTTCATAAATAATTCTACTTCTAAATCTTTGTTCATAAATCCTTGAATATTTTGATGCACCAGGTTAATACTATTTACCGAATTTAAACTTTTATTTGATTTTACTTTGCAATTTTTATGCTGTATGCTTTTGCAAGAGGTTGTCCCTATTGTCCTAATTTCTAATTTAAATTACTATTAATATCAATTTCTGATACCAAATTGGCTGATTTAAATAACATTCCTTGGCATTGCTCAATAGAAGCAAGTTGTTTAGCCAAATTCTTGGCTGTAGTAGAAAAATAATATGATAGCGACACAGCTATCTGTCTTTTATAATACTTTGAAAGAAAGTACCTATCCATGAAAAATTTATCTTTTGTCAAATAAAAGTGATTACCAACATAATTGTTAGTGTCAATTAAATGGAATAAATTACTACTATATGTTAAATTATGTAAT
This sequence comes from Orthosia cruda, assembly GCA_964057195.1. Taxonomy (NCBI): domain Eukaryota; kingdom Metazoa; phylum Arthropoda; class Insecta; order Lepidoptera; family Noctuidae; genus Orthosia; species Orthosia cruda. Next base: position 2,841,441 of record OZ059847.1, on the reverse strand, counting down.
GTCCTATTCAATTCATACCTAAGTATGTTTTCTTCCTGTGGCAAACTTTGGCTGTATGGGAATGTGAACATCACAATTTTTTTTAAACTAAAGTTGCACAAAGAGTTATAATGTTGGAGTAATTCTCCTTTGTTCACATTGCCCCTATTACCAATAAATATTAATAATGTTGTATCCTGGTTAAAATTGCATTTTATAACTTTTTTAATTATGTCAAATAAAGAACAACCAGGCATACAGTAGTTCATTATTGAGTGTCCTGGATATCTATTTGTCAACAAGTGGCCTAGATCCTTTCCAATTTCATCACTGGTCAGATTCACAACGACACAAGTCGTTGCTCATTGATTACTGTTCCATAATCACGGCCCTTTGACGATGCTCTTTGAACCAACCTTTCATTCGTTATAGATAGATATATAGATAAATCATTTATTTAGTACACACAAAAGAAACAGCACAACACACAAAATCTTAATTAAATTATTACAATTTTCATGTATGTTTAAAAACAAGGTGCCAACATAAAAATAATAAGGAAACCATACTTACGAAATAAAAGTCAAAGTGACCCAACAGTGACATTAGTTTTGACAATCAAAGTTGACAATCAAAACATAGTGCGGTGTGCGTCTCAAGGTTGCACCAAATGGGAGTCCGGCTCAGCACGTGTCAGGCAAATATACCTGACGCTGATAATCTGCTGGATCCCTTCAGTGACATATGGTCGCCAAGCAGACGTGATATTTTGGTGTTGTTACAGTATATATTTGTGTTTGGCGGGAAGATTAAGGAGTGAGTATTAATAAAGACCATTTATGGTTCGCTAGTGACCCGAACCATGCTTGGAACACTTTAAAATTACTGATGAGGCGATGGGTTATCAAAATATCGAGATTCCTGTGCTATAGATATTGAGTTAAAGATTGTGTAAGACACATCAAAATACATGGATCTTATAGATGATATTCTTCAGGAAGACCAGGAGCGCAGGACTCATTAACTAGCGTGCGTGTACGACTAGATGTATGAACGTGAGTGAAGCAAAATTAGTATGTAAGGATCGCCGCAGTTGGCGATCTGTATTTACTGCACATTAACATAAGTACGATAACCATTTAAATAAAGTGAAAATCGCATTACAATAAGTGTAGATTATAAGAACTAAGCCGACAAACAGACAAATACGAAAAATTATTTCGATAATTGCTTAGGTACAATAGTGCTTTCAAAATGAGAAAGTTTTAGTACTACTAGTGATATTATAATAACGAAAGCTTTGCGATATTGATTGGAAAAATGTATGGGATTGCCAAGCGCTGTAAAAATGTCACGTGATCTATTCTTTACATTTTGGCATTTCGACCATAGCCATCGCTTATGGCATGTCACTTTGTTGAGAAGAAGTTCTACCTGGCAGTCAACCTATGGCTAAGTTTAATAGGACTTCTATAAATGTGCTCTTTCTGTTCTAACAAACTATTACAATTTTAACAAAGTAGGTAAGAAGAAATACCTACTTTTGAATAAATGACATAACATAACATCACGCCTGTATTTCGCGATGAGTTGGGTAGAGGTGCAACTATAGTACACCCGATTTTCGCCATTTATGTTATGTTACTCTCAATATTCGAAGACATGTGATATCTACCAACACGTACTGCACCCGCATGGTGGATTACGGCTCATTCCCTCTCACAGAGACGATGCCTGTGTCCCAGCAGTGGAAACATCAAAAAAGACAAGATGACGACTCTCAATATTCAAAAGCGTAACTATAAAAAAACAGTATCTACCCGCAACCCCTACTGATAAAAATAAACAATATTATAAAACGCTCAAACCCCAAGCAATTACTTTGACAGTGGTAGCACAAAATCCTTTCAACATCAACTACCCAGCACCCTATATTATACGATATGATGGCGCTATGTCAGTCAGACGCGCGAATAAAAAGGAGTTTTTAGGAACGCGCGTGACCCAAGTACGGACGGACGAGAGGCGCATTACATGGAAATGTACGGGCAGGGAACTGTGGCGGCAATGTGGCAGTTATTTGCTCAAAAGGTGGACTTTAGCCCTATGCATAAGCTTTAGCAGCTTTTTAAAGTTCCCACTGCTGGAAACCTCCTATCTGTGAGAGAAGGAATGGACTTTAATCCACCACGCGGACCTTCTTCTTCATTTTTAGTTCTAACATATGCTTTGCGTTTGCTATGCGTTTCCTCACGATGTTTTTCATCACCATTACTAGAGCAGTGGTGATAAATTATACAAATGAAAGCCCAGCATTGGGCCATATAGAAATTATCCTTTGTGTGATGTAGACGCTGACCCAGATCTCTGGTGAAGGATGCGAGAAGCACAGAAACGGCGATGTGATTGGAGTGGTTGAATTCAATGATTACGTCGTTATTCGTTTTGTGAGGAATGTATTCGATTCGTTGCCACTTCAGTTTTGGTAATGTTCATGGTGTGATCGATAACCTGGTTAAGATAGCGAGAATTTACTGGCTGGTGCTCAAATTTTCTTCCCGTATGTGCTAACCCTCAAACCAGAAAGCACTCACGGCACGGCACTCGTGTGAGTCCACTCTGCAGGCCCATGAACCGATCGCACCATTCAGCCGCTAAGTAACCGCGTCGTTTAGGGAACCGATGAAAGGAATCCGCCTTTCGTGCTCCAGCGAAAGTATCCGCTGATTATTTAGCTTGGGCTCAGAAACTTTGAAATTCCTGGAAAAAGATAAATTGTTTTTTTTAGATGAACTCCAAATAAAGCTGGCGTAAGGTAGGTACCTAGGTATATCTGGAAAAAAAATACACGGGATAGACCGCAACTTCTTACGCAAATTCATCAAAAACAGCTTAGGAGGAAAATTCTATGTTTCGTGCTAGTTATATCCTGAGGTCATTAAGAAGAGTGAATAAATCACTTATAGAATTATTCAAAAAAATTGTTCAAAATTTTCTTATCCAAATAGCTCAGCATTTACCTAAACTAAAATAAACTGTCAAAATCCTAACATTTAAATAGTTCATTCATGTGATAAATCTTACAAAGTGTCAGTCTCGGGGATCCTTAGCTAGTGGTAGGCACCGCAAACATGTCGCAAGCCCCAAGCAAGGCGGTTTGCAAGTCCCGCCGTCTCATTGGGATATAATCGCGACATCTTTCACCCTTCGAGGGACACAATAATGTGCTTTGTGGATAGAGTAACAGACTGTCTTTATGTATGGCGTTTGTATATATTACATACATTAGCATATACCTTTGGAAATACAGTGCCAGCTACTGTTTTATGAATAATGCTTATTGGAATGGTTAAAAAGCTAGTTAGGGATATAAATTAAAAAAGATGTTGTTACTAATATCAAAATAATAGTATTTTAGTAAATGCATATGAAAGTATATTATGTAGTATTTATTATAACAAGAAAATACAATGTTTAATATTTTTGTCTGTTTCGGCTAATCTTCGTAACGGCTGGGCTGATTTTGACGGGACTTACACTGGCAGATAGCTGATGTTATACGTAGTAACTATGGCAACAGCAATTATAAGATATAAGTCGAGCATAAAGCACAATGTTTCTTTTAATACAGAATGGGACATAATTATTTACCTACAACGGCTGTGTTTCCCTTTCCAGACAATGGCATATCTTGAATATGGCTAGGTATATAATGAGAAAAGTAAGACATATAGGGTTTAATGGAAAGAAGTGATCATATTTTAAAAACTGCTTCTGGCCATCCATAAAGAAGTTTTTCCAATGAAGTCAGAAGCAATACCCAAAAAAGGATTAGGATTTTCCATACAAAGTCGTTGTCAGCTGACCAAAATTTGTATGGCCGAAATATTTATTTTTTTGTAATGAAAGACTTTCTTGGAGAAAGTTGTTCATTTACATAGGCAAAAGCTGATTTTGAACTTAGATCACGCCTTTCTGTTACACCCTGTATTATAGTTTGCACAATGTTGCAAAACCAGCATTAATTAAAGAGTTTTCATTTGTATTTGTATGCCAGATTTATGTTACAACTAGCGGGCATCTCGCGGTTTCGCCCGCGTAGTTCCCGTTCCCGTGGGAATACAGGGATAAAAGTACTTATGTCATCCGGGGATAGTGTAGCTTCCCAATGGTGAAAGAATTTTAGAAATCGGTCCAGTAGTTTTTACGTTTATTCGTTACATACAAAAATACAAATCTTTCCTCTTTATAATATAGGTATAGATAAACTTTATGTAACAATCTATCTAAATGGTGGCAGCCTTTAATTTAAATTAAGGCTACACTATAAAATGTAAAAATATGAGTACCTCAACATGTATTTTTTTGGTGTATCATCATTTCAGCCGAAAGACGTCCACTGCTGGATATAGGCCTCCTCCAGGCGTCGCCACATTGACCGATCCCGTACGTCTCGCATCCAGCGCCTTCCCGCGATCCTAACCAGATCATCAGTCCACCTAGTGGGAGGCCTTCCAACGTATCATCTGCCGGTTCGCGGTCGCCATTCCAGAACTTTTCTGCCCCATCGGCCATCCGTTCTGCGAGCAATGTGCCCTGCCCACTGGCACTTAAGTTTGGCTATTCTTCGGGCTATGTCGGTAACTTTGGTTCTCCTGCAGATATCATCATTTCTTACGTGATCACGCAAGGAAATTCCGAGCAAAGCCCTCTCCACTGCCCTTTGGGTGACTTTGAGCTTTCTGATAAGGCCCATTGTGAGCGACCACGTCTCGGTCCCATAGGTGATCACTGGCAACACACACTGATCATAGACTTTTGTCTTGAGACACTGCGGTAAATTGGACGAGAAGATACCACGCAACTTCCCGAACGCCGCACAGCCAAGTCGGAATCGACTGTTGACCTCTATCTCGAAATAAGACCTACCCAACTGGACCGTTTGTCCCAGGTAGACATAATCGTCTACAACTTCGAGTGTAGAGTCTCCGACCTTGATAGGAGTGGGTGTTACATGGGCATTCACCATGACCTTGGTTTTGTCCATGTTCATTTTAAGACCCACTCTTTCGGAAGCTCTACTAAGGTCATCGAGCATTTTACTGAGGCTCTCCATGGTATTTTTTGGTGTATGGTTGTCCTTAATTAAATAAATGTCAACCTACTTATATAAATTAACTAGCTGTGTCCTGCGGCTTCGCCCCCGTGGACTCGTTCACACACGTCCATGCAAGGGCCGTGCACGGGCCAGTGACGAAGCTTCAATGCCTGGGCCAGCCCTGACACGTCCCGGGCACGGTCCTGATATGTGTGTGTGCATAGACCTTAACACTTGTCTAGAGAGATCCCTAGAATAGTAACGTCCACTACTTGGAAATACTCCACCTGCAATTTAGCAAGGAGCATAAGGAAAGTAATACAAAAGTTCAGGAAGTAGGAAGGTGGTTAATTCGTCCATTACGAGACAATTTCCTAAAACTACATCCAACTTTCAAGTTAACTGCGTGTTCTGCTTTAGACTTTAATAGCTAAGTACCTAATGAGCGGACTTTTAGCTAAAAACTTACTACAATTGTTGTAACATCGTATTGTTGCAATTAGTTTCATAATTTTCAACCGACTTCAAAAAGGAGGGGGTTCACAATTCGATTACATGTTTTTTTTATGTTTGTTACGCGATTACTCCGCCAATTATGAACCGTCTTTGACGTTTTTTTTTATTTGAAATCTGGTGATTCTCATGTGGTCTTAATTAAAGATCAAGATCTAACGATTCGTTTTTAAGTTATCCTTAATAATACGTATTTTCATGGTAATTTAAGATACTAAAAATAAAAATAAACTTTTTAACAAAAATATCAAACCGAATTCCAAAACATAACACTACAAAGCGAAAAATAACTTTTGGTTTGGATGTCGGTTTGATTTTTTTGTTAATTATTTTTATTTATCTGCTTTTAGCTTTGGTAGGTACCTCCAATAATCATAAAAAAAATTATAGCCAAAGTAAATCTCATGACGATTCCAATAAACCCAAACACGACTAGTATACATTGTTTTATTTCGGAGTTCCATTGCCTACCTTCCGGCATCATCATGAGATTAGTTCGATAGTACCATGTTTATCAGTACCTACTATTTATTTACAAGTATATGCTTCATCATAGTCGGTTTATTATTCGATATTTATCTTAAACCCGTGACATACTTAGCATTAAGGAGTTCCAGTGGCCATCTGTGGTCTTTTTCATCAGTTCCAATTCACCAAATGATACTTTCTGGGTGCAAATGATTGCATTGTTGATGAAAATACCAACATGGATATATGTATGCCTATAATATTTGAGAAGTTCCCTCGATTTCTCCAGGATCCCATCATCAGATCCTGACCTGGTGATGATGTATAACTCATTATACTAAAGATGAATTTTCCAGGCGTCTTTGGGTAATCGGGGAACATACATAAAAAAATGATTCCGTCGAATTGAGCACTAGAAAATAAAACAGTCTAATTTTTTTTTCCAAATTTGTCTGGTTGTTAAGACAGAAAGCAAGTCAGGCAATAAAAGTGGTGACCAATTTTGCTAAAAGTGTTTACAAAAGTCGCTTTTCTCTGGATCACAGCAATGTGGCAGTCACAGCCAGCAAGCAATTAAAATTATCAGCTGATGCTAAGATGTCAACAAACTTTGTCAACATTGGGTTAATTGATAATTCTCTCTCGGGGTACTGCCGGTGGGCCATGAACAGGTGGCAGCGATCATTGGTACACTACGTAATAACAGTGCGACTGGCTGGGATAATATTCCAGCCTTGGTAATTAAGCTCTCTCAGGAAGTGTTGGTACGACCTATAACGCACATTTGCAACGTCTCTATTGCCACTGGCGTATTTCCAAACATCCTTAAAAAATCTATTGTGACTCCTGTGTATAAGGGTGGGGACAGAGAGCGACTAACGAACTATAGACCTATTTCTGTACTGAGTACATTATCGAATATACTAGAAAAAATACTTAATAACAGTTTGATTAAGTATATTTAACATCATGTCAGAAAACCACTATGGATTTAGGTCCGGTGTAACGACTAAAGATGCTGTAACCAATTTCAGTACCACGGTAGCTGATAAACTGGATAAAAGCTACAGATGCTACGGTATATTTTTGCATATATTGAAAGCTTTTGATAATATCTATGTCCCAATCCTTATATCAAAACTGGAGCACATTGGAGTTCGTGGTCTGGTATTAAATATATTAAGATTATCTGGCCAATCGTACCCAGGTAGTCAGAGTTGATACTGTGGTGAGTGAGGACGATGAAATCAAATATGGAGTCCCTCAAGGGAGTACTCTTAGTCCCACATTGTTCATAATATACATCAACGACTTGTGCAAAATGAAACTAAATAACTGTCATATGTTTACATATGCGGATGACACAACACTCTTAGTGTATGGGAAAAAAACTGGGTGGAAGCTAAGATACAGGCCGAGAGTAATCTGAGGGAGTAATGTTATGGTTATCTTCAAATTTACTTACGTTGAATGTAGATAAATCGAGATACATTCGTTTTTATCTCCCAAACACCTCACCACCGTCATTGGAAACTGTAACACTTACTGCCCACACTTGTGCCAGATCAACAACACTTGTCATTGTGCACCGTTATCCAATGTTGCCTTGGAAAGGCGTCAAATCGAATGAACGTTTGGAAAGGCTCCGACAAGTGAAGACCCTCACCGGACGTGTCAGAAAACTACTGTACGTTTTTAAAAATCTTCGTCTCTCTGGCGACCGTACGGTACTGAATACAGTATATTTTGCACTATATCAATCAATATTGGGTTATTGTGTGCCTGCGTGGGGTGGAACTTGCAAAAAATTGTTTTTGAAATTAGAGAGGGCACAAAGGTCTATTCTCAAGGTCATGCATGGTAAGCCGCGCGACTATTCTACCACAGAACTATAACGGGAGTGCAAGGTATTGACGGTGGGAAAGCTGTTTATTCTCCGCATGATGCCCCGGCGACACTCACTACTTCCCCTAAATAAGGAAGGTTTAAAAAAAGAAGTGGTGTGCTTGATTGTCCCTATGTGTAATGTAGAACAGCTTTCGCGCAGCGACAATACAACGCATTGAGTTCCAGGCATTACAATGAAATCAACAAAAGAATCTCACTATACAAACTAAATATGCATAATTTTAAAGAGAAACTAATTGGCTGAGGTTGTTAAGTAAACCTATTGTAATAGTAAAATAAAACTAAGTCTTTGAATTTTAAATAATAATAATTTGGCACGAAATATATACATTAACTAGCACTCCGTCCGCGACTTCGTTCGCATGATTTTGTATTTTATTCAACAAAATTATGTGCAGTTAGTGAAGGCGTTCAAAAATAAGCCATAGATAAATCAATTATAAATTGGATATCGTAGATATCTACGGCCTAAGTTAGGATTTAGAGAACATAGAACCTCCTCCTTTTTGGAAAGTCGGTTAAAAGTCTTATTCCTTGGGCAATAATAAATTGCCATCATTAGTTTTTCAGAATTACCCCCCAGAAGATGTTTTAGGTGTGTCAACGGTTTTTTGAAGAATCTTACGGCACTAAGATGACCTCTTCCTCGATTTGGAACTACCGAACTGGACCGTTTGAACAGTGTTGTTTGACGGAGATATCGGTGAAAATACACAAAAAATAATTAAGTACCTTACTAAAGGCAAATTGCCTATTAGGTCCACCTAAAAAGTGAAAACAAAATATCTATTCTTCAAAAAAATACTACCGACATCCAACTAAAATACTACAAAAGGAAAAATAACTTTCTTTTTAGAAGTCAGTGTCCATAAAGAAAAAAATTAGTACCTACCAAAGACACCAAATTACAAAAAAAAAATATTACTTTGTTTTGTTTTTAGTTGGAGGTCAGTAATATCTTTATAAAAATGTTTTTATACAATTAAATGTCTCTTTAAAGGTTGAATTTCCAAAACTTCTTCCTTAGTGCTCAACTATATCATTAAAAGAAGCTATATGTAATATAATACTTCAAAAATCTTGATCACCCCATAAATAGTATTTTGGGGATAGTTCCGAAAAACGAATAACTAATATCAACCCACATTACTTATTAAGGTTAGTATTTGTGCAAAATTTCAAGTTTATTAAACCATAATAATAATATAATAATAATAATTTATTTCTTTCAAAATTGCCACCTTTAACCAAGATCTTCAACACCCCCCTAATCATATTTTAGGGGTAGTTTCGAAAAACTAATAATGATATCCTTTATTATTTACTTACATTAGTATTTGTCCCAAGTTTCAAGTTTATTAATCCAAGAAATGTGTTTTTTCATACAAACTTTAACATCCCTTAAATCGTATTTTAGGAGTAGTTTTGAAAACTTGTAATGACAACCTTTACTTTAAAATCAATTTTTTTTTTGAATATTTGCTGTTAGTAAGTATTGATGCCAAGTTTCAAATATATAAGCCCAACAAATTACCACCTTTAACCTCTATTAGAGGTAGAATTTCCGGAAATCAATAAACTCATTACTTTTTTTATTAATCAAGAGCGTAAACCTACTATTTTAGATATTTTCCTTCCAAACTGAAGAAATTTCATGTAAAGTTTCAACCCCTACTTTGTTCCCCTTCAGGGGTAGAATTTCTAAAACCTAATAATTACATGAATTCTTTTTATCAACTCCAACTCTAATTTACAAACTATAGAAATTACATACAAACTTTCAACCCACTTTTTATCCCCGTTAGGGATGGCATTTCCGAAAATAATTAAACTCATTGTTTTTTTATTAATCAGGAGCGAAAACCTACAATTTTAGATGTTTTACCTTCCAAACCGAAGAAATTTCATATAACATTACAACCCCTATTTTATCCCCATAGAGGTAGAATATCCAAAAACTAATAAATACATGGTTTTGTTTATCTACCTAGAGATTAAATCTAAAATTTCACGTGTCCAACTTACAAACTGTAGAAATTACATACAAACTTTCAACCTCCTTTTTACCCCCTTAGGGGACGAATCACCAAAAACCAATAAATATTTTTTTTTTTTTATGAACCAAAAGCGTAAATCTAAAATTTCACGTGACCAACTTACAAACTGTAAAAATTTCATACAAACTTTCTACCCCCTTTTTACTCCTTTACTGGTCGAATTTCCAAAAACCAATATATGAATTAATTATTTTTATCAACCAAGAGCGTAATTCTAAAATTTCAAATGTTCATCTTACAAACTCTAGAAATTACATACAAACTTTTAACCCCCTTTTTACCCTCCTAGGGTTGGAATTTAGAAAAACCAATAAAGACATTAATTATTTTTATCAACCAAGAGCGTAATGTAAAATTTCATGTGTCGAATTTACAAACTGTAAAAACTTCATACAAACTTTCAAACCCCTTTTTACCCCCTTAAGGGGTCGAATATCCAAAAACTAATAAATACATTAATTCTTTTCATCAACCAAGAGCGTAAATCTAAAATTTCACGTGCCCAATTTACAAACTGTAGAAATTACATACAAACTTTCAACCCCCTTCTAACCCCCTTTGGGGTGGAATTTCCAAAAATCCTTTCTTAGTGCTCACTTACGCGATATGAGAAACCTTTCTGCCAAATTTAATTCTCCTAGGCCTAGCGGTTTAGGCTGTGCGTTGATTGATCAGTCAGTCAATCAGTCAGTTAGTCACTCAGTTTCTTCTTTTATGATTATAATATGATTCTTTTATGATGAGAAAATTGTTTTCTTTAATATTTTAGCACTAAATAAGACGATGATATCTATGTATACGAAATCTAAAACGGCCGAACACTGACTACCAAAGATACGAGCATGTCTCAGTTTGGGAGTTGTTAAATTAAAATGACATTAACCTCACTAACATAGATGAAAATGTTGTTTCTTGTAACGCTTTTGTACTTTTTGAAGAATCAATTATTTGTTATTTATTTATTATTGATAGTATCCAAACAATTCAATATCTACAATTATACCATACCTGATGATAAGCGATGATGCGGTCGACGATGACGCACGCTTGCCTAGAAGTGACCTTTTTACTTTTACCCAAAACACAGGCTCCGGCAGGAAAACCTACCAATAAGTACTTTTAAGGCCCTAACTCCACTTTAGTGCCGTAAAACGGTTACTTTATAAAGCATATTCCATAGCAATGGCTAGGTTAAAAGGTTTATATATAATTCATTAATGTACATTATTTGAGAAACATGGATTTTTCGTATGACAAATAATTTTGCTTTAAAAAAATAATTAAAAACACGATATTTTTTCGCTTCTTTTGCACACTCCTCAAACACCGACATGGATGTTTACAAATATTTTTACACAAAAAATTTGATGGATAGAATTTCTTCCTAACCTACATAGGATAGATAAATAAAAAAAATAATTTGCACACAAATCTGTCCAAGAGTAGGACCAACATTGATATTCTGGCACTGAGCGTGCGGGAATTCCACCAAAACCGCCGGGAGTATTTTAATGCAACTTTCACCATATCAAAGACAACTGAATTATCTACATTTTCGAGATCTTAGCCTTTTTTAAAGTCACAGAATAATAAGAAAAGTAAAAAAACCAAAAAAATATTGGGTCGCGCGGGTGTAAAGCAAGTGCGCGTTTTGTTCCTTCAAGGACTGCCGTCGTCTTAACATTGGGGAATTATTATATTTCTTAATGTTCACTATGTGTGAAAGATGATCATTTAATGAACGGGAGTAACTAGTTCTTCTACCTCGTCGTATCAATGATTCCAAAATTAAATACGTTTTGACGAGAATCCAACCATGTCAACAGTGTTCTCAGGGGAGTCTTCATCTCACCCTCCCCGATGAGATGAAGACTTAGCAAGCGTATGCAAGAAGACAAGTTGCTCCAATCCCAAGTTAATTGGAATAAGGAAAGGCAAACTATTACTTTAAATACGCCATTTGAGGGTTCCGTACCTCAAAAGGTAAAAAAGGGAACCCTTATAAGATCACTTTCTTGCCCGTCTGTCCGTGTGTCACCACCAATTTTCTAAGAAACGGGTGGATCTAGCAAGTTGAAATTTATACCAGATACTGAAGTCTATAGTCCCTATTACGTGTATAAAATATAAACAAATTTAGATTTCCGCGAAACCTTGTAAGTACCAAAATTAAAAAATAACAATATATCACGGGAATTTAACGCGATGAAATTTCGATTGTTTATTTACCTATTTCACCCGACGTTTCGGCCGTGTTGCAACGACCGTGGTCCCAGGTAGACTGAGTCTACCCGGGAACAAAACAATCGAAATTTGATCGCGTTAAATACCCGTGACATATTAGTTTTCAATTATGAAACGCGAAAGTTTTAAAGTTAATACCAATATTTACCTTAATTTTCAACTTTTTTTATATTTCGGCATTTTCCCTTTACTTGTGTTGTTAGACCTTGCTTTTAACCAAAATTGACAATTCTAGATCAACCGAAAGTACCTTATAGGTTTTGGGTCGAAAACCTTTATGGTAGTTCCCGTTGACCTAGAATTCCAAAAAAAAACCTAAATTAAGTTTTCGAGAAAATCTAGATTTGCCCATATCTTTAAAACTTAGCCACCAATAAAAATGGTACCAATTTTATTATGGCGGTATAATTCAAATTTAAAAACTTAGTTTCGTGCGAAAACTCATATAGGGTTAGTAACAATGTGCATTAAAACAAAGTATTAGTAAACAACATGATACAGTGACACAAGTAACTGACAGCAGTGAACTATATACGGCCAGTCCACTCTGTCAGCAATCATTTTTAAAACCCTGTTAAGGCTGTCCATAACTCGGACCATCACTGATGTTGCGCGCTTGCGCATTATCGCGTAAAAACAATCAACACGCGCCGCCGCAAACATCCCTGACGCACTGCAACGCCAAGGCAACCCCATCAGTTTTCTAAACGAGGTATTATACGGGACTCGTAAGGCTCCATACGACGCTTGCGAATACTTCTCCCACAGGCTGCAAGTGTAGGTGGCACTGAATGCTCTAAAGAGCATCACCTTTACTTCTGCATTACAACGTAAAAACCTGCGAGTATCATATTTACACAAACGGAATGAGCCATCCGTTCCCTTTCAATGTCAGCATTGTCCTTTAAAGCTTATTATTGACACAGACACCGCCAATATGACAACCGATATGTTGACTGCTAAGCGCCTCAATCAGGGAGGATCCTCTTGAAGTGGGCAGGGGAGGTCGACCCCCCCTGTCTCACCCCACACTCCAATTGATAAGGCTCCGACATCCGCCCACCGAACACTGATGACCTGGCTTCCATCCACCGATGCCTGAAGATATTATAAGCTCGATAGGCATGCTTTTAGCATCAAGTTTCCTCCATAATATATCGTAAACCAGATCAAAAGCCCTAGAAAGATCGAGGAAGCAAGAGAAAACAGGTGTTCCACTTTTTGTGTAGTACCTGACGGCCTGCTTGACACAGAACTGCACTCTCTGTAGAAAGTCCTGGCCGAAACCCAAATTTATTGTCGTGGAGCACAAGATGTTCGTTTAGCTGTGTAACAAGCAAACCATCAAGCACCTTAGCGATTATGGTTGCTAGAGAAATAGGTCTATAGTTTCCCCTATCCGAAAGATCACCTGTTTTACTTTTAACAATGGGAACCACGATCGTCCTCATTAGGTCCGAGGGCAAGTATGAATGATCAATACATCAATTATACAGCAGTGCCGAAACCCTCGGTAAGTGAGGACTGGCGTATTGCAAACGCTCGAGCTACTGAGCCCGTCATGTCCAGAGGACTTACCTATAGACGTAGACATGATGACCCTGGCCACATCTTTGGCACTGAAACGTGTGCCCACCTTGCCACAACGGGGCTCGGCATTCAGCATAACACCTGAACTCCCTAGCGGTGACTTTAAAACACACTGATTTCTAAAAAGGTTCGCAATATCCTTCGCATCACTCACACCATTCACACTAACAGGCAGGTCTGGCCGAATGCTCAATTTATTAGCGCTTTTCCAGAAACCGCGAAAATCACGCTTCGAATGCTTAGAGGCAATTATGTCCATCTTTATCTGTATCTTTGTCCGTATAATAGTTAGATACGGAACCCTCGGCACACGAGGCATTATGATAGACGCAAAGCTGGACTGGAAAGTACACATCGAATACTTAAGTAAAAGGCTGAGCTCTTCTGCGTATGCCTTATATAAACGTGCCCCAGAACTTAACACAGAATTATTGGTAACTGCATATCATGGGCTAGTTGCATCATTGCTACGCTATGGTAACATATTTTGGGGAAACTCGACTGACAAAGAATTAGCGTTTAAGGCTCAAAAAAGATGTATTTGAGCTATGTTCAATTTGAGTACCACAGACAGCTGTAACCATATTTTATAAAACACAAATTATTAACCCTACCGTCACTTTACATTTTCGAATTAGTAACATTTGTAAAACTAAATGCGGAACTATTCCCACGACTAGCTGACACCCTCCCCCGTAATAGACGTGACAATAGCCAACTTTGCTTGCACACGTCAAAAACAGCCTTAATGTCAAAGAGTGTCTTTTGTATGGCGCCAAAAATGTACAATAAAATACCGCAATTTATTAATAAAAAGATGCGGGATTTATTAACAGACAAATCTTATTACCACATATGTGACTTCTTGAATGATAATATAATAATGTGACATTATTTTATTTTATTATATCCTTTTTGGTTTTTTTTTTCTGGTGAGTTATTTTATTATGTAATTGAGATGACACATAAACAAATTTGCATTGTGTTTTTGTTTAGTTTGTACCTGACAGCATTTTCTTATATTTCATTGATTTTTATGACATTTTATGATTTTATTGTACTACGTTGACATCATTTGATTTTATTAATCTTGATTGTTCAAGACATTTTATTGTATTCTTTGACATTATTTTATGATATGTTTGTACTTTTTTGACATTTTTATTCTTTTGTTTTTTTTTTAACAATTCTGGGTTTTATGATATTTTATAATTTTACTGTACTTTTTCGACATTATTTTATTTTATTAATCTTGATCTTGCAAGACATTTTATAATTTTTTTGTATTTTTCTTGGACATTTTTTATAATATGATTATACTTTTTTGACATTTTATAATTTTGGGTTTTTTTATCAATCCTAAGCTTTATGACATTTTATGATTTTACTCAACTTTTTTGACATAATTTTATTTTATTAATCTGGATTTTGTAATACATTTTATGATTTTATTGCACTTTATTGACATTATTTTATTTTACTAACTGCATTTATTTATGATATTATGATTTGATTATACCTCTATGAAATATTTTTAAATTACGGTTTTACGGTTTTTTATTTTTATTAAAATTATTTTTATTTAACTTGATTTTATGATATTTTTATGATTGAACTTACTATCAATTTATTATTTTTTGTTTAAAAATTATATTTAAATGTTCTATAGATCGATTTAATTAATATTAACAGTTTTATAAAATTTATATTTGTACGCCTGGATTGGCAAAACATGTATGTGCCACAAATAATAAGTTTAACCATCTTGCATGCATAAATGATAAATGATTTTATTTCTGTAAGTTGGTTTGTACAAACACTTTTACATGTCGAAAATATTTTTAAAACTAGATGAGGTCGGCGTTTCCTATCTGACTACTCTGAGAAGAAAGGCCGAAACAAACTCAGAGGTCACAGTCTCTTTTAAAGTCCTGACAAAATCTTGATTAGATCATGTGAAGACCATGTAGACTGATGTCTGAAATGGTCTTTTGAGGAAAGAACCAGCCAGATTGAGTGGACCTGTCCAGTCAGTGCACGCATTTGTCAATAACCGAGCAGCTCAACTCAGAATTTAAGGAGCTCAACAATTCGACGAACAATACCAAAGAAAGGACATTCGGGTAGGCCGCATAAACTACTCAAACTGCCAGACCATGATTAAAAACTAAGATAAATTTAAATAAAAACAAAAAAAAAATATATCCACATAGTCTTCACATTCACAATAATTAAAAAAAATAATATAATACTTTAAATATTCTTGTCATTGCAAGAAAAGCAAAAAAAAAAAAAAATTATAATAACAAAATGCATAGTGCAAAATATAATAAAAAAACAAAATTAATTGGAGCAGCTCAATCCCAAGCCTTTTTGTCCTCAATGTAATCTTTTGTTGTATAAAACGCTTTCTGGCACAACTTACGTTTAATGAAAGACTTGAATTTATTAAGACTTAGATCTTGTACGTGGCTTGGAAGCTTATTATAAAAGCGTACACATTGACATCTAAACGAGCCACCTATTTTCTTGAGCCTTGTTGTAGGTACTACAAATTTGTGTTTGTTCCTAGTATTTATGTTATGGATATCACTGTATTTTTTTAACAATTTTATATTTTTATGGGCATATAAAAGATTTTATGTTACTGGAGAAATCATCAATGCAAGGTTTGGGCCTGACAAAAAAATCAAAAAAAAAAAAAAAACAATATTTTTTATTTCACATAGGCCTACATGGGCACTTATAAAACGTCGACAAAAGGTGCACGGTTCGGGTTGGTCGTTTCCTATGGAGAAGAACCGGCAAGAAACTCCATGGTTACTCTTTTAAAAATGGTTTGGTTTTACAATATTTCCATGTTACAGCATTAGTACTTAGACATGGGGGGACAACGTAGGCCCGACTTATGACAATAAGTCGTAAGAAACTAAAAAAATAAAATAAAAGGATTATATATTTTATAAAAAAGTTAACAAATGTTAACTAGCATCTAGAAGGCCTACAATGTTCACACATTTACAAAACAATCGGTAAAAGAATCTATACAAAGGTAAATAAAAATAGTATTACATGACTAAATTTAACATGTGGCACAAATTTTGTTATCAGTGCTGTAACTATTCTTAGCAAAGGGCTATAAAGATGTTTGAAAACCATTGTAAAAGTCTAATTAAAAGAAGGAAAGAAAAATGAGATTGAGAATAGTTAGAGACATCCACATATTTGTGCCGTTTACAAGTTACCAGGGAAGCTGCATGCGCAGAAGGAGCTAAGGCCAAATGTTTTTATCTTCAACGTAGTCCTTGATTTTATAATATGCTTTTTTAATAAGGATGCGTTTGATGTAGTTTTTGAACCTTCCATCGGTCAGTTCTATAACTGACTTTGGCAACTTGTTATAAAAGCGTATACTGTTTATAAGAAAAGACTTGCTAGTTTTCGTTAATCTGAATTTGGGTATTACAATTTCGTGCTTACTGCGTGTATTTAAATTATGGAAGTCGCTTCTAGTTTTGAAAAGCCCCCGATTTTTACGGACATACAAAATACATTCCAAAATATAAAGTGAAGGTAGAGTCAGTATATCGATCTCTTTAAATTTTTCTCTGAGGGACTCGCGAGGACCCATTTTATAGATTGCGCGGATTGCCCTCTTTTGTAGGATGAAAATTGAGTCAACGTCTGCTGCTGATCCCCACAGCAGAATGCCATAAGACATAATACTGTGGAAATAAGCATAGTATACTAACCTAGCTGTAGCTACATCGGTTAGCTGCCTTATTTTCCTTACTGCATATGCAGCCGAACTTAACCTACCCGAAAGAGTTCTAATGTGCGCGCCCCACTGCAATTTTGAATCGATAGTAATCCCCAAGAATACAGTTTCCGTTATAACTTCAAGATTTTTGCCGTCAAGATTTAAGTTTAGGTCATGTTGTGGTACATTTGGTAAAGAGAACTTTAGACATTTTGTTTTTTTCGCATTCAGTAAAAGATTGTTAGCTGCGAACCATTTTGAGAGAACAATTAGACTTTCGTTGACATTTAAAACATCCGTATCTTGCCTATCTATTTTAAAAATTAGCGAAGTATCATCAGCAAATAGAATTATATCCGATAATTTGGCCATGATAAAAGGGAGATCATTTATGTAAACCAGAAAAAGGAAAGGGCCGAGAATTGAACCTTGGGGCACGCCCATCTTGACTAGAGACCCGGAGGACGTCGCCCCATTAACATTTACTTTTTGCTGTCTGTTTGATAAATAGGAAAGCACGAGATCAGCAGATTTTCCACGAATTCCGTAGTGGTGTAATTTACAGATCAGTGTGTTGTGGTCGACGCAGTCGAAAGCTTTTGAGAGATCACAGAAAATGCCAATGGCATCCTGGGACCTCTCCCAAGCCTCCAAGATGTGGCTGATGAGTTTTACTCCCGCGTCCGTTGTCGACCTACCTTTCGTGAAACCAAACTGTTGACTATGCAGGATCCCATTTGAATTGAAGTGAGACAACATCTGTTCCAGCATGATTTTTTCATAGATTTTACTCAATGCTGGAAGCACGGATATAGGTCTATAATTAGAAGGATCGCTCTTACAGCCTGATTTGAAAATTGGTACTACTTTACTGTGTTTCATTAAGTCAGGAAAAGTGCCGCTGTCCAAACATTGATTGAATATGCCTGTTAGGACAGGAGCAATTGAGTCAATAATATCTCCAAGAACCCTAACGGATATCCCCCACAAGTCTTCAGTATTCTTTATATTGAGACTTTTGAACGCGTTTTTAATTGTATTAATACATATTGGTTTAAATTTAAAGATTGGTATGTCCTTAGTAAAGTTTTCTTTAAGAAGAGCTTCAGCTAATTTAGATGAGGAAGGAAGAGACTTCGTAACCTCTAACGGAATGTTGGTAAAGAAATTTTCTAATGTCTCAGCGACTTCTTGCCTATCAGAAATGGTTTGATTAGTTATTTTCAAAGACAACTCATTCTGATCGCGTTGTTGTATCTTTCCAGTTTCTCTATTAATTAATTGCCACACAGTTTTTATTTTGTTATTAGAAGCACCAATTTTGTTAATTATTATTTGAGATTTTGCTTGAGCGCAGACTCTTTTGAATATTTTAGAATAGTTTCTAACATAAGTGTGAAAAACTTGATCGGAAGTCAAAGATTTTTCGTAATATAAATTATATAAGATATCTCGGCTTTTTCTTATGCCCACAGTGGCCCATTCACTAAATTTCGATTTGGAATTGTTGACTTTAACTGTTTTTACAGGACACGTTTTATTGAATTCTTGGCAAACTGTTGAAAACAACGTGCCGTAATTTATATTGGGGTCGTTTGAATCAAAACTGGCGTTACAAAGGTTGCTAAAAACATTATTATTAAAAGAGATTAATTTATTTTTAGTAAGTGGTCTTAATCGAATTGATTTAGCTAGGTTAATTTTTTTATTTGACTCAAAAGATACTAGTTGACCAGTATGGTCTGACCTAACGCCACTAATTAAAAACGAATCTTTTACTTTACAATTAGTGAATACATTATCTATGCAAGAAGCTGAAGTCGCTGTTATTCTTGTTGGTTCATTAAATAAATATTTTAGGTTAAATGATTTAAATAATGAAATGAGCTTACATTTTTCAGGCGAGTTGACTAACAGATCTATATTTAAGTCACCACAAACAAAAACTAATTTATTATCTCTGAAAAGTTTACTTAATAATTCTTCCATTGTAATCAAAAACAATGACAAGTTTGATGCTGGTGGTCTGTAAACGCACAAGACAGTATGCCCCTCGACCTCTGCACATGCTACCTCACACAAGCGATCAACAGAGTAAGCAGTGATATCCTTCCTTTCCTTATATTTTAAATGACTATTACAAAGTATCAGGGTACCACCACCCACTGTGGATCTGTTGTACGCGCTGGCAACTGAGAAATTATTTACATTAAACAACATCCTATCTGGTTTTAACCAAGTTTCACAAAAACATAAGATATCCATGTGGTATTTATCTACTAACAATTCCATGTCTAAAATTTTGCCGGAGAAGCGATTTATATTTTGATGATATAGTAAAATATTACTATTCGACTTCTCTTTTGTCGGCTCTAATCGTTTAAAGAATCATCGTTTAAAGTATTATCAGAAAAACTGGATAATACTGTTAAATCACTAAACCTAGTCTCAGTTAAATTATCAATAACTGCGTGTATATTAAAAGCTAACAATGTAGCTAATAAATGTCGACTATTTTTGGGAAGAAACATATGGTTCCCAATCAAAACAAAATCACTAACAAAATTGTTGGTGTCAAAAAACAATAAACGGTCACTATGACGACAAGATAATATATGCATCAGGTTATTCAAACTAGAAATGTATTCATTTTCATGAACAAGTAACTTGCCAGAATAGGGCAATGCACATAATATTAATTTGCCTAATCTTAACTTAAGTAGGGTGTCAATACCATTAACTATGTCCCTTTTTGTTATACTAAGGCTATTTCCAATAAGAAGTACTACGGTAGTTTGCTCATTCAATTGTGTCTGTTGAATTTTATGGATAAGCTCATTAAATTGCAGTTTATGATAACAATGGTTCACTATTGTATGTTTAGAACGGTTATTTAACAAAGATCCAAAACCTGTTCCTAATCTATCAGAAAATACTAAGACATTACTTTTGGTGGGGTTCAAAGTTGTTGCAGTATGATCAATGGGTAAAGTTGTAGTAGCAACATGTTGTGACATGAGAGGTTGTAGAGCGGCAGCACAACTACAGGTGAGGTTGTTAGTCAATGATTCGCACCTCTCTGCATTATACTTCACCAGGTCCACCAACTCACAGGCCTCCTGCATGCGTTCACTCAACATCTGTTGACTACATTCATATTTACAAAATATTTCCTTAAGTGTATTTTCCCTACTCAATAATTCCCTTTCAAGGTTCTGAATTTCAACATCATACATTTGTGTACTAGTTTCTAATTTACTATTACATATATTTAATTGGTTTTTTAAGTTTCTTAAATCTTTCCTAAGGTTAACATTATATTTGCAAACACTTTGAGTTTTTATAAGTTTCCTATATTTCTTAATACTTTTATTGATCTTAATATATTTCTTAATTTTATTATGACTACTTATAATTGGACATTTAGCAATGGTATCATCCCCTGTAAGGTCTATGGTAATGGTGGGCGGCTCACACTCCAGTTTGGATGCATCCATCAGCTCATTGTACAGGTTACTGGTGTTAGAAACCTCTTCGCTGACTTTCAGCGAGTCGATGGAGGTAATGGTGTTATGAGCCTTGCACAATTCTGCTTCTAGTACAGATATACGCTTCAGTGCCTGGTCATGAGTGTCATGGCACTGCTGATAATCTGATACCAGTTGACGGAGATGGTGATGCTGGTCCAGTAGTCCAGACAAAAAACCAACATCAACATTTTTTGTGAATCTTGCACCTGGACCAAATAACAAGGCTGTGAAAGAACTAAGATACATATACCATCAGCATGTCGTCATAGAGGATCCCAGGAGGCAAACCTCAATAGTATAATGCCAAAGATGCCAACAATATGGGCACTCTAAAAATTATTGTATGCGCCCATATCGCTGTGTCAAATGTGGACAATCACATAAAACATCAGAATGTACAAAACGAGATCGTACAACACCTGCTCAGTGTGCCCTATGCAATGGTCCACACCCAGCAAATTACAAAGGATGTGAGGTGTACATGGAAATCCTTCGTAGACGCCCTAAGCCTGGACAAGGAACAATAAAAAGCTATCAAACGCAAACTCCTTCAACTAAAAACACAAAAGATAGACCAGAGTCAAACATAACTGGTCCGATATATGAACAGACTAGGAATACAACAAAATTGTACTCTGATGCCACGCGAAACAAAGAACAAGACCAAGAAAAAAATAACTCTCAACCGCTTCAGAACTTGGAACAGATACTAATTAAGCAAACCGAGAAATTTGACTTATTCCTTCAACAGATGAGCACACTTATGATGCTTATAACAAAACTCATAGATAAATCCCCAAAATGACAATTCGTATTGCAACTTGGAACGTTAATGGATTAACCCCAAACAAAAATGAAACAGAACTATTAATGACTCAACAAAATTTAGACTTGTTACTGATATCTGAAGCTCACTGTACATCCGCGTCCAATCTCAAGTTCAAAAATTATGAGTGCTATATCACTTTACACCCGGATGGGACAGGACATGCTGGCACTGCAATTATCGTAAGAAAATCACTCAAACACCATGCCATGCCCGAGTATAAAACTTGCCACATCCAGGCCACTACGATAGCAGTTGAGGACAAGAATGGCCATTTTAATATCTCTGCAGTGTACTGTCCACCCAGACATAAGATAACAAAAGAGATGTTTTCTGAGTTTTTTGAGACCCTTGGCAATCGGTTCCTAGCGGGTGGAGACTGGAACTCTAAAAACATATACTGGGGTTCCAGACTAACAAGCACCAGAGGCAGACAGCTCAAGTTTAGCATAGATGATAATAAACTATTTGCAGCTTCCACATGTGAACCTACATATTGGCCTGCAGATGTTTTCAAAATACCAGATCTGCTTGATTTCTTCGTTATGAAAGGCTTTTCTAAACAATATGTTAAATGCGAGTCCTGTTTCGACAGTTCATCAGACCACACGCCAGTATTGTTAAACCTAAGTGGTAGCGCCATCTCTTGTAAATGTCATAAATCAATGACCAAAAACACATAGACAAACGCATTTGAGATTTCGCGGGCGATCGATATCCTTATTATCTCGTTCCTTCCTCATTCCTTTTCCCTTTATGTACGCCTTAATGACAGGTCGCCAGAACGAACCGAAACTTCAACGTGAACGGGCCTCGTATCTCAACCCCCAGCTTTCCAAGCCACCTGGCTGGAGACTGATGCATCTAATTAGTTAGATTGCAGAGAACCTTGTGAACCGTGTCTATTAACCCGCCTCGCGGATATAAAACAATTGTGTGAAGTGTGTGGATCCTGAAGGACACATTTTGGAGTAGAAGAACACCAGCTCGCTGCCACACGTGGGCTGGCATCGACCACTACAAGGTAAGGCGTACTACTTCCCTCATTTCCATACTAGATCGCCCGAATTGATCCGTGAATATTTTCCCGCTTATTTTCAACGCACTATTGCCAGAACCCTTCAAATACAGTCCACTTTTCATGATAGACACAAGGATGAAGAGGTTTCTCAAACCGCTATAACATTTTTGGTCCTTCGTAGCCCGATATATTACTATAATATATCCATTTTCCTTTATTTCTTACGTAGGAATCAATCATAAATTCCTACTAGGGTCGTGGCACCTAGCCGCCTACCCACATAATCAAGTTGTAAACCCAATACGTGGTTCCATCAACGCCGCTATAGCAGGTTCATAATTACGTATCTGCTATTATTAAAAATAATTATTATTAAAAAACTAACTTGTCGTATTGTAAATTTCCATATTTCAAACGTCTTTTAGTTTAACCGCCCTTATAGGAATCACCTACCTCCAATTATAAATTGTTAGGAATAAGTTACTTTCCGAATACCGCGGGGTAGACATTCATTCTATAAGAGAAAAATAAAATAGGTGTACTACTTGTAGGTACCTACGCAGTATAAATATCATAACTTTACCGAATACGTTTAGACGATTGCGGGCTATAAGTTGCATATTTATACCTATTCATTTATCTTAAACAATATTCAAACTTAACAATAAAACTGGTTGGGATAGTAATGCTATTAACATTTTGTACTATATAATTACTTTGGTTAGTGGGTACTACGAAAAAACTTATTTCGATACTACGCAAATATTGCGAAACCCGTTGTCACAGTACAGTCACAATCAGTAGTATTACTTTTCTACATATAGTTGTTCGTTTAAATAATTACCGTACATTGTTTTGTTTGTGTGGTTATTTGTAACTACATAACATAACAATGCCGCGTGATGCGAAAGCAATCGCTTCTTCGGAAGATCAACAGTTAGTGATTTTAGAAGCTAAGCGTAATATACTTTTCGAGCGTATTCAGTCAATTTATGATCGTTCTAAAGTCGCTAATACTTCCGAATCGGTGAGAGAAGGCTTTCTCAGTTCTTGTGTAACAGTAGATGATATTCGAACGGACTTTCATAGATTATTGGATGATTATAATGCTAGGTTACTGGCTGTATATCCCGATGCGAAGCCTAGCTATCAAGCCTACGCCTCATTCGAGGATATGTATTGTTCCGTGAAACGTGTGATGTCTCAATTGGAAGATAAGCCGTCCGGGAGGCACAGTATGAGTGATTCCGCAACATGTAGACCAAGGTTGCCGCCAATCGAACTCATGTCGTTCGACGGTGATATACGAAACTGGCCATTATTTTATGCAAGTTTTAAATCTACAGTTCATGACAATAAGTCGCTGACGGATGCAGACAGGTTGTACTATTTAATAGGTAAGCTGTCGCCGAAGGCACAGTCTGTGTTCGCGGGAGTCACACCGTGTGCTGAGAATTACCAAGTCATGTTCCAGGCACTCCTCGATAGGTACCAGGATATTCGTGTCCTCGCGTCTACCTATTTGGATCAAGCTTTAAATCTTAAATTATCCGGTCCCGCGTCTGTTTCGAACTACCAGCTATTTGTGGACAAGTTCATCACCGCAATTAATTCCCTAAAGAATCTAAAATTAGTTGACCTTCTGGATTTCATTTTATTGCACCTCGCAATAAAAAAGTTTGACACTGAAACTATTCGCGCTTTCGAGATGACAGAACGTAATCGTAAGATTCCCACTCTAGATAGTTTTGTCACCTTCATCAATGATCAGTGTCGGATATTCCGTAATACCCAACCACCCTTAGCTAACAATAATAAGCCTAATAGTTCGGACAATTCACATAAGTCTAATAAATCGCGTAGTTTTAATAATAAAATGACCGCTCCTAATCCACAATCCTATGTAGCTTGCTCTGAGTTAAATAATTCAAACAAGTGTCTGTGCGAAGCATATATCCATAAACACTTATATAAATGTCCCGCTTTTGATAATTTGACTCCGACAGCTCGTTTCAAATGTGTGAAAGACAACAATGCTTGTGTCAATTGTTTGAGTATTAAACATAAAACGGTTAACTGTTCTTCTAAATTAAAGTGTCGCACATGTAATCAACGTCATCATACATTGTTACATTTTAATAAAAACCCGCAATTATCAACTGTAGTGACGTCACAGCCGAATCCGGTCCCAACGCTTATGCCGACAGTACCTTCTATTACCTCACAGTCTGAGGTATCGTTGTGTACGACCTCTGTCGCTGGCGCCGCTCGATCGCGTTCGATTGACGCTCGGTGCGTTGCGGCGTCGCCGTCGGCGAGAGATAGCCCGCAATGTACGGCGTATACAACCGTTCTGCTCGCTACTGCTCAAGTCGTAATTTACGATGTAAATGATAAGCCGCACATAATACGTTGTTTACTAGATAGCGCATCTCAAAGTAATTTTATTACTTCTGAATGTTTTAAGCGTCTAGGACTTTGGAAGAATTTTCATACTTCTAATTTAATAGTTAAAGGAATCGGTGGGTCGGAAAAACCAGTTAAAGGTTCCGTAGATATTAAATTATATTCTCGTTTTAGTAATGATATTAATTTTAACGTTTCTTCGCTTATTGTTGAACGTATTACGGAGACATTGCCGACCGCTCTCGTCGATGTCTCTAAACTTACACATCTCAAAACATTACCGCTCGCAGACTCGAAGTTTGCGGAGCCGAGCGGTATCGATGTTTTGATTGGTGCTGCTATATTCCCGCGCTTGCTTTTGCCTAACATAGTGCATAGCGAGCAATATAATATACCTCCCGCTATTGAAACTGTGTTGGGGTATGTGGTTATGGGTTCCGTACCTACGGCACATACTTCACACTGTACGAGTACAACTTCATGTTGTTCTGTTCTTCAAGATCCCAGTTTAGATTCGCTTCTCAAGCGATTCTGGGAGCTTGAAGAAATTTCCGCCTCGCCCTCGCAGAGCCGTAAGGATCTCGAGTGCGAAGAACATTTTCGCGCTACCACTGTTCGCGATGACAGTGGTAGATATATTGTGTCGCTGCCATTTTGCGACGACCCTTATTCGCTAGGCGACTCATACGCTGCCGCACTTAGGCGTTTTCATTGTTTGGAGCGCAAACTTGATGCGTCCTTAGGGTTACGCAGCGCTTACAATGACGTCATGTCGGACTACATTAACAAGGGATATTTGAGTCCGGTTTTAAAAGATGACAACGTTTCTAATCTGACATATTACATTCCGCATCACGGTGTCGTTCGCGAAGATAAGACTTCCACTAAACTTCGCGTAGTTTTAGACGCTAGTAGTCAAACTACATCGGGACAGTCGATCAATGACATTCTACATGCAGGCCCTAATCTACAGGGTGATTTATTTAATATTATAATTCGTTTTCGTCTCTTTCAAATAGCCCTGTCTGCTGATTGCCGCCAAATGTTTCTCAATGTCGGCGTTCGTGAATCGGACCGTAGATTTCAACGCATCTTTTACAGATTCAGTAAACATGAACCTATAATGGTCTACCAATTTAATCGTGTTTGCTTCGGATTTAAGTCTAGTCCATATCACGCGTTACGTGTAGTCCGCCAGTTAGTCGCTGATGAAGGCGATAATTTCCCTGCAGCGTCTGCTGCTGCTTCTTCCGCCCTATATATGGATGACATTGCCTGTAGTGTCATGTCCATACCGCAAGCAATTTCGCTTTGTGATGAGCTTATACCGATACCGGTACTTGTTTCGTAGGTGCAAGTTCTTATTTACGCGACCTTCACAAATTTCTTAAAGATTTTCGTCCTCATCTTGAGGAAGAACTTTCCTTCAATCATATAGATTGGAAGTTTATTCCGCCTGCTTCCCCACATTTTGGAGGATGTTGGGAAAGTATGGTTAAGGTAGTTAAAACTCACCTTTTTAAAGTTATAGGTCAACAAATCCTCTCCTACGAGGAACTTATAACTGTCCTTAGCCAAGTTGAGGCTCTAGTTAATTCGCGGCCACTTACTGCTTTGAGTAGTGACCCTACTGAACCATCAGCACTGACCCCTGCGCATTTCTTGCACACCGCGCCATTGTTGTCCCTTCCCGCTCCTGAAGCAGACTCGCTCAGCTTGCTTCAGCGACATACTCTACTTGACAAACTGGTGCAGTCGTTCTGGCAGCGCTGGCGTTCAGAATACTTACATCAACTTCAGGCTAGATCCAAATGGAATAGTCCTGCACCTTCTATACAAGAGGGTACTATTGTAGTTATCATTACTGATAACTCTCCGCCCCTTTCATGGCCGTTAGGCATTATTGATAAATTGCATACCTCCAAGGACGGTACAACCCGTGTTGTTACTGTGAAAACCGCAAAGGGTAGCTATGTGCGCCCTGTTGTGCGTCAGTGTCCATTACCGACTCAATAAGGCCTGGCTTGATAGTTAGGTCTCTTAGTTTTAGTTAGTTAGCGACGCAACATAATTTTCTATTAAAATTTAACTATGGGTATGCAACTTAATGTATTATGCAACTCGCAGTATTTATCTTAAATCTTAATAATTGAAATGTAAAAATCCGCATCTTAGTCCGTATTGCTGAATAGGTATACGGTAGTACACCTCATAGGGCTAAGTTTAATTTTCATTAAAGGTGACCCTTTAAGGCCGGGAAAATGGTAGCGCCATCTCTTGTAAATGTCATAAATCAATGACCAAAAACACATAGACAAACGCATTTGAGATTTCGCGGGCGATCGATATCCTTATTATCTCGTTCCTTCCTCATTCCTTTTCCCTTTATGTACGCCTTAATGACAGGTCGCCAGAACGAACCGAAACTTCAACGTGAACGGGCCTCGTATCTCAACCGCCAGCTTTCCAAGCCACCTGGCTGGAGACTGATGCATCTAATTAGTTAGATTGCAGAGAACCTTGTGAACCGTGTCTATTAACCCGCCTCGCGGATATAAAACAATTGTGTGAAGTGTGTGGATCCTGAAGGAGCCATTTTGGAGTAGAAGAACACCAGCTCGCTGCCACACGTGGGCTGGCATCGACCACTACAAGGTAAGGCGTACTACTTCCCTCATTTCCATACTAGATCGCCCGAATTGATCCGTGAATATTTTCCCGCTTATTTTCAACTCACTATTGCCAGAACCCTTCAAATACAGTCCACTTTTCATGATAGACACAAGGATGAAGAGGTTTCTCAAACCGCTATAACACTAAGTATGAATATTATAGAGCATGTACTTCCAGAAAGATTGTATAATGGGAAAACCGACTGGAATTGTTTTAGAGAATTAGTTGAAAAGAATATCAAGCTAAAAATTGCTCTCAAGACGCCAAATGAAATTGAAACAGCAGCCAAATACATCACAAATCTTATACAGGAGGCCTGTTGGAGAAGTACGCCTTTACTTGACCCGAAAAAACAGGTAATAAACTACCCTATGGAAATAAGAAAAGCGGTATTAGAAAAAAGGAGGCTTCGTCGTGTTTGGCAGTCAAGCAGACTTACTGCTGATAAAACAGATTTCAATAGGCAAGCAGCACGTTTACGCGAAATGCTAAGGAATTGCCATAACAAGACTCTTGAGGCTCAATTTGAATCTCTCACACCCACTGCAGCCACTGATTATTCTCTGTGGAAATTCACAAAATCACTTGATAGACCACAACCTGCAAAGCCTCCTTTGAGAAACAGAAATGGCTGGGCCCGCACATCTCAGGAAAAGGCAAACTTATTTGCAGCCCATCTTTCGAACGTGTTTAGCCCGAATCACGCCAGCGATACAGATTTTGAGAAAGAGGTTGAATCTATACTTATCCAGCCTTTACAAATGTCGCTTCCGCTTAAACCTGTCACAGTACAAGAAGTTTGGAAGATAATTAATGACCTCAAAGACAAAAAGGCAACAGGATATGACCTCATTACAAAATAAATTTTGAGGGAGCTCCCAAGAAAAGCAGTAGTTTTTCTAACCATGCTATATAATGGAATTCTAAGAGTCCAGCACTTTCCAGACCTCTGGAAGGTGTCCCAAATCCTCATGATACACAAGGCAGGAAAACCAGCTAACCAAATTACCTCATACAGGCCAATCAGCTTGTTGCCTATTCTGTCAAAAGTCTGTGAAAAATTGATCCTTCATAGAATTCTGCCAATACTAGAAAATAACAATATCATCCCAAACCATCAATTTGGATTTAGGCAGCAACATTCTACGATCGAGCAGGTACACAGAGTTGTTGAGAAAATAAGAAAATCTCTAGAAGAAAAAGAGTACTGTTCTTCTGCATTCTTGGATTCCAACAAGCATTCGATAGGGTCTGGCACGAGGGACTTCTATGTAAGGTAAGACCAAACTTGCCGCACAGCTTCTACATCTTGCTGAAATCTTATCTAACAGACAGAATTTTTCAAGCTAGAGTGTCTGAAGCAACCTCCAAATTCTACAATATAAGAGCAGGTGTGCCTCAGGGTTCTGTATTGGGACCAATTCTGTATACTCTATACACCTCAGACCTTCCGCAGGTAGACGGAGTAATGACTGCCACATATGCCGATGACACAGCTGTAATGGTGAGTGACAAACAACCCGAACGGGCCTCAGAACAGCTCCAGCAGGGTCTCGATGCTATTACAAAGTGGCTTAAAAAGTGGAGGATCAAAGCTAGCGCAACGAAGTCTATGCAGGTCACTTTCACACTTCGAAGGAAAAACTGTCCTCCTGTACGTCTTGAAAACTCAATGTTACCACACAAAGACAGTGTAAGATATCTGGGATTACACCTCGATCGTCGCTTGACGTGGAACCAGCATATTAAGAGTAAGCGAGAGAAACTAAATATACGGCACAGAAATCTTTACTGGATGCTTGGCCGAAACAGTAAATTATCAATAGATAATAAACTTTTAATATACAACTCCATACTAAAACCAACTTGGACCTATGGCATTCAACTCTGGGGAAGTGCAAGCAACTCTAACATCGCAATATTGCAAAGAATGCAGAACGCAATATTAAGAACAATGGCTAATGTTCCGTGGTTCATTACAAACACTGAAATCCATTCTCAACTAAATATAGCCACTGTAAAAGAGGAAATCCAGGCCTCAACAGAAAAATACCAGAAGCGGCTGGAAAATCACCCGAATATACTTGCAGCAAGTTTAATTAAGCGCAGTTATCAAAAGCGCCTCAAGAGAAAAGACATACTCTAGTGAATGTCATATATACAAAGAGTAGCCATCCTCATATCTGCTTATAGTGGACAACTGATTGCAGATTGGCACCAAAGAAAAAAAAAAAAAAAAACATATAAAAGATTTTCATAAATATACTGAGAAGGCACAGTCATTACATTAATCTCCTTAAATTTCTCTCTGAGTGAGTGTCTCGGGCTTAATTTATAAATGGATCGAACAGCTCTTTTCTGCAAAACAAAGATAGTCTGGATGTCGGCGGCATTTCCCCACAACAGAATACCGTACGACATTACACTATGAAAATAGCTAAAGTAAACTAAACGGGCTGTCTCTATGTCAGTTAAATTACGAATTTTTCTAACAGCATATGCTGCGGAGCTTAGCTTCTTTGACAATTTATCTATATGTGGGCCCCACTGAAGCTTAGCATCCAAAGTTAAGCCTAAGAATACTGTGCTATTTTCAGGATTCAATTCTTCGCCCTTTATCAACACATCGGTTTTCACCTGCCTAACGTGAGGTAGGGTAAACTTAATGCATTTGGTTTTTTTTTTCATTAAGAAGTAAATTATTAACATTGAACCAGTGAACTACTTTTGAGATCGCGTTATTTACATCGTCAGTAACCAGCTGCTGACGTTTAAGTTTAAACAAAAGTGAAGTATCATCCGCAAACAACACTATATCATGGTTATCCTTTGTGAGGTAAGGCAAGTCATTAATATAAATAAGAAACAAGAAAGGACCAAGAATCGAGCCCTGCGGGACTACCATTGTTACCATAGATCCAGGAGATCTTTTTCCATTAACGTCAACGGTCTGAATCCTATTACTCAAATATGAAGTAAGAAGATCCAGAGCGCTGTTCCGGATCCCGTAGTGGCGGAGTTTCCTGATTAGCGTTTCATGAAAAACACAATCAAATGCCTTGGACAAATCACAAAAGATTCCCAAGGCATCGCACTTATCTTCCCATGCATTATAAATATGTCCTAAAAGCTCAACACCGGCAGTAGTTGAACGACCCCTTGTAAAACCGAACTGTTTGCTATGTAATAATTTATGTTTATTAAAAAATCTTTGCAATTGCTCTAAAATAAATCTCAAATATTTTGCTAAACGTAGGTAGTACTGAAATAGGTCTATAATTTGTAGGGTCTGATGTACTACCTGATTTAAACAAAAGTATTATTTTACTATTTTTCATAAGGTCAGGAAACTCCCCACAGTCGATACAATTATTAAAGATAATAGCTAAACTAGGTGCGACAATGTCAATAATAGACTTAGCAACTTCTACAGAATGACTCCACAGATCTGCAGTCTTTTTAACATTTAAAGTGTGAAAGGTTTTAATTATGTCTTTACAAGTAATATGTTCAAAACGAAATTCCGAATTGCAAACATTAACATTTTCTTTTAGCAAAGACTCAGCAACAGAAGGTGATGAGTTTAAGTATTTAGTAGTTGAAATGGGAATATCTGAAAATAAATTTTCAAAGGCCACTGCGACTTGTGAGTCTGATTTTATGATGTTGCCATTAATAGACAGGCCGTAGTCAATATTTCGGTTACCAGATCTTCCCGTTTCACTATTAATAATATTCCAAGTCGTTTTAATAACATTACTACTGTTTTTAATCTTCGAGCTCAAATAACGCGACTTGGCCAAACAACAAACTTTTTTAAATAATTTTGAATAATTTCTTACATATAAATTAAATTCAGCAGTGTTTACAGAAGTCCTTTCACTGTACAGCTCATAAAGCCGTGTTCTACTTTTATGAATACCAATGGTAGCCCAATCACTGAATGATGCGTTACTATTAACGGAGATAGTCTTTGGAACAAAGTTCGAGTTAAATTGTTTACAGTATATACTAAAAAATCATCATATAGATGATTAGGATCAGCATCAATTGACAAAATTGGTAACTTATTAATGAGTTTAACTTTAAAAGCTGCCAAGCGACTTGCAGTTTTGGAGTTAACAGTGATATCCTTTTTAGCCACTTTGTTGTTTTGGTTTGGTATAGTAATCCTCTGCCCGCAATGATCAGAATCTAGTAAATTTATAATTTCTTTGTGGACTGGTATAACATTAGTATAAATATTATCTAAGCATGTAGCACTAGTTGGGGTTATTCTTGTGGGCTCCAAAAATAGGTTTACAAGATTGTAGGACTGAAACAGACTTATTATTTTACTACAAGAACCTGAGTTTTCTAATAAATTAACATTAAAATCACCACAAGTGATAATGGATTTATTCGAGTTACAAATCTTGTGTAACACTTCATCCATTACCTTTTCAAAGCAGTCATACAATCCTGAAGGCGGTCTGTATACGCTTAATACAATAAACTGCTCCAATTCTATACAAGCTATTTCAACTGTCCGCTCAACAGATAGGCTCACAATATCCTTACGGTCTTTAAATTTAAGCTGGTTACTTACTAAAATCAATGAGCATAAGTTATGTAAATACATGTTATGGCAAATAAATTATCTTTATCTTTCCGAGTTCAACTCGCACTTGGCCAGTTTTTTAATTCATGATGAACCCAGTCTTAGCCTTGATGTCGCCTAGAAGAAAAGTGAGAGACCAAGATGCGTGTTCACTCTAGCTTTGAACGCAGACGCTTACATCTAAAACTTCAATAAACTAAACAAAAAACCAGTAAAGCATATGAAACTCGATATTTACGTAAAGTAACACGTGCACACAGTAAAGTTGAAACTCTGTAAACAAAGTTGTTCGGCGAAACAATGCGTATTGTAGAGAGTTCGCGCGCCGCCCCCACCAGCCCTACTTTGTAATTAAAACCTGCTAATTAGCAGGTATTAAATGAGGGTAAAATAATTAACGGTAATTAAAAGTAATGTGTGTAAGGAGAGATTTCGTAAGGCCTTCCTGTTGTTGGTGAAACATTTGAACATTGCTTGACTGTAGGGTTAAGTTCAACGTGTTGCCGTCCGGTAGCTAGAGTTCTACTATCTGACATTTGACATATTTCATTTTATTGATGCCATTTGTCATCTGCAAATAATCTCAATCGATCTGTGAAAATTCAAATTTCATTTATTGGTGTGATTTTTGGTACATTTTACATGAGATCCTAATAATAAATAATTAGTTCCTCAAAAAATCTGCCTTAATGGTGTACACTCTTTCGCATAATTAGTAATTATTATAAAACAGAATAATCAACACAATATTAAAATGAAATAATTGCAACGAAATACAACATAAATCAAGACAGAAAAGACAAGCAAAACATTAACATTGAGTATACAAATAATGAATGAAATGGAATGTCAAAATGAAATAAATATCAATGTCAAATAACTTACAACTTATCATTAAGGAATTCGTTAATAGTATAAAATCTTTTTCCAATAAAAGATGTCTTAATTTGTTTTTAAATTGAATAATATTTAAGTCCTTAATTAAATTTGGTAATTTATGTAATATTTTTGGGAACATGCAAAGTATTTTTTTGTGCATCAAGGCGGTCTTTGATGGTCGAACGCATAATTCATGTCTATATACTTGTCTAATCATTTTATAGCGATGTTCAGATGCTTTTCTGAATAGATGCATGTTCTTTATAACCGACTTCCCAAAAAGGAGGAGGTTTCTCAAATCGACCGTATATATATTTTTTTTATGTGTGTTCGCGGATAACTTCGTCGTTTTTGAACCGATTTTGATGATTATTTTTTTGTTGGAAAGGAGATATCCCAAAGGTAACCATACCATACATAACCATATAATAAGGAAACCATTCTGATGATGGGATCCTAGAGAAATCGAGGAAAATCCTCAAATATTATAGGCATACATATAGCGATTTTGGTATTTTCATCAATGCAATCATTTGCACTCAGAAAGTATCATTTGATGAAGTGGAACTGATGAAGAAGACCACAATGGCCACTGGAAATCCGAAATAAAACAATGTATCTTAGTCGTGTTTGGGCTTATTGGAATCGTCATGAGATGTACTTTGGCCATTAATGATTATCATGTTAATTGGAGGTACCTACCAAAACTAAAAACAGGAAAATAAAAAAACTTTTTAACAAAAAAATTAACCGACATCCAGAACAAAAAACTACAAAACAAAAAATTACTTTCTTTTCCGAAGTCGGTGTAAAAAAACTGATAAAAAATGGCACCTACTTCGGAAAAGAAAGTTATTTTTTGCTTTGTAGTTTTTTGTTCTGGAAGTCGGTTTGATTTTTTGTTAAAAAGTTTTTATACCGGTTATAGCTCTAATGCATCTTTTTTTGCGATTTGAACACCATGTCCATATTACAGGAGTTACCCCAAAACATGACTTCGTAGCGTAGTATAGAATCGACATATCCATAGTATGCAGTGACTATTGCTGCTTGATTGACTACTTATTTAGTTTATACAAAGCAAAAGCAAACTTATTTTTTTTTTAAACTAATATTAAAGTATGTTGCTTCCAATTAAGTTGATTGTCGATTGTTAAGCCTAAACATTTTGTATTTACAACTTCTTCAATTTTTTCATTATTAAAGCTTACATTTAATTCCGAATTAGCTACTCTTTGACGAAAATTCATAATATTTGTTTTCTTTAAGTTTATAATTAAGTTTTTATGTTCTAACCAGTTAACGGCTTGTTGTAATGCATTGGTCATGTCAGATTCATAGTCTTTATTTTTTTTGTCAAATTTAATAGTGATGGTACTGTCGTCAGCACACAATGTCATAGGATAGGATATATCCTGCGGAAAATAATTTTTGTATATAGAAAACAATAAAGGCCCTAGGACACTGCCCTGGGGCACTTCATAAGATATTTGTCGTTCTTTAGATATTTATTTTATAACGGTTTTATTTCATTTACAAAATTGACTTATTTCTGTACGATGTGTTCTATTTTTTAAGAAGGAATTTATAAGCGATAAAACATTTCCCCTTATCCATACGCATGAAACTTGCATGGTTGACCAAATCAAATGCCTTTGTCATATCCATGTATATTGCTGATATTGGGACTTTCTCATTCATGTTAGCTATGATAACATTAAGAAAATCATATATTGCCATATTTATTGAATGATCTTTCCTAAATCCTTTTTTTCTTTCACAAGTATATTATGTTTGTTGAGGTATCCGTCTATGGACTCATATATCCATTTTTTCGAATATCTTGGATATTACCGGAATAAGATCTTGTATTTTTTAATGTATTTCTCATAGTCTTTTTTAAATAAAGGTTTTATGACATTGGGTATGGTTTATTCAAGCCGAACCTACCCTGGTTCAAGGGGGCCTACTCCCTAAGCTCGAAGTACGTAGTTTTGACCTTAGTTACGGGCGTTTCCTAATCCCTAACACCTACGGACGGATGATTCGTTCGGGGCCCGAACGAAGAAAGAATAACAACACAATTTGGCAGTTTTACCTACTTCCGATGCGTTTTTATCCGTTCGAAAAAAATAATTTGACACTTGTTATAACGGATCGTTATGTCAGATATTTCGACATCAAAATAGTTATCGTGCGGTCGACAAAACTTATAATGCCCAACGATGGCTGCTTTTTTAATGCTCGCAGAAGATCTACTGGAAGAGCGGAGGCAACGTCGAAGACATGTGCGCCATAACTTCCAGTTTGCAAGTAGGTATTCCCAAAGTTGAGTTCATAGGGAACTATAGGCTCACTTGGGAATTATTTGAGGACTTGTGTGAGGAGGTAATAACTCTTTTGCCTCAACACTTACGACGAAGTGGTGTTGATCCAAGAATGAAGGTAAGGATATATTATAGATACTGGTACTCGTAACAGAATGAGCTTTATTATCAATCCCACCCATTTACATTGTTTTTGTTTAAAATCAGATCCTCGCTGCTCTTAATTTTATGCCCGAGGAAGTTACCAAGGTGCAGTGGGCCTTAGCAGTGATGTTCCAATGGCACCACAACAGATAGTGTCACACTGTCTGCGCCATGTCACAAATGCACTGAACAGCCCCTCATTAATAAAAAAGTAGGTACATAAGTTTCCCACATAATTTGGCTGGGAGGAACCTTATAAAAAGACAGTAATTTATAAGCTTGTACCATTTTTCTAAAGCAAATATCTATATGTTTTCAATAAAATATACCTAGCCTGCCATTTGAACAATGAAGGACTACCTATGCTTTGAAAAGTGTTTATACCTATACCTACTTATAGAGTACACTTAAATAAATTGTATCATTTAAAATTTTGTAGATTTTATGAAAAACTAGCTGACCCGGCAAACTTTGTTTTGCCATATAAACATCAAACATTCACCTACCCTACCCTACCTACCCTAACCTACCTACACTACCTACCCTACCCTACCTACCCTATCGACCGTACCCTACCCTACCCACCCTACCTAAACTTAACTTTTTTTTTTCTTATGAACCTTCTCCTAACAATAACAAACACAACGAAAAAAAGAATTGGCCAAATTGGTCCATCCGTTGTTGAGTTATGCGCTTACCAACACATTTTGCGATTCATTTTTATACTAAAAAAGAAGAGACTATTTAAAATCTCAAATTTTTAACAATTCATTCATAGACAAAATTACTTAGCTTTTTGAGATAGGCAATGGCTCTATTATTACATTATAATTGTTATTTATTTAATAGAAATAGTTTTAATATCTTTTGTTTTTTTTTTCCTTATAAAAATCATATTGTCATCCATACGTCCATTGCATAGCTGTCATTTGTGTTTTGTTATTCCAAGTTTGTTTTTTTTTGTAATACCACGTTTTATAGTGACTCATGTTTCATGTCAAGTCACACGGGAACACTGTCGAACGGAATAAATAGTATCCTATGTCCTTCTCCTGGCTCTAAGCTACCTCCTCACCAATTTTCAGCTATATCGGTAAAGCCGTTCTTAAGTTATAAATAGTGTAACTAACACGATTTTTTTTATATATATAGATATGGCCTTCTAAGCGTAGTGTTACAGGAGATTTTGGGTACCCACTTCGGGGATTCATGATGACCCTAATAGACAATGCTGTATAAGACCCCAATAGACAATAACATATAAAAACCGGCCAAGTGCGGCTCGGACTCGGGCACGAAGGGTTCCGTACCCTATCGCAAAAAATCATGTTTGTTGTATGGGAGCCTCACTTAAATATTTACTTTGTTCAGTTTTTAGTATTTGTTGTTATAGCGGCAATAGAAATACATCATCTGTGAAAATTTCAACTGTCTAGCAATCACGGTTCATGAGATAGCCTGGTGACAGACAGAAAGACGGATCGCGGAGTCTTTGTTATATTAACCTTTGCGTACCCTAAAAAACATGCTCGGTCCAATAAACAGCGTATGTTTGGCATTTTAAAAGGCCTGTGACTGATATATACTAGTAGTGACATCTGTTGGTGGGCAGCGGGAAATATTATGGGATCACCGCTATGTAGGTTGGCAATCCGCATAAGTCGTTATTAGGTTGGTAGTGAAACATAGAGCGGGATACGTTCTGAGCGCGTGATTGGTTAGTCAATTGACACAAAGATGACTGACCAATCGCGTCGCATCCGCGTTCTGTTAGTTTTATATTTTGACTGGTTATTTCACAATAGGCGCCAAGTTGCCAACTTGCATGCTGGTGTAGTTGTCGCCCCTCGCTGCTAGAGGGCTTCCGCTTTGATGACCGGGCACTTATGAATGGGAAAGTAGTAAATATTACTTGCGCTGCTCGCCACCAGAGTGACAGTGGTTTTCAGTGTTTGTCAATGAATACTCAAGTTGTCGCTTCTCGACGCTAGGGGAAGCACTGTAGATTATAAGTAGAATGTTCTAGAAGCTTCCAGAACCGGAAGTAGTTAAAATGTATATCGTCTTCCGCCTACTTTCTCTTTGTTAGTGGCAGTCGCCCACAAAACCCTCCAAGGTTCACACGTTTCGTATTTCGTATCCGCGTATTATTAAGTTAGTCTATAGTTTGAAGCCCTATTTGCCTGCCTTGACCAGTATCTTGTATAGAAAACCTGTGGTAATAAGCTAATAAATCTGGTTGTAAGAGACTCGTGTTTTTATTGCAGCCAGAGGTCTGCTGTCCTCAACAGTTAGTCCATTCGAGCCGGACAGTGCTAGCAGACATTGGTTTTAAACAGGATACAGGCAGGCATAGCTTCAGTGTACGCGAGAGTGGTAGTGTGGTGTAGTGCAGTACCTGCAATATGGTGAAGACACACGGTATGCAAGAACCCGTCACAGCGGCAAAGGAAGGGGACGAGGCCGTATCCACGGAATTGGCGACAATGGTGGTACCGACAGACACACCCAACAATTCCGTCACAGATTCGGACCAGACCCAACCTCACAGCCCTGGGGCGACGACAACTCCACATAGACAACCACTAGACGAAACGAAAACCCACAGAAAGGCGTTAGCTCGAGCGAGATTGGAACTAGCCGCCGCTAGGCTAGCGCTCCTGGAGGCAGAATCAGGCGACGAAGAATTACTGGCGGGAAATTCGACTGCGGCATCGGAACAACATACGGACGCCGCGGACACGGGCACCGAACATCGCGACCACATCGGCCCGCCGCGACACGACGACATCCGGACACCGACGACGCCTCACGCCACGCCGCCTCACGCCGCGCCGCCGACTTCGCCGGAACGACTCACGCCGCGCCGCCGACTTCGCCGGAACGAAACGACGAGGGGAGCCTGCTGAAAGGACTGACTCAGGCATTATTAGAGGTAGTACGGGGTAACCCCGTTGCCAGCAGGTATGAATTTGATTTACCTATTTTTAGTGGCCACGCGGGCGATTGGCTATATTTTAAAGCAGCATACTATGAGTCTGTGTCGACTTACACAGAGGTAGGGAATTTGGCCCGCCTCAGAAAATCATTGAAAGGGCCCGCATTGGAGGCAGTCAAATGCCTATTTTTAGGATCCACGGCCGTACAAATTATGCAAAGATTAGAATCTCGGTTTGGACGACCAAATGCATTAATAACTTATGAGTTGAATAAATTACGACAGTTACCTAAACTGTCAGACAACCCGACTGACATATGCATATTCGCTTCAAAAGTCACAAATGTTATTGCCGCGGTACAAGCTCTGAATAGAACTGAATATTTACATAGCCCGGAAATGATTGCCGTAATTACAGATAAGTTATCAGTAACGCTCAGGAGCCGGTGGTTTGATTACGAGATGGCTGCGGTTGACGCAGAGCCCGGTCTAGTAGTGTTGAGTCGATTTCTCGACAGAGAAGCCGACATAAATGCACGACACGCCGCGGCTGAAGTGGAACTCAAACGCCAACAACGACCGGCCCATAAAACATTTAATTTGTCAGAGTCCAACAAAACAACATGCATAATATGCAACGGTAACTGTAGTAGAGTGGCTAGCTGTACAAATTTCAAGAAAATGTCAGTAAAGGATAGATGGGAAGCTGCAAGTAAAAATAAACTGTGTTTCAGGTGCCTAAAACGACGGACTTGGAATCATAAATGCAAGAGTAAGCAGTGTGAAGAGCAAGACTGCAAGTATTACCATCACAGCCTACTACACAGTGACCGCAAAAGCGAGAGGCGCGTTCTACACGACCCAGAAGAGCGTAATCGTGTCACAGCGAACGAGCACGCA
The DNA here is from genome assembly GCA_964057195.1 of Orthosia cruda. NCBI lineage: Eukaryota > Metazoa > Arthropoda > Insecta > Lepidoptera > Noctuidae > Orthosia > Orthosia cruda. The sequence continues at coordinate 2,801,580 of OZ059847.1, read as the reverse complement.
GCGCCGCACGCTGACAGCGCGCCGCGCGCAGTCATCAGCAACACGAGCGCGCCGAGCGGGTATAGACAAGCCTTGCTGAAAGTAGTACCAGTGACACTATCGGGACCAAACGGTAAAGTAGACTCATATGCTTTATTGGACGATGGGTCGACAATTACACTACTTACTACAGATGTCGCACAGCGAATAGGCGCAGAGGGCCCATATGAGCCATTTTATATCGAGGCAGTAGCGGGCACACGCATTGATGTTTCCAACTCTCGTCGAGTCAAGCTAAGTATAAAAGATAAGTACGCAACCGAGGCCATAGACATCGAAGAATGTATTGTATTACATATGTAATTTCTATAGTTTGTAAGTTAAAGTTGGAGTTGATAAAAAGAATTCATGTAATTATTAGGTTTTAGAAATTCTACCCCTAAGGGGAATAAAGTAGGGATTGAAACTTTTTATGATTTTTTATCGGTTTGGAAGGTAAATTATCTGTCGCGCAGCATTGCGCGATTCGCCATTTAACAATCGGTATGTATCAACATTAGTAATGTCAATCTATATTTTATATTGTGACAACACCACTCTTGGCTTTGACTAACCTTATGTTGGTACTGTGCTAGAGGCATGGCGGGAAATGTGGCTGCCATTCAGACAAGCATGAGAAGTGAGCAGAAAGGTGGTCGCAAGACAAGGTAGGAGCTACGAGCTTCTAGGAGGTCCAAGAAGACCCCAGGTGAGTGTTTACTTTGCAATATCTTTATGTCGACCTATAAGTGCATGATAAGTGGAAAGATGAGCAGACTGTCGTAGCATGACATTCTTTCCTTTATTGGTAGTCCAATCTTGCAGTGCACAGCACGCTTGGTAGTCAAGGACATTGGACAGGGAAGCCTGGAGCTCCCACATATTGGTAGTGTGATCCGGAAACACACTGGCACGGTCGACTGAGCTGGAGCAACCGTGGCGAGGCTATGGGGATGGTGGAGGCCTCCAGGGCGCCATAGGCCCCTGTCCGGCTAAGTGACTAATATGCAAACATGATCAGAGTCACCAGGGATGTACCCTGTTTAGACCGGAGCAAGTCGACCGATGCCAAGCTAGGTAATAGAGGTGTATAGCCATATGTAAACTGCAGTCAAATAACAGTCATGAGATACCTCTATAGAGTACGTGGGAGTGCAAGCACGAAGAGGTAACAAGAGTATGGCAAGACACTTGGTAAAACCAGCTAATGCATGTGAGTGGCACAGCCACACGAGAGAGGCTAGACCTCACCATATAAGTATATGCATATAATTATGTAATAATAGGAGTGGAATAAAACAGGTCGACTCATCTTTCCACTCTCATGATAAATGTGTATTTATGTATCCTCATGTCGTCAGTATATTATGTGAAGCAAGCATATAGTAGTTCACATACATACTATAGGAGGGACGACATTATCTAAAGGTTTACGCTCTTGATTAATAAAAAAAGTAATGAGTTTATTGATTGCCGGAAATTCTACCCCTAATGGAGGTTAAAGGTGGCAATTTGTTGGGCTTATATATTTGATTCTTGGCATCAATACTAACAGCAATTTTTTTTTTTTTTTTAAAGTAAAGGTTGTCATTACAAGTTTTTCAAAACTACTCCTAAAATACGATTTAAGGGATGTTAAAGGTTGTATGGAAAATCTCATTTCTTGGATTAATAAACTTGAAACTTGGGACAAATACTAACCTAAGTAAATAATAAAGGAAATCATTATTAGTTTTCCGAAACTATCCCTAAAAGATGATTAGGGGGGTGTTAAAGTTCTTGGTTTAATAAACTTAAAATTTGGCACAAGTACTAACCTTAATAAATAATGTGAATTATTAATAGTTCCGAAAAACGAATAACTAATAGGGTTGCTATATCCCCAAAATACTATTTAAGATCAAGATTTTTGAAGTATTTTATTACACATAGCTTCTTTTAATGATGTAGGTGAGCACTAAGGAGGGAGTTTTGGAAATTCAACCTTTAAAGTGACATTTATTTGTATAAAACATTTCTTACAAAATTATTACTGACTTCCAACTAAAAACACTACAAAGTGATTACAAAAAGATACTACCGACATCCAACATGTCGGTAGTATCTTTTTGTAAAATAGATTTTTTATTTTTCACTTTTTAGGTGTACCTAATAGGAAATTTGCCTTATTTAATTATTTTTTGTGTATGTTCACCGATATCTCCGTCAAACAACACTGAACAAACGGTCCAGTTCGGTAGTTCCAAATCGAGGAAGAGGTCATCTTAGTGCCATAAGATTCTTCAAAAAACCGTTGACACACCTAAAACATCTTATGGGGGTTATTCTGAAAAACTAATGATGGCAATTTATTATTGCCCAAGGAATAAGATTTTTAACAGACTTTCCAAAAAGGAGGAGGTTCTATGTTCTCTAAATCCTAACTTAAACCGTAGATATCTGCGATATCCCATTTATTATTGATTTAACAATAGCTTATTTTTGATCGCCTTCACTAACTGCACATCATTTAGTTGAATAAAATACGAAATCCTGCGAACGAAGTCGCGGGCGGAGTGCTAGTAAATATATATAGTGTTATACTGTGTATAATTTGCCAGCCTTCATACCTACCGTTTACCTGCGCATATACGGCGTGTAACGCCCAGTCCGATCCCCGACGCTCCTTACTGCCTACCTACCACACTTGGTGTATGAGCTGTAGCAGACAGGTCTTCAGACTCGCGCGGCCACAGCGCGCCCGTTTCAGCACGCGCAGATTCCTGCCGCCTACTCATTTACGTACCAGCCCGATTGCCTGCTCATCTGCCCAGGGCCTACGACGTCATCCTGCCCGTCCGATCACACCGTGCCACGTCTGCCTGCCCTATTCTACAGCCTGCCTATCCGATTGCCGTCGTGGTGCCTGCTCATCTGCCTACCCAGGGCCTACCACGTCTTTCTGCCTGGTTAGCTGCCCACGTCGTGCGAAGCTGGACCACAGTTTTATTATCTTTATCTTTTTTCTTAGTTTTAATTTATATTACCTTTTATTTTTACTAACGTGGCTAACGTTAGCTCTCCGGAGCTTACGTTACGCTACAAGGTATCTATCAATTTTGTGTTGTGAATGGGTGGAAAGATGTTTGTTAGGTACTCATTCAAGCAAGTAAGGCGGATCTGGATGAATTTTAGCAAAAATGTAGAATAGCACAAATGCTTTTTATCCTGATAAACTAGGTATAACGATCCCTTGGAATTATAAAACACTTTTCACGCGAGCGTAACCGCGGGCGGAAGCTATGTATTTCATACTTTACATTGAGCATGCTAATAACTTTGTGTACCTAAATTATTTCATAACCACTGCTCTAAAACGAAGGAAAATATCGTGAGGAAACCGGCATGTCTTAGAACCAAAAATTCGAAGACATGTGACATCTACCAACCGCTTGGTGGATTAAGGCCCATTCCTTCTCTTACACTCGTCTGTGTCCCAGCAGTGGGAATAATAAAAGGCGGATAACGATAATGTTAATTACGTGTCAAATTAATAGAACTGATAAACAAATAATCTAATATGTAACTGTAATTAGCAATTAATTATGATTTCGTGTCGCTTATAAATTATGTTATATTCAATGTATTGTCCTGCTTTAGGAGTCATGGGTGTGTGTGTGTGCTTCGAGCTATGGAATATTGATTATCCTCGTAATTACTCATTCAGTAAGGTTAAGTAAATTGGTTCTATGAGTATATAAGCTGCACCGACAATTAAAGATTATGCTGTGAATATTATGAGCTCTATTCATCATTCAGGTGAGACTGAGCTCAAGAGTGGGCTCATAGTCATACTCATCATACTGCCGACAAACTGTTTTACAGTTTGGCAGAATGTATGAATGTAATAGTGTAAACAAATTTTGAATGAATAAATAAAAAAAAAAAGTCAAATAAATATATATAAAAAGAGCTGCTCATTTCACATTAGGTACCTCATAATAATTGTTAAAAAAGAAACCATTTTTAGACAAGAAATCTTTACAGTTTCATTTGAAGGAATATTCATCATCATCATATCAGCCGAAAGACGTCCACTGCTGGACATAGGCCTATTAGGAAGGAATATTATGTACTCATAATAATATCAATCTCAAGAGTTGGTCTACAACCTTTTCATTATGTAGCGTCCAAGCTCGCTTACTTCCTTAATTTACCTCCAATCTTCAGATATGTATAAAACGAACAACAAAAAAAAAATAGATCTAAAGAAAAGTCTTCGCTCGAAGTTGTTCAAGATAAGCGTTTCCTTATACATTCCTAAGTAGATAATGTTTGGAGTATGTATGTTACAGTGTAAACCGTTTTTAGTTAGAAAGCGTTTTCACTAGTTAATACTGGATGCCTTTGTTAAAACTAGAATTTATTGGCCGTTAGAAATTAATTTTATTTAAAACTTAAGGTTTTTGGTAGTTTACGATGTTTTCCATAACTTCTGGCAAAATATGTAATTTTTAGTCTACGGTACAATCAAAATTGAAGGATGCCCAAGAGGTAACCAAAAAGTCGAAGCACTTTTTAACCCCAGATGGAAAAAGTGGGGTGTATCTGTCTGTGGCATCATAGCTCCTAAAGGGATGAAAGGATTTTGAATTGTTTTTTTGAAAGGTGATTTTATAGTGTTCTTCGCCTAACTTATGTTTGATGAAAATTGCTTGAGCCGTTCAAAAGTTAACCGCATTTACTCCCTGAATTGATGATTTTTTCGCATGATAGCGAATCATAATTACTATACCATTTTGTATAAACGGATATGTTTATTCTTTTATTCAGCCGTTTTGTAAATGTTGTTAGTAAACTTCAGTTCCGACTAGTAAAAACGCGTTAGCACTAAGAACGGGCTTTCACTGTAACATGTATAAGGATTACCTACTTTGATAGGCTCGTTCGGGATAATATTAAAAACGACTTGAGGAAACTCGCACAGTGTCGCACCAAGTGTTTTAATTTCCGCGTTGTTCGGAATCGAGGCTTTTGTGAAATGTGACACCTGCCACGATGAATGTGACTGACAGTCTGTGTGGAATTGAGAGCCTTTTTTCGGGAGTTGAAATTCATTAAAGCGTGGGTTAAGGGCCAGCACATATTTAGTTACTTTTCGAAATAAAAACTTACTTCAAAATGAGGAGTGTGTAAGGACACAGGTAATATAATACTAGCATACAGATGCCTCATTCCATACAAAGAAACCGTGCCTACGTAACTAGCCGTTTTCTTCTGATTAAACTGATTATTTTTCTAAGAACATCGATCGCTTTCCGTCCCGTTCGACTTATATAGATGCGTGCTTGCAGCGACTTGCAAGTAAAAGGTTTTACTCGGTTCGTGATTGCTTTTTTTTAATACAGTTACGTTTTTACAGTTTCATTGTAACAAAAAGAGTAAAAAAAAATGCCTCAGAAATTCAAAACCGCGCCATCTATTGGAATCAATTTTAAATAAAACATTCAAATAATCTTTGAAATGTGAATTAAGAGCACAATGTGAAGGAATAATAAATTATTTGTATTTGTTTTTTTATATATTCCTTAATTGTGTGCTTAAGAGAGTTAATTAAACAAGAACATATTTGTTTATGATCGGCTCTAGAAAAGCTTAATATTTCACAAAACTCAATGACAAATCTTAGCTCATCACGCCATCTAGTGCAATTTATTTGAACCAAACATTCTTTCTTCGCGTTGGGTGCCCGTGGTAAGGAGCAGGTGGTGGTATGTAGTTTATGCCTATCGCAATAACTGAAGAATGATGCGACTGATTTTAGTTTATGATGTTTGCCTATAACTTGTAAGGAATAGCCCGCCTTGGACTTTACAAACTTAGTTTGGACTTTGGAGTATTAATTTTGGACAAACATTTATCGCTGATAGACCTATCAGCGATAAATGTTTGTCCAAAATTACTAAGGATTGGTCTCGTAACTTTTCGTTAGCGCATATCACATACTCGTTTTTTGTCTAGGCCTTTTAACATGCTTTTTGACCTTGACTATCATAAAAAAGCTGATTACCAAGTAAAATAAAATTAAAAATTAAATACCCCGACACATTTTTATTTCATGCTATATAATTTATCTAGTAGTAGACGCGCTTTGATCGACAATCTATTGAACACGTAATTATGACACGATATCTTGCCAAAACACCCTGACTCAAACAGTAAAGCGCCCATAACTTTTGAACAGCTGAACCAATTTTAATCAAAGATAGCTAAGAACACTGTAATTAAAGTCACCTTTAAAACTTTGAAACAAAAAAGAACGAAATCAAAATTGGTTCATCCGTTTAGGAGACAGATACACAAACATAGATATACATAAACTCACAGGTACACACGTCAAACTTATAAAACCCTTTTTTTCGTCAGGGGTTAAAAATAAACGATTACCTAAAGTAGTACCTACTTATTTTATCTCTTTTCACAATTTCAGAATATATTAACGATTCATATGATGTTCAGTGAAATATTTGAATCGTCCCTGGTGACTTGTTTAACGGCCACCGATCCACCACCAATTCGTACATTGTCCGAATGAACGAATCAAGTCCGATCCTGTTCGTGACGAATGAATGTATGATTTACTGCCGTTGTTTATGTTACAGTTCAAGCGTGCTGATTGTAATCGCTAGATAGATTAGTTATTGTTATTTTTTATTATTTATTGGGTTTATGTAGTTGTTTTCTTTTGTGAATCTTGGCAGCGTAATAAACTAGCGGGTTAAGAGCAGAGTTATCTTTGGATATCCCGTCGTTTTTATTGAAGCTGTTACGTTCTTAATTTTATGTGAGCTGCTTTTCGCGAAACTCTTTTAGTGCTCGTGCCCACGAGACGGTTTTTCGCCGGAGCTAAGCCCGGCGTCAAACCGGGTCTATGTCCGGTCGTCAGTAATGTATGGGACACTATGGAGCCTTTCACACGACGCCGGGGCTAGCGCCGGCTCACCGCGCAACCGGGTACGATGCTGGCCGGGTCTACGGCCGGTGCGCAGTAAATTATGGCAGTGTATGAACGCACATACACGAGACTGGACCTACGCCCGGCGCGTGCCGACTACCTACGCGAAACGCAATATGGAGATCAACCACGAATTATTAACATTTTGTTTAATTTTTTTTGTTTTCATTCGAAAGTACTTCTCAAATTTCTCATCATGTTTCATGTCCCGTATATACCATCACAATATTGCGACGTTCCCTCGAGAACATTTCAGTCTGATTTAATCTAAGTATCTAAATAAAACAATAAACGGATACCCTGAAGCTCCCCAGAGGGTAGTTGTCGAATATCTCGAGTACAATAACCTCACTTCGGCATAAACTACAAATAAAGCGATGTAAAGGAATAAGGTAGAACCTTGTATCAATTAATATCCAGTTTGACTCCTCGATTAAGCCTTAGGATCCGTCGATTAATCGGACTATGACATAGAACTTTAAACTTCGAGGACTCTGAACTTGAGTCGTTCAGAAAATATAATTCAATTGTTTGAAAGACTAATGAACTATGAAAGTGCTTGGAATTTTAATGGCGCATACGAAAAGTTGAAATAGTTCTAGAATATTATCATATTTTATAGCTGGTCGTTTGGTTTAGAGACGACTGAAAAATGCAGAGATGAATGCTTGGCAACAGTCCAAGTGTACTTATAGTAGGAAAATGTCACTGAGCTCATTAAATAGACACTCAACTCTTCTGAAGTTGATTACCAAGTTAACAATAGGACTTTCACTAAATATCAGACGAATATGAAGTACCTGAACAAGCCTCTTGTGTAGACTAAAACAAATAAACGTTTCGAATTCCTTGGCTACGACTCCTCATGTTCTTTATTCTATTCTCGGACCCTTTACACTTCGAAATACTTCATAAATACTGTCGTTAATTACAAATTCGTCTTAATTGACATTTGCGAGATGTATTCGATCCATTAAACCTTTATATATAAATCTCTCAGAATGTAATCAAGTTCTATTAGGACAGCCGCTTTCAAAGGACCTTCGTATTTCAGTCCGTAAGCAGAGTAACTTCTAATCTTATCTATATCGACCTAAGCTAGGATCATAAACCGATACACTGTATTTTTTTCATTCCTAGATTACGGCCAATAAACACGACTGAAATAGAGAATCCAATCTCTTTCGTATTATATCGTCCTCGCATGATCCTAAAATCGAAAAAGACTTAGGTTTGAAGTAGCGTGCCTTATAGCACAAAGAAAGTCTTATAGAATTACAGAATAATTTAATTTTAAACTAAACAGTGCGAGTGTGTTTTTTTCTAGAAACTTCGAGATTGTCGACCTGTTTATCTCGCTGCAAAGTTTGCAAAAAGCGTCGCCGCTGTATTTTTTCATAAAAAAAAAACTGATACTCCACGGAACTGTGCTTTCTCTGTTGACATTCAGTTTGTTCTAAGCAATGTCTAAGGGCGCGGTTATATGAGACGAATTTGTTCGTGCCAACCCAACGCGTCGCCGCGCGGTTAACCTGTATTGGTACCTCTCCGGAATCCACGTGGCTACAGCAAAATAGTCTCTTATTATTTTGCAACAAATTTTTAAATTAGCACAGTAACAACTCACATTAAACAAATACACGTCGCGCATATTTGTACAGTCTAGAGCGGTCGAAGCGAGGTGGCATTCATATTATTATGCGTTGTAGTTTTTGTGGCACTCGCACGATTTCCGCGCGGTATTCGTACGGTTACTTGTTGAATGAAGAACTTGAATATTGTTACGTAGTAAATATAATCCACATTCGCCATTAAGGCGCAGATACCCCTAGTAGCTGATTTTAAAATGAGAATCACGTTTAAACGGCTGGTCGTAATTTTTGGAAAAATATATGTTACATAAAACATTTTTTTAATAATTTGATCTATGAAAATTTTGTGTTTTAGTCGTGTAACATAGTGTAATTAATTTGTAAAACCGCCGGGTGTATTTTAATGAAATTTTCACCATTTTAAAGACAATTTAATTAAATTTTGATCCAAAGCTTTGTTTTTAAAGTCATGTAATTATAAGGTAAGTACAAAAAATTACTGAATATTGGTTCACGCGGATGTGATTTGAGTGCGCGTTTTCTTTCCTCAAGGTCGTTGGCGACTGGCGTCGTCTTAACATGTCGCATCGTCTAACTTAGGCCTTTTTAATTGTTTTAGCGTTTAGTACTGCTCATGCATACTGCACAGTTATGTGGGACTCTAACCCACTAAAACTCCACGGTGTCCTCCTGTGCCGCTTAAGGCAGGAACTCGGGCACGCGCTAGCACTCACCTAGAACCCGCCGCGGCGTCTAACTTAGGCCTAGGTTTTCTAGAAGTGACTAGTGCACACTATGAATGAATGCATGGCTTCAGTAGTAGAATTATAATTAAAATCAAAATTTCATTTCATTATCATTTTTTTTCATTTTTTTTTTATCTTTGCCCCACACTAGGAATTTCTTCCTGTATCGTGGGTGCGTTTACTAACATATAAACTCACATACACAACACCCAGAGCCGGAACAACTATCTGTAGGTCATACAAATACTTGTTCCGTGCGGGAATCGAACCCGCGACACGCAGCGCAGCAGTCAACCGCTCAACCACTGCGCCAACCGTGCGCCAATTATTTCATACGAGATGAACTTGCACAGCACAGTGCAGAATTCGTTTTTTTTTCTTTTTTGTTGGTCTGGAAAATGCTTTAAGATAATCGATTGACAATTTGGCTTTCGCATAATTGAAATACGTTATTAATGTTCTCGCATGAATCAAAAAATCATGAAAAGAAAAAAACATTGGTTCTTAAAGAAAAATAAAGCCGAAAAAGTTCATCCGCAAATGTTTCTACGGTAAAGTACGAAAATAAAAGCACAAAAGAAAATACGAAATGATACTCATTAACTTATAAAATGATCAAGTTGGTGAATACAAGGTGTCGTTAGATAAACCACAGGCGGCCATTACCGCGGAAGAACACTGCAAAACCTCTAAATTATGCCATTTATGTCTTTCTTAAAACCGCTTCAAGTAATATTACGGATATTTGCATGCTAAAAGGTAGATTAAATTTCATCCGGGCGATGTAAAAATCGCCCGACTTAAGCTGGGAACAAATTATCGGACGCGGCTGACGAACGCGACTGACATTCGCGACTGATGTTATGTGTGCTCAGTATTGTTGTGAAGATGAGTACGATTTTCTGTAATTAGCAGCACACTCGATAACTTTTCCTTCCATTTTTATTATTACCTTGCACGCACGTGCGAGGTTTCGCGTAGTCTGAGTTGTTCTGACGCCAGGGACGAGTACCGCACCCCGTGCACACCATCCGCGGACGTTTTCGGCTAACAAAAACATCCGGCTCGCTGGATTTGTCTATCGGAACTCCGAACGCCCAAGGTTACGTCCGCGACTTACGTCTGATAGTTTACACAATTTATTGTACATTCATTATCCAGATACCAAGATAAGTCGCGGTTGTAAATGCGTCCGTCAGCCGCGTCCGATTATTTGTTCCCAGTTTTAGGCTTTACAAAGATGGCGAATTAAAAATATAAAGAGTTACAAAATATATTAAAACTCAAAAAACACTTTAGATTTTTTTTTGCTAAAATCTTGCATTAACAGGTCATGTTCAGCTTCAACATCGTTTCGAAGCCTCCCCGAAGTGTCGCCACATCAAATGGTTTTATGGTGTGTGTGATTCCTGGTGAGGAAACCTGGAATTATACTTTGTTCAAGTTAATGCTCCATTGGTGTAATTGCTGCAAGGCATTCCAGTGCAAGCATAAACAAAATAATTTAAATGATTATTTAATAAATAAATCAAAATTATTTAATAAATAATCAGTCCTAGTTCTAGCATTTTGCGTCTCCCACAGACGTCAACAAGCCATCATTACTTCTTGAGAGAAGGTCTCCCTACGCTCCTGTAAGCCCCAGGGGTACATACCAATTGCATTTTTTTTTTTTTTTTTTGAGTTGGGTTTGCTCTTGACTCTAGTCTAAGTCATAGGTGACAGAGACAGAGTCGACGATGGAGTGAGCTTACCCAGAAGGAGCCTGTTTACTCTAACTTTGAAGAGATTCGGGTTGAATGCGTTCGGAAACACAGACGCAGGTAGTGAGTTCCATTCATTCGCTGTGCGCATTATGAAGGATGTATGGAAGCGCTTGGTGCGAATTGGTGGAATGGCAACAAGGTAGGCATGGTAACTTGCAGTGCGTCTAGATGTCCGATGGTAGAAGGGGGCTGGTGGGATGAGGTCGTGGAGTTCTTGAGCACACTCACCGAAATACAGTCTGTAGAAGACCGACAAGCAGGCAACCTTGCGGCGATGAGCCAAGCTGTGAAGCTTGGTATCCACCAGTTCAATGTCACCGATGAGCCTCTTAGCTCTGCGTTCCACCGAGTCAAGCGCGGCAAGCTGATACTTTGCTGAGCCATCCCAAAGGTGGCTGCAATACTCCATGCAGGATCGGACTTGCGCTTTGTACAGGGTTAAAAGCTGTCCAGGCGTAAAGTATCGCTTCACCTTATTTAGGATGCCCAGTTTTTTTGCCGCAATTTGGGCCTTGTACTCAATGGAGGCGCCGAAGTTAAGACTGGATGTCAACTCCATGCCTAGGAGCTCAAGCCGATCAGTCACTGGAACAGACGCACCCCGAAAAGTAGGCGTCCAATCGAAAAGACTCCTTTTAGCGGTAAAAAGACACGCCTGTGTTTTGGTGGCGTTAAAGGAGACCAGATTGTCATCACCCCACTGGGAGACAAGGCTTAAGGTCAAATCTGTCCGCTCTACCATAGTCTCTCTCAAGGAACGAACTTCATCCACGCTGGTTCTTGCGCTGGACAGGTATCTCTCTGAAACAGTACTGTCATCTGCGTACCCAACAATACCAAGCTGAAGTAGGTCATTGATGTGCAGCAGGAATAGAGTTGCAGAGAGAACAGACCCCTGAGGAACTCCGGAATCAATAGCCATAAGGTCAGAGGAGCAGCCGTCTATGACTACTCGGATCGACCGTTCGCATAGGAAGTCTGATATCCAGCTACAAAAACCAGCGGGGATGCCATACGCAGGAAGCTTACTAAGTAGACTTGCGTGCCAGACCCTGTCAAAAGCCTTCGAGATATCCAGCGAAACAGCAAGAGCTTCGCCGTGTCTCTCGATGGCTTCGCCCCAGCAGTGCGTGACATACACAAGAAGATCGCCAGTAGACCGTCCCCAGCGAAAGCCATATTGACGGTCACTGAGGAGATTATTGTCTTCAAGGTAGGTCAGCAACTTACTGTTCAGTACCCTTTCCATAACTTTGCACAGAATGGAGGTAATGGCGATTGGACGGTAATTGACAGGGTCTGCACGGTTGCCTTTTTTGGGCACTGGTTGCACATTTGCAAGCTTCCAGGACTTTGGTACCGTTCTTTTTACAAGAGAGAGGCGGAACAAGCGTGTCAACACAGGAGAAAGTTCGGGCGCACACAGCCTCAGTACTCTCGCTGGAATGCCGTCAGGCCCGCTGGCCTTGTTCACGTCTAGACTGCACAATACTCTTCGGACCTCTTTGGTGTGCACAGATATCTCCGGCATCGAAGAGTCACAACGAGGAACAGTAGGTGGTTGCTTGGATCCAGCGTCCAGACGTGAATTGCTAGCAAACAGAGATGCAAATAAATTTGCTTTCTCACTTGCAGAGTGAGCCAGCGACCCATCAGGTTTCAGCATTGGAGGTAAAGTGGGACGACAGAAATTCGATTCAACCGCTTTAGACAGGGACCAAAACTGTTTACTACCCGGAGGGTGCGATGCCAGCTTGGCCCCAATACGTCCATTATGGTCAAAACGTGCCCGACGCAAAACCCGCTTGCAGAACTTGGTGGCTGAATTAAAAGCTCTTTTCCTCGCACGAACCCTACGCGCTCTTACTTTGCGGTCGCGGGCCCCAACCCAGGCTTGGTAGGCAGACTCTTTTTGGGCCTCAGCGTGGGCACATTCTGAATTATACCAAGGTCGGGATTTGTGACCGAGCGGAATGTCGGAGAATGGAATGAAATACTCCATTCCCTGCCGAATCACATCCGCAACCGCGTCCGCACAGCTCGAGGGGTCACCCGAGGAGAAGCACACATGTCACGTATCGCCATACTCGCCTCGTGCCTCTAGGACTCTCATCTGGAGGAGAGCAAGTCGACACGGATTTCACCAGACAATGGTCAGTCGTTCCCAGCGGTGCTGAGACCGATACCGAATGACTGTCCGGATCAGTTGTCAGCAGAAGGTCTAAGCAATTGGTTGTATGGCCGTCAACATCCGGTACCCGCGTTGCCACATTCACCAGCTGGGTTAGATCCAGCGATAGAGAAAACTTGCGCGCTTCTAACCCGGCATGGTCAGTTTTCCGGTACGGGTACAACCACTCCTTATGATGGGCGTTAAAGTCCCCCAGAAAATTAAGCTTCGCTGTCGGGTACCGTTGCTGGGCCATGTCAGCCGACTCTATGAGGCAGTTAAAGAGCGCTGTCGTCTCCTGGTCACCGGTGTGCGATCGGTAGACGCCGATGTAGAGAGAGTTCTCCACGCCAGTGTCCACAAGTAGCCATATGACAGAAAAACCCGATTTCTCAAAGCAACGGAGACGACGACAACAAATGTCATCACGGACGTACACACAGACCCCAGCTTGCTTCTTGAACTTGTGTTCAAGAGAGTAACCCGGGTAGTTGAGGTACGCCACGTCCGACGGGGTTGTTATCTTCGTCTCCGTTAGGAAAAACAGGTGCGGCTTCTCGGTCTCAAGGTGGTGGTGGACCGGATCGAGATTAGAGTGCAACCCCCTGATGTTAGTGAGGTGCACTTTTAGTGGGAGGAAGTGCAGCCGTTGTTTCACCATATTCTTCTTTGCTTTTGTCATGTGTTTTTTTTTTTGAGTTTGCTGGGGAAGAAGTTAAACTGTCGAGGCGCTGCTCAGTGAACCAAGTGGAACACTTGAGCTAACCCAACCTGTGGGGAACTTATTTGGAGACTGCGGGGACGCCCGAACCTCCCCGGATATGGCCACCGGGTCCTCCCATCCAGTCGCCAGCTGGCACGGTGGAGCATACCGGGATTTTTCGCGAGTTGGCGGGGCAGCCTTTGGCACGTGGCTGGCGTGCTACTTGGGCCCCCTACTGACTGCGGTCGGCCAACGGCTGGCACCGTGCTTCGGATCCCGCTACCCTCCAAGATGAGTTACCCGGCAAGTTTTGCCCAGAGCCCAAGACCGGTTCTGAACAGCGCAACTGACATCCTCTTTCTCCCCCAAAGGCACTGGCAGTCCCACACTCCGACGGAACACAGCAAGCTGCTTGGCGCCGGACTCCGGTGGGATGGTGGTCGCGAGCCAGGCGGCCCCTTGCGGAGCCTACCACCGCTTAAGTGGGATCATTCAGCCGTACCACAGGCAAGCCCGTGGTGCCGTTGCCCGGGATGGACCGCTAGGAGGTAGATCCCATACCATCCCAAAAACTATGGACTAGGTGTAAAAAAACAGGACAACAGGATTTCGGGTTGTGACAAAATATCGATCACAAGGTTCGACTGTTAGTAAGTTCATTAGCGAGCCGGTTGTGGATCTGAATAAAATCGTATACAAATCGGAACTGTGTACATTGATACTGATTTTTGTTGAAACTAAAAGAGTTAGGTTAGTTCACATAATGTGTGCAACACAACGCACCGTATTTCTTAATTGACATTGAATTTATCTAAACTAATCTATGAATTAACTATCTAGTGAACTCTAGTTAAAATTTCAGTGATATAGGTACATAATATAAAGATTTAGAAGTTACTAGTACCTTGTTGGCAAAGGTATCTATTTACCCGACTGCCGAAGGAGGGTTATGTTAGTTGAGCGTATGTATGATGTCCATTTCTTTGGCACGCTCTACAGCCCAAACGGCTTGACGGATTATGACATATGAGGTGTCGTTGGATTCGACTTAATTCTGGGAGTGACATATTATATAGGCTTATAATATTTAAATAAGGCGGTCCCCTAAAAAAAAGATGGCGATACAATTTTTTTTTCGTTATCATTATCATATGGACATCAAATGAAAGCTACTAAATAGACCATTCCAAAAATATATACACATATCGAAACACTTTTATGTTACTATTTTGGCACAATTGTAAGATACGCGCAACTGTAATAGCAAAATAATATGTGAAATAATCTCATTTTTTTTATTGCCCGAACCATAATATTTTTAAATAATTACCACATCACTTATTTGGAGAACTCTTTCATTAATAAAACTAAAAGTCTGATTTAAAATAAATTATTATAAAATCAAACAACGTTTGCAAACAAAGTTTTGGTAGGCTTCCTTTAATTTTTGTTTGTCTGCAGCTTGCAGCACCTTACAATAGTAAATATCTAATTTCATTATTTCCTTGAATAAATATGTCTCGTATAATAATATTTGGGGGCCGAGTCACCCACGTCCATAGGAAAGTACCCTTTGATTCCCTACACGTGGTCCCCGGGTGGTGCAAATCAGGTGACACTAGCTGGTCGGCCGAAGGCTTGTGACCACCCACTGAGCAAAGACGTACCGCCAAGCGGCCTAGCCGTGTTCCGGTTACGATGCTCGGTGTAGCCATCTAGAGGAGTTGGTTCGAGATAGCTGTTCCACTGCAGGCAGATCAGCCTGACATGCACTGTTAAAGGCGTATCGGGAGACTAGTCCCGGAGTGTAGCGGGATCCGAGGCACGGTGCGCCGCTGGCCGACCGCAGGTAGTTGGAGGCCCAAGTAGTGTGCCAGCCACATATGAAAGGCTGCCCCGCCAACTGTCGAAAAATCCCAGAATGCACCATCGTGCTGGTTGGCGACCAGATGGGGAGGGCCCGATGGAAATTCCGGGGGGGCTCGGGCGTCCCCGCAATCCCCGGACTAGTGCCCCAATGATGTCGTCCTTTCAGTGCGTGTCTGTAGGTTAGCAGAGTGGAACCTCGTCTCACTTCCTACTCCTCTCCTCTATTCACTCTTCAAAAAATGAAAATGCCAAGGAAAAATAATAAAGTATTTAAACAGAAGCTGCACCCCCTCCCCCACAAAGTGCACCTCACCAACATTAGAGGTCTGCACCCAAATCTCTCTGCAGTCCACTACCATCTGGAGACTGAAAGACCAGCGCTGTTTTTCCTTACGAAGACGCAAATAGCGAGTCCCTCAGACGTGTCGTACTTATTTTACCCAGGGTTTACCCTGGAGCACAATTATAAACCGCGTGCGGGTGTGTGTATGTACGCCCGTGACGACACTTGCTATCGGCGTCTCCGTAACCTTGAGGACTCAAGATTTTCAACGCCGTGGGCTCTAGTGGACACAGGTCTGGATAAGATTATCTACGCCTGCGTCTACCGCTCGCACAGCGGAGATCAGGAGACAACCAGGCTCACAGAGTACCTCAGTGAGGCGGCTGATGCGGCACAGCAGCGGTACCCCTCCGCCCAATTGGTGTTACTGGGGTACTTTAATGCCCACCACCAGGAGTGGCTCTTCCCATACCAGTGCACTGACCATGCTGGACATGAGATGCGTAAGCTTGCGCTTGCGCTTAACCTTACCCAGCTGGTCCAAGGGGCATCGAGGGTGCCGGATGTTGAGTCGCACACGGCCAATTGCTTGGATCTTCTGCTGACAACAGAGCCAGACCGATACCCTGTGTCGATAACTTCACCTTTGGGTAGTTCCGACCATTGTCTGGTGAAGTCTGTGTCCGTCTACTCCCCGCCTGATCCCAGCCCAAGAGGCACCCGGCGGGTTTGGCGGTACAGACCAGCAGATTGGGATGGCATGCGATCTTTCTTTGCATGCTATCCTTGGCAGCCTACTTGCTTTTCTTCGGATGCCAAGTCCTGCATGAAGGTGTTAAGAAGGGCTCGGTTCGACCACATTAGTCGAATAGGGACCATTCTTGCTTCTTACCCAGCAGGTAGTAAAGCGTTTTGGTCCCTGGCTAAGTCGGTTGAGTCGGACTTCAGCCGTCCCTCACTACGACCACTGCTGAAACCCGACGGGTCGCTGGCCCATTCCGCTGAGGGAAAAGCAAATTTTTTTGCGGAATCTTCACGTCTGAATCCTGGTGACGCGCAGCCCCCACCTTATCCTGATGGATGCGAGACGAGTATGTCGGACATTCGCATCCATCAAAAGGACGTCCGTAGGGTACTGCGCAACCTCGACGTGAACAAGGACAGAACTTGTGCGCCTGTGCTGTCTCCGATCTTGACAAGCCTATTCTGCCTTTCGTACGAGACTGGAAAAGTGCCGAATGCTCGGAAGCTATCTAACGTACAACCCGTGCCCAAGAAGGGTAGTCGAGCTGACCCGGCCAACTACAGACCCATCTCTGAGCGTGTACTTAACACGAAGCTCCTGGCATACCTAGAAACTAACGAGATCCTTAGTGACCGGCAATACGGTTTCCGCCGAAATCGGTCTACTGGGGATCTTCTAGCGTATGCCATTCACATATGGAGTGAGGCCATCGAGAGCCACGGGGAAGCACTTGCTGTTTCCCTCAACATCTCAAAGGCTTTTGATAGGGTCTGGCATGAAAGCCTTACTGGTATACTTCCTTCGTTCGGTCTGCCCGGTGGTCTGAGTGACTGGATTGCGGACTTCCTGAGGGATCGGTCCATTCGAGTGGTTATCGATGGCTGCTCATCGGACCAATTGGATATTAATGCCGGGTCCCTCAGGGGTCGGTACTCTCAGCAACATTATTCTTGCTGCACATTAATGATCTGTTAAAACCCGGCACCTTTGGGTATGCAGACGACAGCACTATTGCTGAGAGATGCTTGTCCAACGCACGGGCTACCGGGCCGCAGATCTGGACTCTCCGTAAGGCGATGGTGGAGCGTTTGAACCTATCCTTACAGGCAGTCTCCGAATAGGGCGATGCCAATTTGGTCAGGTTTAACGCTGTTAAAACCCAGGTGTGTCTTTTTCCCGCAAAAAAGAGCCAATTTCAACTAGCTCCAACTTTCCGAGATGTGACCGTGCCAATAACGGACCATCTTGAGCTTCTTGGCGTTACGTTGACATCGACTCTCAATTTTGGCCCATATATTGAAACAAAAGCTCAGCTGGCAGCCAAAAAGCTGGGGATCCTTGCGAAGGTGAGAAGCTACTTCACGCCGAAACAGCTCCTCAATTTGTATCAAGCGCAAGTTCGATCATGCATGGAGTACTGTTCTCATCTCTGGGATGGATCTGCCAAATACCAGCTTGATGCACTAGAGTCGATCAAAAAGCGGGCCAAGAGGCTCATCGGCGACGAGGCGCTGGTCAAGTCAAAGCTCCAGAGTCTTGAACATCGTCGCCGAGTTGCCTGCCTGTCTGTTTTTTATCGGTTACATTTCGGGGAGTGTGCGATGGAATTGCACGATCTAATTCCACCGAGCCCTTTTCATCATAGACTACCAGACGTACGGCGATGCGCCATCGATACATGGTGGACATTCCACCCATACGCACAAAACGTTTTGAGAACACTTTTATTATGCGTACAGCTAAGGAGTGGAATTCCCTGCCGGAGTCTGTGTTTCCCGACAGCTACAATCTGGGGGTTTTTAAGTCAAGAGTGAATAGGTTATTTCTAGGCAATCGTGTTTCACCGTCGACCACATCATAGCTTACCATCAGGTGAGATAGTGGTCAAGCGCGAGCCTATTGGATATAAAAAAAAATATAATTATTATGGTGCATTCTAAATTACTTCACAAAATTTAATAAATGTTAACTAGTAAGTACTTTTATCTTTTCAGTTACCTAATTATTTTTAGCAGTCGGGTTTTTTGTTTTTATTTCCACTAGGAAGCAGCCTGGCTGACTTATTGAAGGCCGAGAAGGTATCAGTTGAGTAGTAGTCTATGTTTGCCTGATTAATAAAAATTTGGTTGACCACTTTCATAATGGGACTGAAATATGACTGCCGAAATATTGGCGTATTGCATTTCTGCCGGACCCAATAAGGAATAAAAATTCGGGGAATATTAATGGGGGCGACAGGTACAGGTCAACAATACCAACTCAGGCATCACTCACATATCGTTTTCCACTAGCCGTTTCCAGCTCTATCCGAAAAGGAGCCAGGTTATGTACGTCAATTCTGTCGGACACGGTGCAGTCATTGTGTGAATATGCGGTTCTGGCAGTTGGCGGATATCGGACTACAATTAATTCGAATACCGATATAATAGGTCATCTGCAACAGGTTTACCTTAACTGTGCACCTGGAGCTGTGACGTCATTCTGACGATCGATTCTCGCTATTAGCGCACGAGGCGAAGGAGGGGCGCCCGCGCAGGTTGGCGGGAGTGTTGTCGCATTCTAGCGAGGTGCACAGTTAAGTTTATCGTGTTATACAACAATGTCATAGGGTCCGAACGATTATAAGCTTTGTAATAAAGGTATCTGTTAAATACAGTTCTGCGGATCCCAAGCCAGGAGCTCACGCCGGGGCCCATTAGCAGCGTGCCACTCCTGGATCCAATCAGAACCGTACCCACGAACCTACCGTAACGCAGCAGTGGAAAGCTATGGGGTTCGTTCCTTATTGGGAGATATACTGGTTCCTACTGCGGGTGTACGGTGGCTCTTTTCTCATTTGGTCGCTCTTACCTGAGATTCAGTCTGATCTTCTGCTCCTCGTTCAATCCCGTGCCGTGCGTTGTATAGGGAGAGGAAAGCATATATATTAAAGGAAGTTGAGGTATAACCGAAGGCTGTCTGGACCGGAGGCTCCGGCCGGCGTCCACCAGGCAGCACGTTCCCGTCAAAAGCAATTCACAGCGCGAAATATACACAAATCCGCAGGCTAAGTACATATGAAACAGCAATCAGCAATAATCGCGCAGAGATTGTACAATCACCGCGCGATTATCGCTTTACGTCAAAAAATCGGCAGGCTTATTTTTGCGAAATAATTGCTCTTCAATCGCGAATCCACATTATGTATGAGCCATAGCCACACCATAATATTATTACGACAGTACTGCTAAAAATAAAAATCTGGTAAAAAAAATATGCATTTATCGCAAGGTGATCGCGATCATTTCGTATTACGTATGGTTTTTGACAGCAGAGCGACAGCTATCGGCGTGCAATGTGGCTGTCAAATTGCGATTACTTTATCCCTATACTTTTTCCCTTAGATGAAACTTTTTCCCTTGTTGTTGCTCGATTGCCAATCGCTCGCTGATGGCTGAGTAGGTACAGAAGTTTTTGAGTTTTTGGCGGATTTTATTGTGTGTTATTTAGTGGCTACTTTAATTATCCGTAAATTAGAATAATAATATAAAAGTAAATATTTCTTAAAGAACTCCTTCTTCAAAAAGCGTGAACACAGGAAGTGGACCTGGCAGAGCCCCGATGGTGCAACAAAAAATGAGATCGACTTCATCATGTCAACCAAGAAGCAAATGTTCAATGATGTCTCTGTGATCAATTCGGTAAAAACCGGGAGCGATCACCGCATGGTAAGAGGCACATTGAACATTAATATTAAGCTTGAAAGGTCTCGACTGATGAAGTCCACGCTCCGGCCAGCGCAGATCCAGGTCCAAAACCCCGAGAGCTTTCAGCTCGAACTCCAGAATCGTTTCGAATGCCTAGGGAGCTCCGTGGATGAATACAGCAACGGGTTCGTGGAAGCTGTCCATACGGTCGGGTCTAAGTTTTTCAAGACCCGTCGTACAGATAGAAACAAAAAGCTCTCTGATCATACCCTCAAGCTTATGAAGGAGAGGCGTGAGATGATCCTGCAGTCTTCAGATGAGGCGTGCAAATACCGGCGGCTCAATAGACAGATCTCTAAATCCTTGAAAAGAGACCTCCGCCGATTCAATACCGAGCGTATTAAAGACGCGATCGAGCGAAATAAAGGCTCCAAGGTGTTTGCAAGGGATCTGGCTATTGGGCAGAGCCAACTCACGAAACTGAAGACCGACGATGGCAGTATCGTATCCGCCAAACCGGAGCTTCTCAGGGAGATCGAGACATTCTATGGGCAGTTGTACACATCGATCAGCAAGCCCGTTGCGAGTCTAGCAAACGACCCAAGAGCTAGATTGACCCGGCACTATAACGAAGATATCCCGGACGTCAGCCTGTACGAGATTAGGATAGCTCTGAAACAGCTCAAAAACAACAAGGCGCCGGGTGATGACGGAATTAAGGCCGAACTCCTGAAGGCGGGTGGCAAACCGGTCCTTAGGGCCCTTCAGAAGCTGTTTGATTCCGTCATACTCGAGGGCAAAACGCCACAGGCATGGTGCAGGGGTGTGGTGGTACTCTTCTTCACACATGCTGCACATGCTGAGATAGGAACCTTTTTGGTCTCGCATAGGGTTTTAACTTTTTATTTTATATTATTGTTAATTTTTTTGCATATTTCTCGTGTCTCCTGTGCGGGTCACAAATAAATATTTTTTCTTTCTTTCTTTCTTTCTTCAAGAAGGGCGACAATGCCCGGCTGAAGAACTATAGGCCCATCTCACTTCTTAGCCATGTCTACAAGTTGTTTTCAAGAGTCATCACGAATCGTCTCGCGCGCAGGTTTGACGATTTCCAGCCCCCCGAACAAGCCGGATTCCGAAAAGGCTTTAGCACCGTAGACCACATACATTCGCTGCGTCAGGTTATACAGAAGACCGAAGAGTATAACCTGCCTCTATGTTTAGCGTTTGTGGACTACGAGAAAGCCTTCGATTCCATCGAGACTTGGGCTGTACTGCAGTCTCTCCAACGGTGCCAGATCGACTACCGGTACATTGAGGTGTTGAAGTGTTTGTACAAAAACGTCACCATGTCAGTCCGTCTTCAGGATCAAACCTCGAAACCAATCCTTCTCCGGCGCGGCGTGAGACAGGGAGACGTCATTTCTCCGAAACTGTTCACTGCTGCGCTGGAGGATGTCTTCAAGGTTCTGGACTGGAGGGGGCTGGGCATCAACGTTAATGGCGAGTACATTACTCACCTTCGGTTTGCCGACGACATAGTGGTCATGGCTGAGACCATGGAGAGCCTTAGTAAAATGCTCGTTGACCTCAGTAGAGCTTCCGAAAGAGTGGGTCTTAAAATGAACATGGACAAAACCAAGATCATGGTGAATGCCCATGTAACACCCACTCCTATCAAGGTCGGAGACTCTACACTCGACGTTGTTGACCATTATGTCTACCTGGGACAAACGGTCCAGTTGGGTAGGTCCAATTTCGAGAAAGAGATCAACCGTCGAATTCGACTCGGCTGGGCGGCGTTCGGGAAGTTGCGTGGTATCTTCTCGTCCAATTTACCGCAGTGTCTCAAGACGAAAGTCTATGACCAGTGTGTGTTGCCAGTGATCACCTATGGAACCGAGACGTAGTCGCTCACAATGGGCCTTATCAGAAAGCTCAAAGTCACCCAAAGGGCAATGGAGAGGGCTATGCTCGGAATTTCCTTGCGTGATCACGTCAGAAATGATGATATCCGCAGGAGAACCAAAGTTACCGACATAGCCCGAAGAATTGCCAACTTAAGTGGCAGTGGGCAGGGCACATTGCTCGCAGAACGGATGGCCGATGGGGCCGAAAAGTTCTGGAATGGCGACCGCGAACCGGAAGACGATACGCTGGAAGGCCATCCACTAGGTGGTCTGATGACCTGGTTAAGGTTGCGGGAAGGCGCTGGATGGGAGACGCACGGGATCGGTCAATGTGGCGACGCCTTGGGGAGGTCTATGTCCAGCAGTGGACGTCTTTCGGCTGAAATGATGATGATGATGATGAAATATTTCTTCTTTCTTTCTTTTTAAAAAAAACGTTGCCCCACACTAGGAATTTCTTCCTATATCGTGGGTGCGTTTACAAACATATAAACTCACATACACAACACCCAGAGCCGGAACCACTATCTGTAGGTCATACAAATATTTGTTCCGTGCGGGAATCGAACCCGCGACACGCAGCGCAGCAGTCAATCGCTCAACCACTGCGCAAACCGTGCACCCTATTAATATACCCTATTGAAATAAATACATATTCCTAGTGAATATTGTAATTACAAATTGTTGTTGTTTTGTGTCTCTAA
This sequence comes from Orthosia cruda, assembly GCA_964057195.1. Classification (NCBI taxonomy): domain Eukaryota; kingdom Metazoa; phylum Arthropoda; class Insecta; order Lepidoptera; family Noctuidae; genus Orthosia; species Orthosia cruda. The sequence continues at coordinate 2,778,394 of OZ059847.1, read as the reverse complement.
TGTCTACGCAATTGGACTCTTTAGAATACTTAGAAAATAGCTCTGCAAGAGCTCGTTTCTTCTAGTTAAATTTGAATTTATATATTGTCGTGCCACCCTTGATATCTCCCCATCCCAATTCAATAGGGTTTAAATCCGGATGATAGGGTGGCAAATAAAGTACTGTATGACCCTTTTCTTTCAATATGGCATCAATTTTGAATTGTTTTTTTGGTTTAATTCGTATTATTAACTCTAGCAAATCCCTCTTTAAACAACTTGTTTAGTTTGAGACCTTATTGGAGGACTCATCTTTGGTTGCGAATACCGTGTGCGTTTTACTTGAAGCGACCTGTCCAATTAACACGTGTTGACAACAGCGAGCCTGACGTCCAACTGAAGTTCGCGTCGTTTGACGTTTCGTAAACACACCCCTCCCGTACCGCTCCCATACCTCAGGAACTGACACAGTTAGGCGCTAGACCTGTAGTGCCGTGTGGGTCACGCAGATGTGTGTGCAGCGTAGACGGCGCGCTCCGGCCGCGGCCGCCCTATGTGTTGGGTTGAATTCCCAACATCTTTAACAGTCGTTACGGGTACTCAGAAGCTTGACATCTGACACCAGTCTTGCCAAGTGGTACCGTGTTACCCAATTACTGGGTTGTAGAGGTCAGATAGGCAGTCGCTTCATGTAAAACACTGGTACTTAGCTGAATCCGGTAAGACTGGAAGCCGACTCGAACATAATTGGAAAAAGGCTAGGCAGATATAAGTTTTTAACTAAAATATAACCTCAAATTCCTAATTATTAAATTAACAAAAAGTCCAACCATTTCATTTAGCAGGATTGACACACCATTAATTCTGTCATCCACATTCACAAACACAGATCCCGCCCGTCACAATCAAACCGCAAACAAAAAAAGTACGCTTCTAACTACCCTCAAATTACGCAAAACTCGACACAAACCGGCGAATGTCGTCCCTGCCGCGGCGATTTTTGCAAATATACCAAACCTTTTATATAAAATGTTGCCTATTCTAACAAATGCTCAAGGGGCGCGGACGTCACTTGCCTTCCATTTAAAAGTTTTCGCAGAAATTGCTATAGAAACTTTGACATTTAAAAATATCCCCGAAACGTCTTGCGTCTGAGCGAAACAGACTGAACGAAATTTTATTATATTTGATATCGTATTCTGATTTCGAAGCTGTGAACTATAAGTTAAAAGGGCTCTCATGATAGCCATAGTACGAATTACTTTGTCTTATTGATCTTTTGCACTTCAAATTGTACCGAACGAAGAGTTGAGAGCTCGAATACTTTGATGAAAACATCTGCAAATATACATAAACTGTTTTAAGAACCTTCCAAATTGTATTAGTAAGTTGAGTGACAAAGTGTTTCAATAGGTTTATCCACTTGTACAAATATAAGAGCGGAGTACACAATATTCTTAACATTTTAAAATGTATTTCATTATGTATTTTTATGTAGGTATACTTTATATATATATATTTATTATATGATTTATATTATTCTTTTTATTAAGTGTTACACTTTCAAGTTTATGAAGTAGAGGGTTTTCTTCGAATGAGCTCTTTCTAAATCTGAATCAAGGCAGGTGAATAATGGTCAATTTCTGAATTGAGTATTTGGAGTTATGAACGTGTCAATCCATACTTAAATGCCAAATTTTTACAGGTTTTCGGGCTCAAGGCACAGATACACTCAATAGCCGATTTTAAAATAAGAATCACATCTAAACTGTTAGTCGTAATTTTTAGAAAAAATATGTTACATTAGACCATTTTCTTAATAATTTGATCTATGAACATTTTGAGTTTTATTCGTATCATTATCAGCCTTTTAATGTTCCCACTGCTGGGACACAGGCCTCCTATTTTTGAGAGGGAATGGGCTGTAATCCACCACGTGGGCCCTGTGCGGACGTGCCGGTTTCCTCACGATGTTTTCCTTCACCGTTTTGAGAGCAGTGGTGATGTAATAATTTACACCAAGTAAGGCGCCGCCACTACCACTGGGCCACCACTGCTCTCGCCACTTATTCGTTTAATATAATGTAATTAATTTTTATATTTATGTCTAACACGGACCAAAAGAACGACAATTGGCCGGGCCTATTGTAATGAAATTTTCACCATCTCAAAGAAAATTTAAATCTACATTTTGATAGAAGCCTTTTGTAAGTCATAGAATATTAAGGAAAGTAACAAAAAAAAGCAAATACTCAACTTCAAAATGCTTAATTCAGAAATCGAGGGTTAGTCAAATACCTACATCTACTTTTACATAACACATACCATCACGCCAGTATTGCCTGAAGTGTAGAGCAGAGGTGCACCCACATGTACTGTTATCATTCAGAATGAAGTAGGTCGTTTTAACAGCTGGAGCTATATAAGGAATTTTAAAATGCGTTTTTTTCCGTGGTAAAAATTGCCGAAGTCAAAGTCAAAGTCAAATATATTTATTCAACTTGGCCAGAAAGCGGCACTTTTGAAAGTCGTACACAAATTAAAATTAAAATTTACAAGTAATAAAAGTTGATTCTACCGTGCATTCAGAAAAGTAGCTTGTTATGGAGAAGAATGCACAACTCTCCATACAGAAAATTTAAAAAAAAATGTGTCTTACAATATTTGCATAAGTATATACATGAATAAATTCATATATGTGAGGACCATGCACCCAGAAAATCACTACACATTATACTACGTACAGGTATAAAGTATTAAAGCATTAACAGGTAAATTCATTAATTTTATAAGTAGGAACATGTTTCTCACATACTTACAAATATTGCAAACATAGGTAAACTACCTAATTCAACAGCGGCGGTTTAATTAAAAACAAAAAAAAAATATGAATGTAATAACTATGAATATAAAATAACAAATTTGATTTGGTCTACACTAAAGATTGCTCTATGGAGCAGGACCAGCAATATTCATAAGTACTTTAATTCCCAGAAATATTGTCAACAAATGAAAAGTAGCCTCGATAATAAATACGCCATTCGCTGTATTTTAACTCTTGTACAGACTGTTCTACAAATAAAGCAGCGAGGTTTGTTTTAACCGTACAAATCAAGTTGAGCATCAGCCCATCTACCGGCGCCGCCCGAAGTCGCCCCTATTCGAAATCCGATCCATTCGTTCGCGGAAACTAAATTAGAGAATCAATAACGATGCTTTACTCTTATTTTGCGTCGCTCTACACTTTTGAGTGAGAATTAAACTAGCTCGGAGTTGTGTTTACTTACTTTCAAAGGTGCTGATTTGAGAAATGAGATTATAAAGATTTAGTTACAGTGTGCAAGAGTTCATTAGTATAGGGGCTTGTGTGATTAGGTAAAATGCTGAATAAATTACATTTTTATGTAAGTTTTATTTTTCTAAAGTAATATTGAAAAAAGATGGCCTCGGTGGACTAGTGATCGCAAGTAATAAATAGTAATGAGCTTGAGGCTTGGGTTTGATGCCCAGGTTAGGCAAAGTGTTGTTGGGTTTTTTCCTCTGGAATTTCTTAGTAGGAGCCTGGAGTCTGGTCTTCTGCCCGGTTGATGGCAATAGGCTTGCCCACTTTTCATCATCATCATCATTTCACCCGAAATACGACCACTGCTGGACATAGGCCTCACCCAAGAATCGCCACATTGATCGGTAGCGTGCGTCCCGTATCCAGCGGATCTCTGCAATCTTCACCAGATCATCGTGTACCGATGACCTGGTGGGACCGCCGTCTTTTTTGTGTTCTATTTTCTACTTATGCTTGATCGCCAATAACAGTCGGGTAACAACATTACAAACTAACTTTATGACAAACATCACATGAACTTACATAAGTTTGAAGACTTAAAATGACTGCTCTTACAATCAGGAGCTGTAAAATCTAGGACTACTTCTATTCTAGGTCGTAAAACCGAATACTATGGTAAAATCCGCTGCAGTAACAGTGCACACCTAACGACTTTTTATTACCACTCGATTTTTTGTTGGTGCTTCTAGAACCGAATCAAAAAGAAAGAAATTTCATGATACTATTCCATGCAAGCCTGTACCCAGGCACCATACATCACACACAACATGCATAACTAGTCGTAAGTTAAAATATTAGCCCATATTTTACGTGGCAGACAAACTGTCGTCCGACTAGTCGCAGTCGCCAGTGCGCGCTCTGTAAGATATTCTGAATGTGTAAATGAGCCCGAGGGAGCAGGCTACTTATCGGGACGGGCATAAAAAACTTAACGTCGCCCCGAAGATTTATGTATTTGAATGTTCCATCCTTCCAACTACGGTCTTACTTCAATTGAGGTTTTCTTTCCTTATGTAGGTTTGTGCTCTCAGATTTGTATTTTTTCGTTTTATTTTTTTGGGAAGGAAGGTTAGTTTTTAGGGTAAAACAATGTTTTCTGATATGCTGCAATAAACCGATTTACGATAACTGAAAATTTATGGATCTCCATTTCATTTCGATATCAATTTGGGTTTTTTTTTTATGGTGAGACTGTCCTACTGCTTACCTAGTTATATAAATGAGAGACTTTGAAAATAAATAGGTATTCATTGAGTGTCATACCTTGCAATACCACCTGCTACTCATACAAATTCATTTAAAAAATATTGGATATAAAATAATACAATGGAATCACTTGAGAAATTCCAAGCAACCCTGCAACAACAACAATCAACTATAATTTGGCCCCTTGAGTACAATTGGAAGAACTTTGGTTTCCAGAAACAATTGTTTTTCTACTGTGTCTGCTAACTAGCACTCAAGGGATTATGAAAATTAAGTTTCATCAAAAACCCTGATTCCTGCAGATTTCTGCAGTCAGATCTTAGGCTATGATGTTTGCTACTGAAAGACGCCCACTCTTCTATCAGTCAAGCACATGTGCTATGGAAGGGTTAAGAGCATGTGTATCCTGTATCTATTCAGGCTATATTCCGCATATATTTATCGAGGTATCTTGTTATTCTAGCTAGACTCTGGATGCACGAGCATTTTGGTTGGTACCATCTTCTATGTGTAACGGTTTCAGATACCTGACATGGTTTTGTATTACAGATAAGAAAGCCAAACAAGATTAAAATAAAATAAACGTGAACACCTTTCGAACTAGTAGCAATTGTTTAAAACGGCTTTCTTATTATGTAATGAAAAACTCTGCAATAAACCTAGGAGTGCGAGCTATCCGTAAAACAAGATGCAACAAAATACAATAGTTCGAGATACATCTTCTTCTTCTGCTTTTTCTAATACTCGTATTTTCTTTCCTTAATGACTTAGCTCTGATATGTGAGAAATTATTTAGTACCTTGATCTAAATATTATTTATTTTATAGTCGCGTTGTAAAAGAACCTGGAAGAGTCATCATCATTTCAGGCGAAAGACGTCCACCTTTGGACATAGTCCTTGATCGATCCCGTGCGTCTCACATCCAGCGCATTCCCGTAACCTTAACCAGGTCATCGGTCCACCTAGTGGGAGCACTTCCAACGCATCACGCACGGTCGAATCAACTTTTATTACTTGTAAATTTTAATTTGTGTTTGACGTTCAAAAGTGCCGCTTATTAGCCTAGTATTTTTTTTTATATCCTTATATGTTTCTGTTCTATATAAGTACAATAATATTTACAAACTAATATTAAAACTTAAAAAATAATAAAAATATGTACAATTACTGGGCGTCAAAAAATTCGTCTACATCGCTGTCAACAGGAAAAGTGCCCAGAAGGCTGGCAGCATTGCCACGTTGGATAGCAATGCTGATTCTTTGGCCAAAAAAAAGGCCAGCCCTCTGGTCTCGTGAAGTGTCGACCAACCGCTTGGCGATATCCCGAAAAATTTGGTGTGCACTCGGACCCCATGGCCCTAGTGTTTCAACCCCAAACGGCTCAAACACATAATTACCAATCAAGTTGTTGTATTTGCGCCGTTTGAGGTTTTCAGCACCTGCAGCAGCCGCCCCAGCGCAGCCCACCGTGCTAGGAAGATGGGATGGTGCAAGGGTGTCGACACAAGTTGCATCCCATCCCGTTGGCCTAGTTGAATAAATATATTTGACTTTGACATCGTCTACCAGTTCGCGGTCGCCATTCCAGAAATTTTCGGTCCCATTGGCCATCCGTTCTGTGAGCAATGTGCCCTGCCCACTGCCACTTAATTTTCACAATTCTACGGGCTTTGTCGGTAGCCTTGGTTCTGCTCCGGATATCCTCATTTCTGATGCGATCACGCAAGGAAACTCCGTGCATAGCCCTCTCCATTGCCTTTTAGGTGACTTTAAGCTTTCTGATCAGGTCCATTGTGAGCGACCTCGTCTCGGTCCCATAGGTGATCACTGGCAACACACACTGATCATAGACTTTTGTCTTGAGACATTGCGGTAAATTGGACGAGAAGATGCCGAGCAAATTCCCGAACGCTTCGGCTGAGTAGCGACCCAGCCGGATTCGACGGTCGACCTGCAAGAGTGTTCTATTTCAAATTAAATATTTAACTTCAAGAACCTTTGAACTAATGTTCTGTAAGTAATAGAAGTAAACAAACAAATATAAATAAAGTCTTTGGCACACCAAGTGCGGGCCAGGAACAGTGCGAGTCGTAGGCGGGTTCGCGAGGTCTACATTATACAAGGAACTATTATATTTAGGGACGGATGCCGACGTCAACCCACGACGTCTGCTATTTGTACCGTGTGTGGGTGCTTGTACCTGACCTTGTATACGGCCACAAAATATAAAGTTTATAGAAGGACCACTCTCGCCGTCCTCGACAATTGTTACCTAAACTTGCCTAACTCACTAGGGTTACTACTATGTATATTGATTATGATATTTTTTTTTTATAAAGAAATCTTTTTTAAAACAAACTTGTTTCGTATTCTTCTCCACAAACCCTTTCATTTGATACCCATATCAAGGCAGTGCACAAAAAATAACTAGTCCACCATCTTGGGCCGTCCGCCATATTAGATTTAGAAACGACGTCACTTAGCTAACCATGCATTGTCATCCAAACTAATCGTATACCTATGCAAAATTTCATCATAATCGGATAACTGCTTTATTTAATGCAATTTTTAACTCGAACATACATACATACATAGCACGTTAAATAAAAGCTTGTATAAAGGAATAAGTAGTAGTAGTATATGTTTACAAAAATATACATCGATTCGTCTAAATATACATTATATCTGTTTTGATCACATGCCTTAGTTAGAGGGTACACAGAGCATCAAAAAACCATTAATGATCACGAAGCCTCGTACGACGAAGATTAGAGAGTAACAAGACAACAATTAGGTGTAATAATGATCCCACCTAAAACATAAAAATGTGAAAAGACATCAAGCTCAACAATAACATAAATGTAAAAAGGCACCACCTTCAAAAAGGTTCGACGAAGAAGAGTTGAGAACTAGAAAAGTGAAAAGTTTCATAAAAAAGCCTTTCCCTTCAAAGTAAAATTTCGCCTAAGGACTTAAAATTATTTATTGTTTTCTTAGATATTGAATTTTAATCACTTGCCATCTTGAAAAATGTAATGACATAAATAACTTAAGAACGAGAGTAAGCATCTCTAAGTAATTCCAGGCTTTCTTACATTGGCTGTACAAGTGTACAACGCTCACTGAGGTGAGTCTAGATTAAGCTGTCCACCCATTGCCGACAATATAACCAATAAGCTAAATGGACATAAAAAACTTTTTTTATCAAAAAATTAAACCGACCTTCAAATAAAAACTTTTTCGCCACCGACTGCCGAAATTGAAGTTATTTTCCACTTTTAGTGTTTTTATTGGGAAGTCGGTTGTATTTTTTGTAAAAAGATTGTTTAACTCTTCCGTCGTCAACGACCAGGTCCAACTTACTGCATCATATGTCTGCAGCACAAAGCATGAAATTGTCTGCAGCAAAAACGGATGCCATTAGGTAGGTATTATAAAATTCGCGCTTGTTAATTGTGCGATGAACACAATTTTTTGGCAATCACAAAAGCATTCATAGCCTTATTTTGGCAACCATATCATTATTAAGTTTGTATTTGCCTGGGTCATTATAATTTATAACCTAACCATCTGGAATAATATACCTTATAAATGGAGAAAGTTTTTTTCATATTGGTGTAGTGGTTCCAGAGATTACCATACACGTCTAAACAAACTAGAAAATTCGGGCTCACTTTTATAATATTAGTTAAGATCAGTACTTAACTTAGTAAACTTAAGCAGAACTAAGAGTATCTTATGATGAGATGCCTGCCCTAGCTGAGAGTTTTGACCCGCATACTATACTTACACACATCGAGGCAAATGCTAGATTTTTCCGGCATCTTGCGCCAACTTTACGAGCATAAACTTATTCCCCAGTTAATTCTGCAGTTTTACTGAAGTTTGAGATTCTCATAAAGTATTGCATTGTAGGCATTGTGTACAAAATGTAGCTCTTTGTTAAACTAAGCTTCGAGCGTCACGAGTTAAATCAGTTCTGTTTTGAAAGAAGCATTAGCACAAATCTGTTGTGTTCTCAATGTTATTATAATGATTTAATTAATTTGCTCTCATTGAGTTCTTTGTGTGAATGTCATTTGATTGAATAATGATACTGATACAGCAAGCCCTAAACTTATACAAGTAAATTTTATTCTAGACGAGTATAGTGTTGCTGAGACCGTTTGATAAAGAAAACTCAAACAAAGTTATAGATCAAGGTCTTAATATTGGCCTTTACTGAAATATCTAGGTCTAGAATTATTAAAATACAAGTCTGAAATCTCAAACAACACTGAAAATGTCAGGATAAGCATCTTAATTCTACTTGCTATTCAAGAGTATTCCAATTGCATAGCACACTTTCTGTTAAAAAAGAAAGGAAGGAAATTCCTAATCTATGGCTTCATGGTTGTCCCATCTCGGCACCCTGTCAGTAGTAACAGTATTCTAGTGCTTAATAAGCTTGATTATTTGTCAAATTTATTGGATTACATTTAGGTATGTCCTACACCTAAATATAACCTTAAAACCCATTTTTCCATCACCTTCTCATCTCGACACCGTATCACATTATGTGAAAAAAAAATCTAATCAAATTAAAATTAAAAAGGAATAAAAATTGTCTCTAAAATATTGTTTCTATGTTTTCTGTGAACCTTATAATTATGATTTGAGACGGTGCCGAGATGGGAAGATGCCGAGATGGGACTAAACCGGTTTCATCACGAATATGATATACTTTTAAGGCCCGAAATATTGTTGAAATGTCAAAATGAAGTCCATTGATTGTCAATTTACACCATTAGCTTGATGGTTCTGGAACAAATATTTGCCTTATAGAATGATTTCAATCATCCTATCCCACATTGATTTTATCGGTTACTGCATTCAGATCAAGAACATTCGAATGTCTAAATCTTAGGTCTAAATCATAGGACGTCGTTGACAGATATCAGCAGTCAAATGTGCGCCGCATCGTCGCCACTGTTCGAATAGCGATGGAACGATGAGCGATGAGTGATGGCTTGTCGATATGTTAACGTCAAATTATCTCCGATGAAGCACTAGTTAGAGGATGATGCTGCTATTTCACGTTTGTTTTTGAATCGTTATATAATATCTGTTAGGAGATGATTGTAAGCAGAGTTGTCTAAACTGAATACGCTCCAATAAAATCATGAATAACGAAATTGTTCAATTCAATCAGTTTATTTTTCAATTTATCAAATTGCAATACTTTCACGAAGCTAGAGAAGCTTCGTGAAAGTATTGCAATTTATATTTTCAGAGAATTTGCTAAATCAAACTCTGAATATAATATTTCTATGCAATATTTTGAATAGGGCAACCTTCTATGGTATTTTCGATGGTACTCCTGTTATTATTCCAATTTTAAAGTAGAGTTTTGAAGAGAGTACTTATCAACGTATGCATTTTGCGTTGTACCGAAAGCCGGTCCATTTTAGATTGCGAATCATTCATATTATTATATATACTTACACAGGTACTATACATACGGTTTGTACCGTGATACCTATGATTCGGGAAAATAAAATAAGGAAATCCCATTAAACTGCCCAGCTAACGGTGTATTAGAAGTTGAAAAATAGTACCCAAAACTACATAGACATATTTATTACATCATTATTAAACTATGTTTTTTCTTCTACATAGTTTTGCCAATGTGTCTCTTTACCCATCGATTTCTTTCCACCAACCACTACACGTTTCTCTTTAAACCTACTGGAGTGGTAGGTTCAGAGGGTAAAACGGCATCCATAATCAGCATCTCGACGCTCGACATAATGAAGTCGATCGCTAGCTTTCTTAGGTATCGGTGATTACATCGATAACGGAGGCACGCTACATATTTGATTATACGCCCTTCCAAAGGTGTGTGTTATTTTGCACAATTTCAGCTTTTAAACGAGCTGTATTTCTATCAATGTTTTCATTGATAGTGAGTTTGTCAATTTATTTCAAAGTTAGATACGTGGTTTTGAGCTTATCTTGTTTGTGTATTTTTTAAATATGTGTTATATTGATGCATCGAATTGAATGTGAGTTGGTTAGGCGTTTCGAATAGGTACTAGGTTATATATGACGGTCCAATAGTTTGCGGGATATTTTCCTTAAAATACATATTCTTTTTAAGCAAAATGTGCCACGAACTTATCGGCCTTCCCTCGTGTATTAAATTTAAACATAGTTTTCTTCGCACTGTTTTTTAGCTCAAAGAATAATGCTTACATCAAGTTCTTACACGCTCATCAATACATAATTATATTAAATCTGCAGAAAAGTCGTTATTCTACTGCAAAAATGAAATAAGTACGCAATTAAAAGCAGGCCGGAGCAGCTAAGTTATGACCGATCCCAACTGATGGCGCCCGTTCACGAAAATGACGCATGGATTGGCACCACTCAGCTCAACCATCATCTAGACTAACCACCATCATGATTAAGGCCCATTCCCTCTCTCACAGAGAGGAGGCCTGTGTCCCAGCAGTGGGAACATGAAAAAGGCTGATGATGTCTCGCGTTTCTGAATTTTAACGTGATATCTGATAACACCAAGTAATTGAACCGTAGAAGCGTACATAACATCTCACCTGTAAACCCCGAAGGGATCGGCAGAAGTGCACCTTTGGTACACCGTCTCTTTGTCAGTTATTTTTAAGTCCCATGTTATATGGGGTGAGCATATCAACCGGGCACAAATCTAGACTCTGGCCTGCTACTGAGAAATTCCAGATGAAAAACCCTAATAACACTAAACCCGACCCTGGTATCGAACCCAGAATCTTGGGATCATTAGATCAACAATATATAGGTACAAAGACACAATAAGCTTCTTGCGAATACTGACAATATTCAATAGGTAGGTATAATCAAATTAGGTGGCATACACGGGGTCATCGGGGGCCTGTTCGCACTGTTTTTAGCTCGAAGAATAATGCTTAAATCAAGTTCTTACACGCTCATTAATCAATTTCATCAATACATAATTATATTAAATCTGTAGAAAAGTCGTTATTCTACATCGAAAATACTGCCAACAAAAAGTAGTCAGAGTGTTAAAGGTTTTTTTTTCGTCTATTTAGTTGTGCACACATCGCATGAAATTTACGAAAGTAATATAGATAACTTTTATACATAAAAATTAACTTGAAGTATTACCTACTTAGCTTTTATTTCATCGCAATCGGTTCACTCTATCAAAAGTTAGATGATTTTAAAGTGTTCTAGAAGTAAAATATCACAACACACGCAATTCAGATACTCGGACAGTTGTACTTCATATTCGATAGATGGCGTTGTGCATTTGACATCTTTTTGTGAATAGCGGTATTAAGATTCTCCGCGGAAGAATGACGCTAGAAAAAAAATTGGGTTGGTAGGTAGGGTAGGTAGGAAGGTAGTTAAGGCAGGTAGGTAAGTAGGGTAGGATAGGGAAGGCAGTTGATGGTGGCAAAGCCGCCGGCACAGTTATTATTATTATAGTTTTACCTTTCTCTGTGTCAGTAATCAGATCTTGCAAGTTGAACTTGACTCACATCTAGGTGTCTAGGGCCCTGGTCCAGGCCATGGTACGGAGCGAGAGGACTTGGGAAGCTGTCTCCTCCTTCTGTGAAGCTGTCTCCTCCTTCTGTGAAGCAGTAATGCTCGTAAAGGAGGAGGCGGAACGCGTGAGGGAGATGCAACGGACACGCCCTCACGCCCCTTGCCACCGCAGGAGACGCGTCGGGAGTCGCAAGCTAATTCCCGGCACCGGTAGGCACGGGCTTGCGGACGGCAAGTAATGGATAGCTCGCCGTCCGATAAAGACCAGTCCCGAGTCGACGGCGCGTAGAGTTCCACGCGCGCCTCAATGAGATGTCAGCAAATGGGCCCGCTAGGGCCGATGCCTGTCTGGGTCGCAGATAAATTTGAAAAAGACTTTGAATACAATCAACTGAAGGAACATGGGTAGGTTTTAGTCAGTAAAAGTGTGACACGCCCTCCTGCCTCACCCAGAGCGGGAGAAGTCATTGGATAATTTCACATCCCAAAAAAAAATGTTCGATTGAGCTGACGTTTGTTTCTCGTGACAATGCAATGTTTAATATAAATCTTGTTTTTTATTTCAAACCCGTTTAGCGACACATTAATGGCTCACTAACCAATATTAATTATGCCAATATGTATAATTTAGCTGGCATTCCATTCAGGCTGATTTAACGCCGGTAATTAAAACTTGGCTTCAATTTCAAACTTCGATAATTTGGCAAATTAATAATTTTTATTACGATTCGAGGGAATTGTTCGATAAACGAGAATTATTTTCTGCGTAATTGGTATTTCGGTTTAATAGTACAATACAAATGGCGTTCGTATTTTTTCTAATTTAATGATAGGCAATTCAATATACTCGTTATTATATTTTATTTTAAAGAAGGCCAACAGACTAACAAACCAATGTCGTAAAGAATGTAATATAAATAAATTGCTAATAACAAGCCTCCACAAATAGATTAATAATATACTCGTATATTATTTGGTCTAATGAAGCCAAAGTTATGATTTCAAAAGAATTCATAAGTGTCTAGCGTTTCGCGTTTGCGTTGAGAGTAGTGACCCAGTGGTAACGATCTCGCCTTACTTTTTGTAAATTATTTCATCACCAGTGCTCTCAAAACGGTGAAGAGAAACATCGTGAAGATGGCGCTAGCTGTCATGTAAACATTGTGCTCCCGCTATAAAATTCTTTAAAATTGTTATTTGAACAGTGTCTGCTTAAATACGTCATAAAAACCGAGAAAACAGTACAATACGTGTGTGAAAGTGTTATCCTAAAAAAATTTTCACTATGAACTATGTAAACTAAACTTATATAAGTGAACAAAATTTTGTGTTCAAAAGAGTTTTGAGTGTAGTATTTGTGACTTCTATGAAGTATATACCGCCAAATACTTAGCTATAAAGCGTGTGACATACAAAATATTAACAATAAAACGTAAAAATTGATTCAACAAAAAAGTGACACATGGTGAAAAATTATTCAAATGGTTCAAATTACAAGACATCATTAACGAACTTTTTTTATTTTTTCGAAGAGCCTACTGGTCAACAATTTCGACTAATAAGTAACAGTCACAGTGGCGAGTACGTTATACGCCCTACAGTGTTACTCGAGTATTCCATGGCTCGAGTTCGATTCCCGCAAATGGTTTCACTTTTTGTAAAGTTTACAAATTGATTAAAATTTATCAGACAAGCAGGACAAAGTACAACCCATTCGTTTCAAACATTTACCTACTTATTTCCGAAACAAAAATAAAAAGCAACAGTAGAAACTGGCATTCAAGGATGGATTTTCAAAATATAACTATGCGAAGAAATAAAACAGTAATTGGCTCTCCGACTTCCTCTTTTGACTCCGCTAATTCTGAATATCATTCAAAAAGTTTACCACAAACTGCCAGCTTAAGCTGCGAAGAGTGTGAAAGATTAAATGGAGATATGGAACTGTTAAGAATACAATTAAATGCTGCTCATGATGAAATTGACAACTTAGTCATGGAAAACGCCACCTTGAAGAAACAAACAACTGAACAACAAAATGTCATAGCTAAACTAAAAAACCTATGTATCACCCAACCTAGTAGTACAAAAAAACACTCAACCTTAAAGAAAAATAAATGTATGATACAAAATTTTAACATTACCAAAAAGAACCTTGATAAGAGTCTCATAGATCTAGAAACAAAAAAATACAAGGAAATCATAACAGATGGCGCTGCACGCAGTACAAGCGAGAATGGTTCACCTCTAGATCTCAACTGTAACTTCAAGCAGTACGATCTATGCACAACAGATGGCGCAGTACGTAAGGAAGCAGAAATCATGAAATGGGAGAACCAGCCAAGAAATTACGTATTAAAAGAAAAGCAAAGAAAAAGGAAACTATGTGTCCTTAGTAACTGCAACAACTATAGGCCGGTGGCAATTATAGAAGATACTTTTTGCGAACAGTTTGAGTATTGCCATTATGTGTCGCCTAATTGTAAAGTGAAAGAAATGCTCACAAATATTACGAACAAGGTTCAAGATTTTAACATGGACGACTATTGCTTAGTAATGATTGGCGAAAGGGACTTTAAAGATAATGAAGACTACATCGAACTTGTAAGAAAAATTAGAGAATCCTTAGAACAAACAACTCATACAAATGTGATTGTATGCTCTCCGGCATACATAAGGGGAGCCCTTATTCATAATTATCGAGTAGAATTGTTTAATAATTTACTTTACATGGACATACAAAATTATAATTATGCATATTTCTTTGATACTAATCGTGACCTCTCCTTGGAAATGTTCTCATATAAAACAGGCAAACTTAATAAACTAGGTATAAAGTGTATATTTGGAAGTATTTTCAGTCGCATACTTGTTGATATAAAAAAATTCCCATTGGATTATGACGAAACGAGTAAAGCTCATGTACAAAATAAGTTTTTTCGTGCCTCCCTTTAAAAGCAATGCCAGTAATGATAAACAACAACTTACATTGTTACATCAAAATATAGCTGGAATACTCAATAAATTAGATTTTTTTGAAGTAACAATATCTGAGTTGACGAAAGAGATGGGTGTTATAGACTTTATATGTCTTAGCGAAACCTTTATACAATCCGGTCATGAATGTAATCTTAAACTTACAAACTACAAGTTAGCTGCAAATTACTCAAGATCCAATAAAAAACGGGGCGGCACGTGTATATTGGTGAAGGAGGATTTCGTTTTTAGCCCTTTACAAATAACAAATGAAATGTCTAGCGATTATTCTTTCGAATGCTGCGGCATAGAAGTGCCGAGTCAAAACTTAATACTAGTATGTGTTTATAGAATCCCGGATTCCGATGCTGGTATATTTCTAAAAAAAATGGAAGTTTTGTTACACAAATTAACTCATAAAAATAGGAATCGTATCGTAATATGCGGAGACTGGAATATTGATATTCTAAAAGACACTACACAAAAAAGAGAATTAATATCTATTTTGCATAATTACAACTTATTGACACATATTAAAATGCCCACTAGGAAAAAAAGCTGCATAGATCAAATAGCCAGTAATATCTCGATCCCAGACACAATAAGCAGTATACATAACCTAGCCCTCTCAGATCATGATACTGGGCAGTCATTAACGTTCTTTCTTCCGATATCTAATAATAAGCCGAAGATGCCAAATTTCATTTATGAAGTCAAAAGAGATTACAATAAAAACAATATTAAAAAATTTCTTGACTGTATATCTGCTTTAAGTTTTAATGAAATATATGAAGAAACAGATTTCAACACTGCATTTAACATATTTCATGACCTATATATTCTCTTTTACAAACTATGTTTCCCAGAAATATTAATAAAAAAATATAATAAACCAATAAAAAATAAATGGATAAGTAAAGGTATAAAAATATCGTGCATAAAAAAGAGAACTTTATATTATAATTACCAACATGATGCCTTAAGCAAAAAATATCATAAAAGAAGATACCTGACCTATTCTAGAATTTTAAAAACATGTATATCACATTCACAATTGATAAATAACAAAAAATATTTATATAATTCTAAAAATAAATGCAAATCAACATGGTCTATTATAAAAAATAATATAAATAATAATGATAATTATAAAAATGACATCAATGAATTAATAATAAATGATAATATAATTAATAATCCTTATGACATGTGCAATCAATTTAATAACTATTTTATAGAAATGACCAATAAATTCAATCATAGCAATAGTAATAACGTAAGTAACATTGACATTAACACTAACACTGGCAGTATCTTTTTGACTCCAGTGAATGAACAAGACATTATAAAAATTATCAACTCTTTAAATGATACTAACGCTACTGGATATGATGAAATAACCACAAAAATAATAAAACTAAGCAGCAAAATCATAGTAGAACCTTTAAGTTATTTAATTAATTTGTCATTTGAGACAGGCACATTTCCTACTAGATTAAAACAATCTATTGTCAAACCGCTATACAAAAAAGGTAACCGCACGGATATGTCCAATTATAGACCCATTACATTGATCCCTATCCTATCAAAGATTTTTGAAAAGGCAATGTACGGGAAAATCATTAACTTTTTAAACAAAAACAGCATTCTTACTGATAACCAATTTGGTTTTAGGAAGAATAGTTCAACATCTCTTGCTTGTTTTACTTTGGTCAAACTGATTTCTGAAGCCCTTAATAATAAAATGCCTGAATTGTCAGTGTTTTTAGATATGAGCAAAGCATTTGATTTTGTCCCACATAATCGCCTACTTTGCAAAATGGAGAAATATGGTATAAGAGGCAAGGCACATGACTGGCTTCAAAGCTATTTATCGAGTCGCCAGCAAAGGACAGTAGTAACAAAAATTGATAATAACACAAACAAAACATACAGTTCAGATTTAAAAATAAATAGCTGTGGTGTTCCTCAGGGAAGCGTATTAGGGGCCCCATTATTTATAATATACATAAATGACTTTTGCAAGAACCTAAAACATAATTGTACACTATTTGCTGATGACACTACTCTCACAATAAAATCTTCAAATAGAAATGACCTAGAAACTGACACTAACAATGAAATACTAAAAGCAATTAAATGGATGGAATCTAATAATTTACGTGTAAATATTGAAAAAACAAAGTTAGTACAATTTCAAACATACAATTCTTTAGTAAAACCACCGCAAATACATTATAATAATACAATTTTGGAACCTGTACCTTCAACCTTATTCTTGGGAATAGTTATTGATGAAAAATTAAATTGGAAAGAACATGTAAAAAAAGTCTGCACTCGTCTCGACAAATTTGTGTTTGCGCTTCGAAGACTCAAAAGAATAGCCAGTAAAGAAACAGCCCTAAGTGCTTATCATGGCTATGTTGCATCAGTGCTGTGTTACGGCCTCGTGATATGGGGTAATTCAGTAGATGTGAACAGTGCATTCATTGCACAAAAAAAATGTGTCAGAGCTGTGTATGGAGCTGAATATTTAGATCATTGTAAGCCATTATTTAAAGCACTAAAAATTCTTCCACTTCCTTGCCTATATATTTTTGAGATTTGTATTTTTATTAAAAAGTATTCGCATATGTTCCCATTGTATGAACACATTTCTAAAAGAGTGAAAAGCAGAAGCCCAAACAAATTACTTGTACCTAGCCAGAGATTACAATTGTATAGCAGGAATTCCAATTGCATGGCAATCAAAATATTTAACAATTTACCCGCACGCATCAGAGTGTTGCCCACTAATAAATTTAGGAAAACAATATTTGCCTGGCTTTTAGACAATTGTTTCTATTCAGTTAATGAATTTTTAAATAATAAATTTTGACATTTCATTTTATTCATACTTATTTACACTTGTTAACTTGAATTGACTATTTTTTTTTTTTTAAGCATTTGACATTATATAATTATTAAATTTTGACATTTCATTCATAATTATCTTGTATAAAAATTATCTATTTTTTAACTAAACTAATTTATAATATTGTACGCCTCAAACGTCGCGCGCACACCATGTATGCGTAAGCTATTGTGGTTTCTATTGTGTCTGCTTGTTGATGCGCAATGGGGGAATATAGCCTCTTCTTAGCGTTCGATGACAAACTACTTCCTATAGTTATATTGTTGTGGCCTAGAACTTCGACACTTTGATTTTGTAAGTTACTTTAAATATTTCTACACCGGCAACGGTAGTGTATGTGAAACTGTTTATTATTAAGATCTTAATGTACCATATACTCAGAAATAAATATATCTTATCTTATCTTTGGTGGTCTTATCGTGACGAAACCGGCATGTCCTAGAACCAAAATTCTAAGACATATGACATCCACCAACCCGCACTGGGCCCGCGTGGTGGATTCAAAATCAAATAGTTTATTTCAAATAATCTTATAGGTACTTTTGAATTGTCAAACAAAATATGTATCTAGTTGCACATTCGCAAGCGTCAGTAGGTCTATATGGAGAAGAATGTGCAAGAAACTCCACGGACACTCTTTAACATAAATTATAATTACAATTATTTGGTTACAACATGCTTGTTGGCAAAATACATATGTGAGAACGATGTAAAAAGACGTGCACTTAAAAGCGTCTAGAGTAAAACGAAAAATAAAATAAGTACGCAATTAAAAGCATGCCGAAGCAGCTAAGTTATGACCGATCCCAACTGATGGCGCCCGTCCACGAACATGACGCATGGATTGGCACCACTCAGCTCAACCATCATCATGATTAACAACCATCATAATTAAGGCCCATTCCCTCTCTCACAGAGAGGCCTGTTTCCCAGCAGTGCGAATATAAAAAAAGCTAATGATGTCTCGCGTTTCTGAGTTTTCATTTGATATCTGGTAACATCAAGTAATTGAACCGTGGAAGCATAGATAACATAAATTCTCACCTGTAAACCCCGAAGGGATGGGGAGAAGTGCATCTATGGTACACCATCACCTTGCCAGTTATTTTAGGTCCCATGTAATAGAGGGGGAGCCTATTGCTATCAACCGGTCACAAATCTAGACTCCGCACTGCTACTGAGAAATTCCGACGAAAGATAGAATAACACTTAACCCAACCCGGGTATCGAACCCAGAATCTTGTGATTATTAGACCAACAGTATACAGGTACAAAGATACAATAAGCTTCTTACGAATACTGACAATATCCAATAGGTAGGTACTAACAAATAGGGTGCCATACACGGGGTCGTCTGGCACCCTTGTGCTGGTTTGGTCCCTGGGGTGGTCACGGCGCACAGTTTGTTCTGGTGCGCCGGTGATGGGGGATACTCCTCAGCGACACCCTCGGTGACAGACAGCCGCAGCGGGTTCGCGGTGAGTACTAACGCGTGCCCGTGTTTCCACCATTTACCAGTGGAGTTTTAGTGGGTTGGAGTCCCACATCACTGCGCTATATCCCCGTGGTAGTGCATGCATGAGCAATTATCCAAGATAAAAAAGGTACAATCAAATCAATATATTATATAAATTTCCGAGTGAACCCGATTCTGTAAGGTCACATGTCATTTTCATATTTTTTAAATATTATCGCACACGTTTATGCATTTTTCATTTAAATGAATATGGTTTACATAATTGACTCGTTCACTCAGCAGACTTAATGGAAAACAAAATTAATTTGGTTCCATCTGCAGAGCCTTTCCACCTTATAAGCAAAAATGTGTAAATTCCCTTTTACATAAAACAATATTACAGTGCTAGGAAAATGTCTGATTTCTCATACGGAGAAGAAACGGGTATCATTTTAGTTTCCCGTACCACAATCTGTAAAGTTTTTTGATAATTAAAACACCACAAAATAGCTTAAACAATTCCCTGCTGCGGCGTTTGTATTTTCTCTCTCTCGCAACGATTTTCTATTTTTTTGGTAATAACGGGCACTTACTACTTTCCAGGCAGGCGTAGTTCACCGTCGACTACAACATCGCTAACCATCAACTAGGCAGTAATCTCAACAGAATTGAAATTTCGGTGAAGCGAAACCCATAAGTTTTGCCCCTACAAAAAATCGCACAACGGTGCTAAAGACATTTTCACATTAAAAAAAAGAATTGTCTAAGACGTTAACGTAAACTGTCTTTCATTTTAACGCGTTGATAATTTTCTTTACAGAAACAGGATCATCATTATTCAGCCGAAAGACGTCCACTACTGGAAGAAGGGGCAGGCCCCAAGGATCATCGCAGTATCGATCTGAACTTCTGGTATCCAAAAGATTCTCGCAACCTTCACCAAATTATTATGAGTTGCCCTTTTTTGTGATAGATCTTCCAACATCTTTGGGCACGCGGTCATCACTCCAGATACTATCGACCCGCTGAAATCGGTAACACATTAGTTAAATAGTTTTTCTTGAAAGAAAACCACATGAGAAATTTAGTTTTCAGGTAGATTAATGGTACTACTTAGGTTGCTGTCTGGTACCACAACAAAAATAGCAGCAATAATAATATGTAGGCGTGTTGTTATATAATGTGTAGTCATAGTAACAGATATAGTAACAGCATTTTTCCTGATTTCAATTAATTTTCTAGCACGTGTAAAAAATTGTGTGAATGTAGCCTAGCATTGGCAGTATGTCTCCAAGCACAGTGATATCTTGGTTATATTGTCTTATTCCAAAGATATATTATATGAATATGTGATGAGGTGTTTTCAATAAGAATATATTATAGTCCAAGTACCATATAACGTCTTATCTAGTAGCAGAACGACCTCGATATACAGGGTGTACAATTTATTACGTAAAATTCTGGCAGCTTGTTCGACATTGTTTAAAATGCATATTTCTGTACTAGCATTTCGCGTGGTTTCGTTCACATGGCCTAAGGCATAGGAAACGTTTTTTTTCGGAATAAAATGCATCCTTTGTCACTCGGCGATAGTGTAACTTTCCCTAACCATATCATTACCACCATTACCGTAACCGTAACATTTTATTATGGTTTGTCTTTGAGATTCTCGGGACCTAAGGTCTCGGATCTTTGAAAGGCATACTAGGGTCCGAAACCAACTCGCAGAGGCCTCTTTAGTCATGTAACATGCAATGTGACACCAACCGACAATTATCCCTGTATGTACTACGCAAGTGCATCCAAGAACAATCTCCGGCTGGTGCAGGACTATGGCAAAATACGAGTATAAACACATATAGATATGTTTTACCGACGTCTGAGCGGCAATACTAACACAAGCTGAACAGTTTGAGTGAACTCAGTCGATTCTGCGTTTGGCCGCGACACAAACATACTTTTGTACAGAATGTTTATTTATGACAACAGGGTCCTATTTATATCTCTGTGATCTTTTAACCTACTCAGTGATATCAATAAAGTTCCAATTTACATAAATCCTATGTAGGTAGCTAAAGTAAAATTATACCATATTTTGGTTTCTTTTTAAGGGTATAACGTCTCTATTGGTAAAATCTTATTGGCACACCCTGTATTGTTCCCACCATTTAAACATCTTATTCTTTAGACACGTAGCAAGTAATAACTTTGTCCAATGTATTTTTGGGTAAAATTTAAGGTTGGCTTAAAGTTTGGAACAAGATGCAAAGAAATTGAATATTTTATGCTCAAATATTCATGAATAATTTTATATTTTACGGTTAATAAAAAGATATTTACGTTTTGAAATTATTTATAATCTATTATTAGGACATAAGTAGTTATATTGAAGAGTTCGTGACAAAATAATAACCGCTGCAAGGAACGATTTCTGAGGTCTGTCCGTGGATTATAATCAATTACATACTGAGTACTGTATGTAACTGTCGCACTCTATGGATCATATTATTGGGCTGTGAAAAATATGGTTGAAAAGAGATTTCATGTAGCTGAGATGGATGTGCGAAGTGACAAGAATGGATAAATTGAGAAATGAGTATATTAGAGGAAGTTTAAAAGTGGCGTCAGTGAAAGAAAAGTTGAAAGGAAACCGTTTGTCCTGGTATGGTCATGTGATGAGGAGGGATGAAACGCATGTTACTGAAAGAGTTATGAATATAAATATGGATGGATGGAGAGGGAGGGTACAGTCAAAGAAAAGATGGATGGACTGTGTGAGGAGTGATATGAAAGAAAAGGTAGGCAGTGATGGCGTGACGGGGAACAGGATGGTATGGAACAAGAAAACGTTTTACACCGACCCCAAGTAACATGGGGCAAGGGCAAGAAGATGATGATGACGATGACTGAGTCTGCTTCGAGCCTCGGCAAGCATGTACAGCCGTTGGTCCCCGCTGCCATTTGTATATCGCGGTTGCGGGTAGCCAGAAGGTTGAAAGTCTGACAACAGTCTTGCCAAGGGGTATCTGCCCAGTTAATGGGTTGTGGAGGTCAGATAGGCAGTCACTCCATGTTAAATACTGGTACTTAGCTGCATCCGGTTAGGTTGAAAGCTGACCCCAACATAGTAGGAAGCCAGCCAGATTGATACAAACTTACTTAGTATTGTTAAAAACAATGTGACCTTTAAATTACGGCTGTGATTGAAATCCTCGTAACAAGCAGTTAATTGAAAACTGTTCATTTATTTGGTGATGAAATAAAACATGTTTAATGAGCCTACAAGCCAGTAAATTGGCTTCACCCACCACTTAACAAATATTACAGTCGTTTAACGAAGCAATTATTGATTCTATAAGTAATAACTAAATTCTGAGCTCCTATAAAAATTATAAATAGTAATACGGTTTTCTGATGACGATGACTTGAATGATAATGAAGACTTAGTGGTTATGATATAGATATAATAGGTTATGATCTCGCCTCTCAAGCTTTAATTAGTGGGTTCAAATCTACGCATGTACCATTAAGAGATTTCAATTTATAATTGTGTAGTTTTTAGAATCTAAATTATGGATTTGAATGACTAATTTGGACATCACTGACTTAAATGTGTGGAGTTAAATATGATGGGTAAACATGAACCTTCTTTATAGTTAACTTGCTGAAGCCCGCGGCTTCGCCCTCGTGAAATGTGTGTATTACCCCAAGCACGGACTCTTAGTGTTAACGAAAAAAAAATAGTTCAAATAAATCTTAAATTGTGTTTAAAATTAACATTTTCTGGATTTGAACATAAAAATTGAATGTTCTTTTTAGTCAACTCTCCTAAGCACAAAGTTATGGAATATTGGGCTCTTAATTCACAATTCAAAGATTGGTCATTTAAAATTGATGCCAATAGATGGCACTGTTTAAAATTTCTGAGACATTCCACTCAATTGTTTGAATTTGTATTGTAACACATTTTGATGAAATGAAACTGTTAAAACGTACAAATAAATACTATAAAAGAAATCGTAACTGTGTTTAAAGAAAAATATTCATGAACCGAGTTAACCGTTTTACTTGCAAGTTGCTGCTAACACCATCTATTTATCGGCGTGTAACGGAACCGAACGCGATCGATGTATAAAAAATAATCAGAATTTCAGACGAAAAACGTAAGTTACGTCGGCGCGGTTTCTTAGTATGAGATATCTGTATGCTAGTATTATATTATCTGTGCCCCAAGGGAACATTATAAATAGTCTTATATTAATCCAGATTATACCACCTGTGTGTAAAATTTTATACAAATCCGTTCAGCCGGTTTTGCGTCATTGCACAAACAACACACAACAACAACACAACTCCACTAACAACGCAACCGCAACCCCACAACCGCAACCGCAACTAACCGCAACTTGCACATTTATAATATTCATCGTCAATAGTCTTTTAATGTTCCCACTGCTGGGACGTAGGTCTCGAAGGTTTGCGAGGACGTAGGAAGGACCCGCGTGGTGGGTTACGTAACCCATCACGCACCGCAGTTATCGCATTTAATAAATCTTTATATGAAATCGTATGCAGCCTCGCGCACCTATCCGCGCCGCACGAGCCGCATTTCAGCAAAATGTTGTAGGTATACGGATTCCACCACCGCGTGCGGATGACGTCATCAGATTTGGCAGGAGATGCGGGCGGCGCGGAAACATCACCCGTATCCGTATGAAAATTAATTTCAAGATGTACAGAAGTGGATACAATGCGTACGGCGCGTTCGGCGCGGATTGCGCGGGACCTTGAGAAAAGGTGATGACTGCGGCGCGGACAGGTGCGCGTTCACCTTTAAAAGTTATTTTTTTACGGTCCCGTTGCTGACAATCGTACCGAGAATAAATAAGATACCGTACTATTATTCTGCACCCGAAATTACACGGTCAAGCCGACCCAAAAAAATAACAAAAGTACTGTCTGAAAAAACCCACAATGAACTTGGAACTGAAATATTCTCGGTATTGAAAAATGCCGGAAAACACGCTTTTGTACAAGAGGTCCGGCTTTGTGGAGCCACTGCAAGTTGTAGGGATCAGAAGGCTGACGTTTTATTACATAGAACAGTTAAACACAAACTGTAATCTTTCTGATTGCCTGGTTAGTCTAGTTTTTGCAAGCGTTACTGCTGTGAGAGCCTCATGTTACTGCTGTGAGGGCCTCATGTTACCGCTCTGAGTGCTTCATGTGCTGTGTTCGATGCCTGAGTCGTCAATGGGAACACTTTGTTATTGAGTTTTCATCTGGAATTTCTCGTAGTACGGAGTCATGTTGTGTCGGGTAATACAGGCGCCATTTTATATTATGTAATCTTTCTTTCAGTGATCTACAGAAAATTGATCAGTTTTGAGGTGAGAAGTGAGTAAAAGCTTGACGTTTTAGTTAAAGAAATTGATTATTACAATAACCGCTCCTTTAACCTCATGGTATTCAAATGTCAAAGCCAGCTCATTTATTTCAATTATTCACTATTATTATATCAGCTTCTCGTATAAGTAAGAAAATAGAATTAAATTGTTTATTTCCAGAAAAATGGGCAAGAAACTCCTCATATGTGAGGCGTTTTTGTCCGCTTTTATCCTTAACAAACTATTTTTGCGAATTGACAATAGAATGAATTACTTATTATAATTTTTTCACAAAAAAATTGACTTTGTAAAGGGCCGCTTTATGGCTTATTTAAATAAATGATTTGACTTTGATTTCAAATTCTGAAGATTCTTAGATCGCTCGCCAGTACTGGAATTTCTGTCCCCTTTCTATATTGTGGTCCACCCATTAACGTCCGTTATCCATTCCATTGATAGGCAGAGAGATGGGTGATAAATAGCACGGCTCATGCCTTTCCAGCGCCCGCCATTTGCAAATTGTCGAAACGTGAACTCTATATATGATAACTGAGCGTGATATTATGTTATTTGTTTCAATGATTTTATCTGATATATTTTTTAGGCGATTGGGTTTTAATTTAAAATATTATGGCTGGTTGGGGAACTGTGTGGTGTCTGGCATTTAAATTATGTTTGTACGTGTTGTACACTTGTGTTTTAATTTTACAGCGTTTGGTGTATTGACTTGGGTACTATCGTGCAAGTATTGATGGCCTGAAACGACAATGCGACAAAGATACGACAGCAATGTGACATTGCTGTCGTATCTTTGAATAATAGAAATTGTACTCTTATAAAAAGGCATGTTGCATCTTTGCACGTTACCGCATTTACGCGTCGCGCCTATCTTCGGGAACCTTTTAGTAAGCCCACTCAAAAGGGCTCTTAAAGTTATGTTAATTTTAGTAGCCACTCATGAAAAGATTACTAAGTCCACTAAGTCTTCACACCAAACTAAAGGAGAACGCTATAAAGCAATCATAAAACTTTCAATTCCAATAGCATGTTTATAGCCCTTACCACAAACTAATTACGTTAGCTGCAATCGGAGGATTTAAAAAAAACCAAAAATGAATTTACTTAATTTATTTTAAAATAAAAGAATTACATTAATTATCGCTAAAATTAGCCTAAGTGCCTATTCGAAGTATGAATATGGAATGGAATTTTACAGAGTTACAATAATTGGCTAAACTAGGTCCGTGCGTCACAAAGTGCTAGCTCAGCTCGGCGTTTCCGTCGTTTGTTAAATTTGCAGCGTATGATTCTATACTAAAAGTGTTGAGTGCTGAGTTGGCGATTCCCCTTATGCAGCTGCGTGTAACATATCCACCCGCAGATCAGCAACTATTTGAGAACTTCGAGAGAAAATGTTTCTGGAACTTGTCTTCTCGGCGCGCGATCCTCCTCTTTTTGTCAGGTTCCTCGTAAGTATGTCCCTTGCTGTGGGGCTTTTCGCAGCGTTTGCAAAACCATTGGTTGCGATAGCCAAGTATGGTTGTGATAAGTGCGTCTGCACCTAATAATGCGATGTAGAAGGGTATGGTATATGACATCTGATTGCAGCTGGTTGGGTTGTATCGGCTGGCTCGTCATGACTTGGTTCTTTATGCTTTGTAGTCCACCTTTGTGCGGAGATAACAGTTGATAGGTATGGTAACGAGGTAGCTTCGCTGTAGCAAAGTGAAGTCTTCTCTCCCACAGACTGATTGCACTTTCGTTGGACTTGGAAATGATAGGACGTAATGCTGGTCATCTAGTTTTTTCATCGCTTCTTTTTCCAGAAATATTGTACTGAATTGGCAGGAACTCTTGTGGGCTTGATTCGTGATAAGTTCTTGTATGCAGTCCGTTTTTGTTCGTATTTGATGGGTTATTTCCTTTTCACAGAGATACCAGTTACTAAACTTCGAGCATTCTGCTTCTATGTACACGAAATAGTCGCCATTAGTTGCTATAAAGGGATAGGTTTGGGATAAGAGCTTGACGGTTATTTTTTTTGG
This sequence comes from Orthosia cruda, assembly GCA_964057195.1. NCBI lineage: Eukaryota > Metazoa > Arthropoda > Insecta > Lepidoptera > Noctuidae > Orthosia > Orthosia cruda. Next base: position 2,751,539 of record OZ059847.1, on the reverse strand, counting down.
GTACTATAGATAACTTATAATAAATCATAGACGATTTTGGAAATTATAGAAAATCTGAAAATTATAACTATCTGGTTTCCGTTAAAATATGATCCGGGCTGAATAATGTCGTAATATATCTCGTCCTTACTGTATATTTTTTTTTTTTTTTACCTATTTACCATAGATCTAAGTTTATCTACATCTATCATATAATGAACAGTACTTGATGAGTGTATGAACGCTAACATATTTTCTATTCTAACTAATTCTAATCGGTCATAAGGTCCATTGGCTAGGTTTTTAAGTTTTATCTCCGATGACTGGGTCTCGCGAAGTACCAGCAATAGTAGAATCCTGCAGCAAGTTAGGTACCTTAGGGCCTCTTTTCAATCTGTTTTTGGCTACGGGCCCACGTTTCTTGGACGTATAAACGTGTATGGGTAAATCGGCCAGAATGGTATCTTGAGTATACCACGGTGCAGTTTTCTGACGGCTTGCAGAGGGGTTCTTAATGAACACCTGTTGTTGAGGAACGTATTCTATTTCAGATTCGCGGTTCTTGTTTCTATTTTCTATTAACGCAGTACGATTTGATAAGGAAGTTTCGTTAATTATGTTATAGACTTCTTTCATTTGCGCCCTATGATTATGAACATACTGTTGTAATGATTGTTGGGTAAAATCTATATCTAGAATATCGCGTGAATCAAAGTGTCCAGTTAGTAAATCGAATGGTCTACATCTAGTGAAGCTATGTATTGAATAATTATATCCAATTATAGCATAAGGCATAAGATTTACGATGGGCTCCTCTTTGTGTTTTAACTTTAATATTCTTATATGTTCAAGGAGAGTTGAATGGAAGCGTTCAATGTTACCGTTATCGTTAGGCGAATGCGGTAAAACTCTATGGTGGTTTATCTTGTGAAGGCGTGTGAATTCCTCGGTACTAATCACCGAGGAATTACCGAATGTTATTTAGCCCTCTCAAAAAAATATTACTGGCCCAAAATGAAAGACCAAATAACCAAATTCATCAACGAATGCATTATTTGCGGCCAAGCTAAATATGACCGGAGACCTATTAGACCCCAGTTTAATATTGTACCCCCGGCAACAAAACCATTCGAAATTGTCCATATGGATTTATTCACGGTTCACAATGAAAAGTATGTTACATTTATAGATGTTTTTACCAAATACGGACAAGCATACCATCTCCGAGATGGCACGGGCATTAGTGTACTTCAATCATTATTACAATATTGTACCCACCATGGGGTTCCCTTAACGTTAGTGACTGACAACGGAACGGAATTCACTAATCAACTGTTCCTCGAATTCACACGCCTTCACAAGATAAACCACCATAGAGTTTGCCGTCATGGTAGTGTTGAATTATCTCTTGCTGACGTAGATAATCTTTGACGTTTTCTAATTCTATCTTAGCTAGTACTAAGTTTATAGACGAGCTCTTAAATTTGTCCTGGATGACTGGTATGATGGAATACATTGCAAGAGGTGGATTTATTAATATACCGGTCTTTACTTTCGGATTTACATACTCTTTGATGGCATTGACTACATCTTGTTCTAGCTTAGATGATGATATCTGGACTGCTATGCGCGTGTGAGTTTCGAATGGCTTGGTAACTACTGGTTTGCGTTTGACATCTTCTACTATCGTAAAGCATAGTTGTCTATGAAATCTGTTAAGGGGTTCATCTGTGATTGGGACTTCTAGTATGGGATTTTCGTGACTGGTGTGTACGGTGGCAGTGGATGGGTTCGTAGGCATCGGGTTTTCTGATGGGTTAGGAATCAAAGAACATAATTCATCTATTAAAGTGTTAGTATCTTCGTTGTAAATCTCCACTCGAGTTAAGGCATCGGCATTCGTATTAGATTTACCTTTCTTATAGATAACGGTGAAATCGTATTCACTAAGTTTCAGCCTCCATCTAGTCAATCGCGAATTAGGTTCTTTAAGGTTCATCATCCACTGTAGAGGTTTATGGTCTGTCAGTACTTTAAATTTACGACCAAACAAGTACGGTCTAAAATACTTGGTGGCCCAAACTATGGCGAGGAGTTCTTTTTCTATAGTACTGTAGTTAAGCTCACTTTCATTCAGGGTTCGGGATGCAAAACACACAGGTTTGTCGGAACCTACGGGTCCTTGAGATAGAATGGCACCAATGGCAACGTTTGAAGCATCTGTCGTCAGTATGAATTCCTTATCGAAATCGGGATACTGTAGTATAGGGTCATTTGTTAAGAGAGTCTTGCACTTTTCAAAGCTGCTTATGTACTCGGAATATTTAATACAACTTTTCTACCTTTTTTTAAACACGCTGTGAGAGGTTTCGTAATTTTTGCAAAGTCCGGGATAAATTTGTGATAATAACCGACAAGGCCTAAAAATTGCTTAATTTCTTTTGGGGTCTTTGGAATGGGGTATTTTTCTATGGCATGAATTTTATCCGGATTAGGTTTTATTCCTTCGCTACTTATTATGTGTCCGAGATAACCAGTTTCATGCTTTAAGAATTCGGATTTATCCATTTGGATCTTAAAGTTCGATTCCCGAAGTCTATTGAAAACTTTTTCGAGATTGGTCATATGCTCTTGTAGTGACGTGGAAAAAACGATGATGTCATCAAGATACACTAGGCATATGTCATTCTGAAGACCTCTGAGGACATTGTCCATAACCCTCTGAAATGTGGATGGTGAGTTCTTAAGTCCCATGGGCATTCGAAGAAACTCGAAATGTCCATGTTCGACATTAAAAGCTGTTTTCTGAATATCCTGGGGGTCCATTTCGACTTGGTAGAAGCCACTAGCCAGATCTAGAGTGGTGAAGTATTGGCACCTACCTAGTTTGTCAAGAACATCGCTAATGTTCGGGATAGGGTATTTGTCGTTAATAGTTTTTTCATTGAGCTTCCTAAAGTCAACTACTAAACGCCATTTTTGCTTGCCGGAGGCGTCCATTTTCTTGGGGACCACCCAAATGGGCGAACTCCATGCTGAATCTGAAGGTTTTATTATTCCCTGATCTAACATTTTTGAAATCTGTTCCCTAACCTCCTGACGATGAATGAATGGGTATCTATAACTTTTTGTGTAAACCGGGACCTCGTCTGTAGTCTTAATACGGTGTTTTATTCGATTGGTAAATGTTAACGCTTCGCCTTCTATGTAAAACACGTCAGCATATTTTGAGCAAAGAGTTATAAGGTTGAGTTTCTCTTCCTCGTTTAAATGATCTGTTCGTAATCGCGTTGTCACTTCTTGAACTCGCGTGGTGCAATGTTCGGTGCGCGTGCACTCGATATTAAATAAACTTGCGTGCACTGGTCGGTCAAGTGATATTATAATATCATTCGGGCTCGTATTTTCTATCTCTAAGTAGCCGCGATTATTGTCGACAATAGTAAGGCACTCGCGTACTATACAGTTGCATATAGTCTGTTCACTAACTAATGCTGCACCGTTTGGAGTGTCGATTGGTATTCTCACTAATTTCGAAGAATGAGCAGGTATTATGTCTTCATACAAGTTAACATTGCAGGAATTATACATACGGATAGGATTTGATGATGTGCGCGTTATTAACCTCTGATCTTTTAAATCTATCTTGGACTCCCATTTAGTTAGCAAATCTAAACCAATTAAACCGTCAAAATATTCATGGAAACGATATACAAATAACTTGATAAACTCTGGATTGTTAAATTCCGCGAAGCAAGGTAAACTTATAGAATAATTATTTGTTTGGTAACTTCAAACGGGTCGTAATTTAAGGGAAAATTTGGAAAATATTTTTCTACAGCTTCTGGACTTATAAAGGACTGGTTTGCACCGGTGTCAATTAGTAACTTTAAAGGTGGTTCTGATATTAGTATGTACGGCAACTGACGTTGTGTTTGGAGATTTAATTCTATTTTGGCTTTTTTGATTTCTGTGCCTCCTGAAAATCCTGACTTATCTGACATGGACCTGCCTGAGGTTCAGTTAAGCCTGTAATATTTTCTGGAACATTTACATCGTTCAAAGTGGGATCATGGTTGCACTCTAATGTAGCGAACGGGCTATAATCATAATAAGTGTCATCGTAATTAAAATAGTCCGGCTCGTAATAGAACTCCGTCGGGTAATATGAGTCGTCGTATGACGTGCACTCATTCATGTTCATTTCACGATTTTAAAATAATTGGTTGGTGGCGGATTATCTGAATGCTGCCAGTTATGGCCAGATAGCATGGGTCTAGGTGTAAAATGCTGTACACCACTCATAGGTTTAGGACCTTGATTTTGATTTTGGGCCGGAGTGTTTCTGGGTGGCAAACGGAACATGTTACTTTGAGCGTTATATGTTTGAGGCAGCGCACGGAATATTTGCTGTGTTCGATTAGACATGCGATGTTGGGGCTGCTGATTAATAAAGTTGGGGTTGAACCTAAATGGTTGTGGTGGTAGTTGGTGGGGTCTAGTTCCTATGGGATTGGGCCAGTTGGGAATTGGTACTGCTAAATGCTTATTACGTAGAGGAACTGGGTTGGTATTTGCGTGGGGTGTTACAGGGTGTGAATTCTTTTGTGTAGTGGGTTTTGAAAATTCACTACGTTCCTGTAAATACATAACATTAAGTTCTTCCTGTACATATTCAAGGGCCTTTTCGATAGTATCGGGACGCATGCATCTTATGCGGGATCCTAATGGTTCCTTTAAACCTTTTACAAAAGCCTGCATAGTAACCTTTTTATACAGTGTACGTTTCGCTTCCACTGTGGTAGTAATTGACTCGTGTAATGTTACATACGTCATCATTGTACTGAACAAAGTTTGGCATTCCTCGTAGAATTCCTGAGGCGTTTTATTTCCCTGCGTAGCTAAAGAAAGGTCTCTATACAAAGCGGTTTCATCCCGTTGATCTGAAAAGTTATTAACTAAGGCTGTTCTAATCCCTAGCCAACTATCAGGTATGCCGTTGGAATTGATGGTACAAGCGGCAGAGCCTGTTATTTTATTTAAGATGCCATTTAATAGGCATAAGTTGTTTAACTCGCTACCTGGGGTATTGCTAACATACTTAACTACTATTTGATCGCATATTCTGACAAACCTAGTCAATACATTTGGGTTCCCATCGAACTCCGGGACCATACGAAGGGTCTTGAAAATTGCTTCCGGATCATGGGCCATATTTAAGCTATTTATACTACTATTTTCACTATCACTATTTAAATCTCTACTGTTATCTATAGCACTCCAGCGAGCCGTACGAGATTCGGGCTCCTGGGAACTGGAACTTCTCGGGTGAAAAATCTTGGAAGTTGGGTGGTACTAGGACTAAGAAGGAAGCAACACAGGAACAATTCAAGTGTACTCACAAATTTTTCATCTCTGGTTCTCTCGTGAATCGAAGTCTGGATTCTCCTTCCGGAACTGCAGCTGGACCGTAGATTCGGTATTCGGCACCGGGGCTCGATAGCCACCCAGGCGATTCGCGTACGCGGATTTCGATTTTAGAGATCCCTAAAGCTTGCGAACCGGCCCGCGAATATCCTACCGACTGCGCCAATTACGTTAGCTGCAATCGGAGGATTTAAAAAAAAACAAAAATGAATTTACTTAATTTATTTTAAAATAAAAGAATTACATTAATTATCGCTAAAATTAGCCTAAGTGCCTATTCGAAGTATGAATATGGAATGGAATTTTACAGAGTTACAATAATTGGCTAAACAAGGTCCGTGCGTCACAAAGTGCTAGCTCAACTCGGCGTTTCCGTCGTTTGTTAAATTTGCAGCGTATGATTCTATACTAAAAGTGTTGAGTGCTGAGTTGGCGATTCCCCTTATGCAGCTGCGTGTAACAAACTCTTGCATTTTTCTCGGATCGTCCTTTTGTGGTCAGATTTGAGGAGCAATAAATCATGAACAAATTTCTATTGATCGTTTGCACCCGTCCTAATCATTATTAATATTGAAGCTAACGGTAATAATACAATTATGGGCTCACATATTGAACTAATAATGAATCCTTTATTCAAATTATTTGGGAGTTAATTGTTTATGTCAGTATTTTCAGGTGAAATTGAGGTTAGCATAATTAAGCTTTGTTTGAATAACGTATTTATTATTGTATTATTCTAAACATAATCAATTTGGATTAGTTTTTTAGTTAACTCGGCTGTAGCTAAATACCAGCATTTTACAAGAATCGTGCCCTGCCTTTCTGGCCTCCCACAACTCAGTAACTGGGTAACACGTTACCCCTTCGTAAGACTTTGGTTTGATTTTCTGCCTTCTGGGTAGTCAGACTGGTATTGACTGTCAAAGGTTTTCAAATGACAGCCGATGACTTTACGTTTTCAGAGATACTGAAAATTTACCTTTTTTTTAGTTTGCCTTTTAATAAGTGTTTTCCGTGTGTGTGTGTTGTTCCGTGAGTTCTTGTATGGTCACCCATCCAGAGACCGACCTCGGCAAACATTGCTTAACCTTGAAGATCGACTCTGCGACTATTATAACTTACTTAGTTACGAGATCTTCATGTGTTTTTCCATCCATTTGTATAATACTGGTATATACGTAAAAGGAAATTTTTACTTATAAAATTTGTAAAGGTTTACCAAGGGAAATGACCGGATCAACCCTTTGGAAAGATAAACAATCTTTTCGTAATATTTTGGGGACCAACGATAACATTTTTTCAGTAGGGATTTTGATAGATTTTGTATTATCGGGAGGTAACCCTTGGCTCGCAGGTTTTAGGATCCGCGACAGTCTGTGGGTTCCAAGTCTGGCAAGTATAATGCGATTAACATTTTTTATATTTCTTCCTTTCAAACCTTTAGATACTTGAAATTAATCCGTTTTCTTTTTGCAAAAGTTTCTATTACTACAAGCATCATGGCATATTATTATTTTCATATCATATTTCCACGCGGGTAGACTAAAACTAACATAATCGAACATCATCTGTTGTGGTCCTTACATCCCTATTTTTTTTGCTACGTGTACGTTCATACAAGACACAGTGCCTGAGTTAGAGTTCTGACCGTGACGACCAGAGGTGAATACAAAGGTTTGACGCCCCGGGTCATAGAGTTATGCCAACCTCAAAACCAACAAACTTTTTGGTATGGATAAAAATTAAAACTTTTTAACAAAAATATATTTTTTTATCTCTTTTTAGTTTTGGTAGGTAACTCCAATTACCATGAAAATTATTTATAACCAAAGTATATCTCATGAAGATTCCAGTAAGCCCGAACACGACTAGGATACATTGTTTTATTTCGGCGTTCCAGTGGCTTCATCATCAGATAAGTTCGATGGTACTATTTTCATCAGTACCATTTATTTATAAGTAGCTAAGTTTTGCTTCATCATAGTCGGTTAATTATTCGATATATCTTATACCCGTGACATACTTAGCAGTAAAGTTCCAGTGGTCATCTGTGTTCTTCTTCATCAGATCCATTTCACCAAAATGATTGCATTGTTTATGAAAATACCAAAATTGCTATATGTATGCCTATAAAATTTGAGGAGTTCCCTCGATTTCTCCAAGATCCCATAATCAGATTCTGACTTGATGACCATGGGACCACCGGAAAACTATACGCTTTCAAACGAAAGAAGAATTTTCCAAATCGGTCCAGGCGTCTTTGAGTAATCGGGGAACATACATAAAAAAACATTACGACGAATTGAGAACCTCCTCCTTTTTTTGAAGTCGGTTAAAATTTATTTAAATAGCGAGTGAAGTGAGCACGGAAATCATTTCATCTCAGATTGATTAAGTTATCGACTTATCCAGAAAAGCTTCAAGAGAGTCAATGCAAATAATCAAGAGGATTTAAACTGCACTGCATTTTCGAAAACTTTAGCACCTCGCCTCAGATATGTTATTTTTTTTCCTCGTTTATCTAACTGACTGTAGTTTGAGGCTACTTCCATATTTGTATTCATAGGAGTTACTGTGTTGAATCTTGTAAAAATGTTTGACGATCGTGATTTTTAGCACCCTGCCTCGGATAAGTAAGGTTTTCTTTTGAAAGACAAGAAGACGGGGCGGCAGGCTAAAAGAGCTTAGAAGTGCTTGTCTCAAAAAATATGCTAGGCTGATAGGCCTAGATTGCACCACCATTCCCTGTCTGCCGCCATGGCTTTCATGGCCTAAGTGTACTACTTGACTGAGGCTAACTGGGGTAAAACGCGGTAAATTAGTTGAACTGGTGTAATAATAGATATAATAAGATAGATAGGAAGCAAAGACGTTCAAACGTATTTTACGCGCGAATTCGTAAACTTATCCTGTAAAAAAGTGGTGCTTGCAAAGGCAAGCTTGGCGCCCCCTCGATCCTCGCACCCCAGGATACAGCCTGCTTAGACTATGGGTAAATCAGGCTCTGACATGCCATGTTTTTTTTAAGAATATCATCAATTATATTTTTACTGGCTCTGTACCTAACAATACACCGTCAATTTTTCCGTTAAAAGAGCAAAAACTAACGTTCGTTTCGGAAGTCGGTGTCTTTGGTACCTCTTGTTTATCATTTTGCAACACTTACTTCCGAAACAAAAGTAATTTTTGCACATTTTAGTGTTTTGCTTTGGAAGTCGGTCTATTTTTTTTCACTCTATTTATTATTTTAAATGCATTTTACTAATCAAATTTGAACCTAATAATCACAGCCACAAGCGTCAAATTCCTATATTTGCTCATAAACGAATGTGACACACGGATGAGCTCGTGCATAACATGCCAATATCTGCGATCTCTGGGTTCGTTTTAGCATAATATAAACTGAAATTCATAGAGTATTCCTTTACTAATAATCCTACAGACTAAATTTAATATAATCATTAATTGCCTGCCCTTGCCTGCCTTTACTTGGGGTCGCCGCATCAAGTTTTTTCTTCCATACCGTCCTGTCCCCCACCAGGCTATCATTGTCTCTCTTTTCTTTCTCAACACTCCTCACACAGTCCATCCATCTTTTCTTTGGCCCTCCCATTCCCCTCCCTTTTCATCCATCCACATTTATCATATTAACTCTTTTAGTAACAACCCGTCTACCGCCAAACTAGCGTTTCACATGACCATACCAGGACACATTTTTTTAACTGAATTTAATCCAATCTTGGTAAAAATTGCCATCTTCGTAGGAGATATTATTAAGCACAAGTATGTGTGCCAACACTAGCGCACTCTCGGTCCCCTCACTCTCATAGTCCGAAGGGACGGCAAGTTGGTAATCCGACACGACCGGAGAGGGATCAGGCATAGGACCGACGCCTTAACGAGCTTTCCTAGGCTCGGGGGTGTCACACCACCAACTTCTAAACCCCGAGCTGCTACTGAGAAATTCCTAATGTTTTCACCCCTAATGTTTTTCCTGGTCAGGCAAAATCACTTTGCCCGACCAAGAATTCGAATCCCGGACCTGTCGCTCAGCAGTTGCACTTGCGACCGCGAGAGAAACGAGACAATACCTTTACTAAAACAATGACTCAATCCTGCAGTATTAATTGTGTTCTGCCCCAAATGATAAACTGTTAAATCTAGTTTATTTTATCGTGAAACTGATCTCTAACCGATAATTACCGATGGTTGAGGTTTCAGTGTTGTGGGTGCCTATTGCCAATATTTAAAACAATCATTTGAGCTTCAAACCAATGCCTGCAAGCAAAGAAATATGACGTAGATCGGCGTGGGTGCAGTTACGAGTAAATGTTTCTACGTTAGAATTGGTTTTCACAACTTATTTATTTAATACTAGCTTTACCCGCGGCTTTGCTCCCGTCAACTGCCTACTTACCCTAACCTTCCTTTTTTTTATCAACGGTGGGAAACCTTCAATAGGCGCCTGGACTTTTGGGAAAAGCCCAGGGAGTGTAAGATTTTTACCTCACTTAAAAACCACCCCGGTGATCACCATCAGCACATGGAGGAGGCCCGTTACCCCTTAAAATACCAACCCGGAACCCCCTCCCTGCAACGCCTGTAAGGGCACATCCCTGGGGAGACTGAAAAAGCTGCTCCCCTGAGCCTCACTTTGCACGGCACCACGTGATCACTGGGCCACCGTCTTTCCTGAAGTCACTTGATGGGTGGACAAAGTCCCGAGTCTGAGCGCCCGCGACACCAGAATCCTGCCAGTTTATGAAGCAGGCGGGTTTTCGCCATTTTAAGTATCGTGGTGGTTGCCTCCCCGAAGCCTTCTTCTTCTCCATGTGGGATCGGGCCTCTTATGATCCTGCTCGGCGGCTTCCTTCTGGGCCATCACGATCACACCGTAGGAGGCCATTTCCCTCCAGATTTCTGTCTTAACCAGTATGGTCCTCAACCCTGCTGGCTAAGACAGCTCTCGTCCGATCCTGTCATCTGCCACTCAGAGGCCCATGCAGGGCACTCATCGAGCATGTGGTGTGCATAATCAAGGTCGCCTCGGCAGTGGTGGCTATTTGCCGTGGTCTCTCATCAAATCCTATCCAGGTACTCACCGAAACAACCGTGCGGGCGTCTGGGATCTTCTTCTATGACATAAACCCGTAATCTTCACCAGGGGGTCTACACAAGTGACACAATACGAAAGCGTCGCGATAGTGATTAAAGAAATGATACGTGACCAATCGTCTCAGTACGTGATCAGGTAGTACATGACCCTACAAATTATAGACGTATTTCAGTACTACTTACGTTTAGCATAATATTTGAGAAATTAATTTTAGAGCAATTGCAAAGATTTTTAATAAACATAAATTATTACATAGCAAACAGTTCGGTTTTACAAGGGGTCGTTCAACTACTGGTGCCAGTGTTGTGCTTTTAGGACATATTTATAATGCATGGGAAGATAAGTGCGATGCCTTGGGAATCTTTTGTGATTTGTCCAAAGCATTTGATTGTGTTTTTCATGAAACGCTAATCAGGAAACTGCGCCATTACGGGATCCGGAACAGCGCTCTGGATCTTCTTACTTCATATTTGAGTAATAGGATTCAGGCGGTTGAGGTTAATGGAAAAAGATCTCCTGGGTTTATGGGAACAATGGGAGTCCCACAGGGCTCGATTCTTGGTCCTTTCTTGTTTCTTATTTATATTAATGACTTGCCTTACCTCATAAAGGATAACCATGATATAGTGTTGTTTGCGGATGATACTTCACTTTTGTTTAAACTTAAACGTCAGCAGCTAGTTATTGACGATGTAAATAGTGCGATATCAAAAGTAGTTCACTGGTTCAATGTTAACAATTTACTTCTTTATGAAAATAAAAACCAAATGCATTAAGTTTACCCTTTAGATAAATTGTCAAAGAAGCTAAGCATATGCTGTTAGAAAAATTCGTTATTTAACTAACATAGAGACAGCCCGTTTAGTATACTTTAGCTATTTTATAGTGTAATGTCGTACGGTATTCTGTTGTGGGGAAATGCCACCGATATCCAGACTATCTTTGTTTTGCAGAAAAGAGCTGTTCGATCAATTTATAAATTAAGCCCTAGACACTCTCTCAGAGAGAAATTTTAGGAGATTAATGTAATGACTGTGCCTTCTCAGTATATTTATGAATATCTTTTATATGACCATAAAAATATAAAAATGTTTAAAAAATACAGTGATATCCATAACATAAATTTATAGTAACTACAACAAGGCTCAAGAAATTAGGTGGCTCGTTTAGATGTCAATGTGTACGCTTGTATAATAAGCTTCCAAGCCACGTACAAGATCTAAGTCTTAATCAATTCAAATCTTTCATTAAACGTAAGTTGTGCTAGAAAGCGTTTTATACAATTAAAGATTACCTTGAGGACAAAAAGGCTTGGGATTGAGCTGCTCCAATTAATTTTGTTTTTTTTTATTATGTATTGCACCGTGAATTTTGTTATTATATTTATTTATTTTTGGTTTTCTTGTAATTACAGGAATATTTACTTTTTAAAGTATTATATTATTTTATTTTAATTATTGTGAATGTGAAGACTTTGTGAATCATTAATCAATCAATCATCTTAGTTTTTAGGGTTCCGTACCCAAAGGGTAAAAACGGGACCCTATTACTGAGACTCCGCGGTCCGTCTGTCTGTATGTCTGTCTGTCTGTCACCAGGCTGTATCTCATGAACCGTGATAGCTAGACAGTTGAAATTTTCACAGATGCTGTATGTCTGTTGCCGCTATAACAACAAATAGTAAAAACAGGATAAAATTAATATTTAAGGGGGGCTCCCATACAAAAAACGTGTTTTTTTTGCCGTTTTTTGCGATAATGGTACGGAACCCTTCGTGCGCGAGTTCAACTCGCACTTGGCCGGTTTTTAATCATGGTCTGGCAGTTTGAGTAGTTTATGAGACCTACCCGTATGTCCTTTCTTTGGTATTGTTCGTCGAATCGTTGAGCTCCTTAAATTCTGAGTTGAGCTGCTCGGTTATTGACAAATGCGTGCACTAACTGGACAGGTCCACCCAATCTGGCTGGTTCTTTCTTCAAAAGACCATTTCATGGTCTTCACTTGATTTAACCAAGATTTATTCTGGACTTTAAAAGAGACTGAGACCTCTAAGTTTGTTTCGGCCTTTCTTCTCAGAGTAGTTAGATAGGAAACGCCGACCTCATCTAGTTTTAAGAAATATGATCGACATGTAAAAGTGTTTGTACAAACCAACTTAGAAATAAAATCATTTATCATTTATCAATCCCTTACATTTTGGCATTTTGACCATATCGCCTTCGCTGATATAATGAGGCTTTGTCTACCTACTCCGTGACCAACCCAAGTGAAACCGTGTACCCAAGTTAAACCGTATTCCCATTCAGTGTAGTTTTTCATTTCACTGCAATATTTGAGTGCCATCGCATCGAATTAACGTCAAGCAAGTCTCAATCCTCAACCATGACTGACATTTCATTTATTTATCTGGAGAGCACGTAGCACTCTCATTTCCTTTTCAAAGAAAGGTTTTTTTGTTTGTATTCTTTGAAGCAAATGAGTGATGGATAGTTTGTGATTATGACAGAAATCTATGGCGCCATCTTGTTTTGTAGAAAGGTATAGCGTTAAAGGTCAATGAACTTTATCACATGAAAAGTGGCTACACAGATAACTATGTGTAAGTCTTTTGGTAAACAGCAGAAGGTTAAAACACTTTCACAAATTACATTTTCATTCTCAAAGTTGGAAATTATCCTAAAGAAACATACTCCCGGTAAAAAATATCCTATATCCTTCTAAGAAGTCCAATCTATATCAAAATTCATCAAATTTGGTTTAGCATTTTTGGCGTAAAGACGTAACAAACAGAGTTTATTTTGCTGTCAGAATAATATTATGGGTACATTTTTTATAGAAACCTGATATTTTGGGATTATACGTACTTATTCAGTAGCCCGTAGCACTCGGCAACAGTGAGATATAAGTAAAATAATTGTTAAATACTTCCAGAGATTTTTACTCTTTGTTACCTAGATATATTATATTGTTTATATGATGTTACTAAGAAAGAAAGAAGGCATAGAATAAAAGTTTTTTTTTTTTCAAATTGTGAAGAACCATATACGAACATCTATATATCGATCCATATTGTCCTGTAGTTTCTGCCATGGGGTCACATGGTAAAATGGGGTAAGTTTACGTATGAATTGTTCCCTCAATTATAATTTCTAAATACAACTAAAGTGCCCCACAAAGCACATATTATCAAATTCCATCGGGTTCCTTCTATAACATATTTACAGCACATATTGCAACAATATACATCAATACCAGTCTTAGTATTTCCTTACGCTCATTTCCAACGGCTCTACACAGCTCAACACTGCTCAGAGCAGCTCTATTATAGTAGAGTTGCCTCCGGGGCATCGATAAACTCTATAACGGCTCTATAATAGGCGTTCCCTGCGAGACTATCAATTCCTTCGCTGTACATTGTAGAGTAAGCGAAGAACATTTATATAAGACTTTATTCTTCTACATTAGGGTTTCATGAGCGGGATAGCAGGGTGTAACGTTTTTGATGTATTTTGAAACAGCTTGGATATCCCATTATTAAAGGTTCATTGGATAATTCCGAAGACATTACTGTTAAATATTGTGCAGCGTTTGTGAAGGGAATTTAAATAATTATATTGAAAACGATGCGAAAAAGTTTTAGAATAGCTGGTTGGTAAAATAGCGTCCATTTCGCGAGACTGGAATTACTTGATATTATTTCATTGATGCAAAAAAATATTTGTGATATTAAAAATATTTGTTTGCATCAAAAATATAGGGCGGTGAACCAAAACACCTATGAAACTATTTAAACCCCAAGTATTCGAGCATTTACCATTAGGATTTGCCTGCATAAGCCCGGAGTCTAGATTCGTGGCCAGTTGGTGGTGATTGGCTATTATGGCACTTTACACATATCTGGCGAAATGTTGTTATCGCATAACATACATAACATCACGACTGTTTGCCCCGAAGGATTAAGCATAGACACCTAAACCACTACCTATAATACACCATCATAACACAGGCCTCCTCTCTGTGAGAGAGGGAATGGGCCTTAATCCACCACGCGGGCCCAGTGCGGGTTGGTGGATGTCACATGTCTACGAGTTTTCGGTTCAAGGACATGCCGGTTTCCTCATGGTGTTTTTTTAAACTCATTAACAGTAAAATAGCAAGCCATATTTTTTCACAGAAGATAGCAAATAATTTTCATTATTGTTACACGTGCCTACATCATTAAAAAGCTACCAAACTTCGCAGTTACTAGGAATACCTCACAAAATTCTATTTGTAATTCCCTCTCACCTCATATAGCTAAAGCCCTTTTACATAATACATCAATAACGTTTAAAATCCCCAAGCCGCCTGTGATAGATCGCTTACGTGCGACATTAGACCCTTCGTTTATCTCCGTTACCCTTCTTCTTTCATTCTAGGATGTTCAAAGACTTTGAAAGCGTTTTACATTACTTAGTATTTGTTTTTTGTAGATTGGTTTTTCAGTAAGTATCGTATTTGTTGCTTAGTATGTAAATACAATCGGAAACTTGTAAGTAATGAAAGGTTTTAAAGTAAATGTTTGCCTAATAGGTTTTTAAATACTGTAGCGTAACGCTAGCTCAGAGGGAGCTAAACGTTAGCTTTGTTAATAAAAACATAAGATGAAAATAGGGTTATTAAATATAAATCTACGAAAAAAGATATAGAGTATAAACTAAGGGGCCGGCTTCAAACGTCGTTGGTTACTTGTGTCGTCAGCTAGACAGGCAGCAGGACGGACAAGATCTCTTCTGTTCTCCCAGGGCGGCGTGGCACGGTGCGATGGCACGGGTGGTGGTGCGCACCGCAAGATATGCACCCTCTGGTTCAGCGTGCGCACCCTGCGCGTACTGCTGGAGAACGAGCGCGGCCTCAGCGAGGATACCGCCGCGCCACTGATGACCTGTCTGCCGCAGTAATACACCACGTGCGGTGGGTAGCCAGCAAGGAGAGTCGGGGATAGGACTGTGGCGTTACACGCCGTAGATACGCAGGTAGGTGGTAGGCCGGAAGGCAGACAAATTATACACAGTAAATCAATCAATATATGTATATATATATTTAAACTAGTGCACTTCAGATATTATTACAAATACCATTTATATTATAGTTTATAGAGTTTTCAGGAGTTTTTCAGATAAAATGATACACTTCGTATTAGTACTTAAACGACTCTCGGCGTTCCGTCCAGATCCCAAAACTAAAAAAAAATTGACGCCCGTTCTTCATCGTTCTGTGTCATATATCTAAATTTCAAATTCAAATTTCAATTAAGAAATAAAGACCAGAACGAATAAAAACGGTTCACAAAGGGGTCAGCCCACGCTACCCTTATAATAGTGTACACCTAGCTTAAAGGAGGTCTAGTCCATGGTACCTATGTTACGGTCTATGGTTTAAGAAAAATAAAATAGACAGACAGATGTCAAGTTAGATGAAAATGTCACAGTAGAAAAATATTGCAATAATTACAAATTATCAATATAATTTAAGTTTCAGATATTTAAACAATCAGATATAACTAAAAGTATGCTATTCAGATGATAACAATAGAAAGAAAACATAAAAATGAATTACAAAAGTTGATAAAATATCAAAAGATATGAAGGTATGATTTGTATAGTGTTATGAATTGTAAATAGAGTTAAAAAATGTGGATCTGTAAATCAGAACACCACAATACATATAGTAGAACTGAATTGACCTAGCCAGCAACTCTTGAAGTTGCTAAACTTAATATTAAAATGATGTTAAAATATGACAAAACACACAAATTTAAAAATATTGACCTAACTATCGCAAAAACACAGATTTATTGATCAATTGTTGGTTTAATAGAGCGAGAAAGAATTATACCAAAAATACATACATACATAAACTCACGCCCTTTTCCCATGGGGGTAGGCAGAAACTACAGAACGCCACCTGCTACGATCCATACATCCTTACTCCTTATACCAAAAATATTGAAAAAATTTAAAAAAAACTACGAATTTTTTTTTTACAAAAGATGTTACGATCAATTATGAAAATATGCTGTCCAATTTATATGAAAAAATGACACCACCAACTGAAAAAAAAAATATGATTTTTTTTTAATGGCTTCTAAAATATTTTGATGGTCCTCGTAGAATATGGCCAGTGACTGTCACTTATTTATTAATACTAGAAATAAAGATGTTGCATAGAGATGTTTATAATACATTGAGATTATATTTTATAAATACGCCAACCAAAAGCTTGACCAAAAATATAATAATATATTTTATTGTTCAGTCCAGACTGTTCCACTGGTGGTTAAAGGCCTCCAGCCGGGCGAGCATGGCCTACTATGACCGGCTTGAGTCACACATGTTTATCACAGTTTGGGAGCAAAAGCCGTGATAAAATGCGTAACTCAAGCCTTTCGCAGAGGCCGTGCTCGCCCGGCAGGTAGTCCTACCGCCTGTTTGAGGCTTGCTTCTGCGTCGGTCGCCGTCCAACTCTATGCTACTTTTGATTTGATTACCAGAAGATAAGAATGATAGATCTTAAAAACCTAAATTATAAAAGGCCCTTTTTTTCTACGTACAATCTATACTTTCTTCATCTACACTTGCACTGCAAACAGTCTTACTTCACATTATATGTAGAAACCCATTGGCGCAAGACTACTTATTGGCTTAGTTTGACACAAATAGCACACTGACGTCATTCAAACACAACATTAGTTCCATAACGTCACGTCACCGATACTTGGCCAATAAGCGAATGAGTCAGCTAATCGCTAATGTAACCGAACTCGAAACTGGGAACCAGTGACGTGCCTCCAATCGCACGACAACGACTTCAAACATGTAATTAATAGTTCCAAAGTGGAAGCCAACTTGTTCCGACATAGTTCTGGACTTCTGAAGTATGTTACTTGGAATTGGAATGACCGTCATGCAAGAGAGTGAAAGTGAGGGTTTGTAGGGAAATTTGCAAGCGAGCTAAGTACGAAGTTTTATATCGAATACCGAATCATGTGACTATCGGTATTTGAGGCAAGATCATTTTGACTTTATAATCCTGAAAACAGTTAATATTTTACGAAGAAACTCCAGAGGAAGGCTACGTTAAAATGTATGGTACTGATATGTATGTAAAAGCGTACGTTTTGATCCAAACAAGTATTTTACTCTCAAAGAAACTGTTTAGAAAATCCATTTTATTGTGACATCCTTACATTAACGGCATGTTCAGACGAGAAGCACCCACGTCTAACTCGCTTTGAAATTTGTTGTGTATAATTTGAGTCTTCTTCTTCTTCATCGTGTCGATGATTCCATTATCAGTTTTAATTTAGATGTTGTGCTTTGACCAGAACTCAGCCACGTCGATAGCCCTGGCACTGGCCTCGCAAAGTTCCTTCGTTTGAGTCTTATGTCACATCAATAGATCATAAATTGCATTTATCGAAGTCAAACCGCACACGCAACGCGTCCGCCCGTGATCCCCTCGTGCCTACCCCGCGCTAACCCCGCACTCTAAGAGGATTAGATGTTGGTTAAATAATAAAAATTAATATTACTAATTTTAATAAGAGAGGAAAGCATCTAGGTAGGTACCCTCCCGCATGTGTCATGACAACTCTCTCCTTTTTACCATGGGGATAGGCAGGAACGACAAAAGCCCACTTCCTAAGATAATGCTAGAATTTAACTTTCATTGTCATTATCATCATTACTTCAGCTGTAAGACGTCCACTGATGAAAATGGGCCTCCATCAAGTGTCACCACATTGATCGGTCAGGAGCGTCTTGCATCCAGCGGCTTCCCGCAACCTTTACTAGGTCATCGGTCATCATCGGAATTTAGTTTTACTTCGGTTTTATCCGTTAGTGTGTTTAAGACGGGGATCCACGCGAGACACAATGGCTTTAATATTGTGTCGGTAATTACGGCCACACGACCGGTTATTCACTAACAGCTGAAAACAGTGAGTATATCTACCGGCCCTTTTAAGCCCAGTAACCAAGCCTTCAGTGTTTAATCAATATCAGCCCTTCAGTACCAGGATAGTCGCTGGCACCGAATTAAAGGACGACCTTAGTTATTAAGGAATAATCCTAGCTACTCAAACAAACCGACGGCTTATATAGCGACTGCTTAATCTAGGCCACGGGTACTCAAACTTACTTAACTTCTGGTGGCGCGACATAGTTTAAACGCGCACGTGTTTTACTGCACAGTTGGCGCCACTGGCGAGTAAGGTCCTTAAGTATAGCTGTTAAACATTGTTATTCCGCGCACGGAAGCAAAGTTTAATGTGCCGTCGAATTTGAAGTTACGTATTTATCAAACTCTCATTTAGCTTGAAATTCTGCCAAAATTTGGCATTAAAATAGTGTTTGTCAAGTTCTTAATTACAAGCTCTCAATTTACAAAGTGACCCATAGTGAATGGGAATTATAAAAAAAAAATTTATTAGTGAAGTCCTCGCCTAAGGCTCGGTCCCTAAATCTCAAACTATGTTAATGTTTCATGTTGGATTATATTCGAACGCAATGTGAATTGTTACTGAATAATGAATTGAATTGAATTAAATCATACTCGACCTGCAATAAATAAAAAACAAAGGTTGTAACAAATTAAATATGTCGGGTTTAGTCAATAGTACGGACGTCAAAACAAATCACAAGCACGCCCCTGGCGGCAATCAAGAGTAACTACGCATTAAGATTGTAACTGTGAATATTTGAATAAACCCAGTGTATCAAATAATTTCTGTGATTTCATTTGCACGATTGTACCCACCGACCTGCCCACACAAGATGTCTTAACCTAAGGGAATACATCCTGACTTCCCGATGGTTTACATCTATCGACCAGCCTTGATGCGACAAATATATTATATTATTAATAATTTAAAATGAATTTAAATACAATAAAACATCGAAATATTGACAGCCAACCTAATGAAAACACTAAATGCAAAGTGACGCGGTCACTGACCCCGGTAAAATAAAATGACTAGATATATAAGTGAAAAATCGAATACCTTTAAACGAGCAATTGTTGTGTATATGTATCTATAAATATAATCTAAATCTCGGAAACGGCTCCAACGATTTTCAAGAAATCTAGTAATCAGAGGGTTTCGGGGGCGATAAATCGATCTAGCTAATGTATCTAGTTTCATTTTCAGAAAACGTCGTTTTGTCTACTTTCACCCGAGCAGAGCTCGGCCGCCCAGGTACATTTATTGTTAGACAATGCCTTTCATTTTGACTTTTCAACAACATTCATGAGTTGACAGAAGAGCAATTTTGATAACATATTATGAGGCATGGATTCGGTACAAGTTGCCTTCAAAATCAAAAGAAAGGTAAAAGCAATAAATTGTGAAGAATAGAGTCGTGAGAGTTTCTGAGGGTTTCCGCAACCGATGCTTTGAGTACCCCTGATCTGAGCCAACCGCCGGGTAATCTGCCTGCAGTGTCGAAGATGTTCACTATCGGCTCTAATTTTAGATAGGGTTGTTAATCTTGATGAAAGTTTACCATGGGTAACATACAATAAAGTTGTTCAGGGTTTAGGGTTTGATTTATTGCGCAATCAGCATCGATGTAATCATGTTTCACAGGTGTATAAATAGGTTTTTATGCAACTTGATTAATCGCTTTTAATATTACAAATATTGTGATTTGTTTTCTAAGAATGTGGCTTTGAAGGGTCATATTATTAAACCTTTATAGGTATCAAGTTTTGCTTTAACACTTTTACTCTGCAATAAATAGAACTATATAACAAATAACAATAGTGAAGAAAAAAGGAAATTTTTATTAAAGAAAAAACTAGATGTTTTATAATTCAACAATAGTCCATGTCACATACTATACCTATGTAATTCACACAAACACATAAATGTAACAGATGATAAAACTTGGCATTAGTTATTTTATCTCGTAATAAAACATTGGGAAAGAACAGCGTCTGCTGTATGGTACCTACGCATAAATCTTGCAAAGAAAAACAATTTTATTACTTTACTCTCTCACTAAATGGATTTGGTAGATGCTTATCCAAAAAAATCTTGTAATTAGTTTTTTTGCTTTTATTTATTTATTTATTTAAGGCACATCAACAACACAAACACATACATGGACATAATACATTTTCTGGGGTCTAATTCTAGTGTCTATGTCAATTACAGATGTGCACAGCATTTTCAATAAATTCACATGTCAAAAGTCTAATTTAACAAAGAAAAAATTTTTTTATAAAATAAGCAAAATTACAATAAAAATTTATAAATAGAAAATAAGAATCGTGACTTAACAATTAGAAATCAATTAAATTAAAACAATGAGAATAAAAATAATATCACACAGGTCACAACTATCTTTCCTTTCCTTTCCCAAGATCTTTCGTTTGAGCTGAGTGGGGCGGTCATGAAAGATGTCTAGGTCAAGTAACTCACACCAAGCATTGTATGTGGAAGAAAGCCTTGTCATAGGGCAATTCATTCCAAGATTCAAGATTTTATGTTGGGGTGTACCAAACAAGTTCCTACATTTTCGACGGGCATTTAATTTAGGAACGCATATCCCGATACGCTCCAAAAGTCCATCACACGATGTGGGACTCCGCACAATCTTCTGGAGGAACAGCAAGTCCAACATGCGTCTGCGATGTTGCTGCGATGTGTAACGCTGCCGGTGTTGGTTTCAGCACTTGGTTCTGGTTTCGCGTGCACAGGGCCGCTACATTGATCATCAAGGCACGTCATATCGTTTAATTAGTGTTTACAAAATAAACTATAATGTTCAAAATCTCGTTGTTCACGTAGTTTTTAACTGGAACGATTGTGTCACTGAATGTGGGTAGTTATGACGTTGGCACCGCGAGCGACTCACGCACTTGTGGCCTGCTCTTAGCAGTGATAATCGGCTACACTCGAAATGTAGTCACTATGATTTCGCACTTTTGCGATGTTCTTCTTACTTGTTTTTGTTTATTATATCTTCGAAAGACTGGATAACAATAGTGGATGTAAACACTGGCTTTAGTTGGATTTTCTTTAGATTTTTGTGACTGTGATCGACGTAAAAGTGATTAAGCAAATAAAATAAAATAGACAACAGAACTGTGAGTATTGTGCTCGGAGCGTGCCGAGGGTGCTTTGTCCATATAATTCGAGGACTTTAGCATTACGAGGTTTCCTTACAAGCTTTTCTTGATCAATCCGCGGAACCTACCCAGTTATTAAGCACACAATATGGTCCATCATCATCGTCATTTCAGCTGAAAGACATTCATTACTGAACATAGGCCTCCTCCAAGTGTCATCATATTACCTGATCTCGTCCGACTCGCATTCAGTGGATTCTCGCAACGTTAACCAGGTCATCGGTTCACCTAGTGGGAGGTCTTCCGAAGCAGCGTCTTTCGGTTCGCGTTCAATATGCCCCATCAAAGCAAAAACCAACGTATAATAACATCATGCCTGTCTTCCTCGAAGGATTGGGAATCTGTAGTATACCCACAAAATCAATCCTAAAATCAATTAAGTAATCAAGAAACAAATCAACCATAGACTGGAAATTAATTACCACTCACCACGACAATTGATTACCCGCCAACAGCGTGAACAACCAGCGCTCATGCTCTAGCACTTAGAATTCACGCGAAACTTTAAAAAACTCTATCCAAAAACACTACGAAAATTCGATTAAAAAGCCTAAAGGTGCCTAATAAAACCGGCCGCAGCGACCAATCTTCAGCACTTAATAAACTTTGCAAACTTTAATTAAAGTACTAAAATCATGCAGATTTTTTGCACTAAACGCTCTAATGCGACTTCTTTCTTTATTATTAGTGGAGGTAGTTAATATAACTGGACGATCTTGTTTAAACTTGCTCCTTATTCCTGGATTCGTGAAAAACGGATAAAAATTACTCAAGAAGTTCTTCTGCCACAGTTGCAAGCTGTTTACTACCGTAATTAGTTAGGTACGGCTGGAATGAAAATGAGTTATTGTTGAAAAAGATTGTCTAACAGACACTGAACAATTGCGGAGAGCAAACTTTGTTAAGGAAAAATATTTTTGATTTTCTACCAGTATCCTGCAGTCTTTTGCATTTTATTGCCGCTTATTTTCATTTGTAGTTTTGCATTTTTTTAACATCATTGTGTTTTTTTTTTCTGGTAACACTTCATTCTTTTTTATGCTGGCTGCACTGACCTCTAACATACAAGTACGCTGGACTTCATACTATCGATGACAAAATGAAGACATTTGATTCATTTTTCGCCATTTTGGCGCTGATAGCAACGTGACTTAACGTGAGCGTCCATGGGACTAATATTAGAGATGGGACACAGCATTCGGTAAAAAATATGTTTATGGACTTTATCGAGAATAACTTAATACGTTACAGAAAACAAACCAGTTATTTTTATTATGATTCATTTCTAAGTAATAGAATAATTGCTGTAAATGTTAACTGAAAAATATTTTCAGTCAGATTGCAAGCTACTAACTAGTGGATAGCGTGCTAGTAAAGTTATAGCGCATTACTGTCAGATCAGTGAGATTTAAATATGGGGATAGGCTAACAACTTATCCTTAAAACTAGTACATATATTTGAGTAAGTATCCCCTCGCTCATGTACACTAGTTAGTTAATACTTACAATAGTTCGGATTCACTCGATTGGCGCCCATCGGATTCGTGAAGGGAACATCATTCATACAAATATTTGCGTAGTTATGAATGAGATGGATAATAAATTACAACGGATGTATTTCTCGCTCTCATCGCTGAGATCCTGTCTCTGTAGTGTTAAGGTGCAAATAAAAGTGACATTGCATTCCAGCGAGGTAAAGACTTACTCGTATATCAGTTTCCAACTCTTTTTCAGATGAAGATCTAAATTGTTTGACTTCAAAACATTTGTTAATCAAATTATAATGATCATGATATTATTCCATAATTAATTCCAGGCACAGGAACTTAGTGATTGGTACAAGAAGAGAGAGGCCAGTGCTCAGCAGTGGGTGAAGTCGGGTTGTGGATGATCATGATGATGATGCCAGAATTTAGTATTACACATTGCTTTTGAACATATTATTACTGATTATTAGGCATTCATATAACATTCATCATCAATACCAATATGAGA
This sequence comes from Orthosia cruda, assembly GCA_964057195.1. Lineage (NCBI taxonomy): Eukaryota > Metazoa > Arthropoda > Insecta > Lepidoptera > Noctuidae > Orthosia > Orthosia cruda. The sequence goes on along the minus strand of OZ059847.1, from coordinate 2,727,847 downwards.
TATTTAGTTGCAACATACTACGAGAAGTCAATACAGTCGAGTGATACGCCTTGCCAAGTCTACTATTTTGATATTAGTGTAATTTAAAAACATCACTAATACTGTTAGATTAGTTACAATATTATAATATTTCCAGGCGAATATATCAGTATTACCTAATATGGAGAAAAATCTGTATTAACCTGTCACTAAATGTGTCAATTTTAGTTCCTGAGACGCTCGAGCGGGGCGCTTTGAATCAGCACAAAAATCAACTATCATTTCATAAAGTATATTTAGTCCAGCGTACCTGTATAATAGAGGTCAGTGAATAGGACAGGAATAGAGGCTGTGACAAAAATCGAAGAATAAATAAATACGATAAAAGCTTTAATTGCCAATCCTCCTTGCATTACAAATAACATTTTAAAAGAAAATCATCAGATATCAGTATTTTTATAGTTAAACTCAATATTTGTAAATGTAGATCTTCATCAACTTACTCGAAGGCTTTTAAATTTGCTTCATTTAAAAATCAGTGAAGAGAACAAGTGTCGTACAAGTCAATTACGGACGTTAACTAGTGCGATCCAATGTGCAAACAATTATAGAACAATGCTCTCGATGTTTCTCCAATAGAAATATTTATTAGAGAGAAGTTGAACGGTCGCAGATATTTTCTTGTAGCGAAGCAAACAGTTATTGCGTTCGTTTTTGTTATTTTCTCTCATTCAGCGCACCGTGAACAAAAGATAGTAAACAAAGCAACAACTTTTAAATTATTTGTTCTATTATTTATGTCATTAGTACATTTTATTTATATACTAAGTTCTGTATAAATGGATGATTTAGTTTTTCTGTTTTTCATTGGAAAAGTAGTACACTCCATTAATGTATCTAGCTAGCGCGTTTTTACGGTGTTAATCATCATCATACATTTTTTAACTAATCGCCTAGGTTGTAATGTAAATAAAGTATCACCTTCTGTGATAGTATAAAAAAATATGAAATCTGTTTCTTTTTTATACAATAAGATTTTTTTATCATTGTTATTGACAGGCTCGCGTTTGACCATTATGTCACCTGATGGTAAGCGATGATGAAGTCGACAATAAAGCACGCTTCTGAAAGTTACTACTGTTGACTTAAAGATCCTCGGTTTAAAGCTCCAGCAATGATACGTAATACAATTTTATTTATTTCGTTCCAAAACATATAATTAAACTCAATGCAAAGCAAAACATATAATGACGCACTAGAGTCGATCGAAAAGCGGGCCAAGATGCTCAACGGTGATGAGGCACTGGTCAAAACTCCAAGGCCTTGAACACCGTCGCCGAGTTGCCAGCTTGTCGGTTTTTTATCGGTTACATTTCGTGGAGTGTGCGATGGAATTACATGATCTAATTCCGCCCAGCCCTTTTCATCATCGGACTAACAGACGTATGGCGATGTGCCATTGGTGCATGGTGGACCTCCCACCCATACTCACTAAACGTTTTGGGAATACTTTTATTACGCATACAAATATAATATAATAATATAAGCCTTTTGTACAGACAAGTCTAAATAATACACTGGTTGTTTATTTTGTATACAATTTAGTTTAGTTATGTTAGTTTATAGTTTAAGTTTTTCAAATTTTTTCAACATTTCCGTCTGTGTGCCCTCCTTTGACAAAGGCTTTCTCCAAATGCTTCCATTTCTACCTATCCCTAGCGAACAAAAATTTACATGCCTTCACTTATTTATGTCATCTGCCCATCTTCTGAATGGCATACCCCGTTTTCGTTTCTTGTGACTTGTAAACCAGCACATAATTGTTTTTGACCATTTTTCCTTTTCTCTGATTGTATGTCCTGTCCATTTCCATTTGACCTTTCTTATAGTTACAGCATACAGCTAAGGAGTGGAATTCCCTGCGAATTCTGTGAATTTCTGTGTTACACGATAGCTACAATCTGGGGATCTTTAAGTCAAGAGTGAATAGATTGCTTCTAGGCAAGCGTGCTTCACAGTCGACCACATCATCAATTACATTATTATAATCGATGATGTGGTCGACGGTCTACCTGATGGTGAGATAGTGGTCAAGCCCGAGCATTAAGACAATAAAAGAAAATCTCTCAGTGATGGTGACGGTCGAAATGCCAAAATTGAAGAAGTATCTCATTTTACATTTCGATAGCGACATTTCGATAGCGACAGTTTTGACATTTTACCTATCGCTATCACGACGCTTTCGTGATAGAACATTATCAGTCTAGAGCCATTATCCATCCTTCTTTTGAAGGTTTAGGGATGGTAACCTATCACTCTAGTAGGATTGAATTCATGATGTAAAAAAAAATCTATCAGAAATATAAGGAGTAAGTATATTGGTTACAATATTATTTGAGCTTCACTTACAGAGGCTTAATGATAAATTTCAGTTCAAATAATAAAACAATGAAGACTTGATACCCACTTAAGTATGTTTAAAACTTTATCCAACTTTAATATGTGCATATAAATTACCTTTCCAAGTATTCATCACTTTCTCAAAATTTATATCAACTTCTCAAACACATTGTGAATTATGCATGTGATAAGGGGAGCTAATAGCAAGTTTTCAAGGCATTGACGACCTTTGAGGCAGGTCAAGAAATTGAGGGACAAGGTTCAAGTCCAACCCTCGATGTTATTATGGTGGTCAAGGACATCCAGAACATTCTAAGAGGTTAATTTGAGAGTATAAAAACTTGGGAACGAAAAAGTGGTTATGGACTTTTTTCTATAATTGTCTCCAAACTACACACATCAACACGGTCTAGGGATATTTCATACTCAATTAAATAACTCGAAAAGTACTGGCCGCATTGGAATCTTTTATACACCGATTTGTTTGTAATTTATCTCAGACTAATTCCAAATTCAAATTTTTTAAAATTCTTTTGTTTCGGTGGCATAAAAATGTCTTGATGTGTAGGAGAGGGAATTTTCATTTGTGCGAAATTTAGAAAACAATACGAATTACGCTTAGTTACTTTAAACGAAAGATAAAGTTAAAATTGAGGTATTGTAGCCATGCAACGCCAACATTTGACGAGGGCGGAGATGTTACGACCTGTGGGAATGCTTGAAGCTGGGTCTGTTCAGCGTAATGTTGCTGAGGCCATAGGGACCCACCAAAATGTAATTTCAAGATTGTGGACACGCTATCGTGCCACAGGTGAAGTAGCGGAGAGGCACCGGGGGCCAAGTCGCATTACTACCCCCAGACAAGACCGATTTTTGCAAATTACTGCGCGAGCTTACTTGCCCCACAGAACACAAATGGGGCAATATTTCCTGCTCATGCACGACAATGCCCGGGCACACACGGCGAGAACGGTAGCAGCTTAGTTACATACACACAATGTTAGGGCCTTAGACTGGCCTGCTCAATCGCCAGATCTAAATCCCATTGTGCATGCGTGGGATATGCTGCAAAGAAGAGCTCTGAAGGAAGTTCCTGAAAATCTGGCTACAGAAGATCAACTTTTTGCGCACCTCAGAAGGACATGGGACAATATTCCGCAGCAGACATTGACAACCTTGTTCTGAGCATGCCGAATCGTTGCCGATGTGTTATGAACATCATGGGCGCTTTCTCAGACTTCTAACTTCAAGTTTATAAACACAAGTTAAATGATCTTTCAATTTTTTTCAGTTTTTACTCATAAATTAAAAATTAATTCATATACGGTTTCCGTCTATGCTTCATTTTTTTCCAAAAAATCCTGAAATTTTAATCGAAGAACCTTAACCATTATTAAAAAATGGTAGAATATTAAATAACGTATCTTTTAAATATATACATGTCATATAAATAATTAACACATTGATAGTAATTCGCTTTTTAAAAAATATCCCTAGACCGTGTTGATGTGTTTATTAAAGTTATTCCATAAAGATCTTGAATGCCGAAAATAAATCACAAAAGCAATTTTGCAGCCATTTTTTGGGGTATAAATTTTGAGCATTTAATGAACTTGCTCAATGACTTGCAAAATAAAAAACTGGACTCATTCACGGGCGTCCAAAAGCTTCGTTATCGAGCGAATCTTGACCACTAAGCTACAATTACCACAAAACAAACTGCCTTGTCCATTTGAGCCTGGCCCGAAATCCTCACAGCTCCTCTTTTATGGATACATCTACTTCCTTCCATATAGGAAAGAAAGAGAGGCGGAAACTCGTTTGGAAAATGCTACGGTGTCCAAGTTTATGGTGGCGTGTGGGATTTAAAGGGTATGTTTACGATTAAGCGAAGCGTCCGGCAATTTTTCTCGTCCACATTTCCTTGTCCGAGATTTTAACTAGGTAACAGTATGCATTGACATTTTCTTTAATTTATTGCGGGGCAAAGTTAAAACTGACGGTTTTAAAGTGCTGCGGTTTTTAGCCGTGGTAGAAGTTTACACTGTGGGTTTTTGGACATCTTGTAAGTTAGATTAATGGGAGTTTTAGGATGTTAAATTGGAGAAGCAATGTGATCGATAACTATAGGAGGTAATATCATCATCATGGTCATTTCTGTTGAAAGACTGGATATGACCCTATCCAAGTATCGACACACCAATTGGTCCTTGTGTCTTGCATCCAGCGGATTCTGGCAAACTTACAAGGCCTACTAACGCTGCGTCTTCAGGGATGCGGTTGCCACTCCAGAACTAATCGGCCTCATCGACCATCCGTTCTGCGAGCAGTGTGCACTGTCCACTGCCACTTTAGTGACATGAGCCAGAAGACGAAGATGGTGACTCCTTAGAGGCATTTATGAGCAATTGACGGGCAAAAGCAAAACACCGGGAAGATGGAAGGCAATAGTGTGGGACAATACATGTTACTAGTCTGTCTAAAACTATATTGATGATGATGATATGAAAAAACGCATGGCCTTGTCGGTAAATTTTGATAAGGATAAAAACATTTTCCCATTTTTTTTGGTGGAATATTATTGTCTAACTATGAGGGACAAACTCCCTGTGCTTCATTAAATTAACTTATGATTGATGTAAGTGGAGTTTTGTGGAGGCCCATAATCTTTTTAATAAGTCTAAAATAATTTTATCCATCTACTCGACTCAACCGTGACCCTCAATCAAATTGGCAGTTATAGCTTGTCATTTGACCTCGAATCGATGTTATTTTTTTTCATTGTCATGGAGACTGGGTTAAGTGGAGTGGAGGAAGTTTTTATCAAATGAACTTTCGTATATTCGTTATAGTGTCTGCAAATCCATCACGAAAACTTGACTCTCTGAACTTAAACTCTTTTTACCCGACTACGGCGAATTACAAAGGATAGTTCTGTGTTTGACCGGTATTTGTGTGTTTGTACGTATGTATATATGTATGTTCATCTATTCCCTCATAACTTCTAAACTACTTATGATAATTTGACAAATGAAGTGTTCTTGGAAGCGTCTTGTTTGTACGCTGATTTAGGCTATAAGACATCACATTAAATTAAATGTCCCGCACGCTTATGAAAATTTCTTAATAAGTACCTTTGCTAACTTCTCGAGTAGTACTCATTGCAAAATGCAATTATTTTACTTGGCTTCTCAATATTATTTTTGACTAGAGGACGCCTCGTGGTTTCACCCGCTTAGTGCCCGTTTCCGTGAGAATACAGGGGTAAAAACTAGACTATGTCACCCGGGGATAGTGTAGCTTCCCAACGGTCAAAGAATTTTTGAAATCAGTCCAGTAGTTTTTAAGTTTATTAGTTACATACAAAAATACAAACATACAAAAATAAAAATCTTTCCTTTTTAAAATATTAGTATAGGCACGAAGGGCACGGAGCCAGGAACATTTTTTTTTTCATCCCGCCCCACCTTGTGTGGTCTCATTGCACAGAGATTTTAAAATGAAGGTAGAGTCTGGTACAAGATATTTTTTTCAAGCGTACTTTTTGCGAGACCTATCCCGTCAAAGTCATGAAAACAATTTTTTTAACCGACTACAGCGTCGCAAAGTGTTTGTTGATCGGTATGTAATTATGTATGTATGCATTTATGTTCATTTGTTACCTCAGGCTCTGCAAAAACGCCAAAATATTTGAAATAAAAATAAGTTCATAAACTAAAACCGGACTACTGTTACGGTAAGTAACATACGACCACGAATATCTATCATATACCTCAGTTTAAAATAATGACAAGGGACATTCCGTATCGACCATAGATTACAGTGTCCGTGCAAGCGGACCAATTAGTCCGTGAGTAATTAGTGGAGTCAGATCCTAGTTACCATTAGTTCTCAAGTGTACTAAGCAAGTTTTGATCGGTCGCCGTACCTACTCGTACGAAACTAACCCGGTGATCGTTTAGTACGAGTAAATACATCTACAGTACAGTACAGCGGTACGTGTATGTTTATGATGTATGTAGTTAGTTAAGGTATGTTGCGCACTATTTTATTGAACAATTACAAGAAACATCTGTAGGTACGTCTGTGGATTTTTTATCAATCAATCAATCTGCCTAGCCTTTTCCCAACTGTGTTAGAGTCTTCTTCCAGTCTAACCGGATTCAGCTGAGTACCAGTGTTTTACATGGAGTGACTGCTTATCTGACCTCCACAGCCCAGTAACTGGGTAACACGGTAACCCGTTGGCTTGACTGGCGTCAGATCTCAAGCTTCTGACTACTCGTAACGACTGTCAAAGATGTTCAAATGACAGCCGGTACCAACAGCTTAACGTGCTTTCCGAGGCACGGAGGAATCTCGGTATGTTGAATTGGTCACAAATCCACGGATTGACCTCGTCAAGCGTTGCTTAACCTTGATGATCGACCCGTGCGGCCACGAGCCACGAGCTCCTCTTTTTGTCAATCACGATAAAAAAATATTTTAAAGTCGGCAAATCTGCGGGCAAAAATTTGTAGTCCTAATCATCCATACTGATATCAAAAATACGAAAGAAACTCTGTGCATTTGCCTTTTACCTTTTTCACTCTTAAGATAAAACTTGGTATGGAGATATTTAGGCCCTGGGAAGGATACAGATTAGTTTTTAACCCAGCAGAATGTTCCCTAGGGATTATAATACAAATACAGTTTTTACGCGGGCGAAGCCGCAGGCGGAGAATCTAGTTTTTTTTTTATCAATTACTTCTCAACGGCTAAACGAACTTAGAAACATTTGGAACATAGGTAGATCATGGCCTGGACTTGGACGAGGGGTACTTTTTATATCTCTGTTATATTTTCTTGAGGCATAATTCTCGAATTTCACAAGGGATAAGGCCAATGGCAACGCTAAGACTTAGCATAAATGAAGTAACTGCAATTTGAATACAAGAAATTTGTGTTTTAACAAATGAACCAGACTTTTACAGTGATAAACATAATTAAAACAAACACACTCTGTTAACGTGGCGGTTTTACAGTTGATCAAATAATAACGTTACAAAATGTGTTCTGATATTTTAGTATCATTATAAACAAAACTTTATTACTTCACATAATGGTGGGCTTTACAACGTGTAGAGTAATATTTATTGAAAATTGCTTTAAGTTGAACAAATAAGTACTTATTTAACCTTACCAAAGATTAGACACAACATCGCTCCAATAATCTCAACTCTACTAGCAAAATAAGTAATTTTTTTTTTGCAATCCATATACATAATATTTATTTTGAACCCTCCATGACAATTAAGGATTTAATCGGCAAACTATTCTGCGTAGTATGCACTGGTATCTGCGAAGCAAGCTATACGGGCTGCGTAGCAAGCACTGCGGTCTGTGTAGCAAGCTCTAGCGTAGCAGAAGCTACGAAGTTTCGCAGCAAACTCCGTATCCCTCATCACTTATTTCACTGCACATGCATATTGCATGACGTCCGACTGGTTTGTGTAGAAACTTATTACACACACCAAACATATTATACATAGGCATATCTCCCATGTAAACAGTTAGGTTAATTCAGTTGACTGACACATGTGTACGTCAAAGCGAAGAGGTATGCAAGTGGGTCCGTTGACCACAAAGGGAAAGCCTCTCTGGTTAGTGATACAGTGTACCAATCACTAAAATACTATTGTACTTTGAATAATATTTGAATAAATAACAAAAAATGTTCATTAATTAGTCTATAAGGAAAATTTGCGCAAAAGAAAGTTATATTGTGTGTTGGCAGAATTAATTAATATATCTCTCCCTCTATCTCATTAATCATAATTATGATAATTTTGTCAGTTTTCCTTAACTTTTTCCTCTTCTAACAATAAAACAATTATGTCTATAACCAATATTTAAGATATGTAATAGAATCGTCCTACTAATTTTCATTAGAACTTCAAAGGCTTTGACAAAACGCCGATTTCAACATAGCCTTGAAACATTTATATATGACTACGGAACCCAAATAAATAAATTGTACCTTTGTTTGACTTATAAAGGGCCCGAACAACCAATTAGTGTCGAAACAAAGCTTCTGTTACACTCTCATTATAGAAAAAAAGATGAGGAAAAAAATCTAATTAAGCATTGTGAAAATGCTTATTCTAGATCTGATAATGATTGGTCAGTCGTGCTTGTTCGTTTAATTAATGGAGAGTTACGGGGATTTTAACGCTGGTTGCTGAATTTTTTCTTCCTGTTTTTAAAGGCACAAAAAGGAACCTCGTAAGTTAAATGCCGTTGAGAAATGGACGGTTTTATGAACGTGCATATTAGTAGGATAGCCAGATTTTTTTAGGAACTCCTGTTCGTTCGCGTCGCGTGTTATGTTTTTCTTGGTAAGGAACGGAATTTCGAGTACGTGAAGCTGAAAGTGCAGAACAGTACGCTTTCTTTTTATAATTGCCATTAAAAAAATGATCAAAAAAATTACATGAGGCTGACACTAATCAAAATCTCCCGCTGCGGCGCGTTGCAGCGATTTGTGTTTGTGTGGTCGTAGTCACATTGTCACCTTTCGTCTGTTTGCGGGAACCCTAATTTGAAAGTTATTTTATATTATTTCCACCAAATCTTCAGAATATCCTACATCGGCATTGGCATTTAACTGGACCAAATGAAGAGAGGTCGTGAGGTGAGTTACAACATCAGCGATTGGAACAAATTCATAATGACCACGACCGCTCTGTGAAGACCAAATGTACAAGTAGAATAAGTCGTGGTGGCCCATTGGTTAAGATCTCGCCTCTTGTGCTTGAGGTCTTGGGTACAAATCTGGTCAAGTGCCAATATTACATCTTGAATTAACATGTACGAGTACACCGACAACATCGGTCAAGGAAAATGTCGAGAGGAAACCTGGACTTATCATCGTCAATCAACAGAACCCATTGCCAGCATTTTTGGAATGTTTGCCTGCCAAGCTGTTTAGTTCTGCACGGATCACGTAAAATGTACGAAACAAATGCACTAGTTCTGTTTAGAACTGTTCTACATAAAAAAATGTGCGTAACTTGAAGTATTACTTAGGTTTTGTTTCATCGCAATCGGTTCATACAATCAAAATATATTTATGAATTAAAAGTGTTCAAGAAGTAAAATATCACAACACACGCAATTCAGAGTCGAACTGCATATTCGATAGATGGAGCTGTGCATTTTACGTCATTTTCTGAATGGCGGTGATAAGAATCTTCTCTTTCCTGGAGTTGATTACCTACGCTACAGGGCCCATCCCCTCTCACAGAAAGGAAGCAAGTGCCCCAGCAGTGGGAACATTAATAGGCTGATGATGATGATGGCAATAAGCTCGCCCCCTATTACATGGGACTTGAATATGACTGGCCAAGTGTGGGTTTACTATTAGCAAACCTCTGCTTAACCCTATTCTTATATGTGACACTGCTGCTACCAGTACAAACTGTGATCAGCTTTCTGATAAGCGTGTTAAACAGATCTACAAAAGTGTTATTCTACAAAACTAGTCCTGTTTAAAGGTGTCTGTAAAACAAAGTTCTGCCAATGATCTGTACAAACATCCGGACTACGACAATATTGTCTTTGTTGGACATAAAACTATTTGATCCGTACAGGAATTGAACCTGCGGAGCGTAACGCGGAAGCCCATCGCACACCCGCAACATACTTCAAGCTGTTTTGGTATTGCCGTAATTTCTGTAACTTTGTTACTATACTGTAGGTAGTTTTAGTTTGTTTAAAGATTTGTTTGTAAAAAGTTCTATCTCTGGAAGTCTTTTTATGGTACCTGCTGCTGGATAGGCCGTGGGAGCAAGGAAAACGGTCCCCTTCTGTGAGACCGTGATGGTTAGGAAGGATTGGATAAGAAGGTCACCGAGTGGGATCGTGAGAAAACCGATTACACTCGGAAACGAAGGCGTCAACCGCATCGATGCTTGATGCATAGTGTTGATGATTTTTGACGTTCCAAAGTGCCGCTTATTGAAGAAAGCTTGATTTTGTTTTTTTTATGCCTAAAAAGCCGAAACACCGTTTGCATCATAAGCAGGGCGAGGTCTTGGTTCGGGATCGCGGGCGCACAGAGGGGGTTCCGGGTTGGTCTTTTCAGAGGTCACGGGGGAGGTCGTCTTGATGATGATCACCGGGATGGTTCAAGAGAGGTAAAAATCCACACTGCCAGGTATTTTTCCCCAAAAGTCCAGGCGCCTTTTCAAGGTTTCCTGCCGTTAAAATAAAATTTGACATGGTTGCAAAGCCACGGGAATAGTAAGTAGGAAATAATACCAAAACACGGTGTCAGTAGTAGTGCTAGGTTGTGTAGTTGCAAGGACATCTGTTGAGTGCTGTGTTCTAGATTTTATTTCTGGGTCAGAAAATTGGTTGTGACCCAATTTTCATTAGCTGCCTAGTTCTAGTAAATTTCTCTTTGTGTACCAAGCTTATAAGGTCGCCACTTATTATAAAAGGCTAAGGCATAGACTAAAGCTTAGACTTACCTACTTTTTTATCTTTAGCCTAGCGTTTGACCACTTTCTCACCTGATGGTAAGCGATGATGTGGTCGATATATACCTACTTATCTGTAACTGAAGAAATACGCAACATCCGTAGTACCTTTCGAAAAATATAAGCATGATCATTATGTTATTCAACCATCTATTCCAAAAATTCTCTGAAAGCTGAAACAAAAGTAGCCATTAATCTAAATTTCGGCCATTTCAAGCTCCCGAGAAAAAGTTGGAAAGTGCTCAATAAGTTTGAGTAGAATAACTAGTTAGTGTCATCGGGCGAAGTGCGTCGGTCACAATTAGAAAGTTAGGCGGCCCGACGGTGCCCGAAGATGGTCGACAATGCCCGTCACCCATCAATACTGGTTACCGAGAAAGAAGATACAAGTACTTTGGACTTAGGTAAGTTCAGGGTTTGTTTATGGCTAGATTTTGGTGTTAATACTATTTTATATTGTGATGGGTTTCTGCTGTAAGTTTTCAAAATAAAAGAAGCGCCTTTTGCTTTATCATCGTTTCAGCTGAAAGTCGTCCACAGCTGGATAAGCGTCCTCCAAGTGTCGTCACATCGATCGGTTCTGAGCGTCTCGTATCCAGCAGATTCCCGCAGCCCCAAACAGGCCATCAGTCCACCTAGAGGGAACTTTCTAATGCTGTTGTCTTCCGATACGCGGTCTCCAATCCAGAACTTTTCGACCCCTTTAAAACGTCGTGAGAAAACCGGTATGTCCTAGAACCAAAGATTTATAGTCAAGGCCTGCGTGGCAAAGATTTCCACGCAGGCCTTACCTAGACAGATGGACTTATGCTATAGTAAGTTTATCTGTATTTTCTTCGGTTTCTACAGTAAACAAACTTATACATCAACATCCAACATTCTACTTCATTAAAATCCGTATCGAATTACCAAAATATTTACTTATGTGAGCTTAATTAAAAGTTCTAAGTTATACAAGGTACCGTAGTACTAACCAAGAAATACACCCTTATAAGCAAGGTCTCTGAATAATAAGGAACTCAAATATTCATAAGTATTTTAACAGTAAGCAGATTAAGTAATCATTGAATTATTAATTTAATAATTAACCCTTTCTGTACACTTATTAATATTAAATGAAAACAGTCTAAACCTCTATTGAAAGCATACAATAATAATACAGCTTATTAGTATTCCACTGTTGGCAAAGGTTTCTTCTTATACAGAAAAGGTACGAGCGTTAATCACCACGCTTGCTCAAGGTGGTTTGGCGATTTTAAACTTATATTAAGTCCAGGTAATTTAACAATTTTTATCATCATAATCATTAGCCTTTTTTCCTACTGCTGGGACACAGGCATCCTCTCCGTGTGAGGGAATGGGCCGTAATTCACCACGCGGGCCAACTGCACGTTGGTGGATGTCAGATGCATTCGAATTTTTCGTTCTAGGACATGCCGGTTTCCCCACGATGTTTTCCCCTACACCGATTTGAAAGCAGTGGTGATGAAATAATTTACACAAAGTTAAGCGCCTGTCTAGGTTTGAACCCACGACCTACAAGTTATAAGTCTCTGACAATATCACTAGGCAACCACTGCACTATGTTTTATCTTCAGCAATGTCCAAATTAAACAAAATGTGGCAAAGATTTTGCTGCAACTTGCGGCCCAGCGACAAGGTATGAATATCAACAACTGTAGTCGAGTGTGCGGTGAGTTTAAACAAAATGTGGCAAAGATCTTGCTGCAACTTGCGGCCCAGTGACAAGGTATGAATATCAAGAAATGTAGTCGAGTGTGCGCTGAGCTTAAACAAAATGTGGCAAAGATTTTGCTACAACTTGCGGCCCAGTGACAAGGTATGAATACCAACAACTGTAGTCGAGTGCGCGGTGAGGTTAAACAAAATGTGGCAAACATTTTGCTGCAACTTGCGGCCCAGTGACAAGGTATGAATATCAACAAATGTAGTCGAGTGTGCGGTGAGCTTAAACAAAATGTGGCAAAGATTTTGCTATAACTTGAGGTCCAGTGACAAGATATGACTACCAACAACTGTAGTCGAGTGTGCGCTGAGCGTAAGCAAAATGTGGCAAAGATTTTGAAGCAACTTGTGGTTACTATTAGTGAGGAGGTAAATAATTTTAACTCACTTTTCCACTTTCTCTAGTCTCTAGGAAAATTCTAAGTCTAATCTTTAGGAAAAACAATAAAATTTAATTAATATAAACTGGGTATTGTACTGAGTTTAAACTGTCTTATTGGTAATTATTATATTGAGTATCATTGATAATATGTTTAAAAGAAAATTGGAAATGTGATGTATTATTGTGACTTTTTTGGAAATTTTAAATCCCGGGAAAGCTAGGTTTTGATATTTACGAATTTTAAAAAAACGGACGTTTAAAAAGCTATTTTTAGAAAGATGATTCCATTTTAATTTGAAAAATAAAACCTATCCCTAAAGGTAGGAAAAAAGGATTTATTGATAATTTTCAATTGTGGACCGATTATATTGAAATCAAGTTAACTGAAAACCGATAAATCAATTTGTCACGATTTTTTTCTAAAAATGAAAATTAGTGGCTTTGGTGTGTAATATTTTTGCTAAGTAATAAGTTTTATCATTCTGCTTCATAAAAATAAAATGACAAAATAAAGTAAGGTTTTGTTCTTTACCTCTTAGTGGAGCTGCCAGTGCTGCCACTGGCAAAAATGGTCAGACGTGTGAGGTCACTTAGCAAATCTTATCTTTTCTTATCTATCCAGCAATTATCTTTTGAGTAGAAATAATTCAGGAAATATTAAGGATACTTTTCTGAACGATTGCATAACGCTAGCTTTCTTACTTATTTTTTTATTAATATATCAAATTAGGCACAGACAATATAATACTTGCATACAGATGCCTCATCCCATACAAAGAAACCGTGCCAAAGTAACTAGCGTTTTTCGTCTGATTATCAAATTATTTTTGTACATCTATCGCGTGCGATTCCGATCCACGATAGATGGTGGATATTCCATAGATAGACGGTGTTAGCAGTGACTTGCAAATAAAAGGGTTTACTCGGTTCTTCTTTAAATACAGTGTACATTTGTATAATAGTATTTTTTTGCACGTTTTTACAGCTTCATTGCACCAAAATGTGTTACAATACAACAATGTGTTACAATTAAACAATCGAGTGGAATGTCACAGAAATTTAAAACCGTGCCATTTATTGGCATCAATTTTAAATGATTCGTACAAATAATCTTTGAAATGTGAATTAAAAGCCCAATATTCCATAATTTTGTGCTAAGGAGAGTTGATTAAAATAAACGTACAATGTTAATGTTCAATTCCACAAAATGTTAATTTTACACACAATTCAATAAGAAATCCGTGAATATCACGCCATTTAGTGAGATTTATTTGAAACAAATTTTCTTTTTTAGCGCTGGGATCCCGTGACTTAGGGAAGTTTTTTAATTGCGAATTGAGAGTGTCGGAACTTAATTTAATGCCAAAGTTTTACAAGTTTTGAAGCTATAATAGAGTTTGACAAATACTCAACTTCAATTTCTTATTTCAGAAACTGGCCTATAATGGAATCCGTTCCTACGTGTTTTATTTTTCAGAGCCTTACTGTCTAAATTCATTAATCACTTGTCAATATTAGCGCAATCAGTGCTTCAGGTAGGGTGGCCATCCCCCGGGGATTGTTCCACCCTCCATTAGGCAATATAAACAGCTAATCACGGTGTTTTTACTTACAGAACCTCCCTCTTATTTATTTTAAAAGACTTGTACAAAGTAAATAGTAATTTACACAAGGGATTATTAGGACTTAGCGATACTACGGGGTCCCAGCGCTAACAAACAACATTTGGTTCAAATAAATGTCAGTAGATGGCGCGATCTGCATAGATTTAATATTGAATTAAAGTAAAAAGTTAAGTATGTAAAATTAACATTTTCTAGAATTGATCATAATTTTTTTATTTAATTTTTAATGACCTCTTCTAAGCACAAAATTATAGAACATTGGGCTCTTTCTTTCTTAATTCTTTATTGGACACCGAAAACAACATAACATACAGTGTAATAATAAAGTACATGTACAAAGGCGAGCTTAACTCAATGTTGAGTTCTCTTACAGCAAACCCTAGGGTGACAGAGAAAGATGACATTATAGAGGGCAGGATCCAGTGTAAAATTTTAAAATAACTTACGACAAATAAAATATACTCACATTAATATACATTTTTATATACATACTAATATTATGACATTGCGCAAGGAAATGATCCTTAATCTACCTCTTGAAGACATTCAGAGAAGGGTTGTCACGTAGGGAGTGTGGCTCTTAATTCACATTTCACAGATTATTTGAATGGATCATTTAAAATTGATTCCAATAGATGGCGCGTTTTTAAATTTTTGAGGCATGCCACTAGATTTTTTAAATTTGTATTGTAACACATTTTGGTACTATAAAACTGTAAAAACGTGCAAAAAAATACTATGAAACAAATCGTCACTGTATTTAATGAAAAAAATAATCACGAACCGAGAAAATCCATAAACTTGCAAGTCGCTGCTAACACCTTTTAAAGTCGTGGAACGGAACCGAACGCGATCGATGTACTTATAAAAATAATTATCTTAATCAGACGAAAAACGCTAGTTATTTCGGCAGGGTTTCTTTGTATGAGATTAGGCATCTTTATGCTAGTAATATATTATCTGTGGCGATACCTTTAAGACTGAAAATTCACTGATAGTGTTATGAGTCACCTGGCGAGTAACGAAGTTGAACTAACGGTCTAAAATATTTCAAACCGCACTACGTGTGCCTACGTGCATGTATAAGCTTTCGCGAGTCATCAAGTGCGCAGCACCAGTGCATTTTCAGTCTGAAACAATGGTTGCTTTTGTGGGAGATCTGGTATGGCTAGAAAGGGGAGTGCTGTGGTAACGGTTCTTAGAGATGCATGGAAGAAAAATACAGTTATCGATACCAGAAGTATCAATTAATGTAAGGGACAAACCACGGTTTTTCAGGAGAGCCGAAAAACGAAATTTATTTTTTTAAATCTGTCTATAACTTTTTACTGCCTGCGCCAATTTTAATTGTGTCTAGAGCAAAGTTTCTTAGAATTTTCTCTTCTTTCATTCTATAAACGAAACATTTAGGAATACCCAGTGGTTTCAAATATAAGATGTCCCTTACATTAAAAAAAGGAGTTTAGTTGTGCCTTACGTTACTAATATTCTTAGTGTAAACCGTCGTGCATAGTGTAAGCAGCAAGAGAGATAGAAAATTATACGAAATTCTATTGTAAAGGTTTTTTACAGTGTTGCAATTTGATGTAACCGTAGATTATCTACTGAAATGTATGGTATTTTAACACTATGGAAATAGGTTATTTGCATGATTAATGGTGGTATGGACCAACATTAATCATTCAAAGCAAATCTATATGTTAATTTCAGGGTTACAAAAATAATACATTTGCTAATATTATTTTCTATTTTCGAATTTTATATCTCCTTATTATTATTATAAATTCAAGACACTAAACATAAAAAAAAGAATTAAGTTTAAAAGTTGTAAAAAGTAACAATGTTCTAATTAACAGACTTGCAAACCTTGTAGTTATCAATGTTAAAATAATTATGTTAAATTATGATTTAATTAATAAAAAATATTATAAATTCAAGACACTAAACAGTCTATAAAACTTTGTGATAAACTTAAAAGTTCTTAAAAGTAACAGTGTACTAATTAACTACAAACCTTCTAGTTTTCAATGTTAATAAATTTAAGTTAAATTGGTTACTTCTGTATCCTCCTCTTTTAATTCTGTTGTGTAGGTTAGTGTTCAAATTACTTTAGCGAGTGATTTTCTAAATGAAACAAGCGTCTGTCTTCTACTGTGTTTATTGACAACTAAACTTAAAATATGCATCCATCACACAGAATGGGGTCGGCAGCTCGCTACTTACTATAATCAAATGTGGACTGTATGTACAAATATAAATGTATTAAATGCTTCAACATAAGCCGCCCACCAAAGGACTATATGAGTCCTTTCAAAATAATCAAAAATGCGCAATTATACATGCAAATGATTAACACTCATATAATACTAGATCAATCAGTGCTACTATCCACAGGCAATGGACAGAGCTTAGTCACAGTTCTCTTTACTATATCGCCACCACTTTTAACACTATAAACTCTTGTGTAGCCATCTGGTCCTGGATGTTTGCTTACTACTCGTCCCAGTAACCACTTCCCTGGTGGAAGGTTATCCTGCTTGATCAAAACAATATTACCAATTTCAAATTCCTTTCCTCGTTTGAGCCATTTTGGTCGTTGTTGCAGTCTAGATAAATATTCTTGTTGCCATCTAGACCAAAAATCATGCAACAGCTTTTGGACGTATTGCCATCGTGATAACGTTTGCAATTTCAAATTTTGTAAATTTGGACTAGGTATAACAATGGGTGCCTCTCCAATTAAAAAGTGTCCCGGTGTTAAAGGCTCGATATTTTCATTATCCAAATCATCTTGGGGGCACAATGGTCTAGAGTTCAAACAAGCCTCTATCTCACACAACACTGTCGACATCTCCTCGTACGTTAAATTGTTAGTTAGTATCCGTTTCAAGTGGTATTTCGTGGATTTTACTCCTGCCTCCCAGAGGCCACCGAAGTTTGGGCTGTACGCAGGAATAAAATGCCATTGTGTACCATCAGATGCAAGCGAGTCTGCGATTACTCCAGAGAACTCCAAACTTGCTTCCTTCCACATGGCTACCAATTCTTTATTTGCACCAATGAAGTTCCTACCCTGGTCACTCCATAAATGTGCACACTTGCCTCTTCGTGCACAGAATCTTTTATACGCTCCGATGAACGCCTCTGACGTCATATCTCCAACTAACTCCAAATGAATGGCCTTGGTAGCCATACAAACAAATATTGAGATGTATGCCTTATGTGTTTTGACTCCTCTGCCCTTGCTCCATAAAACTTGTAAGGGTCCAGCAAAATCGACGCCGGAATGTAGAAATGGTCGAGCTGGTGTCACACGAACCTTTGGCAAATCACCCATTACTTGCGTTCTAGCAGTGGCATTCTGTTTAGCACATACGAAGCATCTGTGTATGTATTGTTTCACTTGTACTTTAGCTCTCGTTATCCAATACTTCGATCTCAAATAGGTCAACATTAGTTGGATTCCACCGTGTAGAGTTCTTGAGTGTGCATCGGCAATGATCAAAGGAGTAAGTTTGTTTCTATGACCCAATATGATTGGATGCTTACTTTGATCCGCTATGTTAGCGTGTCTTAGGCGTCCGCCAACCCGAAGCATCTGTAACTCATCTAAGAACGGATCTAAAGTCTTCAGTGTGCTATTTCTTTTAACTTGTTTACCCTTTCTTAGAGACTCAATTTCTTCTGCATATTCTTCACTTTGCACCTTTTTTATGCATATGTATAGTGCACCTTCTAATTCTTCTGTTGTCAAAGAACTAACTATGTCTTCCTTTAACACTTTATGTTTTAAAAATCTCCTACATAATGCAATACTTCTAAGTAATTCCTTCAGTGAGCTGTAATTTTCAAATTGTTCTGACAGTCTTCTGTCTCCTTCTTCATTTTCGGTCATTGTAAAGGTTTGTATGGTTGTCTTCTTTTCTAGTTCTGTAGGTATGATTTCTGGTTTTGTAAAATGTATATCTCTCATAAGCCATTCTGGTCCTTTCCACCACAAATCACATCTTTTCAACTCTGAAACTAGTGCACCTCTAGACGCTATATCAGCGGGATTCTCTTGCGATTGTACGTGATACCATTGTTCTTTAGAGACATGGCTAGTTATTTCAACCGTTCGATTGGCAACGAAAGTCTTCCATTTGCTAGGTTCTCCTTGTACCCAAGCAAGGACTATTGAGGAATCAGTCCAAGCAAAAACATTAGCTGATGGGACTTTCATGGCTGTCGAAATTTGTTTTAATAGTCTTGACACCAGAACAGCTCCACACAACTCAAGTCGTGGTAGTGAGACGGTCTTTAACGGAGCGACACGAGTTCTTGCTGCAATCAACGAGGTTTTGACTGTACCATCCAAGTAATGTACGCGACAGTACACAACAGCTGCGTATGCTCTCATCGATGCGTCACTAAAACCATGCAGTTGTATTCTGTTCTTGTTAGAATTGTATGTGCCCATCCATCGATCTATTTTTATTCCATTAACGTTGCCCATATCTTCGCGTATGGTTTTCCATTCTTCTTTTACAGCTGGAGTTATTTCTTGATCCCAATCAACCTTAGTTTGCCAGAGCTTCTGAATCAAAATTTTTGCTTGCACGATGCATGGCGCTATCCAACCGAGCGGGTCAAAGAGCTTTTGGACATCTGACAGTATACTTCGCTTTGTAACGATTGTAGGTAGGGGAACTAGGTTCAATTGGTATTCAAATTGATCGCTGCCTAAGTTCCATTGTACACCTAAAGCCTTTATAGTACCATCTATATTTAAATCCAAATGTGCATTAATAGATCTGTCCTCTGGAGCTACGGATTTTAAAAAATCCACATTATTTGAAGACCATTTTTTAAGCTGAAATCCGCCAAGCTGTAATAAACTCTGTAAGTCCTTGCTTATTTTAATGGCTTGCTCTAAATTGTCACACCCTGACATAACGTCGTCGACATAAAAATCTTCTTGTAATACCCTTGCAGCTTCAGGATACTTGGCACCTTCATCGTTAGCAAGTTGCATAAGTGATTTAATCGCTAAATACGGTGCTGACGCTGTACCGAAAGTAACAGTCAGGAGTCTTAAATCTTGAATGATTTCAGATGAATCGCTTCGCCACAGTATTCTCTGGTAATCGGTGTCTTCCTGGGCTACCAAAATCATTCGGTACATTTTCTGTACGTCAGCAACAAAACACACTGCGTGTTTTCGCCATCTAACAATTAGGCTTCGCAAGTCGTCTTGTAAAACAGGACCAGCCAGTAACTCGTCGTTTAGGGAAACTCCATTGTAACCCTTGCATGAGGCGTCAAAAACGACGCGAGTCTTCGTGCTTTCCTTATCGTTCCTGACTACTGCGTGGTGGGGTAAGTAGACAGATCTTTTTGTTTTTATCTCATGTTGTGGCACCTTTTCTAGATGTTTTAAATGTATGTATTCTTCAATAACCCTTTTGTATTCTTCTGAAGTATGGAGGTTGATTGAAACACGTTCGTTCAAGACAAGCGTTTATTACTGACTAAACTTAACATAAAGGTGTCTTAATGCTAAGTACATTTATGCACTTCACCTCCGGGGGTGAAAGAAAAAAAAATAACACAATCAAATCTAAAGTAAAAACAAAAGCAAAAGGTACCTTTTCATAAAAAAATCTTACTTACTAAATTTTTTTGTCCTATCTTTATGTATTATATCTACCTTAACATTTTTAATTATCTTTACATTAACGCCTAAATCTTCCAACACTTCAAAAGGTCCATTAAAAATACAGTCTAATTTACGAGCACATTCATTCTTTACTAAAATAAGATCATTTTTCTTATAAAATACAGGATTACATGATTTATCATATTTGTCTTTTCTTTTTTCCTTACAAGCTACCAAATTATTCCTTGCATCTCTTAAAGCTACTTGCAACTTATATTTTAAATCTAAACAATAATCATCAGTATTATAAAGTGGCTCTACACCATATTCTAAACTGTTTGGCAAGCGACATTGTTTTCCAAACACAAGCTCATAAGGTGTGTATTTAGTTTGGGTATTTACACTAGTATTAAAACTAAAACACCAGAAAGGTAACCAGTCTGACCATGAATGATACACATTATTACAATAAGTTCTTAAAAATGCTCCTAAATGTTTATGAGCTATCTCTAGTGAACCGATTGACTGATGGTGGTATGCAGTGGATTGTAACTTTTCTACCTCTAATAGCCTACATACCTGTTCCATAACTTGAGAAATAAACTCTGTCCCCCTATCCGTAGCTATGGATTTCGGGATACCGAATCGTAAAATAAAATTATTTACGAAAGCTTTTGCTACAGTAACCGTTTCCTTATTTGGTAATGGATATGCCTCTATGTATTTTGTCAACTCGCATTGTAAGGTTAAAATATAACAATTTCCTGACTCGTCCCTGTCCAAAGGTCCAACTAAGTCAAGGAAAACTTTTTCAAAGGCAGCTAATGCTGTAGTAGTTATAGTCATGGGTTGTCTCGTATATTTACTTTGTTTCATTTTCTGACACATCTCACATTTACTTATAAACTTACGAATATCCATATCAAGACCTGGCCAATAATATTTTCTTTTAATATTATTCGCCATTCTATTCATACCCGCATGTCCACTCGTGGGCAATAAATGATAGTTATTCAAAATAAATTCTTTTTCCTTTTCGTCATATATTCTTTCAATTCCTCTCAAAATACATATTCGGGGCCCGCTCCATTTCTTTAAGGATTTAATTTCACTACATAAACCTCTTATAAATTCATTATTATTATCATCTTTCACTATGCATAGTTCTTTTACTTCTATTCTTTTACAAAACTCCTTTAACTTAGTCGCAAATTCGGCTCGCGAGAAATGCAATCTAAAGTCAAGGTTAATACACAATAGCATTTTGCTTGGTATATAAACAAAACAATCCTTTTGTTCCCCTATCATATTTTCTCTTTTATACTTCCTTATAATTTTTTCCTCTACTAACTTCATTTCAATAGAATCACATGGCTGTCTTAGTAATTCCACGACCCTTGGTTGATCAGGCCAATTGTCAGTGGGTTTACTAAACACAGTTTGTTTTTTCTTACAACTCTCTTCCAAGCTCCTCTTTTGTCCTCTAGTTGTTACAGCTAAAATTTGCTCTTTCATATTCTTTAATTCATTCGATGTTATGCATATCCTTGATAAAGCATCCGCAATCACATTGTCCTTACCTTTCACATAGACTATCTTAAAATCATATTCTTCAAGTATTAACCTGAATTTGATTAATCTGCTAGAAGGGTCCTTCATACCGAATAAATAAACTAATGGTTTGTGGTCTGTCATAATAGTAAACGTTCTGGCAAATAGATACGGTCTGAAATATTTTACTGCCCATACTATGGCTGTTAATTCTTTCTGTATTACTGGATAATTTTTCTCTGCCTTATTTATCGGTCTGCTGGCATAAGCAACAGGTTTCATATTCTTGTTACACAATACAGCTCCTACTGCCAGATCAGATGCGTCTGTTTGTAATATAAATTCATTGTTTGGCGAGTAATCTGGATATTGTAATATAGGAGGCGTCGTTAATGACGTTTTTAGAAAATTAAATGCATTTTGACATTCCAAACTCCAAATAAAAGGTTCATCTTTCTTTAGCAATCGATTCAAAGGCATAGTAATTGTTGCAAAGGACGGCACGAATTTCCTATAGTAGTTGCAGAAGGCAACAAACCGTCTCACTTCATCCACGTCTTTTGGTATTGGAAAATTTTCTAAAACTTTAGTTTTGTCAGGGTCAGGCGAAACACCGTCAGCAGAAACTACATGACCCAGATATAAAATTTCTTTCTTCAAGAATTGACATTTAGTAGGATTCAATTTTAAGTTAACCTTCCTCAGTCTTTCAAAAACATCAATAAGATTTTGATTATGTATAGTTAAAGATCTTCCAAAAACGATTACGTCATCTAAATAAACAAAACACTTCTCAAAAGCTAATCCTGACATCGCAATTGACATAACTCTACTAAATGCACTACAAGATGTCTTAAGACCCATTGGTAATCGTTTTAATTGGTAATGTCCTGTACTGGTTGAAAATGCAGTATATTTACGGCTTTCAGGTGCCAGTTTCACTTGATAATATCCTTGTTGAAGGTCTAAATGAGTAAAATAGATTGAGCCAGATAAAGAGTCTAAAATATCTGTAATGTTTGGCAAAGGGAATTTGTCATCTACAATATTTTCATTTAATTTCCGAAAATCAATTACTAAACGCCACTTTTGAGATCCCTCTGTCTTTTTTGGAACTAGTAGTATTGGGCTAGACCATTCGCTAGTTGATACTTCTATAATATCATCCTTAAGCATATTATCAATTTGCTTATTTACTTCCGGCTTTAAGGCTTGTGGTAACCTGTACGGTTTATTATAAATAGGATTAATGTTACTCTTCAACGTTATTGATTGTTCGCAAATATTTGTTGTTTCTAACTTATCTCCGGGTAAAAAGAAAATATCAGAATATTTAGTACATATTTTCTCAATGGATTCTTTTTCTTCTCTGTTTAAATGTTGTAATTCTAAAATAGGTAATAAAGTAATGGCTCTTTTTAAACTACTTTCATGTTTGCTAAATTCAAAAGTGTGGTAGTCCTCTAAGGCCTCTACGTTTAATACAAAATTGTTTAAACTAACTTCTTCATCTCGAGTATTTAAAATTTTTATAGGCAATCTTTTATTTTTAGGCCTAACTATAGTACCTGCTAGGAAAACATCCTTTTCTAACTCTCTAGCGCTAACAAAGCAATCACCTTCCACTTCCGTATTTAAATAAACATAATGGATGGTTTCACTTCGAGGTGGGATCAGTAATGAATTACTGTAATCCGGTTTGTCAAATATTGGTTGAATATAATATTTTTCTCCTATCTGTAGCGTTAACATATTTTCATTTAAATCAATATTAGCTTTATACCTTTTCATAAAGTCTAAAGACAAAGACAAAGATATTTTATTTCAACTAGGCCACAAAGCGGCACTTTTGAACGTTAGAATACATTAAAATTTACAGAGAATAAAAATTGATTCTACCGTGCATTCGGAAAGTAGCTTGTTATGGAGAAGAACGCACAAGAAACTCCATACTTACTCTTTTAAAAAAATATATGTTTTTTTTACAAAATTTAGGTACATAAGTACATACATTAATAAATTTATATGTGTGAGGACAATGCACCCAGAATCACTACATACTATACTACGTACAAAGTATTAAAAGTACTCACACATGTACTGTGCTGTTACATAATAAGCACTAGAAAAACACTAGCATCCGAAGCAGTTAAGTTAAGACCAATCCCAACTGACGGCGCCCGTTCACGAACATGACGCATGAATCGGCACCACCCAGCTCAACCATCATGAAGGGAACCGAATCCAACACACACGCCACCATCAGAGAGACATTTGAGAGAGCATGACACACTCAACTGCCAGGGCAAACACAAGTCAACGAACGACACCAAGGTACAGCAAATGGTAGATTTACAGTTGGGTACATAGTACTCACACACGTGCTGCGCAGATATACTATACTAAAAGAAATTGAGTCTATATAATACAAATATATTCATACAGTCTTCAGCAGGTCCAACAATTCTACAGAACAATAATGTTCTGCATATCACTTGTTTTTGCGCCCTAGTGGTTGTGGAGCAAGACTAGCATTGAGCCAAGCATTTTTATCAGTGATGTAATCCCCCAACTTATAATATGCCTGCCTGCATAGTGTGCGTTTTATACAAGTTTTAAATTTCGTCTCATTCAGTTCTAGAATGTGGGGAGGAATTTTATTGTAACATTTTGTACAGTACCCCATGAAAGAAGAGGCTACTTTAGCCAGTCTGAAACCTGGTTGAACTAATTGGTCCCTATTTCTAGTAATGTAATTATGTCTATCTCCGTTTTTACTAAAAAGATGTAAATTCTTTCTCACGTACATGATATTTTCATAAATGTATTGACAAGGAACCGTCATGATGTTAATGCCCTTAAACAGTTCCCTTAGAGAATCGCGCCGGCGAAGATTGTATATCGCTCTGATGGCTCGTTTTTGCAGAATAAAAATTGACTCAATGTCTGCAGCCCTTCCCCATAGTAAAATACCGTAAGACATTATACTATGAAAGTAACTAAAATAGACCAGCCTCGCGGTATCTACATCACTAAATTGACGAATCTTTCTAACAGCATAAGCTGCCGAACTTAGCCGCCCTGCAAGTGATATTAAATGAGGACCCCTCTAATCCTAATATTCCATCAACGGTTATCGGTAAAGTTTTAAAAATATGAAACTTAATTTGAAATGAGTCAGTTTCAGAAGCATATAAATCGAGCACAACATATCCTGTAGAGTAAACCTTACCTCCAATTCCATTGACCGCTAATTTATTGCTAAACACTTGGGTTCTCTTTGGAAGTTCTTCTTCCTTAATAATAGAAATGGATGCGCCTGTATCTAATAATAGTATAAGCTTTTTACCGTTAATATAGAAGTTAACAAATTTAAAATTACCTGTACTGGTATTATAAACAAAATTATTAATCACGAAAAAACTGATTCTTATCAGACTTTTGTTCCAAATTATTTGTAATTCGTGCTTGAGTATTATCACTCTGTGGCGGGATCGTCACTTTGTAAAAACCTTGGCCACCACGTCTATTATAGTAATAACCCTGTCTGTTATACTGTCCTCTACCGCGGGGGCCGTACCGGAAAGGTCTGGAGTGACCTTGGTATCTATTTGAGTGGTAACCAAAATTATTAAAATTATTTTGATAATGACCTCTGTTGTTATTTTGATAAATTTGACGACCACGTCCCCTATTTTGTCTCGAGGGCTTAGAAAAACGATAATTGTGCCTACCTCGAAAGGTTGACGTCATCTCCATTACCTCAGCAGGCCTGGAAGAAGACGATGATGGCTGGGACTCGTCCTTGGCTGCCTGAATTGCGTCCTTCAGATCTGTGTAGTTGCGTGCAGCGATGATCGTGCCCAACCTTTCACTCTTAAATCCATCTGTAAACTTTTTCACGGCCATTTTTTCATTAATTGGCTTCAGAATAGCGCATTTGGCAGTGTCTCCTTCAGCCTGAGAAATATTTAAATCTGTTAATAATCTTTCAAGTTCAGACCCGTATTCCTCGATAGTCCTATAGCCTTGGTTCAGTGATTGAATTTGATTTTGAACCGCAGTGAAGGATTTTTTTATTAATAGTTTTTTTCTAAAATCCTTAATCATGTCACTTATTGTGGAGTAAGTGTCTGCTACTCGCAACTTGGCATTTTCAGATAACCTACCCTTTAGTATAAACTTAATTAATAACTGTTGTCCTACATCACTAAGCATGTCTGCATACATCTCCACCGCATCAATCAATCGCTTTGTTGTATTTTCCTTATCATCTAATATAGGTATTAACATACACGCAGTTTTTATATCAAATTCCATCGTTTCTGATGTTAGTTCTAAGCTAGACAAAGTACACAATTTAGATATTTCATGAAATAAAGCACAAATCTTATTGTACGTCACATTAATTAATTCAATTTCCGATTTCTTTATTATGTCACCTAAAGAAGAAAATAATGTCTTACTTTTGTTTAACAATATCTCAGCCTCTTGCAACTTATCTGACGATACCGAACCTTTATATCTACTCTGGCCTTTTTTTATAAGATATTTCCGTATTTGCAATAATTCTTCATACAATTCGATTAAATCGTCAGCCATAATATAATACGCAAAACATTATAATTTCAAAATAATAAAGTTGTTGCACCATAATATCATATTTCATTCATTACAATTTAACTTAATCTAACTCGAGGCACATTCATTCAATGCACCGATAAAAAAAATGCTGAGTTGAAATTCTACGTACTACGGTACAGCGACGTATTACGGTACAAACTATTTTTAGAACTTAATATTACTACTTACATACTTTAAATCTAAGATTGTCAATACTCTTACGCGTAAAACACTTCACTTCACTCACTTTTTCTTCTTTCACATGAGTACTCACGAATCTTCTCCAAAATTGAATTGGCTGCACTCAAACATCTTCAGCTTGAGTTTGGTCTCTCCTTCCGGATAAACGCTGCCGCATCCTCCTTATAAATGCAGAATCCACCTGCTGGTCTATCCACTTCTTATGTCCTTTTAAACATTTCTTGTAAATTAAGGCAATAATTACAATTACCATCAGCACCAGGAATGTCGTCATTAAGATATTATTAAATTTTATATGATTTTCTTGTTCCGTATTGCTGGAACTATTACTGCCTCCCGAAGCGTTTTGGGAGATGATGACTTCCTTATCCTCTGTTTTTGAGTAACTTTTGCCCATTTTGTTTAATATTCAAGTTCCGTATTACACAGTTAAAGTCAATCTCAGTCGTGAGTATAATATTTAGTTTTATAAACATTGTAACTTGGAGCACCGAGGCACACAGGAATCCGCCGCGTTTGCACTTTGCGCCCGCTATCCGATAGCTCGCAATCGTAGTTCCCGGAACGTGTGTGGCAGGGTCGCCATGAAGTATGGAGGTTGATTGAAACACGTTCGTTCAAGACAAGCGTTTATTACTGACTAAACTTAACATAAAGGTGTCTTAATGCTAAGTACATTTATGCACTTCACTTCTTTCAGGTCAGGGTTTTTGTTTAGTCTTTTCTCCAGTTGCAGAAACCTGTTTAATGCTATCTCTCTTGTCTTTCCGTCGGGTGATTTTACGTTGTCGGTTTTAAAGGGTAATTTTACCACGTATTGTCCTTCATTGTTTCTTGTATGTGTTTTTTTATATATTTCTTCGCATAATTGTTCTTCTTTAGTAAAATTCCTCTTTGTTTCGGTTTCTAACTCCCACATAGCCTCCAAGAGTTCTTTCACATCTATTTGTTCATTTATCGCCATTAAACATTTTTCTTTTGTGTTTGTTTTTATGCTTATTTCACCAAATATTATCCAACCGAGGTTGGTTCTCTGGGCTATAGGTGACCCCGGTGGACCTTTGATTAGACCTTCTTGTAGTATTTTCGCATATCCCTTGACGTCTAGAAGCAGATCAATGTTTCCTGACACTCCATACTTTGGGTCTGCTAAGTCTAGATCTGCCAAGTGTGGCCATTTGCTTATTGACCATGTATTTGCAGGTAATTGTACTGTCAAGTGCTTGGACATCACGTAGGCTTGTATAGGTAGAACAAAATTTGATTCCCATCGTGATAAAACTTCTATATTTACTTCATGCTTGACAGCGACCTTCATGGATTCCATCCCAGTTATTATGCAATTAGTTACCTGCCTTTTGAGTTTTAATAGTTGTGCCGCTTTCTCACTTATAAAGCAGGCTTGTGATCCTGGATCTATAAGTGCCTTGAGCACAATGGTGTGTCCTGGTTCACTCTTTACTATCACCATTGCGGTTGCTAGCATCCCTATATCTTTTCTGGCATTGTAGTACGACGCAATCATTGTATTAACTTGCACCTTTTCTTCTACATCTGCTTGGGTTGATACTGTCGGCGCCGATTGTACAGTTTCTAATGACGCCGAAGTGTCCGTCTTCTTTGTTAGATGTATGAGAGTATGATGGCGTCGTTTACATGTGCGACAGGACATTGGAACATGGCATTTGAAGACCGAATGCCCTGATGCCAGGCAGTTAAAACAGAGCTTGTTATTCTTTACACAATCAAATCGTTCTGAAGGTTGCATCTTCGCAAACAACTTGCAGTGAGACAGGGTATGATTCTCTTTACACATTATACAAGTGTTTTCCCTTTCATTCGTTGAAACATGGAATGTACTTCGTTCTTTGGAGGTTTTTTCCCGCATAACCGACGTTGAAGAGGGTGTTATTAGTTCCAATGCACGAAATTTGCCATCTAGGAATTTTTTCAATTCGTTCCACGTAGGTAATTCATCAGAATTCCCCTTGTAGGCGTGCTCTTCCCAGTCCTTGTGGGACTCCGGGTCCAGTTTCTGCACGACCAGAAATATAATAATAGGATCCCAGGAGTCGGTGTTCACGTTGGAGTTTTTAAGATTGTCTAAGATTTCAGAAGTTGTATCCAAAATTGACTTCAGTTGACTGGCCGATTGAGCGGTCGCCTTTTTTTGAAAAACTAATCTCTTCAACATTAAGTTAATTATCAATCTTCTATTGCCGTAACGGTTCCGTAAAGTTTCCCATGCTTGTG
Source organism: Orthosia cruda (assembly GCA_964057195.1). Lineage (NCBI taxonomy): Eukaryota > Metazoa > Arthropoda > Insecta > Lepidoptera > Noctuidae > Orthosia > Orthosia cruda. The sequence continues at coordinate 2,698,927 of OZ059847.1, read as the reverse complement.
AGTAGTTACTTTCAGTTACTTGTATATGTTTAAGTAAGGCCGCTGCCTCACCGCCGATGCTGGTTTTTAAATAATGCAACTTTTGAACGTTGCTTAGTGATTTGTTGTCATGTACTAACGAAACATACAAATCTTTAAACGCAGGCCAATCCTCATAGGTTCCAGAAAACGTAGGTATCGTTATACGTGGCAGTCTCACTTGTGTCTGTTGGTTATCTCCATCCGCGTTGTCGATGTTTATCGGTTGCGATAGTTTGGTTACCTTTTCTAACATGTCGCGTAATTCACCCAACAAACATAAATAAAGATCTTCGTAAATAAAAAACTCTTCATTAACGAAATACGATATTAAATTACGTTTTTCTCTCGGTGTTAACTTCGCTAGGTCTTGATGCGCACCGCTAAATGTTTTCCAGTATTCTTCGAGGCACTGAATTCTAGATTGAATGTATCCTTTAGTCAAACGTTGTTTAGGACATTTTCGTAAGTTTATTTGTGTTTTCTTTAATAACTCGGCTGTATCTTTTAATATACCAAGTGCTTCTTCGGTTGATTTAGACATATTTCACTTTAATCAATTCAATTACGCAAATCTTCAATATAATACGTAAACACAATGCAAACTTGATGTATTCAACAACGTTTTTTCTTGTTAAAATCACTAATGACTTTGTTTACGTCGAACTATTCACTCGCCGGTTTCTTATCTCTGATGGAATGTGGTTCTTTTATATTCACTTCACTAATGATGCGGCTCGATAATGACCATTATGTTGTGTAGGTTAGTGTTCAAATTACTTTAGCGAGTGATTTTCTAAATGAAACAAGCGTCTGTCTTCTACTGTGTTTATTGACAACTAAACTTAAAATATGCATCCATCACACAGAATGGGGTCGGCAGCTCGCTACTTACTATAATCAAATGTGGACTGTATGTACAAATATAAATGTATTAAATGCTTCAACAAATTCTATATTAATAAATAATATATACTAATTATAATGAAATATATAATGATAATAAATATATAGATATTATATAATTTTACAAACTCTTTGCTTTATAATTATAATCAATTACATAAAAACAATGTTTTTTCAGACTTAATCAACAGTTTTATTTATTTAGTAAGTAATTGAATGAATGTACTGGAAACGAAACACCGATGAAAAATGGAAAATTAATTGTGTGAAAGATGAATGATTAGTATGATCGCAGTGAAAGTTGAAATGACGAATAGAAAGGACGAATGGATAAGAGGAGCAAATAAGAAGCATGCCAATAAGAGATTCATGAATTGTGTGAAATTACTAGTAATGAAATAATTCAAAGGAACACAGACAATTGGCCATCTCTATATAAAAAGAGGCTGCCAATTTCCATTCCAAAATACAATGACACAATTCATATTTCCATTTTTACATCGATTTTTCGTTTCCAGTAGGTAATTTCGTTCAAATACTTACTAAATAAATAATACTGTTGATTAAGTCTAAAAAAACCTTGTTTTTGTGTAATTGGTGATTATAATTATAAAGCTAATCAAACATAATTATTTTAAGTACAGAGTTTGTAAGATAATTTAATATTTATATATTTATTGTCATTATATATTTCATTATAATAATTATATATTATTTATAAATATAGAATTAAAAGAGATTAATTCAAAAAGAGTCAATTTAATATAATCATTTTTTATATTGATAACTACAAGCTTTGTAATTAATTGGTACACTGTTACTTTTTAGAACTTTAAAGTTTAACACAAAGTTTTATACTTAGACTGTTTAGTGTTTTGAATTTAAAATAATTAAGCAGTTATAAAAGTGAACATATACGTAGAAAAATACTATTAACAATTGTTTTATTTTTGTATCCCTAAATTTCATTTAAATCGGTGAGAGCTAAGCTGTATAACAGGAAACTAACGTATAGATTTGCTTTGAATGATTATAGTAGATTATTGCATCGAGCACAAAGTAATTTATTATTGCACGGAGTGCCTGATTTAGAGCCCGAGCGTTAGCGAGGGCTCTAATCTAACAGGCACGAGGGCAATATAAATTACTTAAGGCGTGGTGCATAATCTGCTTTTCTTTCAACTATTACATATAGGAATAGTAGATAAAAGAAACTCATATCAAATAGTTAAAATAGAAGTTTATTTATTGAAATTAAAAGATTTTCTATAACACTGTCGGCTTCATTTAGAATGTTTTCCGGAGTTAATGTGTCGCTAGATGATTCTATTTTAATTCGAAGGCGAAGCACTCAAAATCAGATAGTAACACACTTTATCGTTTCCAAAAATATTGTCAAGCAAAATTAACAAAGTTCCCGCCAAATCACTTTTTCAAATGTTTTTCATTTTTAAATCAGAGCTAGCAGCAATCATTTTTTTAAATATGGAACAAGTAGGATAGAAACGAATAATACGTACGTAAAAAAAAAGTATTGATATCGGCTGGCTGAATAGAGCTAATCCATTGAGATTGGCACCTTTTGGTGCGATTAAAAAATAAACTGTGCAATAATGAAATTTCATACATTTTTATTGCTCTAGAGCATTAAAGACTCGCTTTGTACTGAGTTTTTAGTGTGATTGTGATGAAATTAAAGCATAGTTGGAAGAAAATGTTATTTATTATTTATTTAATACTTCATGCACACAAACGTACAGAGGAGGACTTATTGCCTTAGGCAAATACTTAATGTTTGTTCATACCAACATTAATCATGCAAAAAACTTATTTTCATGGAATTAAATAACATAAATTTTAGTAGATAATCTATGGTTACATCAAATTGCAACACTGTAATAGTAGTTTATGAAACTGTTGCATAATGAGGGGTATTAAAACATGAGTGTGTGTTTAAAAACCGAGCCGTAGGCGAGGTTTTTAATAGCTTTCACACGAATGTTTTAATACCTAGTTATGTGCAGTTTCATACACTACTTTATCTACACTCATAAATTGGGATTGAACCTACTAAATACCTCTTTTTGCATTTTCCATGCCATAAAATCGTGATAGCATTTGTCATATATTTTTCTCGACTTTGCTGGTAATAAATTAAAAGTAATTTCCTTCGCCGCATCTAAAATATCGGGCGGAGTCAAATTTTCTTCACATTCACTGATATCAGACATTTCACACACAATAATTTAAATAACTCATGAAATTCAGTACAGCAAAACTTGCAAAACGTATGACTGGCGCCAAAACCCAGCACATCACCTCATTAACCGCGCATGCGCTAAGGCTTAGCACGCACTGCAATCTTTATTCGCACGATTTTTTTCCGCCCATTCTGCGACCTATGTAATTGCATGAAGTTGTTCGCATCGGTAACGAAATCGTGCGGAAATAATTCCGCAAGAAAGCCGTGTTTTGCCACAGAATCCACCGCACCACGGCGCGAATATTTTGAGCTCTATGAACAGGTAGAAGGAAACAAAATTCGCGCGAATAAAAATCACAGTGCGTGCTATGTCTAAAGCGGGCATTGTCATAGACAATTTAAAATTGGAATCAAATCTTTTTATAATAGGTACTATAAAATGGCATTACAAAAAAAATATTATATAATATTGATGGAAACTCCTTAGTGATTAACTTCTTGGATTTGTCCTGTATCGTAATAGAAAAAAAATTGTTTTATAGCATTAATTTGTTAGAGAAATAGTGTTATAATAAGATTCTATTTTCAAATTTCGGTATTGTGTTTATAAAGTATGCCAATATAAACTCGTTTTGAATTTTATAATTCGAATATTACGATATGAGAGTAGATAAAAGTCCTTTACAATAGAATTTCGTATAATTTTCTATTTCTCTTGCTGCTTACACTATGCTCGACGGTTTACACTTAGAATATTAGTACCGTAAGGCAAAACTAAACCCCTTTTTTTAAATGTAAGGGACATGTTATTTAAGTTGGCTGGTTTGAGGTTTAAGGTAAGGGTCGATGTCATCGTATCTCGTCCTTTACTTTAATTTTCTGAGAAGAAAATAACGTTAGTGACTGTTAAATCATTTTTTTTGTCATAAATCGTTTTACACAGTCCAAAAATTTGTAGCGTAAAGGACATTTTTATAACGATAGAGAAATTTTAATAATACCAATCGATAGAGCGTGAAATTCTGGATCCAATGATATATATAACTCATTTTCGCCAAAATGTCCCTTACGTTAATTGATACTTCTGGTATCGTTATGTTGTGGTTACTTATTCTAATACATCGGTAAGAATGTCTGTCCACAGAGAAAATAAGGAAATAGCTGGGTACAGTACCCAACAGTCAGGGCATACCTAAATAATAAGTTGGTTATATATAAAGATAATGATGTTGATAGGTACCTAGATTTTTTTGGCGTTGTATTATATCTGCCACGTGCTATATTGAAAAAAAAGCTACCTTGGATAGAGTTAATGTTGACGGAAAGACTCCGGTCTCCATTAATAATGGGTGACATAGTAATTATTTGTAGATCCTGTCTTCTTAGAAAAAGGTTTTAAGCGAAAAATAATAAAATCCAGCTAGACATTGGTAAAATCTTTATGCCAAATAGACCTATTTATTTAAGTTATTAAAATGTAGTTTTCTATACAGGAGTCTGTTTTAAGCCGTACCTTGTAAAGATGTTTTGTTCTGTCTTGATAAAGTTAAATATTTAAAAGAGAGCTGACGAAGGTATAAGGTAGCTATTGGTACAGCACAAAAATTTTCTCCCTCATGTCCCTTGTCCCTTTTCTTCCCCATGGCAAACTATGTGTTATGTCTGTCGTCGGTTTCTGACAGTTGCCCTTTGCACTTGGTGCAGACCGGACGCTCTCAATCAACTTGGAAGTTTAAATAGTTGTTAATACTCTTTTAACATAATGTAATTTATTTAAAAAATGGGCGTAAAGCTGCTATTTTTACAGATTTTTAATTTCACACGGAAATCAAAACAAAACAACAATAAAGTACTTAGCTCTGAATTCAAATAATTATATACTATAAATCTAATAATTGATGAACATGGAAATTAGCAGTTTGTATTCGGAAATGCGATGATTGCCGAAGAACATTAAGAAAATAGTTGTACTGTACATGAATGTAAGTTGAAAATCGTCGTTTATTCGTTTGTTTGTTTTATTGCCTTTCGGCTCGCACTTGACCAGTATCTCACCTGTTGGTAAGTGATGATGTGGTTGACGGCGAAGCACGCTAGATTACGACAGGTGTCATGACATGACACACCTAGTTGGAACGAAGTTCCTTTCACTATAGGTATAATAGGCACAAGTTGCTAACATGATGCCAAAAAATCTATAAAAATACATTCTAGCCGTCTGCAAAAAACTGCACCTAATTTTTTTATTATTCATACTATAATAAATAACACTTTTTAACAATTTCCGCGAAACGTGTGATAAGAAACATAGTTCCAATTTTTTGAATCCTATTCAGCCTTGTTCCCACAAATACTATAGAACCGAAATTCTTAAAACGTTTTCCTAAAATAAATGAGCGAGCAAAGTCTTAAAATTTTCATCAACATTATAATATTCGATATTAGGTCCACAGTTTTGGTTTAAAGGCTCAAAGTTTTAACTAAATATAATTTGATAAGCTAAAAGTATGACGATGAACTAGGTAAGTACTTTAACAGTCTAAAATTACACAAAAACTTTACAGTTTCAATATTGGAAGGCGTTTGTTTCGGCCGAAGCATAGCCCAGTTTAGACGAAGTTATATCGGATGAAGTCATTCAGGCAGTAGGTACATTATAAAATCTGAAAAGTAGTATTATGAACTATTCATTAGTCATCATCATCATGATCCACAGCCTGACCCACTGCTGGGCGTGGTTCACGTTTTTGCTTCACCCATGTTGTACCCGCGCTGGTAACAATATCGTCCTTCTCGCTGCCGGGCGACCAAAATTCCTTCTACCAGTCCTTGGACGGTGACTATTTGGTATAGAGTTTATAATATTAGTCTGGATTTGAATGTACCCTATTTCTAGTAGGTACCTAATAGGTTCGCCCTCGCCATACTTCTTGAAAAAATCCAAAGAGCCTTTCTTCGTTTTCTTTATAAAAAACTCTCCGGATATTACCCCTTCCTATACACTACCAAATTTCTACTTGTTGTTTTAAATTTTAATTCTGTCAAAGTAAGTACTTCTTGCTTACGTCTGCCTGCCGTATTGCCCCGAGCTAACTCGCCTCTAGTTCGGGCGCTCACAATGCTAAATGCCCTTCTGAAATCAGCACCGGAGTGTGACCTGTGACATCTGCCAGATGGATAGATGTCGTGAATGTTTAAGTTTTTGTGAGAAGATGGATGAAAGTTAGATTAGTGAATAATTGTATAGGTATTCTTTGTACAGTTTTACTTCTGTAAGCTTTTCTGTTATTTTTCTTTTTTGTATTTTTCTTCGGTTTTTTTTTGTTCTATCGTGTTTTTAGGGTTCCGTAGCCAAATGGCAAAAAACGGAACCCTTATGGATTCGTCATGTCCGTCTGTTTGTCTGTCTGTCGGTCCGTATGTCACAGCCACTTTTTTCCGAAATTATAATGTTACAAGATAGGGCAACGCCATCTAGTGACGAGTAGAAGAACTAAGTAGTAACTAGTGGCGCCATCTAGTATCGTTTAGCGGAACTAATGTTCTCGTGTCGAATGGAATTTTCCAGAATGTTCGAGTCGAACATTCTGGAAGTTTCTAGTTTCAGGAACAATGAGTTCGAAAGTCGATTGTTCTGGAAGTTTCTCGAATTATCTAGAACTAGCTGACCCTCGGGGCTTCGCTCCCGTCATCTGGCTACCTATCTACCTACCCTGCCTACCCTGGCTACCATGGCTACCCTGGCTACCCAGCCCCAAACCTGGCTACTCTGGCTACCCTGGCTACCTTGCCCCTACCCTGCCTACCCTACCTACCCTGCCTATTCTGACTACCCTGACTACCATGGCTACCCTGCCCAAAACTGCCTACACTGGCTACCATGGCTAACCTGGCTACCCTGGCTTCCCTGGCTACTCTGGCTACCATGGCTACCCTGCCCATAACCTGCCTACCCTGGCTACCCTGTCCAAAACCTGGCTACCATGGATACCCTGCCCAAAACTGCCTATCCTGGCTACCCTGGCTACCCTGGCCACCCGGGCTACTCTGGCTACCCTAACTACCCTGGCCACCTTGCTTCCTGGCTTCCCTGGCTACTCTGGCTACCCTGGCTACCTTGCCCCTACCCTGCCTATCCTGGCTACCATGGCTATCCTGCCTACACTGCCTATCCTGCCTAACCTGACTACCATGGCTACCCTGCCCAAAACTGCCTACCCTGGCTACCATGGCTACCCAGGCTACCCTGGCCACCCTGGCTACTCTGGCTACCCTCGCTATCCTGGCCAATATGGCTACCCTGGCTACCCTGCCTACCCTGCCCCTACCCTGCCTACCCTGGCTACCATGACTACCCTGGCTACCCTGCCCCAAACGTGGCTACCCTGGCTACCATGGCTACCCTGGATACCATGGCTAACCTGGCTACCATGGCTACCCTGGCTACTCTGGCTACCCAGGCTACCCTGGCCACCCTGGCTACCATGGCTACCCTGGCTACCCTGGCTACCCTAGCTTCCCTGGCTACTCTGGCTACCATGGCTACCCTGCCCATAACCTGCCTACCCTGGCTGCCTAGTCCAAAACCTGGCTACCATGGATACCCTGCCCAAAACTGCCTATTCTGGCTACCCTGGCCACCCGGGCTACTCTGGCTACCCTAACTACCTTGGCCACCTTGCTTCCTGGCTTCCCTGGCTACTCTGGCTACTCTGGCTACCCTGGCTATCTTGCCCCTACCCTGCATATCCTGGCTACCATGGCTATCCTGCCTACCCTGCCCAAAACTGCCTACCCTGGCTACCCAGGCTACCCTGGCTATCCTGGCCACCCTGGCTATTCTGGCTCCCTCGCTACCCTGGCCAATATGGCTACACTGGCTACCCTGCCTACCCTGCCCCTACCTTGCCTACCCTGGCTACCATGACTACCCTGGCTACCCTGCTCCAAACGTGGCTACCCTGGCTACCTTGGCTACCCTGGATACCATGGCTACCCTGGCTACCATGGCTACCCTGGCTACTCTGGCTACCCTGGCTACCCTGGCCACCCTGGCTACCCTGGCTTCCCTGGCTACTCTGGCCACTCTGGCTACTCTAGCTACTCTGGCTACCTTGCCCCTACCCTGCCTTTCCTGGCTACCATGGCTATCCTGGCTACCATGGCTATCCTGGCTACCATGGCTACCTTAGCTATCATGACTACCCTGGCTACTCTGGCTACCCTGGCTACCCTGGCCACCCTGGCTACCCTGGCTTCCCTGGCTGCTCTGGCTACTCTGGATACCTTGCCCCTACCCTGCCTACCCTGGCTACACTACCCAACACCTGCCTACCCTGCTACACTGCCCAACACCTGCCTACCCTGGCTACCCTGGCTACCCTGCCTACCCTGGCTACCCTGGCTACCCTGCCTAAAACCTGCCTACCCTCGCTACCATGGCTACCCTGCCCAAAACTGCCTACCCTGGCTACCATGGCTAACCTGCCTACCCTGGCTACTATGACTACCCTGGCTACCCTGCACCAAACCTGGCTACCCTGGCTATCATGGCTACCATGGCTACTCTGGCTACCCTGGCTACCTTGGCCACCCTGGCTATCCTGGCTACTCTGGCTACCCTGGCTACCTTGCCCCTACCCTGCCTTCCCTGGCTACCATGGCTACCCTGGCTACCCTGGCTACCCTGGCCACCCTGGCTACCCTGGCTTCCCTGGCTACTCTGGTTACCCTGGCTACCTTGCCCCCACCCTGCCTACCCTGGCTACCCTGGCTACACTGCCCAACACCTGCCTACCCTGGCTGCCCTGGCTACCCTGCCCAAAACCTGCCTACCCTACCTACCCTGCCTACCTACCTACAAATTTTTATCTATAATCAATAATTTCCTCAGCGCACGCCAAATAATGTATTTTACAGGCAACATTTTGCTACCTTGGGTTATATTATTGCAATTTTCATAAGGATCTCAATTTTTTTTGGAAATATAATATTATAGCCTATGACACTCAGGAATAATGTAGCTTTCTACTGGTGAAAGAATTTTCAAAATCGGTTCAGTAGATCCAGAGATTACCCCTTACAACGTCACAAACTCACAAACTTTACCTCTTTATAATATTAGTATAGATGATAATATTAGTATAGATTAGATGCAACTTTAATATTCGCTGTAGTATAGTTTTCACTTCGAACACAGAGCTAACGAATGTGTGTACCTATGAGGCTGTATTAGAGTTATAATAAGGATGTTTCCTGGGTAGAAAAATGATAATTATATTTAGTCCGTCAGTGAAATTATAAAACAATATTGGACACGTATTTTTTGCTTTACCAAATCAATAAAAAATTACAAAGATAAAGCGCATCAGTGCAGTGGTGGCCTAGTGGTATCGGCCGCGACTTATATGTTGTAGGTCGTAGTCGCTTTACTTTGTGTTAATTATTATCACCACTGCTATCAAAACGGTGAAGAAAAACATCGTGAGGAAACCGTCATGTCCTAGAACCAAAAATTTGAATACATGTGACATCCACCAACTCGCATTGGGCCCACGTTGTGCATTACGGCCCATCCCCTCTCACAGAGTGGAGGACTGCATGTGTCCTAGCAGTGGGAACAATAAAAAGACTGATGATGATGATGAAAGCGCATTCAGGAGCTTGTGACGTCACTATGTCAGTATATACTGTATATGTCAGTATATAGTGTACTAGAGGACGCCTCGCGGTTTCACCCGCGTAGTTCCCGTTCCCGTGGGAATACAGGGATAAAAAGTAGCCTATGTCACCCGGGGATAGAGTAGTTTCCCAACGGTGAAAGAATTTTTGAAATCGGTCAAGTAGTTTTGGAGCCTATTCGGTACAAACAAACAAACAATCAAACAAACAAAAAAATCTTTCCTCTTTATAATATTGGTAGAGACAGTATGGAACGTTCTAGAAACTTCTTCCGTGCTATGTAAAGAGCGGTCTGGTTCGTCGTGGGTCAGTTTCGATTGAGAAGTGATACAGAGCGATCAAAGCGGAAAATTTTGCGAAGTAATAGAATTGTTTAAGAAGTGTTTTTCTAATAAACAGTAATTAATTGAAGTCTGCTGTTTAATTAATTTATCCCTGAATCCCAGCTCGTAACAAATTGGTGTCAGAAGTGCGGGATAAATTATGCCGGTTCTACCGAAGGAAGAAACGGAGGGTATGCGCACCAGGAGTCAGCGCCAGCAAGACGGAAACCAGAGGCGCTTTGGAGACGCTCCCTCACCGTCATCAAGTAGACAACGAGACTCCGCGGCAGCAGCAGCATCAGCTCAATCTCCGGTGACCCCTGACCTCGCTGCTCTGATGGCTTTTATGCAGGAGCAGGCTCGTCATCAGGAGGAACAGGCTCGCCGCTTGGAAGAGCAGCTGCAGCGCGACAAGGAGGAACAGGCTTGCCGTCAGGAGGAGCAGGCTCGCCGCTTGGAAGAACAGCTACAGCGCGACAAGGAGGAGCAGATTCGACGTCAGGAGGAGCAGTTCATTGTAATCAAGAACCTCCGCACTGCAATTGGTAAGGAGATGAAGGATGTAAAGGACCAGGTCCAGCAACATGAGACCCGCATTATCGAGATGGAGAAGACAATATGTGGGCTCAAGTCAACCATGGCAGGTGCGGTTGGGGCACCTTCGCCACGTGGTTTTAAAGTGCCACCATTTGATGGCTTTTCGTCATGGTCCGCCTTCAAAATTCAGTTTGATGCCGTTTTTTTTTTTTTTTTATTTGTTATGGGTTTGCTCTTGACTCTAGTCTAAATCATAGGTGACAGAGACAGAGTCGACGATGGAGTGAGCTTACCCAGAAGGAGCCTGTTTACTCTAACTTTGAAGAAATTCGGGTTGAATGCGTTCGGAAACACAGATGCAGGTAGTGAGTTCCATTCATTCGCTGTGCGCATTATGAAGGATGTTTGGAAGCAAGCGCTTCCAAACAACCAATCCACCAATTCGCACCAATTCGCTTCAACCATTCCACCAATTCGCACCAAGCGGTGCGAATTGGTGGAATGGCAACAAGGTAAGGATAGTAACTTGCAGTGCGTCTAGATGTCCGATGGTAGAAGGGGGCTGGTGGTCGTGGAGTTCTTGAGCACACTCACCGAAATACAGTCTGTAGAAGACCGACAAGCAGGCAACCTTGCGGCGATGAGCCAAGCTGTGAAGCGTGGTATCCACCAGTTCAATTTCGCCGATGAGCCTCTTAGCTCTGCGTTCCACCGAGTCAAGCCGTGATGAAATTGAATGGATGGACTAAAGAACAGGCCTTGACTGCTCTAACCTTGGGCCTTCGCGAACAAGCCTTGATTGTGTTGAGGCGCTGGGAAAAGACTTCACTTTCGAGAAGCTTCTGGAAGCATTAGAAGCTAGGTACGGCTATGCGCACGTGGAACATGTGTTTCGGGCCCAACTGAAAGACCGGTCGCAACGGGTTGGTGAAACTCTTCAGCAGTGAGCTCTGGAGGTCGAAAAGCTGGTTCGGAAGGCTTACCAGTCGTCGCCTGTGCTGATCGACGGGAATCTCATACAGGCGTTCACGGATGGGATCCGCGACCTGGAGGATAGGGCTGCAGTAAGGCTAGGTCATTTCAAGGACCTCAAGGATGCTCTAGCCTATGCTTTGTAGGTGGAGGCAGTATGGCGGGACGAACGAACTCACCGAATCAGGGAGGTTGCAACTTCACCCCGATGCTTTGACTGCGGAGAGAGAGGCCACATCCGATTGAGCTGCCCGAATCGAAGGCCTCCCCACGGTGGTAAGCAGTCACCATTGGTAGGATCATCTGACGTCCCTTCTGGGCAACAGCAGCAGGGAAACGAGTAGATGGCAGGACTAAGGGGTGGGTGCTGGCTGGTTATGGAAGAGCCCCAAGGATCTCGATCTCACAATCCTATGACGGAAACAGCCTGATCATCGAGGGCGAAATTAACAGAACACCATGCAAGCTGACATTGAATACTGGGGCTTCTCGGACAGTTGTCAGTTTCCAACTAGCTCGACGGTTTCTTGGGGACTTCTTCGGGAGCCATGAAGATGTACATCTGAGCAACCACCGGTCAGCACATAACCGTCCGAGGTGAGAAGGAGGTGGACATGAAGTTAGGAAACAAAGTTTACCGCCACAATGTTATCGTGGCCGACATAGTGGACGACTGCATTCTGGGTTTGGACTTCATGCGAAAACATCACTGTGAGATTTATCAAGGAGTATTTAAGTGTGGCTCAGTCTTCATGGAAAAATCGGTGCAGTATCGGGAAAAGTGTACTGCTTAGAAAAGGTTATTCTTCGTCCAAGGTCAGAAACAATCATACCAGTTTGTCTACCAAGGAGTTCTGGCCGGGAAAACCGATGTGTACTTATAGAATGTTTAGATAACGATGCTTCATGGAAATTTGCACGCACATCGGTATGGGGTACTAGTGTTTCATCGGTACGCGCACTCAACACAAGTGACCAGGAGCTGGTGCTCAAGAAAGGCACAGTATTAGGCACTTGTGACGGAGTGGTTTGGATGCGTAGATGCCACGAACACCCAACCAACACCAAAGGTTCGACGTGTCATCGCTTTTGAAGAACAGCCAGAATAACTTGTCGGCAGAAAAAAAAAACAAGTTCGCCGACATTTTCTCGACAAATGGTGCCGACATAGGGAAGACTACGTTAGTTCAACACAGAATAAATACAGGAAATAAGGTACCAATCCGCCAGCGACCAAGACGTATTTCAGTGGCACGGGAACGGGAAGTGGACGACATGATCAAGGGTATGGTGAAAGACAGCGTGATTGAACCTTCATCCAGTCCATGGTGTTTACCAGTAGTATTGATGAAAAAGAAGGACGGCAGCATGCGCTTCTGTGTAGACTATCGCCGACAAAACGACATCACGAAGAAGGACAGTTATCGGTTGCCAAGAATCGATGACATGCTGGATACGCTATCGGGAAGGAAGTGGTTTTCCACTTTAGACTTAAAGAGTGGCTACTGGCAGGTCGAGTTAGACCCTCGAGATAAGGAAAAGACAGCGTTCTCTACAGGCAAAGGATTGTGGTAATTCAACGTTATGCCATTTGGACTGTGTAATGCTCCTGCCACCTTTGAGAGATTGATGGAGCGGGTACTTACTGGGCTGATTGGTGACGCCTGCCTAGTCTAATTGGATGACATTACTATCGTGGGACGCACGTTTGAAGATCACCTCCGCAATTTAGAACGTGTGCTGTCAAAGATACGAGGAGCCAATCTAAAGCTTAGTCCAAAGAAGTGCGCGTTGTTCAGGCGGCAAGTGAACTTTTTAGGACACGTGGTTTCCGAAGAAGGTATTCAAACGGACCCGGATAAGCTCGTTGCCGTCAAGGATTGGCCAATTCCGGAGAAAAAAACGCAAGTCAGGGCATTTCTCGGTTTGTCCTCCTACTATCGGCGGTTTGTGATGAGCTTTGCTGACATTGCCCGACCTCTTCATAAGCTAACTGAAGACAAGATACAGTTCTGCTGGAATGAGAGCTGTGACGTCGCATTTCAGAAGCTAAAGGAACATCTGTGCAATGCTCCCTCCTAGGCTATCCTGACAATGAAAATGAATTCATAGTTGACACAGATGCCAGCAATACTGGAATCGGAGGGTTATTGTCTCAACGAAAAGGAGATCATGAGGTTGTAATTGCGTACTTCAGCAAAGCCTTATCCAAACCTGAGAGGAAATACTGTGTCACTCGGAGGGAGCTTCTAGCTGTAGTAAAAACATTGCAGCATTTCAATAAATATTTGTTGGGGCGGAAATTTCTCCTGCGAATGGTCCACGCTGCTTTGAAATGGCTACTGCAATTTAAGAACCCAGAAGGACAGGTAGCAAGATGGATTGAGCTAATGCAAGAGTTTGATTTCGTAATTCAACATCGCAGCGGAACGTCGCACGGTAATGCTGATGCTCTCTCGCGAAGACCGTGTCCAGACTATGTAAACATTGTGCGAGACAGGTTTTGGGGACGGATCTTAGCGAAGAGTGGAAGGAAACCTTACAGAATGCTCAACAAGAAGACAGAGACCTAAAACGGATCCTTGAATGGAAGAAATCAGGTGCTCCTAGGCCTCACTGGAGTGATGTCGCAGCAACAAGTTCCATCACCAAGAGTTATTGGGCACAGTGGGAAAGCTTTGTGCAGGGAGTTCTGTGCAGAAAATGGGAGAACGCTCGCGGTGACCAGTGTCATCTACAAATGGTCGTACCTAAAGTTAAGGTGCCGGAGATCCTACAGCTCTACCACAATGGATGTTCAGGGGGTCACATGGGAGTTAAGAGGACTTTAATCAAGGACCGAGAACGATTTTACTGGATCCATTGTCGAAAGGACGTTGAGGAATGGTGCCGCAAATGCACAAGTTGTGCGGCTATGAAAGGAACACAAACTCGTAGCAAAGGGGCACTAAAGGTTTACAATGTTGGTGCACCGTGGGAACGTATAGCATTGGATGTTGCAAAGCGGAAACAAGTACTTTTTGGTCGTCATGGACTACTTCACAAAATGGCCGGAAGTGTTTGCAATCCCCAATCAAGAAGACGTTACGGTGGCTGATAAGTTGGGGTACCCTTGGAAATGCACAGTGACCAAGGCTGGAACTTCGAGTCAGAAGTGTTCAAGGAGACGTGTCGTGTGATGGGTGCTCACAAAACCAGAACTACTGCTTATCATCCGCAATCAGACGGGATGCTTGAACGATTCAACCAGTCACTAGAGAGATATCTTGCAAAGGTTGTGGAAAAAAGACAGAAGGATTGGGACAAACACATACAACCATATCTCATGGCATATCGCAGTGCTGTTCATGAAACTACAGCGGTAACACCAGCTTTTGCTAATTTCGGCAGAGAACTACGATTACCTGCAGATCTAATCACCGGTATCCCGCCTGAGTCTCCACGCAATGTAACAGATTATGCGAATGAGCTACGAAACAGGATGGATGATGTATATGAGCATATGAGACAGACAGGTCAACAGATGTCTGAGAGGATGAAGACCCGCTACGATCGGAAAGCGAGCAATAAGGGCTTCGATGAAGGATCTCTTGTATGGTTACATAACCCGGCACGGAGCAAAAGAAAATCGCCTAAATTACAAGCAAAATGGGATGGACCTTATCGCGTAGTTACCAAGATCAATGACGTCACCTACCGAATTCAAAAGAGACCCCGAGGTGCATCAAAGGTCGTTCATGTGGATCGGTTGGCCCGTTATCATGGGTCTAACAATGCTCGGGACGAGCATGTCTAAGAGGGAGGCAATGTTACAAGATAGGCCAACGCCATCTAGTAACGAGAGGAAGAACTAGGTAGTAACTAGTGGCGCCATCTAGTATTGAATAGCGAAACTAATGTTCTCGAAACCTCGAATGTCGAATGGAATTTTCCAGAAGGTTCGAACCGAACATTCTGGATGTTTCTAGTCGCTTCGGGAACAATGAGTTCGAAAGTCGATTGTTCTGGAAGTTTCTCGAATTATCTAGAACAGTATGGAACGTTCTAGAAACTTCTTCCGTGCTTTATAAAGAGCGGTCGGGTTCGTCGTGGGTCAGTTTCGATTGAGAAGCGATACAGAGATCCCTCTGTATCGCTTCTCAAAGCGGAAAATAGTGCGATGTAATAGAATTGTTTATGAAGTGTTTTCTAATAAACAGTAATTAATTGAAGTCTGCTGTTTAATTAATTTATCCCTGAACCCCAGCTCGTAACAATAAGAACTATGCTGTTGAAACTTGGTAAGTAGATGTATTCTGTGAACCACATTAAGATTTTCACACAAAAATAGAAAAAAAAAAACAACAAATTTTGGGGGTTCCCCATACTTAGAACTATAACTCAGCTTGTAATAATATCCGCGAAACATCTCATTTAGTCTTTAAGGTTTTTGTTAAGTATGTGAAAAGAGTTAATTCAATTAACAAATAAAGAAAAGTAACAATGTTAGAAAACACCCATAAATCAATTAACACCCTCTACAAAGCCTCTGTATATTACACGAGTGTTTTACAAAAACATGTCAATTTCTCTAATTGATGGATGTGATATTATGTCAAAAGAATTATACGGTTTGCCCCGAGGCCGTAGGAGCTAAGATTTTAGGCCTGGCTATACTAGGACTCGATGTTGTAGGGAGCTTGTTTTGGATATCAATATTTTGCCCGGCGATGTCTAAACTGCTCGTATTAGAATGGGCAAGGGCACAGGTGGTGACTTCAGATCTCAGTCGATGCAAATTTGATGTTAACTCCACTGACGTTTGTGTTACGAACTTCGTATTATATAAAGTTCATTATATATTAGAGAGACACTCAGGACTTATACAGCAAATAGCATGTCCAAATACAGTTTCGAAATCAAAACATTAATGTAGTTTATTATATTTTTGTAATCCAAAAGAATCTTTTGTAATTTAATGTTAACGTTATGATCAATCCAGGATTGCCTGAGGCGTGATCACGCTTCACAATCTCGTTTCGTTCATATCAATATAAACGAAAAGAGAGTCGTTGATAGCGTGATGGTTAACAGGACGAATTGGAAGAAGAAAACGTGTTGCGCTGACCCCAAGTAACATACTACAAGGGCAGGAAGATGATGATGATAAAGGACTAAACATCATATCATCAGATAGGCATTTGCACCATGTCAAATATTGATATACAGCTACCTCCAGTAAATTGGAAGCGACCTCAACATACGTCTGAAATGTCTATTGCAGATATAATAATCTGAAAAACAAAACATCGCTTAAACTAAAATGTATTCTTAAATATTATGCTTGCATTAAAACTTTCACCACATAATAACCGTATCCACTTTACCTATTACCTCAAAGTAGAGTGCTAGCCATACATTTAGGAACATACCCCTATTTGTCTATTGAGATTTCCTATAGTGGCCTCCTTCACCAACATTACGTTATAAAAGGCGGCACACTATACCAGGCAACCCCTTACGAGGTGTCTGGGACCATCTTCGGTAGGTCACGCCTCCGAGAGCACTCGCCCCTGGTACTCAAGAGAAAATGTGAGTCGCATCGTGATTACTCACTGCCATTTGTCCAGAATGGTACCGGAGCAATAAAGCCGCTCACCACACGCACCCCAGCACGCCAGCACTAGTGCAAGCACCGGCACCAGCGCAGTTGGTGCTAGCGGATTCAATCCCCGTTAAGGACGCTAGAGAAGCTGGCTCCCATTTCTCTAGAATGGTCCCGGAGCTGTAAGCACGCTCACCTCTCGAATACAAATCATCGCATCTACCCAATGCCTACAGCTGGGTTGCCGGAAAACTAATCCAACGGGTAGTCCTCTTCTTTCTATCCAGAAAAGTGCCGGAGATGCAGCTCGCTCACAGGAGCAGCATTTAGGAACATACCCCTATTTGTCTACTGTGTTTTCCTATAGTGGCCTCCTTCACCAACCTTACGTTATAAAAGGCGGCACACTATACCAGGCAACCCCTTACGAGGTGTCTGGGACCATCTTCGGTAGCTCACGCCTCCGAGAGCACTCGCCCCTGGTACTCAAGAGAAAATGTGAGTCGCATCGTGATTACTCACTACCATTTGTCCAGAATGGTACCGGAGCAATAAAGCCGCTCACCACACGCACCCCAGCACGCCAGCACTAGTGCAAGCACCGGCACCAGCGCAGTTGGTGCTAGCGGATTCAATCCCCGTTAAGGACGCCAGAGAAGCTGGCTCCCATTTCTCCAGAATGGTCCAGGAGCTGTAAGCACGCTCACCTCTCGAATACAAATCATCGCATCTACCCAATGCCTACAGCTGGGTTGCCGGAAAACTAATCCAACGGGTAGTCCTCTTCTTTCTATCCAGGAAAGTGCCGGAGATGCAGCTCGCTCACAGGAGCTCACTTGCTTGAGGGTTACTCACGAACCCCGCGTCTGACCACCAGGTGGCCCTTTGCCTTGGGCCGGTAACTTCAGACACTTGTTGCGCGCGAGGAATGACGCTCGGCCCACACCTAGCCGAGCAGACAACATGCCACTCCTCTGCAACCACCACATAGACCACCGCGAGTCCAACCTCAATGTCAGGTACCACCTTTGCGCTTGCAATGGTGGAGGGCCTACCTGACCCCGCGTACCCTGATCCAAACAGCCGGACCCGTAGTTCCAGCTGCGAAAGCCCCATCTGTTCGGGTCGTACAGATAGGGACCAGCATTTAGGAACAGCCGAAAATGAGATCATAGCAATATGAGGTTATGTCTGTAACGGCGGTGTTTGGCATCAATTAGACTAAACAAGCCGTAATGGCGCCATTTGCCAATGTGGGAGTTTCGGCTTAATATGGCTAAGAGTATGGTAGCCTACAGAGGCTGAAGAACATAAAAGTATATACGCAATCTTAGTGCAGTAAAACAGCTTGAGTTTCTAGTGAGTACTGTAGTATTAGGTACTGGACAGTGTACAGTTTACAGTGACGCTATCTGGACTATATACTATATTACTATATCTATACTATATTATAATAATATTATAAAGAGGAAAGATTTGTATTTTTGTATGTAACGAATAAATTTAAAAACTACTGGACTGATTTCAAAAATTCTTTCACCGTTGGGAAGCTACACTATCCCCGAGTGACATAGGCTACTTTTTAACCCTGTATTCCCACGGGAACGGGAGCTTGCGGGTGAAACCGCGAGGCGTCCGCTAGTAACAAATAAACTGTGTAGAAGAAAAGGGAGTTATTTCTCTTGTTTATCTTTATACTAATTCTGCGACCACGGTTTAAATCTGACGCTTTGTATGTCACTAAATAGGTCTGATCTACATCTGGCTGTGCGGTAAAGAACTGACTAAAGCTTGCACTGTCTGGACAGGTTCACTCAAATCTGTGTGGTGCTTGCCACCAAATACCACCTCAGTCATTAACTTATGTGGATATGATATTGTCAGACCGTAATAGTCACCATTAATAATATGGACTCTAATTTTGTTTCATGCTTCGTTGCAGAGCGACTCAGTAAGGCCACACCAGTCTCATCGACTTTAAAATAACAAAAAAGTTTGACGTATACCTAAAGGTGTTATTTTTAAACAATTTAAGGCATAAGCGTAATCGAAGCAAAAGGAGTATGTAAGGATTGTAATAGGTACTGTTGGCAATGGTTAGCACGGATGGGAAAAGCGCGTGAATTGAATATATTTAACTTATGCATCTAGTTCAGCATGTTGAAGACTGAGGCCCTAGACAAATGACATTATATCATCGAAAACGTGGCGATAGCGATTGGAAAAATGTCACAAATGTATGGGAATGACAAGCGCTAACGAAATGTCACGTGATCAATCACTTACATTTTGGCATTCTGGCCATCGCCATCGCTGACGTCTAATGACACTTGTCTAGAGCCAGAGACTCTGCAATGCGTTTTGAATTACAGCAACACAGGCTTAAGTTACTTCGCGTTTTAGAGCTTAGCACTTCAGTTACACTGTATGTAAAGTATGTAGTCTGAGGCCTTTTGATTATTTACTCATACGATAGATAAAACATTAAATTACTAGAAATTGTAATTCAACGTCGCGGCAGAAGCTGTTCACAATAAATATTTTTCTTCTCTCGTTTTTCTACACTTGAAAAGAGTATACTCCTCATTGTCACATTGAACCTGGCTGCGAGAGCCTTTAGGAACTTTTTAGATTTACAAAATATGCTATGACTCTAATTATTACCTATACCTGTACTTTTTGACTGAATACGTTTTTTATTACAGTTACTTCAACTTTAAATTCAGTTTAAGAGTATTCTAGAACAATAAAACCTCAAGAAGTATAAACTACCGAGCTTCACATATAAAGTACAAACTATTTGTCGCTTGACACCAGTCGCGGTAGCAGCGAGACATGTAGCAAAGTTGCAACACAACCACCGTGGAGAACGAGACAATATTACTCGTTACTAATGTGTCCCATTTGTCACTGCATGTGCATCTATCAGACTGGCAAATAAGTCAGACAGGAGTGGTTTGTGGTAAATAGAAGGAGGAAAGATGTTTGGTTTCAACCTTTTTCATGTAGTTGTAATAACTATAAGAAGGCAGGTTGATGAACTTTCATTGTGCAATCAGCTAAGGAGTGGAATGCCCTGCCAGAGTCTATTTCCCGATAGCTACAACCTAGGAGTATTTAAGCCAAGAGTGAATAGATTACTTCTAGGCAAGTGTGCTTCACATCATCGCTTACTATCAGGTGAGATAGTGGTCAAGCACACGCCTATCAAAAACAAAAAAAAAAACAGGAAGTGAACACGAGTAAAAAAAAAGAATCTCTCCAGAGGAACTTTAATATGTTCACTGACAAAAGAAACGAGGTTTTAAAACGCTTTCATGTAAGTAACCTATAAACAGATAAAAGTAAACCCAGTATAAACTCTATGTACATAACGTAATCACATTTTTTTTTTTAATTGAGAGCGACATTTCGACCTTAAGCTTAGATTAATACTCACTTGCTTTTGAACGCTTTGGTAGCTTTTGGGTTTCTTTTAGTCAAAAGATCATTGCTAATGCATTGTGTGGATCGAGGTGGTTCATGAAAAGTTCAAATGCAATTTTCAAAATCAATATTACTGATTGCCTTGGCTACTAGGTTTGGACGTTCATTACTACGCATTTTGCCCACACCTTCTCACGTTATCTTCTAGACGTTAATCTCGATTTTAGCGCAGTCTCCGCGTGATCTTACACACTTCACAATAGTGATTGATGATAAAGCTCAAGTTTCGCACACAACGGTAAATGGAATTTGCCATTTTCATAAAATATATATGATAAATATCTATCAAAGATTTGGAAGCATCGTGTCTCTAAGATGGTTTTTGATGGTTTCTGAGCAAAACTAGTACTTATAAATTGACTACCTATCTTTTTTTTGTTTTTATATAAAACTACGGCGATATGACTTCCTATATTGAGATCTATTCGCAACTACTTAGGTAAAAATAATAGACTGTTTTGTGATCCAAATATTAAAGATTGATTTTTTCTAGCACCATTATATAAAAACTAGAGATAAGATAAGATACTTGAAACCCACTTAGTTTATAAATTGAAGTTAATCGCTTATCCTTGAGATTTTATAGCGGTCACAGTTATTGCAATTTTTTCAGGCATCGATAATGTCTACTGATGTAGACAGATAGATCAAGAATCCATCAACTTGGAAAAAAAAATCAATTGTTTTATTCTACACAACTTTGTTAAATAAATATTAATTCGAGATTGGTTATTTCCAGAGGCTTATAGTCACCCTAAGGACACTGGAAAAGTTTTTCTCGGAATTTCCTTGCGTGATCGAATCAGAAATGTAGAGATCCGCAAGAGAACCAGGGTTACCGACATAGCCCGAAGAGTTGCCAAACTTAATTGGCAGTGGGTAGGGCACATTGCTAACTGAACGGATGGCCGATGGGGCAGAACAGTTCTGGAATGGCGACCGCGAACCGGAAGACGTTGCGTTGGAATGCCTGCCACCAGGTGGACCGATGACCTGATGATGGTTGCGGGGATCCGCTGGAGTCAGAATGCACGGAACCCGGTCAATGTTGTCAAAACCCGGATGCTTGGGGAGGCCTATGTCCAACAGTGGACGTCTTTCGGCTGATATGATGATGATGATGAGAGGCTTTAGACAAAGTCTCGTTCTATCAGCTACAATCGAAATGCTAAAATGTAAGATGATCACGTGACATTTCGATAGCGCTTGGCATTACCATATTTTTCCAATCGCTATCGCAAAGCTTTCATTTATACAATGTCACTTGTCAAGAGCCTCAGGTTTAACAACTTTTAAATATTATTCTCCTCCTTGCCTCATTCAACAGTGTGTTCAAAGCTTTATACTAGAAAATTCTGCGATCCACGTTTGACTGGCCGTCAAACAAACTGTTCGGTGTAGAATTTAGGTAGACACTTCTGCCGTACTCTCCTATTGCTAGAGTGTCGCTATCTGACAAAATCCTATTTAGAGTTATAGATAAAAGACCGCGAAGTTATATAAATAGATGCTGTTTATCAACTACAAACCATGGATGAATATTGCGGTGTCAAAAAATAATTCAATTTGCATTTTGAATCTCACAACCACGTTGTTAGTATAAATCACTGACAATGTTATGAAAATCCGGTATCTTTAAATAGTAGAAATATGTTGCTTAGACAGCAAGATAGAGATATTTTTCTGATTTCTGTGGCATTAATAACTCAAAATCGGCCAAGTTTGAGAGAGTAACACTCTAGATAAAAGACGGCAGACTTGTTCAGCTAGCTACTCGATTGTGCCCGTGATATATTGCAACCTTTCGCTTTGGTTTGTAATTTCAAAAGTGTTGTTGCGAGTAACATTGTGAATTCTAAATTTGTCTACTCAAAATTGTGTCTTGTTAAGTAAAATATTCGTTCTAAGACCGTTCCGATTTTTAAACGTGCGTATATCCGAAGCGAGGTGCAAAAATTTTCAGGCTCGTTTCGTTAGCTGTAGCATTTTTAACCAACTTTAAAAAGAGATTTTGTTTCTTTGTTCCCCGATTATTCATAGACGCCTGGATCGATTTGTTAATTTTTTGCTTTTGTTTGAAAGGGCTATACTGCCCAGATAGTCATCAGGTCAGGATCTGATGATGGGCTCCCATGGTTATCGAGGGAACTCGTCAAATATTATAGGCATACATGTAGCGATTTTAGTATTTTCATCAACACTGCAATCATTTGCACTCAAAGAGTATGATTTGGTGAAGTGGAACTGATCGAGAAGACCACAGATGGTCCCTTGAACTCCTTAATGATAGGAATGTCATGGTTATAAGATATCTCAAATAGTTAATCGACTATGATAAAACAAATACATATAAATAAATGGTACTGAAGAAAATAGTACCATCGAACTTAACTGATGATGAAGCCGGAAGGTAGGCACTGGAACTCCGAAATAAAACTATGTATCCTAGTCTTGTTTGGGCTTATTAGAATCGCAAGAGATTTACTGTGGCTATAAATGTTTTTTATGGTAATTTGAGGTACCTACTAGAACTAAAAGTGACAAATAATAAAGTTTTTAACAAAAATATTAATACTGGCTTCAAAAAAAATAAAATTTGCTTTCGCTTTGTAGTGTTTTGTTTTGGAAGTCAGTTTGTTTTTTTTTGTTTATAAGTTTTTTTCTTTAGTTCTCAAGTTTTTATGCATTATTATAGTCTTTCAAAGTTTAAAACTATCCTATATAGATACAATAAAGATCTGAGGTTTGAGGCAACGTGCTGAAGATGCACATGCTCCCCTGAAAATAGTCCTGAATCATCTTGCTCTTCATTAATTCTTCATTTTGTCAGTATTTGGACTTTTGCTTGGAAAGGTCATAAGAAAGTTTACTTACAATCGCCACCGCTAAGGGTTTAAGCGTAGTGTAAGATTTCCGACGACTGTGTGGAGCTAGACTTATACAATATGCACTGGGTTTAGACTAAGCCGACGAACGAACGCTTGTGAGCGGGAAGGGGTAATCACCAATGAACACCAATAAGCTTACTCGCCTTGTGTCGAGTAGGTACAGGCCCAGCGAGTGAAGGCGATGCATAGAATAAAACGAAGAAGGCGATCACAAAAAACGAACGCTGTCCATCGGTTTTGGTTCGGTCGTTCGTTTGATCTGTACCCAGCAAAATAATATTGATTCTGACTATGAATGGAGTAATATTAGGTATTCTAATGACCCCTTTGATATCGTGTCGAAATTGGTCCGGCTGTTATTTTCATGAATACTTTTAATATTCTAATTCCCTCCAATGTTTTAACAATTTTCTTCTGATAAGGCTAAATAAATAAAACATTAGTTATGGGCCCCAATATATTTTGTCATTGGTTTTGAATATCCATTAACTGTATTCATCAGTTAAGACATTTATTTTCCAAAAATAATAAAAAGGCGAGTCGGTGAAAGATTTATTTTTTCATTAACTTTGTTTAATTGAAACTTGTCAAGTTCGTTTCAAAGTCAAATGAGTTTAATAGTGCGACATATTGTTTCTGATATAAGTAATATTCAACCTGAGGAAATATGACCATGTGTCGAACTGTAGATCTCAGCTCAAATGGATGCCCATTCGGCAGAGGCGAAATTTACGTGCTTTGACCACGCTCTTCTCTCTACTCAACTCTCCCACCCCTCCTTCTTATCTCATCTCTCAGTTTCAATATCTGTGTACTTCACACGCTAGGAATCTGCGTTCGTCTAACAATCTTCTCTTGCTTTGTCCTTCTCATACTTCTGATTTTATTCATTCTTCTTTTTATATTCAGTCCATTCTTCTCTGGAATGCGCTTCCTCTCGATATCAGGACGGCCACCAGTCAATATGCATTTAAGCGGAAGCTGCGACATTATTTTCTGAACCATTAGCAGAGTCGTCTCAATCTCCTTTCTATTAATTTATATATGTGTATATATATATATATAAAGGTATTTATTATAGTAAATATATATGTATGTTTATTTTAACTACAATATATATATATATATTGTTATTCAATTTAACTTCTCAATTTTTATGCACCTGCCATGTTACCTCTCCACCACCCTTGGTTGACTGGTAGAGAATGCCTCAGGCATTAAGTCCGCCTATGTATATGTATGTTGCATGAAGTTTTAAATAAATAAATAAATAATATTCAACTTTTATATTGCATAATGGGGGTACTGACATCGTGTGATGAAGAACCTTCAGGGTCCGCAGCGCAATCTGCGGTTTCGAGTTAACATATTTGGTAATACTTAAACACTTTCAGACATCAAAAATTACTCTTCTTACCATCACTACCATGATTACGTAGTGCTATAGAGGAATTCATGCAATAATATCATGTAAATAAGTCTTTAACATTCCCACTGCTGGCCACACAGGACTCTTTTCTGTGAGAGGGAGTGGGCCTTACTTTATAACACGAGCTCAGCGTTGTTTACTAAACAATGCAATTCATCATCATCATTTCAGCCGAAAGACTGGACGTCTTTCGGCTTTCTGCTGGACATAGGCCTCCCCAGGCGTCGCCACATTGACCTATCCCGTGCGCATCCACTGCATTCCCTCAACCCTAACCAGGTCATCGGTCCACCTAGTGGGTGGCTTTCAAACGCATCGCCTTCCGTTCGCGGTCACTATTTCAGAACTTTTCGGCCCCATCGGCCATCCATTCTGCGAAAAATGTGCCCTGCCCACTGCCACTTAAGTTTCGCGATTATTCAGGCTATGTCGGTAAATTTGGTTCTTCTGCGGATATCCTCATTTGTGATGCAAACACGCATGGAAACGCCGAGCATAGCCTTCTCAACATCAAAATCAAAATTTCTTTATTCAATTAGGCCATTAAGAGGCACTTTCGAAAGCCAATATTTTTTTATTATTTAATAATAATTGATTCTACCGTCCATTCGGAAATGTAGCTTGTTATGGAGAAGAACGGACAAGAAACTCCACACTTACTCTTTTAAAAAAAAATGTGCTTTACAAGTATTTGGTTACAATAATCTTATTGGAAAAATACATATATGTGAGAACGACGTAAAAAAAATACATTCTCTCCATTGCCCTTTGGGTGACTTTAAGGTTTCTAATAAGGCCCATTGTGAGCGACCACATCTCGGTCCCATAAGTGATCACTAGCAGCACACACTGGTCATTACCTCACGATATTTTCTTTATCGTTTAACATGGTCATAAAATTAATAATACAAAGTAATGTGCCTGCCTTGATTCAAACCCTAGGGAATGGGTTGTATGGCTCGTAAGTCAGGAACAGTACTTATTATACCAAAACATAGTCCGTATACAGTTTCCAATAACTCCATATCTCGATCTTCTCGTAACTTGACACGTGACATCCATGACACATTAGATACAATGTTATCGAAGCATCTTGAAGGTAGATACAAGATGCCGCTGCTGTTGAATTTAATCCAAATACGCGACAAATCTACCAGATAAGTAGATTACGGGATATCTGATGACCCTTGTCATTCCGTCAGAAGGCTGCTGTAGGTAGGCATGTGGCAGAAGGACCACGTTTATTAATATCTATACTAAATGTAAAACGACAAGACAGAATCAGACATACCGACCTCGGGACGAAAACGAAACTTACCGACATGCTCACACGAATTGACCAGCAAAAACGGAGGTGGTCCGGCTATATGATGCGCGATAACCGTGGGATACGGAGCAAGGCAATGATAGACTGGTACCCAAGTGATGGTAAAAGAAGCCGTGGGTGACAGTGTCTGAGATGGGAGGAAGAAATTAAAAAGACCGTTGGTCCTAAGGTGGAGACGAGTTGACGAGTGAGGAGTAGCTTAGGACAGTCCCTCACCCCAGTGAAAACTGTTAGAGGAGGCCTGTGCCGAGAAGCACACTGAAATCAGAGACATTTTATAAATAACGAAGTTTTTGCTGCTTTTTTAGCTGTATTTCTCTGGATTTAGAATAAAAGGCTTTTTTTGGATAATTTTATGATTAATCTGCCAGGCGTACATATGTTTTACCAGGTGAGATAGTGGTCACGAGCGAGCGACCAGAAAAAAAACACGTTTTAGAGAAAAGGTTAAGCTATGTCATACCTGTCATTCGTGTGTCAGGTTCGTCTAAAACTCGATGTATCATGATGGTATCAGTTTGTCAATGATGGAATTTTCGTCCCTTTTTCAATTTCATCGAATTTAAAATCAAAGTCCATTTATTCTAAAAAAGGCTGAAACCCATACCATACCATAACTTTTGAATGTCATAGTTGTACAAGATAATACCTTCCCGTTATTTTGTGGTGTAACCCTCCAGGGTGGAGGGTTATTTCGGACTCCAACCGTCTAAAACTCCACAACTCCTACAGCTACCATGAATAGAGGACCCGGATACAGTTAAATTCACGCGCATCCTCGTTTGCATAAAACCTACCCTAAAAATGCCGTCCTACACCAATTCGTAGTATTTAGCTGGGAAGAAGAAATGGAGCAACCATCATCACATCAAAATGTAGCAAACGTAAATGAGTATCATAATATTCACCAGAATATATTATAACAACAAAAAAATACAAACTATAAAGACACTATCTTGAATCCACGACAAATTGAGAGTCTTAACCTAACAGCAGCTATAAAAAATACAGTCAAAAACCGTTTCCAGCACACTATATCTTGAATCCCTCAGCACGGAGCTGAATTACTGCTCAATCCTCCTCGCGACATGTTTACTGGAACAATACGGTTGCGTCACGCGCCGCGCACGCTCACGTAATACCTTTCTTATAGCTATGGTGCCCTGGTACATGGATGGTGAAACTTATAATAGCAATGTGCGAATTCCACTCAATTATAAAGTCATGAAGTTTCAACGTAATTTTATTAGAGAGAAGATAATTAAATATTCACGGTAACTCAATCAATCTGCCTAGCTTTGTCCTCTGTAAGGATCGACTTCCAACCGAATACTTCTGAATACTCATAACGACTGCCAAATGGCAGCAGCTTGACGTGGTTTTCGAGGCCCCGAGAAGGTTCAGTTTGACATGAATTTGAAATGAAGTTTCAGGTTATGCCATCCATGGATCGACCTCGACAAGCGTTGCTTACTCTGAAAATTGATTCTTGCGTCTGTTATACTTTTACCAAGAGATATTTCATTTCTTATTTGTATTAATAATAATGCAATTAAAGTAAAATGAACAAGCAAACCTATACCAGCAATAATGAATTGCTTCAATATATCCTTTACCATCAGATTAAAAAGAAAATAACCAATAATGGAATTAATATTTGATCTGTTTTGCATAAGGCGTAGCGCCAATATTCCGCTATGTATCTCGAAGCTTTTATTTTAGAGCTAAAATCAATTTTATCTAAAACTTGCTCCACGATATTACAGTACGTTCGGGCTGTTGTAAAGAGGTTAAGTTCCAGATTTATTTCGGTTAAAGGTTCCGTCTACTGTATTGATTTAAAATATGAAGTACACTTTGTTTTATCAACTTTTCGGTTTTCTGAAAGTATTATTTTGTGCTCATATTTTCATTATTTGTTCATTACCAGTACCTAAAGATTAGTCAATATAAAAAAAAAACTTTTAACAATTCATAACAAAATGTTCTCCAAGTTTATCAATAAATTAGCCTGTATTTTTTCCGCCTTATAATAAGTTTTAAAAAGTAGAAATTTCAATAGAAAAATACATATTTCCAAATAAACTTCACGAATTTTGGGATCCTATATAAGGTTCCCAATGATTGAATTGACTTCTTGGAAGACCAACATAGAATGTAGTATACATCTAATTTTAGGTGCTAAGCTTATCCTT
This sequence comes from Orthosia cruda, assembly GCA_964057195.1. Classification (NCBI taxonomy): domain Eukaryota; kingdom Metazoa; phylum Arthropoda; class Insecta; order Lepidoptera; family Noctuidae; genus Orthosia; species Orthosia cruda. The sequence goes on along the minus strand of OZ059847.1, from coordinate 2,670,378 downwards.
GACATACATGAACCCTTGCACCGCAGACGAAATCAAACTTCAAAAAGGCAGATGGCTTATTGGTGATGTTCTTCAGAAAGACTAGATGCGCAGTACTCATAACCGGCTTGCGTGTATGACTAGATTTATAAAAGAAGCAAAAGGAGTACATAAGGATCGTTAGCAGCAGGGAGCATTCTGTACTTTCTGCCTACTGGAAACAGGCAGATTTTCAGATTTCCTATTCACTGCGGAACCCTAAACCTAGTCTATAATAATATAGATGGTAATAAAATATCATCTCGTCGCAGCCAGCGATCGACCTTTTTGCATACTGACTGCTCACATTTTCATATCTTTCTGTTAGATTCTTGTGGACCTAATGCAATTTATATAATGGACGATAGACTAGAAGTTATGTTAGGTCGACTAGTTGGAGTTACTAGGGTTATTCTATGTAGAAACTGGGGCAAGGAAACATAGGAGATTTGTTTAAAGACTATTTTGTTTGGGAAAGTTTTGTCGTTGCTAACACCCGTGGTTGTGTTTATGTTTTTGTTCTGTATTTTACATTGATTGCCGGTAGTACCAATACTGAATCGCTTTAGTTTTGGGATTCAATAGTTTCATCGTATTTTTATAAAGCTACAAACGTTCTTGAATGTACTTTATTTAGTTGGAGTTGAAGGCGTAGAAAACACTCTGAAGCCACGCGAAATTGGCATAAATGTAAATTATCTCTCGGAGAAAGGCTTCGTAAAAATCAGCCCTAAGTCTTATTTAAAATGCTAGTTTTACAGGCCTTAATTCGTCTTAAAATAGCATACAAGGCAATCTCTCGTCTTAACTCGCTAGGATCTTTCTCTAATATGCATAAGTCTAGAACTCCTAGTGAACATTTCGGCTACACGTCGCTTCCACTCTCTACGTTCCTCAACTTTGGCGCGATAATAACCGGCTTTGCAGTCTAATCTCATATCAACTTAGAAATTCTATTCATCGTCTAGTTAATCTACTTGGCTTAATCATTTTCTGCTTGAGTGGAAAATAGGATAACTACATTTTAGTGTTCGAGTTTGTATAAGCCGCAATTTGTAGGTATGTAAATGGTAAAAAGGAACTCTTATGGTTTGCCTGTCGGATTGTTTAACACAGGTACAGCTGCTTAAAACAAATCTAGTAGGTAGATGAAAATGTTTGTAAACATAAAAACGAAACTAGTAGCTCAGATCGATTTAAGATTTCATAAACCCAAAGAAACTGTTAGCCTAAAGGCAAACTTGTAGTAACCTATTCTACTTACAATTTTATTATTCATGAAAATAAAGTTTTATTAATAACAATATTTGCCTGCAGATTTTGGCGGTGGGATCTCTTACTACGTTGGAACCTAATGTTTCTAAGTTAAACGTGGTTCTATGACAGGAACTACACTTAATTATTGCAGACTGAACCCTAATAACTTTCTATTCTAAATTCAAATGATTGCTCAAATACAGCTATTTTTATTTTTATGCCATCCTGTATGCTGTTAAGTTCCGTCACAAAGTATGTAAGCGGCGGCGCGCCTAGGTACTTCCTTACCTAATCGATGAAGGTAAACCGTCCGTGTATATAAATTACTCTGTGAGGAAACCTCTTTCCCCGAATCCTTCAATATTAATCTGACTTACTCGAGTTAATAAATTATGCTCTGGTTTATATGTAAAACAAATTGTTTTATTTACCAATGTCAAATTTACGTGTTTCTGGGTTCAACAGCGAATTTTACACGCTACTTTTTGATTTACGATTTATTGAGTAGTCTTTATTCTAGTCATAACAGATGGCAAAGACAACTTTTTGAAAATAAACTTAATTTTTTACCTTCGGCCCACACTTTTAAATGCGTCAATTGTATAATTAAATCGCAAGCAAATAACTTGTTTTTTTCAGTGGCTGGAGATTAAACATTGCCGTGAATAACAGCATCGGATCCTTACTACGCGCCCCAGTGACGTGTGTACACGCGTGTAATGTGGTTCTGGGGTATTTTTTCCCCACGTTGTATAGGACTTCGAAAATGTTCCAGGTCTGAAACCTCCTTGGTTTCTTTTGTGGTGGTCCACAAAAGACACCAAGCAGGTCTCACGAGATGTTCCTTCTGTGAAAGAAACGAGGATAAGAGACTTTGAACGCTGGTTTCAAATGGCATTAGCCGCAATATGTAAGGAAAAAGCAAATTTGATGTAGTAAACTTGTACTGAATATACACCTGATTTAGAAAACGAGTAAAATTTCTGAAATAGACATAAAAAGTTAATTGTATTTTATTTTGTTAAGCTAAATATGTTGAATTTAAAACTTAAAATTTAAAAATTTGAGTTCCTGTTACGTAATATTTTTGTGTATTTTTTATCGTGACAATTTGTTGATTTCACGGAACATAATTATGAGTGTTTTTTTATAATTTATGTTTAGTTTGATACATTTTAGTGTTTTATTCGTAGCGTAGTGATGTATTTAACATGAAAATGTATTTAAACTTGATTCGCTTGATGCACGCACAAAAGTCAAAGTCAAGTCACGTCAAATTCTTTATCTCAACTAAGCCATTGAGCGGAACTTTTAAACGTCAAAATTTAAATTAATTGGTACAACGGTCAATTGGTAAAAGTTGCTTGCTATGGAGAAGAACAGACAATTAACTATACAAAAACCTCTTAAAAAGAAGTGTTTTGTAATATTTACATACATAAATTAATTAATTTACATGAGGACGAAGCACCCCGAATAACACTACTATACTACGTATAGGAATAAAGTATTACAAGCACTAACAGGTAAATTCATTCATTTGTTAATAGGGGTTCTCACATACTTACAAATATTGCAAACATAGGTATATTACCTAATTCAGCAACGACGGAACAGTGTGTGAGACAATTTCTTAAAACAAAAAGATTGGCAATCAATACAATAATCATGAATGTATAGAATAACGAGTTTTATTTTGTCTACACTAAACATTGCCCTATGGAGCAGGACCAGCATTTTTCCAAGCATTCTTATCTTGAAAATAATCCTCTAATTTGTAATATGCTTATTTACAAAGTGTGCTTTTAACACAGAAAGTAGAGATAATGCCTTATGGGGTTAATTTAGCCCCACTTTTGCTAAGGAGTATTGTTCACCTTGTAAGCCGAGAAAGAAAGGTATAATTCTTATTCTAATCCTCCATCTTGCATGGATTTCCCAATGCTCGGGGTCGTGGCCACAATGGTTTCAAAACCGTCTCCTTGATTATGCAGCATAAACGGCTTCTAAGGCTTTTATGTTTAAGGAGGTGCCCTCGACTATCTATCATTATAATTTTCAATCATTTGAGTGTTCAAATTATTGAAAATATTAATCCCAGCAGCAAACTCTGCTTCACTACTATATAATTGCCGCTTGCTGCTTGCTTGAAACTTTGCCGCTTGGGGTCGGTCCACACGTTATTTTCTTCTATAACTAACTCCAAAAGAAATGCTGCAAAATTTCCAAACTTAAGGGCAGTGGGCATTGTTCGCAGAACGGATGGGCTATGGCGCCGAAAAGTTTCATGAGTGGCGACCGCGTACTAGACGCAGCGTTGGAAGGCAATGCTGCGGGAAACCACTGGATAGAAGGTGCACAGGACCGCTCGATCTGGCGACACATGGCGAAGACGTACGTTCAGCAGTTGACGTCTTTCAGCTGAAATGAAGTTGATGACAATGATCTCCAAAAGAAAAATAAACATAAAATATTTTTATGCGTTTAAAAATGTACCAGGCAATCAGAACTCGAGAACAAGTCTCTCGATCCCAACTTTTCAAACGGCTTCATTATTTTGAACCGTTTCATTCAAATGACCTTAAATATCTTTTATTTTCTCAGATCACGGCCAGGGCCATTCTGCAATGTAACGAGTCCCGTACACAATCACAAATGAAGTAATTTAGAAAAGCTTTTATTTCATAAGTAGCTCTTTAAATTCTTAAGAGGACATTGTTATCACTGAGTTAAGTGTTTTGAATGCAGCACGAGATGAAATATACATGTATTTTATTTTGTCATAAAATTGTAGTTGGGGCTGGATTATGTTGTGTTAAAGTGAGATGGGTTGGGTTTGTTTGTAAGACTTTGAATCAAATGACAACTTCTGCTTATGTTTTTTTGACTCGCTAATCATCGATATACTGAACATTAGGCCTCCTCCAATTGTCTTGGGCAACTCGGATCCAGCAGATTCCTGTAGCCTTGACCAGGTATTTGGTCCACCAAGGGGGACGCTTTTCTCAGAAAATAATCTTAACAATAATTCTTCCTATAGAAGAGCCCCAATAACGTATTTTTTAATAAACAGTCAAGTGATCAGTTATCTTGTTTTACTTATTTAGTAGACAACTGTTCCTATTTGTGCCAATACTTTATAATACACTAAAATTATATACCTATATACAATACTACTACATACATGAACATTTTCCACGTTCAAAATCTCTAACACGAAAAAGACCACTGATTTTTCAGGCATTAAAATATATCCACGAGCAAAACCGAGCTAAACCGATGTCTGTAAAGAAATAAATTGCGAAATGTGGTGGGACATTCCGCAATTTATTTCTTTACAGAGGCTCTGGCGATAGTGTCTGTTTTAAAAGCGAAGGATTATTCCCCGGCGACACATTTTGAATTTGATTTCAGTTTTATCCTTTTACCAGTTTCAACCAGTTTATTTCATGTTTATATAGTTAATCTAAAATGAAGAGCTCGTGGCTACATGATAACAGCAGTACAGGCCGATCAAAAAGGTTAAGCAACTTTTGCCGAGATGATTTCGAGGATGGGTGATTCCTCTGTGCTCGAGGCATGTTACGCGGTTGCTCCCGGCTATCATTTAAAGATCTTTTAAAATTGTTACGGGTACTTAGAAGCTAGGCAATCTGACATCAATCTGGCCTGGAGGTGAGATAGACAATCGCTGCATCCAGGTAGACTGGAAACCAACATAGTTGGGAAAAGACTAGGCAGATTACACATACATACGTACATAATATATAAAATCACGCCTTTTTTCCTTAGGAGTAGGCAGAAACTACAGATCCTTACATACTCTTTTTGAAATAAATATTTTTTCTTTCTTTCTTTTTGCTTTATTTACGTTCACACATCTCTTCATACACGCACGCTGGTTATGAGTACTACGCACCAAGACTTTCTGAAGAACATCGCCATTAAAGTCCGTGTATAGTAAATTATTGTTTATCTAAAATATATTGACAAGAATTTGCCAGGTTACGTACTCGTAAACAGCGCATTTCGGGAAATATTCTGTCTACATTATAAGTTTGTTTATTTATGTTTACGTATTTGTTTCCAGTTCGCCTGACTAGTAATTGCTTCTTACATAAGCGTTGGTAGCAACATCGTCTTTAGAGGAATTTTATGCTATTTGTGAATGACGAGTAGAAGCTATTCTGTACTGCGATTGTGTATTTTTTTCCAATACCTATTATTATGATTTTTTGTTGAGACACACCAGCAGCTAGTTAGCTGATGAGTGTGTTTCAACTTGGAGATTTTTTATTTGTTTAATCCGTTTTTGAAACAGTTCAGTGTGGGAGCTATCACATCACTTTTCGGGCGCCTGATCCATACTTTTGGAGGAATTGCTTCAAAGGCTTCTTCTACGATTAATTGCCCTGTAGCTTGAGGAAATGAGCTCGTAAGGGTTTATTGGCGTTGAGTGTGTAAAAGGTCTTGAAGGCTGGGCACGTCATAGTATTATTTTAGTATTTTGTAAGTCTCAATACCCTTTGTCTACGCTGTTCCAGTATAGTAAGGGCCAAGATCTATGAGGCGTTTTTCGTATGGCAATTTCGCATGACCATTTTGGTTGCCCTTCTTTGAACATTGGCGTGTAGGTACTGTAGCGGCACCAACGCCGCCACTTACGAACTAATGACATGACGTCACACAAATCCTGCATCGCGCAAGCAAAATTTTCGGCGCGATTAGAACACATACAACAGTGCGACAACAACCGTTGGGCAGTTGCCCGGACCAGACACAACACCCGTCTGGTCGGAGGATCCTCCCTTTTCTATGGAGTTTTGTGGGACTTTACACCCTGATCCACATATCCCCAAAGTACAATTGTCAATGTTTTCGTAGCTCTCAAGGGATATTCTCAACAATATACAACTACATTTAAAACATTCGCAATTAAGCATTAAACTCAAGAGTCGAAATCCAACTTTCAATTCAACTAAACAAAATCTCAAGAGACATCTGTATAACAACTACGCAAAAATGTTGTGAGCTCAATAAAGCCAACCACTATTGAGACATAGAATACAAGCAAGTGTCCCTATTTTGTCTGATTTAAATATCAGAGGGAACGTCTGGCGTGTTTGTGCGGCGACCAAACCTGCGGGGCGCGCCGACTATTGCAATAAATTTACATAGGAAAGATTCTTGCTGGGAGCTCTCGAATAGGGATGTGAGGCGAGTAATGAATAAAAGTTTCGATGCTTTTGATTGGTTTTAGTAGGAAATTATTATAGATACTCGTAAAATTTTCTGATGGCTATTTTTTTTGTAAAAACTAAAAAGTTTAAAGAGAGCAGAGGTGGGCCAATGGTATCAACCGCGACTTACAAGTTGTAATGCCCTAGGTTCGAACCCAGGCAGACGCATTACTTTGTGTAAGTTATTTCATCACCAATGCTCTCAAAACGGTGAACGAACACATCGTGAAAAATCTAATACATGTCCTTGTACCAAAAATTAGAAGACGTATTACATCGCCTGGGCCTGCGTTGTGGATTACGGCCCATTGCCTCTCACATGAAGGTGGCCTGTGTCTCAGCAGTGGGGACATAAAAAAATATGATAATGGAAAAGTTTTGGTAACATCTTACTTACTAGTTTACTGACGCTTGATAAGTGAAACAGTGAATATGTTATGGACCAAGTGATTTATACGGTAGTGATTATTCATAATGTCCGGGCAATTTGAAAATGCCCAATATGAGTCGGGCTATATAATAAAAACTATTGAATTAATTAAATTGACCGGGCTTTCTGAATAATGCCTCACTTATTGGGCAGGGTAATACGATGTGCTTTTTTTAATTATTTTAATATTGACATTGGCTTTAATATAGAATAGATAAGTACGATTATTATTTAAGCAACAAAGTCGACGGTACCCCGCTGTGTGGCTCCTCTGTCTGTTTGTATCGTCTAAAGTGACCTAACATGATAGAGTTAACGGGAGCGTCAATTCCTTCGAACCTAACTTATCCGTGTCGGGATGGCCTAAGCTACCGAGCTCGCTTCGCCCGCTCTTGGACTTATCATTAACCATAATTATCGAATTGCCCAACCGTTACGTGGCAATATACATAATGAGCAGACCATGTGCTAAATATTGAAGTTTATATCAGGTTTTATTACATTGCCAGATTTGACTTGACTAGATTCATATTGCCCGGGCATTATACATACTGATCTGATAAATCACTTGGTCCAAGACAAATATTATGCCTTAGAAATGTATATTTTTTGTCCTTTCTGTCTATCATAAAGATACATTCCATAAATTGAAGCATAATGCTGTTTTAGTTCAACTTCAAATAAAGTCTTTGTGTCCGGTTGATGGCAAATTGCAATTTGCATTGGAAGGCCTCGCACCAGGTGGACCGAAGACCTTGTGAAGATTTCGGGGATCCGCTGGATGCGGGACGCATGGGACCGGTCAATGTGGCGACGCTGATATGATGAAGATGATGATGGCAATAGGCTCGCCCTCTATAACATGAGACTAACATAACTGGCGAAATGACAGGTACTACAGGTGCACCTCTGCTTACTAACTGCTAACTTTTTAGGGATAACAGGCGCGATGGTATGTTCAAATAAAATCTTCCAGCAAAGAAAATAGGCCTTCTTTTCATAGTATCTTCTTAAATTGTATTCTGGCCACGCTAGGCGGAATTGTTTTATGTTAAGCGGAGGAAAAGTATACAAAATATACTTTTCCTCCGCTTAACATAAAACAATTCCGCGCTTTTTAGCTGCTGAAGAATATGGGCCTTTTGTTGGTATTAAAATTGTCTTAAGTAGTAAATTTTTGAATACTGAGAGCCCTTTTATATACCAAGCGCGACTGACTAAAGGTCTTGGGATCATTTAAGCTAAGTGGTTGGTGTTTAAGCACTTAGGTTGGCAGTGTCCGTAAAACGCTTGAGTTTTTATGGTTTTTAAAAAAATATCTCTTTTCTTACGTTTAAGTAATAAAATTAAACACCTGGCGTGTGACCTTGTTTGTTTTTATTTAGTGAAGTTGTTTCAAAAGTAGATACGTAATACCAGCTTTATAAGTCACTTTGTTTAAATGAGTACAGACTAAATAGATTTTTTTATTATCGTAATCCTAACTTAGTACCATATTAAATTCGAATGTGAATTTTATTGTTAGCTACGCTCTTACAGCAATTTTCGATCATCATGAATTTTCGCATACAGGTTGTTAGGGGTATAAAAAGGGACATTGGGTAGGTAACTTTCATCTAGAAAAAAGTACTATTCGCGGGTGAAACCGCTGCAAAAAGCTAGTATTCCATAATTTTATCGATACATCGACAGCACAGGCCTACTTGTAACCGTCTTTTTGTTAATCCGCGGATGATCAAATGCTAAGGTTAAGTTCAGTGAATAATGGCGGAATTAGAAGTAGATTATACCGCGTAGACTGTTCCGCAGTGTTTTTTCACGTAAATACTTCATGTAGCAAGTTCCGTAATCTCTGCCTTGATCTTGATACGTTTGAGAGCGAATTTCAGTAATGTTAAAACTAGATGTTTTATTGAAATTGTTGCTAAGTTACGGCAAAGTTATTTATTGGAGGTAAAAAGAAGCAAAATTGTTTATTTCAAGGTTTATATCAAATTAAAATTATAAAGGGTTTTTCAATAAGGGCGGGTAGATGTTGAAATGTAAGGTATCATTTTCTCCTTACTCACCAGCCAGCTCAGGGGTAGATGATCAGGATGAGACAATTGCAGGGATGATTTCGCATGAGGGTCGACAGAAGTAAAAGTCTTTCTATTTGGTCAACTAGTTTAATATTCATATCTGGAGCATTACAGCTTCATAATTTATACATATTACACTTACTTGTGTATGGGTTATAATATATCCTTAAAACATAGTACCAGATGTATGATATCTCAATCAGCACCGTTCCTCTGAGCAGTAGGCCCAGTCTCTCACCGGTCAAAATATCATGGGTATTCGGAGCCTGTTGTTGAACACTGTAGCTGTCGCTCTTATTGGTAGTTGACCATTATTTATTATATTATCTATTTATATTTAAAATAATCCTAATGAGCACTGTCAATGGGAAAAATGCAGTATGAGCATCACATAAGCACATGTTCCACAAGCATGAAAATATAATTTAATTCAACTAATACTCACAGCGCTTGCTGGCACGTTATATTTTTATATTTAGGGCTGTTTCCCTGTCACCTCCGAGTCATTCTGATTGTCTAGATCAACTTTTACTTATCTGAATTTTTCGTGACCTCCTCAATAAGAATTAGCAATGGAAAGGAAATGTCACTCTTGTCAGACATTGACATAGACATTGAGCGTTTATCGACCCATAGTTATAATCATAGTTACTAGACTTGTCGCTTTTATTTATAAATTGAATTGTGTGTTTTATTATAATATATATTTATAACACACAATTCATATTTACTTATTTTTTTAACAATTTAGTATTTTTCAACCGACAGTAGCGCCATCTGATATAGTTGCACTAGAAGCAATTACAATTATGAAAGAAAGCTAGTAAGAGATTCACGCCTTTGACACTAGATGTCGCTATTCTATAGAAAGAATAGAATAGAATATACTTTATTGTACACCAAAAACTAAAGTTACACATCTCTTTTACAATTATACTTATTTCTACGGGTACAAAGTCGGCCTTATCGCTGACAGCGATATCTACCAGACAACCTTTGGATGGACGTTAATAACTAAGAATAAAACAGGGGGTAGTCTGTGGTGTAATGCTACATTAAAACATAAATATATATATATTACTATATTAAATACTATACATAAGCTTATATATAAACATACATATATAATACTATGTGTTACACATATACATACATGGAAAAAAAAAGGGTTGAATAATGATGGAATAAATTAGATCTAAATAGGAAAACGTTATAAAGAAAGGAAATGGTTTCTAACCAGGTTCTTAAAAGCAGTATGTGACTGGGCTTGTCTTACTGACAAGGGCAACTCGTTCCACAATCGCACAGCCTGGACCGTAAACGATTTATCGTAAAACTTAGTGGAATGAGTAGGCATCGAAAGTTTCAAATTTTCCGATGATCTCAGGTTTCTTGAATGTGTGTCATGAAGGAACTTAAAGCGTTCTTTGAGATAAGAGGGATTTGTAGGAATAAACAGAATACTGTAAAGTAATGATAAAATATGGGCATTCCGGCGAAGGCGGATTGGCTAGGGGATTGGGAAGGCTATATAACAATATAAATAATTGTTACAAAATAAAACAAGCTTCCAGGTTCCAGTCTCATACCGCGGCCAAGACCAAGAAGTTAGCAAACTGGTGTATCCTCTTCAGCAGCGCTAGTTAGCCAGCCGCGCACAGAACGTGGCGCTTGCGTTAAAACCGAAATAAATATTATTAACGAAGGCTCTCGGTATTATTAAATCGCAAATTAGTAAAGACAGGAGCCAGCCATTTTGTAATGAGCTGGTATCCTGTAAAATGAATTAATTTCCTTTGACGAAATACAACGCGATTACGCAGAAATAGATCAAAAATACCCGTGCCGTGTCTTTCGGAGTTAATCAGTCGATCCACAAAAGGAACTTTTTTTACCGAGAACCGAAGCGGCAGAAATATCTTACAGCTGAATAACTTATATCCCCACTTAAAAGCAAAAACAGGCAATGTAAGAATTGGGTGCTTTTCGTATTAAAATGTTTTTCCGGGATATTGGATTACAAGACAAACGATATTTTAAGTCAATAGAAAGCGGTTATGCCACGGCCGGTAGATAAGACGCCATCTTTCCTGTAAGTGTAGAGAGACCCGAGGAATTATGTAAGGCCGCGTATTCTACCTGGTATTTGTAATTTATTGCGCAAAAAGTATTTTTCTAAAGGTCAGAGGATCTGAGCTTAGATCCAGATCGCAGTGTTATTAGTAGAGCAGAAATAGAATTTCATCAGCCTGTTATGTAAATGTCAAATGGAAAAGAAAATGAAATGCAAAAAAAAAAAAATTGTTGTGACATTTTCTTTCATAAAATGTGGTATAAAGTACGAGTATCTATAGAATAACTTACACTAATATTATAAAGACGAAAGTTTGTGAGTGTGTGTGTTTGTATGTATGTACTTCTTCACGCTCAAACGGCTGGACGGGTCTGGATGAAATTTGGCACAGATATTATATTCAGGAATAGCACACAGGATACTTTTTATCCCGGGAATATGTTCGGGATAATTTTCGACTTTCACGCGGGCGAAGCCGCTGGCTGAAGCTAGTAAATAAATAAAATGGCCATACGTACGTGGACAGTTAAATGTTAATTAAAACATGTGTCACTCTTTTCTGTCATAAATTCAATATTTCATTTCAATCTCGGGGGACACCCATAAGTGGGAAACATAATTTAACATCACGTAATCAGACCATGTTTCCACTGCTGGGACACAAGGATCTTCTCTCTGAGAGGAAATGGATTATAATCTATCACGAGGGCATAGTGCTGGTTGGTAGATGTCATAATTATGTCTTTGAAGTTTTAGTTCTAGGAGATATCTCAGTGTTTTTCTTCAACATGTTTATTTGTAATAAATTACACAAAGGAATAGATTCCACATACTTAACTAAAACTAAATTAGTTGATAGGCTGTTCTTTAACGTTATAAACCAAACTGATAAAGTGACTAAAAGTACGCCTAGTATCCTAATACAATGTACAAATCACTACGATAAACAAAATTTAAACTGTAGCGGCACCAACGCCGCCACTTACGAACTAACGACATGACGTCACACAAATCCTGCATCGCGCAAGTAAAGTTTTCGGCGCGATTAGAACACATACAACAGTCCGACAACAACCGTTGGGCAGTTGCCCGGACCAGACACAACACCCGTCTGGTCGGAGGATCCTCCCTTTTCTATGGAGGTTTGTGGGACTTTACACCCTGTTCCACTACCCCCAAAAAACTAACAAGACAAATTGAAAAATAAATCAAGCTGAATACTTTTTCAGAGTAAAAGCGTTCCTTAAATTACACATTACAAAATAAAGCGCTTTTTTTCAGCGAATGTATCTGTGTCCTCGCTCCGTCATTTATCATTTTTATACTGTTTTGTACTCAGTAGCGTGAAAATTGCGAAATGGTTTTGAAACAATTGCAGCGTGTTAAGTAAATAGTTTAAGGATTTTTGGAGTGACAGAATGAGTATGGGTAGAACTTACTGTATTATTTAAACTTTAACGATTATAGATAAAGATAGATAGATAGATAAATTATGTATTCAGCGCATACAAAAGACAGCACAGCACACAAAATCACAATCAAATTATTTTAATTTACATGTGGGTATTTAAAAAAAAGGTGCCAACATACAAAAAAAGGAAAAAATACATAATAAAAGTGAAACAAGTAACTTACCTACTTCAAATGGAACACAGTGCGGTGTGCGTCTCAAGGTTGCACCAAATGGGAGTCCAGCTCAGCATGTGTCAGGCAAATATACCTGACGCTGATATTCTGCTGGATCCCTGCAGTGACATACGGTCGCTAAGCAGTCGCAATATGTTGGTGTAATGACAGTGTGATGTGAGGTACGTACATAGAAGCAATTATTTTTCTATTGTGTTTAGTAACAGCACTCAAGGGGTAAATATGTTTACTATAAATAAATATACGTAAATAAATGTGTATTTCAATTAGTAGGTATCCAACAAAAGATCCACAAGTTATTCAATTACCATATCCTTTGTTTACAGGTTTTGACCACGAGATACGCCATATAGGCAGATTGGCTCGGGAAGGACATGACAGCCAGTTATATAACGGACGTGTCCAAAACAGTAATCCCCAGTTTTTTCTGCGAGGCTAAAAGAAACTGCCGCAGTCGAACTCTGAACGTTACAAGGCATTTGAGACTCCTTATCGGCGGGGGAATGTTGTTCCAGCATTTGGATGCGGCGTATCTAAAACTTCCCCTGAAAGCCGCTGTCTTGTGCGAGTGTGTGGAGAGTTGCTGTGAACACTGTCGACTTGCGCATTCTCTTCTACTAGCGATCCAGCTCAGTTTATTGTATTTTTTTTTTTTTTTTTTTTTTTTTATTATCAATAAGCTCGCGCTTGACCACTATCTCACCTGATGGAAAGCGATGATGTGGTCGACGGTGAAGCACGCTTGCCTAGAAAAAACCTATTCACTCTTGACTTAAAGACCCCTAGATTGTAGCTATCGGGAAACACAGACTCCGGCAGGGAATTCCACTCCTTAGCTGTACGCATAATAAAAGTGTCCCCAAAACGTTTTGTGCGTATGGGTGGGATGTCCACCATGTACCGATGACGCATCACCGTGCGTCTGGTTGTCCGATGATGGAACGGGCTGGGCGGAATTAAATCATGCAATTCCATCGCACACTCCCCGAAATGTAACCGATAAAATACCGACAAGCTGGCAACTCGGCGACGATGTTCAAGGCTCTGGAGCTTTGATTTGACCAGTGCTTCATCGCCGATGAGTCTCTTGGCCCGCTTTTCGATCGACTCTAGTGCATCTAGCTGATATTTGGCAGATCCGTCCCAGAGATGAGAACAGTACTCCATGCTCGATCGAACTTGCGCTTGATACAAGTTGAGCAGCTGTTCCGGCCTGAAGTACTTTCGCACCTTCGCAAGGATCCCCAACTTTTTGGCAGCCAGCTGAGCCTTTGCCTCAATGTATGGCCCAAAATTGAGAGTTGATGTCAGCGTAACGCCAAGAAGCTCAAGATGGTCCGTTATTGGCACGGTTACATCACGGAAAGTTGGAGCCGGGTGAAATTGGCTCTTTTTAGCGGAAAAAAGACACGCCTGGGTTTTAGCAGCATTAAACTTGACCAGATTGGCATCACCCCAATCGGAGACTGCCTGCAAGGACAAGTTTAAACGCTCCACCATGGCCTCACGGAGAGACCGGATCAGTGGCCCGGTAGCACGTGCGTTGGACAAGTATCTCTCAGCAACAGTGCTGTCGTCTGCATACCCAAAGGTGCCGGGTTTTAGCAGATCGTTGATGTGCAACAAGAACAATGTTGCCGAGAGTACCGACCCCTGAGGGACGCCGGCATTAATATCCAATTGATCCGACGAGCAGCCATCGATAACCACTCGAATGGACCGATCCCTCAGGAAGTCTGCAATCCAATCACACAGACCACCGGGCAGACCGAATGAAGGAAGCTTACCAATAAGGCTTTCATGCCAGACCCTATCGAAAGCCTTCGAGATGTCGAGGGAGACGGCAAGCGCTTCCCCGTGCCTCTCAATGGCCTCACTCCATATGTGAATGGCATACGCTAGAAGATCCCCAGTAGACCGATTTCGGCGGAAGCCGTATTGGCGGTCGCTAAGGATATCATTAGTTTCTAGGTATGCCAGGAGCTTAGTATTTAGTATACGCTCCATACTCTTACAGAGTATGGAGGTTACAGAGATGGGTCTGTAATTAGCCGGGTCAGCTCGACTGCCCTTCTTGGGCTCGGGCTGTACGTTGGCTTGCTTCCAAGCATTCGGCACTTTTCCAGTCTCATATGAAAGGCGGAATAGGCGTGTCAAGATCGGAGACAGTTCAGGCGCACAGGTTCTAAGAACTATAGCTGGTATTCCGTCAGGGCCACTAGCCTTATTCACGTCGAGGTTTCGCAGCACCCTACGGACGTCCTTTTGATGGATGCGAATGTCCGACATACTCGTCTCGCATCCATCAGGAGAAGGAGGGGGCCGCGAATCACCAGGATTCAGACGCGAAGATTCCGCAAAAAGAGAGGCAAATAAATTTGCCTTCTCTTCAGCGGAGTGGGCCAGTGACCCATCAGGTTTCAGCAGTGGTGGTAGTGAGGGACGGCAGAAGTTCGATTCGACCGACTTAGCCAGGGACCAAAACGCTTTACTACCTGCTGGGTAAGAAGCAAGTTTGGTGCCTATTCGGCTAATGTGGTCGAACCGAGCCCTTCGCAACACCTTCTTGCAGGACTTGGCAGCCCTGTTGTAGGCTCTCTTCTTCTGATCCACGTCACTCGCCTTGCGCGATCGTGCGTCGGCCCATGCCAGGTATGCCTCATGCTTAAGGGCATCGGCGCAATGACATTCGGCGCCAAACCATGGCCGGTCAACGCTGGACACCGTTACGTCAGAGAACGGAATGTAGTACTCCATCCCCTGACGCAACACATCTGTCACTGCGTCAGCGCATGACGATGGGTCATCCGAAGAGAAGCAAGTGGGCTGCCAAGGATAGCATGCGAAGAAAGATCGCATGCCATCCCAATCTGCTGACCTGTACCGCCAAACCCGCCGGGTGCCTCTTGGGCTGGGATCGGGCGGGGAGTAGACGGACACAGACTTCACCAGACAGTGGTCTGAACTACCCAAAGGTGAAGTTATCGACACAGAGTATCTGTCTGGATCTGTTGTCAGCAGAAGGTCCAAGCAATTGGCCGTGTGCGAATCAACATCCGGCACCCTTGTTGCCCCATGGACCAGCTGGGTTAGATTTAGCGCAAGCGAAAGCTTACGCATCTCCCGTCCAGCATGGTCAGTGCACCGGTATGGGAAGAGCCACTCCTGGTGGTGGGCATTGAAGTCCCCCAGTAACACTAATTGGGCGGAAGGGTACCGTTGCTGTGCCGCATCAGCCGCCTCACTAAGGTACTCTGTGAGCCTGGTTGTCTCCTGATCTCCTGAATGCGAACGGTAGACACAGGCGTAGATAATTTTATCCAGACCTGTGTCCACGAGAGCCCACAGCGTTGAGAATCTGGAGTCCTCAAGGTTACGGAGACGCCGATAGCAAGTGTCGTCACGGGCGTACACACATACACCCGCGCGTGTTCTAAAATTGTGCTCCAGGGTAAACCCTGGGTATGATAAGTACGAGACGTCTGAAGGACTCGCTATCTGCGTCTCCGTAAGAAAAAACAGCGCTGGTTTCTCAGCCTCCAGGTGGTAGTGGACTGCAGAGAGATTTGAGTGCAGACCTCTAATGTTGGTGAGGTGCACTTTGTGGGGGAGGGGGTGCAGCCGCTGTCTAGCTCCAGTATTCTTTTTCGGTTTCATATCATAAATTGAAGAGTGAATGGATGAGAGGAGAAGGAAGTGAGACGAGGTTCCACGCTGCTAACCTACAGACACGCAATGAAAGGCCGCCATCATTGGGGCACTAGTCTGGAGACTGCGGGGACGCCCGAGCCCCCCCGGAATGTCCATCGGGCCCTCCCCATCTGGTCGCCAACCAGCACGATGGTGCATTCCGGGATTTTTCGACAGTTGGCGGGGCAGCCTTTCGTGTGTGGCTGGCACACTACTTGGGCCCCCAACTACCTGCGGTCGGCCAGCGGCGCACCGTGCCTCGGATCCCGCTACCCTCCGCGACTAGTCTCCCGATACGTCCATAACAGTGCGCGTCAGGCTAGTCAGCCTGCAGTGGAACAGCTGTCTCGACCCAACTCCTCTAGTGGCTACACCGGGCATCATACCGGAACACGGCTAGGCCGCTTGGCGGTACGTCTTTGCCCGGTGGGTGGTCGCAAGCCTTCGGCCGAAGCCTACCACCAGATGTCACCTGATTTGCACCACCCGGGGACCACGTGTAGGGAATCAGAGGGTAAACTCCTACGGACGTGGGTGACTCGGCCCCCAAAGTTTTTATTGTACAGATAGGTCGGCTGTTTGTAATTTATAACTCCAAAAAGTAGGCATGCCAAGTGCAACTTACGACGCGACTTCATCTTAAGGATTGAGTGGTTATTTAAAAATGGCGTTACGTGACTTCTAGGTGGGATTGAGAAGCAAAACCGAGCGCAGGCGTTTTGCACTCTCTGAATCAGTCGGTCAGTTCTTGCAAGCAGTCGAGGGCCAATAACTACGTCCGCATAGTTCAGATTAGATAACACGAGAGACTCAGCCAGTTGGATCCGCAACTCCTCTGAAAGATAAGGCCTTATTTTATAGAGGACCTTAAGCCGGTAAAAACAAGTGCGCACTGACTCTGACACGTGCGTTTCATATCTCAACCCAGCGTCCATGTTCAGACCAAGATTACGGGCCTCACCGACTCGGCTGACCGACTCACCCAGCAGGGCAACGATGAGTGATGCCGGTACTGCACTGATTTGGTTCTTGGTTCCAAACAACATGTATTTTGTTTTATTAGGGTTAAGTACCAAACCGTTATTTTCAGCCCAACATGCTATCCTGTCAAGATCATCGTTTAGATCCTTTATCGCAATGTCATAGTCACTTGGCTTAAAGGAAATATAGACTTGTACGTCATCAGCATAAATATGGTACCTACATCGCTTCAGGGAATTTATGATATCCGCACAATACAAAATAAAGATGATGGGGCCCAGTATTGAGCCTTGCGGAACTCCTCTGCAAACAGAAGTGAGTGACGAAACAAGAGACGAGCCATTGCTCAGTCGTATTTCCACACGCTGACGTCGGTCATTGAGATAGCTTTGGAACCAGTGTATCGTATTTTGGTCAAATCCATAGTAGCTAAGCTTTGATAGAAATAGATCTATATTTATGCAGTCAAAAGCTCGCGAAAAATCCAGTAGGACGAGAAGTGTACATAGGCCCCTATCCTGTGCTGATAGAATGTTATGTGTCACGTCCAAAAGAGCCGTAGAAGTGCCACGCTTTTTGCGAAAGCCTGACTGTAGCTCAGGCAGAATGTTTTTATCTTCTAGATATTTTGAAAGCTGCTGGCATACCGCCTTTTCAGCAATTTTAGAAAGGCAAGGCAGAATACTAATAGGCCTAAGGTCTTTTAAGTCAGTCGAATATGTTTTTTTAGGCAATGGCCTAACGATAGCAGTTTTCCAGATGTCAGGGAAGGTTGCTGAAACAATTGAACTGTTCACAATGTCAGTGATGACTGTCAGTGTATGTGGGAGTGTAAGCAAAAGCATATTCAGGGTTACCCCATCACAGCCCTCAGCGTTAGATTTTAGCTGGCGGAAGTATCGCAATATCTGATCAGCAGTTACTGGTTGTAATGCAAATGAAAAGCTATCATCACCATAACGATGAGTCTCAAAGAAAGTGCGTTGCGACATATTGCAGACAGGGTTACCAGGAACACTCATAAAGTGATTATTGATTTGGTTTGGATTTCTGAGGTTAGTAGGAAGGTCATCAATTTGTTTATTTGGTAATACAGTGCCTCTTAAATTTTGCCATAATGCTTTCGGATTTTTAATTTGGCTATTAATATTAAATTTGAAATATGCCACCTTTTCTCTAAATATGGAATTTAACACCAGAGATTTCAACTGCTTGTAGTATGCTTTTTTGGACTCGGATTTCGTTTTACGGTACTTGGTCAGAGCCTCATTCCGCAAGCGCATCATCAATTTAATTGTATCTGTTATCCAGGGATATGACGGTTCCTTAATTAAACATTTCTTGACCGGTGCGTGTTCATCGTAAATTATTAAAATGTTTCTATTTAATGCTTCAACCATGTCATTCACGTTATGCAAGCCACAAATGTTGTCCCAGTGTATGCGCGAAAAATCACTATCTAGTACTTCTCTATTTATTTGCTTCATGGGTCTGTACACAACTGTATGGGGTTTATATTTACTACGCCTAATATTAAATTCACACACAACAAGTGAATGACCATTTATTGAGCCATAGGGCTCAACAGATATTTTTTTGTGGTTGAGATTCGAACAGACAAGGTCGATGAATGTTTTGCTATGGTCTGTGAAATGGGTGGGCGAACTTACCAGTTGTTTTAAGCTCAGGCTATTCAAAAACTCATATACATTCTTAGTTTGCCCGTTAGCATTCAGTAAGTTAACATTGAAATCGCCAAGCAGTACATAGTGATCACATTTTACTAAGGAGCTAATGGAGTCAGTTATGGTGTCGAGAAAAAGGTCCAAGTCGAATCGCGGGGGACGATATGCTGTGCCTATAGCAATTTTATTCCCATTTAATGTAAGGGTAATCCACATTTGTTCGATAGTGTCGTATCTAGGGTCAATTGGGATGGCGCAGGTACGAGCGGTCAGGCCGCGTTTAAGATAAAAACCCACACCACCCCCCCGTCCCCCATGTACAGACAGCGGTCGTGGTGAGTGTCGCAGGCGGTACCCTGGTACAGCAGACGCTCGGCCCTCTTCGCCTGGTCGTAGCCAGGTCTCGTTAACTGCTAATACATCAAAAGAATGCCCTTCTACGGCTGCTATAAAATCATCGTGGTTAGTGCTAAGGGAGCCTACGTTCAACAAACCAACTTTAAGGTATTTTTCAAGCATATTTAAAGCAATGATATACACAACAAAACAGAGAAGCGCTGTCGCAGACGTAAAGTGTCTACGTTTTCGCATTTGTCAAGGGACATAAATTAAATTGTAACGTGTGATTCTGTGGTAATATTGTAAATAATCATTGACAATAAAAAATAATTGAATTTCATAAAAATAACTATTAATAAAGCCAAAAATTGCAAACAACGACATTGTAAATATTAAAAATAAAAAATGTTTTATATATGAGATTGTAAACAAAAAACATAAGTAAATAATTGTAAATAAAAACTGTATATTAGCCAGTGTAAACAATAGTTTTATAATATAAGTCGTTGCAAATAATAATTTAAAAGCTACATGCGAAATTCTCAGCGAATTGTGTCTATTAATAAGTGCAATAAGAGTGTAAACATCAGCCATGTGCTTGCAAATAATATCTGCATAGTAATATGTTTTAACATCGCAGTAATCCGTGCATGAAAACACTAATAAGTTGCTGTAAGCGAACAGTAATTGAAAAGAAATCACAACTGTCCACAATTGACCAAAATAATCTATTTTCTTATAATATATTTTGCTTAGTGTACCAATGACGTTGAGAGCGAAATAGATTCCCACCCGGTACCCCAGGAAACACACACCGCCCTGTAACATTACTTAATATATAGAACAGACTATAAAAATATCCTCCAAGTACAAAACAAAACAACAAAGAGATCAAACTGTTAACATCCACAGGAGCAATAGGTAAATGCAATAAGTTTACAGGACGCGTTCGGATGTGGTACAAACCGACCATTACCCAAAAATCCTACTGATATCCTCTTCACACCTAATTCGTTCTGCTTTTTGGTGATCTTCTCTGCGAGCCAAAATTCTCCCTTCCCTTGTCCAAACATACTTCCATTTGTTCTGACTACCTACCTGACGAGCATGATAAAATAACTGGCGGTTTGTCCGAGTTAGACGTTCGTTGACATAAACTCTGTGCGGCGGCCCAGTAATATCAAGGTCACCTGTACTTAAACCGCGGCAAACACGGGCCGCGCGCAGTAGTGAGTCGCGCGTGGCGCGCCTTGCGAACCTCACGTATATACACCGCGGTCTCTGCGCAGTGGGGTCAGCAGAGATGTCGCCGTCAGAAGTCTGTACTCGGTTACGGCGCGCGGATCCGACTCGCTCAGCATGAACTATGTCCCTCTCTTTAACAGCAACGCCAAGCTTTATGGCAAGAACTCCAACCAGGTGTAGGGCGCTCTCACCCTTGCACTCCGGTATTCCGGTCACCTCAATGTCGTTGAGCAGGAGTTCCTGATCGCGCTCGTTCAATTGGCATTTCAGTTCAGCTATGGTGTTTTGTAATGGATCCCCGTCCAGTTTTTGCTCCAGTTTCTGTTCAAGGACGCCCACTCGCGCTTCTAGGCTATCTACACGCTTATCAGAAGTATTTAAGGAATCCTTTAATTGAGCCATTTCCGTGCGAAATTGTTGGAATTCCTGATGCATCAAGCGAAACTCGGCACGCAGCTCCTCTTTAAATAACCGCAGCTCGTCTGCCAAGTCAGGGGATACATTAATAGTAGCGTTCAGCGCAGCACCATGTAATGGATCGCTCTTGAGCTCCTCGGGGCCACTGTGCACTTCTTCCTGGGCAGGTTCCGCCCTACCTCGAACTGGCATCTCCGTCTTGTTGTCCCTGACCAGATTTTTTCCGCACTCATGGCAGCGCCAGGTGGGTGCAATAATACCCGTACCAGGCAAGGCGACGCAAGCGCGATGATAAAAGGCATTGCATTGGCCGCATTTAGCGGCCTCTATCGGCGATAAAAATTTGGCGCAGCCACCGCACTTCGCTGCAGGCATTGTGTGCTTCGTACTTAAGTTACACTCTGTTATCGATCACTACAAGTCGTTCCGCGCAGTGTCAATAGATGGCGCTGTTTCGAACATATACAAATAATAGTTTGATGGGAGTTTAATGGTTTGTTGACACCATAAAATGACACTTGGGTAAACAGAGTTGAAGCACACTCTTAGGCGACACTTGATTTAAGCGATTTTAAGTATATTCACTAAAATGTTTCAATATTTTCAATGTTAAGGGTAGATTTTGGTCACCAGTGTACAGATTTAAGTTTACACAATAATTACTATTTACACACTGCACCTGCGCACTGGATAACGTTTCGTGTCCTTTATTATTGTATGTAGAAACTTTCTATAATATAATTGTTCTCAGTAAATGGGTTATTTTATTAAAAACACTATAAACCACAGCAAGAAGTACCGACCAACTTTACGACCAATAGTCACCTCCTCAATCTTCTAGAGGTTATACGCACCATTTTGAATTGGAACTAGTATACCAATGCCTTTCAGTCGCCCTATGGTGATGTAATAAAATATGAACTATAAATTAGGAAGCGTAACCATTTTCCCCGGCTTGAAAGTTCCTACTTTCGAAACACAAAGGAGAAGTAAAATAAGTTGCAGATCATCACAACTCTACCAAAGGTTATGAGAACTCTAAAGTTGCGACTCTCTATTATAAATAAGAATATACAATTAACTATTCTACGCGGTAATTAAATCTAATACTGCACATTGGTGCACGGTAAAATTAATTATTAATGTAACGAAGCTTATTGCGTTGGCAAAGGGCACAACTTTACTACCGGGCGACTCTGAAGGATCCCGCTTTTAGTTTTTACCGATGCGACTCTACAAACTCCGTTTTTATCTGGAAATATTTCTGTGATTACTCCTAACGGCCAATGCAGCGGCATCACATTGTCCTGCATGGAGACGACAACCATACCGACCCGTATTGGATTGGCAGGGGTGTTCCATTTCTGTTTGGATTGTAGGGTGTGCAGGTACTCTTGGCGCCACCGCTTCCAAAAAGACTGGACCATTTGGTCAGTTAATTCATAACGCGAAATATGATGTAACCGCGTTTCATTGACTTCGCGGGCGGGGAGAAATAAAAGAGGTTTCGTATGCAAGAAGTGCGCCGGCGATAATGAAGTGGGCTCTGACGGATCCGAGCTGATCGCATACAGAGGCCTCGAGTTTAATAAAGCTTCTATTTGAGTTAGTATAGTGTTAAGCTCATCAAAACTAAAAATTTGCTGACCTATGACCTTGCAGAGATGCGTTTTGACACTCTTTACTTCACTTTCCCAACAACCACCAAAATGTGGAGCTCTACAGGGGATGTTTTTAAGTGTTATTCGATGCTCTGCAAGTTCTCTTTCCCACAAAGGGCGATATTCCTTAGCCAAGAATTAGTAGAGATCTCGTAGATAGGATTTGGCTCCAATAAAATTGGTAGCGTTATCTGTGTAAAGACACTGAACCGGTCCTCTACGCGCCAGGAAGCGTTTAAAAGCGGACAGAAAGCTCGCAGTGCTAAGATCTGAGGCAATCTCAAGATGCAGAGCACGAGTTGTCAGGCATGTAAAAAGGCAGATATACGCTTTTCTTGATTTTTGACCTCTAGCACGTATTGACGTGATCAAGAAAGGTCCCGCGTAGTCGCAACCTGTTTGAGAAAAAGCCTTAGGAGCCGACTCAACGCGAAAACGTGGCAAATCCGCCATTATAGGAAAGGTAGGTCGCAGCTTTGCTCGAAAGCAAAGGTTACAATTAAAGGTAATGTGACGTGCAATACGTCGCGCGGACAGGACCCAATACTTCTGTCGTAAGATAGATACGAGCAAGGTTGGTCCTGTGTGGAAATTTTTCACATGATAGTGGGAAACTAATAGTTCCACTATATGATCTTGACGCGGAAGAAGGATCTGATGACGTGAGTCAAAATCTAGCTCAGAGTTTGCTAGGCGACCTCCAACGTGGATAAGTCCTTCGTGGAGGAAGGGACTTAGCCGTTGTAGTGACTTAGAGCACAACTCATTGCGGGCTAAGCGATAGAGATCAACTTCAAAATGGATCCTCTGCACAGATCGCCACACAATAGATTCAGCGAACTCTAGATCAGACGCGGTAACGGGCCCTCTAGGGAGTCGTTTGATAAACTTATAAACCAAGCAAATGGTTTTTAAATATTTCAACCATGACGAGAATCTAGTAGAGTGAGCGTATAAAATGTTGTCGGAAGGAGGACTTCTGTCCGAGCATTCGTGCGAGAGTACAGGTAAAGCCACGGGCTTCATTTCGGGAAGCTCTTGCGACTCGCCTGAAACGAATGGTTTTATCGGCCATTCAACGCGCGGAAGTTTAAGCCACGGCGGTCCATTTAGCCACAACGGATGATGAACTAATTGAACAGGCGTTAAACCGCGAGAGAGGCAATCACTAGGATTTTCAGACCCTTTGACATGGAAGAAGTGATCTGCCGAAAGATTCTCATGAATCTTAGCGATACGATTGGCTACGAAAGTGTGCCATCGATGCGATGCGGAATGAATCCAACTCAAGGTTACAGTTGAATCCGAGAAAGCTACGACTACCTCAATGGCGTGCCGAGCTGCGAAAAGATTATATACTCGCTTTATCACAGTTGATAAGAGGAGTGCGGCGCATAACTCGAGACGAGCTAGCGAAACTACTTTCAGTGGCGCGACGTTAGATTTCGCACACACCAGCGAAACGACGATACTACCGTCGGGTCTGACAACGTGGGCGTAAACCGAACCACCGTAAGCTCTCTCACTAGCGTCGGCAAAACCGACGAGGGAGAGCCCGCAGCGTTCTACGACGCCGACATGTCTCAAAAATCTCAGTTCAGAGATAATTGGCAATTCAGCTTGAAATTGTTCCCACAGACGAACAATGCGAGGTGGTGGGACGTCATCCCATCCAAGTTTGCCAAGCCAAAGCTCTTTAATAAGAAGCTTGGCGTATAAAATTATCGGTGCCACGAGGCCTAAAACGTCGAAAAGACGTGCAATGGAAGAAAGAATATTCCGTTTCGTGCAAGGGCGAACATTAGGGTTAACCTGGAATACGAAACAATCCTCATCAGGGAACCAACGAAGTCCCAGTATTTTCTGGGTCGGATCTTTACTTAGGTCCACGCTCTGTGAAAGTCGTAATGACTCTGGAATATTCCGAAGAACATCGACACTATTGCTAGACCACTTCGTTAGCTGAAAATCACCGAGAGAGAATATTTTTATTAGTTCACGAGCCGAGTCTATAGCCAGCGCAGTGCTAGGTATAGAACTAACTATGTCATCCATGTAAATATCTCGCTGCAAAATGTCCCTGGCGAGAGGTAACTGCGTTCCTTCATCCTGACATAACTGTTGGATAGTGCGAATCGCTATAAAAGGACTACACTTTAATCCAAACGGAAGCACTGAAAACTGATAAATTTGAAGTTCTTCTTCCTCATTAAACCGATATAAGATACGTTGAAGCGAACAATCTTGTGGGCGTATACCTATACGTAGGTACATAGATTTAACATCTGCGGAAATAGCGACACTAAAAAGCCTAAAATTTAACAAGATGTTAAAAATGTCAGCCTGAAGGACTGGACCTGCGTACAGGATATCATTGAGCGAGGTACCGTTATCGGTACTTGCACTAGCATCTAGGACCACGCGTAGCTTAGTGGTCACTTTATCCTCTCGAATAACAGCATGGTGAGGAATATAGTAGTCCATTTCTCGCTCCTTACAATTTCGTTTGGGCAACCCACATTCAGGTAAAATATTCTGCACCAAAGAAATATAATTGTTCTGTAGATAATCCCGTATGACGTCATCATAACGAAGCTTGACGTTAGGAAGCGATTTAAGTTTACGTTCGAGGCTATAGAATCTCTTGCGCGCTATATCAAAAGAATTTCCTAACGCTGACGCGTCTGTTTTCAGTGGTAAAGCTGCAACATACTTGCCATTTGGAGCGCGGGTAATTGTGCTACAATAAAACTCTTCACAGTGTTTATCATACACACTCCCAACGGACGAAGCAGTAACATCTTCAATCTCCCAAAACTTACGAAGATCGAAGTTATCGAAAGAACTCGCAAAGAAAGACAGAGTGTCAGTTGAAGGTTCGATAATAGGTGCTTCTCCTAGAAGTATGTAGCCGAGCATAGTCTCCAATGCATCGGGGCAACCGGGTGCGCTGGTCACGGTACCGGGTCGCAATAACTTAGCGAACAACGTGACTCCAAGTAACATGTCAATATTACCTGGCACACCCCAGCTGTCATCAGCGAGTAGTTTAGGATCAATATGCTTCAATTCGGCAGTATCTATAGCGCCCAGAGGAAGCTGCCCGGTTATCTGATCCAAAACTAGAGCGTCAATTCTATACCTAGGCTGCGAGCAAAACCGTGAGCTGAACGTAAAATTCACCGAGCCACGAACGGCCTGCGATGTGCCACCAATACCACGAACGGTAGTTATTGAGTCCGTATGTATAGTTAGACCGAGCATACGGCAGCAACGCGATGTCATATAATTCTTTTGCGACCCAGGGTCCAAAAGACATCTAACCACCACGCCCTTACCCTTCCTACCCGCCACTAACACCTTGGCAGTAGCCAGAACTTCGGTACTACGTGTGGCCTGGACTTGAGCAGAAGAATACGTACACAACGCCACACGATCAGAAGTAGCTGGGTCGGCCGCAGAAACGGAGGCTGGGACGCTAGCGGGCGCCAGCGCAGGGGCTTGCGTCGATTGATCAAAATGCAATAAGGAATTATGCTTACCGTTGCATTTCCTACATGTTGACTTAGATAGGCACTTAGAGACGGTATGTTGGCTACTTAGGCAGTTAACACATCTGTTATTGTCTTTTACAAACTTAAATCTATTATCCGCGCTCAACTTTTGAAACGCTTTGCACGTATACAAGTTTTTATGCGTGGATCGACAAAGCGAACATTTAGATTCGGTAGCCACAAACACCTGCGAGACCTTAGATGAGGCGCTGGGTCTACCTGCGGGGGCGACCTTAGTTGCCACAGAAGAGGAGCGATATAAGATTTTTACTTGTTCACGAACAAACTTTACGAAATAATCATAATCCAACTCTTGTTGATTACGAAGCGACATTTCAAAATGTTTTGCTGTATCTGAGTCTATTAACTTAAGACCCCAATGAATAAATATAAAATCATCCAAGTTATGTATTTTTGATTGTTTGAGTCCAGCAACCGTAGAAGTTAATTTATCGAAACCTTGTTCAATATTAGCGGGTGTCGTTCCGAACGACTTCAATGAGAACAGTTGATTTAGATAATTAGTGGCGAGCGCACGAGTATCCAGGTACTTTGCGATAAGCGCATCCCAGACAACACGGTAATTATCGCCAGAAGGTACAATACCTACTGCCACACTCCTAGCCTTTCCCTTTAGACAACTCAACAGATAATGAATGCGATCAGAATCTGATAAATCTGCGTTCGTATGTATAATACGTTTGAAAGTCTCATAAAAGAACGGAAAGCTCTGAATATCACCGTCAAAGGCAGGCAGCTCAATTTTAGGTACCTTTATATGATGAGCACTAGGGCTCACTGTCGGGCTAGCTTCCTTGGAAACAGTTGATTCAGTTAATGAAGCTAAAGTATTTTTTATCTCGCCGACCAACTCATCAAATGAATGTAGGCACTATAGCTTACTTCGCACTTTGGATCCAATGTCAATTTTAACATATTTATCTCGTCCATTATCTCATTGAATTCGCTACGTTGGCCGTCAATTTGTTTAGCCTGAGCAATAAAAGAATTACGTAATCTTTCTGTTGTTAAAGATTCTGTTGAATCCAAAATCCTTTGAACCCGCGCGAAATACGAGTCGCGTTTACTTTCCAATAATCTAAGTTTAATCTTGTCCGTCATAGTGTACAGAAGTTAAAATATGGAAACAAAAAAAAACAACAAATTTTTATCTTTTACGGAACCCGCGTAAGTGAAATTAGTGATCCAATCAAACTGATAACTCAACGAAAGATTTTACAACTTACGTTAGTACGGAACAATCCGTACACGCGAACCCTAACAATAATAAATTGTAAGGTAAAAAAAAATATAAAGCGTACAAAGTTTGAATAACGTACAAAGTTTGAACCGCGTACAAGTAACAAAGTCTAATACAAATAAAATAGTAAGCACGCGAAATACCTTATGAACGTACCCGTCTACCTATATTTATGATTAGCTTAGATATACCTACAACCCGATTATTAACATTTATGTCGGATTCGAAGCGATATATATTTTTCCTTGTAGTATTCTATTTATATGAGATTAACTTACTCAATACATAGAATATGTACAGATTCTTAACCAACAATAAGTTAAGTGTGAAACTTAGAAACAAGTATAGTACTTATTTCCGTAAGCGATGCGATTGTGTTCGTAACGAAATACCTTCGTAAAACACAATAAAATTCCTAACAAGTAAATACGCAGATGACCGTTCGAAGTAAATTATCTAGTAAGTACTACGCTTACAAATTAGGTGCGGGGGTGATATGTATAAATATACGGCTGTTTCCTATGAGGAGAACTAAACGCGTAAAGTTTATACAAATCTGTTATTTTACCTGAAGGTTCCTATCAAAAGATCAAGTTACCTTACAAAATAAAATAACACGCGACGCAATGATAATCTGGTTAATTGCAATAATTAATCAAATGCGGTTGAGTCTAAAATTATAAAGAATACCTACTCGTGCAATACGAGTATAGTAGGCATTTACTTAATGAACCAACAGTAGTAGTGTATCGTAAAATAATCAATGTCATTCATTCTGCAAATCTCGATTAGAAAATATATAAAGTTTCCAAAGCGTAAATAAAAATTAACCGTACGATAACAAGAACTGGAATATTCCACAGTCACGTAGGCCAACTTGAACGAATGTTTTAACTGACTACCCACAATTTTCATACACGAACAAAAAGATATGTAATTACGCCGAAAATTAACTGATTTATTAAATAAACTTATTTAGCGATATGAATCAACGTTGATATTCACTTAAATGTATTTTTCGGAGTTTCAATTAGTGAAATTAAAGATTTACGTTAACAATTAATTTGCCGGTAGAAAGTACTACACGCAAGGCAGCCAGCCTTATTCCCAACGCAATAGAGGCGAGAATTGTGTGATGATCTGCAATTAATATGGAAATTTCCCAAACTTTTTGCTTAAATTTAGGCTTTTAGGACTTAAAATTAGGCTGTAAATAGGCCCAAATTTAATTTATCCAGTTCGAAGGACCAAAATGATTAAATTTAGACTTTTAGGACTTAAAAATAGGCTGTAAATAGGCCCAAATTTAATTTATCCAGTTCGAAGGACCAAAATGGTGCGTATAACCTCTAGAAGATTACTAGTAAAATCACACGCGATTGAACCTAAATTATTAGAGTAATCTAGGCTATAATTGCTGATTCAGCAGTGCTAAATTAAAGGAGAAAAGTACGCAGATAAGACGAAAGGCAATGGATAAAGTTCAATTTACTAATTATGCCACATACCTTTGAAACAGCGATTCCCATGCAGATGCAGATGCCACGTTCGAGAAGTTCAGCTCACAGATTAGGTACACTATGCTGGCCAGCGGTACACAACACAGTAGGTCTAGGTAATACAGATAACACTTTCCATGTAGGTTCAATTAAGAGTTTTGGGCGAGTGGGTGATTTTGTGCGCGCACAGGAAGATCGCTTCATTGATTCATTGTATCGTTACCTAGTCTTCTTCATCTTAGTCAATTATACTCATCATCATCATCATCATATCAGCCGAAAAACGTCCACTGCTGGACATAGGCCTCCCCAAGTGTCACCACATAGACCGGTACTGCATCCAGCGGATCCCCGCAACCTTCACCAAGTCATCGGTCCACCTGGTGGGAGGCCTTTCAACGCAACGCCTTCTGGTTTGCGGTCGCCACTTCAGAACCTTTCTGCCCCATCGGCCATCCTTCCTACGAGCAATGTGCCCTGCCCACTGCCACTTAACTTTGGCAATTGTTAGGGCTATGTCGGTAACTCTGGTTATCTTGCGGATATCTACATTTCTTATTCAATCACACAAGGAAACGCCGAGCATAGCTCACTACATTGTCCTTTGGGCGATGTTAAGCCTTCTGATGAGGCCCATAGTGAACGACCACGTCTCTACACACACTAGTCATAGACTTTTGTTTTGAGTTGGACGAGAAGATACCGCGCAACTACCCGAATGCTGCCCAGCAGATGTCTCCCTGACTCACACTTTGCTGCAGAAGGACGGGTTCCAAGGTCTGATTCTGAAGTCAAAATTACATGGTGGCACTTTTGTACAATCACTTTAACACTTCGGTACCGATAATCAATTTGGCACCATTGGAGAGACTGCAGTACAGCCCAAGTCGATCGAATCGAAGGCTCTCAATTATACTATCCGTACTATCTTACTAATATTATAACTGCGAAAGTTTGGATGGATATATGTTAGTTACTCAATCACGCCAGAATCAAATCTAGCTGAATAACCATATTACTAGGTTTAGTCAGTAATTACATAACAAGATTATGATGATGAATATACCTTTACAAATAGAAAACATTTTGATCATTTGAAAGGAGATCTCAGACAGCAAACAGCATTAAAATTAATGAGCTTTCCCTATAGAAATTAATGGTTTTTTCCAAACAAATCCCATCATATCGAGCAGGTTCTGTTCGAGGCTGATTGATCGACGCCCAGAAATCTACCGCAGGAATCTAAGGTAAGTGACGACACTATTACCGGCCAACCCTTGTGCCACCTGTGAGATAGGTACCAGTATTTTTCGCAATAGGGAGCAAATCCCTAGCTTTCCACTGCTGCGTTACGGCAGTTTCGTGGGTACAGGTTCAGACAGGGTCCAGGAGTCCCAACGCTGCTATGGGCCCCAGCGTTAGCTCCTGGCTTGGGACCCGCAGACCTATATTTAACAAGGTGGGCAAGCTGTTCGAGCGGATAATCGCTGCCCGCCTCGTCAGCCACTTGTACAGAGAGGGGCCGGATCTGGACGAAAGCCAGTTCGGCTTTCGGCATGGGCGCTCCACCATCCACGCGATATCGCTGGTGAAATCCTGGCGAAGGAAGCGGTGTCCCGAGGTGGAGTGATGTTGGCGGTGTCCTTGGACATTTCTAACGCCTTCAACACCCTGCCCTGGAGTTGTGTTCGGGAGGCACTACGGTATCATCGAGTGCCTCCCTACCTCCGCCACATCGTCGGGGCTTATTTGGTGGAGAGGTGTGTCACCTACGTGGGACATGATGGCGTCGAAAACCAGCACCATATGTCGTGCGGTGTTCCGCAGGGCTCGGTCTTGGGCCCGCCCCTGTGGAACATCGGGTACGACTGGGTGCTGACACCTCACTCCCCTCCAACCCGAGATCGAGGCCCACAGAGGCGGGCCGGCACTAGCTGGCGGTTGCGGAAGTATAGTTGTAGGTCTGAGATGGAACACCGGTATGGTTTTTAGTCAGTAGGAGTCTGACAGACCCCTCCGCCCTCCCCAGGGCGGTGGACATGTGGACATCCATTGAGGATTTTGCACCGCGGAAAAAAAAAGGTGCATAATATATATATTGATATATATGTTATGGACCAAGTGATTAATATGGCATTATTTATAATCAAAATCAATTTTTTTATTTCACATAGGCCTACATGGGCACTTATAAAACGTCGACAAAATGTGCACGGTTCGGGTTGGTCGTTTCCTATGGAGAAGAACTGACAAGAAACTCCATGGTTACTCTTTTAAAAATGGTTTGGTTTTACAATATTTCCATGTTACAGCATTAGTACTTAGATATGGGGGGACAACGTAGGCCCGAATTATGACAATAAGTCGTCAGAAACTAAAAAAAAAAGAAAAAGATTATATAAAAAAGTTAACAAATGTAAACTAGCATCTAGAAGGCCTACAATGTTCACACATTCACAAAACAATCGGTAAAAGAATCTATACAAAGGTAAAAAATAATAAAAATAAGTATAACAAGACTAAATTTAACATGTTGCACAAATTTTGTTATCAGTGCTGTAACTATTCTTAGCAAAGGGCTATAAAGATGATTGAAAACCATTGTAAAAAGTCTAATTAAAAGAAGGAAAGAAAAAATTAGATTGAGAATAGTTAGAGACATCCACATATTTGTGCCGTTTACAAGTTACCAGGGAAGCTGCATGCGCAGAAGGAGCTAAGGCCAAATGTTTTTATCTTCAACGTAGTCCTTGATTTTATAATATGCTTTTTTAACAAGGATACATTTGATGTAGTTTTTGAACCTTCCATCGGTCAGTTCTATAACTGACTTTGGCAACTTGTTATAAAAGCGTATACTGTTTATAAGAAAAGACTTGCTAGTTTTCGTTAATCTGAATTTGGGTATTACAATTTCGTGCTTACTGCGTGTATTTAAATTATGGAAGTCGCTTCTAGTTTTGAAAAGCCCCCGATTTTTACGGACATACAAAATACATACGTGTAAGTTTTCTAGATGAAATTTTTACAGAATAGACCTGCTGATCAAGACACATCCATCATCATTATTTTATGGATTTTTTTACTTATAAAAAATTATAACCGACTTCCAAATAAAACACTACAATGTGAAAAATAACTTCAATTTCGGAAGTCGGTGTTCCTGTTTTGGATCTTCGTTTTTTGACACCGACTTCCGAAATTGAAGTTATTTTTAACCGACTTCCCAAAAAGGAGGAGGTTCTATGTTCGACTTCATGTTTGCTTGTTTTTCGTTTTGCTTGCTTTGTTTCGTAGGTACCATTTTTTTTGCGTTATGGACACCGACTTAAAAAAATACAGTTATTTTTCACTTTGTAGTTTTGTATTTAGAAGTCGGTAGTATTTTTTTGCAAAAAAGGATTATTATTTTTCACTTTTTAGTAGTACCTACGTAGCTACTATGTACCTACGCAAGTTAGTAAGGTATAACGCCAGAATAGATTTCATGAAACTTGAACATAACCGGTGAAATGAGAGATCTGCGTACCCCTTAAGAGTGTACTGGCGTGATGTTATTTTATGAAATGGTATAAACAATAAGCAGACATGCGATTGCAGCAACCCCGAGAGATTTGCCGTTTTTTATTGAAGAGTTTTGTTGTATATCTCCGAAGTTCCTCATCAGGTCTTCACCAAATTAAAATGGGACCAATTTCGAATCATACTTTTCCAAACAAAAAATGAATTTTTAAAATCGGTCCACAATTGATGGAGATATCGGTGAACATACACAAAAAAAAAATAACTTCAATTTCAGAAGTCGGTGTTCCTGTTTTGGGATCTTCGTTTTTTGACACCGACTTCCGAAATTGAAGTTATTTTTCATATTGTAGTCTTTTTATTTGGAAGTCGGTTATATTTTTTGTTAAAAAGTTTTTTTTTATTTTTCACTTTTTAGTTGTGGGTAGGTACATAGCGGACCAATTCTCCAAAGTGAAGCCAAAATAGATTAACCCAGAAACAAGAAGCTTAAACAAAAACGGTGGAATTAGAGTCTACCAGGGTGAACTGTTTACACCTGCGTACCCCTTTAGAGCGTGCTAGTGTGATGTTATGTTATGAAACGATGTAAACATAAAAATATAAAATTGTTTAAAAAATACAGTGATATCCATAACATAAATACTAGGAACAAACACAAATTTGTAGTACCAACAACAAGGCTCAAGAAAATGTGTCATGCTCTGCCGCAGAGCCACCATTCTAGAAACCGGTCAATTATATCTTAAAATGATGTACGCCAAACGTACATAATGTACGTATAGCCGTTATCGCTGTACGTGCTTCAGGTAATGTTAAAATAGACATTGATTGTGGCTCTGCTGCAGAGCATACTCTCTAGCAGAGCCACACATAACATGTACTCAGACAAGATAAACGCTACTGTTTTTTGATGAAAACTGTTGTACGAATAGAGTTTATTGCGTACGTGTTGAAAAATATCATTTTTAGACAGTAGTTTTATTTATTTTAACTTTATTAAAATTTTCATAGAAAGCGCCTGGTTATTTTGGGTATTGTCAACGAGACCACTAGACGACACCACCTGGGGTATCTTTTCACCTTAATGAAGTTCTAAACTCATCATATACATTTACCGCTGTGCCGGCTGTGGTGCAGTTACCAAAAAAAAATTGTACACGATACCCCAGCGGTGTCGTTGACAATACATGGGTCATTTTACATACATGAGTTATTTTACATACATGGGTTATTGGATGAAAACTGTTGTACGAATAGTGTTTACTGCGTACGTGTTGGAAAATATAATTTTTAGACAGTAGTTTTATTTATTTTAACTTTATTAAAATTTTCATTGAAAGCGCCTGGTTATTTTGGGTTACAAACCAACTTTCAGAAATAAAATCATTTATCATTTATCATCATTTATCATTTATAAACAATAAACAGACATCCGATTGCAGCTATCCCGAGTGATTTGCCGTCATTTATTGAAGAGTTCTGATGTATATCTCCGAAGTTCGTCATCAGATCTTGATCAAATTTAAATGGGACCACATGACAAGCACCAGCTTTCAAATAAAACAAGAATCATCAACATCGGTTCACCCAGTAACAAGTTCTGAGGTAACAAAAAAAAATGAAAAACTGTCGAATTGAAAACCTCCTCCTTTTTTGAGAAGTCGGATAAAAACGAATCCGAAAAACCTAATAACATAACGAATCCAAACAAAATATTTGAAAATTAGATAATTGTGATCATTGTGCTTATTTCCAGTTTTTAACGTACTCACTCGTGATAACGTAAACGATCTCTTATGTCAAAATGTATACAAAAAAGACGTTTCTCATTACCATCCCCAGACGGCGCTTATGCAATTTCAATACAAATTGACGTTTACGTTAACGCGATTGACCGTGAGTAAAACTCGCACTAAGGCCTCAGTTGTGACTTACGTGTCGAATGCTGTGACTTACGTGTCGTATGTCGTGGATTTGAATCCAGGCAGGGGTTTTACTTTGTGTAAATTATTTCATCACCACTGCTCTCAAAACGGCGAAGGAAAACATCGTGAGGCAACAAGCATGTCCTAGAACGAAAACTTCGAAGACATGTGGCATCCACCAACCCGCATTGGGCCTCTTACAGAGAGGAAGCCTGTGTCCTAGCAGTGGGAACATCAAAAAGCCTGATGATGATAATGATAGATAATTATAGAAAATACTTCAGCCCATGCCTGATTGGATAGTTTGCTTGATATTCCTGCAAAGAAAAACGAACTTTTAAAATTAAATCAAACTCGGCAAAAACTCTCACTTCTACAGTTCTTGAATATAATTTAATGAAAATTCAAGTTATTGGAGTCGAAATCCACAAAGTTCAGAAAGTGTGACGATAAAGACATTTTCTCAAAAATGGTATGTAATATTGCCATAACATCTCTAAAAAGTCTCCAGAAAGTGAATTCTACCGGAGACTTATTTACAACTGTCGTAGTAGGGATAGGTCCGATATATCAAAACGTAACTTATATCGGATATGTGTTAGATATCATATCATATCGATATCAATATCAATATCAAAATAACCGATATTACAAAAACTATAATTATCTAATATAACTGTACTACTAATACCGATATCTGAAAACCGAACCAAACCATTTACTTTTCAAAATCAATGACGAACAACGAACAAAAATAATAATGCCCGCGTTAGGCCTTTTTATTCGCGCGATTTTTCGCTCATTCTGCGGCCTATGGAATTGTATGAAGCTGCACGCACTGCGGTAAAAAACTACATAAATCCGCGCAAATAAGATCGCAGTGCCTGCTAAGCATTAAAGTGTTCATTTGTTTTTTTTTCAATAAACAGATTTCTATTAGCAAGCCAGTTCGAAATTTAATTAAAACCTTTGATAAGTTACCTCTTGGTTGCCATGTTTCGGTGAAAAAGATCGTTCCATTTTTAAATTACACGACAGATATGAGTTTACTATGTACTTTATTTGGCCGCTACACACGGCAGATATGGATTTTCATACAACTTTTGCCGGCCGCTGCTCTCATGTATTTGGTCTGTACTGCAATTTCGATTTTTCTCGAAGAAGGTTGTCAAAATAATTCTCAAATTTCCAAGCATGTTTGAGAAAATATAAATAAATGCCCCCGGTAAATCGATCACAATATCTATTAGTAATTGCCCTAATATGAATGTAACCAAAAATATTAATTAAACGAATTTGTTGTTAAAGTTTCTTTCATTTTTGAGAAAAACATTATACAAGCCTCAACCAGTAAGAAAGACATCCTGGCCTCGTATATAACCGGACCTCACCTGCGAATCGGTCCGGTTAACTCATACTTGGCCAGGAAGTCTTACTTACTGGATTCTGCAGTAATGTACTATTAATAAAATTGTAATTGATACGATACGCTTATATTCTTTCATAGTATTTATTAACAGAAATCATCGCATGCTATAAAATAAGCCTGGATTTTTATGCATGAAATATTTTTTAATCAAACAATAAGTAAAATGAAATATGTGGAATTAAAAGTCGAGTGGAAAATATGTCTGAAAATGTTTTTCAACATTCTTAGTAATTAAAAACTCAAATTGAGAATAGATTGGACCTGACCATCGGAGATCCACTCGCTTCGTAGATCGGACCATCGGTATACAATAGGGTTTTAGAGCTGATCTTTTCCAAAACAATTTTATTAAAATTCATCGTGAGATCCGATCCCATACGTATACGACACATGGTCCTTGCTTGACCTGGTTAAGGCTGTGGGAATACGATGGATCCGAAACGCACTGGACCTACGGTAAGGCCTACGTTCAGCAGTGGACGTCTTTCACCTGAAATGATGATGATGATGGCAACACTTAGTAAATGCGACCAGGCTATAAGGTATTGGGTAAAAAAGATGCTTGCGTACAGAAAATAGAGAAAAAAGAACATTTTCACGAAAAAATAAATAAATTAAGTGCAAAATAAATTTCGTTTTGGAAGCCGGTGTCAAAAAACGATACAAAAAGAAGTACCAAAGACACCGGCTTCCGAAACGAAAGTTATTTGCACTTTTTAGTGTTTTTCTTTAGAAGTCGGTTTTTTTTTGTGAAATGTTTTTATTTCTCTCTTTTTAGTACTATTACACAATCACTGAAAAGTGAGCAAGTTCTATAGTAAGGTACTTACAGGATTGACGAAATACTCTAAATAACTCAATTTACACATTCGTGCTTTTTGTCGCTAAGGTGTTCGGTAGTATGTTCTATATCTTGAAAACTGTTGAACCGATTTGGATGAAACTTGCACTATAAGAATGATCACGATCCGATAAGTAGTATCGGAGAAATGCGTGGTCAAAAATGCATACATACAAACAAACATACACTTATGAAATTTAGCACACATGTTTAGAAGCCCAATTAGAGTATAGCCCTCGCCAAACTTCTTGGCCGCCCTGAAGTTGGTTTACCGGATGCGCGACGCACGAAATGGTGCTGTTTTTGTATGAGATTTACTACTGCGCAGCCATTGTAGCTAACTTCAGGGCAGCCAAGAAGTTTGGCGAGAACTATAACATATTGAATGTTGGGCAATTCCAACAATATTATAATATTACACATACGTGTCGAATTGATTACTATTTTTTTTTGAAGTCTGTAAAAAATCTTTTCTAACTAATGAAAAGTCACATACCGACAAAACAATCCCTACCTTATAAGCCCTCAACATATCTCACCTCCCTATCCCTAACTACGCACCGTTTAATATCAATTCATCTGGCTCTAGAGTCTCGCAGTACTCTAAATGAATGATCACACAGGATTAGCGGGACACAGATGAATGCGTCCAATCGAATGGGGTTCGAACCTCCAGCCAATTGTTACCTTCAATCTTCGTTTCCTAAAGTCCTCAAGTTTGGGGGCCTTGATTTTATGGGTTTTTTTTTTGTCTTTACGTTTAATGCCTGAAACCTTGTCCAGAAGTTATGCGTCGTTTGTTATTGTTTTACGAGGCATAGCTTGCTTTATTGTAGTTTAGTTTGTGTTCGATTAAGATGATTTGAGAGTTATGCCAATTGCCACTAGGTAACTTCCTGGTGATGATGCTACCTAGTCTAGAAATGGCGTTACTGAATTTAGGTACCTTTCAGGCCAGCTCGCCATCCGATAAGGACCAGGCCCGAGTCGACGGCGCGAAGTGTTCCACGCGTGCCTCAAAGAGGTGTCAGCAAAAATTGCCGGAGTCCGCTAGGGCTGATGCCTGCCTGGGTTGCGAATAAATTTGAAAGAGGCCGCGGCCCTGGCACAAGCAACTGAAGGAACAGGGGTTTTGGTCAGTAAAAGTCTGACACGCCCTCCCGCTTCACCCAGAGCGGGAGACTTCTCCAGTTGGAAAATATAAAAAAAAATGGTTCCATTTAAGGTACCATTTTTTTTTGGGTATCTGACTGTGTGAGTAGCTAACACAGCCTATTATGGAAGACGTTTTAATTTAACTCTTAGTTAAGCAAGGGCCTTAGGCTCATTTGCGCAAAATCTTAACTCAGAGTTAATTACTAACATGATGTTAAATAACAAATATGCCATACATCATTGGCCGAGTTAGCCTTGGTTTAGTAGCGCTCCTAAGGTGGCGCAATTGGGCCTTATCAAATAAAATTCATATAAAAATTTACATTTGACAAATGTATTACTGTGTTTTATTAATACCACATAGGTATTAATAAAACACAGTAATACATTTGTATTTATACAATGAAAATCATCATCATTGCAGCCGAAAGAAGTCTGCTCGACATAGACTTACCCCAAGCATCGCCACATTCCGGTCCTGTGCGTTACGCACCCACTGGACTCCCGCAGATTTGACCAGGTCGTCGCTCCATCTAGTTGAAGTTCTTCAATTGCAAATGTGTAAAATGGCGAATAGATGGGCAGGGAATGAAAGGATTTTATTTAAACAAAAATCTTTCTCCAAAAACCGAAATTCAAATATTGATATTTCAAAACCATTATATAACTCTTTCTGCAGAATAAAAAACCTTTTCCAGACTTTTTCTCATTCCGACTGCCATTAATATTTCAAGTCGTATATATAAAATTTCTTTTAACCAAAATTATCAACCGATACAATTTTTTGTGTAAAAAGAAATGGTGATCGACTTTAACAAGTTTGGTCGCAAAAAATACTAATTTCAGATATTTCTTGGAACAATAAAGTAAAAAAGGATCAAAGGATTATGCGAGACAGAGCAATTTCTCTCAAGTAATTCAGTTGAAACTGAAAACCGTAGAGATTCTCTTTTATTTTCGGTCAATTGGTTGGAAATCAGTTTATTGGAAACATTAAGACCTTTTTCTACTTTGTGTAAATTTTTGAGATAGTTAATGCTCGATTCTTTTTCATTTGGAAAGGTTTGAGTTTACAATTTGGTTTAATACTTGATAGTATTTTGTTTAGGCTTAAGTACACGTTAAGTATTTTTAGGCAAATACAAATATACACAAGAGGCTAAGGCTGTTTACGCACTGCATCCGATCTTTATCCGAAACCGAGATTCGAGCTCCATCCGAATTGGAAATGTACTGATTTCAGAGAGAATGAGTTCAGTTACAGTGCGGAACCTCCCCTACAAGAAGTACTACGGCTACTTCGGACTGAAATTCTCGGATTCGGATCGGATGCAGTGCGTAGACGATCTTAGTATTCATTTCTTCTATGTCTACTACTGTCCTTAGTTTTATTTTATGTTTTAGTTACTTGTCTATGTTATGAACCGAGTGATTAATACGACATTATTCATAATGTCCAGATAATTTGAAAAATACCCAATACGAGTAGGCAATATGATAAAAACTATTGAAATAATTAAATTGACCGGGCTTTCTGAATAATGCCTATCACTTATTGGGCCGGGTATTAAAAAGATGTGTTTTTTTTATTTTAATGTTGACATTGATTTTAATATAAAATAGGTAAGTGCGATTAATATTTAAGAAAAAAAACCGGCCAAGTGCGAGTCGGACTCGCGCACGAAGGTTTCCGTACTTGGTAAATTGCGGTTTACGACAACTAAAACAAACTACTGACTAGATCTCGTTCAAACCAACTTTCGGTGGATGTTTACATGGTAATGTCCATCATATATTTTTTTGGTTTTATCATTCTCTTATTTTAGAGGGGGTTACAGGGGGGGACACATTTTACCACTTTGGAAGTGCTCTCGCGCAAACAGTTTAGAAAAAAATGAACTTCAATATATTTTTGTTTTTTTCACAAATGTCCAAAATATTTTTGGACATTTGTGAAAAAACGTCACAATTCAAATGCAATCCCAAGTACCTTGAACTATAATAGTGATACTCTGCGGACGGGGGAATCTATATGTCAAGCTTTTTCCAAATACTTCCATTCTACTTTTCTCAATTCCACTGTCAATCAACCGATCTCTTCCTCTTTTCCCTCCACTCAATCATCGAGCACATCATCTGATATTTGTAGTATCAATGTAAGTGTTGATGAAGTAACAGGCTTGCTTCGAAAGTTGGATACATCTAAAGCTGCAGGTCCAGATAAAATTCCATCAAAACTTCTCGTTAAGTGTGCTCCTGCGATAGCGCAACCTATCTCGTCTTTATTCAGAAAATCCCTTACTACTTGTGTTGTCCCGCAAATTTGGAAATCAGCGTTTATATCGCCTGTACATAAAAAGGGTGTAAAAACCGACATAAAGAATTACAGGCCGATATCTAAACTGTTTAAGGTTTTCGAAAGAGTTGTATATAATCAGGTTTATTCTGCACTTAAAAATTCGTTCAGCACTCTCCAACATGGTTTTCTGAAAGGTAGATCTACTGTCACTAATCTGATTCTCCTAAATGAATTTATTACTGATGCCATGGACAAGGGTAGGCAGGTCGATGTCATTTATACAGATTATAGCAAGGCTTTTGACCGCATTGACCATAACATCCTCATAACAAAGTTAAATGACATGGGAATACGCGGTGATCTACTCAGATGGTTTTCCTCTTACCTTGAGAACAGGTCCCAAGCAGTAGTATTAAATAATTATATATCTAACTGGATCCCTGTCCCTAGTGGAGTCCCGCAGGGTTCATTGCTCGGTCCTTTGTTATTCATAGTCTATGTTAATGATATAGAATCTTGCTTGACTTCATCCAAATTATTGTGTTTTGCGGATGATATGAAAATGTATGCCTCGATTTCGTCTCAAATGGACGCAATCGCACTCCAGAACGATTTGCATCGATTAGAGGATTACTGTCATAGTAATAAACTTGATCTCAATCCCGCGAAATGCTCAGTTATTACATATTCCCGGAAGCACTCAAACTTTACCACATCGTATACCCTAGATAATCAAATCTTACTTAGATCAAACTCCATCCGTGATCTGGGGGTTCACCACGATTCCAAACTCAGTTTTGAAGCACATGTCGATGCAATAGTCGCTAAGGCATCAAAGTCACTGGGTTTCATAATGCGGTTATCCAAGTGCTTCACTAAAGCTAAAACTTTAAAGATTGATGATTATGATAAAGAGCATCCAAAAACAATTCATAAAATATTTATGCTACCACCAAAAAGTACCATATCAGTCTGAAAACTACCATAACCTCTGTAAAAAATATCATATATTGCCTCTAGTCAATCGCCGTGAGATTTCTGATTGCGTTTGTCTGTTGAAAATCTTTAACAATAGTATAAACTGCTCGGATATTTTGTCCAAATTTAATTTTAATACCCCTTGGAAGTCAAAAAGGTTTAATCCACCTTTACAGGTGCCATTAGCCTCCACTAATTATAGGCAGAACTCATGCATTGTGCGTGCAAGCAGGAGCTTTAATGAGTTGTGTAAGCAGCATGATATTGACCCATTCTTGACTAGTGTGCCATCAGCCAGGAAGTGCTTAAGCCGTAACTTTTTCACCTAGTTTATTGCAGTGAGTGTATTGTTGTGTAATACGGGCAGGGTGTCGATGTCATTAGTGCAGGCATTATTGAGTGATTTTTCACTTGGTGATCTGTTTTTTATCGATGTGTACTGAAATGTCCATAGAAATTAAGTATTATTCAATATCTATAAGTGAAGACTTGTTATTGGCTGACTGTCAAATCTACTGTTTCTGGTCTGTTTGTTTTAGCTGTAAGTCTTCCATGTTATATAAATAAATAAATAAATATCATTTTTACCCGACTGCTGAAGGAGGGTAATGTGTTTATCAGTCTATGTATGTATGCTTGTTCCTATGTGGCGTCCCAGAGACCAAACGCGTGGGCCGATTTTGATGATTCGTACGTCAATCGATGCGTCTTAACCCTGCGAGTGTCACTGGCTACATAAAAATTGAAGTATAGAAAAATGGCGGGTGTTTTGATTTTTTGTTTTTTTTTTTATTGACGACCTATCCATAGATACCCCACACGTATGGGTTTGATGAAAAAAAATTTGAGCTTTAGTTCTAAGTATGGAGAACCTCCAAAATGTATTGTTATTTTTCTATTTTTGTGTGAAAATCTTAATGCGGTTCACAGAATATATCTGCTTACTAAGTTTTAACAGCATAGTTCTTATAGTTTCGGAAAAAAGTTGCAGTGGCATATGGACGGACAGACAGACAGACAGACATGACGAATCCATAAGGGTTCCTTTTTTTGCCATTTGGCTACGGAACCCTAAAATACTGCTCCTATTTCTGTCTGCAGGATCTAAAGTAAACTAACCTACCGTCCGACCTTACCCGTGTCAGGGTGCCATAAGCTTCCGAGCTCGCTTCGCTCGCTCTTGGACTAATTCTTTACCCATAATTATCGAATTGCCCAACCGTTACTTAGCCAATATTCATAATGACCAGCTCCATGAAGGACCTGTGCGAGGCCAACGCTAGGGCTGTCGACGTGGCTGAGTTTTGGTCGAAGCACAACATCTAATTTAAAATCTGAAAATGGAATCATCGACACGATGAAGAAGATAATGACCAGACAATGTGATAAATATAATTATTAAACATAAATGTTATCTGTATGGCCCGTGTAATCTTTAATAAAATAACTGATCAACTAAAAAACTTACCGTTGCAAAAGTTTAAAAAACGCTTCACAGAATTACATAAAGATAAATGTTATTATTCAATGCAGGTTTTCTTAAATGATAACTTTTTGTAATGTCTTTAATAACCTTTATTTTGTATCACATTTGCATGCTATATTAAGGCAGAATGTACATGGATCCTAATTTATTATTGTAGCGTTACGTTTAGCTCAGAGGGAGCTAAACGTAAGCCACGTTAATAAAATTAAATAATTATGAATTAAAGGTTATTAAAATTAAAGCTAAGAAAATAAAAAGGATATAGATAATAAAACGGTAGGGCTTCGCACGACGTGGGCAGCTATCCAGGCAGCAGCTCGGGCAGGAAGTCGTGGAATGCCCGAGGTAGGCAGGTGAGCAGCGGACAAGCAGACGGGTGGTAGCCAGATAAGCGGGTAATCGGGCAGGTAGGCAGTGGAGTAGGCAGCAGGATGGAAGCAGGTCGGATAAACAGGCAAGTACGTAGGCTCCAAGGGATGTGGAGGCCGGCTATAGCTCAATACACCAAACAGCGAGGCCTTTGATGCCAAGAGATGACCGTTGAGGGTGTTTCCATGAATGCTCTCGGGATCCACACAAAATATATTTAATTGGAGCACTTCAGATAATAATAGTTTTACATAAGCTGATAATTCATAGTTTAGAGTTTTCAGATCAGAAAATACACTTGGTATAATTAAGTAGTCAACCGACTTTCGGCGTTCAGTCCAGATTCGAAACTAAAATTTAACTCAGAAATTGGCTAATAAGTCTCCCAATTAATATTGTGCATAAATCAAATTTATTACAAGCGATTTAAATTAGGTGAGAGCTCTAAAAAGCACAGGCTGGACCATAATCGATGGGAAAGCACTTAAATATCGAGTCGGAGTTAGTAACTGGTCGTATTAGTGAAACGGTTTAACTTGCTAAAGTCGTTAAGCTGAGCCGATTTTATGAAAGTTTGCTTGGACCGTTTTGTTTTTGGTAGTCTGGCCTTTAAAATGTTTTTCTTGCGAGGTTTGGACTGGATTCGGTAAGCGTTTAAATTCTAGGCCAACTTTTTGTATTACCTAGGTTTATTTTTATTCCAATTAACTTACATAAAATATCTTGCGTGATCAAATCAGAAATGCTTCTATTGCGTGATCGAATCAGAATTGTAGAGATCTGCAAGAAACCAGTTTACCGACATAGCCCGAAGTATTGCCAAACTTAAGTGGCTGTGGGTAGGGCACATTGCTCGCAGAACCGATGGCCGATGGGGCAGAAAGGTTCTGGAATGGCGACCGCGAACCGGAAGGCGTTGCTTGGAAGGCCTTCCACCAGGTCGGCCGATGACCTGGTGAAGGTTGCTGGGATTCGCTGGTTGCGAGACGCACGGGACTGCACAAAGTGGCGACGCTTGCGGGAGGCCTATGTCCAGCAGTGGACATCTTTCGGCTGAAATGATGTTGATGATGACATAAAATAACATTAAGTACGTAATATTGAGCGAAGAGTTTGACAGAGACATCCATATTTCGCCAGTAATGGTTATTAAATCCCATGTTAAAGAAGGATAGTCTATTGATATTGCCTGGCTTAAACGCAGACTTTGATCTGCTAATCCACATGGAGAAACTCATCAACATTTTGCCCGACCCAGACACCGAAAGCAGTACTGCTTACAACCACTAGACCAACAATGCAGATATAATTAACTATTTAGAATTAAAATCAATATTGTTAAGTTTTGAACCATTACACAAGCGCAAGTTCGTTTAAAATAATGATAAGCCGTTCTATGAAGGGGTTTTTGTAAAATTGTTTTTGAATGGAGCTATATTTTTTAGGACGAGAAACAAAATAG
Organism: Orthosia cruda; assembly: GCA_964057195.1. Classification (NCBI taxonomy): domain Eukaryota; kingdom Metazoa; phylum Arthropoda; class Insecta; order Lepidoptera; family Noctuidae; genus Orthosia; species Orthosia cruda. The sequence goes on along the minus strand of OZ059847.1, from coordinate 2,625,830 downwards.
TTTATCCGCCAGGGATAAAAAAGGTGACAGCTATTACACCTATTTAATGTTTCTTAAAGTGTAAGCAAATAAGGTCGTCTGTCCCTGCTATATAGGTTTAGGTCACTAGGACCTTTTGTTAGGACTTTGAAAGGTTGTTTAAATATAGGTCTTACATTCCAGTCTCCAGTTTTTTAAGTTTAATCTTTTCTTGCACGTGCCTTTTTGGTATGAAAAGAGGTTTTTAGTCTGCGGTGGGATTGTAACAGCATTGGTAGTGTTTAATGTTGGTGACAATCCAATACAATAATATAACATAAAATCACGTCTGTATTCAGGAGGACAAAAGGGCGAGGAGAAGGATATTCGTGACAATGTGACATATATCTCAAAAATGATCTTTTTTATTTTTATTGCATGGCTTTGCTCTTGACTCTAGTCTAGGTCAGAGGTGACAGAAACAGAGTCGACGATGGAGCGAGCTTACCCAAAAGAAGCCTGTTCATTCTAACTTTGAAGAGATTCGGGTTGAATGCGTTCGAAAACACAGACGCAGGTAGTGAGTTCCACTTATTCGCTGTGCACATTATGAAGAATGTTTGGAAGCGCTTGGTGCGAATTGGTGGAATGGCAACCAATTGTTTCATGTTAGCGACAGGTAACTGTTTACTAAAGCAGTAAATTTATGAAAGAAACTTACAAAAATGTTGTTGGTATGAGATTATCGCCTGTCGCCGGTTTTATTAAATAGGACCCTGGTAATATTTGGGTAGTCATATTATCATATCAAATTCCATGAATGTTACAACAGACTGATAATTTAAAATACCTGTAAAAGTTGTCCTAACAGCATTAAACCACGTTAAGCGTCTCATTACCTACAAGAACTTTAATTTCGCTCTTCACAAACGTAAAACACCTCAAACCAGCATTAGACTCGAACATCTTGCACTGTGACACCGCCATTAAGTTTAACAGCAGTTCTAAGTAGCCAAAATCGCGGCCTTAGCGTAATACCGCGCTCGTAACATTAGGAGTATTCCTGCTACATTGCGCGGCGCACACTATAAATCACCGTCTTTATTATCGTAAGAAACAGCAATGGTTCACGTAATTTATGTTTGATAAATTAAATCTAGTCGCTTTATGACTTGTTTGTCAGATTAAATGATGTTTCATTAAGTTGATTTCTTGGTGTTTCGGCTGGAGGTTACACAGATGTGTATTGAGGTGGTTATATTAATTTTGTTTTGCTTTTGTTAGATCATGTGCGGTGGTGCGAGTTCATCGTTTTGGCTACTTGGCGCTGAAAACTCTTAAGTGAATAATGCATTATTCATGATTATAAAATAGGGTTGATGGATTGTGGTGTGAATTTATTCTATATTATTATTTTTAAATATTTTGTGGCCACCTTTTAATGCGTGATGTATGTTAGAATAAACTTCTAGATAAGAGCTGGAATTTAATTTGTGCTGCTGAACGGATGGTCGATGGTGTCAAAACGTACTGGAATGATGGCCGCTCAGCACAAAATGCATCGTTGGAAAGTCAACATGATGGACCGATAACCTACTGAGTTGTCGTTGTTTGCTGCCGGAGTTCGCTGTATTCAAGAAGAAACAAGTCGATGGCTTACCTCCACAGTGGACATATTTCAGCTGAAATATTAGCTGCTAACAGCTTAAATATCCGCTTTTGATTTTTCCATGACTTATATAATTCCCCAGGGATGTGCCCTACCGATGTACCGGGGTGGTCTTCACAGAGTCGGTTTCATGTGCACTGCGGTGGTTTTCTGGTCTACCGGTCTTTTCCCCAAAATTCATGGTACCTTTTGAAGCCCTGAAACAAAAAAAAAAGGACTGATAATTCAACTCGTTCGTCACACTAAAATACTAAAACCAATAAGAAACATTGAAAAACAAAGGTCATACATGTATTCAACATTATAACTAATATGTTAAAAACAGTAAATCACAAAATGATCACATAACAACTAGATAAATAACGTAGCAGCTACTATTAATCCCGGATAAACATGAAAAGCTATTCTGTAATTGCCCATTAAAATATTACACCACTTTGCCTCGCTAGTAATTAATATACAGTTACACGTTGATCGGAAGCCATACACGATTGGAACATGGAGCAGGAAGAAAATGGAGTGCTCATAATAATTTCTCACGGGATCGTATTATGACAAGTTAATGACATTAATACTCCGTTTTGAACAAGAGATGCGAGACGCACGGGATCGGTCAATATGGCGACGCCTGGGGGAGGCCTATGTCCAGCAGTCTTTTAGCTGAAATTATGATTATGATAAATAAGAGATATAGTTATTTGTCCTATATAGCTTTGTCTCTATCTCATACTGAAAAAACGAAAGCTTTGACACACCATTGCATGACACCTGTTTTGTATTGCAAACTGCAGTTCTAGTTTGTATTATTAAATATTATTAAAAATTAGTTCTTGTGGGCATTTTACATTGAAAATTTAGTATTAGGTGTTACTTATATTTTTTAACCCAAAAGTATCAAATTAATGGTAGAGTCATCATCTGCCTACATAGAAAAATATAGTTTTACCGACTAGCTCTATAACATTAAAGTAGCATTAAATGGTCTGTTATTGAGCCAGAGCTTGCATTGGTTTGTATTATCTGTCAAACACATGTGGTGTTTCACCGGTACTGTTTAATTTACTATTAAGTCTCCATGTCCCACCTCCTCCATGTTTTAAAGGTAAATATGTTCTAACGCCTCGCCAGTCGTATTTTATACGTCTCCGTCGCTTGAACGAACTTATAGGGATGCCATTAAATATAACATTACGTTGAGTTGGTGACCCTACTGCAATTGCAAGTGACTTTAGAATTGACGGAATTTCACCTTTAGTAGTACAATAATGAATAGTGAGTAATGTTTAAAGTTGTGAAACTTAATTAATACAAAAAGTGTGAAGGTTTTGTTTCTACTTATAATAAGTAGAAACAAAACCTTCACACTTTTTGTATTATATCCTACTGACCCTTACAACGCATGATAATAATTAAGAATATTGAAAATAATATTGATCAAATATCGAAAACTGTACTCACAGGATTTTTCATTATAACTAGACCAATATTATTTCTCTCGAGCGCGTGTTGTGTGCTTTATTGCCATTTAAATATAGTATAATTATTATAAATTCATACACGCTTGCTCATCGATCCATGAGCATGATTTCTTGAAAGCCCAAATCAACATTAGTGAACAACAGAAAAGCGCCGAGGCAATGAAGCTCAACGATTCAAGCTCTTTCTATCCCTTTCTTTTCTTTTATCTTTAACAGGTGTCCCTTTCACAGTTTTCTTCTTTTTACAGACTGAAGCTCGACGAGTTTCGGAAAAACGATTTAACTGTCCGTACGGCGGTGGACTTACTCCTCTAAAGGGCTAACTTAGCTTAAGAATAAAGCAGGTATCCGATACCCAATGTATTTAGATTGCCGGAAATAATTCAATCCAAACTGTCCGACATTGGGACTAAGATGATAATGCTGTTAGTACCAGGTATCTGCCGGATTATACCCCAGTGATGGGTTGTTCCGTTAGAATAATCCCTCAATTGCCTCTTATGACACCCGTGGGAATCAACTGTATGTTCTCCTTACTTGAGCTAGCTAAAACTGTTTGAAACTGTGTTAGACACACAACTTAGTAAGTTGAGGATGTTATTTGGTTTCGTGTACTATAAATAAATCGCTTTACACAGTACCCGTTTTTGGGCTCTGCTACAGTTGGGTAAAGAGTTGGTTCTCAATTTTTAAATTGTTTAGTTTAAATATTGGGAAAGTTTCGTAAAATTATATTTAACTTCAAATTTATGTATGTGATGTATCGCATTCTGTACATTTGTACACACGCCAGACTGCAGACTATTTTCAACTAGATAATTATTTACTAACAGTCGACTTTCAAAAGTAAATTATTCTAAGTGAACATAAACATTGATCACTTCAAAAGTTTGTATTTTATTAAAAGCTATTTTGTATTTATAAAGTAACGATGAAGCAAAATATTCAAAACGAATTTTGACTTTAACTTTGGGAGAATGCAGGGTGCCTTGCCGTGATGTGTCCAGATAAGAAAAGTTTTAGTTAACACTCTTATCTAGTTTACTGCAGCAGATTTTGTTGAACCTAAATAGTTACTTAAACAAAAAAAAAATTAAACCGGCAGGTGGTAGTTCTCCTACCGTTCTATAGTAAATTTAGTAGGTATGGAATATAGGGAAATATTCATATTAAACAAATATCATGCTATACAAATACAATATTTTTTAAATCAAGTAGACGGGTATACCCATCCAATAGATGGTTGAATATTGCCAAACCCTATAAACGTTACACAAAGCCTAAAGTTCCTGCTCAGAACTTGTCTCCGGTTCCAAGTTAAGCAGGTAACATGAGATCAATGTTGCATGTACACATTTACACAAACTCAGGGTCGTTCTAGTATTTATGGGTTTCGTGAGATGACCAATTAGAAACTCTCTTCGTAGCTGAATCGTATAAGTAGATTAATTACGGATAGATCTAGTCATGCTCAGTGCTGCATATAGGGTTATACTTAAAACACCTCCTACACTTCAATATCATAACAACCACTCAACACTAGATCTGCCTATCTATAAAAGAACCTATGAGGGTCACTAACTCTCTCAAAATATAACGCAATGTAAAACAAACATTACTTGTATTGCTGGTTAACTGGTAAGGTGGTTAGCGGAACACGAGCCCCTTGGAATCGGTCCAACGTGCCCAGCACGAGAACCACACGGCGATGCGCGTCCTACGGGGACGATACCGGAACAGAATCTGGTCAGGAACAGACAATAGCGAAGGACTTTTGTACCTTGATGGGCTTCCTAGAACGAGGATGAAATAGGCGTATGACACCTCTGCAATGGTTTGGCCACGCTGTCCGCACACTCGTCGGGTCCGACAGCACGCACCAAACGGTCGTCCGACAGTCCTTCTTCAGGCTAGCCTAAAGGAGCCAGATGTCGGCATATCCCCCCACATAAGGAACAACGAACTCAACAAATCTCGAGAGGAGAAAGAACAAGGAATCCTTGTGCGACTTACCTCGGAAAATCCAGGAATGTAACCTGGAAATCAGCTTGCGAAACTACGTCAATCTGTGGCGGCTGCGCAGCAATAGGTATCGTTCTATTGTTCCCCTAGTGCCAGGCGGAACACGGCTAAATCCAGTATCTCTCTAGCTCGATTTCTCCAACGAATGTCATGATGGTCTCCGAATTTCAATTTCAACGACATACATTCTATCGACCATAGACTAAATAGTGTCGATTTGCTAGAATTTAGTGAGTTGTTGTCAATAGTGATATATCGAGTGGATAAGCACAGAGATGTCACCACTAGACTACAAATGATTTTGCAACGTCACACTTGTCTGTAAAGTCGGTTTACGGACGATAGTTTAACGTGACAACTTCATAACAAAAATATGCGGCGCAAGCCGAACGCTCAAGCCGATCGTGCCTTTCGCTCGCTCGTGTACCGCTCTCGCTTCGATCGCAACGTTACAGTGAGCATAACGGGACAATGAGTCATCCTTTTTCGTGCGTGCAGCCGGCTTCCATCGATTTATTAGACGTTGTCACGTCAAAAACGCGCATTACCCCTACCCCTCGTTAATGGCTCCATTCCTCTTTAGAATAAAAGAATCCCTTACTTAATTTGCGTTTATAAATCAAAGTATTAAATTATTAAAATAAAACTTTTCTTAACTTATCTTAAAGAATTAATCTTATTTTAATTCCAACCTTAGACCTCAACAGAAAAATTAACCAACAAATCTAGATTAAAACCGCTGATAAAAAGTTAAATGATTTTTTTCTTTCTGGACGATATTAAAAAAGTTTTTGTTACGATGATGGTTTGAATTTCCAAGACTTAAGGGCCCATTATATAAACTCTTCGGATCTGTCAAAATAACGAACAAGGGTCAAATAAAAGATTGGGTTAATGGGCAAAATTAAAAGTTATTAAAGTAAGTGTACTTCGGGTGAGTTTGAGACTCAAATAATTGCCCTCTTGGCTAAGAGAATTTTAGTAAAAGTGTAGTGAATTGGCATTTCAGGACTTCGAGTATCTCTTGAGATCTATTAATTTTATTGGTTTTGAGAATAGGAGGCTGCAAGTTTGATTAAAAGTCCCGAGAGGAAAGAAAAAATAAATTTTGTATCTATTTGAATGTCGAAAATCAGTTTCTGCACGATCAGGTACAATCAGTAAAAGTCCTGAGTCAATATTTAGCAGGAAATGAACACGAAAATGTTTGATAAAAATTTCATAATTACGAACATCCAAAAATTCGCTCTAATATATTTATTGGAGCTACCACCAGCCCGCGTTCTAGGATTTCAATTTCAAGGAACAAAAGATCCAATATGCCAGTTTTATAATTCATGAATCCACGTACGAATTTAAATAAAACCGCAAACAAAATCATTTTTTGTACAAAAATAATCCACAATCATACGCCCTGGATATGAAAAAAAGGTTTAAATTTCATGAAAAAATTTGTTGGTAGGTATATAATCGTGTATACAAATACTAGAAGGTTTGTCCATAATTGTGTAGCTCGTGTTTGGTTCCTGACCACCCTCGGAATAATTACTTGAGGCTTTTGCATAATATCTGCGTGAATCCCACTTTGTAAGGGCAGTGCCATACAGGCGTACGGTGTGTGTGTGTGTGTGTGGTTGTGTGAATAGTTTTAATATGTGTGAGTTTTCACTTAGCAAAGATGGTGGGAGTGACGTGTAGTGCGTTGGTGTAATTTGTAGTGAAATAAGGTGACAATGGGTAAGGCTCCGTTACGGTTCTAACGTAAATACTTGTCATACTCGTATTATAATATTTTGAATAAAACATACGAGTATCTGCCGAGTCTTTATTGTCTGCAAAAGACCGCGTAACTAGAAGACGCTTTCTATGTGGTGGCGTTGAACAACAAAAAAGAGATTTGCCGTGTGATGAATTTAAATAATACTCCTGTTGTTTGTAACTAAGACTACTTTGATGGTTGCAGCTTTATGCTGTGCAAAATACATTGATATTAATAGCTAAGTTTTTCTTGCAGTGCTCTTTATAGTGTCAATGAATAGATCGGATCATTATCTACTCACACACACTATCCACACTTAAGTAAGAAATATCCAGCATAAAAAAAGACTCTCAAAAGTAAGTTTTAAAGTAGTCTAATACCTATCTTACAGATTTCTAACTTACTGCCTTTTTTACCCGACTGCCGAAGGAGAGTAATGTATTTATCAGTCTTTGTATGTATGTTTGTTCCTACGAGTATGTGGTTTCTAGACAGCAAACGCGTTGGCCGATTAGAATGATTCTTAAGTCAATCGATTCGTCTTGACCTTGCGAGTGTCACTTGTTACATTAAAATTGGAAAATAGAAAAATGCCGGATTTTGGGCGCCATATTGTGGGGGCCCAATTTCATCATGTCTTTCAAACCCATTGTGTGGGGTATCAAAATTAAGGGTCATTGCAAATATATTATTATGCCTTAACACTTATGTTTAAATGTATCTAATCCGAAAATAAATAGTTAACTAAATAGTTATAGTATAAGATAATATTATTTTTTTATAAATTTTTATTAATGTGAAACAAACATTTTATGCTCAATCCATCTTTCCATGTGAAATACCTAGAGTGAGTGCCAATTACCTGTAAACAATGATCCTTTTAGTAAGCATGTCTCCGACACCATGCCATTATCATAAACAACACCATATTCTATATTTTTGCCATACATTGCATCATATTCCCCAATGACCACCATAACAAAATAACACGGATCCCATTATGAACAGTATGAACGCAGCCTTATGGCAGCGATGCCAAATAGCATATTATTTTTGTCCCCGTTTATACTTTTTATTTGCAGCATTATTTTTTTATACCACGAATTCTAATATGGTTATACTTTTAATATGTTTTTATCCAACCGAGTGTTTTGGTCAAACGACTGAGTATATTGTTGTGTGGTCTGTAGAATTTTGCGTGGTATGTAAAAGGAAATTTTGTTTAAAAGAAACTCATACAATATTAATCGAAATCAATGTTGGTGCAAAAAAAAAGTCGAATAAGAATCGGTCAATAACTTTAATTTTCTGTTTGCGAAACACTCCATGCATTGCATTATTGCCTCCTAAATGTGCAAGAGGCCGAATAATTTCATGTTCAATGTACCGAGCCAGTTTATTACGGCAGCTCAATTTTGAAAAGGATTCACATTTGTGAAAATACATCGTGAGTTTTATCTGAAACTCACAACAATCATTGTCATTAATCTTAAAGTACTCGTATTTATGATCTAAATGAAAATAAAAATACCCGCAACAAATATAAGAACAAATGGTCTATAAACCATACGTAATAACTTTATAATATCACAATTTTAGCATCATTATTAGCACGCAACATTAGAAGCCATTCGACGAAACAATCATTTTATGTGCACAGTAAAAATAAATTTGAATTAAGCGGGAGTGCTCGCCGAGTTTTGACTGAAAGTAATAACAGGCCGTGCCCAATTTATGGGCCTTTTATAATGTTTAAAGCTAGACTCTTGTTGTGCGTATTGTCTACTTAACCGGCATTTACTTGGGCTTTAATAATATGGACCAGCAAACCTTATTAAGTCTTTCAAAGTATCAGAAAGTATGAGGCTAAAATTATGCTAATAAATTATATTTGCTCTGCTGTGTTCCTGAAAGTGCCTGAAAGAAACTGTAATGGAAAAGTAAGTACGTAACGTTATGTTCAAGAACTTAATTGGTTCGGCAGAGTTGGTAGTTTACTGCTTGGAATTAAGTTTGGTGGAAATGCGGTAGGTTAGCAACAGCTGCCTCAGCCTAATAAATAGGTTTTAGCTAATTGCCGAGATTTCTCTCTCTTTCTCTCTTCATAGGTTTATTTTCACATTTGAGTGGAGTCAATCATTGCCAATACTCTTTAATTATTTAAAAAATGTTTTATTTTAAATAGATTTGCGGGTGTGCGATGATGTGGTCGTCAATTGAGCACTCTTGCCTAGAAGTAACTGATACACTCTTGGCTTAAACAATTCCACTCTTTAACTGTACGCACAATGGAAGTATACCCAAAACGTTTTTTGATTAATTCGGAGGTTATTTTTGGAGGTTTAAATTTGAATTTTATAAAAAACTGTTTTACAAAAAAATACTACCGACATCCAAAAAAAAACTACGAAGTGAAAAATAACGTTCTTTTTGGAAGTCTGTGTCTTTGGTAGGTACGCATTTTATGCAATTTGGACATCAAGTTTCATGATATTTGGGTAATATATTCTGGCATTATAGGACCTTACTACTTGCCTATTAGGCAGGTACAACTAAAAAGTGTAAAATAAAAAGTTTTTTATAAAAAAAATACTACTGACTTCCAAATAAAAAAGTACAAAGTTAAAAATAACATTATTTTTGACGTAACCAGTGAAATGAGAGTATACCAAGGTGAACTGTACACATCTGCGTATCCATTTAGAGCGTACTGGCGTGATGTTATGTTATGAAATAGTATAATCAATAAACAGAAATGCGATTGCAGCAATCCCGTGAGATTTGCCGTCATTTATTGAAGAGTTATGTTGTATATCTCCGAAGATCTTCATCGCATATTCACCAAATTAAAATGGGACCTATTTTAAAACATACTCTTTCAAAAAAAAAACTAAATCGACAAAATTTTCAAAATCGCTTCATAATTGATGGAGATATATCGGTGAAAATACACCAAAAAAATATACAAACAAAGTCGAACTTAGAAACTCCTCCTTTTTGGAAAGTCGGTTATAAATATCTTTTCGTGTAATATTTTTGAACTGAAATTAAAGAGGTTGATTCAAGTTTGTATTTTTGGATCTGCCATTACTCCGCTCCGGTGCCGACTTCGGATCCGATGCCGACAAACCAAATCTATAAACTCCGACTCCGGTTCCAATAAAACCACCTCTGTAACATCTCTACGGTAAAGTTATTTTCATTGAACGGAGAAAAAGTCCGATCAGTTGGCAAGCGTGGTGGATTAAAGAACTGCTGAATCAGCCCGTCATCTTAAGGTTGGAACGTTGCCAAGTAGAGAGCTAGTGTGCGAAGAATTATGATGAAGCAGCTCTTACTCAGCTACTGTTTGACTATCAAGTGGCTTTAATAAATGGAACAGTGTCCAGTCAATGGTTTGCGGCATTTGTCAAAAATCTTGGTAGGATTTAATGACTTTTTTTTTTGTTATTTGGCCAATGGGCGTCCTGCAATAAAGTAAAAAGCTAAATAAAGCAATAGAGTATAAATCTACTAATCATTTAAGTCTGCCTTCTCATAACAATCAATCTGTCAAGCCTATTTCTAACTTAATATGTTGTCCAGTCTAGCCGGATGCATCTGCGTACTAGTATTATAGCTACTCATAACATAAACAACTTAAAAAAGACACTGTGGTATTCCTTACCCAGACAAAATCTTGAAGAACTTTGATTGCCGAAAAAATAAAGAGTGTACTTACGTCATAGCCATTTCGATCGTCTCGTCACCTGTGGTTTCAACAAAATACGACGATGAAGCTGTATCACTTTACTATAAAATGGCGCCCAATAAAGACGTAATCATGCCACGATTTACTATGCTCTTGGAGGACTTGATAACCCTCACTGATCCCGCTATAAACGTGACCACCATCGAATGGGATAGGTGAGCAACGATACTACGTTTAATCCGTTCACGAGATGAACCTACACATTACACACGCACATATTTATCTACATAACGCTTATGATATGCGATTGACTTGTCAACTCTGACTAACGGATATAGTGCTGGAAGTTCAGAACTAAGAGTCTGACTCAATGGGGGCGGCATAAAACCCTTACCCTGAATTGGCTCAATGTTGGCAATCTACTGCACACTGTACTGTTATATTCAACTTCTCGGTACGGTTGCGAGCGATGCCTTTTCATATAATCATGGAAACCTGCTTGGAAATAATCATATTGTGGCAAATTAAGCACGACGTATTGGTGATCCCCATGTTTAGAGAATGCTTTCCGTATCATTTGGAAAACCGATGAGTCATTAGACCTTGCTAGAATTATTATCTGTGCTCATAGTGCTCGGGTTATTTGGCCTTTCGCACTGAATATACTCATAAGTTTTCGGTTAAGAGTATCTACGTACCTAGTTACTGCATATAACGTGTTACTGCAGCATGTCGGATAAAAGAACAACAAAACTTTTAAAGTTAACGGTTATTATTTCACAACTATTACGCAATGTAGGAAGCTTATAACAACTAACAAAGCACAAAAGCTGAACATTGCCCCGACAATGTCCCCGTAAAACAATAATAAAGGCGCCACAATAGAGAGAATCACCGCTTTCACATTATACTGCTATAAAAAAGTCGTACAGGGAATTTCCAGTTTGTTTGTAAACAGGGAAATGTGTGAAAAAACAAATTCTGGGAGCGCTGGGAAAGTGATGTTGCCATGTGGATGTGACGGCTAATTTTAAACCGATCGACCATATTGTAAATTATTGCGGAATTCCCAATGTCTAATTTCGTGGTTTAATTATGAACATGCTTTACTACTCAATATAGTTTATAATAATAATGAAATGTGGGAATCCGGATTTTCCCTGTGGTTTGTCCAATACATAAAAGGTTAGAAATAAAATGCTTTAGCCTACTTATCTTTTTCTGGAAACCAGATCGGATAATTCCGACTTTTCAACAAAAACAAAAGATGTGGACAGTTATTTATTCATCATTTTGATTCGTAGAGAAAAGATTATTCAAAATGTGTGTAAAACGAGTAAATAAAATATTCCTCAGTCTCCCACGTATGCAAATCTCAGGTTCTTCGAACTTACTTTTATTCCTGACTTTTTATTCGTTTCTATTTATAGAATGAACTCGTTGCTAACAGGATAAAGTTTTACAGCGGAGCATTGAACCGGGGTGCTTGTAGAGTGCAGAGATTTCTGCAGGATGTGGCCGAGTAGGGCTATTTAGCGAGGCGGTTCTCAAGTGAAGTGCCAAGGATTGAAGGTGCACCTTACAGTTTAAAGCACCCTCTAAGAGGTGCATAAGGGCTCGCATACACAGATTACGTTCTTATATTAACACAAGCAAAATTACTTAATGGAATACAATGAAGTAATAATAGTTAAGGTATAAGTATGAGTAAAGTTCTTTTAAAACAAACTGTTAATGAAATCAGAAATACTATAATTAAGTAAACGTCAATATAATACAATGTACCCAATCAGGATGCTCCTAACTTATTTGGTTGAGGCGTTCCTATATCTACTTTCCGGCTGTGCTCGTATCATCAGACTAGCTCCATAGTAGGTACTATTATCGCATTGTATCCAAAGTTTAAGTATATATGCTAAGTTTAAGCTTAATTGGAAGCCAGGAATTGCTTGAAAACAGAATTACTAATTTGTAACCAGACACAAACTTGAAAGAACAACTTAATAAAAAGCTTGGCAACATTGTTATGCAGATGCAGCCGATTGGAGCGACGACCCTCGCATGGTGGCTGGTAGCAGCTAGATAACAGTTTCCGAGAATCGAAGCAAATGGCGTTCAATTGGAGAGGCCTATGTCCATTAGTGGACTGCTGTAGACAGATGATGATGAGATGCAGCTAATTGCAGTGTTTCCCTATGTTCCAGTTATGCCATAAAAAAGCAATCAATGCACTCTGGTTGTTTTTTCTTTCATCGATTTGAAAGGCGTCTGCAAACCAAAGCCCTGTAAAGAACGCTACCATATACGGTCCTAATAGGTAAAGTGACAATTGACATTTGTAATAACATTTATTATGGCATATTTCTTATTCTATTTGCGTAAAATGCCTGTGATGTAACCGTTTTATTTGACACCATTGGTTTTTATTGACGCACAAGCAAATTTTATTTATGTCACTAAAGTGCATAATTTATCATTGCTACCGAAAATAAAAATCACAAGTCCTAATTTGAACTAGAAATGATAAATCACCAACCGTTGGAAAGTGTAAACTTACTAAAGGTTGGTGATTTATTTGGTGATTATAGATATGAGCAAGCAGTTCAATAGCTTTCATTAGTATGAACTTCACGTCGCATCCTACGTATATTCCAAGCCACCTACGTGCAACAGACCATGTAAAGACTTAAGACTGTAAGATATATCCGCTGCGAGGCTGCGACGCTCCCTCTCAAACACAGTATCAAATATCTGTGCAGCATCCCCTTTGTCTGAAGACGACACGTGCACGAATAACGAGATTTTCTTTAACGGAGATTTAAAATAAATAAATCAATGGATTTGTGACAATATTTCGTCGTGTGCCACGTTTTAAGCGCGATATATATCTGAGAGCATTTCACTTCTATCTATGTTTGTAACAAACAATGGTGGTGTTACAAAAGCCTTTGTTTTATCAATGTTGTTTTGCTTTCCAATTAAGTCTAAGTTAAATTAAGGAGGGCTCATCCATCCTAAGTTGCTCGCTCTTCTGAAAGTCAAAGAAATCATACAATGTATCAGCTAATTATTATCTCGTGAATTTTATTTTCTTGTGCCAAGAAAGAGTTACTGTTTGTCTGAGAAACGACTTCTGATTTATTAATTAGTCGTTCTTATTAACTTTTCTTGTTTCCACTCCAAGATTTATTTGTTAAAGTTATTTTGTATTCACTGCAGCTAAAACCGGTTTGACTGTAGGTAAAGGAAAATGATGAAGTCCAAATTACTAGACATAATATTTAGATCTTGTAGAATCATCATGATTTGCACAATGCACACCATTCTCTGCTACCTTTTCGGGTATGTAAAGTACCTAGCATGTAGGTACAAATCGTTCGTACTTTCAAACATTCGAAATCCTTCAGGCGTGATGTATTTCCTCATGTTTTTCCTCATCGTGTTGAAAGTCCAGTCAACAAAAGTGATTGATACGAATCGGGAAATGCGTCTAACCAAATCGCGTTTGACCGATGTTAGTCGATTTTGTATCGAGTGAACATTCGCCCGGGGCAATCGATAGCAGGGATGATGGATGACCCTCTTTTAATAGTAATGGACTCGGTCGTCCCCCGGGGCTATCTTAAGATATATCTTGGCACTAACGATTCAGCCATCGAACCCGTATTTAAATCGAGTTACAGCGTCCCTTGTAAATGTTTAAGTTCCAAAGTAAACAAATGAAATATCTGAGTAAATCTAGTTATGAAATTCTTGAAGGAGCGAGTGAAACCAGGCAATTGTTGTTCTTTAATAGTTTAGTTTGTTTGTTATAAAATGTATTGATTTTGTTACGAGTACTTTTAGCATTAGGTGAGTAAGTTTTTTTTGCATACAAATAGGGCCGGTTTCTGAATGGAGTATTTTGAGTTAAGAACTTGTCAAATCCTATCTTAATGTAAAATTAAGATGAGCTTGAAATTTTGTCTAAATTTGGCATTGGTTTGACTCAACTTCTAATTCTTAATTCAGAACTCGGCGACAAGTAGGTTTAGGTTAAGGCTTTTCCAATTTCATGAAACAACATATTCAATCGGTAAAGGCAATTGGAAAAGAGGTAACCCGGAGGTAACGAGCCTTGCCCTATTGAGGAAAATCATGACCATGGAAATGCTACCGAAGTACTGCGTCTAGTGTCTGGATCCCCCGCGAAATCCGAATCACAATATCCTCTGAGCACTTTATCACCTTCACCAAAGTGAATACCTTTATCCTTCGAACCTTTCAAAAATCTTAAAATTGTTTTTGCGTTATTATGATCATTTAAATTTGGAGAATTTTGATGCCTCGAACAATAACCCACATGAAAACTAATATCTGGTCTAGTTTTATTTGACAAATATAACAATGACCCTATCATCTCTCTGTATAATTCATGAGATTTAATATCAATTTTAATTGATGGATGTTGTTCTATTAAAATTGATATTAAATCTCATGAATTATACAGAGAGATGATAGGGTCATTGTTATATTTGTCAAATAAAACTAGACCAGATATTAGTTTTCATGTGGGTTATTGTTCGAGGCATCAAAATTCTCCAAATTTAAATGATCATAATAACGCAAAAACAATTTTAAGATTTTTGAAAGGTTCGAAGGATAAAGGTATTCACTTTGGTGAAGGTGATAAAGTGCTCAGAGGATATTGTGATTCGGATTTCGCGGGGGATCCAGACACTAGACGCAGTACTTCGGGTTTCGTGATTTGGTTGAACGGTGGACCAGTGGCATGGAGCTCAAGAAAACAGTCAGTAGTAGCGTTGTCGAGTACAGAAGCTGAATTTATAGCTGCAGCAGAATGTTGCAAGGAACTTCTGTTCATAAGAGAAGTGGAAAAAAGCAATAGAAGAGGAAATCAAATCTTTAGAAGAAAATAATACGTGGACATTTGTAGAAAAGAAAGAAGCAGAAGGTTCAAAATTAGTGTCGAGCAAGTGGATTTTTACAATTAAATCAGATGGAAGATATAAGGCAAGATTAGTTGCAAGAGGTTTCCAACAAAAGTATAAAATAGATTATGATGAAACGTATAGCCCAGTTGTGAACACGAACTCTTTAAGAATTTTGTTTTCAATTGTTGGAAGTAAAAAATTGAAGATGAAACAATTTGATATTAAAACAGCCTTTTTGCATGGGGAATTAAGGGAGTGTATTTATTTGAAAGTCCCCAAAGGCTATAGTAATAAAGAGGGCAAAGTTTGTAAATTAAATAAAAGTTTATATGGTCTTAAACAAGCTCCACTAATGTGGAATATTAAATTCACAGAATTTTTAATTAAAATGGGTTTCAGACAATTGAAATTAGACCAGTGTATTTTCGTAATGGATGGAGAAAGAAGAATAATTCTTGCCATATACGTCGACGATGGATTGGTCATTGGAGAAAGAGAAGAAGATCTTCTACATGTAATAAATACTTTAAGAAAAGCTTTCGAATTGAGAATTTGTGAAGAAGTGTCCAATTACATCGGTTTGGATATAAAACAAGAAGAAAATGGAGTAAAAATTTTTCAGAAAACGTATGTTGAGAAGATTGTGAAGAAATTTAACTTGAATGAAGCTAGAGAGTGTAAAAGTCCAACTATTTTAATAGTAAAAATTTCGCTTTCGTAGAAATTTTCGAAAATTGAAATGAAATTTTCTTTCTTTTTTTTACATGGAGTTGCTACATGTAAAATATTGGTTTGCAACTGCATCTGGTAAGTCTGTAAGCTGACCCCAAAATAGAATGGAAAAGGCTAGGCAGACTGATTAACGTTGCAAAGTGCCTTGAAAATGGGCTATATATTGTTTTTTGGATCTCCACCAAAAGATGCACTCCTTTGTTGGTGTAACAGAAATTACAATGATGAGGATAGGATAGATGGACCCCTTTTCCGCACTTGAGACTCGCATTGAATGGGCCGTAATCCACGCGGGTGGGCCCAGTGCATGTTGGTGGATGTCACATGTCTTCGAATTGTTGGTTCTAAGACATGACGGTTTCCTCACGATGTTTTCCTTCACCGTTTTTGAGAGCAGTGTTGATGTAATAATTTACACAAAGTATAGCGCCTGTCTGGGTTCGAACCCACGACCTACAACTTGTAAGTCGCGGCCGTTACCACTGTGTTATCACTGCTCTTCAAAAATTAGAATGATGCAAAGGATTCCTTCAAGTGTGCTCCTTCGGTTTTATGAGACCACAGTAAATAAGTAGGTACAGTGTTCTACAGCAGCAGCAGTGTCTCACTTGAAGGTGAGCCATATTGGCAGATTGAAAGACGCATCGGATATCCCAATATAGAGTCATTGTGATTCAGAAGGACCCCTTCACGTTTGGATGAGCACTGGTGATGATTAACTTGCTAGTTTCTTCGAACATTAGCTGAGTAATTTTTCCTCTTATTTCAACTTAAGAGCTCGGTCCTTGAAATGTGGATCGATTGGTGAAAACCGACTCGTGTTACTCATTAAAATTTTATGTAATGAAGAGGTAAAATTCTTTGTTTATACAGTTTGTAAAACTTGTTTGAGGAAACCGCATGTCCTAGAACCAAAAATTCGAAGACATATGACATGACACTAGGCCCGCGTGTTAGATTACGGTCCATTCCCTCTCACAGAGAGGAGGCTTGTGTCCCAGCAGTGGGAATATTAAAAGATGATGATGATAATGAAATTGTGGAAGTACTTTTTTGTTGTCTTTAGTCTCGCGCTTGACCACTATCTCACCTGATGGTAAAGCGAGGATGTTGTCGACGGTGAAGCACGCTTGCCTAGAAAAAAACCTATTCACTCTTGCCTTAAATGCCCCTAGGTTGTAGCTATCGGGAAACACAGACACCGGCAGGGAATTCCACTCCTTAGCTGTACGCATAATAAAAGTATTCTCAGAACGTTTAGTGCGTAAGGGTGGGATGTCCACCATGTACCGATGGCGCATCACCGTACATTTGGTAGTTCGGGCTAGGTGGAATTAAATCATACAATTCCATCGCACAATCGCCGAAATGTAAGCTGGCAACTCGGCGACGATGTTCAAGGCTCTGGAACTTTGACTTGACCAGTGTATCATTGCCGATGAGCCTCTTGGCCCGCTTTTCGATCGACTCTAGTGCATCAAGCTGGTATTTGGCAGATCCGTCCCAGAGATGAGAACAGGACTCCATGCATTAGTGATCCAATAAGGATAATTCTTTCACTGATTGAATGCTATTGCCGAGTGTCATTGGTATTTTTTTCCTGATAAATTAATGGTTCTTATGGAGCAGGCTTCGCAAACAAAGTAGCGGCAAAAAGCTCATATTTTATGACGTACTTTTTTTTTACACATGTGCTTATACACCGTTGAAAATGTGGTTGTTATTCATACCTAGCCGGTTATTTCGTTAAGAAAGCAATGTTTGTCACAAACAAGGAAAAATGGTAAAGCTAAGGTCATGATTTTACGCTCAAATAAACCTGAAATTTTGTCATTTAGTTCGATAGATTAAGCTGAGCGAAGAAAGACTTATGATGGTTTTAAAACATACTCAACAAATTAAGGGCAGGTAGGTATGCTGGTGTTATACTGTACAAACTGCGTAACCCGAAGTATTTCAAAAAACCGATGGTTTTTTTATTGTTTTTAAAACATTATCTAATAACATCACTCCTTGGGAATTTACATTGTTTACATGTTCTTTGACTAAAGCGTAGTGCCACAATTTTTCTGCGCACATTTTACGATTTATTTGCAGGTTTTTTGTTTGATTTTCCCAAACTATTTTTATACTTCCATAATGATGTGTGGGTTATCTATTTTTATTCATATCGGCCGCGTAGCGCTCTGAGCTGACAGTGGACTTTGCGAAACATATTGCTCGCTATTTGATTGCAGGCTTTTCATGTTTTGTTTGAATAAATATTTTAGGAAACATTTTATTGTGAAAGATGTGATTATTTTGCACTGCACAATTTATATTTTGCAAACTGATTGTATAGATAGTATATTAGTAGTTATTGGTATCGCTGTCAGTGATAAGACTGCCACTTGTATTGTATCTATAGAAATAGTATTTTGTAAAAGTTATGTATGTAGGTGTACAACTAAGTATCTTACTAATATTATAAATGCGAAAGTTTGGATGAATGGATGTACGTATGTTTGTTACTCAATCACGCCAGAACGGCTGAACAGATTTGGATGAAATTTGGTACAGAAATAGATTATAGTCTGGAATAACACCTAAACTACTTTTCATCCCGGTGTAAAGTTCCTCTGGGAAAAAAAACTTTTCACGCGGGAGAAGCCGCTAGCAGAAGCTAGTATTCTATATATCCACGCCTATTCCACGGTTAAGCTTTAGTAGTAAAAAAACTTTTTAACAAAAAATCAAACCGACTTCCAGAACAAAAAACTACAAAGCAAAAAATAACTTTCTTTTCCGAAGTCGGTGTCTTTTGTACCCACTTGTTTTCAGTTTTTCGACACCGACTTCGGAAAAGAAAGTTATTTTTTGCTTTGTAGTTTTTTGTTCTGGAAGTCGGTTTGATTTTTTGTTAAAAAGTTTTTTATTTTTCTCTTTTTAGTTTTAGTAGGTATCGCTAATTAACATGATAATCATTTATGGCCAAAGTACATCTCATGACAATTCCAATAAGCCCAAACACGACTAGGATACATTGTTTTATTTCAGAGTTCCAATGCCTACCTTCCGGTTTCTTCATCAGAACAGTTCAATGATACCATTTTCATCAGTACCATTCATTTATAAGTATTTGCTTCATCATAGTCGGTTAACTATTCGAGATATTTTATACCCGTGACATACTTAGCATTTAGGAGTTCCAGTGGTCATCTGTGGTCTTCTTCATCAGTTCCACTTCACCAAATTATACTTTTTGAGTGCAAGTGATTGCATTGTTGATAAAAATACCAAAATCACTATATGTATGCCTACAATATTTGAGGAGTTCCCTCGATTGCTCTAGGATCCCATCATCAGATCCTGACCTGATGACTATGGGACCAACTAGGAAGTATACCCTTCAAAACAAAAAAAGATTTTTTGAAATCGGTCCAGGCGTCTTTGAGTAATCGGGGAACATACATAAAAAAAAAAAAAAAAAAAAGATTCCGACGAATTGAGAACCTCCTCCTTTTTTTTGAAGTCGGTTAAAAAAACAAACATTTATTCTTTCATTAGTGTCTATTTACATGAAAGATAATGCTAATTTGTAACGTATCTTATCTACAATTCAACTCAGCCGTCACCTACAAAATATCCCAAAATAACTTGACACTGCACTGTCTTGGGTACAAAAGGAATGGTAAAGTTTATCCTAGATAATGGGTATCTAGGATAAACTTTACCATTCCTTTTGTACCCAAGACACGTTGTAGATCATTAAAACGTGACGTCACAGAATTCAGGATGGAGACGCTGTAGATGGCTGGACTCGCCGTGGTACAGGGGGGAAGGGAACACAGGGAAGGGGGACATTTTTTCCACGGGATGTCAAGTCCAGTTGTACAGGAACGGACATGGGACCAGTCAGGCTTCTTTTTACCTGATTGCCGAAGGAGGGTAATGTGTTTATCAGTCTATATATGTATGTTTGTTCCTATGTGGCATTTTAGTTTACGTCAATCAATTCGTCTTCACCTTGCGAGTGTCACTGGTTACATTAAAATTGGCAAATAGAAAATGGCGGCTTTTGGGCGCCATATTGAGGGGTCCATTTTTTTGCTCCTGCGGATTTTCCTGCGAGTTTACTACCTAAAACCCAGATGGATCCACGAGGGTTTTCCTAGAAGTCACGTTTGAAGTTAGTAATAATTTTCAGTTCGCGAAAGCCTAATAATGGAAAACGGGTTAGTACCTACCAAATCAAATAACTGGCATCTACCTACTTACTTAACAAAATTAGTTAGACACTCGTCCGATGTGACTTTTCTCTACATAGTGTGTAGAATAGAATATACTTTATGGTACACCAAAAAAAAAATACACATTTATTTTACAGCAACTTAATTCTATAGGTACAAAGGCGGTCTTATCGCTGACAGCGATATCTACCAGACAACCTTTGGATAGACTAAATAACTTATGATTAAACCGGGGGGTATCCTGCGGTGTACTGATATCACTTACTTGATTTAATGTCCTACGTCCCCTGGATGGGGCAAAGAGCGTCCACAGTAGTCCTCCATCGCGGTCGGTCTTGAGCTTCACGGTTCACCTCGCTCCACGTCATACCGATTCCCGCTGCTCCCGCCAACACGGTGCGACGCCATGTTTGACGGGGACAGCCACATTTTCTTTTGCCTTGGGGATTCCAATCCAGCGCTTGCTTCGGTATATGATAAGACTACCTTCGCAGCGTGTGGCCAATCCAACTCCACTTGCGACGCTTGATCTGGCGGTCGATCGGGATCTCGTGACATTGCTCCAACAGCTCTACGTTGTATCACCAACGTAGAGCTGGTCTCGGGCCAGTAAATTCCGAGTATGCGAAGAAGGCAGCGGTTGACGACGACTTGGATCTGGCGTGTAAAGACGCACGGATTTGACATTTGACCCGAAGATTTTGAGTTTAATCCTTCGGGTCAGTTTCCGCGATTGCCAAACGGGTCTCAGCTGCGCGAAGGTAGCTCGTACTTTGGCTATCCTTGAAGCGATGTCCTCTTTACTACCTCCAGTTTCTGACACGACGCTCCCGAGATAACTGAACTTGTGGACGCGTTCCACTGCCTCCGTGACAATCAGCAACGGTGAATTCTTCACACCAGATCTCATCTCTTGGTTCTTCCCGGTGTTTATTTTTAGTCTCGTTTCTACCGCTTCCTGACTTAAATCTTTCCATTTAGCTTGCATGTCAGCGTGGGTATGACTTAGCAGGCATAGATCATCGGCGTAATCCAAGTCCTCTAAGACGTTGGATAATCCCCACTCTATCCCGCGGCGCTTGTTGTCGAAAATGTAAAGCAAAATCCCGTCAAGAACGACTAAAAAGAGGAGCGGTGAAAGGAGACAGCCTTGGCGGACACCTGCGTGTATACACGCAGGTGTCCGAAAGGCTATATCATCCGAGATAAGGCCGTCGTGAGTCACTCTACAGGTATAATTCTTGTAAATACTCTCCAAGAGACTGTCAATTTTCGGTGGCACTCCGATGCCCAGTAGGCGGGACTGGATGGTGAACCTCTTCAGAGATAGAGAGATAATAGAAAGATAATAGTAGCTCTAGAGAGATAATAGATAATCACGCCAGTAATTCTCAAATTGTAAGGTAGATGAGCCCATATTCTACAAGTTATATGAACCGGGCACGAGTACCTATAGACTCCGGGCATATTACCATAAATGTATAAAACTTCCTTGCACTAGTAGCCACACTTAAACGGAGAAAAATTCTGAACACTCAGGGTCTTCAAAGCTGCTTTAAAATAACGACAGCATATTTTAGCCCGAGCTCTTCTTCCTCTTTTAATTTGTATCAATATTATAGAAGACTCTGCAAGCTGTTGCCCGTGACTTTAGCCTCGTCAAACCCGTAAAACTAAACAAATTATAAAGGGTTTTATTTACGTGGAATCCTAATAATTTTTCCAAAATAAACTCTATAAAGCTTAGTGTTACTCCTTATAACATCAGTTACCTACCAGTTAAACTTCAAATAAAACCGATATAGCCGTTTCGGCGATTACTCGGAACAAACAGACAGACAAAAATCTTTACCGGATCACAGTCACATGACCCACATATCGGTTGTTGTGATTGTTCGACTATTGTGTCGCTGACAGTGAACCTGTTAAACATTGCGTTTTTTTTATTAGTTCCGCCCGTATATACTTTACTAATAAACCATTGTTATTTTGATATTAAATACAGACATCTCGATTTTATTTATTAGTATAGATGTATAGATAAATAGAAGCTAACCTAACTACGTATATACTTCGCCATGGGGTAGGCAGATACTATAGAAGTATATTACCAACCTAGCTATACTATTATTATATGTTATTTTAGTAGGCACGTACAGCATTGCCATTAATTACTTTGATTTGAAAGGCTGTCAAGTAGGTCTACGTATTGTGTGAGATAAAATTTCCCAGTTGCCTCCCTGAGGCCATTAGATGCCGCTGAGACAAATAAACTTCTCATGAGTTTGATTTTTCGTATCAGTTACCACTTATGCCACTTAAAAACAATCACGTTTGTTGTATGTGAGCCCCACTTAAATATTTATATTATTCTGTTTTTATTATTTGTTGTAATAGCGGCAACAGAAATACATCATCAGTAAAAATTTCAACTGTCTAACTATCCGTTATATATTATAGTTCATGAGATACAGCCTGGTGGCAGACAGACAGAAGACCAGTAGTCTTAGTAATAGGGTCCCGTTTTTGCCCTTTGGGTACGGAACGCTAAAAATGAATCAGCCTATCTTACATTTATCTCAACATTTGTATTTATGATTTGCTGCTAGTGCAACCAGCTTTAGTTATAGCAATCGTCATGGGTTTTGCTACTGGCTGTACAATGGTAATCTATCTATCTAATACCTACCTTTAAACAAAACAATTCTTGTATATATACATAAACTCACGCCTTTTTCCCATGGGGGTAGGCAGAAACTACAGAACGCCACCTGCTACGATCCTTACATACTTCTTTTTCTTCACTCACATTCATGCATCTAGTCATACACACACGTCTTGTATATATGTATATATATAATCTGAATCTCGAAAACGGCTCCAACGACTTTCATGAAATTTAGTATGCAGGGGGTTTCGGGGGCGATAAATCGATTTAGCTAGGTTTAATTTTTAGAAAACATCGTTTTCTCTATTTTCACCCAAACAGAGCTCGACCAGTTACTATTTCTGGTCTGGGCTGAATACAAAATACAGGCAACACAGTGTCTGTTCCAAATCAGTTAATCAGCGTAACAAAATTCTTACCTGATGTGTAATAGGTACGAGTCCAAAGAGTCTGGTAGCTTTCGTGTGTCCCCACTCGCCGCTCGCGCAGTCTGGCAACGGAACCATTACTGTTTGAAGTTCAGCACAACACATCTGCAAATAAAACATTTAATAATGATTGCAGCTTTCAATATTTAGCTATTCTCAATGATATTCTAGTAAACAGATACGTTATACAATCACAAAACAACCGAAAAAAAGTGTTCCGCGCAGGAGCGGCAGCACACATACACACTTTTCATTCGTTTGACATTTCACTTGCCACTTACACGCGAGAGTTAATCTTAATGTATGTCTATTCTTGTTAACATGTGCTAAATTGTAGACTCTTATTACTACTATAAGGTTCTTGAGAAACAAGAACTGTTTACAGTTGCTTGGACCAAAGCCAAATCATTTATTTCGATTAAACCATTAAAAGGCACTTTTGAATGTCAGAAACCAAGTTGTTGATTTGGAAAAATAAATACCGGAATAGCCACTTTTATAAAAAAAATACAACAATAGACACTTTGTTTAAAATAAATACCGGAGTGGCCACTTTATTTAAAATATATACCGGAATAGCCACTTTATTAAAAACAAATACAGCATTGGCCACTTTATTTAAAATAAATACCGGAATTACCACTTTATTTCTGTTGATTGCTATATCTTTTGACCTGCTACTCTATTCTTCTTCTCTCCTCGAGGCAATGGTTAACTATCCCTGCTACTCCTTAGACGGTTTGAGCCCAGTAGGTAGCCACGTTAATTGCAGTAACGGTGGCATTCATTAAGTCTTTCAACCAAGGAGCTGGTGTATGGCCTCTTGGGGCACTCAAACTTGTGGCTCACGTTATGAACTGGAGAAATGATGTGTCGAGCTCATGACATACGAGAATTTGATTCATGAGTACAATCGACTGGACGTTTTCGAGCTTTTCCAGCTGTCCTGCAAACACACCGTCAGTGAACAAACCTTAAGAGCTTCTTCATGTTCCTACCCTTGTTCCATGTTACTTTCAGTCGGCGCAACACGTTTTCTTCTTCCATACCGTCCTGTCAACCGTCACATTATCACTATCTGCCTACTAGACTACCTTTTCTTTCATATTGCTCTTCACGCTTCACTTCTAACAGTGCATAAGTAAGAATAGCGTAAAAATCAAAATCAAAATCAAAATCAATTTTTTTATTTCACATAGGCCTACATGGGCACTTATAAAACGTCGACAAAATGAGCACGGTTCGGGTTGGTTGTTTCCTATGGAGAAGAACCGGCAAGAAACTCCATGGTTACTCTTTTAAAAATGGTTTGGTTTTACAATATTAAATGTTACAGCATTAGTACTTAGATATGGGGGGACAACGTAGGCCCGAATTATGACAATAAGTCGTAAGAAACTAAAAAAAAAGAAAAAGATTATATAAAAAAGTTAACAAATGTTAACTAGCATCTAGAAGGCCTACAATGCTCACACATTCACAAAACAATCGGTAAAAGAATCCATACAAAGGTAAAAAATAATAAAAATAAGTATAACAAGACTAAATTTAACATGTTGCACAAATGTTGTTATCAGTGCTGTAACTATTTTTAGCAAAGGGCTTTAAAGATGATTGAAAACCATTTTAAAAAGTCTAATTAAAAGAAGGAAAGAAAAAATGAGATTGAGAATAGTTAGAGACATCCACATATTTGTGCCGTTTACAAGTTACCAGGGAAGCTGCATGCGCAGAAGGAGCTAAGGCCAAATGTTTTTATCTTCAACGTAGTCCTTGATTTTATAATATGCTTTTTTAACAAGGATACGTTTGATGTAGTTTTTGAACCTTCCATCGGTCAGTTCTATAACTGACTTTGGCAACTTGTTATAAAAGCGTATACTGTTTATAAGAAAAGACTTGCTAGTTTTCGTTAATCTGAATTTGGGTATTACAATTTCGTGCTTACTGCGTGTATTTAAATTATGGAAGTCGCTTCTAGTTTTGAAAAGCCCCCGATTTTTACGGACATACAGAATACATTCCAAAATATAAAGTGAAGGTAGAGTCAGTATATCGATCTCTTTAAATTTTTCTCTGAGGGACTCGCGAGGACCCATTTTATAGATTGCGCGGATTGCCCTCTTTTGTAGGATGAAGATTGAGTCAACGTCTGCTGCTGATCCCCACAGCAGAATGCCATAAGACATAATACTGTGGAAATAAGCATAGTATACTAACCTAGCTGTAGCTACATCGGTTAGCTGCCTTATTTTCCTTACTGCATATGCAGCCAAACTTAACCTACCCGAAAGAGTTCTAATGTGCGCGCCCCACTGCAATTTTGAATCGATAGTAATCCCTAAGAATACAGTTTCCGATATAACTTCAAGATTTTTGCCGTCAAGATTTAAGTTTAGGTCATGTTGTGGTACATTTGGTAAAGAGAACTTTAGACATTTTGTTTTTTTCGCATTCAGTAAAAGATTGTTAGCTGCGAACCATTTTGAGAGAACAATTAGACTTTCGTTGACATTTATGACATCCGTATCTTGCCTATCTATTTTAAAAATTAGCGAAGTATCATCAGCAAATAGAATTATATCCGAAAATTTGGCCATCATAAAAGGGAGATCATTAATGTAAACAAGAAAAAGGAAAGGGCCGAGAATTGAACCTTGGGGCACGCCCATCTTGACTAGAGACCCGGAGGACGTCGCCCCATTAACATTTACTTTTTGCTGTCTGTTTGATAAATAGGAAAGCACGAGATCAGCAGATTTTCCACGAATTCCGTAGTGGTGTAATTTACAGATCAGTGTGTTGTGGTCGACGCAGTCGAAAGCTTTTGAGAGATCACAGAAAATGCCAATGGCATCCTGGGACCTCTCCCAAGCCTCCAAGATGTGGCTGATGAGTTTTACTCCCGCGTCCGTTGTCGACCTACCTTTCGTAAAACCAAACTGTTGACTATGCAGTATCCCATTTGAATTGAAGTGAGACAACATCTGTTCCAGCATGATTTTTTCAAAGATTTTACTCAATGCTGGAAGCACGGATATAGGTCTATAATTAGAAGGATCACTCTTACAGCCTGATTTGAAAATTGGTACTACTTTACTGTGTTTCATTAAGTCAGGAAAAGTGCCGCTGTCCAAACATTGATTGAATATGCCTGTTAGGACAGGAGCAATTGAGTCAATAATATCTCCAAGAACCCTAACGGATATCCCCCACAAGTCTTCAGTATTTTTTTTATTAAGACTTTTGAAGAGACAAGACTTTTTTTTTAATTGAATCAATACATATTGGTTTAAATTTAAAGATTGGTATGTCTTTAGTAAAGTTTTCTTTAAGAAGAGCTTCAGCTAATTTAGAAGAGGAAGGAAGAGACTTCGTAACCTCTAACGGAATGTTGGTAAAGAAATTTTCTAATGTCTCAGCGACTTCTTGCCTATCAGAAATGGTTTGATTAGTTATTTTCAAAGACAACTCATTCTGATCGCGTTGTTGTATCTTTCCAGTTTCTTTATTAATTAATTGCCACACAGTTTTTATTTTATTATTAGAAACACCAATTTTGTTAATTATTATTTGAGATTTTGCTAAAAACTAATAGGGAAAAGTTTGCTCACATGCACTCCTGTCGCCATGCCCACAAAATAGTAAATATTATGGCCTCAGAAACAGCCCTTTTTTCTAAAAATTTCTTTGGAATGTCTTCACGAATTTATAACAAGCTTGTGGAAACGCACACAAAAATAGTAATAACAACTCTGTAACCACTGTCTCACAATAAAGATTTGACTTTGACTTTGAAGATAATTGGATAAGAACCCAGCTCAAACTGTTGCCATATGTCCTATCCTATACATGACGAGTTTACCAAGTGGATTTCGATGTTCGAATCTGAAACTATGAGGAATAGTGAAAACACTTAAAGGTGTCACGGGCCCGAATTTGATGAAATTTAAAAAAACTATATCATAGGATTTTTGACAAATTTATATTCCTAGCCAGGAATCGAACCACCAGAAATTGAAAAAAAACACGCTTTATTATACGATAGTTTCACTAATATGGATCAAATTCTAAGAAGTAATGTCATACGGCAAACTTGAGGCAAGACCTCGTTTTTAACAAATTTGCCATCCATTTTCTTTACTGCCACGGTTAGCAGCCCCCAGTCCATCCCTGGATTCAAAGCGGCCGCGTATGATGTCCCTTCAGGTCTGCTTCATATTTTATCTGGTTATTTTCTCCTCAGCACACGCCGATACACTCGGCACATGGTTTATGGCTCTCTATTAGTAAGTTTTAACTGTTATTTGTGGCTTTTTTCTGGAACTTACAAAGTTATTTATGGGCACATGTGAAGCTTAGCTAGTTTTCAGAGATTTATTTGAGATCCTTAGCATAAGCATTGTATAAACAGCCTGTAACGATCCTACTGCTGGGCCTCCTCCGATGGGCCATACGTACGGGCCATGCCGGCCCGGTATGGGTTGGTGGATGTCACATATATTCGAATAGTTGGTTCTCGGCCATGCAAGGAAACTGTCCTACACGATATTTCCTTCACCGTTTTGAGAGCAGTGGTGATCATTACAGTTGCCAGCTATTATTTCTAATTTTACACCTTTTCTCAGGATGAAACAGTTTTTGAGCATTTAAAAGGCACAAGAGTGTGGTATAAACATGTAACTTCACAGTACCCAAGTAGGTATGTAGTGAAAAATTAAAGAGGGTAAAAGTTACTCATACTTACCTGAAAAGTTAAGCAAGGATACTTTACACACTGGAAGTTCGCCTTACAGAAGTGAAGGTAAGAGGTCTAAGCATTATATGGCTTCTAAGCAGCAAAAGTTGCTATTTTAAGAAACTTCAACTAGTCTAAGGCTCATATTCGAAATCCGCTTGAAGAACCTGCACTCGACTCTGTCGTCGTAGCAACGAAAAAGACCCTCGTTTAATAAACACTTACATTCAACAAACTATAACTAGCAATTTAATGATTTGAGGTGAATTCGAGTTTGTGACAATGACTGCGTAAAATATAGGCGTATAGTTCAGGTTGTAAGAAAGAAAATAAAGATAGTTTATGTACGGTAAGTATGACACAAGAGTCGAGGAAAAATAAAAAAAATAAAATAAAAAAAACCCCACTGCTTAAAAAGCGGACTAAAAAGACGTAAACAAGAAGAAAATCATTCTGTGCAGTCGGAGGATACATATTCGCGATCTGGCGGACCAACACCAGATGTATGCCACCTGTTGTATTCCACCAAAATTGCGGTATACTATTTACAACTCCCTAGTAAAGCCTCATCTACTTAATTTGATCGAAGTCTGGGGCAGTGCTGCATAAACAAAGCTATCAGAACTACAAGTTGCCCAAAATAAACTCATAAAAATACTATTCCACTATCCCTTTCTAACATCAACCAGTAAAATCTATCAATACACAAAATTAATGAATATAAAGCAACTATATATTTACAATACATGTATTTTCATCAGAAAAATTCTCAAAAAAAGTGTTCCCTCAAACTTAACACTCACCCAATATGAACAAGTTAGTCAACGCAGCACACGGCGAGCAAACTTGCTAGTTTTACCTAAAATAAGAACTAACTATGGTAAATAAAATATAACTTTTGAAGGAGTTCAACTCTATAATAAATTACCGTCCTGTATAAAAAATCTACAATCTTTAAATGCATTCAAGACTCAACTTAGCCAGCACATAATTGCGGATCGATCACTTCTGGAGAAATGAATGCATTGGATGGGTAACTATTAAATTGTAATACTGATGACGACCTTTTTGTAATCTATTATATGTTTTTTAGTATAATTCAAATTCAAAACGTTTATTGCGAAATTATGTATGTATACTATTATTGTTATGTTATGTTAGTACTTATGACTTAGCAGCCTTTTACAAGCATTGCAACCATAATTCTCATGTCCCTATCATCCCAAATTAGCATGCATTAAACATAACTATTATTGAATTATTTTATTTTACATTAATATAATTAAATTGAAAAAAAAATATAGTAATGTATAGTAGTAAGTGACCGAAATGATGCTCTGTCTTTTATAATGTTCAGCGTTGCTGTACTGCATCCTAAATCATAAAGAAAGCAGCGAGAAGTCTCATATATAAAAACTCTAGTAATAAAGAGATCTGTAAGCAGCACATAAGAAGATAAATAAATAAATAAATAGTTGGCAGAAACCGTGTAAAATGTAAAAAATTAGGATTTTCGTGATGGAATTAAGCGGTTTCAATTCGCGTCACGTCGGTAGTCTGTTCTGAACGTAATAGGTATCCTAGGTGGCGCGGTGCGCGCCAACTTAGATACGACTTTGTACCACCAAATAATTAACTTTTAAGAAATAGACTTTTAAATACTGTTTTCGGTGAAAGGAAACTAAAAGATTCATGAGATTTGAAAAGAGATCGAACTGCCAAGAGATCTACCTTTAAGGCGTATAATTATATTCCTCAATGTTCGCGGTACCGTGCGCCCGTTCGGTGTCAGAATATCAATATTGGACAGTTTTATTTGCGTAATAATTTTAGATTTACATATCCTATGTAAGTTAAGAAGAAATTTTAACCATATTTTTTCAGAGGAGCTCGTGGCTAAATAATACCAGCCGCACGGGTTGATCTACAAGGTTAAGCAACGCTTGACGAGCTTGGTCCGTGGATGGGGGTGACCATTTCAACATACCGAGTTTCCTCCGTGCCTCGGAAAGCACGTTAAGCCGTTGGTCCCGGCTGTCATTTGAAGATCTTTGACAGTCGTTACGATTAGTCAGAAGCTTGAGATCTGACACCAGTCTAGCCAAGGGGTACCGTGTTACCCAGTTACTGGGTTGTGGAGGTCAGATAGGCAGTCGCTCCATGTAAAACACTGGTACTCAGCTGAATCCGGTTAGACTGGAAGCCAACCCCAATGTACTTGGGAAAAGGCAATCAATCAATCTACCTAGATTGATTGATTATATGAGTCATACGAAAAAGCCATGTTTCACAAATAATCTACATAAATCAATACTAAGGAAGCGGACTAAGGGCCTTAACAATCTGCTTAGCATTTTCTCAACTGATTGGGGTCGACTTACCAACTTCAAAGATGCAGCTGAGTATATATTTTTCTCAAAAATGGTATGTAATATTGCCATAACATCTCTAAAAAGTCTCCAGAAAGTGAATTCTACCGGACACTTATTCACAACTGTCCAGTAAGTAAGTATATAATTTACTTACTGGACAGTAGTAGGGATAGGTGCGATATATCAAAACGTAACTTATATCGGATATGTGTTAGATATCATATCATATCAATATCAAAATAACCGATATTACAAAAACTATATCTAATATAACTGTACTACTAATACCGATATCTGAAAACCGAACCAAACCATTTACTTTTCAAAATCAATGACGAACAACGAACAAAAATAATGATGCCCGCGTTAGGCCTTTTTATTCGCGCGATTTTTCGCTCATTCTGCGGCCTATGGTGCGGCATAAATCCGCGCAAATAAAATCGCAGTGCCTGCTAAGCCTTAAAGTGTTCATTTGTGTTCATTTGTTTTTTCAATAAACAGCTTTCTATTAGCAAGCCAGTTCGAAATTTAAATAAAACCTTTGATAAGTTACCTCCTTGGTTGCCATGTTTCGGTTAGTTAAATTACACGACAGATATGAGTTTACTATGTACTTTACATGGTAAGAATGCCTGCCTGACCTCCAAAGTCCAGTAAACGGAAGATGTGTTACCTAGTTACAGATTTAATTTTTCCATCTCAATCAAACATAAAAACGCCAGTATATGATGTACAACACTATGCATTATAGGTTGTGTGGGTGTATGTGTGAGTGTGTTTACACAGTATAAAATAATATATAATAAAATAATAAAGCAGCACTTTAAATCTGTTTTTACATGCATTCGTAAGATTTTTTTACAAAGAGTTGTTCAGTCTCATCGTACGTTAACTTTTGGAGAAAACTACTAACTACAGTTAAGTGGCAGTGTGCAGGGCAAATTGCTCGCAGAACGGATGGCCGATTGGGCAGAAAAGTTCTGGAGTGGCGACCGCGAACCGGAAGACGATGCGTTGGAAGGCCTCCCACCAGTTGGAGCGATGACCTGGTGCGGGGATCCGCTGGATGCACGGGACTGGTCAATGTGGTGAAGCTTGGGGGAGGCCCATGTCAAGCAGTGGACGTCTTTCGGCTGATATGATGATGATGATTATAAAATCAATCCTGTTTATAACAGGAAAATATGAAAGCCGATTTGGATTAAAGTGTTTATGTGTATATTTCAAGCAAAACCTATTAAAAATTCGTTACGTTTTAAGCCGAAGCTTTTATTCTGATTGCGGCATGCAGACGGCGGCGCTCCGGAAAAATAATATTTTTAGGGCGCATTCTCACAAAATGATTTTATTCACACTTTTATATCCGACCTCTTTTTAAGCATCGCTGCAATGGTGAAATATGGTAAGCTATTTTATTTTGTCTGTTTTTTTTTCATGTGGTCGCGAGTGCTGCCACATGAAGAGCTGATGCTGAGCATAAAGTCCTGGGTTCGATTCCTGGGTCGGGCAAAATGTTATTGGGGGTTTTCACCTGCAATTTATCAGTAGCAGTCCGCAGTCTAGATCTGTACCCGGTGGTTGGCAATAGGTTCGTCCCCTACTGACTTAAACAAAACTGGCTAAATTTGAGTGTAACATACCTTCTTCTCTGTCCGTCTGTCTTCGAGTAATACAGGCGTGATATTATGTATGTTTTCTTAATAATTAGTACCTACTACAATCTGTCACCATGCACCTAATTCTTATTTTGTAAGATTTGCTTTATTTGTGATACCTATGATTATTTTGCATGTTCACTTAATTATTGTATGCCTACTAGGCAGGACATAATTTACCTTACATCTGTCTGTATAACCAATACAATAAAAAGATTTGATTTATTCCATTTTATACTGTAATAAATATTGCTATGCACTTTTTAATAAAGCAGGCTACCTCTGCACCTAATTTCATTACCGTGCCTTTTACTGCTCATAACGTGGAGGTACATTTTAATGCCGGACAGGAAGTTCCGAGAATCATTAATTTCTTTCCTGGATGTACTACTGGAGCATTTAACGACCGGAGATTACATATTCTTGAACAAAAATTAGATATCCTACTTGTCATGGTATTACTGATTTTTAATATTTATTAAAATCTATATAGATTATGTGGACGACGATGGAACATGATTGCTTAAAAGTACCTAAGACACTATTAATATATTACGTATTTCGACTTTTGTTTAAATAAAGTTGTACATAAACAGACATTATATACTGAGTAAAGCAATAAAATAAGGTAATAAAAAACATCATTCAAATTACCTTTCATTGAAAATACAAACTTACACAAAAAATACGTACATCGTATGTGCTTCGGCAAATGGAACGACACAGCGAAATGATTCCCCACAAACATGTGATGTTTGTATTACCGAATGGAAAAACATGTAGCAATCGAAAACTATGCGCAGTTCAATCGAGCGAGGTTTCATTCCACGTTGAGTACACACAATCAGATGCTGGTTATAAAAACTTAGGAATGGGGTTGAAAACACAGCGTTGAGCACAGCGCTTCAGCGGCTGATTTGTTTTAGCATGTGTTGAGTTCAGATTTGACTGTTGGGGAAATCTGAAATAGAAAAGAAGCCTAGTATGGTAGCCATTTACCGACTTTCGTTTTTTTTTGGTTTCTGCTATCGAATAAATTTGTAGCTTTTGCGTTTTAGTTAGAAAATAGTTCTCATGGACTCCGCATACATTTATAAGTTAAAAAGCAAAACATATAAAGTAAGAAAGGAATAATAATTATTGTCACAGAAGATATGCCTATAAGTTATGCTTAAACCAAAATACTTAATATTGGTAGCACTTTTATTGTGTTATCATTCATCATCGTCATCATTTCAGCCGAAAGACGTCCACATAGGCTTCCCCCAAGCGTCGCCACATTGACCGATCCCGTGCGTCTCGCATCCAGCGCCTTCCCGCAACCTTAACCAGGTCATCAGTCCACCTAGTGGACCTGGGGCCTTCCAACGTATCGTCTTCCGGTTTGCGGTCGCCATTCCAGAACTTTTCGGCCCCATCGGCCATCCGTTCTGCGAGCAATGTGCCCTGCCCACTGCCACTTAAGTTTGGCAATTCTTCGGGCTATGTCGGTAACTTTGGTTCACCTGCGGATTTCATCATTTCTGACGTGATCACGCAAAGAAATACCGAGCATAACCCTCTCCATTGCCCTTTGGGTGACTTGCCCATTGTGAGTGACCACGTCTAGGTCCCATAGGTGATTACTGGAAACACACACTGGTCATAGACTTTTGTCTTGAGACACTGCGGTAAATTGGACGAGAAGATACCACGCAACTGCCCGAACGCCGCCCAGCCGAGTCGGATTCGACGGTTGACCTCTTTCTCGAAATTGGAACTACCCAACTGGACCGTGTTACATGGGCATCTACCATGACCTTGGTTTTGTCCATGTTCATTTTAAGACCCATTCTTTTGGAAGCTTAACTGAGGTCATCGAGCATTTTACTAAGGCTCTCCATGGTTTCAGCCTTGACCACTATATCGTTGGCAAACCGAAGGTGAGTGACTGTTAGTAAATACAAAATTATGATATAAAGCCATCCTGAGTCGACATCTTTCGTGATCTTGAACATTTTTACTAATGAAAAACGAAACATAATTTATAACATAGGTTCCTAGAATAAGAATGATTAGGGAAAGGCCAATGACCGGTAATTTATTTATTTATAAAACTTTTTGCACAAGTACAAAGGCGGACTTAATGCCTTAGTCATTTTTTTTTTTGGTAATTCTATGCTAAAACGAAAGAACTAGATACCTGGTACTGCAGTAAATTAAAACATAGTAAAAAACTACACTGTTCATTGTAAACGTGTTCTTTTTACCTCCAACACAAAACTGCACTTATTTAAATTCATCCCGCCTTATATAGTTTCTAGCTGAACACCATTTGCAAAGACTGTTGCGAAATTGGAATGGCTTACAAAGAAAAGTAAAGACAATAAAAGTATCTAATTTTAGTAGAAAGTAACGTCTCGTAGTTAAGTCTTTAAAGTTTAACATGAAAAAAGTTTGATTGACTCGATTGGCCCGAAGGCTCGGCTGACCTTGGAGTGGGGTGGTCCATTTAACGGAGTGGCCACATTTATTGGCTGCTCACGTCTCGGGCAAGTGGGACAAGGATGGAAGAACTGCGGGATATTTTCAGGCTGTGGTACAGCAAGACATACTGGTGTAGGTATCTACTTGAGTCTTCATTGACAGTCATTCAATGTTTCAGGGTGTGTAGCGGAGACAAGTTATTTTTTTTTAAAACCTTCGACACATTTTTATTTTAACCTACATATTTTATCTAGTAGTAAACACGTTTTGTCCAAGGAATCAAGTAATTACAACACGATATCTTGCGAAAATACCCCCATTCAAATATTAAGATGCGCAAACTTTTGAACGACTTAACCGATTTTCATCAAACAGCTAAAATCACTCTCGATAATGTCACCTTTCAAACCAAAAAATCTAAATCTAAATCAGTTCATTCGTTTAGGAGCTATGGCGCCACAGACACAAATACACAATACGTCAAACTTATAACACCCCTCTTTTTCTGTCAGGGGTTAAAATGAAGCAAGATGATCATAGAATAACGATACAAGAGAAAGAGATGAACAGCCGTGTTGATGATCTAAGAAAGCTCAGGTTCAGGTGAGTAAGAACCTCCTAACCCGCTATTTCTTATTACTTACAACACCACCACACCGCTAGCTCGCAGGCGGCATACAAATTCATCAGCGAGCTACGTTTGTTACCAACTTTGTTCTCCTGATAGCCATATATTGTAGCAGCGACTCTTTGCTCCGAGCAGTCCAAGCAATCGATTGATTGCCCGGCTATTTGACGGACTTCGGTCAAGGATTGCCGGGCTATTTGAGGGGCATCGCGCAAGAATTGCCTGGCCTTTTGAAGGAGAATAAGAAATGAGGAAATAAAGCAGGGGTCATGTGACTCGTGACTCGCCCCTGACATGTATTAAACATTATGTTGTGGCTTTTTATGATTCGCATCGGGAAATGGTTTTCTTGTGGCGACGAATTCTGGTTTGGCGATGCGTTTGATAACGAAGGGGCTGAGTTGATAATGTTGATATACATAACAAAACAAAACTGCTGAAATGTGGACTATAGGTGAACTCTGCCTAAGCCTTCGGGGAATGGGGCGTGATGTTATGCTATGTGTGTGAGTCGATATTGTAACTGTCAGTCAGTCACCCTTGAAACATTAAAAAGGCATAAAACTTGAATATGCCTTCTCATTTCGAGACACGGTATCCCTTCGCGTTTGAAAATAGAACCCAGAAATGAAACGTCAAATCAAATCACTCGCCAAATTGGAGTAAATTGCTTCTTTTTGGCGTTCAATATTAAATTGATGGCTCGGAAGCCGAGCACGGGAAAATTGAAAGCCCCTCAATATTTCTCGAATGAATGCAATGGATTCACTAGCTATCATCCGAAACTATTCGTCTATATCAGTTCGACTGGATTTTGCATTGTTGAAGCTTCCGTGGAACATCTGTGGCTCTTATTGGCTATAGTTACAAGAACTAGTCCTGCATAAATAATTATTGGATACTACAACTAGTAAATGTTTGTGGTCTGAAGAATGAACTAGAACCTCTCCTTGCATACACACTACATATAGATTATTATTCATTATATAGGGTGAATTTCTCAAGTAGGCGTGGATGGCCAAATCCGATATTATGAGGTATGGCGAAAAATACTCAAAGAAGTCACGGGCCCGATTTTGATGAAATATAAAACTGCATCATTGGACTTTTAAACAATCAATGTACTTTTTCCTAGCCAGGAAACGATACCTTTGATTTTG
Organism: Orthosia cruda; assembly: GCA_964057195.1. Classification (NCBI taxonomy): domain Eukaryota; kingdom Metazoa; phylum Arthropoda; class Insecta; order Lepidoptera; family Noctuidae; genus Orthosia; species Orthosia cruda. Next base: position 2,589,243 of record OZ059847.1, on the reverse strand, counting down.
AAAAAAAAACAAACGCTGTATTATTACACTTTCCGGTAGTGTCGCTAGTAATATTAAATGGCAAACTTAAGGAAATGCCTTATTTATAACATGAAAATAAAATTTGTTTCTAAAAATGTTGGTAAAAGAAATGGAAGCTTCCCTTACAGACAGAAAAGGTTTCCTAACATACATTCACTGGACAATACTTATGTTTACCAAGAAATACAAAAACTGTCGGAATTTGTGATGAAACTAATAAAGGTTTTCAGAATTCCTCGTTTTCCAAGCAACCGTAGTCCATAACAATTTGGGTTGAGGTGATCACACATTGACTCAAATACACAGTAATGTCTAGATGTAATGCCAATAGCATCCAATATAGCGTCTATTCTGCAAGATCTGGTAATGTCCGGGCGCAGGGCATCGCCACGTTCGCTGCCAGAAAATATAAACAAGAATTTCTTCTGTATGTCTTAGGTTGTGGAAATATACAGGATAGTAATATCAGCGGTAGCGTGGCAACCTGGCAACTATAGTACATTTTTACAAAATTTCCTGTGAATAGGAGGTTTACCGGTGTGATAACGGTGCTAGTAAAAAAAGCATGAGTGTGGTATGAGTCAAGTTTTATCAAAAACAAAATACCTGCAGATTTTTGCGGTGGGATATCGTATTATAATTACCTTATCTAAAGGGCAGTCTAAACAGGCTAACAGATTTGTAAATGTTCGAGCAATGCTCATCTTAATGAAATGTGTCTTCAAGTTTTTCTTTATTTTTGTGATAAGCCAGCAGAACGGTTGCTGAATCAGCCATTGGCATTGATGAACAAAAGCAGAACACTACAAAGGGCAAAATAACGTTCGTTTCGGAACTCTGTGTCTTTGGTACTTCTTGTTTTTATGATTGTTTGACGCCGACTTCCGAAACGAAAGTTATTTTGCACTTTTTAGTGTTTTGCTTTTGATGTCGGTTATTTTTTTGTGAAAAGGTTTTTATTTCTCGTTTTTTAGCTTAAGTACACAATCACTAAAAAGGGCATGTTCTATATTAAGGTATCTAAAGGATTGACAAAATATCCATAATAACTCAATTTACACATTCATGCTGTTTGTCGCTAAGGAGTTTGGTTGTATGCTCCATATCTTGTAAACTGCTAGACCGATTTTGATGAAATTTATACTATTCCCTAAGTTGAGAGATACTCAATCCAACACAAAACGTATGACCAAGATCCAATAAGTATTTTCGGCGAAATGCGTGGACAATTATACTGTACAACTATTTTCTTAATGTAGGGACATTCGGCAAACTTCCTGTTCAAGACTCTTCCTTTGAAGACACAGGGAACACAGACGCTGGCAGAGAGTTTTACAGTTTCACCATGCGCATAAAATACAAATTACAATGTATGGCTTATTAATAATGGATATATAATACCCTACTCAAAAGTAAATAAACAATTAAAAAAGGTAACATACAAAAAATATATATATTTAAATACGTTTCGTAGCTTGCCTCGTGTACGAGCCCGGGCTATTGGCATCATGTAAGCGAGCAAAATTGAATTACGGAAGTGAATTTTGTTAGTTGTAACTGAGTTTAATTAAGTTAAAATACAGTTAAACTTCGAGGGTCTTGCTCAGCAGCAGTTAACTCAAATTAAACGCCGGGTAAAATGTTCAGTTTGTGGTTAGCGTCCAAACTAGTTTTAGTCTGTGTTTTGGTTTTTAGACACCTTAAGACATACTAGGTGTACGAAATAGTACTTTTTAAATGTGATTAGACTTAACGACTAGCTCAAGTAAGATCTAAGAAACGGGCATAATTAGAATTACAACATAAAAATGAATTTCAGATGGGCGATAAGTTTCTCAGCGCTAAAACTGCACCTATACTCCATTTGCGATAACATTAGACATTTAAATAAGCCCATTTTACAGCCCGTTCAACCGATTTTGACTTCTATTGCGTTAGTGATACGACAAATGGTAGCTGTAGTAAACAGTTGGTTTTGGTAACAGGTTTATGCCTTTTATGTCATTCTTATGTTTACGGGATAGAACTCAAAATCGGTTGAACGGACTGTAAAAAGAGTTGTAAACATGTCTAATGTTATTTCAAATGGAGTATAGCAATTTAGAAATAGAAAATTTCAAATAGGACCCTCGATGCTGGATAAAAGAAGAGTAAAAAGATACATAGCTTTCTGATATACGAGTACATGACCCTCAAAACATAGCAATAGAATCTATAAATTGTCTGGACTGAATAGGGATGTTTTCTGGGTAGAAAAATGATAAATCTATTTAGTCCTTTAGTGAGATTATCAAATAATATTGGACACGTATTTCTTGCTTTATCAAATAAATATAAATTGATAAAGATAAAGCGCATCAAAGATCAGGAGTGGGGCTTGAGACGTCACTTTGTCAGTATAAAGTGTAGCACACCGTGACGTCACTCGATATTTCAAAGCACTGTATCGTCGTAATTTATTGTTTACGTAGCAAAAGTAAAATACGTGGCCAACATGTTTATGTTATCTAACTGATGGACTAAATAGATTTTTTTAAGTCAGAGGACTTTCTTCAGCCATGCTTTAAGACTTCAATCAAAGTCTGTATGGTTGTCAATCAATCACGCCTCAACTTCTGAACGGATTAAGATGAAACAGACATAGAATACTTACTTTTGATCCCGGTAGGAGGGATAATTTTTGACTTACAAGCGAGCAACATTGTGAGGTAACCAGAATGTCCTAGAACTAAAAAATTGAAGACAGGTGACATCTACCAATCCGCACTGGGCTCGCTTGGTGGAAAGAGATGAGGCCTGTGTCCCAGCAGTGGGAACGTTGAAAGGGCGATTATAAGCTTATGCTTAAGCGAACGAAGCCACTGCCAGACGTGTGTAGCGTCTAAATCACAAGCTTCATCATCATCATCATCATCATTTCAGCCGAAAGACGTCCACTGCTGGACATAGGCCTCCCCCAGGCGTCGCCACATTGTCCGATCCCGTGCGTCTCGCATCCAGCGCCTTCCCGCAACCTTAACCAGGTCATCAGTCCACCTAGTGGGAGGCCTTCCAACGTATCGTCTTCCGGTTCGCGGTCGCCATTCCAGAACTTTTCGGCCCCATCGGCCATCCGTTCTGCGAGCAATGTGCCCTGCCCACTGCCACTTAAGTTTGGCAATTCTTCGGGCTATGTCGGTAACTTTGGTTCTCCTGCGGATATCATCATTTCTGACGTGATCACGCAAGGAAATGCCGAGCATAGCCCTCTCCATTGCCCTTTGGGTGACTTTGAGCTTTCTGATAAGGCCCATTGTGAGCGACCACGTCTTGGTCCCATAGGTGATCACTGGCAACACACACTGGTCATAGACTTTTGTCTTGAGACACTGCGGTAAATTGGACGAGAAGATACCACGCAACTTCCCGAACGCCGCCCAGCCGAGTCGGATTCGACGGTTGACCTCTTTCTCGAAATTGGACCTACCCAACTGGACCGTTTGTCCCAGGTAGACATAATCGTCTACAACTTCGAGAGTAGAGTCTCCGACCTTGATAGGAGTGGGTGTTACATGGGCATTCACCATGATCTTGGTTTTGTCCATGTTCATTTTAAGACCCACTCTTTCGGAAGCTCTACTGAGGTCATCGAGCATTTTACTGAGGCTCTCCATGTTCTCAGCCATGACCACTATGTCGTCGGCAAACCGAAGGTGAGTAATGTACTCGCCATTAACGTTGATGCCCAGCCCCCTCCAGTCCAGAACCTTGAAGACATCCTCCAGCGCAGCAGTGAACATTTTCGGAGAAATGACGTCTCCCTGTCTCACGCCGCGCTGGAGAAGGATTGGTTTCGAGGTCTGATCCTGAAGACGGACTGACATGGTGGCGTTTTTGTACAAACACTTCAACACCTAAATGTACCGGTAGTCGATCTGGCACCGTTGGAGAGACTGCAGTACAGCCCAAGTCTCTATCGAATCGAAGGCTTTCTCGTAGTCCACAAACGCTAAACAGAGAGGCAGCACAAGCTTACTCCCGTATATATCACGCCTGTTTCTGTGCAAAGATATTCCGGAGCGAGCCACGGCGTCGAATACGCTGGTCGAACTAGAATGTATGCACATAGTAAGTGATCCGGTGGACGTCATCTCGGACAAACTATCACGTTACTGTGTCTTGTGGAAGTGGAATTCTGGGGGAGTTTATATTATCAATATATACAACTAGCTTCCACCCGCGGCTTCGCCCGCGTGAATAGGGTTTTATTATTCCAGGGGACCATTATACCGGGTAGCCTTTGTGCTATTCCAGACTTTAATCTCTGTGCTAAAATTGTTCACAAAGAGAGAGATATATGATTTGAGTAACAAAAATACATCCATACAAATATTAGTATGATATAGTAGGAAGTAGGATTTGTAAGAAGTAAGATGTAACTTTTTTACAGTACCAATATTTTATGATAATTAGGGTTCCGTTCCTCAAAAGGGAAAAAAGGAATCCTTGTAGGATCACTTCGTTGCCTGTCTGTCTTTCTGTCTATCTGTCCGTGTGTCAAGAAATTTTTCAATGAAATGTCCGGAGGTATCAAATTGAGATTAATATCTAATACTTAGGTCTGCAACCCCTTGCAACTGTGAAAAAAAAAAACAAACTTCTAAAACCACGGCATCGAAAAATATCGCCGTTTGTGTTGGAAATTAGACGAATCACAAGGGAATCAAAACCTATAGAGAACTTCCCGTTGACCCAGAATCATTTCATGTCACCCAAATGCAAGTAGCAATGTCTTATAGCACAAGATAAAGGAAGAAATCCAAAGACGTAAATTTGTACCTGAATTAAAAAAAAAGATTATTAACTTTACAGTTGGTAAACTGACCGTTACTTATGTCGATGGGGACAGCAGTTTTCAAGAGGCAAAGTTAATTTTGTCTCTCAATCCACTTCGTTAGAGCAATATTCAGCGCTTTCATTCTTTATAAACTTTAGTAATGTTACCTAACTAGTTTGGTGAATGTAGTTATTTGTACGGAACCCTCGGTGCGCGAGTCCAACTTGCACTTGGCAGATTTTTATTATTTGTAAGACTTTTCCAGGATTCCAATTTGTTCCATCAGGCTATTATTATAATAAGTAGAAACAGTATAATTATTTCTTCATGTTTCTCATTTTTAACCGACTTCCCAAAAAGGAGGAGATTTTCAATTCGGCTGTATTTTTTTTTATTTTTTTTATGTGTGTTACCTCAGAACTTGTTACTGGGTGAACCGATTTTGATGATTCACCAAGATGAACTGTTCACACCTGCGTACCCCTTTAGAACGTACCAGTGTGATGTTATGTTATGAAATGGTGTAAACAATAAACAGACATGCGATTGCAGCTATCCCGAGTGATTTGCCGTCATTTATTGAAGAGTTCTGATGTATATCTCCGATGATCTTCATCAGACCTTGATGAAAATTAAATGGGACCACATGACAAGCACCAGCGTTCAAATAAAAAAATATTTATCAAAATCGGTTCACCCAATAAAAAGTTCTGAGGTAACACACATAAAAAAATACAGTCGAATTGATAACCTCTTCCTTATTGCGAAGTCCGTTAAGAATCATTTTCAACAGTGAAAACGATTTGTGAAAAAAAATCACAATGGCGGGCAAACTTAATCAGTTTTCCTATGCGCGCGCATCTAACAATGGCGATCGGCCATAGACTAAAAGAATGAGGTTTCTTTTATTTTGGCTTTTAGCGGATAGCGTTTTAGCAACGTATAAATGTGGAATTTCAAGTTTTATTTATTACAGAAAAAAACATAAGTTATATTTGAGTGAAAGTTTTATTTATTAAACACGTACAAGTTGAAATTATCTATTTAAATACAAAGTTGCATGAAATGAGCAAGCAATAGGTACATTAAATCATTTGTACTATTGAGCACGATCTTTTGTATCGAAACTCTTTTAAGAACAACGCAACTCAACCAATAAATAAAAATAAAAAAACCCTATAACTCACTTGTGAATAATAGCAATGAAAGAGTCACAGTTTGATTACAGGTGTCATTATGTGCCTAATTGCGATGAAATTCATCAACGCTTTCCATCAGGTGAGATAGTGGTCAAGCGCGAGCCTATAGATAAGAAAAAAAAAATGAGCCACTTTATGAGCAAGTGTGTTGAAAAAAATAATTAAATGGGGCTCCCATACGATAAACGTGATTTTTTTCCGTGTTTTGCGATAATGGCACGGAATCCTACGTGCGCGAGTCCGACTCGCTCTTGGCCAGTTTTATTAATCTACCTGACGGACGAAATACTAATTTTCAGTTAACATCCCATTCATGCTTCATGAGATACAGCCTGGTGACAGACAGACAGACGGACAGTGGAGCCTTAGTAATAGGATCTCGTTTTTACCCTTTGGGTACGGAACCCTACAAAATATTGATCACGTATATTTTCTATTGACACGTAAACATAAAGTGACGACGATATAATGCGTTGAAATATCGTGTGACGTCACGCCGTTAGTACACTTTATACTGACATAGTGACGTCACAAGCTCCTGAACACTGATGCGCTTTCATCATCATCATCAGCCTTTTTAATGTTCTCACTGCTGGGACACATGAAGTCCTCCACTCTGTGAGAGGGGATGGGCCGTAATCCACCACGTGGGCCCAATGCGGGTTGGTGGATGTCACATGTATTCAAATTTTTGGTTCTAGGACATGAAGGTTTCCTCACGATGTTTTTCTTCACCGTTTTGAGAGCAGTGGTGATAATAATTAACACAAAGTAAAGCGACTACGACCTACAACATATAAGTCGCGGCCGATACCAGTAGGCCTCCACTGCACTGATGCGCTTTATCTTTGTCAATTTTGATTGAATTGGTAAAGCAAAAAATACGTGTCCAATATTATTTGATAATCTAACTGACGTATTAAATAGAATTATCATGTTTCTACCCAGGAAACATCCCTATTATAACTCTAATACAGCCTCACATGACAACACAAGCCGCCATTTTGAAATAGGTGCACACATTCGTTAGCACTGTGTTCGAAGTGAAAACTATACTACAGCGAATGTTATAGTTGCATCTAATTACATTTTAATAAGACTGTCGCGTGGTTTTATTTCAGCCAGGAGAATATGAAAGTGGCACAAAAGATCCCTTGCTGTTGTATAAATTGTTGTCGTTATTATTTTCATTAAAATCTTTTGAGTTTGGCAACATTTTCAGTTTCAGTAAAAGTACATGGGTACTTTTTAGTGTTCCGTACATCAAAAGGAAAAGACGGTGCCTTTATAGAATCACTTTGTTGACAACCGTTAATGACGCATATGTTACAATCTCAAGGGAAACAAAATTTACAGGGTACTTCTCTTTGACCTAGAATCATGAAATTTGACAAGAAGCAATTTGTTATAGCACAAGTATAGGTAAAAATGCGAACATCGTAAACTTGTAGCTGAATCAAAAAAAAAATATCATGTATTTATTTGCAATCGGTAAACTCAACGTTGATGTATGGGGACTACATTAACTATGCCGTTGGGAAACCCCAACGGCATAGTTAATTTTGTCCCTCTATTCTGTGTATCTTATCGTTAGAGCAATTTTCAGTGCCGTCATAGTTTATGAACTTCAATAATGTTTTAGCTGTTTGTACGGAATGCTTAGCGCGCGAGTCAGACTCGCACTTGGCCAGTTTTTGACGTATATTATCTTGAAAGAAAATCATGTCACGCAGTTGCTCCATGAACAATACTAGAACGTCTTCAGCTGCATCCGAATAGGCTGAATTGCGTCTTCAAACTTACGTAGTTCAGCAAAACTAGAACGATGATGAAATTTTTGAAATCATGCTCCGGGACAATAGGCAGCAGGCCGCATGAATGAAACAACAATCTGCTGTCAATATTTTAATTGGTGATTTGATTGATGTTGATGAAGGAAAATATCGTGAGGAAACCTGAAGTTATAGGTAGTTAGTTAATTATAAGTTTGTGCCCCATGGGTGTACTTGCTGCAAGGCATTCCAGTGTGAGGGTAAAAGATTTAACAAATAAATAATTATTTTTCAAGTGCTGGGTAATATCCGTAGCCTGACTTGACTATTCATTTTAGAGGCAAATGCTAGAAAACTTCATATTGTTGACAAAAACCGTTTACTATGTTTTTAATAACATAGGATATGAACGGTCTTCGATACTCACAAGCCAAAAAAGGGCGTAAAAGCTCCCGTAAACCATGGTAGGCCGCTGCCGAACTTTGCTGAATAAAAACTCATTACGGGAAGCTACTCCTCTGAGGGTTGGACGTAAATTACTCCCCCTTACTTGCGAGGGTAGTTATAATGAATTCTAATTTATGGCCGCCGTGATGACGAGCTTTTTAGAGAGGTGACGTCGCCATTTTATTGAGATGTATCGAATTGCCGACGGTGTTTTGTTTGTGGTCTGATTGAGGGATCAGGGATGAAAGCAATGCATTAGGGGAGGAGGTATCTACGTTATGATTTGCGGAAATTGAAGGCTCTATGTTGCAAATATTTGTAGAAGTTGTTTTTCCATCAACTATTTCTTTAGGCATTGTGTGGAAAATAATAATTTATCGTTCTGGTTATTGAAACCGTGATTTGAAGTATAGCACTCGTTCAATATAAGTCCCTATTACAAAAAAAAAACACTAGAAATGTAGATATCCTCCATAAAACCAGGGTTAACGACATAACCCGAAGAATTGCCAAACTTAATTGGCAGTGGGCAGGAAAAATTGCTCCAAAACGGATGGCCGATGGAGCAGAAAAGTTTTGGAGTGGCGACCGCGAACCGGAAGACGTTGCGTTGGAAGGCCTCCCACTAGGTGGATATATGTATGATGATGACTAAAATACAAGAAAAAATATAAATAATAAAAATATATTCTTACATAAAACAAACGCTAGTCCTTGGCAAAAGTTCAAGGCCGCCACTCACAGAGGTAAATCGTATGACACACAAAAGGCCGTAGGTACCTACTCGAGAACACACGGTCGCATGTGCGGGCGAATCCGGGGTATTTAATAAGCAAAAAACAGCGGTGTACAACATGCCTTATGTGTAGCTGTACCAACCTATGTATACACACGACTTATCCGCAGCTACGCGCTACAATAGAATTAAATGTACCTAGATATGGTAAGGCGGCGTTTCTCTAAGTTTTTTCTTGCTTTGAATTTTGATGTTCTAGATAAGTTTATACTTAGATAGGAACATATTTATATTTCTGTAAATCAGTTTCAACAAACGCTTTTACGGGATAAACAGCAAATCAATGTTTTCCCTGTCCAACTACTCTGAGAACAGACACCGAAACAAACACAGAGGTCAGTCGTAGTAGTAGTGGGACTCCTTTTTCCGCACTTAGACTCCCATTAAGTCCGTTTTTTATGAAAATTAGTCTTTTAAAGTCCATTAATTTAGGTCAGATCGATTATATTTTGACGTTCGAAAGTGCCGCTTAATGGCCTAATTGAATAAAGAAATTTTGATTTTTGATTTTGATTTTATATGTATAAGGATTGTGCAGATTAATGTTTTGAAATGGTATGGTGAATAATTCAAAATCATTATTATCAAATTTGTTATATGCGAAAAACCGTAATCCATAACGTAATATTTATTTATCTGCCTTGTTGTCAAACAGCTCTTAAATGTCCAATGTTTAAGTTTAATGCTAACTGAATGCCGAACTTTGTGGGATGCGGAGAAAAATTAAATACCATTTTCCTGGAAATAATTGATCAGTCCGATAATAATGTTAAGAATGTAGGTTAATAAGTCTGCGAAACATCAAAGACTACTGTAATGGAAGTTCGTAATTTTCCCTGATGGAAAATCCGTCAGGCTTTTGGCTTGTTGTTTACATGGTGTACCGGCAAAGTGTCCAATTTTAAAAACTTCTGCCTGTGTTCTGCTTCAACAACTTTCTCGTAGGAAGTCATAGTCAATTGTCAAAAAGAAAAAATATATCACCATTCTGTATGGAAAATCAAAATGGTTTTGGGAGTTGCCAATATTGTCAGAACTTAAGTACTGCCTTACATTCCAGACTGAAGGGTGTATGTTTTTTTCTATAGAAGTTACGAAGGTATGTACACCGTTGTGATGAAAGGTCCATTTATACAGCATCAACTTTAAATGCTCCAACTTTGAGCACCACTGACCGACAGTATACAAAAACTACTTTCATTAGACATTTGGCCTGTGTTCGAGGATATCTAGTTTCCGTAATTCGTCTGCCTCGGGCTATGGCTCGATTACAGAACCTTTTGCACTTATCAGAAACGCTCGCCGTGTTTCTTTCTTATTGTGGGCTTTTCTTTGTGAAGGATCCGTTTCTTTGCGGTCCAAACTATGTGTAAGTGTGCTGACTACAGACGATTTGTATAGGTATTGAAGTGAAAGGAGATTGTCCAATTTCTATAGGGACATGACTACTCGTGAGCAAACAGTTCAGCTATATTTGATTGATTTCATAGCTCATATCAATAAAAATGAGGATATAAACCTAGTTTTGTATCAAGATGTAAATTTAGATATTTTTTTACATTTAATTGAAACAGGTTGAGTATGAAAAACATGTTTTTTTTTTAAACAATTTTTAAAAACCCACACTAGGAATTTCTTCCTGTATCGTGGGTGCGTTTACAAACATATAAACTCACATACACAACACCCAGAGCCAGAACAACTATCTGTAGATCATACAAATATTTGTTCCGTGCGGGAATCGAACCCGCGACACACAGCGCAGCAGTCAATCGCTTAACCACTGCGCCAACCATGCGCCCAAATTATATTAACTATTCAGATTTATAAGACGTTAGTAAATAATTAATAAACTGGGCAAGTGGATTAATGTTCTTGACACCTAGCTCAACTTAAAAAACAAATAATGGTCATGGCATGTGCACAGCATAAGTTCATACAATTGCATGCAGCTATATTATTTTATTTTACTAAAGAAAAAAATGTGTATTTTCTTACAAAGTCATGAATATGAGATATTTTCTAATATAGAACTTAAAATATTGGTAATTTTTATAGCATCGTTATCGCTAATGGCCAAAATGCCGGGCAAGCACGGCCTCTGTTATAGGCCTGTGTCACGCATTTTATCACGGTTTTTGCGCCCAAACTGTGATAAACTTGTGTGGCTCAAGCCTGGCACATTAGGCCGTGCTCGGCCGGCTGGACAGTGCCCTTTCTTAGGCGGATTCGGTAATTGGAAGAGAAATGAGAGTGAAAATTCAAGAACGCGTCGTGTTTAGGCATATTTGATGACAGGAGAGAGATTTGCCTAGCATCTTCCCAACTTGGGGTCGGCTATCAGTCTAACTGGATACAGCTGAGATATAAATACATGGAGTGACTGTCTGTATGACCTTGGCAAGACTAGTGTCAGAAATCCTGGCATCTGACTATCCGTAACGACTATCAAAGATCTTCAGGCTTCGGCTTAAGGCCGTTACTCCGCTCCTTAGTGAGGCTAGGTTAAGAGGTTTAAAATATATAATATTGATTCAAATCAAATAATTTTTTTTTTATTTGAAATAGGCCTACATGGGCACTCATAAAACGTCGACAAAAGGTGCACGGTTCGGGTTGGTCGTTTCCTATGGAGAAGAACCGGCAAGAAACTCCACGGTTACTCTTTTAAAAAATGGTTTGGTTTTAGTATTTAGTAGTTAGTTATATGGCGGGTCAATGTAGGCCCGACAATAAGTCGTAAGAAACTAAAAAAAAAAAAAGAAAACCGAGATAAAAAGTTAACAAATGTTAACAAGCATCTAGAAATCTAGAAAGCCTACAATGTTCACACATTCACAAAACAATCGGTAAAAGAAACTATACAAAGGTAAAAAAAATCATTCATAGATTCATGAACATTATTTGCGAAACATATTTTTTTTCGTATGACTAATGCCTTTGCTTTAAAAAATTATTAACAACACGGTATTTTTTCGCTTCTTTAAAAAAAATGGTAGCTAGAATTTCTTCTTCACCTACACAGGATATGTAAATCCTAATGTTTTACTTAACTTAGCCACGAGCTGCACGAGGTCCGGTGACATGAGATAGCAGATATTTACAACTCCTTCCTGCTCTCCAACAAATTTTCCAAATCTTATTTTTTTTTTGTTTTACTTATATCACGTTTAATACGGTGCTGCACGAGACCGCTTTATTTTTAGGTTAGATAAAAAGAAAATGTATTAGAAGTTTTCGGTAGGAAGGGTACCAAGTTTTAATTAGTAATTTACTTGAGTAATGAGAAAATCATGAATAGCTCGTTGAATGATCTGAGGATTGCGTGCGCAATGAAGAATGAAGCAGACTTACTTTTGGGAGAACAAGGCCGAAATGAATAAAAAATAGGTAACAACTACAGAGTTGCTGTCTAACAAGCAAATAATCCTTGAGTTACAAAATGTCCACAATTTTTTTTTAAATATTTATTTTATAGGCTCGCGCTTGAACCCTATCTCACCTGTTGATAAGCAATGATGTGGTCGACGATGACACGCTTGCCCAGAAATAACCTATTTACTCTTGACTTAAGGACTCCTAGATTGTAACTGTCGGGCAACACAGATTCCCGCAGGGAATTCCACTCATTAACTGTACGCATAACAAAAGTGTTTCCAAAACGTTTTCTGCGTATGCGTGGGATGTCCACCATGTACCGATGGGGCATCGCCGTACGTCTGGTAGTCCGATGATGAAACGGGCTAGGTGGAATTAGATCGTGCAATTCCATCGCATACTCCCCGAAATGTAACCGATAAAAAACCGACATGCTGGCAACTCGGCGACGGTGTTCAAAGCCTTGGAGCTTTGATCAGTGCCTCATCACCGATGAGCCTCTTGACCCGCTTTTCGATCGAGTGCATTATTACATAAACATAACATCACGCCGGTATTTCCTGAAGGATTAGGCAGAAATGCAGCTATGGTGCACCCTCTTATCGCCAGTTCTTTTTGATTTCCACGCATTAGGGGGCAAGTCTATTATCATCAACCGGGAACAAGTCCAGACTTTGGCCTGCTACTGAGATATTCAAAATGGAAAAACCCAATAACACTTGCCCGACCCGGAAGCTTAACCCAGAACCTTATGCTCGGCTATACCGCTTGCGACCACTACACCAACGAGCCAGAGGCATTCTTCTATAAATATATAAGAAAGTAACAAGACCAAAGATCTCCAGAATAAAGTCTTGACTTACTAAACTGAAAGCTTCAGTCAATAATTGGACAAACAAACAAAATATATGAGAGCAGAGGATAGTATCAGAGGACTGACGAACTTTCAGTCCATCATTATGAACTATCCCGATAATGGCGCGTTTAACAGTTTTCTACTAACTTTTAATAACCTTTGGTTCAGCACACAAGTTTACTATACCCAGGAGATACGATCAGAAGGTACATTCTTGAAACAAAGGATATCGGAGTTAACACATCAAAAGAATACTTATAATGGAGATTGACGAATGGCAGAAGCCTGGAGCTGGCCTGGTGAAGGCTTTAAGAATCAACTGGATGCGAGAAGCATAGGACCGTTCTATGAGGTGACGCTTGCGGCCTTTGTCCAGCAGTGGCAAAATCAAGAATTTGCCAAGCAGATATATATAAGTCAATTAAAAAATTGACAAGACAATCATGGAGCTAGTATTTCCAAGAATATCGTTTGGGAACCTACATTACCACTAGCAGGAATAGACATAGATAATTGTGCAGCTAGCCGTTGAAATGGATCTGTCAAGATTTTATTAGGTACTATATCCAAAAGCTTGAAATGATGCTACTGCATAAGGGTTTCTGTACCGCTTTGCCATTTGTCGAACAGACATCCGATCATCATCCGAGTCTTGTCCTCCTCCTCGCGTCGTATTCCTCATTGCTGAGGGTCGTGATTTCCCCGACGTAAACAACCTTTCCTTCACGAGTTTGGGCCATCTATGCCTGTATTTTGCATCGTGGAGAGCATCATGCAGTTTGGTGTTCAACGATGTGCGGATTTGGTCTGACCATCGGACGGGCCTTATAATTAAATCGTAATGTTCGTGAGTAAGTGGATAAAATATCTCTTTAAGTAACGCTATTCATTGCGTGTTTTCGCTAGTGGTATTTCTGTATCATCTTATTGTATGCTAATACTCAGAGGAGCTAAATGAGAGGGTTTATGGACGTCGCCAGGAGGCAGTAGTCACGCGGTATAATTTAATTTGGGTTAAGTGACAACCCTATGAGTGCGGTAGTGTAACTGATCCTCATATGCCCTTGGGTGATATTTTTTTAACGTTCGAGTTAAGCTAGGGCCTGACAAGGGGTAGAAGTAACGGCTTTAAGAAAACTAACAGTATTTTTATTATATTTGACTTTTTGTCTAGACATTAGGTCTTTTCAAAAGTAAACGTGACTTGGGCATTTACCCAAAGACTTAAGTGAATAGTTTTATTTTAAAGTATCTTTTGGCTACCTAAAAGCCGGCCATGACTCATCACAGTTCCTATAAAAAAGGTTAAATTCGTCTAGGGTTCACACTTACGACAATCTTGAACTCGTAAACCACTCTGCGAATCGCGGCTCCCTTCCTACACTATGTAGTATAGCTAGAAGTTCACACCTTTTTTTTTTGGGTGGGAAATCATCCAATGACTTCTCCCGCTCTGGGTGAAGCGGAAGGGCGTGTCAGACTTTAACTGACTAAAACTCACCCGTGTTCCTTCAGTTGCTTTTGCCAGGGCCGCGGTAACTCTCTTTCAAATTTATCCGCGACCCAGACAGGCATCGGCCCTAGCGGGCCCCGTCAGTTTTTGCTGACATCTCTTTGAATCGCGCGTGGAACACTACGCGCCGTCGACTCGGGCCTGGTCCTTATCAGACGGTGAGCTACCCATTACTCGCCGTCCGCAAGCCCGCGCCTACGGTGGCCGGGAATCGGCTTGCGACTCCCGACGCCCAGGGCGTCTCCTGCGGTGGCTAGGGGCGTGAGTGCGTCTCCGATGCGTCTCCCTCACGCGTTCCGCCTCCTCCTTTGCGAGCATTACTGCTTCGCAGAAGGAGGTGGCAGCTTCCCATGCCCTCTCGCTCCGTACCATGGCCTGAAGCAGGGCCGGACGCGAGAGGCCGCCACCGCTGATCGCCTCCACGAGGAAGAAGTTCACACCTAGGGCTGTTACGTTATCATGTTACGTCGCCTCGAGGCCGCCTTGATTACGAATCTGCTATTATTCGTAAACGTTATAACGAGCTAAGAGCAGCCCATTGTTTACAAAGCGCTTTTTTCTGTAGTAATAGAATGTTAATGTCTCATTGTGGGTGTCATTGAATTTCAGGATCTTCTGTTATTTGGCAAGCGTTAGTGTGCTGCGGAATTGAAACAAAAGACGGTGGAGAAACAAAATGTGAATGTATGTCAGCGGTAACATAAAGATAGCGAGTTTTTGTTTAGGTATCTGTGAAAACTTTTGTTGCTGAAGATCTTTTTTTATTTACGTAAGACTACGATTATGTGTATCACTTTTATAAAATGTTTTGTATAGGATACAGGTTGAACAGTTAAAGCTTAAAGTCACCCAAAGGCAATGGAGAGGGCTATGCTCGGAGTTTTCTTGCGTAATCGTATCAGAAATAAGGATATCCGCAGGAGAACCAAAGGTACCGACATAGCTCGAAGAATTGCGAAACTTGAGTGGCAGTGGGTAGGGCACATTTCTCACAGAACGGATGGGCGATGGGGCCGCAAAGTTCTGCAATGGCCACCATGAATCGGAAGACGATGCGTTTGAAGGCCTCCACTAGGTGGACCGATGACCTGGTTAAGGTTGCGGGAATCCGCTGGATGCGAGACGCTAGGGATCGGTCAATGTAGCGACGCCTGGGGGAGGCCTATGTTTAGCAGTGGACGTCTTTCGGTTGCAATGATGATGATGATGACCAGTTAATATGGGTAAGTAAGGCATAAATAGAATATAAGATTTGTTGAATCCGCAATAGAGGAAGAAGGTTAGGCGCACGGTTGGCGCAGTGGTTGAGCGATTGACTGCTGCGCTGCGTGTCGCGGGTGCGATTCCCGCACGGAACAAATATTTTTATGAACTAAAGATAGTCGTTCCGGCTCTGGGTGTTAGTGTATGTGAGTTTATATGTTTGTAAACGCACCCACGATACAGAAAGAAATTCCTAGTGAGGGGCAACGTTATTAAAAAAGAAGAAAGAAGAATAGTGTAACGAAAAACTACACTCTTACAATAAAAACGGAAAATGGTGAAATTAATGCTGGAACATAATCAATTGAGGAGATTGGTTCGTCAAATGTGGATCAAACATATTTCTTTGGCCAGGAAACTCAAGCACCTCAACAACCCACTTCTGATTCCCTACAAAGGGTCCTAAACCAAAACGCTTATAACTTTCAGATGAAGATCGTTAAGTATTTTGCTAAACATCTTAATCAAACTTTTTTATGGGTTAATAAGTCAGTATACAGAGTTGTAAACACTCGAACTCATCCCGAGTCAATATTGGGGGAGGAGTCTCAAGTAATAATACGTTGACAAAGTGATTCCGACGGCCCAGCGAAGTTGGAGGAAAGGCTGCAGATTGTTCGCATTGATCGGACGGGAGACGTTCGGGAAGAATCCTCTCTTTGTGGTGCAAGGGATGAGATTTAGAGGATCTTGAACTCAAAAGTGCGTACAAGATGAAAATACGGTGCTAAAATAGAGAATTATATAAATGTATTTGGAACACCGCGGTAGAATTAATAGTCTGCTGTAAGTAGGTTATCATATTCATTCAGAGGCTTTATTTTGCCAGTTTTGGAAAATATTGCTCTAAGACAGAGAGAAATGTGATCACCTCAATTAAATTATAATAAGGCCAGAGAATGATGATAATCACACAGGCTTTCTTCGTCAGAAACAATGAAAGTGCGATTCAAAAGTTTGAATTAAGCATCAAATTATCCTAAAACCTTAAAACCAGGCTAATTTTAAATATTACGTTTCATGTCTGGTGATCAGGACACCAGTAAACTAAATTAATATAACTGTTGTTCACAAAGCAAAAAACGACCTGCATTATTTGTTAGTAACGGTAAAGAGAATAATATTTTAAGCAATCATGTTTCTGGTACACAAACTAGAGAGGCACACAGCATACAGGGGAGACCGGGAGAATTACTGTTTATTATGTGGTACAAACTGAAAGCTAAACCTGTGTACAGCAAAAATAAAACATATGGTATGGTGTAGGCTACAGGATATTTACCATGTATAACAATTGAAAACCAATATGCTATTCTATCGTTATAGCTTGGAAACTGCAGCATAGGCATTATTATACTGACTTTGTGGAAACAAGAACAAATTGCCGTGCGATCAAGCGTTTTTACCCGACTGCCGATTTTGATGATTCTTACGCCAATCGATACGCCTTGCGAGTATCACTGGCTACATTAAAATAGAAAAAGGGCGGATTTTGGATGCCATATTGTGGCAATTACTTTTTGCTTCCTTTCCCATCGTGTAAGGGTATCAAAATAAAGGGTTTTAAGTGGTGATTTCAAAAATATATTACACTTATATGTTTAAATGTAACTAATTCTAAGAAAAAATGGTAACTAAAAAGTTTTAAATAAAAACAGTTATAACCCGACTGCTTAAAAAGCGAATTAAAAAGACGTAAACAAGAAGAAAATCATGCTGTGCAGTCGGAGGATAGATCTGGTTTTGGTCAGCAGGCTCACAAAAATGGATCTTCCCGACCGAATAGGTCTTCTGTTAACACAAGATGGTATCCACCAAAGTGAAGAATTGGTTGTACGATGTTCTCGTACAACCAATAGTTTGCATTATTTTTACATCTTTCTTTCTTCGCCCTATACTCTATTGGTCTAAGAGATATATCGGCCTGTCTGAAAAGTTTCAAGCCTCCCCAATCTCGTGACTTGTTCCATAGTCGGGGCGAGTGAGGAGCGTCACCACTAATGAAGCAGGAGTCACTGAACTAAGTAAATTAATATACGAACATGTTGCAGCAGGTAAACGACCAACATTTTCTATTTTTATTTCATTTTATATGAAAAAGGAAAGTATGGTGTTGCTTTAATGTGTTACTTTTGCGTGGATTTAAAATTAAAATATTTACTACTTGAGAACCAAAGGCACGAAGCATAAAGTATGAATCTAGACATGGCTAGAAAGGTGGTGACCACTGAGAGATGATGAGTAATAGAAATTATTGAACACACACACACAGACAACCCCAACCCAACCCCATACAAATTGGAATAAGTTCAAGATAATGATGATGTTGTACCTACTCGTTTTGTGACTGTAGCCTTAAATGTGCCCTAGATTAACACTCTGAGTGACCTTGGAGTACATTGATTTTTATCCTGTAATGTTAACCTAGACCTTGTATACTGATGGCTAGACATAGATAAGTTTAGCTCAAGTCGTCTTGTGAGTTGATTGTTCATCCGTAGTTTCCTTAAAGGCTAGTGTGACGAAATCAGGTAGGATCAGCTTGAGACAAATATATCTTTAATTTATCCTGAAAATTATAATTGTTTAAACTGTATTTTTACGTGGCAATTGGCCTAACTCATCATCTTTCTGCTTTTGTATCATATCGCTATGGGTAATACGTTTACTTCTTCTGTTCGCCCGTATTAATCATCATGTTATCATTCTCTATCTTTTCTTTCATTAGTTACTTATTAAATCAGTCAAAAAACATGTAAAATAGTTCCCCAAAGCTGCACGTAATATAATTTCATCTAGAGAACAAAGTACCTACTTACAAGTGAATAATAGTATCAAGGAATTTATGCTTATGACCGTGCTTGGTAATATATGCTGCTGAGACCGAAATACTGAGTAAAATGCGCCGCTGAGTCTCGGCAACTGCATGTTATGCGCCATTTGAAACTATTACGTTCAAATATTCAACATTGTACGTGGTTTTGTATGGAAACTAGCATAGCTGCATTCGGATACTGTTGCAGCCAGTGTTACTTTCAGGCAGAATTCTCCGGGGAGGCGGTTCAGAGATCTGGGGAGCGGAGTATATAGGAAATAAAGTAATATTTAAAATCAATTCCAATTAATATTAATATTTTAATGAAGAAAAGATGTTATACGCTGAACAAAAATTGTCAAAATAACATTGTAAAAAGCTACGAAGAACAATATTCTTTACAAAAATCTTATTCTTCGTGCCTTTTTTTTGGGTACACATAACGATAAGGGCACAGCTATAAACAGCTGTTTAGAGTGGGATAGCCTTATCGGATAGCGTTAGAGGAAAAGGAATGGCGTTTTTGTATGATGGGTTTTCGGTGCAGGGGGAATAAGTGTTTTGTGTGTGTGTGGTGTTGTTATAAAGTAGTTGTGTTGTATGTTATTCTGCTTTTTTATATATGAAAGGCAGATTTCAGGTGTTGGCGTTCTAGCAGTTCGTAGAACATGATACAGTAAGTCTGAGGTGTGAGAGGTGAGCGTTCTTGGAAGCTTGATGAAATGTTGCTGTGAAATTGCCCCATTGCTGTGAAAATGGAAATCGAATTTGACTGATCAATGATCATATCATAGTGTGTGTGAAGAAGAACACGAAGAAATAAGCGACCTTCCTTGTGAATCGACGCTATTCGATGTATATCACACCAATTAGCGAAATTTCAAGCACGTTCCCTTGGAGGCAATAAGATGCAATTTTGACGATTTTCATTTGATATTTTCTTTGAAAATACGTGGGGGATATCACCTATCGACGTAATTTCAATTGCATCGCACCATCAGGTATCACAGCATTGAAACTAGCTTCAGAAGATATCACAATCAAACGCTACAAAAACTCTATGACAATAACTCATACTCTATTTTATCTTAAACCAACCGCGGCACATTATCAAAAGTAACACACAACAAAAACATAACAACAACACACAAACATTTTTGCATCCGCACTATAAATCTTTGTCGCACCCCTACTACAGGACATACAGGTATAATCCAGTATTTTAGGGGATTTAGGGCAACTACGGACTTTAGAACATGGTTACGTGAAAACCTATTTATTTGTTTTGCAAATTGGGATAAAGTAAAGTGTATTTTGAGCCAAATCCGTCTATCCTCCTATTACTACAAAAGTTTTTTTATTCTTTCACGTAAAAATACTGAACGGATTTTGATGAATCTTTACAGTAATATAGCTTGTACATCAGAATAACACATACAGCATGGGGGACGGGCAGGGCTGCGGGCGCAACTAGTAATTTATTTTCAGAAGATTTAATGATCACTAATTCCTCTTCACTGCAAAATGTATGATTGTTGCCATACAAGCAATTGCAATTTCGGGCAAAAGTTTACACTGCTTTGAAAAGGCATTCGTCTTTCAGAGAGGTTCTAAGCCGGATGAATGCAGTCTTCGGAGTAATTGGGGAAATCTCTGTGTCCCACTGAAGATAGCAAATCCGTCGGTAAGGCAGTGAGGCAGCGTCCTAGTACCGCCATATCTCTGCGGATTAAGTTACTTGCGAGACACACCACCGCTGAACGCTTGCAGGGACGGATTTGGGTTGATGCTTATTTTATTTGGTGTTTATAACAGCTTTGTGAAAACGGCGGCAATGGAGGTTGAACAAGATTAATGCACGTTTTTCCGTCTTAATTTCATCGTAATAGTAATTATTTAAAACATGATTGCGAGGGACTACATTGACTGGATGCATGTACTCAGATTTACTTACTTAATGCAAATGAAGTTTACTGACGGCTACAAAGATCTATACAAGTGTATGTAAAAATACAATAAAAAACATTTTTTAATAAACTTTTCCGTGTTATTCTTAGCAAACGCTTTCATGTGATACCCATGGCATCCACTATATTGGGGAATTCATTATATTGAGTCATCCCAACTAAACGTGTATGCAAATATTCAAATCAATAGGGATTTTTCCGGGGTAGAAAAATGATAATTCTATTTAGTCCGCCAGTGAGATTATCAAAGAATATGACTTTACCAAATCAATAAAAAAATACAAAGTTAAAGCGCATCAAAGTTCAGGAGTGGGAGCTTGTGACGACACTCAGGCAGTATAAAGTGTACTAACGGCGTGACGTCACACGATATTTCAACGCATTATATCGTGTTCACTTTATGTTTACGTGTCAAAAAAAAATACGTGTCCAATATTTTTTACTAATCTACCTGACGGATAAAAATCAAATTTTCAGTAAACTATCCTATTGGTTGTATAAATATGTGAAAATTCAGTTGCGAGATTTGTTCCACACATACAAACTAACTTATAAAAGCTTGTAAAAACCAATAGACCAATAGCCAGTAGTATTAGGTACCGTTTTACCTTTACGTAACAGGTCTTTATAATCCCCGTTGTCCCCGAATACGGCCCGCGTCACCGTCGATGATATCGCCGTAATATGAATGTCGCTTTACTTAGCAATATGTTAAGCCGGCGGTAACGGCTATTGAAAACGTTGTAAGTTATTCGCTGTAAGTGGTTACATCGCTAGTAAAATACGTTGTTAGTTGTTACGTCACTATAACATGAGAGGTTATTGACTAGTATTGTTGCAGTTTATAGCGTTCTGTTGTTAGCCGAAGTAATTATGTATTTACTTTGTCTGAAGTCTTCTTATGTAATAGATTGGTTAACAGGCGTACCTGGCGTATAAGGGTACTGCCACTGACAAGTTGTTTGTATGTCTAGTAAGTGTTTACCCCTGGGTTACCAGCAAGATACTTAATTAATTTCAATGTTTGTTTATCTGTTAATGGATTAAATAGAGATCATTGTGTAGCAACCCTTTCATTATTTTGTACTATTTACCTTCTGGAAGCGGCATTGCCCAACCAAGGCGGTAAAAACACAAGGGAAAATATCCTAATGCGGATTATGGCCTACCCGTGTGCCAAATTTCATCCATATTCGTTCAGGCATTGAGACGTGAAAAAATGTGCAGCATGACAAATTAAAAAAATCCAGGGGCGTACAACAGAAATTTAAAACCGTGCCATCTATTGGAATCAATTTTAAATGATCCGTTCAAATGATCTTTAAAATGTGGATTAAGGTTACACTAGTCAATCATTCTTTCATACAAACGTAGTCTGTCGATTACTCCACTGTTTGAAGATGTACGTTCAAAATAAAAAATGATATCAATTTGTCTCATCATTATCTAGCCTTGTATGGAAACAAAAAAGTAAAGTTCCATATTTCAACACTAATTTTAACGCAGCTTTGGGCGGCAATAAATACCATAAGAAGAAGGAAAACTTCAAAACGGCCTCCTTATAGGGATATATTAGTAATTCAACAATGCAAATAATGTTATTTTGAAAATATACATTTACTCGACTTTCCTGATATATATACATATACATATTTTATCACACAATTCAATAACAAATCGATGCATATCGCGCCATCTAGTGAAATTTATTTGAAACAAATTTTCTTTGTTAGCGCTGGGACCCCATGGTTAAGCTTAGATATAATCAATCAATAGACGATCGTAGTTACTGCTTGACACAGGCCCAAGCTGACACACGCCCCGCTTACCTATCTGTTTAGTAATATGATACAAAAGTGCAAAACACATTACATCAATATAACTAAGTAGGTACATAAAAAACGATTGTTTGGCAATAAAGCTCAATAAAAGACTGGTCGGCTTCCAAGTAAGTACTCATGCCGCTCAATACCAGACGGAGCCATGACCGGAACATTGTGAGCAGAAGAAGGCTTTTAACAGATTTCAATTAATTATTAGTTTTGGTTCGTTTGAATCTTATTGAGATGTTGCAAACTTGATCAGGATAACAGACCTATTTTGTCAAAGTCAATAAAGTTGTATGTTAGAGATTAGTTAACGTCCCTTTAAGAAGATACTGTCATGTAAGTTTTAATACATTTCGCATTTATGTATTAAAACTTACATTTACTGTTTTAAAAATTATCATCAATGGAAATCAACAAAATTAAGTTCGAGTACATATAAAAAAATCACATGACGTAACAAATAACGTCCAACCTTGACTATTCGGGTTATTTACCAACTCGACACGAGAGACTGGACACACGTATGTCCAGTCGGCGAAAACATAAAAATGGTTTAATTTAAGTTTTACTATCTGGACACGCATAACAATCTTGGCGTGTCCAGACGACGAAATAATAAGTGATACTAATTTTGAGTTTCACCAACTGGACACAAGTGTGTCCAGTCTTTTGTGTCGAGTTGGTGAATAACCCGACGATTGTGACGATGTAAAGGCGCCATGAGTATTTAGGTATTATTAATTTATTGTCATGTTTTTTTTTTCATTTGTTATTTGCAAACAGCGACGAAGATAAGCAAGACGAAATAGAAAACTATCGATATATCAACTCATGAATAGTTAAACTAACTGCTAAAAGAGTGCCTGAAGTTGAATGGAAAATGCTACACGGACCAGTGTTCAGCACCTAAGTTGTGAACAGATGGTGGTAAGAAACGCTATTGCAAACACGAAAAGGTTCTCTTAAAGATAATAAAAACTCCGTTCAAACATTAAACCGTTACTTGGTAGTTCTGCACAAATTACAAGGTTTCTATTGACTATCCGTGTTGCCCAGCGCAGCGCTAATCGCTCCACAACACCGACGATGCGCTGAGACTCAGAGAATGCACACACGGAAGAAAGTTTCAAATGAGTTATGTTCGTAGTGTAATTACTTTACGACGATATAATTTTAGAGCAGTGGTGTCGCAGAGTTAACGGCCCGACTTACGTGTCGTAGGTCGTGAGTTCGAACCCAGGCAGATGCTTTACTTTGCGTAAATTATTATTATTCACCAGTGCTCTCAAAACGGTGAAGGAAAACATCATGAGGAAAACGGCATGTCCTAGAACCAAAAATTCGAAGACATGTGACATTCACCAACCCGCACTTGGCCCGTGTGGTGGATTAAGGCCTATTATCTCTCTCACAGAGAGGATGCCTGCATCCCTGCAGTGGGAACATTAGTGTAGCAAAGTCATTAATTTTGATGTGTGCGTAAGTCCTCAAATACTGTGTATAGACATCACATAACTCTGTAGAAGAAGCCTTAGCGCTGAGGAATCAGTAACCCACGTCATCCAGAAATGCGAGGCCTTGGCTTCTCAACACATATCTTCGGAAAAGTGAGATTACTTTGAGAAGCCTATGAAGGAAGCCCCCCGGCAGCTTCTGTGGGCAAATCTAGGCTGGTTATCTATACCAATATTATAAAGAGGAAAGATTTTTTTGTTTGTTTGTTTGTTTGTTTGTACCGAATAGGCTCCAAAATTACTAGACCGATTTCAAAAATGTTTACAGCCAGAGAACAATTCAATTTAATTCACATCATTACAAGCTAGCTATTCTGATCAAACTCGACATTAAGTCGAAATTCCTTCATTATTAAAAACGGCTAAACTGCATTGTAATTTTAAAGCGCTCGAATTTGTTTTCATAGCCGATTATCCTTTGAGTGGGAATTGCGGAAATACACTCAGGGATGAAGGAGGGGATGGGAGGGATGCAACTCAACAGGAATGGTTCCAACGGTTT
This sequence comes from Orthosia cruda, assembly GCA_964057195.1. Classification (NCBI taxonomy): domain Eukaryota; kingdom Metazoa; phylum Arthropoda; class Insecta; order Lepidoptera; family Noctuidae; genus Orthosia; species Orthosia cruda. Next base: position 2,564,555 of record OZ059847.1, on the reverse strand, counting down.
TTAAAATAGCTGTTAGTATCCGTTTGTTTTTAGAAAAAAGTTGGTAGTATCCGTTTGTTTTTAGAGATCCTTTAATGATGTGATATCTGCACGTTCCTGACGTGAATACGAATCGTAAATGGATACGATTTTCGGTGTTTCATTTTGTTTTACTGTACAAGTAACCACTTATTTTTTTTTTGCGCTCATTTTTATTTGTGTCGGATTACTCCTGCCTAGAAGAGTGGGAATATTATAGCCCGATTTTATTCTTAGCTAGTGCTATCTTTTGTTGCATAATTAAAACGAAAAATCTTTATCATAGAATGTAAACGGAAATTAGGAAGCGTCCTGCAGCTAGATAGATTGACGACATCAAACAAGCCACGTCTAACACCTGCACGCTACCAGCATTTTACGAGTAGCACGGAGGAGGGGTGAATGACATGCAAAATAGGACATGAAATGGAATATGATATGTTAATAACAAAAATATATAGTAAAATGGCTGTGTCATAATCGTATGGAGACTGTCCAACAGAATATTGCATAATTGAACAAGATTGCCTGCAGACTGCATGCTTCCACGACATTTCTGATACTTGCCGCATACTTGCTTGTCAAGTATGCTTCTTGATCCATAGAATATTGCAAAAGGTGCAGTTCCATACGAGGGAAAATAGTTCCACGCACACAAAGACATTGCATACATGTGACATCTACCAACCCGAATTGGGCCCGCGTGGTGGATTACGGCCTATTCCTTCACACAGATAGGAAGCCTGTATCCCAGCAGTGGGAACATTAAAAGGGCTGATGATGATGATGATGACACATAGACGCTTACATGCGGCGATTTCAAACAAATGACACTCGCGAGTACGCTTGCACTCGTTGTACGTGAAGCGTGTCTATGTTTGCGTGGGTTTTCGCTCATTGTATTGAGTCGGCCTTCTGTATCTACCTATGCTTTGCTTGATCGTCAACATTCGCCTTTAGATATTGGTTATAGGAATACCCCGCTTGACTGGAGGTCTGCAGAACGGTTCGCAAAGAGGATTAGGGAGTTTGAGGCTAATTCCGGCATGAATATGAATAATCTTGTTACCCTGCGGCCGTGTTGTGGATATGCTTGAATTGCCTTGGAGAGCAAACGGGCAACCATTGGGGTTTCATATTAGAAGGCTGATGATACCTCGTCTGAATACCAATTTATTTTTTGTTTATTCTGTTCGTTATGATAAGATAATCTAGACACTATATACTATATTTTTATTGTTTGAAGAAAGTTTAGACAAGATCTGCTTATTCAAAGGCTAAAGTGGTTCTTTTTCTCGTTTAATTCTATTCTATGGATATTAGAACAGAAACAATTATACCGTACTGTTCATTTAGATAAAAGCAAGTACGTATTCAGTTTATACATGGCTTTAGAATTTTGAAAGAGATTTTTCTTAAATTCTGATGCGATTTATTTTAATTGTTACGCAATTATGTTCTTTAAATGCTCCTTGAAGAGCGTTCTTAAAGGCGCTCCAGACAGTAAGCCTCACAGCCGCACTGCAGCACCGCAATCTGAGACGTTCTTACGTCGAGTTTGTAAATGTAGGCTAGTCTGAACATTAATATAGCCTGAAGATATAAAACTAAAACAAATGAGAAGTAATCCTACTAAAAAAGTGCATAGTTACTTTAATATTGTACCTAAATGCGATAGTTTATCTGTTTGTTACGTTTAAACGTCTAAACCACTTTTGATGAATTTTGGTAGGTATAGAGATAAATTGAACCTTGGAGATGGATGTTAAAATTTTGTACCTGGAGTCCTACGTTTCCTTGAGATAATTTTCGAAATTTACGCAAGTGAAGCTGCTGGCAGAAGCAATTAAGAAATAAAGTGAACTTATAATATAATTCAATAACGACCTATTGACATTGATATAAAATCTAAACTGAAACGAAAATAAAGAATTAGTCTTCATAAAAGAAAATAATAATGCTATCGCTGCCCAAGGCTACATACACATTTACTAGCAAATCCCTAACGCATTTCAATCTAAAATTCTTAGCAAATTTGTAAAATTTAAGTATTTTCTTTTGTAGTGAACCCATGTTAGACAAAAAGTTAATATTTGCACGGTCGCAGTGTGCGGGTCGACGAACTCCCAACTTTTAATGCAGCGTGGCAGAACCCCGTCTGGTGTGTACCTAAATATTAATTATATTTTTCAATTGCATTTTGTAATTAACGGTAAATGAATTTTGATTTTGTTAAGCATGTTAGGGTGGATATTGTTTTGTGTTTTTATTAACCTCGTCGGAAAAAGAGGGGTGTTTTAAGTTTGATGTGTGTACCTGTGTGTTTGTGTATCTATCTGTGGCATCATAGCTCCTAAACGATGAACCGATTATGATATCGTTTTTTTTTGTTTGAGATGTGTCTTTATCAAGAGTGATCTTAGCTATTTCTGCGGTTCAGCCGTTCAAAAGTTTTGAGCGTTTTACTGTTTGAATCGGGGTGTTTCCGCAAGATATCGTGTCATAATTATGTGTTCAATAGATTGTCGATCGAAGCATTTCTACTAGGTACTAGATAACTTATGTAGTATGAAATAAAAATAATTCGGGGTTTTTTGTTTTTTTTTCTTGTTTTATTCAGAATCGATACATATAGCCGTTGCCTGTTGTTTATTTTATTTAACCGACTTCAAAAAAAGGAGAACGTTCTCAATTCAGTTGTACTTTTAGAATACCTACTTATACAAAGACAGCATTAAGTCAAGATTGATTAGGTTATTTCTTGGCAAGCGTGCCTTGCCTTATCGTCGACCGCATCATTGCTTACCATTAGGTGAGATAGTGGTGAAACGCGAGCCTGAAAAAACTGAATGAAAGGGTACTAACGTAGAAGTTAGAATTTAATAAATGGTTGTTAGTTTTTCTGATATTAAAATAGTAATCCCTCATAGAACACTGATAAAACCTAAATCAAAAAAGCCGACAGCAAATAGCCTAGTCTAAAATCAAAAGCAGACAACCGTAAAACAATTCAGAACACCACTACTCAATCAGACGAACAATGTCAGGCAATTCATTTCTCTCACCCGTATAACGTAAATAAGGACGCATAATATTTCACAGCGGTCCTTACACCATCAATCAGCGAGCCCAACCCTATTTAGACGAAAAACCCAGATATCCCAGGTGCGTTTTAACAAAAAAGATGGTATCTACGATTCGGCGACGCCATTTTCCAGATCCATTCGTCGCGCCACAAAAACCGGCGGTTATTTTTCTTAGGTGGCATTTATCGCGGGTTTCCATCCGATGGGCTGGCACACAATGCGGTAAGTAGCTGTTCAGCAAAAACACTCGGCCACCGGAGATAGGCGGCTTTTTGTCGCCCCGGGCCGAATACGTTTCGATTGTTCGCAGAATTAGGCCGAAATCAATTGTTGGTATGCGGCTTATTGTACGAATAGTTGGAATTCGGTTAGTCATAAATTGGAAGGCAAATTAGCTTTATTTGTGCAGCAATATGGCTAACGTTTTTCGTGAAAATGATTTCGTTTTAGCGGGGTTTATATTAATTTTCCATTAATATAAATGAATGAGTTTAAAAGCTTTGTGGTTTTATATGAACAATACCTTTTGATAGTAGATTTAATTGTTAATCTATATTAATATTTTCTTTGCAGATACCGTTTGATTTCCTACTGTACTAGATTACCTACTGATTAACTACATATAACGTAATGGTAGATATATAAACACCTGGCTATTACATTATAGATATTCCACGAGTTATAATCATACCTATTACCGAAAAGCCCGCATCCAGACATGCAGTTGATAACCTACCTACTCACTGCGATCACACTCACACCACACACTTTATCAAACCTCGGCTCGTTCACTAATGAACTCGTGGTTTTTACACAAATTATTATGAATTGCTACGTTGCGCGTTGCTCGTTGCTAGCAACGGTTGCCGGTTACCGGGCGACCGCTTTTTGTCGTCGAGAGCTCAGACTAATTAGTCACTTTGATTATAGGATCCTGTCAGTGCCAATCAACGGCTCACAGAGAAGGATTTTAGATAATTCAGAAAGATTTTTGTTCAGTGCTTTTTCGAAAAATGTGACCAACTATTTGCGCTCTTGTTGATTGACTGAAGTCTGTTGATTGCATTTTATTGAGATGGGTGGACAGTTCTTTACTTAAAATCATCACTAAAGTTTTTGGTCACTATTTGTGTCCTATTTTATTAACAAATCCAAGAAATCATTTACAAAATGTGCTTAAGACTTAAGTTCGTAAAGCCATCAAATACTTAATGACACACTAGAAATGCTAATGTTCAACAACAATATAATTCTAAAATTGATAGACTCAAAAGAAAAATCATAGAAACTGATGCTCTATTAGCATTAGCAAATATAAGTAGGTACTAAGATTTAATGACACTTAATTAGAAATCACTCTCCCAAAACGATTATAATTAATTAAATTTAAGATACAAAAGGAAAAATTTAATACAGCGCAGCAAACTCAGACTAAAAGCATCTAAAAATTGATTACCCCTTAAACTGTAACTAGCAGTTAACTCTAACATTAATATTCACCGCTCGCTCCCTCGATGAATAAATAACTTTAAAATTAAATTCTATATTCGTATTAACAGTACTCTGGGAACATTTACGGGAGGTTTTGGCAAATTCGGATGAAGCCAAAAGGGTGTTGATTAATCAGGAGCCATTTGTATATTTTTTTATCCTCCCGTCGCCCACGTTGTACAAGTTAATTTTAATAAATCATCTGAAATTCAACGCGGTGTCTTTGTGATGGGGGTGTCAACGTTGCGGTGTTTTATTGGTGTATCCTTGATGGCAGAATTAAAATGGTGTGTCTGCAATTTGGAAGACGAGGGTAGGATTAATTTTTTTGGTTATCTTTTTGGGGGATACCTACGGTTGTGTCCGGAAAAACCCTTGTTTTTGTTTAATTTATATATAGATTTTTATGCCTTTACATTCTTAGGCCCATTTCTGTACAATAGATTAAATAGAAAATTAAGTATGTATAAATTAAACTATTTTAGCTGTAAAAAGACTATTCTTGAACATCTACTTAGCATATCTTACGGAGAGACAGAAGATCTCCTGACTGTAACAAAATAATAGTTTTGCTGTGTCTTTAATTTAAGTATTCATTTACCATACCCTTTGTTAATTTATTATTATTATAAGTTTTAAGCACTTTATATCCTGAAACACAGGTTCAACCTAGTTCAGGCAAATAAGAAACTGTCTTCTTTTTATATTTTAAGATATTTTACTGTAAAATATGCCTTATGTTATAAATAAACGATAAACGATCTAATGCATTGCTTTCATCCCTGATCCCTCAATCAGACCACAAACAAAACACCGTCGGCAATTCGATACATCTCAATAAAATGGCGACGTCACCTCTCTAAAAAGCTCGTCATCACGGCGGCCATAAATTAGAATTCATTATAACTACCCTCGCAAGTAAGGGGGAGTAATTTACGTCCAACCCTCAGAGGAGTAGCTTCCCGTAATGAGTTTTTATTCAGCAAAGTTCGGCAGCGGCCTAACATGGTTTACGGTAGCTTTTACGCCCTTTTTTGGCTTGTGAGTATCGAAGACCGTTCGTATACTATGTTATTAAAAACATAGTAAACGGTTTTTGTCAACAATATGAATTTTTCTAGCATTTGCCTCTAAAATGAATAGTCAAGTCAGGCTACGGATATTACCCCGCACTTGAAAAATAATTATTTATTTATTAAATCGTTTTCCCTCACGCTGGAACGTCTTGCAGCAATTACACCAATGGGGCACAAAGTTATCAACATCAATCAAATCACCAATGAAAATCTTGACAGCAGATTGTTGTTTCATTCATGCGGAATGCTGCCTATTGTCCCGGAGCATGATTTCAAAAATTTCATCATCGTTCTAGTTTTTCTGAACTACGTAAGTTTGAAGTCGCAATTCAGCCTATTCGGATGCAGTTGAAGACGTTCTAGTATTGTTCATGGAGCAACTGCGTGACATGATTTTCTTTCAAGATAGTATACATCAAAAACTGGCCAATTGCGAGATAGACTCGCGCGCTAAGCATTCCGTACAAACAGCTAAAACATTACTGAAGTTCATAAACTATGAGGGCACTGAAAATTGCTCTAACGAGACTCTCTAAGATACACAGAATTGAGGGACAAAATTAACTATGCCGTTGGAAAACTGTAGTCCCCATACATCGACGTTGAGTTTACCAATTGCAAATAAATGCATATTCTTTTTTTTTGATGCAGCTACAAGTTTACGATGTTCAGATTTTTGCCTTTACTTGTGCTATAACACATTGCTTCTTGTCAAATTTCATGATTCTAGGTCAAAGAGAAGTAAGTACCCTGTAAATTTTGATTTCCTTGCGAGTGTAACATATGCGTCATTAACAGTTGTATCTTGATTGCGTTGATCTAGAAGTTTGATTTTTTCACAGCTGCAAGGGTTTGCAAACTTGAGAATACGATATTAATTTCGAAATAAAAGGTCTTAACAGACAGACGGACAGACAGACGGACAACAAAGTGATCCTATAAGGGCACCGTTTTTTCCTTTTGATGTACGGAACCTTAAAAATTACCCATGTACTTTTACTGAAACTGAAAATGTTGCCATACTCAAATGATTTTAATGAAAATAATAACGACAACAATTTATAAAACAGCAAGGGATCTTTTGTGCCACTTTCATATTCTCCTGGCTGAAATAAAACCACGTGACAGTCTCATTAAAATGTAATTAGATGCAACTTTAACATTCGCTGTAGTATAGTTTTACACTCCGAACACAGCTAACGAATGTGTGTACCTATTTCAAAATGGCGGCTTGTGTTGTCATATGAGGCTGTATTAGAGTTATAACAGGGATGTTTCCTGAGTAGTAAAATGATAATTCTATTTAGTCCGTCAGTGAGATTATCAAATAATATTGGACAAGTATTTTTTGCTTTACCAAATCAATAAAAAATTACAAAGATAAAGCGCATCAGTGCAGTGGTGGCCTAGAGGTATTGGCCGTGACTTGGGTTCTAACCCAGGCAGGCGCTTTAATTTGTGTAAATTATTGTCACCACTGCTCTCAAAACGGTGAAGGAAAACATCGTAAGAAAACCGTCATGTCCTAGAACCAAAAATTCGAATACATTTGTGATATCCACCAACTTTGGCCTGCGTGGTGGATTACGGCCAATTACACAGAGAGGAGGCCTGCATGTGTCCCAGCAGTGGGAACATTAAAAACGCTGATGATGATGATGAAAGCGTTACAGTGTTCAGGAGCTTGTGACGTCACTATGTCAGTATAAAGTGTTCTAACGGCGTGACGTCACACGATATTTCAACACATTATATCGTCGTCACTTTATGTTTACGTGTCAAAAGAAAAATACGTGTCCAATATTTTTTATTAATCTGGGTATCTGACGGCCAAAAAAACAATTTTCAGTAAACATCCCTAGTATGCGGATGTGTGAATAGCAGACGGAAGTGTTCTATCGGCAACATAATTTCTGTTTACTAAACGAAATTAAAATACGTTGAGTGGGTTGTTAGATAGAGAGATAAATAATTTATTCGTTCTACTAAGTTAATAATTTGTTCTACTACGGCCATATTTTTGACCCGTTGTTAAAACTCAACCAATTGTTAATAGAATAGAATACTCTTTATTATGTACACCATATAAGTTACAGAGAGTATAGATGAAGAAAAAATTACACTGGGTGACACAATGGGCGGCTTTATCGCTAAAAGCGATCTTTTCAAGACAACCTTTGGATGTATTTAAAAAAAGAAAGGAATGAAAGTACTGTAGGTAGTCTATTCGTGTACTATTTATATATAAAATAAATACATATATATATAAATATACTATATATACAGTTATAAGTATGGCACAAAAACATAGAAATCAAGAAAACAACTACTAAAGAGAGAGGTAGTGATTCATTACCATAGTTTTAAAAATGGGCAGAGATTTAGCACGCCTTATGGACACAGGTAAAGCATTTCACAATCGCACCGCTTGTATCGTAAAAGATTTGTCGTAAAAGCTGGTGGAATGCATCGGCATCTCTAGTCCCAAGTTTTTCGATGACCTCAGGTATCTATTATGTGTGTCATGAAGGAACTTGAAACGTTAATAAATATTTTAACCAATGGTTTGAATTTCAGTAACAAAAAACTGGCCAAATAATTAACTCGCCGATGGATTTGACTATTTGTAAGGCTAAGAATTGTTGAAAAACGCGCTTTACCGAAATTAGAAACGATTGGTTATCATATAACCATTGGTTACGTTAACTACGGATCAAAAAACTAATAATGAAAAGAATCAAAATGATAATAAATTATTTCTTTGAAACCACTTCAAAGAACATAATTATTGAGTAGTAACTACCTACTCAGTTCAAATTAATTGCAAATCAGCCAAGATATAAATATTTACTAGAAATCAAAGAAAATAAAATCAAGAAATCATAGGTATCACATATAAAGCAAATCTTACAAAATAAGAATTAGGTGCATGGTGACAGATTGCAGTAGGTACTAATTATTAAGAAAACATACATAATATCACGCTTGTATTACTCGGAGACAGACGGACAGAGAAGAAGGTATGTTACACTCAAATTTTGCCAGTTTTGTTTAAGTCAGTAGGGGACGAACCTATTGCCAACCACCGGGTACAGATCCAGACTGCGGACTGCTACTGATGCATTCCAGGTGGAAAACCCCAGTAACACTTTGACCGACCCAGGCTTCAAACCCAGGACTTCATGCTCAGCATCAGCTCTTCATGTGGCAGCACTCGCGACCACGTGAAAAAAAAACAGACAAAATAAAATAGCTTACCATATTTCACCATTGCAGCGATGCATAAAAAGAGGTCGGATATAAAAGTGTTAATAAAATCATTTTGAGGGAATGCGCTCTAAAAATATTATTTTTCCGGAGCGCCGCCGTCTGCATGCCGCAATCAGAATAAAAGTTTCGGCTTAAAACGTAACGAATTATTAATAGGTTTTGCTTGAAATATACACATAAACACTTAAATCCAAATCGGCTTTCATATTTTCCTGTTATAAACAGGATTGATTTCATAATCATCATCATCATATCAGCCGAAAGACGTCCACTGCTTGACATAGGCCTCCCCCAAGCTTCACCACATTGACCAGTCCCGTGCGTCCCGCATCCAGCGGATCCCCGAACCAGGTCATCGCTCCAACTGGTGGGAGGCCTTCGGAGGTTCGCGGTCGCCACTCCAGAACTTTACTGCCCAATCGGCCATCCATTCTGCGAGCAATTTGCCCTGCACACTGCCACTTAACTGTAGTTAGAAGTTTTCTCCAAAAGTTAACGTACGATGAGACTGAACAACTCTTTGTAAAAAAATCATTATTTACATGCATTCGCATGTAAAAACAGATTTAAAGTGCTGCTTTATTATTTTATTATATATTATTTTATACTGTGTAAACACACTCACACATATTCACCCACACAACCTATAATGCATAGTGTTGAACATCATATACTGGCGTTTTTATGTTTGATTGAGATGGAAAAATTAAATCTGTAACTAGGTAACACATCTTCCGTTTACTGGACTTTGGAGGTCAGGCAGGCATGCTTACCATGTAAAATATAAATTTAGCTGCATCTTTGAAGTTGGTAAGTCGACCCCAATTAGTTGAGAAAATGCTAAGCAGATTGTTAAAGCCCTTGGTCCGCTTCCTTAGTATTGATTTATGTAGATTATTTGTGAAACATGGCTTTTTCGTATGACTCATACAATCAATCAATCTAGGTAGATTGATTGATTGCCTTTTCCCAACTACATTGGGGTCGGCTTCCAGTCTAACCGGATTCAGCTGAGTACCAGTGTTTTACATGGAGCGACTGCCTATCTGACCTCCACAACCCAGTAACTGGGTAACACGGTACCCCTTGGCTAGACTGGTGTCAGATCTCAAACTTCTGACTAATTGTAACGACTGTCAAAGATCTTCAAATGACAGCCGGGACCAACGGCTTAACGTGCTTTCCGAAGCACGGAGGAAACTCGGTATGTTGAAATGGTCACCCCCATCCACGGACCAAGCTCGTCAAGCGTTGCTTAACCTTGTAGATCAACCCGTGCGGCTGGTATTATTAAGCCACTCCTCTGAAAAAATATGGTTAAAATTTCTTCTTAACTTACATAGGATATGTAAATCTAAAATTATTACGCAAATAAAACTGTCCAATATTGATATTCTGACACCGAACGGGCGCACGGTACCGCGAACATTGAGGAATATATACGCCTCAAAGGTAGATCTCTTGGCAGTTCGATCTCTTTTCAAATCTCATGAATCTTTTAGTTTCATTTCACCGAAGACAGTATTTAAAAGACTATTTCTTAAAAGTTAATTATTTGGCTTTACAAAGTCGTAGCTAAGTTGGCGCGCACCGCGCCACCTAGGATACCTATTACGTTCAGAACAGACTACCGACGTGACGCGAATTGAAACAGCTTAATTCCATCACGAAAATCCTAATTTTGTAAATTTTACACGGTTTCTGCCAACTATTTATTTATTTATCTTCTTATGTGCTGCTTACAGATCTCTTTATTACTTATAGAGTTTATATATATGAGACTTCTCGCTGCTTTCTTTATGATTTAGGATGCAGTACAGCAACGCTGAACATTATAAAAGACAGAGCATCATTTCGGTCACTTACTAGAGAACATAGTAGATGATGATACATAGACAAGAGAATTATGGTTGCAATGCTTGTAAAAGGCTGCTAAGTCATAAGTACTAACATAACATAACAATAATATTATACACTTAGTTCGCAATAAACGTTTTGAATTTGAATTTGAATTATACTAAAAAACATATAATAGATTACAAAAATGTCGTCATCAGTATTACAATTTAATAGTTACCCATCCAATGCATTCATTTCTCCAAAAGTGATCGATCAGCAATTATGTGCTGGCTAAGTTGAGTCTTGAATGCATTGAAAGATTGTAGATTTTTTATACAGGACGGTAATTTATTATAGAGTTGTACTCCTTCAAAAGTTATATTTTATTTGCCATAGTTAGTTCTTATTTTAGGTAAAACTAGCAAGTTTGCTCGCCGTGTGTTGCGTTGACTAACTTGTTCATATTGGGTGAGTGTTAAGTTTGAGTGAACACTTTTTTTGAGAATTTTTCTGATGAAAATACATGTATTGTAAATATATAGTTGCTTTATATTCATAAATTTTGTGTATTGATAGATTTTACTGGTTGATGTTAGAAGGGGATAGTGGAATAGTATTTTTATGAGTTTATTTTGGGCAACTTGTAGTTCTGATAGCTTTGTTTATGCAGCACTGCCCCAGACTTCGATCAAATTAAGTAGATGAGGCTTTACTAGGGAGTTGTAAATAGTATACCGCAATTTTGGTGGAATACAACAGGTGGCATACATCTGTTGTTGGTCCGCCAGATCGCGAATATGTATCCTCCGACTGCACAGAATGATTTTCTTCTTGTTTACGTCTTTTTAGTTCGCTTTTTAAGCAGTCGGGTTTTTATTATTTTTTATTTTTTATTTTTCCTCGACACTTGTGTCATACTTACCGTACATAAACTATCTTTATTTTATTTCTTACAAGCTGAACTATACGCCTATATTTTACGCAGTCATTGTCACAAACTCGAATTCACCTCAAATCATTAAATTGATAGTTATAGTTTGTTGAATGTAAGTGTTTATTGACATTAAACGAGGGTCTTTTTCGTTGCTATGACGACAGAGTCGAGTGCAGGTTCTTCAAACGGATTTGGAATATTGAAGTTTCTTAAAATAGCAACTTTTGCTGCTTAGAAGCCATATAATGCTTAGACCTCTTTACCTTCACTTCTGTAAGGCGAACTTTCAGTGTGTAAAGTATCCTTGCTTAATTTTTCAGGTAAGTATGAGTAACTTTTACCCTCTTTAATTTTTCACTACATACCCACTTGGGTACTGTGAAGTTAAATAATACTGTGAATGTGTACATGTTTATACCACACTCTTGTGCCTTTTGAATGCTCAAAAACTGTTTCATCCTGAGAAAAAGTGTAAAATTAGAAATAATAGCTGGCAACTGTAATGATCACCACTGCTCTCAAAACGGTGAAGGAAATATCGTGTAGGACAGTTTCCTTGCATGGCCGAGAACCAACTATTCGAATATATGTGACATCCACCAACCCATACCGGGCCGGCATGGCCCGTCCGTATGGCCCATCGGAGGAGGCCCAGCAGTAGGATCGTTACAGGCTGTTTATACAATGCTTATGCTAAGGATCTCAAATAAATCTCTGAAACCTACCTAAGCTTCACATGTGCCCATAAATAACTTTGTAAGTTCCAGAGAAAAGCCACAAATAACTGTTAAAACTTACTAATAGAGAGCCATAAACCATGTGCCGAGTGTATCGGTGTGTGCTGAGGAGAAAATAACCAGATAAAATATGAAGCAGACCTGAAGGGACATCATACGCGGCCGCTTTGAATCCAGGGATGGACTGGGGGCTGCTAACCGTGGCAGTAAAGAAAATGGATGGCAAATTTGTTAAAAACGAGGTCTTGCCTCAAGTTTGCCGTATGACATTACTTCTTAGAATTTGATCCATATTAGTGAAACTATCGTATAATAAAGCGTGTTTTTTTTCAATTTCTGGTGGTTCGATTCCTGGCTAGGAATATAAATTTGTCAAAAATCCTATGATATAGTTTTTTTTAAATTTCATCAAATTCGGGCCCGTGACACCTTTAAGTGTTTTCACTATTCCTCATAGTTTCAGATTCGAACATCGAAATCCACTTGGTAAACTCGTCATGTATAGGATAGGACATATGGCAACAGTTTGAGCTGGGTTCTTATCCAATTATCTTCAAAGTCAAAGTCAAATCTTTATTGTGAGACAGTGGTTACAGAGTTGTTATTACTATTTTTGTGTGCGTTTCCACAAGCTTGTTATAAATTCGTGAAGACATTCCAAAAAAATTTTTAGAAAAAAGGGCTGTTTCTGAGGCCATAATATTTACTATTTTGTGGGCATGGCGACAGGAGTGCATGTGAGCAAACTTTTCCCTATTAGTTTTTACGCTATTCTTACTTATGCACTGTTAGAAGTGAAGCGTGAAGAGCAATATGAAAGAAAAGGTAGTCTAGTAGGCAGATAGTGATAATGTGACGGTTGACAGGACGGTATGGAAGAAGAAAACGTGTTGCGCCGACTGAAAGTAACATGGAACAAGGGTAGGAACATGAAGAAGCTCTTAAGGTTTGTTCACTGACGGTGTGTTTGCAGTACAGCTGGAAAAGCTCGAAAACGTCCAGTCGATTGTACTTAAAATCCGCATGTACCTTGCCAATTTACTCATGAATCAAATTCTCGTATGTCATGAGCTCGACACATCATTTCTCCAGTTCATAACGTGAGCCACAAGTTTGAGTGCCCCAAGAGGCCATACACCAGCTCCTTGGTTGAAAGACTTAATGAATGCCACCGTTACTGCAATTAACGTGGCTACCTACTGGGCTCAAACCGTCTAAGGAGTAGCAGGGATAGTTAACCATTGCCTCGAGGAGAGAAGAAGAATAGAGTAGCAGGTCAAAAGATATAGCAATCAACAGAAATAAAGTGGTAATTCCGGTATTTATTTTAAATAAAGTGGCCAATGCTGTATTTGTTTTTAATAAAGTGGCTATTCCGGTATATATTTTAAATAAAGTGGCCACTCCGGTATTTATTTTAAACAAAGTGTCTATTGTTGTATTTTTTTTATAAAAGTGGCCATTCCGGTATTTATTTTTCCAAATCAACAACTAGGTTTCTGACATTCAAAAGTGCCTTTTAATGGTTTAATCGAAATAAATGATTTGACTTTGGTCCAAGCAACTGTAAACAGTTCTTGTTTCTCAAGAACCTTATAAGAGTCTACAATTTAGCACATGTTAACAGGAATAGACATACATGAAGATTAACTCTCGCGTGTAAGTGACAAGTGAAATGTCAAACGAATGAAAAGTGTGTATGTGTGCTGCCGCTCCTGCGCGGAACACTTTTTTTCGGTTGTTTTGTGATTGTATAACGTATCTGTTTACTAGAATATCATTGAGAATAGCTAAATATTGAAAGCTGCAATCATTATTAAATGTTTTATTTGCAGATATGTTGTGCTGAACTTCAAACAGTAATGGTTCCGTTGCCAGACTGCGCGAGCGGCGAGTGGGGACCCACGAAAGCTACCAGACTCTTTGGACTCGTACCTATTACACATCAGGTAAGAATTTTGTTACGCTGATTAACTGATTTGGAACAGACACTGTGTTGCCTGTATTTTGTATTCAGCCCAGACCAGAAATAGTAACTGGTCGAGCTCTGCTTGGGTGAAAATAGAGAAAACGATGTTTTCTAAAAATTAAACCTAGCTAAATCGATTTATCGCCCCCGAAACCCCCTGCATACTAAATTTCATGAAAGTCGTTGGAGCCGTTTTCGAGATTCAGATTATATATATACATATATACAAGACGTGTGTGTATGACTAGATGCATGAATGTGAGTGAAGAAAAAGAAGTATGTAAGGATCGTAGCAGGTGGCGTTCTGTAGTTTCTGCCTACCCCCATGGGAAAAAGGCGTGAGTTTATGTATATATACAAGAATTGTTTTGTTTAAAGGTAGGTATTAGATAGATAGATTACCATTGTACAGCCAGTAGCAAAACCCATGACGATTGCTATAACTAAAGCTGGTTGCACTAGCAGCAAATCATAAATACAAATGTTGAGATAAATGTAAGATAGGCTGATTCATTTTTAGCGTTCCGTACCCAAAGGGCAAAAACGGGACCCTATTACTAAGACTACTGGTCTTCTGTCTGTCTGCCACCAGGCTGTATCTCATGAACTATAATATATAACGGATAGTTAGACAGTTGAAATTTTTACTGATGATGTATTTCTGTTGCCGCTATTACAACAAATAATAAAAACAGAATAATATAAATATTTAAGTGGGGCTCACATACAACAAACGTGATTGTTTTTAAGTGGCATAAGTGGTAACTGATACGAAAAATCAAACTCATGAGAAGTTTATTTGTCTCAGCGGCATCTAATGGCCTCAGGGAGGCAACTGGGAAATTTTATCTCACACAATACGTAGACCTACTTGACAGCCTTTCAAATCAAAGTAATTAATGGCAATGCTGTACGTGCCTACTAAAATAACATATAATAATAGTATAGCTAGGTTGGTAATATACTTCTATAGTATCTGCCTACCCCATGGCGAAGTATATACGTAGTTAGGTTAGCTTCTATTTATCTATACATCTATACTAATAAATAAAATCGAGATGTCTGTATTTAATATCAAAATAACAATGGTTTATTAGTAAAGTATATACGGGCGGAACTAATAAAAAAAACGCAATGTTTAACAGGTTCACTGTCAGCGACACAATAGTCGAACAATCACAACAACCGATATGTGGGTCATGTGACTGTGATCCGGTAAAGATTTTTGTCTGTCTGTTTGTTCCGAGTAATCGCCGAAACGGCTATATCGGTTTTATTTGAAGTTTAACTGGTAGGTAACTGATGTTATAAGGAGTAACACTAAGCTTTATAGAGTTTATTTTGGAAAAATTATTAGGATTCCACGTAAATAAAACCCTTTATAATTTGTTTAGTTTTACGGGTTTGACGAGGCTAAAGTCACGGGCAACAGCTTGCAGAGTCTTCTATAATATTGATACAAATTAAAAGAGGAAGAAGAGCTCGGGCTAAAATATGCTGTCGTTATTTTAAAGCAGCTTTGAAGACCCTGAGTGTTCAGAATTTTTCTCCGTTTAAGTGTGGCTACTAGTGCAAGGAAGTTTTATACATTTATGGTAATATGCCCGGAGTCTATAGGTACTCGTGCCCGGTTCATATAACTTGTAGAATATGGGCTCATCTACCTTACAATTTGAGAATTACTGGCGTGATTATCTATTATCTCTCTAGAGCTACTATTATCTTTCTATTATCTCTCTATCTCTGAAGAGGTTCACCATCCAGTCCCGCCTACTGGGCATCGGAGTGCCACCGAAAATTGACAGTCTCTTGGAGAGTATTTACAAGAATTATACCTGTAGAGTGACTCACGACGGCCTTATCTCGGATGATATAGCCTTTCGGACACCTGCGTGTATACACGCAGGTGTCCGCCAAGGCTGTCTCCTTTCACCGCTCCTCTTTTTAGTCGTTCTTGACGGGATTTTGCTTTACATTTTCGACAACAAGCGCCGCGGGATAGAGTGGGGATTATCCAACGTCTTAGAGGACTTGGATTACGCCGATGATCTATGCCTGCTAAGTCATACCCACGCTGACATGCAAGCTAAATGGAAAGATTTAAGTCAGGAAGCGGTAGAAACGAGACTAAAAATAAACACCGGGAAGAACCAAGAGATGAGATCTGGTGTGAAGAATTCACCGTTGCTGATTGTCATGGAGGCAGTGGAACGCGTCCACAAGTTCAGTTATCTCGGGAGCGTCGTGTCAGAAACTGGAGGTAGTAAAGAGGACATCGCTTCAAGGATAGCCAAAGTACGAGCTACCTTCGCGCAGCTGAGACCCGTTTGGCAATCGCGGAAACTGACCCGAAGGATTAAACTCAAAATCTTCGGGTCAAATGTCAAATCCGTGCGTCTTTACACGCCTGATCCAAGTCGTCGTCAACCGCTGCCTTCTTCGCATACTCGGAATTTACTGGCCCGAGACCAGCTCTACGTTGGTGATACAACGTAGAGCTGTTGGAGCAATGTCACGAGATCCCGATCGACCGCCAGATCAAGCGTCGCAAGTGGAGTTGGATTGGCCACACGCTGCGAAGGTAGTCTTATCATATACCGAAGCAAGCGCTGGATTGGAATCCCCAAGGCAAAAGAAAATGTGGCTGTCCCCGTCAAACATGGCGTCGCACCGTGTTGGCGGGAGCAGCGGGAATCGGTATGACGTGGAGCGAGGTGAACCGTGAAGCTCAAGACCGACCGCGATGGAGGACTACTGTGGACGCTCTTTGCCCCATCCAGGGGACGTAGGACATTAAATCAAGTAAGTGATATCAGTACACCGCAGGATACCCCCCGGTTTAATCATAAAATATTTAGTCTATCCAAAGGTTGTCTGGTAGATATCGCTGTCAGCGATAAGACCGCCTTTGTACCTATAGAATTAAGTTGCTGTAAAATAAATGTGTATTTTTTTTTTGGTGTACCATAAAGTATATTCTATTCTACACACTATGTAGAGAAAAGTCACATCGGACGAGTGTCTAACTAATTTTGTAAAGTAAGTAGGTAGATGCCAGTTATTTGATTTGGTAGGTACTAACCCGTTTTCCATTATTAGGCTTTCGCGAACTGAAAATTATTACTAACTTCAAACGTGACTTCTAGGAAAACCCTCGTGGATCCATCTGGGTTTTAGGTAGTAAACTCGCAGGAAAATCCGCAGGAGCAAAAAAAATGGACCCCTCAATATGGCGCCCAAAAGCCGCCATTTTCTATTTGCCAATTTTAATGTAACCAGTGACACTCGCAAGGTGAAGACGAATTGATTGACGTAAACTAAAATGCCACATAGGAACAAACATACATATATAGACTGATAAACACATTACCCTCCTTCGGCAATCAGGTAAAAAGAAGCCTGACTGGTCCCATGTCCGTTCCTGTACAACTGGACTTGACATCCCGTGGAAAAAAATGTCCCCCTTCCCTGTGTTCCCTTCCCCCCTGTACCACGGCGAGTCCAGCCATCTACAGCGTCTCCATCCTGAATTCTGTGACGTCACGTTTTAATGATCTACAACGTGTCTTGGGTACAAAAGGAATGGTAAAGTTTATCCTAGATACCCATTATCTAGGATAAACTTTACCATTCCTTTTGTACCCAAGACAGTGCAGTGTCAAGTTATTTTGGGATATTTTGTAGGTGACGGCTGAGTTGAATTGTAGATAAGATACGTTACAAATTAGCATTATCTTTCATGTAAATAGACACTAATGAAAGAATAAATGTTTGTTTTTTTACTACTAAAGCTTAACCGTGGAATAGGCGTGGATATATAGAATACTAGCTTCTGCTAGCGGCTTCTCCCGCGTGAAAAGTTTTTTTTCCCAGAGGAACTTTACACCGGGATGAAAAGTAGTTTAGGTGTTATTCCAGACTATAATCTATTTCTGTACCAAATTTCATCCAAATCTGTTCAGCCGTTCTGGCGTGATTGAGTAACAAACATACGTACATCCATTCATCCAAACTTTCGCATTTATAATATTAGTAAGATACTTAGTTGTACACCTACATACATAACTTTTACAAAATACTATTTCTATAGATACAATACAAGTGGCAGTCTTATCACTGACAGCGATACCAATAACTACTAATATACTATCTATACAATCAGTTTGCAAAATATAAATTGTGCAGTGCAAAATAATCACATCTTTCACAATAAAATGTTTCCTAAAATATTTATTCAAACAAAACATGAAAAGCCTGCAATCAAATAGCGAGCAATATGTTTCGCACCGTCCACTGTCAGCTCAGAGCGCTACGCGGCCGATATGAATAAAAATAGATAACCCACACATCATTATGGAAGTATAAAAATAGTTTGGGAAAATCAAACAAAAAACCTGCAAATAAATCGTAAAATGTGCGCAGAAAAATTGTGGCACTACGCTTTAGTCAAAGAACATGTAAACAATGTAAATTCCCAAGGAGTGATGTTATTAGATAATGTTTTAAAAACAATAAAAAAACCATCGGTTTTTTGAAATACTTCGGGTTACGCAGTTTGTACAGTATAACACCAGCATACCTACCTGCCCTTAATTTGTTGAGTATGTTTTAAAACCATCATAAGTCTTTCTTCGCTCAGCTTAATCTATCGAACTAAATGACAAAATTTCAGGTTTATTTGAGCGTAAAATCATGACCTTAGCTTTACCATTTTTCCTTGTTTGTGACAAACATTGCTTTCTTAACGAAATAACCGGCTAGGTATGAATAACAACCACATTTTCAGCGGTGTATAAGCACATGTGTACAAAAAAAAAAGTACGTCATAAAATATGAGCTTTTTGCCGCTACTTTGTTTGCGAAGCCTGCTCCATAAGAACCATTAATTTATCAGGAAAAAAATACCAATGACACTCGGCAATAGCATTCAATCAGTGAAAGAATTATCCTTATTGGATCACTAATGCATGGAGTCCTGTTCTCATCTCTGGGACGGATCTGCCAAATACCAGCTTGATGCACTAGAGTCGATCGAAAAGCGGGCCAAGAGGCTCATCGGCAATGATACACTGGTCAAGTCAAAGTTCCAGAGCCTTGAACATCGTCGCCGAGTTGCCAGCTTACATTTCGGCGATTGTGCGATGGAATTGTATGATTTAATTCCACCTAGCCCGAACTACCAAATGTACGGTGATGCGCCATCGGTACATGGTGGACATCCCACCCTTACGCACTAAACGTTCTGAGAATACTTTTATTATGCGTACAGCTAAGGAGTGGAATTCCCTGCCGGTGTCTGTGTTTCCCGATAGCTACAACCTAGGGGCATTTAAGGCAAGAGTGAATAGGTTTTTTTCTAGGCAAGCGTGCTTCACCGTCGACAACATCCTCGCTTTACCATCAGGTGAGATAGTGGTCAAGCGCGAGACTAAAGACAACAAAAAAGTACTTCCACAATTTCATTATCATCATCATCTTTTAATATTCCCACTGCTGGGACACAAGCCTCCTCTCTGTGAGAGGGAATGGACCGTAATCTAACACGCGGGCCTAGTGTCATGTCATATGTCTTCGAATTTTTGGTTCTAGGACATGCGGTTTCCTCAAACAAGTTTTACAAACCGTATAAACAAAGAATTTTACCTCTTCATTACATAAAATTTTAATGAGTAACACGAGTCGGTTTTCACCAATCGATCCACATTTCAAGGACCGAGCTCTTAAGTTGAAATAAGAGGAAAAATTACTCAGCTAATGTTCGAAGAAACTAGCAAGTTAATCATCACCAGTGCTCATCCAAACGTGAAGGGGTCCTTCTGAATCACAATGACTCTATATTGGGATATCCGATGCGTCTTTCAATCTGCCAATATGGCTCACCTTCAAGTGAGACACTGCTGCTGCTGTAGAACACTGTACCTACTTATTTACTGTGGTCTCATAAAACCGAAGGAGCACACTTGAAGGAATCCTTTGCATCATTCTAATTTTTGAAGAGCAGTGATAACACAGTGGTAACGGCCGCGACTTACAAGTTGTAGGTCGTGGGTTCGAACCCAGACAGGCGCTATACTTTGTGTAAATTATTACATCAACACTGCTCTCAAAAACGGTGAAGGAAAACATCGTGAGGAAACCGTCATGTCTTAGAACCAACAATTCGAAGACATGTGACATCCACCAACATGCACTGGGCCCACCCGCGTGGATTACGGCCCATTCAATGCGAGTCTCAAGTGCGGAAAAGGGGTCCATCTATCCTATCCTCATCATTGTAATTTCTGTTACACCAACAAAGGAGTGCATCTTTTGGTGGAGATCCAAAAAACAATATATAGCCCATTTTCAAGGCACTTTGCAACGTTAAGCAGTCTGCCTAGCCTTTTCCATTCTATTTTGGGGTCAGCTTACAGACTTACCAGATGCAGTTGCAAACCAATATTTTACATGTAGCAACTTAGCCTCTACAACCCAGAAACATTTTTGAGTTTATATACACACAAAGATTTTTTTAGTTCATTAATGAATCAATATACGGTGCGACTAATTCAGTCTATCTGTCTATAGCTGCTGCTACCTAGCTATAATTTTTCTTAAGTCCCAACGTCGGTCGAAAAGTCGCTCAGGTTTGGGGGAGTCAGAGCTACAATGAACACTTTCTATAGATCCAAGGGGGCAACGGGGTGCTACTATCAGTCGCTCATGATTCGCTCAAAGCAATGAAAATACAACAGTTGTCTAGAATTACTTCTAGATAAAAAAACATACCCTCAGGAGGTAAAGCACTACTTACCTATGAACGAACGAGGTCGCACACAATTAGTACCCTTATTTCCTTAGTCATAAGGCCATACGTGTGATAATTATTAGCTACTTAGTTTTTGCTGATAAACTTTCATACCTATTTATATATGCCAGTTTTTGCCGAATCTAACAAGATACAATAACATCTCTCAATATTAATGGAGCTATTAATTACTTGTTGGAGTAAGTTCGTCAGTGTTGCCAAGGCTTTCCCCGATTTCATTAAAACCATAGTAAGTACCTAATTATTATATTTAGTTCAAAAGCCAACACTAATTAGTTATGTTTTTAATAGGTACGAGTACAATAGCTTCGAGAGCACTGGTGGCCCAGTGGTAACGGCCCCGTCTTACTTGTCGTAGGTCATGAGTTCGAACCTACGCAGGCGCTTCACTTAATGGAAATTATTTGATCGCCACTGCTCTTAAAACGGTGAAGGAGACCATCGTGAGGAAACCGGCATGTCCTAGAACCAAAAATTCGAAGACATGTGAGATCCACCAACCCGCCCTGGGCCCGCGTTTAACTCTCTCACAGAGAGGAAGCTTGGTCCCAGCAGTGGAAACATTATAAGGCTGGTGATGACAATAGCTTCGCTTGTTAACCAGATTAGGAGATCTAAATCAACCGATCAATCTCTTAACCGATTGCCGGCACAGGTTGGTCACTGTAGAAATAATCTGGTCAAATGGGGCATCCTAGACCCATCCTAGACTCAGTGGTGCCAGTGTGGAGCCCCTTCACAAAACATGATTCACTTTATTTCAGACCCAGCATGCACAAACGCCTGCACCTGCCAGGATTTGAACGAAACCAACGACAGAGTTTTCCAGGTGGTTATAATGTGATTTTTAATTTCGTAGACTAAACTGACAGCTGCTAATGACCTTATTTTTTTAAATGTTGCACGCGCGGAGCATAGTGTTGTAGGTAAGGCTCAATCATAAGTAATTCATCGAATCCATGTGACATGACTCCTCAATTTATTTTAACTAAATGTACACCATTTAGTTAAAATAAATTGAGGAGTCATAAATCAGGATAAATGGTTTATTAAATATAAACGTAATATATTTAAATATAACAGTATTCATACACATAGTTCATGAACTTTCATTGTGTTAAATATGAAATCAACGAGCGTGTACATGCAAGTACATGCGATCGATAAAATGTTTGACATAAATAAGTAGAAACTAAATAAGTTAGTTTCTAAACAAGTTGTTTTTTTTTTGACGTACAATAGTTTTATTTTCGATCTACTACGATTTTCGATCACTCAGGATAGTCAGGATACGACACTATTTTTATGTAACGATAAAGCGACAACCACCAAAATGTCAGTGTAGTCTACGAAATTAAAAATCTCAGTATATATACTGGTTGGGCAAAATTTAGTTAAATCGACATGACCGAAGAAGAAATCAAACCTCTTATAATATTTATTTATTTCTTTAGTACTCTTATGCACACAAACGTACAGAGGCGGACTTAATGCCTTCGGCCTTTTCTACCAGTCAACCTTTAGGTTTAACCTTATAATAGGTACTCATCATAATGTTCTTTATTCTCATCATAAGGTACTTACCTAATGAACAGACACAAAACAATCATCGTAACAAAAATCACATTTAAACCGCCGTCCCATCTCCCCTGCCAATTTGCTTGAACAAAGTCGAAATTCAAACAATCTGCGACATCTAACGTCCCTGGACGCATAATTAAATTATATCTTTGAAAATCCCATAATTATGTACAACAGAGAACAGGGAGCAGTAAATGATGTTTTGGTGAAATAGGTCGTCGATACAATGATACAATGGTTCATCTCTTCGTGATGTTCAATGGCGGTGAATATAGTACAATGAATAGTATTATCAACGTTGCTACATCAAAGGAGACATCGGCTTTTGTCGCGAGGCCTTATGAAATTACTGACCCAAATGAATTAATCAGAAACGTTCTGAACGTTGATGAGATTAGCGATGCAGCGGCGAACGGCGGGTACTTGGAATATTCTTTAACAGATACAGCGTTCTGCATTTCAGAACACAATTTTAATTGGCCTACAATGAAAAGCAAGTTTAAAAACTTTTAATAATGAGTAGGTACTCATTATTAGCCAAAAGAGGTAGAAAGAATACAAATGAGTGTAAAAACCATTTTGCCTTAACATATAATGATCAATTAATTTGAATAATAAAACCAGTGTGTGATTTCCATGGTCATGATTTTCCTCAATAGGGCAAGGCTCGTTACCTCCGGGTTACCTCTTTTCCAATTGCCTTTACCGATTGAATATGTTGTTTCATGAAATTGGAAAAGCCTTAACCTAAACCTACTTGTCGCCGAGTTCTGAATTAAGAATTAGAAGTTGAGTCAAACCAATGCCAAATTTAGACAAAATTTCAAGCTCATCTTAATTTTACATTAAGATAGGATTTGACAAGTTCTTAACTCAAAATACTCATTCAGAAACCGGCCCTATTTGTATGCAAAAAAAACTTACTCACCTAATGCTAAAAGTACTCGTAACAAAATCAATACATTTTATAACAAACAAACTAAACTATTAAAGAACAACAATTGCCTGGTTTCACTCGCTCCTTCAAGAATTCCATAACTAGATTTACTCAGATATTTCATTTGTTTACTTTGGAACTTAAACATTTACAAGGGACGCTGTAATTCGATTTAAATACGGGTTCGATGGCTGAATCGTTAGTGCCAAGATATATCTTAAGATAGCCCCGGGGGACGACCGAGTCCATTACTATTAAAAGAGGGTCATCCATCATCCCTGCTATCGATTGCCCCGGGCGAATGTTCACTCGATACAAAATCGACTAACATCGGTCAAACGCGATTTGGTTAGACGCATTTCCCGATTCGTATCAATCACTTTTGTTGACTGGACTTTCAACACGATGAGGAAAAACATGAGGAAATACATCACGCCTGAAGGATTTCGAATGTTTGAAAGTACGAACGATTTGTACCTACATGCTAGGTACTTTACATACCCGAAAAGGTAGCAGAGAATGGTGTGCATTGTGCGAATCATGATGATTCTACAAGATCTAAATATTATGTCTAGTAATTTGGATTTCATCATTTTCCTTTACCTACAGTCAAACCGGTTTTAGCTACAGTGAATACAAAATAACTTTAACAAATAAATCTTGGAGTGGAAACAAGAAAAGTTAATAAGAACGACTAATTAATAAATCAGAAGTCGTTTCTCAGACAAACAGTAACTCTTTCTTGGCACAAGAAAATAAAATTCACGAGATAATAATTAGCTGATACATTGTATGATTTCTTTGACTTTCAGAAGAGCGAGCAACTTAGGATGGATGAGCCCTCCTTAATTTAACTTAGACTTAATTGGAAAGCAAAACAACATTGATAAAACAAAGGCTTTTGTAACACCACCATTGTTTGTTACAAACATAGATAGAAGTGAAATGCTCTCAGATATATATCGCGCTTAAAACGTGGCACACGACGAAATATTGTCACAAATCCATTGATTTATTTATTTTAAATCTCCGTTAAAGAAAATCTCGTTATTCGTGCATGTGTCGTCTTCAGACAAAGGGGATGCTGCACAGATATTTGATACTGTGTTTGAGAGGGAGCGTCGCAGCCTCGCAGCGGATATATCTTATTTGAGACGCGCCTTGTTGGTCGCGATAGATTGTCTCCCTGACTTTACGTCTATACACTTTCCTATGTACTGTGGCTTTTGAATGTAGCTATGTACTGTTGGGAGATCAGAAGATACAATACAGTAGATATTGTCCGTGAAAAAGAGGCACATGCTATAAACGTTTCTAAAGAATTGAAATCATTCCTTTAGGTAGGACCTACAATGATGCAATCATAAGTCTATAAGTAGAATAATTTACATATTTCAAAAAGTACCCATTTTTAAGAAAAGGTGTTGCTAGCAATAACTGTTCTCCGCACTTGAGTATGTTCCGCACATGAGAAAAATGACATCAAACTACAAAAACTTGTTATGGCATTATTCTACGCGATGCAACATTTTTATGGGGTTTCCCCAGACTAACGAGTTGCAGCGCAGCACAAATCTATTCGATTTACAAATCTATACGAACTACTTTTGTTTTATTTGTAGATGTAAACAAAATAGCTTGGTTCAATTTGCTGTCATTCTGACGATGACGTCACAGTTTAGTTAACAGCTTCATTCCTACGATTATGACTCGTCGCGACAAAACTGTCTTTTTAGCACATTTGCAGATCGTTCGTGGAAAACGCATTCAGATTTTTATACAACATTGTATTACACATTTACGCATGTTTAAGACATCGGGATGAATAACGGTACCTAGTCTGTAAAGAATGAAATAGAGGAACAAGCGTGGTGATGTGTGGTGACACTGACAAACTGCGCTAGGCCTTGCCTCGTTAAAAACGTAACCATTTTTAACACGAGCTTACGCCAGATACAGACGCATAAAATTGAATTGGCTCCATCAACCGGCTTAACGGACTTTTTTAACGAAAAGTTAGGCTCGTCTGTCAGTGAGCATCAGCTAGTTACAGTTCACAAAGTTTCGGCGAACGTAACGAAGGGCTATTAGAAGTGTTTTTGACAGGAGCCCGCGAAAAGTTTGTACCTCACAGTTACGTCATTCCATGTTGAGATCAAATAAGTATAGACTTGACAAATGCGTACTACGTTAAAGTAAATATAAAAGATGAAAATAAGGGGCTCGTCTATTTGTTACATCATGCAGCTCCGCGCACATCGCTGACGCAAGTGGTCAACGGTCGACACTAGTTTCGTATAACAACAACAAACCGTTCAAAACAGATTACAATTCTTTGAAGATAATGATTCAGAGACAAAAAAAAACCCAAACGAGTTGACACACATTTGACACAGTTGCACAGTAAATATATAAATTATTGATGCATGCGAGATAGAGGAATGCGATGTGGCCCCGAAAGTTTACGGAGCAGCCGGAAAGCGGATTTTTCGATATCGTGTGGAGAACGACTGACTCGTGGTAGGTAATACCCTTGTAATACGTATAAAAAACTTTCTGGGAAATCAGAATCGTGGCCATCAATGTTTGTTGGTGACCTACATGACATATAAAAGAGTTTTGCTTAGTATTAAGACATAGAGTACCTACATACAATGTATTCAAAACTACTATGATGATTTTTGCTTGTGCTAGAAAGTTTTAGTAAATAAAATAGGTAACTATTCAAAAATCACACAAACTCCTTATTACCAAAGACCGTATTCAATTAAAACCATTATTATAAGTTCCACCAGATTATAAGTTCGTCGTAATTAACATTTGTTTATGTTAATTACGTTACACTATAACTACGCAGGTAATTATAGTGGTGAGTAAACCTAAGAAGTGAGTTGGGCATAGCAACAAATATGACACCCACGGACAAAGTAGATAGGTGACCTTATGTGCTTACGTTTGGTTGTGACCGCAGTTTTAAGTTAGATAAGACTGTGTGCAGTCTTATCTAACTTAAAACTGCGTAGCGCGCTATCAGCCTTGCCGCGAAAAATTTATTGTATTTTGGGTTTTACTATCACATTTTTCCCCGTCAGTTTCTATTAGGAAATACCGACGAGTGTACTGCGAATTTTGTGTTTTATAAGAGGTAAACCGCAGGTCAGTTACTTCGCTTGGTAAGTATTAATTTGACAACTAACAATCTGAATACAAAACTACTCCTGCCTTATCAATAGGAAGTTAGCCTGAATTGTAAGGATATTGATTTAAATTGGCAATAGCTTTAATATAGGCTTTTATAATAGCGTTCTGGACTCTTTATCATATTACTATAATGGGTCATATTTTATCATACATTTAGTAATTATTCTGTATGAAATCATCGGGGTGACAAATTCTGTTAAGAAAAACCACGTCAATAAATAAAGATTTAAGAAAAAAAAATTCTATACAAGCAGGCGTGTCGTATATCATTAAAGACTGACATATATTAATTACTATGAAACAGCTGCAGTATTTGGCCAACAGCTGGCGCCACCTTGGCAATTTACCTAATGTTGGAAAACATAAGCGCCGTGACGTATCAATGCTGGCAACTAGTGCATATAATTTCGGAAAATCTTAAGAGGAAAGTGAAGAGCTTCCAAAACCCCAAGGCCCCAAAAAAAACCAATGCAGTTCCAGCCCCGTTACTAGGAATTCATGAATGAATGACGTTTATTCCATGGTGATGGTGATATTCACTTGGTGGTCATCCTTATAGCGACATAGACTTGTGTGCATCGTCTTTCGCAGCTCCAAGAATCGGATGTGGTATACAGTGACGTCTATCAGACAATGGTGCATAATATCAGAAACGTATAATAATCCAAAATACGCATTATCTGTGACTCATGCTAAGAACAATAGATAGTTTGAATGCATGTTTGGGTCGTCTACGACAACTTTTTCCCTGTAATTATGAAACTAAGAAATACTAAGTCTTTACATGGTCTGTTGCACGTAGGTGGCTTGGAATATACGTAGGATGCGACGTGAAGTTCATACTAATGAAAGCTATTGAACTGCTTGCTCATATCTATAATCACCAAATAAATCACCAACCTTTAGTAAGTTTACACTTTCCAACGGTTGGTGATTTATCATTTCTAGTTCAAATTAGGACTTGTGATTTTTATTTTCGGTAGCAATGATAAATTATGCACTTTAGTGACATAAATAAAATTTGCTTGTGCGTCATAAAAACCAATGGTGTCAAATAAAACGGTTACATCACAGGCATTTTACGCAAATAGAATAAGAAATATGCCATAATAAATGTTATTACAAATGCCAATTGTCACTTTACCTATTAGGACCGTATATGGTAGCGTTCTTTACAGGGCTTTGGTTTGCAGACGCCTTTCAAATCGATGAAAGAAAAAACAACCAGAGTGCATTGATTGCTTTTTTATGGCATAACTGGAACATAGGGAAACACTGCAATTAGCTGCATCTCATCATCATCTGTCTACAGCAGTCCACTAATGGACATAGGCCTCTCCAATTGAACGCCATTTGCTTCGATTCTCGGAAACTGTTATCTAGCTGCTACCAGCCACCATGCGAGGATCGTCGCTCCAATCGGCTGCATCTGCATAACAATGTTGCCAAGCTTTTTATTAAGTTGTTCTTTCAAGTTTGTGTCTGGTTACAAATTAGTAATTCTGTTTTCAAGCAATTCCTGGCTTCCAATTAAGCTTAAACTTAGCATATATACTTAAACTTTGGATACAATGCGATAATAGTACCTACTATGGAGCTAGTCTGATGATACGAGCACAGCCGGAAAGTAGATATAGGAACGCCTCAACCAAATAAGTTAGGAGCATCCTGATTGGGTACATTGTATTATATTGACGTTTACTTAATTATAGTATTTCTGATTTCATTAACAGTTTGTTTTAAAAGAACTTTACTCATACTTATACCTTAACTATTATTACTTCATTGTATTCCATTAAGTAATTTTGCTTGTGTTAATATAAGAACGTAATCTGTGTATGCGAGCCCTTATGCACCTCTTAGAGGGTGCTTTAAACTGTAAGGTGCACCTTCAATCCTTGGCACTTCACTTGAGAACCGCCTCGCTAAATAGCCCTACTCGGCCACATCCTGCAGAAATCCCTGCACTCTGCAAGCACCCCGGTTCAATACTCCGCTGTAAAACTTTATCCTGTTAGCAACGAGTTCATTCTATAAATAGAAACGAATAAAAAGTCAGGAATAAAAGCAAGTTCGAAGAACCTGAGACTTGCATTCGTGGGAGACTGAGGAATATTTTATTTACTCGTTTTACACACATTTTGAATAATCTTTTCTCTACGAATCAAAATGATGAATAAATAACTGTCCACATCTTCTGTTATCGTACACAAGTCGGAATTATCCGATCTGGTTTCCCAAAAAAGATAAGTAGGCTTAAAGCATTTTATTTCTAAACTTTTATCTATTGGACAAACCACAGGGAAAATCCGGATTTCCACATTACATTATTATTATAAACTATATTGAGTAGTAAAGCATGTTCATAATTAAACCACGAAATTAGACATTGGGAATTCCGCAATAATTTACAATGTGGTTGATCTGTTTAAAAATAGCCGTCACATCCACATGGAAACATCACTTTCCCAGCGCTCCCAGAATTTGTTTTTTCACACATTTGCCTGTTTACAAACAAACTGGTAATTCCCTGTACGACTTTTTTATCGCAGTATAATGTGAAAGCGGTGATTCTCTCTATTGTGGCGCCTTTATTATTGTTTTACGGGGCATTGTCGGGGCAATGTTCAGCTTTTGTGCTTTGTTAGTTGTTATAAGCTTCCAACATTGCGAAATAGTTGTGAAATAATAACCGTTAACTTTAAAAGTTTTGTTGTTTTTTTTATCCGACATGCTGCAGTAAAACGTTATATGCAGTAACTAGGTAGGTAGATACTCTAAACCGAAAACTTATGAGTATATTCAGTGCGAAAGGACAAATAACCCGAGCACTATGGACACAGATAATAATTCTAGGAAGGCCTAATGACTCATCGCTTTTCCATATGATACGGAAAGCATTCTCTAAACATGGGGATCACCAATAAGTCGTGCTTAATTTGCCACAATATGATTATTTCCTAGCAGGTTTCCATGATTATATGAAAAGGCATCGCTCGCAACCGTACCGAGAAGTTGAATATAACGTTTGTTATGTGCAGTAGATTGCCAACATTGAGCCAATTCAGGGTAAGGGTTTTTTGCCGCCCCCATTAAGCCAGACTCTTAGTTCTGATCTTCCAGCACTATATCCGTTAGTCAGAGTTGACAATTCAATCGCATATCATAAGCGTTATGTAGATAAATATGTGCGTGTGTACTGTGTAGGTTCATCTCGTGAACGGATTAAACGTAGTATCGTTGCTCACCTGTTCCATTCGATGGTGGTCACGTTTATAGCGGGATCAGTGAGGGTTATCAAGTCCTCCAAGAGCATAGTAAATCGTGGCATGATTACGTCTTTATTGGGCGCCATTTTATAGTAAAGTGATACAGCTTCATCGTCGTATTTTGTTGAAACCACAGGTGACGATACGATCGAAATGGCTATGACGTAAGTACACTCTTTATTTTTTCGGCAATCAAAGTTCTTCAAGATTGTGTCTGGGTAAGGAATACCATCACAGTGTCTTTTTTTAAGTTGGTTATGTTATGAGTAGCTATAATAGTACGCAGATGCATTCGGCTAGACCGGACAACATATTAAGTTGGAAATAGGCTTGACAGATTGATTGTTATGAGAAGGCAGACTTCGATGATTAGTAGATTTATACTCTATTGCTCTATTTAGCTTTTTACTTTATTGCAACACGCCTATTGGCCCAATCACAAAAAGAAACAAAATTTCTTAACAAAAAGAAACATCATTAAATCCTACCAAGATTTTTGACAAATGCCGCAAACCTTTGACTGGACACTGGTCCATTTATCAAAGCCGCTTGGTAGTCAAACAGTAGCTAAGTAAGAGCTGCTTCATCATAATTCTTCGCACACTAGCTCTCTACTTTGGCGATGACGGGCTGATTCAGCAGTTCTGTAATCCAACTGATCGGACTTTTTTCCCGTACAATGAAACATTACTGTAGAGATGTTACAAAGGTGGTTTTATCGGAACCGGAGTCGGGGTTTATAGATTTGGTTTGTCGGCATCGGAACTGAAGTCGGCACCGGAGCGGAGTAAGCAGATCTAAAAATACAAATATGAATCAACCTCTTTAATTTCGGTTTTAAAATATTACACGAAAAGCTATTTTTATCCGCTTTTCCAAAAGGAGGGGTTCTAAGTTCGACTTTGTTTGCTTTTTTTGTGTTTGTTGACCGATATCTCCATCAATTGTGAACCGATTTTGAGACTTCTTTAATCTGATGAAGAACTTCGGAGATATACAACAGAACTCTTCAAGAAATAAATAACGGCAAATCTCTCGGGATTGCTACAATCGCATGTCTGTTTATTGTTTATACCATTTCATAATATAATTGTTATGAAATAAATAAAATAAATAAATAACAAAACATCACTCCAGCACGCTCTAAAGGGATACGCAGATGTATACAGTTCACCTTGGTAAACTCTCATTTCACCGGTTATGTTCAAGTTTCATGATATTCGGGTTATCTATTCTGGTATTATAGGACCTTACTTATTAGGCAGCTAAAACTAAAAGTGAAAAATAAAACAACCTTTTTACAAAAATATACTACCTACCGACTTCCAAATAAAAAAACTACAAAGTGAAAAATAACTTTCTTTTTGGAAGTCGGTGTCCATATCGCAAAAAAATATACCTACCAAAGATACCGACTTCCAAAAATAAAGTTATTTTTACTTTGTAGTTTTTTATTTGGAAGTCGCTAGTATTTTTTTTTTAATAATAAACAAATTTTAAATCTCCAAAACTAATCTCCGATTTAATAGTGTCGTAGCCGAAGTCGGAGTCGGAGGCATAATATCAATCGGAAGTGAAGACCTTTTGAAATCGGTGTCGCACCTCCGTAACATCCCTACTTTACTGAATGTAAGCTAACACGCCCTTCCAAGAAGTTTTGCGGGTACTAAGACTTATTTAGCCTCGTTTTGAGGGTAGGTATTCCGAGTACGTGTCTCGTTTCACGAGTAGCTTAAAAAAAAGGTAGTAGAGTAAAACCGCATTGTGTTGTGTTTGATTTGTAGTGAGTTAATTGAGGAAGATGAAATTGGGGCGCTCGATTAGTTAAGGGGAAAGTCCGTGTACTGATTGAATTCGTGAAAGGTGCTTTACCAAGCGTGTAGGTATGCGGGGATGCTAGCTTTTTCATCGTCATGTATGGATGCCATGTCTTGTTAAATCTTAGCATCACGTTGGCTCCTAACCGACCTCAGCATAGGGCCTTCTGTATAAACGAGGCACAGGGACCTCGTCTTTTAACTAATTTGGGCTAATCTTTTTTATCGACCCTCACGAATCCGCCTAAAAGTCCGCCTATGTACTTGTATGTTGCATTAAAATCTTACTTCTTATTTATATAATACTAGCTGACCCCCGAGGCTTCGCTCCCGTCAACTGGCTATCTATCTACCTACCACTACCTACCTACCCTACAAACAAACTCTTCAGCTTTATAATATTAGAATAGATGTTGATAAAACTCCTTCGCAAATGAACAAATTTGATTACCATAAAAAAAGTTATAGTGAGTTAATCTTAAAAGATAGACATATGCCGTCGCAGACTTTTTTTTTGAACTTTTATAGAAGACAATTTCTATCATACATGATATTTGTGTAACATAAATCGTTTACGCAGCGCACGCAACAGAAGCTCTCAAAAAGGAATATTTTTTCCCGTTTTTGCAACATTTTTCATTTATACTCCTATTGGTCGTAGCGTGATGTTATATAGCCTATAACCTTCCTAGATAAATGGACTATCCAACTCAAAAAAAAAACAATTCCAACCAGTAGTTCCTGAGATTAGCGCGATCAAACAAACAAACAAACTCTTCAGCTTTATAATATTAGTATAGATAAAGGCGATAGTTTTGATTTATGTATGTTTTTTACTCAAAGGCAGAACGGATCTGAATGAAATTTGGCACAGAGATAGATTATAGTCAGAAATAGCATAAAGGATACTTTTTATCCCGGGAACATGTTCCCTCGGGATGATTTTCGACTTTCACGCGGGCAAAGCCGCTGGCAGAAGCTAGTAAATAAATAATGGTCATGTTAGGCTGCTACCGACATTACTGCCCTCAGAAGATAGTAATAAAAGATGGCCTTCTCTAGGAACCAGACAGAAGTATCTCCTCTTGACTAATAAGGGAATTAGGTAGGCGTACAAAGCTCGGGTGTAGTCTAGAAATAGCATTATGCTTGTTTACTCCACGAAATTATTCTAAGAACTATTTTACTTGAAAGACAATATTTTTAACATCACTATATTTGTAAACCTCAAAACCTTACACGCAAAAGGTATATTTAAAACAATGGTTATTACTTAGAATGTTGCTAATTAATGTGTAATGTAACGAAGTAACGGCTTCTGAGAACATGTTTGTTCTTAAGTATTATTGTGTATTAAAATAAAATAAAGCTAATATCTAACAAGCTTGTACAAACGAGTTTGTATTGTTCGGTAATCCTTCATGATTGAAGTGCCTTATCTGCATTAATTATCTTTATTAATTGTTAATTTGTTGTTGTTTCAATCAATCAAATCAAAATTTCTTTATTCAATTAGGCCATTAAGCGGCACTTTCGAACGTCAAAAATAAAAATTAAATGTAATAATAATTGATTCTACCGTCCATTCGGAAATGTAGCTTGTTATGGAGAAGAACGGACAAGAAACTCCTTTACTGTTAATGTTTTGTATCATCACCTCATTGATAAAATAAATTACGCACTTTGGTGATAGGCTCTACAATACTCTACATTTTGATAAAAAATCATAAAATCCTTTCCGGTAAAAATAAATTAGAAGACCATTTTTACCTGACTGCCGAAGGAGGGTCATGTGTTTATTAGTCTATGTATGTGTATTTGTTCCTGTGTTCTAGAGAGGTAACGCGTTGGCCGATTTTGATCACGTCAATCGATTCGTCTTAACCTTGGGCTCAATTTTTTTTTCTTCCATACCCATCTTGTGGGGTATCAAAATAAAAGGCCATCAGCCATCTCACGAATATGTATCCGTCGACTGCACACCATGATTTTCTTATTGTTCACGTCTTTTTAGTTCGCTTCTTAA
Source organism: Orthosia cruda (assembly GCA_964057195.1). NCBI lineage: Eukaryota > Metazoa > Arthropoda > Insecta > Lepidoptera > Noctuidae > Orthosia > Orthosia cruda. The sequence continues at coordinate 2,530,496 of OZ059847.1, read as the reverse complement.
GCAGTTGGATTTTTTGATATTTTTAATTTACTGTTTTTATTTAAGACGTTTTCCTGCAGACTAAGCGCTAAGCGATAATATATTAGTTTATTTTAACTAGCGCAGCTAAAATACTTTTTCATTACATACATAGCTCAGTTTACATATTTTGCTTTACTATTGTATGAAAAAAGCCACAGCTATGCGAGCTAAACTTAAAATAACTTAGCTTAACTCTAGGTCAAGGCGATAAGGAGGGACTCGGTGACCAATGTCCTGTAAAGAGCCGAAGACAGTGACTTGGAAGAAGCTCGTCAGTGAATCCGTCTAAGCTATCCAAGACGGGCACAACTTTCAGCAATGAAGAACACGAATATGAGCTCTAGGTCTGCAACCAACTTTAGAATTATACCAAAAAGTATCTACACAAAAATACCAGTCTAACTAAATTGTTCTTAACTATACATCCATCTCCTGAATGCAGGCTTTAGTTAAATATAAATGTGCTTCCAGTCAACATCGACAATTACAGGACATAAATATGTTAAAGCTTTTGTGACTTCATCTGCTTCGTGTTTTATCGCTGCGTTAGTACGTCGCCATTACTCTTGCAGTTCAATGTGGCTGCACTAGCGTTTGATTATGTAGTGTGACCGTAAGTGCTGCTGCTTTTACGAATGACACATATAACAGCACGCCTGTAGTCCCCAAGGGGTTGGTCAGAAGTGCACCTGTACCTAGTACACCCACATTTCACCAGATATGTGGCGATCCTATTGCCATCAGCCGGGCACAAGTCCAGACTGCTGGCTGCTAAGTTTCACACTGCCAAATATTAATTTGACACACAATCATCCCAAAATAACGATGAGATCCGAAGATGTACGAAGGCTTCGATCAATAATAATACATGATCGAAGTAAGAAGGTATTTTATATCGAAAGATAAATCATGGAACTCAATATAAATTGGGCAGAATACTTGGCAATGTGCGGTCTCCTGGTGGCGTTCAAAGGATGGAAGAAGAAGTGTTGATCGTCTAGTGGCGAGATGGAGCGTGGAGATTGGCACAAGAAAAGAGAAGCTTGCGAGCAGTGGACGAAATTCGGCTGTGGCTAGTTAGCGGTTTGCTATAAACATTCACACACAAATATTTAACTGCCGAAACCGTTTTTTCTATGGTCTATCTTTTGGTCAACATCTCACCTTATAGTAAGCGATGGTAGGGATCTAACCTGCAGATTCTCCAAATCTATCTATATTTGTGCAGCTGTTGCAACAATTCATAACAGGCCTATAAGGATGTAGCACACAATAGCCTCACGCGGGTTAAACCCCCTTCTAATGGCTTGCTGCTACAGTGAAAGTTTCAAAGAAACTGTGCCATTATCATTTCTAGACGCACGATCCATTGCAGGAGTCATGGTTTGACTTTTTGATTATAGTGCGTACCTTTGTGATAAATCATTAGTAAGAACATCGTGATCTTGACAACTTTTTAATGACCTGTGAGATTCCTTGTAGCGAAAAAAATCATTATTGAACTCATTTATTTGGACTAGAGAGAGATCTCTACACTTAACATTCTCAGTGTCAGGGTTTAGTCACAGAACAGGCCATAGGAGCGTAAGTAGACCATGAATCAGGTGGACCGACGGCCTGGGTTAAAGTAGTAGGCAAGGGTTGGAAGCGGGAGGTCTAAGACCGTGTAAAGTGGCGTGCAATGTAGGCGACCTACACACAGCATTTACAATTGGAGCAGCATCTTTGTATAGGTATATTTATACACAAAATTTAATGCAGTTTTGAAGATTACAGTCGCACGTACGCTGCTTATCTAGGTAACGGGTAAATCCTATTTTCTTTACTATCATTTACGTAGTCTTGTGACTATATTTAGAATTTTGATAACGTAAACAAACACTAAATAGTATCAGCCATCATCTGTCTATTTTATCGTGTATCAATCAATCTGCAAAGTTTACATCGTGTCTGTTGGTATCACATCTCACTCTACTGTGACAGCAGTGAGAACTTACCAACAGGAAAAATATGTGTAAATAAATACTCGTAATTCGTAAAAGCGCATTCCTTATCCGAGGAATTAGCCGAACCCGTGAGTCAATACGAGAGCAGAACGAGAATACTACGCCTTACTATCGGTTTACAAACAATGAAGGAGGAAAAAACATGGAAAAATGTTTGTATTACATACTGACGGACTGGTCGTGAAAAAACCCTTAGTAGATATGCATTCCGTTTCTCCAAACTAGTACCTAACCGAGATGGTACAGGTTGGTAATCTCTTGTCACTTATATAGAGTAGCCCATAATCAGATACAAAAACATCACGCCAATATTTTCTGAAGAGTTAGGCACCAGGTAGAGGTGCGCATTTACCAATTATGTTTAAGTTCCATGTAATTAGGGGAGAGCCTTTTGCCATCAACCGAGCACAACCCCAAACTCCGGACTGCTACTGAGAAATTCCAGAAAGAAAAACCGAATATCCCAGGACCTCATGCTCTGCAGTAACACTTGCGACCACTACACCAACCAGGCAGTTCCCTTTTTACTTGCAAGAAAGGAGACGGATCCCTTATTACTTGCAAGAAACGAAACGGACCCTTGTTACTTGCAAGAAACGAGACGGATCCCTTGTTACTTGCAACAAACGAGACGGATCCCTTGTTACTTGCAACAAACGAGACGGATGCCTTTTTTCTTGCAAGAAACGAGACGAGTCCCTTGTTACTTGCAAGAAACGAGACGGATCCCTTGTTACTTGCATAGAAAACCCAATAACGAGATACCTACTTCGATAAACCAACCCATCCGCCTAGCGAGGGTTTAGGTATTCATGTCGTAATAGGACCGTTCCATTTAGCAGTTGACATCCCGGGTCATATGATGACCTAAGTACGAGTTAATTCAACGATAACAAATCATTTGTTAGATCAAACCCTACAATAATAAGGAAAAATATGAATTTCGTTTATGCTGTTTAGCAATAGGGGTTTCACCCAAAATGTAGGTACCTACAAAGTTGCAGTCATGTTATTCAACAAGAATTTCCTACTTGGGGGGTGACCATAAGCTCTTACAGTAAGGTTCTTTTGAGTGTATGTAAGGCACTGATGTATATGACCCCTGACTAGTCAACGTAGGTAAGACACTCACTTTTCATGAATGCGTTGATGGTATATTTAGCCCTGGAATATATGTATACTTATACCTAGGTATGGTGTTAGACAAACGTGCCAGCCTTTCCCCAGATTCAACCTTCCCCTACCTATATAAACTCACGACTTTTTCCCATGAGGGTAGATAGAAACTACAGAACGCCATCCTGCTACTATCCAAACATACTAATTTTCCTTGGTTTTCGTTCGTAGTCATACCCACACGCCGATTAATTACCTTGCCATTACGGATTTCAATGCTGGATCCAGCACGATTTTGGGCTTATTGGATCCAGCATCTAGCGCTAAATCCAGTGGAGTGTACCCCCAACCAGCAAACACAAGTAACTTATATTATTATTTTGCCACGACAAAAAAATAATGAAACGAAAAAGAACTGAATCTGAGCAGTAAAGGGTGTCTCAGAATGTTTTTCTTTTTTGATCATCATCATCATCATCATTTCAGCCGAAAGACGTCCACTGCTGGACATAGGCCTCCCCCAGGCGTCGCCACATTGACCGATCCCGTGCGTCCCATCCAGCGCTTTCCCGCAACCTTAACCAGGTCATCAGTCCACCTAGTGGGAGGCCTTCCAACGTATCGTCTCCCGGTTCGCGGTCGCCATTCCAGAACTTTTCGGCCCCATCGGCCATCCGTTCTGCGAGCAATGTGCCCTGCCCACTTAAGTTTGGCAATTCTTCGGGCTATCATCAACATCATCATCAACAGCCTTTTTTAATGTTCCCACTGCTGGGACTCAGGCCTCCTCTCATAGAGGGAGTGGGCTATAATCCACCACGCGGGCCCAATGCGGATTGGTAGATGTCACATGTCTTCGAATTTTGGTTCAAGGACATGCCGGTTTCCTCACGATGTTTTCCTTCACCGTTTTTAGAGCAGTGGTGATGAAACAAATTACACAAAGTAAGGCGCCTGCTCGGGTGCGAACCCACGACCTACAACTCGTAAGTCAGGGCCGCAACCACTGCGCCACCACTGCTCTGCCAGCGGATCCCCGCAACCTTCACCAGGTCATCGGTCCAGCTGGTGGGAGGCCTTCCAACGCAACGTCTTCAGGTTCGCGGTCGCCATTCCAGAACTTTTCGGCCCCATCGGCCATCCGTTCTGCGAGCAATGTGCCCTGCCCACTGCCACTTAAGTTTGGCAATTCTTCGGGCTATGTCGGTATATAACTTTGGTTCTCCTGCGGATATCATCATTTCTGACGTGATCACGCAAGGAAATACCGAGCATAGCCCTCTCCATTGCCCTTTGGGTGACTTTGAGCTTTCTGATAAGGCCCATTGTTAGCGACCACGTCTCGGTCCCATAGGTGATCACTGGCAACACACACTGGTCGTAGACTTTTGCCGTCTTATGACGTCTCCCTGTCTCACGCCGCGCTGGAGAAGGATTGGTTTCGAAATCTGTTCCTGAAGACGGACTGACATGGTGGCGTTTTTGTACAAACACTTCTACACCTCAATGTACCGGTAGTGGATCTGGCACCGTTGGAGAGACTGCAGTACAGCCCAAGTCTCGATCGAATCGAAGGCTTTCTCGTAGTCCACAAACGCTAAACAGAGAGGCAGGTTATACTCTTCGGTCTTCTGTATAAACTGCCGCAGCGTATGTATGTGGTCTACAGTGCTAAAGCCAGTTATGGGCGTTTTACTGTTTGAATCGGGATTTTTTAAGATAAATGTGTAGGGGGGTTTTATTTTTTTTTAGATTTTACTTGTTTTAAGTATAAAAACAGAAAAACATTCTGAGACACCCTTTATTATGGCAAGATATTGAAGAAAGAAATGGCACTTTATAAAATTATTTCCTATTTCTCCAAATCATCATCATCATTAGCCTTTTAACGTTCCCACTGCTCACTGCTGGGACACAGGCATCATCTTTGACAGGGAATGGGCCTTGATCCACCACTCGGGCCCGGTGCGGGTTGGTGGATGTCACATGTCTTCGAATTTTTGGCTCTAGGACATGCCGCTGGTTCGCTCACGATATTTTCCATCACGGTTTTTAGAACAGTAGGTAGTTAGTGATGAAAATAATTTACAGAAAGTAATGTGTCTGCTTGGGTCGGGACCATTACCACTGGGCCACCAGCTTCAAATCAGTCAGACATCTATCCAACTTCCCAACACACATCTCGACAGAATTTTGCAGTAGTAATTCCATTCCCCTCTCGCATAGACCGAAAACAATGCATTTCCAATCTACACAAAACTTACTGAACAAACAATTGCAAACGAAAGGCCACGAAAAATGTTTTGTCCTCCATGTAGCCAGAGTGTCAGCTAGAGTGTCATTATATGACATTCTGCCGATTTTGGGTTTCTAATAACTCCACAGTCAGCAAAAAAATATATGTCGATCTCTATATACCCAGTATTTTTCTACTATCAATACATTCCGAATTAAAAGTAAAAACGCCCCAAAATTGCTATGTTTGTAAACCTTCTATTTGTTGACACCGTAGACTCTCGCGTAATTATAGCTTCTACCAGCGGCTTCGCCCGCGTGTAAAGTGTTTTATTATCCCAAGGGAACATTATAGCCTATGTGCTATTCCAGACTACAATCTATCTCTGTGCCAAATTTCATCCAGATCCTTTCAGCCGTTCTGACGTGATTGAGTAACAAACATACATCCATCCATCCATCTAAACTTTTGCATTTATAATATTAGTAATATATAGGAAGAGTATGATAAACAGCATTGATTTTTATTAACTCGCTGTTTTTTTTTCGTCTAAATCATTCTGCCTACCGTTACTCAATAAAATTAGGGTCGGCTTCCAGTTTAACCGGACTCAGCTAAGTACCAGTGTTTTACATGGAGCGACTGCCTATCTGACCTCCACAACCCAGTAACTGGGTAACACGATACGAGTGTCAAAGATCTTCAAATGACAGCCGGGACCAACAGAGGCACGAAGGAAACTAGCTATGTAAAGATGTTCACCCATCCACGGACCAACCTCGGCAAGACTGGCTTAACCTTGAAGATGAATCCGTGCGGCTTTTATTATTTAGCCCTGAGCTCCTATTCTTTATTTGTTTTTCGTCTTTAACTTAAATATATAATTTTGTCAGATAGTAACAGTCTAGCTATAGGACGACAGCATGTTGGAATCCCGAATTGATGCCGGACGTAGTGCAAAACGCTCGAAGCCACTGCATTCAATAGATGGAGTTCCATTGTGCTCCCGTGAGCTCCACTATGCTCCATGCTGGCCGAAATGTGAACAATGGCGCCCCATAAAACTTTATAGGTCCTTACCATCGTGTCGCTCGTAAATCGCTTGGCGTGTGCCGTGCTTAATAGCACCGCTTTGCTTTATGGTGCCTTGGTATGGCTTACACAAGAGAGCTAAATATTTCTGAGCTAGACGTGCATCGATTACTTTTATTAGAAGATCAGCTAAGAACGCGGGCTTTTGTGAAGTCAGAAGTTTAATGAGATGAGGATTTTAAACTTTATATTAAATACGAACCATATTCAAGTTATCTGACGTATTTATTTATTTATTAGGTACAAGAAACGGTTACATGTTAAAGTTTAAATAAAACTATGAGTACAATAATAAATTGGCAAACATATAACCCACGCCATTGTCCAACCCATAACATTTCGGAGCACTTTATAGCGTGTATTGGCACAAACAGCAATAAGTAAGCAAAGTAGTGGTCAAACACGAGTCTAAATCTGTCAGTTTTTGGTAGCGGTACTGGCTAGCCAAAGTGTGCAATAAGAACTTAAGCAGGCTACATACATTAAGTTAGAGTGTTGTAAATAGTAGTTAAAGGTTATTTTAATAGCAAGGAGGTAAATCTGAAACAAGGACAACTTCATGTCATGGTCACTATGTGAACAGAACTCCGTTTTGATTAGCTTAAGAAGAAGACTGTCAAATGTAAGTGAATTACCATCGTTTTCTGATTTAAGAATATATAGTTGAGTAATTGTCAAAATCTACTTTAGCCGGAAAGTGTGTGAAACTTTGCAATTGAACCCTACGGTTTGACACGTTATTAACTCCAAATACTCAATTCAAAATCGATCTTTATTGAAAAATTCTCAAATACAGGTAGAAAATAAATGCAAATAAGTCTGATGATAGAAGAAACTATTTCAATAGACCAAGCCTGCTTAAATAGCTTCCTCAGAATGACTTAACATAAGATATTCCTATCACGAATGTTAGAGCTAACTAAAAATATTTTTACGAGATGATACAGCAACAAACCATTTCATCATGTATTATCTAATATCTTAATGTATAAGTATCATTTATTATTTAAAAAAATTAACACGCAAATTATCAATCTCCAAAAACCTTTAGGCATTAAAATAATATAAACAATCAGACAGACACAAAGTAAACCGCGATCCCAATACTGCGGTTAAATGCAAATCTCAGAACAATAAGTGTTCTAAACTTAACTGGTTACTGGCTAGTAACTACAGTTCTTCGTATTCGGCCAATGGCCGCTACCCTGGGTCAAGAGCAGGATGTTACAAGCACTTAGGTTTTCCCGCTGCTCGAGTAGGTACGCTGAGCTACAGGAAAATGTCTGTAAAATTATGGTTGTTTGATTACAGGGGCTAATTGTCTCCAACTCCATTTTTGGAAAACAAAGGCATTTCGGGACGGAATTAAACGTGCGAAACTGCTACAAATATGTAGTAAAAACTAAAATATGAATTCTATTCGGCTCCATTTGAGTAGGTGCCAGCTAATTACAGAATGGGAGGAAAAAAATAGTATGCATGGTAAGTCCGAAACTGAAACAAGTGTGATATGGACTTCCCCTGTATCGTACGTGCCAAATCAGGTACATCCGAACTGAAAAAGCAATAGGATAGGCAAAACCATAGATATATTATTATTTCAACAAGGGCACAGATAATATAATTACATTAACAAGCGAATATCAACTTTCGAACACTACAATTTGTGATCGAAGTGCTACCGAGACCAACCGAGACTTTATTCAGGAAAGGAGGCTATGTGTAAACAAACCTACTTTTAAATTTTCCTTATTGGGTTTATTTTCATTGAAAGCTCTTAACAAAGGTTTTTTTCATGTCCTTGATTCTTTTTAATATCTTATTTCTTTGTTAAAATTACCTTTAATTAGGTACTTATACTTATTGCTATTGAATTTAGGCGCTAGACATATTATCTATTTCTATCCCTCAGAGAAAAATTTAAAGAGATCGATATACTGACTCTACCTTCACTTTATATTTTAGAATGTATTTTGTATGTCCGTAAAAATCGGGGGCTTTTCAAAACTAGAAGCGACTTCCATAATTTAAATACACGCAGTAAGCACGAAATTGTAATACCCAAATTCAGATTAACGAAAACTAGCAAGTCTTTTCTTATAAACAGTATACGCTTTTATAACAAGTTGCCAAAGTCAGTTATAGAACTGACCGATGGAAGGTTCAAAAACTACATCAAACGTATCCTTATTAAAAAAACATATTATAAATTCAAGGACTACGTTGAAGATAAAAACATTTGGCCTTAGCTCCTTCTGCGCATGCAGCTTCCCTGGTAACTTGTAAACGGCACAAATATGTGGATGTCTCTAACTATTCTCAATCTCATTTTTCTTTCCTTCTTTTAATTAGACTTTTACAATGGTTTTCAAACATCTTTATAGCCCTTTGCTAAGAATAGTTACAGCACTGATAACAAAATTTGTGCCAAATGTTAAATTTAGTCATGTAATACTATTTTTATTTACCTTTGTATAGATTCTTTTACCGATTGTTTTGTGAATGTGTGAACATTGTAGGCCTTCTAGATGCTAGTTAACATTTGTTAACTTTTTTATAAAATATATAATCCTTTTATTTTATTTTTTTAGTTTCTTACGACTTATTGTCATAAGTCGGGCCTACGTTGTCCCCCCATGTCTAAGTACTAATGCTGTAACATGGAAATATTGTAAAACCAAACCATTTTTAAAAGAGTAACCATGGAGTTTCTTGCCGGTTCTTCTCCATAGGAAACGACCAACCCGAACCGTGCACCTTTTGTCGACGTTTTATAAGTGCCCATGTAGGCCTATGTGAAATAAAAAAAAAATGATAATTGAATTGATTGATTTTATCAGCTAAAGCGATATGGTTGAAATGCCAAAATGTAAGGGATTGGTCACGTAACATTTCGAAGGGCTTGGCATATATTTTTGCTACAATGCCACTTCATTGTCTAGAGCCTCAAGTATCAAGTTATCAATTAAAGTTTTAATAAACCGAATATTAAAAGTTTTTGTCGTAGTAAAGGTCTCTGAATAACTTTTTATTTTATTTAATATCCTTTATTCCTTTTTTATTTAGTATGTTTATTTTAGATTGATAAATAGATAAAAAAATCTATTTTCACAACTTTAATTCACCATTTCGATAAATGACTAATAGTCAACGAACTACGCCGCACGCGCACATCTCTATTCACTTTTATCAAGTTTGTCGTCAATTATTTTGGGATTTTCTGCTGAAAACTATTTTGGAATTTAAGCTCTGTCTATTGTCACTTGCAAGAAAATATTTTGATGTATTTTCTGATCTAATATCAACGGTTTTTCTATAGACGTAGATATAGATAACGTGATCAGATCGTTGACGTCATATGACGTCAACGATCAAATATTATTGTAATACCTAACTAGCTAGTCACACGATGAATGATGATGGCACTCGTGTAAACTTAAGATTATTGTTTTTTTAAATTAATAGCTTTTATCTCATCAATCTTACTCATTCATTGACGTGTCTCTTCAACATTGATCGCGATGTTGCAAGGTTCTAAATAATAGTAGGTACTGATAGATACTAGACTTTTTCCCAATTAAGTAGATGCCTAGCTTTATTAATTTATGCTGCCGTTTCTTTCTTTAAATAGCTTGTGTGTTCTTGGTTTGCTTTTTGTTCACGCACACACATCCAAAACCATCGAACACACTACGGCGTCGTCAACGAGCGACGCGGCACGGCGGCGGCGCGGGGGCCGGTAGCACAGCAGCGTCTCGGCTCGACATTGCATCGTCTGACACGACCGCGCTTAGACATATACTTACCTGTTTAATAATACTTAAATTGCTATTATATTGTAAACCACCTAATAAACCTATATACAGTCCACTTGCTTTCCTTTAACCTGGGCCTATTCACTTTTGAAGTCATTAAAAGGTTCGCAAAGCCTATTCGTAAATACCATTTTGAGAGATAAGCTTCGAAGGATTCTTTAATGCCTAGGAATATATATTTTTTGTTTTTTAATGGGGGTAACCTTCAAAAGGCGACTGGACTTTTGCAACAAAACACCGGGGAATGTGTAATTTTTACCTCACTAAAACCACACAGGTGATCACCTTCACACCAGGAAAGGGTTCCGGTGTATCTAAAATGACTACCCCGGAACCTCTAATGTGTAAAGCTTGTCAAAGTACATCCCTGGAGAGACTGTAAAGGGGTCTCGCTCGATGAACGGATGAAGTCCAGGAATAGGAAGGTCATGATCGACAGTACAAACCAACCAAACCGGTTATTTATCAGTTACATTTCGGGGAGTGTGCGATGGAATTGCATGATCTAATTCCGCCCAACCCGTTTCATCATCGGACTACCAGACGTACGGCGATGCGCCATCGATACATGGTGGACATCCCATACGCACTAAATGTTTTGAGAATACTTTTATTATGCGTACAGCTAAGGAGTGGAATTCCCTGCCGGAGTCTAGTGTTTCCCGGTAGCTACAATCTAGGGGTATTTAAGTCGGTCGCGGATAAATTTGAAAAAGAGTTACCGCGGCCCTGGCTCAAGCAACTGAAGGAACACGGGTGGGTTTTAGTCAGTAAAAGTCTGACACGCCCTCCCGCTTCACCCAGAGCGGGCGAAGTCACTGGATGATATCCCACCCAAAAAAAAAATAGTCTTTAAGTCAAGAGTGTAGGTTACTTCTGTCTTCTAGGCAATTATGCTTCACCGTCGACCACATCATCGCTTACCATCAGGTGAGATAGTGGTCAAGTGCGAGCCTATATTACATTAAAAATAACAAGTGCCTACACTTGTTACGTAGGCACTAATCGATAGGACGATAGTTACCTATAGAGATTAGCTTTACAACCAAAACATTCTATTTTGGGCTCAAAGTTGTTATTGTAATGGACGCACGCCAAAGGAAAGTCCAGTTCGCTGTAATTGAAAATAAATAGACAAACGGGAAATGGTCTGGGAAATCCATAGCATAAAACATAAGCCGACTGAAATAGTCTGACACATGTTTATCCAATTATTTAGTTTATGTAGGTACCTATTTACTGACCATTTTTTATATCATAAAGTTCTGTTTTTCTGGCGTTTGGGCATTTTAAAATTATAGGTACATTGGTTTCTCGTACTTAAGTTTTTTTTGCTGGCGGTTCTGTCACATCATCAGCCTATAGCAGTCCACTGCTGGACATAGGCCTCTCCAATTGCACGCCGTTTGCTTCGATCTTCGGCAACTCTCATCCAGCTGCTACCAGTGTTCTCTCCCACACCTGGGCAAAGATCTCCCTCTACTCTTTCTATTATTTAAGAGCCCGAGCTGCCTCCTTCCAGTTCTAGCGAAACCTGTTTAGTTCGATTCATTATCTTCATCATGGTATGCCCCGACCCCATTTCACCGTTTCAAAATACCAACTCTGTGCTATTTTGTCCCACAGTTTGTCCGGTATACGCAGACATGTCTTGCACAGTCCCATTTAAGTTGGGCAGCCTTTTGAGCCACATCAGTGTACTTAGATTGAGAAAAAAAAAATGTGAAATAGGTAGCTATTTCACAACGCTCTGACCGGCCTGTATTTCATCATTATAAACATCAATTGCTACAATTCTTAAATTAACAACAACTTGAGCTTAAAAACGTTACCTATCTTTAATCCATCATTACACACAAAAGGCAATGAGGGGATCCTAAGAAATTGCTACAAGAGCAAATTAGACTAAGGCGTCAGAAGTTCATCAATAATGTAGATACCTGGTAGGTTAAAGAGGGCAGGAAAAAATTTGGTATATTCTTGGGGGTTTTAAACTTTTACCTACCAGGCCAGGGAGGTTCCCTAATGTCTACCAGATTGATAATCTAATAAACTCAAAATACCAACGTAAGGCAACCATACCGTTCTTCACAATGTATTTCCAGAAGTTATTCGTCATCATTACTTTGACCATAATCGCACAGCGCGAAATTGTCACCAAAGCTCAACGAGGCTCCGGACGCTAATAAAAGGAAAGGAAGGAAATACATCAGACGAATGTAGGAACAAGTAAAAGCAGCCGTGAAGCTGCTCCTTGCTCTGCCATACCTCACTGCGGTCATTAACTTCTTATGCTACGAGTATTGGTTTTCGTCGCTTCTCGTTAGCTAAGGAGAGCGGTGTAAGGCCCTTGTCCACCGCTATCACATCTCGATGCAGGCCACACACCACGTACCACGTATGCTTCTAGGAAGTACCTACTCCCTATGACTGTTATAGATATACCACATGGTGGTGGCGGGTCTTAGCATTGAAGAACCGACAATTCATCCGCACTACCGCTCTCTACAGATGACCGTGGGTGATGCATACAATTCGCGGTAAGCAGTTTTCGGACCTACCAATCTAGGGCGTCAAGTTCTGTCTGAGTACGTTTGAGTACGCCAAAAGAAGAAAGAGTAAATCAAAACTGGTATGACCCAGTCATTGAAGTAGTAGGTAAGTAGTAGGTTCCTTAATACGAGGCTACTAAGTGCTACGAGACTATGAAGCCCACAGGTTTAGAGGTCTGTCAATCTGCAATCTGGAAAGCTAGTCCAGCGATCTAAATTCTAAGTATGAAATACCTATCTAATTGCACCTAGTAGTTTCCGTGAATATAAAAAGAGGAAAATATTTTATGTAAGTAATTACATCAATTATACAAAAATCCATAATAATGCGTGAATCGTTCGATACTTACTACCTTATGCCCAGATGATGCATGCACAATATCTACCTACGGTGACCGTCCTACCGTACTTTGATGAGTAAACAACGGCTCGGTTCGTCATGGACAACGCCAGCCGGTAATTCGCAAAGCCTCTGACTAACAATAATTAAGTAATAATAAATTCCCATATTCCGCCGGGTTTTTTTTTGTGCACCGCATTTGGAAAAACGTTGGTATTGGTTAATACAAGGGTAAGGCAGATAACCTTTGCCTGCGGACTGGGTTTTTTCGTGTGCCGATGTGCTAAATATTTAGGCACCCGATTCCAATTTTATCAACAAAATCGAAAAATGAACGGCAGCACTGACTCGCTTATTTTCTCCACAAGCCCATAATCGGTTAGGTGCTGAATCCATTCCAGTTATATTTGTGGTTTTTCATGTGTAGGTAGGTTCAAAATAAGAATACTTTGATCTAGGTAGAGTTACCAAATCTGTTTAGGTAATATTATAAATAATCGAAATTACTTATAGGTAGGTTTTTAAATATATAAAAATAAGAACGATAAACTCTGTATGCAAGCAGTGCGGTTATCAAGTGGGTTTGTCAAAATTTTCAAAAAGAACGGGGATTTTTATCATAAATTGCAGATACAGATAAGTAAACGAACTGGTACATTACATTTTACTGAAGTGCCTACTATTACATGAGTACGTAGGTCTAACTACTTCATAATAGACGCCAAGCGAGTACCATTGTACCCGGACGCCCGGTTGAGGTTATTCGTCCCCTATAACATGGGAATGAAAATAACTAGCAAAAAAAAACAAGACGTAAACAAGAAGAAAATCACGCTGTGCAGTCGGAGGATACATATTCGCTAGCTGGATGACCAAAACCCAAATATATCTTGAGACTGCACAGCATGATGTTCTTCTTGATTATGTCATTTTAGTTCGCTTCTTAAGCAGTCCGGGTTTTTGATTTTTTGAAGCAACTTTTTTTCAAATTTATAACTTGTAAGTTAATTTTTGAAATAAACTTAAAACCCTTTATTTTGATACCCCACACGATGGCTCTGGAAGACGAAAAATAATTGGGCCTCACAATATGGCGCCCAAAATCCGCATTTTTCTATTTCCCAATTTTAATGTAGCCAGTGACACTTGCAAGATTGAAACGAATCGATTGACGTAAGAATCATCAAAATCAGCTAACGCGTTTGCTTTCTGGAACGCCACATAGGAACAAACATACATACATAGACTGATAAACACATTAAACTATCATATTTATCTTTATTCAAGAAACAGATCAAAGAACATTACCTTACCACGATCTTGTAATTTTATATATTATTATATTATCTGTTGTATGTATTTAATTTTTTACATATGTAGTTCAGGTATATGTGTAATTTATATATAATTAGTTAAGTTATTGTTGTCTATTTGAAGTTTTCTTATTTCTTTCTACACACTGTATCTATCATCCAACTTTCCTGACGCTGGTCTGCTGGAAGAAATTTCTATTGAAATAAGCAGTACCATTGTGCTCTTCTATCTGTATTCCTTCTTTTCTCTGTTAAGTGTTTTGTTTTTACATAAATAAATAAATAAATATAAAAGAAGAAAGTGACTGACTGACTGACTGACTCACTCACTGACCATCAACGCACAGCCCAAACGGCTGAATCTTCAATCATGAAAGTTGGCACGTAGGATTCTTTGGTAGTGTAGGTGAGCACTTAGAAAGGATTTTTGGAAATTCCACCCCTAAGGGCGTGAAATAGGGGATGAAAGTTTGTATGAAAATCCGTCAGTTTTAAAGCCAGGATCTTCATATTTTGGGTTTAGGGTGAAGATTAAAAATAATTGACACGAGTCTCATCGATTTTCAAAATTCCACCCCCATGAGGGTGAGAAGGGGGATGAAGTCATGGGAATAATGAAATGGTCTAGAGACTTAAAATTTTGCACATAGATACTTTATACTGTGCAGGCATCCATTAAGAAAGGATTTTTATGAATTCCACCCTGCATTTCTCTTAAATGCAATGATAATTGTGACTGCTCCAGTTAATCAGCAACGATTACGCCACAAGTATATTATAACGGAGTACGCAGCGCACCTACATAAATATTGACATTATTAGGAACATGCCAAAAATCGTAAGTCATAAATAATACTGTAATTTAATTATGTAAATGTACATACCATTATAGTATTTGATACATTACATTGATCGTATTGTATACTATTTTATTTTTATAATGCGATATAATTGAGTAATGTAATTGTAATTTAATTATTGTATGTATAATGTGTGTGTCTCAATATTTATTTAAATAATGTAATTCGATGGTATTGTATTTTCAATCGTATTGGATATTAATGGTATTGTTTAATAATAATTTAATTTGACTTTTTACTCAATTTCTATTAATAATTTAGCTTTTAGGGTGATTCATTGTTCGATTTTAATTTGATCAAAATTTAATTTCATATTTTTTTTTTTTTGTTTTTTTTGTTTTATTTTAGATTTTTATTTCAATTTGTGTAAACTACTCTGTAAGTGATGTGCATGCCTGTAAGTGACTTGCTTACACAGGATCTTTTCTAAATGTTTCATTGTAATATTAATGTGTAAATAAGTCGTTGGTGTGCCTTATCAATAAATAAATAAATAAATATTTAAACTACCAACTACATAATATATTTTTTAAATTCATGTTTTAATGATGTTGCAGCCTGAAGACACATATTTGATTCAAGAAAAAGCCAGATTTTGCCCGTCTTGCGGGAATTATAAATGTTGTGATAGTTAAGTATAAACTTATTATGGTTAGGCAAATTAAATACCTATAATTTTATTAAACAGTTACCTAAATGATCAAGTTTTACTTCATTTTGAATATTCGTATCCAGCGACCCCAAAAACCATGAAAATGACACCCATGACGAAAGTATAAAAATCTCGGTCGGCGCCATCTTGGAACTTAATTTTGACCCCAGATTAGCAAATAAGCGACCCCAAAAACCATGAAAATGACACCCATGACGAGTTTCAAGAATCTCGGCCGGCACCATCTTGGAATTTATGACATTTGCATTACACAAAATACCAAAAGTGAAGTTTTCTCTCGATTCTTCTGCTTTCGTTCATTCTTTACAATCAATTCTACGTAAAAATATTGGTCATGGAAAGGTTCACCTCCTTTCCTTTTCAGAGTGTAATATGCAATACGTAAAGTCGTTTTGGGCAGGATCCAAATCATTTCCTTTGCCGAATTCACTTACGCAATTGGGCTGCTGAATGTCATATTTTCAGTATGGTAGCCAAGGGTCAAGATACGTGGCGGAGATTAGGTATACGTTGGTGCAACAAATGTGCAAGGGGGGGGGGCACCGGTGTGAGTGCAGAGCCCTAAAGCGGACACTCGCTGCATGGCCGACGTCGTTGGCAGTTGTATGCATGCTTATGCGTGAATACTTTTTGGTTTTGCTGGGGACAGTTCCTTTTCTTCATTTGTTTTGTAGCATAGTTTTGTTAGTTTAGAAGGTTTTTGTTAAAATATGGCAAGGAGAAGCATGAAGTCTACGCGTGCGAAGCCGCGGGCAAAAGCTAGTAAATAAATAAACACAAAAAGTGGGTGTGCTGTAGATGCACCTCTGCCCAAACCTTCCGGGAATACAGACGTGATGTTACGTTATGAATTTATAATTAAACTAGCCTCTGCCAGCGGCTTCGCCCGCGTGAAAAGTTTTCTCCTATCGCTAGGGAACATTATACCGGTATGGTAGCCTATGTGCTATTCCAGACTATAATCTATCTCTGCGCCAAATTTCATCCAGATCCGTGTAGTTGTTTTGGCGTGAAAGAGTAACAAACATACAATCACAAACTTTCGCCTTTAAACGAGTAATATTAGTGTGATGTGATGGCACGACACGTGAATAAAGGACCTATCTAAGAAATCATAGTGTCTAATAGTATTTATGACCTTTTGTATTTACATTATATGCAGTCAATAGAGAAAAAATATCGAACGATTTTCCACACGGGCCCAGCGGCCCACGTGTGTATGAAAAGTGCGATTACGTGCCTTACGGCTCGTCCGTATCTTACGAGCAGCCGTGTTTTCCATGTCGCCTTGTTTATCAAACAGTTCATTAGCAGGATTTTATTTAACTAAATAAGGTAACGTGGCATTGAGTTTAACTGAACTTTTCCCCGTAAAACTAATCTATACGTACCCTGCATCTGAAAAAAAAGGAGCGGTATTTAGTATTTCAACGAACAAAAACTTTTCTCGCGCTAAGCTCTGTGCACGTGCCGGGAAACGGTCTCGGTCTAACATACACCTGTATACCTAGGAGGTATCTATGGTATGTCATACCGTATAAATGAATAGGTACCTAACACCTATAGCTCTGCTTTTTGGGTAGGTACGCTAATTCAGTGGTCTGCATTTTTTAAGCTAAACTTTCCCTTTTACTGAATTTTTCGAGAAAACACTACAGGCTCTAGAAATAAAGCGATGCTTCGTACTTAGAAAAAGTTTATGAAAACACTAAAAGCATAATGGTGCTTCCACACCGCTGTTTAAAAATGTTTACAAACATTTTCTAAACAATCATTTTTCTGTTTTAATGTATTAGTGTTAGAAAATGATTGTAAACATTTTTAAACAGCGGTGTGGGAGCACCGGCTCTGAAACGTTTTACTAACAGTCGATTGGTTCGTGAACTGTTGGTCAGCAGAATCTTTAATCTTAATATATTAAAAAAATAACTTTTCATCCAAAGAACTCTTTATCCACGAACGTTTCGCCAACCTAACTCTACGTCAGTGAATACTTAACCAATAGAATGTTTTGACCAATTACTTTTCACCCAACATACAATTGGCCAACAGACGCCGAAACAGGTGTGCACCGAGACACCATTATGCTAACGTTAGCCTGCCTAAGAAAATACTTCAGCCTACGTTTACTTACATAAAGAGTACCTAAACCTACGTAAGCTCGCTTAATTTGGTTTTGACGCTACAAACTTCACAAGAGGAATTTGTTTATTCAGGGAACTAGGTACTCGCTTTTATACATAAATCTTTTTACATCCCTTTGGCGTAAGACGGTAGTTTGGCTTATACTTAGAATTTAGATCACATAAAGTAAAGTATCCAGTTTAAGACAAAACGAAAAAACACAACGGTAAGTCGTGCGTGCCTGCTAATACATCGGCCCACCCAAAGTTTAGGTAATCTAAAAAGGTAAACTTAGGTAAACTTGCCAGTACACTCAGTGCAATAAGCCACAGAACGGCTATGTTTGATAAGAGTGCATTTTGTATGGGCCCTAGAATATATAATAAGCTACCTAAGTACATAAAATAATCTAATAATTTCAATTTATTTAAAAACCAATTAAAAAAGTATTTAATTCAAAAAGCTTATTATTCTGTTAATGATTATTTAAATGAGAAAATAATGTAATTATAAACTTATGTAATTTTTCAATAATATTATGTAATGTATAGATGATGCAATTGTTAATTAATAATGTAATATTTTATTCAATTTATTGTAATATTTTGCACACCTGCCATGGTAGGATATGGTCTAAAGAACTTTTATAAAAATGTCACCCTGAAAACTACCCATATTTCGCAAATAAATGATTTTGAATTTTGAATTTTTGAATCAATTTAACCTACGTAACTAAAGGAGCAGCAAAGCCAGAAATACAATTTTGTAACGCTGACTCACAGCCCATTAATAACTTTTAGCTCAAGATAACACAAAACAAATGCGGAGTCGATATTATGTATTAAACAAGGCATTACTTGGAGCCGGATAGCAGTACCTACGGCAATAAATTTCAGAATTTGTCGATGTAAGCCGCGTGCACCGTGTCTAGCCCGTCTCTCCGGGGTGCTCCGGCGATCCGGCTGGTACGCGGCTTAACGGACCAATTATAATCGCCCACTGAAAGGCGGCGCAAGGCGGCATAAGGCGCGTACGCACGTACGAACAAATTTGTTGCGTTACATGATACGCAACAACTTGGTTCGCACGTGCGTACCACTATCGAGCATCGAACACTCTGTTCGTCAAACATGTTCGCGGCGATCCTTGTAGTGTGTTCTGTATGGACGGTGTTCGAAGAGCTTTAATAAAACCACTTCTAACGGCGCCGTCATGGCTACTAAGATAGAGTTCACGACTGTTGTTCGCGAACTCGACTCGAACTATGTTTGCGTTCGTGTTCGAATATGCCGTCCATACGTACGAACCAAATGTTCAAGTCTGGTGTTTGTGTTCGCTATGTTCGTGTTCGTACGTGCGTACGCGCCTTATGGAAAACGGTCAAATACGTTCCCGACGTACAAAGCCGGCCGTTTCGACGGTTTAATTAAAAGTAGACCTAAGCTACGAAGGTATAAGAGCGGCAATGAAGATTGTGGCTTAGATAGGCAGCGGTGACAGGATTACCTACATGTCCGGAGATATTAAAGAAAGACACGACTGAGCCGCTGGAAATGGAACTAAATTGTAGCTCCTGAAACTAAAAGCCGTAATATGTTAACTGAAGAATGAAGAAATCTTTCAGAAAAGTTCTCAAGCTTTGTTAAACTTAACGCAAACTTCGGCAAAGAAACATAAAATATTTTCACGAAAATCTACATTTAGTTTGCAACTCACGAAACACAAAAGCGAAAACGCGCTAAACGCTGCGACTTTTTGCTCATACCTAACGAAGTTGGCGAGTAGAGAGGCAACTGTCACAGCCATGCGGTTCCTAGTGGTCACAAAAAAAACTTAAACTCGATTGGAAACGGAATAAAAGTATGCCAAGAATGAAAATCACAGGTTGGCTGGACGAACCCAACTGAATAAAATACTAACTGAAATACGATTTTCTCTTTATTCATTTAAATTCTGGAAGAGGTTGACTAAAGTACCTACTTGTTTGAATGTCTTTAAACATTCAAACAAGTAGGTACTTTATTCAACCTCTAGGTAGGTAACTATTTTTATATGAAAACAATCTGTGTACTGTGAAGTTCACGGTGTTCACAGTGTGAACAGCTATTCTATTATAAGGGAATACCATTTGCTATCATCTTAGCTAGATACATCGCGGTCGTCTCGACCAACATCTGCTCTACGATACTAGGTACTGCTAGGAACCTACATTATATTCCTAAGAATGAAGTCCTAACTAAAAGATTGCGAATCAGTAAAACACTAGGAACATCACTGTTGGTGCATTCCTTTTCTTCTATCGAAATATCATAAATTGGAGGCTTCTAACTTTTAACATTATTTCACCTGGCAGCTAAATGGGGTTGGCCCTAGTATCCAGGATCCCGATTTTGGGTCCACGTGTAATAAAACGTCATTATGCGTTTACAACTTTACATGTCCGTTTCTTAAGTTTTATTTTGTTGTTTTTTAATTAATTATTGATGTTTTATAATTATTATTTTATAATAATTCATTATTATTTTAGACAAAAAAAAACAAACATTAATTATTTCTACGATCATGAAACGGAACGTTTTCCGCCATTTTGTGGGTCAGTGACCTGATATGACTTGTCATTCCTTCTGTGCCTCTTGTAGTTACATTTACATTATTTATTACACTTCATGGTTAAAATAGATCGAATCTGTTACAAAACCGAATCGAGGCACCCCGAGCTCACGTAGTCTTTTGGCTGCTACCCC
The DNA here is from genome assembly GCA_964057195.1 of Orthosia cruda. Classification (NCBI taxonomy): domain Eukaryota; kingdom Metazoa; phylum Arthropoda; class Insecta; order Lepidoptera; family Noctuidae; genus Orthosia; species Orthosia cruda. The sequence continues at coordinate 2,509,604 of OZ059847.1, read as the reverse complement.
TAGAGTATATATAAAAACACGAGGAGCGATGGTGCCTACCCTTTGTTACGTAAGAGCGAAGGGGTTGTACTTCCCGCAGCGCCGGAGACGATGCAGAAGCTACTTTATAGTGATTTAAACACTGTTTATTGCGTAGTTTTTGTGTACATAACTTCAAAACTTAAAATTTAAATAATAGGAAAACTATTTATTTGCTAGGTAGTTGATTTATATTTTCTTGACATGGTTCTAAAATCAGTTTTTTAGTTGGAAGTTCAAATAAAACCGCATCAATTTAGTGAGAAATGTTTTTTTTTATTTTTTTATTTATATAACTCGTAGTTTTGTTAACTTATTGCTAGTACTTATTTTGATTAATACCTAGTCTTAAGTGATGGTGTACAATGTAACACGTTTGGAAATATATTCTATTCTATTCTAGGTTTAGGTGGGAAAGGGGCTACTCCCTTTTTTTTGGTTGGGTAATCATCAAATGACTTCTCCCGCTCTGGGTGAAGCGGAAGGGCGTGTCAGACTTTAACTGACTAAAACCCACCCATGTTCCATACGTTCCCCCACTTAAAAACCTCATAATCGTTATTCTGGATACTAAGCATTGTCCGCTAAAGATATCGACCGTAGCACATATGCATGTTTAGCATATTTCAAAGACCGTGCTGACGGTCCGATACGACCACCTGCCGTTCACCATCCTGGGCCTGCAGTCTCGACATAGATAGCGATCGTTAACTCGTAACGATCGATCGCTAAGTCCTAACGATCGGTAGATAACGATTTTTGGTAGTCTTGACAGTCAAAGCTATTTTTGACGTTTGTCATCGCAAACTTAACGTATATTGTCGCTAAGTTAACGATTTATCGGTATGATATCGAATTTTCTAGCGAGCATTTTTGACAGCCCGATAAGTGTCGTAACGATCGTTATCATTGGTTTTAGGTTACAAAAACAATTAATAAATAATAATTAGAGTAATATGGCTGTATAGTATTAAGCGTGGGCTTTGGTCGTGCTAGAACACAGACTCGATATAATAATGCGGCGGAAAAATTCAAGAAACCGGCGTGAAGGTGAAAATCCTTTGGATTTAGAGGATGGCCAATTTCTCTATCTTTACCGAATAAACAAGGACATGTTTCATGAGCTCGTTGGTGAACTTCGCCCATCTATTCAAAGACGAGGGCCTTACGGACTTTCTGTGGAGTCTCAAGTGAGTGTCTGTGCGTTGGGTACATAATGTGCCTAAATAATATTTCTATAATTTTTTTCTAATATCCAAGATGTACTTATAATTATCTTCTTAATAGTAAGTGGGTGCTAACAACTACCTATTGGCTTGCAGTGGGGCTGCAGCATAAGCTAAAAGTCAGTTAGCCGATTAATAGCCGCTAGGCTGGTCTATTTTAGTTACTTTCATAGTATAATGTCTTACGGTATTTTACTATGATGACGGGCTGCAGACATTGAGTCAATTTTTATTCTGCAAAAACGAGCCATCAGAGCAATATACAATCTTCGCCGGCGCGATTCTCTAAGGGAACTGTTTAAGGGCATTAACATCATGATGGTTCCTTGTCAATATATTTATGAAAACATAATGTACGTGAGAAAGAATTAACATCTTTTTAGTAAAAACGGCGATAAACATAATTACATTACTAGAAATAGGGACCAATTAGTTCAACCAGGTTTCAGACTGGCTAAAGTAGCCTCATCTTTCATGGGGTACTGTACAAAAGGTTACAATAAAATTCCTCCCCACATTCTAGAACTGAATGAGACGAAATTTAAAACTTGTATAAAACGCACACTATGCAGGCAGGCATATTATAAGTTGGGGGATTACATCAATGATAAAAATGCTTGGCTCAATGCTAGTCTTGCTCCACAAACACTAGGGCGCAAAAACAAGTGATATGCAGAACATTATTGTTTTGAAGTATTGATGGACCTGCTGAAGACTGTATGAATATATTTGTATTATATAGACTCAATTTATTTTAGTATTGTATAACTGCGCAGCACGTGTGTGAGTACTATGTACCCAACTGTAGATCTACCATTTGTACCTTTGTGTCGTTCTTTGACTTATGTGTGCCTGGCGCGTGTGTTGGATCATTCGGTTCCCTTCATGATGGTTGAGCTGAGTGGTGCCGATTCAAGCGTCATGTTCGTGAACGGGCGCCGTCAGTTGGGATTGGTCTTAACTTAACTGCTTCGGATGCTAATGTTTTTCTAGTACCTATTGTGTAACTGCACGGTATATGTGTGAGTACTCATAATACTACTATACTTCGTACCTGTACGTAGTATAGTATGTAGTGATTCTGGGTGCATTGTCCTCACACATATGAATTTATTAATGTATGTACTTATGTACCTAAATATTGTAAAAAAAATTTTTTTTTTTTAAAGTGTAAGAGATTTTCTTGTGCGTTCTTCTCCATAACAAGCTACTTTCCGAATGCACGGTAGAATCAATTTTTATTCCTTTTAATTTTTTATGTATTAACATTCAAAAATGCCGCTTGGTGGCCTAGTTGAAATAAGATATCTATGTCTTTGTCTTTGAATACATGCTGTAACTTTGGCTATCAATGAAAACCTTTTAAGAAGATTTGTCAAATTTCCTATGAACCAAGAAGAACAGTGTGTAGTTAAAGTTTAGAAATACTTCACAGCCATTCCCAGTTGTGATTGGAGCAATAAAACATATAAAAAAATATCATTTGGGACCACCGTACATGGCTGCTTGGTAACAAATAATAAATGTTCATTATAATCTGTCTGGAACAGTTGCCCATTAAAATGCTGAAAGTACTTTCTATGTTTTATCTTTTAGGTGATGATGGATATCATCTGGAACCATGGTTGATGACTCCTTTAAAAAATCAACGCACTGGGACACCGGAGTATCAATAAACAAATGCTCATTGTTCAGCCAGGAACATCGTTGAAAGATGCTTTGCTGTGTTGAAGTCTGTTTAACGGGGTCTGTCCCACTCAATGAATGTGCAGTGTTACACAACAAGCATATAAAATATAAATAACATGAACCGGAGGCCACCTCACCCATGCAAATAGTGGGCAATGATGGTAGTGTTCATGATGATGGCCTAGAAGTTACAGGTACCAAATCAAAGGATTTATTTTAAGGTATTCATTTAATATTTTATTATATTTATTTATATTCTTTATTGTAAACCACATAAATATATATACAGGACAAAAAATCATAAAAGCAAATGTACAATGGGCGGTCTTATCGCACAGGGCAATCTTGTACAGACAACTATATTTATTAATTAGGTATATATATATATTTGCATAACATATAATTTTCCCTAGATCTTTATACCGTTTTCATTAGCATCTTCATTTATTTGACCCAAAGGTAATGGCTTATAGCATCAAGTCCGACTTATGCCGTTGTGTATCATTGTATGAATACTCCTAAAATCTTGTTTTTGTTATACAGGACTTGTGTGGTGCACTGGGTGAGCTGTTGCAGAGTGCATAAGAAGACTCAATAATACTAGTTTTACATAATTTGATTTTATTGACCCTCTGTGATTTAAATAAAAACATATAAAATCATTTATTATTTTTGTTTACAAAAGTTGTAAAACTGTCCGCTATTGAATTTGCAGCCTATGCAAATAGCACCCACGCCTCGGCTTGGACCTTGCTTGCCTCTGGCAGCATCTGATTGCACTTGAGTTGAAGCTGCCACCATCTGTAAAAAAAATTGATGTACTAAAAATGACTCTTAATGCTCTAGTGTGCTAGTGATTCTAATAATAAAAAAGGAAATCGCATAGCATCCGGGCAGTCACTGCCAAATGTGTACTCTACACTAATCAAGGATGTTATGAGTCTCTCCACTTCAGTCAAAGAAGCAGTGATGACGCCTCGGTTGCCAGTTTGAATGATTTGTTTTTATAATTTTGCTGACTTAGTGCAGGCTTTTTAAGTCTATCCAAAACTGTAATTAGGATACCTAATGTATTCTACTAAATATAAATAAAACTGACGTGGCTTGTACTTACATTTAAAAACCAACTTGATATATAACGTCATGCACAGCTCGGGCGACTTAATGGATCCGTTTGGGAGTTTGTTGAGTTCCTCGGGAACCTCCTTCCAGCATGTTTCCAAATTTGCCCGTGTATATGTGGAGATATGGACGGGCTTTTTAAGTTGCCAAATGCGCATCAATATGCCCCGAAGTACGCCTGAAACATTTAAGATATTCATTAAGTAAACACAAACTACTTCGGTCATATGCAAAGTATTCAATTTAGTACTAGTAGTAGGAATCGAAAACTGTTGTAGGTTGTTATTACCTGACGCTCACGCTGCTTGCTAGCACTCAGGCTAGTGCCTGCGCCTGTGTCACTGTCCTCCACTATAGAAATACGGTTCTTTTCCAGTTTTTTAATCAATTCCAATTCTATCTCATTGTCGTATTTTGTGTACAAACTTGACAATTGACATTGACAGTTTGTCTCCCATGTTCAACGTATGTGTTGCAAGGAAGCGATCTATTTTCTTCGTTATTATGCGTATTTTTAAAAACGGCATAAGCTACTGACATGTTTCGATGCAAAAAAATGTTAACATGATATGGTTTACCTATCTTCTGCACAATTTTCAAAGAAAAATAGTTTTTTTTTAATTTCTTGTCTACCAATTTGCCCTGTGATACAAGGATTTTTTTCAACTGCCATAATTTTACAAAAATATCTCCGCACTATGAATACGAACATCGTTAACGTACCGATAACGCTAAGTCAAGATAGTGACCGATTTTGCACGCTAACTCGGCTGTCGAGACTTGCGTTTATCGTTAGCGTCGTTACGGCAAGCGTATTTTGTCGGTAAGAGTTAACGATCGTTACTTAACTTAACGATCGTTATCTATCTCGAGACTGCAGGCCCTGATTTTGATGCCCAATTCTGGGCACTCAGCTTGAATCATGTATGAGGATAATAATGATCACGAAATTACCACTCGAGCGAAACATCACGAAAATACCAACGAACACTTCGCCTCTGTCTGGGGGAATATAGAGGGAGGTTTTTGAACAAGCATATCCAGGTCAGAAGTTTTATAGGGAAACTATTTTAAAGTTCGTCAAATTAAGGGAAACTCCATAATTTCATCGTCAGATTTGCTCATTAATGTAATTTTACGTCAAGCCGCACTCGATCAAATGAATATAAACTGCGCTGCAAGTTACGTGTGCTTTTTGGAAATCTAAAAGTGTATCCCTCCCTGACCATAGGGCTTTAAACCAAAACTTTTCATATAATATCATCGGTGTTCTCTCTGCAAGCCGAACCTACTCGGCGATCAACTTTTCGCTCTGGATATGCTTGCTCATAAAGCCCTGCCAGCATCTGTAATACAAGTTGAAGAGACATTTCAGTCGCCATTTAATGCAAACAATCAGTAATGTAGCAACTTCAAAAATCGGCGTTGTTGGCGTCCAAGCGCGTCGATTTATCAATGACAAAATTTAGTGTCACATAAAATTAAATTAGTGCCAATGTTGCAGTGTTCTTCAATAGAGTGATACTGGTTCCATGGAATGACTGAATTTTATTAATGGTAGGTACATGGTTTTAATGTTTTTTGGCATTGTTATTAGTTACCTATCATATCTATTCATTGTGGTCAAATCCTAATTTTGCCACCAATTGCATCTACTATTTTGATGTAACAGTTAGTTGACATGAGAATCTCTTCATTTTCTTAATGTTGGTTACAAGTCAAAAGCTTCGTTATCACTACATAGTATAAAACAAAGTCGCTTTCCACGCTTGTCTGTATATCAGCTAACTGCTCCTAAACCTCGCAACACATTTTGTTGTTGTTTTCACAAAATAAAAAAGAGTGATAGTTGAGGAAGGTTTTTATATTATAATTTATTCCATGAAAAGCCGGGTGGGTTGCTAGTATTCCTATAAACGTCATTTAATTTTGGAAAGTTGCTTCACCATAAATGGACAAAGTAGGCTTTTTTAACACAAATATAATGCAAAACTCTTTTATTTTACTTACATTACAAAAACGGAGCAAACATCAAGTAACTTGTTTCAATATTCCTTATCGGATGAGTGTCTGACATTCTGAAGTTGGTAGGAAATGTCTGCTGGTCTTCTTCAATAAGATCATATCACCATCTTCTAGCTCAAGTTTTCCATAGTCAGTCATACAGAGGAATTCAATGTACCAAGATTTTGGGGCTTCAGGTTTTCCATTAGATCAATACCGTTATAGCCTATATCTTGACCTAAATACCTCATGTATGAAGCCAAATTCATGAAGTATTTTGAGAACCACTCATACTCATCATCTGATAGCAGTTCTCGCACATCTGGTGGTAATATAGCACCAAATTCCCATCTCAAGGTCTTGATTTTAGCCATTCTACTGTAGAGGTAAGCGAGGAGGCAGTGTTTGTTCGGTTCTAACACAGAATGTCTTACTTGTACCGTAGTCCACATGGTTTTGTTTTCCATTGTTGCATTACTGTAATGAATAACTTTTATGTTTAAACATATTTTTGCAACAACTTGTGCAAAATATATAGCAATGAGGTTATGTTTATATTTTTGTTTTATAATTTACATGAGAACTTATGAACTTACTTAACTTACTAGGTGTAAAAAGCAATTCTATTCATTTCCTAAGAGACCATTTGAAGCTTGTGTATTTTTTATAACAATAATTTTGTAAACATTGTAGTTTAATTTGCTAAAACCATTATATATTATTCTCAGAGTACTATTATGACTTACGCATCGTTCATATTCATCCTGAACAGCGAATGCATGTCCTCTAGTATTTGCCTTATTTTGTTATCCTGAAAATAAGAATTTTGTTGTACTACCTAAAAGTAAGCTTCTAAACAAATACCGACGAAAGATGTAGCAACAACATACATTAAATGGGTATATATATAGTAACAGGGTTTCTTTCTGCTTCCTTCAATAATTCTACAACTTTTTCAGCAAACATTATTCAAAGAATCTCAGTTTTCACACCCTGTAAAATGCGAAATAACTGAAAATCAAAGTTTTAATAAAAGTAATCAAAATATAAGTGAAGTTTTGCAAACAATCTTGCCGAGGTAATCATATACTGCATTTATTTGATATTTATACCAAACTACTGATGAAAATGCCAATCCCAGGAAAACTAAGTTTGCGGAATATTACGTTCCTGTGTTTGAAATTTACATACATTTGTACAGTTTTAATTTTACTCTGTTCCCGGCTGAGCCCATTTCCATACTAATTTCGGGATTAAAAATAAGCTGTGAAATTTTAACAGTTTCAGCCTGCTCGGTATGATGGGATTTCTTTGAGAAAAATCATTATTTTGTCTATAGAGAAAGCTCATTTAGTTATAATGCTGTTTGCTGTCTGAGATCGCCTATTAAATGATCACAATGTTTTCGATTTATAAAGTTATATATTTATCATCAATATCTCGTCCTATTCCGAATTTCGGGGACGGTGGCGGAATTGCTACGTCTTCCCATTCCAATAGTTCTCTAACTGTTGTTTTCTCAGTACTCAACCGATATCTAGACATAACATCTGAAACATATTTCATCCCTCATGTAATTGGTCTTCTTCATTCATATAGCTAAGCACCCAAAACCGTTTATTCACAAAAACTTTCCCAGCGAAATTTTCTTCATTTGCCGTTAAGATGATTATAGTTTCCATAATATTATGTTGTTGATCTTTTTATTATCGTTAATTAACTAAGACATTTTTACAAACATTAAGGCCGCTATCGCACTGGCGTTTTAGGAGCGTTGGCGTTCCTCCAACGTCGACGCTGCGCAGTCTCGACTTTGACGTCGCGAGACTCTAGTGGCAAACGTTACATCCGTTGAACGCAAAGTTAACGACACGCACATGCTACAATTTGAGGCGTACAACCAAAGACAAAATGAATTCCGACGAGGAAACACTATAGTTAGCTTTGCTACTTCGACGAAAATTACGTAAAAGAAAGTCTCATTGTCAATTTTGGGTAAATCCTTTATGGGTCCAATCAATTACAAGAAAGTGAATATTTCGCACTGTACTCTAATAATATTATAATTATTGAATCGGAATTTTATAAACATTTGAGACTACATTTACCGAACTTTTAGAAGTGATTCAACATTACATACAATATTTAGACACTAATCTCAGATTTCAGTATCACCAGACGAGAGGCTTGTTATAACTTTGAGTTATCTATAGAAAACGCTTTTGTGTATATTTTACCTACCTGTTTTATTTATTCAAAGACACTGGTATAAATTTTACAATAATCAATGTAAGGCGTGATTGTAACAGTTGCAAAAAAAAACGCAAAGTTACCGTCGCGTTGACGCGTCTTGAACGTTGCGAAGTCTCAGCGCTAACTAGAGTCTCGAGACGTCAACCTCGCGAGACGTCGGAGGAACGCCAACGCTCGTAAAACGCCAGTGGGATAGCGGCCTTATTGAATGTATGGTAGGTATGTTAATACATACCAACACAAACCATCGCGGGTTTAACAGCGGTATGTCAGACGCGGCAACTCAGTGCGTCAAAATACTTTTTAACCGACTTCTCAAAAATGAGGAGGTTCTATGTTCGACATTACGTTTGCTTTTTTTGTATTTGTTCACCGATATCTCCGTCAATTGTGGACCGATTTTTTTTTTTTTTCAAAAGGTATGTGCCGAAATTGGTCCCATTTTAATTTGGCGAAGATCTGATGAAGAACTTCGGAGATATACAATAGAACTCTTCAATAAATAACGGCAAATCTCTCGAGATTGCTGCAATTGCATGTCTGTTTATTGTGTATACCATTTCATAACATACCATCACGCCAGTACGCTCTTAAGACTCATTTCACCGGTTATGTTCAAGTTTCATGAAATCTATTCTGGCGTTATAGTTACCTTACTAACTTGTCTATTAGGTAGGTACAACTAAAAAGAAAAAAGAAAAATAGCGTTTTGCAAAAAAATACTACCAACTTCCAAATACAAAACTACAAAGTGAAAAATAACTTTATTTTTTGAAGTCGGTGTCCATAACGCAAAAAAAAGGGAATCTACGAAAGAACCCTCTTCAAAAAATAAAGTTATTTTTCACTTTGTAGTTTTGTATTTGGAAGTCGGTAGTATTTTTGATGTATTCTCGTTGTCCCCGTAATCTGTGTCCCCGTAACGGGGAAAACGGAACGTCATAAAATTTCCTTCCCGTTGTCCCCTTTATTTTTTTTCTTTTTTATACGTTCGATGTTTTCAAAAAAGTTTTTTTATAAATGAACAGTAGATATTCAACTACAAAAATATAACTGGTCATTTGAAAAGATACTTTCTAGATCGCAGTTTAATCTAGAATGTATCCTTTCAGCACCCTCAAGCAGTTCTTTGAATTGATTGTATTACAGATTTCCAGAGGTACTTAATTCATAAAACATGGTAGCATGCATTCCCACGTCCGTGCTCCATAAACATTATAAAATTTAGGTACAATAAATGTGGGTAAGTATGTCAATTACGCAAAGATAAAAATGCTGAGCTGTATGTTTGCACCAAACGTTCCACTTGACAGACTATTTACTTTCGGACATCTATATTATAAATCTGATGCCCGCGGCTTCGCCCGCCTAATAACTGTTGAATAATTTCAAGAAAACACTCTACCGGGCAAAATACTATTCTATGGTTTACCTTTCTGGGGCCTCAAACAATCTCCATGCTAAATTTCATCGAAATCGGTTTTATACAGCCGTTTAGACTTCAAAAGTTAACAAACAAACAGAGTGACTTTCGATTTTATATAATTACTAGCTTCAGCCAGTGGCTTCGCCCGCGTTGTAATCGAAAATTATCCCACGAGGACATACTACCGGGATAAAAAATAAGCTTATGTGCAATCTATCTGTATGCCATTTCATCCAGATCCGTTCAGCCATTCAGGCGTGATTGAGTAACAAACAAACAATCTCACAATTTATAATATTACTAGCTTCTGCCAGCTTATTCGCTCGCGTCATTAGTGTTTTATCATCCCAAGGGATCATTCATTATACCCGGATAAAATGTCTACTATATAATGTGTGCTATAATCTATCTCTGTGCCCAATTTCATCCAGATCCGTTCAGCCGTTCTGGCGTGATTGAGTAACAAACATACATCCAACCAAACTTTCGCAGTTTTAATATTGGTAAGATAGTATAGATTGATTAGTATAATTGACAGCCTTCGATTCGATCGAGACTTGGGCTGTACTGCAGTCTCTCCAACGGTGCCAAATTGACTACCGGTACATCGAAGTGTTGAAGTGTTTGGACAAAAAGCCACCATGTCAGTTCGACTTCAGGATCAGACCTCAGAACCGTCCTCCTGCAGCGAGGTGTGCGACAGTTGAATGCCTATGTTACACCCAATCCTATCAAGGTGTGACTCTCTACACTCGAAGTTGTGGGCGACTATATCTACCTGTGACAAATGATCCAGTTGAGTAGGGCCAACTTCGAGAAAGATCACCATGATCATATCATCTATAGTCAACCGTCAAATCCGACTTGGCTTGGCAGCGTTCGGGAAGTGGCGCGGTATTTTCTCGTCCAACTTACTACAGTGTCTCAAGGCGAAAGTCTATGACCAGTGTGTGTTGCCAGCGAATACTTAAGGGACAAAGATGTGGTTGCTCACAATGGGCCTCATCGGAAGGCTTAAAATCACCCAAAGGGCAATGTAGAGGGGTATGCTTGGCGTTTCCTTGCGTGATCGAATCGGAAATGTAGAGATACGCAAGAGAACCATGGTTACCGACATGTCCCGAAGAATTGCCAATCTTTAGTGGCAGTGGGCAGGGCACATTGCTCGCAGTACGGATGGCCGATGGGGCAGACAGCGAACCGGAAGACGTTGCGTTGGACGGCCTGCCATCAAGTGGACCGATGATCTGGTGAAGTTTGCGGGGATCCGCTGAATGCGAGACGCACGGAACTGGTCAATGTGGCGACGCTTGGGGGAGGCCTATGTCCAGCAGTGAACGTCTTTGGGCTGATATGATGATGATGATGAGTATAATTGACAAAGTTACTATGTGTTCTATGTGTTCAGACAAAGTTTATCTACATAAAATATTTATAGCGACAAATGTGTCGATTTTCATAAGAGTTTGATAAATATTCTAAAATGTGCATTGGAGAAAAGTATCAATTTTAATTGTATTTTAGTTTCAATATTTTGGTCATAGTGGCTTCCACATAAAAGGCAGATATATGCTGTTGCGGACTTTTATTTAGAACTATTTAAGACAAACAATCCTATGGTACATTATCCAGATCCTCAAGGTGTCACTTTCCGCCCGTTCCTATTTCCCACTAACCTCCTCTATAAATCTTGTGAAGTACTAACAGTTCGACAATTACTCATAATGAGTATCGTATTAAAACAACACGCAGCCCTCCCCTATCGCATTGAATATACAATAAAATAGACGGGGAAATGTGGTTTGCCTTCAAAAAAGCACAAAACATGCATTCACAGACAAATTTTACGTGTTCCTCGGACTACTCTACAATAGACTAAACGTAACATCAAACATTTATTCCCTAAATTATTGTAAATGTAAGAGAATTCTCAAAGAAACTCTAAAAAAATGTCCTATGAAGACACAGAGAAGTTTTTACTTGTACTAAAATAGGATTGTGGACAGCGTTGTGGGTTATATTATTACTAACATTGTCATTGTTAAATTAGTTGTAAGTACTTATAATGTAACTGATTGCTGTTCCTTTCAATAAAAAATAAAATAAAATAAAATTAGTATCTAAGATGTTAGAAAATAAGAATTTTATTGTATTATTTACAACCTAAAAAAAAAAGTTACCTAAGACTACCTTATATTTGATTTTCAGTGCTAATTTAAAAAAAAAAGTACTCTTTTCGCCTGAAACACAGTATTACCTAGTTCAGGCATATAACATGTGTGAACTTGACATAGATTTAAGCAAACATTTTAATTATTGTTTTACCTAATGATTTTTAAATAAACATATATATTATAATTACTTTTTCACGTGTACCTATGCATCTGCGTCTACTATAATTTATCTCGAGATGGCCGCGGCTGGGTACATAAATCAAGTCACGTTTTTCACGCGCGGATACGATAGGGGAAGCGGTGTTACACGGGTTAAGGTTTGGGACGGACGCGGTCATTGTTAGGGTTAGATTAACAATACTTGGCTAAACAAATACGAGTTGGTCGGAGAGAAAAAGAATTGAAGCGAATAAAAAAAAACGAGCAGTAGAATGGGTTTGTAAAGTTAAGATAGTTGCTAGTCGTGATCGAAACTCAGTAACCAACACTTGGTTTTCATCCAACTTTTAAAATTTGTTTTATCTTTTACTAGCTGTCCCATGCGGCTTCACTCCCGTCAACTGGCTACATACTTATCCATCTACCCTACCTACCCTACATACATTATTGTTGCGTAACTTAAACCGTTTACGCCGAGCACGCAACGGAAGCATTTAAAAAAGGAATATTTTTTCCCGTTTTTGCAACATTTTTTATTTGTGCTGCGCTCCTATTGGTCGTAGCGTGATGTTATATAGCCTATAACCTTCCTCGATAAATGGACTATCCAACTCAAATATATTTTTCAATTCCAACCAGTAGTTCCTGAGATTAGCGCGTTCAAACAAACAAACAAACTCTTCAGCTTTATAATATTAGTATAGATGATACGGCTATGAAAATTAATTGACTGATAAAATGCTACACTATCGCTCTGTAGCACTACTTTTTATCTTTAAAAAATGCAGGATTTCTGTAAAATAGGCCAAGAAGAGAGTGGAGGACAAAACCTAGAAATAACCTAAAGTAAGATCTTGTCTTTACAGCAATAAGAACGATATTATTAAACCTTTTAATTTACTTAACATACATAGAGTTGCCTAACATAAGGTACATACATTTTATTTTTAGTTAAGGCCCCTGGCGGGTATAGGCCTCCTCGCTAGTCTTCGCTAGTTTAATAAAGGCTTCTCCAGCATTTCTTTATATTTCATCTATCCAACGTTCTCTAGGGCGTCCTCTTGCTTCGAAGAACGTTTTACCATCCCATAAAGAAAGTAGTGTAGCTTAATTAACATTGTGTTTGCTCAAACATAACACTCATATAACAACTCATGTGTATTCCCCGAAGGGCAAGGCAGAGTTGCACTTGTAGACCCTGAAGTGCACCCAAATAACGCCAGTTATCTTTTTTATAAGTACCCGGGGCGAGACTTTTGCCATCAAGCGGGCACAAGTCCGGACTCCGCGCTGCTACTGAGAAATTCGGGATTGAAAAGCACAATAACACACTTTGCCTGACCTGGGCATCAAACCCTGGACCACATGCTCAGCAGTAGTGCTTGCGGTCATAAACTCAAACTACACATGGATAGTTAGGTTACCAAATCCTTTAAAGCCGAAAGGTTACCGGCTCCGGTAGGCACACACAATCCCTCCCCATATATTCCGTGAAGGACGACCAAGGGTCTCCCAAACGCGCACAAGTATAAAAAAGGTATCAACTCGAATTAATACTTGTTCGTTGACCCACAAATATCACATATAGCTTTAATTTTATTAAGTTTTGTGACTGAGTGACAACGCGTAGTGTAAATCACTGCAGATGAGAATCACATTATCAAATCCTTGCTCTTAGATTCTAGAGAAAGCGACTGCACTATCAGCGTTAACGATTATCAAAAAAATCTGACATACCGTAAGCCTGTGTGTGTTCTATGTTTGTTCGATGCAATAAATGCAATCGACTACGTTTGCTGACCTAGCGATACAATATGTACCGTATGCACCGCGAGCTTAATGCCCTTTTTTATTTTTGATTGGTTTGCTCTTGACTCTAGTCTAGGTCAGAGGTGACAGAGACAGAGTGGACGATGGAGTGAGCTTACCCAGAAGAAGCCTGTTCACTCTAACTTTGAACAGACTCGGGTTGAATGCATTTGGAATCGTTGAATGCGTTCGGAATGCATTACGGGTCTTTCTCAGCTTTACCTTTGATAGTTATTTGAGTGTGTAACCTAACGAATCCCATCAGGTACCAATTATGTCACGCCCCTACAATGTTACTGCTCTCTGGTCAGCGCAACACGAATCACTTCTACCCTGTCAGATAAGAACCGTCTGGGTAGAATTGTTTTAGATAGTAGAATTGAATGAATAAATAGAAAGAAGAATATAAAACATGTATTCAATACAGACACAACGCAACAGCAACAATCACAAAGTAACAGAGAAGAATAAAAAAAAGTACAAACAAGCTTGAGGATGTATTGAACTGCTAGGTAATATTTTAACATTATTCCAGAGCACAAAATATAAAGTTTAGAGAAGGACCACTCGCGCCATCCTCGAAAGTTGACAGCTAAACTTGCCGGACTCACTGGATTGCTACTATTGCTTTGTATTTTGAATTTGAAAAAGGAATAGGTAGTATAAATTTTCAAAAATAAATACATCGATTCATATAAACATACATCATAATTATCAAGCTTACATGCCTTAGAAGGTAGACAGGTCACGACGCCACATACGACGAAGATTGGAGGGTAACAAGACGTAAAAATTGTGTAATAATGATCTCACTACAAACATAAAAGATATGAATGATTCGTGAGCTCAATGACTTAAACCATATTATTATGCATCCTCCGATTGCACAGCATGATTTTCTTCTTGTATAAGTACATATTTTTAGTTTGCTACTTAAGCAGTTGAAGTTTTGATGTTATTAATTGATATTTTATTTTTTACTTGCCGTCTTGAAACATTTAATGACCTATAACTTGAAAAATAAATGAAAGAACGAATTTAAAGAATGAATTTAAAATATATTCGGTTTGTATCAATTAACAAAGGTTGCCCAGCCAAAGCCCCGATGGTGCAACTAAAAACGAGATCGACTTCATCATGTCAACCAACAAGCAAATGGTCAATGATGTCTCTGTGATCAACTCGGTGAAAACCGGGAGCGATCACCACATGGTAAGAGGCACATCGAACATTAATGTCAAGCTTGAAAGTTCTCGATTAATGAAGTCCACGCTTCGTCCAGCACAAATCCAGGTCCAAAACCCCGAGACTTTTCAACTCGAACTCCAGAATCGTTTCGAGTGCCTAGGGAGCTCCGTGGACGAATACAGCGATGGCTTCGTGGAAGCTGTCCATACGGTCGGGTCTAAGATTTTCAAGACCCGTCGTACAGATAGGAACAAAAAGCTCTCTAGTCCTACTCTCAAGCTCAAGAAGTAGAGGCGTGTGATGATCCTGCAGTCTTCAGAAGATGCGTTGAAATACCGGCAGCTGAATAGACGGATCTCAAAGTCCTTAAAAACGCGACCTCCGCCGCTTTTCAAGGACTTAACACCGAAAATATTAAAGACGCGATTGAGCGGAATAAGGGCTCCAAGGTCTTTGCAAGGGATCTGTCTATTGGGCAGAGCCAGCTCACGAAACTAAAGACCGATTATGGCAGGATCGTATCCAACAAACCGGAGCTTCTGAGGGAGATCGAGAGACTCTATGGGCAGTTGTACACGTCAACCAGTAAACCCTTCGCGAATATAGCGAATGATCCTAGAGCTAGATTGACCCGACACTATACCGAAGGCATTCCGGACGTCAGCTTGTATGAGATTAGGATGGCTCTGAAGTAGCTTAAGAACATCAAGGGTGATGACGGAATCACAGCCGAAATCCTGAAGGCGGGTGGGAAACTGGTCCTTAGGCCCTTCAGAAGCTGTTTGATTCCGTCATACTCGAGGGGAGGACGCCACAGGCATGTTGAAGGGTGTGTGGTGGTGACAATGCCTTACTGAAGAACTATAGGCCCATCTCACTTCTTAGCCATGCTAAGAAGTGAGATGGTGCCATGCCAAGCTGTTTTCAAGAGTCATCACGAATCGTCTCGCGCGCAGGTTTGACGATTTCCAGCCTCCCGAACAAGCCGGATTCCGTAAAGACTACAGCACCGTAGATCACATACATACGCTGCGGCAGGTTATACAGAAGACCAAAGATTACAACCTGCCTATCTGTTAAGCGTTTGTGGATTACAAGAAAGCCATCGATTCGATCAAGACTTGGGCTGTACTGCAGTCTCTCCAACTGTGCCAAATTGACTACCGGTACATCGAGGTGTTGAAGTGTTTATACAAAAACGCCACCATGACAGTTCGACTTCAGGATCAGACCTCGGAACCCGT
Organism: Orthosia cruda; assembly: GCA_964057195.1. Classification (NCBI taxonomy): domain Eukaryota; kingdom Metazoa; phylum Arthropoda; class Insecta; order Lepidoptera; family Noctuidae; genus Orthosia; species Orthosia cruda. The sequence continues at coordinate 2,493,292 of OZ059847.1, read as the reverse complement.
ACATTTGCAGCGAGGTGTGAGACAGGGAGACGTCACATCTCCGAAGCTGTTTACCGCTGCACTGGAGGACGTCTTCAGGGTTCTGGACTAGAGTGGGCTAGGCATCAACGTTAATGGCAAGTACATCACTCACCTTCGTTTTGCTGACGATATAGTGGTTATGGCTGAGACCATGGAACACTCAGTATAATGCTCGATGACCTCAGTAGAGCTTCCGAAAGAGTGGGTCTTAGGATGAACATGGACAACACCAAGGTGATGCTGAATGCCCATGTTACATCCACTCCTATCAAGGTCAGAGACTCTACACTCGAAGTTGTGGGCAACTATGTCTAACTGGGACAAATGATCCAGTTGGGTAGAGCCAACTTCGAGAAAGAGGTCAACCGTCGAATCCAACTCGGCTGGGCAGCGTTCGGGCAGTTGCGCGGTATCTTCTCGTCAAACTTACCACAGTGTCTCAAGACAAAAGTCTATGACCAGTGTGTGTTGCCAGTGATGACATATGGCTCTGAGACGCTTACAATGGGCCTCATCAGAAAACTTACAGACACTCAAAAGGCAATGGAGAGGGCTATGCTCGGAGTTTCCTTGCGTGTTCGAATCAGAAATGTAGAGATCCGCAAGAGAACCAGGGTTACTGACATAGTCCGAAGAATTGCCAAACTTTAGTGGCAGTGGGCAGGGCACATTGCTCGCAGAACGGATGGCCGATGGGGCAGAAAGGTTCTGGAGTGGCGACCGCGAACCGGAAGACGTTGCGTTGGAAGGCCTCCCACCAGTTGGACCGATGACCAGGTGAAGGTTGCAGGGATACGCTGGTTGTGAGACACACGGGACCGGTCAAAGTGGCAACGCTTGGGCGAGGCCTATGTCAAGCAGTGGATGTCTTTCGGTTGATATGATGATGATGATAAGCCCAGCCAATGCAACCTCGTTACAGTACTTTATGAATGACCTGACAAACGCCCGCGCAAAGCACTCGTAACAGCCGCGACTGAGCTCGGTACAATATTGCTCAAGAATCCCTGTAAAATCACAATGTCAATGTGTGTGTGCAAAATGACGCTTTGTTCGTAGTGGCCTCTCTGTCTGCGGCGCGCCGCCGCTTGGGTACTTTTTGCCCAAGCGGCTCTAGACAAGTGGCATTCGATATCAGTGAGGGCGATAGTCGAAATGACAATATGTAAGGGATTGATCACGTGATTATTCGATATCGCTTGTCAATCCCATACAATTTTGCATTTCTAACAATCGCTATCGCTACGCCACTGGAGGCCGAAGTCTGTTTTATGATACGCCACTATTCATAATAATAGCAGACTGCGTAGCAACGTAGCAATATAATACATTCTTAGAATTTTGTGGTTTCATGGCCGCGGCTTATGTTGGCACGACCAACGCAACGCATTGCTCTCTTAGTTTTTGTTCCGTGAAGAAGAAACCAATACATGTACATTATTTCTTGGCACGGAATACTTATTTTTATATATTTGGTTAATTTTTTGTGTCAATTAAATTAATCTGCATTATATATCTACTAATTCTTTTGGTAATAAATCTGTATATGTTCAAAGATGCTCACAGACAGGCGCAACATGACAATGGGACAACTCGTCATCATAGAAGTAGTAAGTAGTATCTGGTAAAAACGTACGTGATAGAAGTAGTTACTGAAATATTATATGATCGGTTGAACATTTTCTATGAAAAAACGCTGTCTCATTGTTGCATCGCTCCTGTCTGCTGAACCCATATGGAAAGCATCAGACGTAGCGTCTATTTTCTAGTGGCTATTATAGCAGCTTTAGTTTGAATAGCATCGTTATTCAGCGCTTAGCCGCTCAGCCGGGACAAAGCCGTATTTACACCTTCGGTCGTTCGATAACCCTTGACCTGCCATATGGTACGTGGAGACTAAAACGAAAAAGGATTTTGTTTTAGCACAGGTATGCTGTAGCCTGTAGATACAGGCTGCTAAAAATGCATGCTGTCTCATCCGAAAACACTTGCGAAAGAGATAGATGCTGTGATGAGCAGTAAGAAGCTAGTTCGCCTACGAATTAGCACTTTTGCAAATTGGTAGCGAAATGGATGCTGATTAAGGACGAAAACGAGCGCGCAAAATTTTATAAAAATACCTTTGGTAGTCTAGATATCATGAAAAAACGACTGAATGTATATTTTAAAAATAAACTTATTTGCATTGCTGAATTATAAATCTATCCCTGTATGGAGGCTGTTTTGAAATTTGCCTTCTTCTTATGGTATTTAGTTCCGCCCAAAGATGCATTAAAATTAGTGTTGAAATATGGAACTTTCGACGCTCATAACTATCAAATATTTTTATTTTTTTACTTTTTGTTTCCATACAAGGCTGTGACAAGATGAGACAAATTGTTTTTTTTTTTTTATTTGAACGTACATATTCAAACAGCGAAGTAATCGCCAGACTTCGGGCGCACGGTTGACGCAGTGGTTGAGCGATTGACTGCTGCGCTGCGTGTCGCGGGTTCGATTCCCGCACGGAAGAAATATTTGTATGACCTACAGATAGTTGTTCCGGCTCTGGGTGTTTGTGTATGTGAGTTTATATGTTTGTAAACGCACCCACGATACAGGAAGAAATTCCTAGTGTGGGGCAACGTATTATTAAAAAAAAATAAAAAAAAATGACTACGTTTGTATGGAGGAATGATCGACTAGTGAAACCTTAAGGAGTGGAATTGTTAGCCAAGAGTGTATCAGTTAATTCTAGGCAGTTGCTCAATTGACGACCACATAATCGCACACCCGCAAATCTATTTAAAAAAATAAATAAAAGAGTATTGGCAATGTTGACTTCAATTAGCATTTATCGATATTTTGTGCGTCGAAATTCTGTATTCTACTCACTCCCATGTGAAAATAAACCTATAAAGAGAGAAAGAGAGAGAAATATCGACAATTAGCTAAGACCTAGTTATTAGGCTGAGGCAGATGTTAACCTGCTAACCTACCGCATTTCCACCAAACTTAATTCCAAGCAGTAAACTACCAACTCTGCCGAACTCAAGTTCTTGATCATAACGTTACGTACTAACTTTTCCACTACAGTTTCTTTCAGGCACATTCCGGAACACAGCAGAGCAAATAAAATTTATTAGCATTATTTTAGCCTCATACTTTCTTATACTTTGAACGACTTAATAAGGTTTGCTGGTCCATGTTATTAAAGCCCAAGTAAATGCCGGACATTACGCACAACAAAAGTCTAGCTTTAAACATTATAAAAGGCCCATAAATTGGGCACGGCCTGTTATAACTTTCAGTCAAAACTCGGCGAGCACTCCCGCTTAATTCAAATTTATTTTTACTGTGCACATAAAATGATTGTTTCGTCGAATGGCTTCTAATGTTGCGTGCTAATAATGATGCTAAAATTTGGATATTATGAAGTTATTACGGATGGTTTATAGACCATTTGTTTTTATATTTGTTGCGGGTATTTTTATTTTCATTTAAATCATAAATACTTTTAGATTAATGTCAATGATTGTTGTAAGTTTCAGAAGAAACGCGCGATGTATTTTCGCAAATGTGAATCCCTCGCAAAATTGAGTTGTCGTAATAAACTGCCTCGGTACATTGAACATAACCTTATTTGGCCTCCTGCACATTTAGGAGACAATGGTGCCTTATGCATGGAGTGTTTTGCGAACAGAAAATTAATGTTATTGGTCGAATCTAAATCGAAAAACTATCTACACCAACATTGATTTCGATTAAAAGAAACTCATACATTATGTATGAGTTTCTTTTAAACGAAAATTCCATTTTCATACCACGCAAAATATTACACACCCCACAAAAATATACTCAGTCTATTGACTAAAACACCCGGCTGGATAAAAACATAGTAAAAGTATAAACGTATTAGAATTTGAGGTGTAAAAAATAAGGCTGCAAATAAAAATCGTAAACGGGGACAAAAATAATATTCAATTTGGCATCGCTGTCATAAGGCTGCGTTCATACTGTCCATAATAGGTCCATGTTATTTTGTTATGGGGGTCATTGGAGAATATGTTGCAATGTATGGCAATCAGAATATGGTGTTGTTTATGGAAATGGCATGGTGTCGGTGACATGCTTACTAAAAGGGTCATCGTTTAAAGGTAATTGGCACTCACTCTGGTTATATTACATAGAAAACCGGCCAAGTGCCACGGACCGCGGAGTCTTAGTAATAGGGTAGCGTTTTTAACCTTTGGGTACGAAAGTCTAAAAATGGATTGAGCATAAAATCTTCGTATCACATTAATAAAAAGTTAATAAAAAAATAAAAATCCCGATCGCTTAAGAAGCGAACTAAAAGGACGTAAAGAAGAAGAAGAAAATCATGCTGTGCAGTCGATCAATATGTATCCTACATATTATTCACGAGCTGGCTGATCAAAACCTGATGTGTCCTCCGATTGCACAGCATGATTTTCTTCTTCTTCTTTACGTCCTTTTAGTTCGCTTCTTAAGCGATCGGGTTTTTTTACTTTTTGTTAACATTTTTTATTTATAAATTTTTGTTAAAAGTATTTTTTTCGAATTAGTTACATTTAAATTATAAGTATTATATATTTTTGAAATCACCTCTTAAAATCTTTTATTTTGCTACCCCACACAATGGGTTTGCAAGGTAAAATAAAATTGGGTCCCCACAATATGATGCCCAAAATCTTCTATTTTTCAATTATGACGCAAGATTCAACAAAATCGGCCAACGCGTTTGTTCTCTAGAACGCCACATAGGAACAAACAAACATACATACTTACATAGGCTAAGAAACACATTACCCTCCTTCGGCAGTTGGGTAAAAAAGCAGTGAGTTATAAATCTGAAAGATAGGTACTAGATTACTTTAAAACTTACTTTTGAGATTCAATTTACATGCTGAATATTTCTTACTTAAGTTTGTATTGTAGTGAGTAGATGATGATCTATTCATTGACACTATAAAGAACACTGCAAGAAAAACTTAGATATAAAAATCAATGTATTTTGCACACCAAAAAGCTGCTACCAGAACTTAAAAGTAGTCGTAACAACAGGAGTATTATTTAAATTCATCACACGTCAATTCTGTTCTCACATAGGAAGCGTTTTCTAGTTATTCGGTCTACTGCAGAGCAGACACGCAAGACACGGCAGATACAATTATGTTTCATTTAAAATAGTATAATATGATACCGATTTTAACCGTAACGGAGCATTATCCATTGTCACCATATTTCACTACAAATTACACCAATGCACTACTCGTCACTCCTACCAACTTTGCTAAGTGAAAACACACACATACTAAAACTATTCACACAGCCATACACACACAGTACGCCTGTATGGCACTGCCCTTACAAAGTGGGACTCACACAGATATTATGCAAAAGCCACAAGTAATTATTCCGGGGGTGGTCGGGAACCAAACACGAGCTACATAATTTTGGACAAACCTTCATAATATTTGTATATACGATTATAAACCTCCCAACAATATTTTTCATGAAATTTTAACCTTTTCTTCATATCCAGGGCGTATGATTGTGGATTATTTTTGTACAGAATAAGTTAGCAGAAATTATTTTGTTTGCGGTTTTATTTAAATTCGTACGTGGATTCATGAATTATAAAACTAGAATTATATAACTAAAGAGTATAATTATAAACTATAATTATAAAACTAAAGAGCGAGTTTTTGGATGTTCGTATTTATGAAATTTTCATCAAACATTTTCGTGTTCATTTCCTGCTAAATATTGACTCAGGACTTTTACTGATTGTACCTGGTCGTGCAGAAACTGATTTTCGACATTCAAATACGAAATTATTTTTTTTCATTCTTCTAAACGGGACTTATAATCAAACTTGCAGCCTCCATTCTCAAAACCGATAAGATTAATGGATCTGAAGAGATACTCGAAGTCCTGAAAGGGCAATTCACTACACTTTTACTATAATTCTCTTAGCCAAGAGGGCAATTGAGCAAGTCTCAACCTCACCAGAAGTACTTTAATAACTTTTAATTTTGCCCATTAACCCAATCTTTTATTTGATCCTCGTTCGTTATTTTGACAGATCTGAAGAGTTTCTATAATGGACCCTTAAGTCTATGAAATTCGTAACAAAAAGTTTTTTAATATCGTCCAGACAGAAAAATGTTCATTTAACTTTTTATCAGCGGTCTTAATCTAGATTTGTTGGTTAATTTTTCTGTTGGGGTCCAAGGTTGGAATTAAAATAATATTAATTATTTAAGATAAGTTTTATTTTAATAATTTAATATTTTGATTTATAAAAGTAAATTAAGTAAGGGATCCTTGTATTCTAAGGAGGAATGGAGCCTTTGACGAAGGGTAGGGGTACTGACCGTTTTTGACGTAACAACGTCTAATAAATCGATGAACGCCGGCTGCACGCACGAAATAGGATGACTCATTGTACCGTTACGCTCATTGTAACGTTACGTTCGGAGCAAGAGCGCTACACGAGCAAGCGAAAGGCACGATCGGCTTGAGCGTTCGGCTTGCGCCGCATCTTTTTGTTATGACGTTGTCATGTTAAACTATCGTCCGTAAACCGACTTTACAGACAAGCCAACTTTTTTTGTTTTTTTGTTTAAGTAATTATTTAGGTTGAACAAAATCAGCTGCAGTAAACTAGATAAGAGTGTTAACTAAAACTTTTCTTATCTGGACACATCACGGCAAGGCACCCTGCATTCTCCCAAAGTTAAAGCCAGAACTCGTTTTGAAAATTTTGCTTCATCGTTACTTTATAAATACAAAATAGCTTTTAATAAAATACAAACTTTTTAAGTGATCAATGTCTATGTGCACATAGAATAATTTACTTTTGAAAGTCGACTGTTAGTAAATAATTTTCTAGTTTAAAATAGTCTGCAGTCTGGCGTGTGTACAACTGTACAGAATGATGTATCGGCACATACATTAATTTGAAGTTAAATATAATTTTACGAAAATTTTCCAATATTTAAACTAAACAATTTAAAAGTTGAGAACAATCTCTTTACCCAACTGTAGCAGAGACCAAAAACTGGTACTGTGTTAACTCAAGCGATTTATTTATAGAACACGAAACCAAATAACATCCTTAACTTGCTAAGTTGTGTGTCTAACGCAGTTTCAAACAGTTCTAGTTAGCTCAAGTAAGGAGAACATACAGTTGATTCCCACGGGTGTCATAAGGGGCAACTGAGGGATTATTCTGACGGAACAATACAGATAACAATACAGGTCTTCGTGTCCCAAGCCAGGAGATAAACACCGGGGCCCATGGCGGCGTTGGGACCTTTTCTGAACCTGCATCCCACGAAACTGCCGTAACGCAACAGTGGAAAGCTAGTGGATTTGCTCCTTATTGGAAGATATACTGGTTCCTACTACGGGTGTAAGGTGGCACAAGAGTTATTACAACATTTCAGACACTTACCTTGGACTCCTGCGGTAGGCTCCTGGAGGTCGATCAATACCGTGCCGTGCCGTGAGATTAGGGATAGGAGAATATATATAATATTAGGACAATAAGGCATAGACTGACGGCTGTCTGGACCGAAGGCTCCGGCGTCCACCAGACAGAACACGTTTCCCGCAAAAGTACTTCAATATGCTTGAAATATATTCAAAACCGACTTCGCGGGCGCCCCACAACGCCGGTTGCGACCGGCGGGTGCAATTAACAATTACAAATGGGCGAAACACATCTCGATTAGATATGTTTCTACAAGAACCCGAATTCACCGTGTGTCCATTACAAATTTTCGTTTTGGACTCTTCTCAAGTGTCAGCTGTCAATCCAAAGCTGTCAAATCGGTGACAGCTAACTGACATGGTGTTGCAATAATAAAATATCAAATAGTGAACGAAACGTTTGGTTCAGAACAACTGGGGTAAAATCCGGAAGATACCTGGTACTAACAGCGTTATCATCTTAGTCCCAATGTCGGACAGTTTGGATTAAATTATTGCCGGCAATCTAACTACATTGGGTATCGGATACCTGCTTTATCCTTAAGCTAAGTTAGCTCTTTAGATGAGTAAGTCCACCGCCGTACAGACAGTTGAACCTTTTTTTCGAAACTCGTCGAGCTTCAGTCTGAAAAAAGAAGAAACCTGTGAAAGGGACACCTGTTAAAGATAAAAAAGAAAAAGGGATAGAAAGAGCTTGAATCGTTTATGCGAATCTCATTGAGCTCCATTGCCTCGGCACTTTTCTGGTTGTACCTACTGTTGATTTGGGCGTTTAAGAAATCATGCTCCCGGATAAGAATGAGCAAGCGTGTATATTTATTATTATTAAATATAACTAATAGTATACGTATGAATTTATAATAATTATACTATATTTAAATGGCAATAAAGCACACAAAACGCGCTCGAGAAAAATAATATAAGTCTAGTTATAACGAAAATAAATAATTTAAATAATTTTGTGAGTTGTACAAACATCTAAAGATATGAAAGAGCGGTGTCTCCTAACAGGCTTCAATCATAAACTAATGTTAACTATAAATTTGGTACAGAAATACACATATTGTATTTTTTGTAAGTTCTTCACTATATTTCCAACAATGCAACTATATTAGCTATATTAACTATATTATATTAAAATATTCATTAGAAAATGCCCATGACTACTAATATATACTAATATTATAAAGCTGGGGTCTTTGTTTGTTTGTTTGAACGCGCTAATCTCAGGAACTACTGGTAAGAATTGAATTATTTTTGTGTCGGATAGCCCATTTATCGAGGAAGGTTATTGGCTATATAAAATCACGCTACGACCGATATGAGCGGTGCATAAATGAAAAATGTAGCAAAAACAGGCAATTTTATTCCTTTTTGAGAGCCTACGTTGCGTGCGCTGCGTAAACGGTTTAAGTTACGCAACAATCATGTATGTAGGGTAGGTAGGGTAGGTAGGTTGCCAGTTGATGGGAGCGAAGCCGAGTGCGACAGCTAGTTTTTAATAATGTTTAATAATACAAACTAGAACTCCAGTTTGCAACACAAACCAGGTGTCATGCAATGGTATGTTAAAACTTTCGTTTTTTCAGTGTGAGATAGAGACAAAGCTCTATAGGACAAAGAACTATACCTCTTGTTCATCATAATCATAATTTCAGCTAAAAGACGTCCACTGCTGGACATAGGCCTCCCCCAGGCGTCGCCATATTGGCCGATCCCGTGCGTCTTGCATCTCTTGTTCACAACGGAGTAATAATTGCATTGACTGATCATAATACGATGCCGTGGGAAATTATTATGAGCACTCCATTTCCTTCCTACTCCATGTTCCAACCGTGTATGGCTTCCGATCAACGTGTAACTTTATATTACTTACTAGCGAGGCAAAGTGGTGCAATATTTTAATGGGCAATTGCAGAATACCTTTCCATGTTTATCCGGGATTAATAGTAGCTGCTATGTAATTTATCTAGTTGTTATGTGATCATTTTGTGATTTAATGCTTTTAACTTATTAGTTATAATGTGGAATGCATGTTTGGCCTTTGTTTTTCAATATTTCTTATTGGTTTTAGTATTTAAGTGTAACGAACGAGTTCAATTATTAGTCCTTTTTTTTTGTTTCAGGGCAAACTCCTTCAAAAGGTGCCTTGAATTTTAGGGAAAAGACCGGTATACCAGAAAACCACAAGTTTTCACCCTCAACACATGAAACCGACTCCGTGACCAATTAAAAGACCAACCCAGTACCCTTTCTGTGCAAGGCCTGTAATAGGGCACATCCCTGTGGAATTATCAGTCCCGGCAAATTCAAAAGCGGATATTTAAGCTATTAGCAGCTAAAATTTCAGCTGAAAAATGTCCACTGTGGACGTAAGCCATCGACCTGTTTCTTCTTGCATACAGAGAAATCCCGCAGCAAACAACGACGACTCAGTAGGTTCTCGGTCCGCCTTGTTGCCTTCCAACGATGCATTTTGGGTTGAGCGGCCATCATTCCAGTAACTTTCGACTCCATCGACTATCCGTTCAACAGCACAAATTTCATTCCAGCACTTATCTTGAAGTTTATTCTAACATACATCACGCACTAAAAGGCTGCAACAAAAATATTCGAAAATAATAATATACAATAAATTCACACCACAATCCATCAAACCTATTTATAATCATGAATAATGCATTATTTACTTAAAAGATTTCAGCGCCAAGTAGCCAAAACGATGAACTCGCACCACCGCACATGATCCAACAAAAGCAAAACAAAATTAATATAACCACCTCAAAACACATCAGTGTGTTTTGGAGGTTACTCCAGCCAAAACACCAAGAAATCAACTTAATGAAACATCATCTTATTTGACAAACAAGTCATAAAGCGAGTAGATTTAATTAATCAAACATAAATTACGTGAACCACTGCTGTTTCTAACGGCAATAAAGACGGTGATTCAGAGTGTGCACCGCGCAATGTAGCAGGAACACTCCTAATGTTACGAGCGCGGTATTACGCTTAGGCCGCGATTTTGGCTACTTAGAACTGCCGTTAAACGTAATAGCGGTGTCACAGTGCAAGATGTTCGAGTCTAATGCTGCTTTGAGGTGTTTTACGTTTGTGAAGAGCGAAATTAAAGCTATTGTAGGTAATGGGCCGATTAACGTGGTTTAATGCTGTTAGGACAACTTTTACAGGTATTTTAAATGATCAGTCTGTTGTAACATTCAAGGAATTTGATATGATAGTATGACTTGTTCCCCAAATATTACCAGGGACCTACATAATAAAACCGGCGACAGGCGACAATCTCACACCAACACCATTTTTGTAAGTTTCTTTCATAAATTGACTGCTTTAGTAAACAGGTACCTGTCGCTAACATGAAACAATTGGTTGCCATTCCACCAATTCGCACCAAGCGCTTCCAAACATTCTTCATAATGTGCACAGCGAATAAGTGGAACTCATTACCTGCGTCTGTGTTTTCGAACGCATTCAACCCGAATCTCTTCAAAGTTAGAATGAACAGGCTTCTTCCGGGTAAGCTCGCTCCATCGTCGACTCTGTTTCTGTCACCTCTGACCTAGACTAGAGTCAAGAGCAAAGCCATGCAATAAAAATTAAAAAAAACATTTTTGAGATATATATCACATTAATATTAACATTAGAAGCGGGATATTTACCATGTTTACTGTTTGTTGCGAGTTTCCGATATTTCGGTGCTGTTGCAAGCACCATGATCACGGATAAACTGAAGTCATTGCGGGTGGGTGTTTATGAGGAGACAAAACGGTCTACCATGACAGTTTAAAAACTTATATATGTCACATTGTCACGAATATCCTTCTCCTCGCCCTTTTGTCCTTCTGAATACAGACGTGATTTTTTATGTTATATTATTTTATTGGATTGTCACCAACATTAAACACCACCAAGGCTGTTACAATCCCACCGCAGATAAAAAACCTCTTTTCATACTAAAAAGGCACGTGCAATAAAATAATAAACTTAAAAAACTGGAGACTGGAATGTAAGACCTATATTTAAACAACCTTTCAAAGTCCTAACAAAATGTCCTAGTGACCTAAACCTATATAGCTGGGACAGACGACCTTATGTGCTTACACTTTAAGAAACATTAAATAGGTTTAATAGCTGTCACCTTTTTATCCCTGGCGGATAAACTCTTTTGTTTCTCGTCCTAAAAAGTATAGCTCCAGTCAAAACAAATTTTACAAAAAAAACTCCTTCCTAGAACGGCTTATCATTGTTTTATACGAACTTGCACTTGTGTAATGGTTCTAAACTTAACAATATTGATTTTAATTTTAAATAGTTAATTATATCTGCATTGTTGGTCTAGTGGTTGCAAGCAGTACTGCTGTGCACGATGTCCTGGGTTCGGTGTCTGGGTCGGGCAAAATTTTATGGAGTTTCTCCATGTGGATTAGCAGATCAAAGTCTGAGTTTAAGCCAGGCGATATCAATAGGATATCCTTCTTTAACATGGGATTTAATAACCATTACTGGCGAAATATGGATGTCTCTGTCAAACCCTTCTGAGAATACACACGTATATTACGTACTTTATGTTATTTTATGTCATCATCATTTCAGCCTAAAGATGTCCACTGCTGGACATAGGCCTCCCCCAAGCGTCGCCACTCTGACCGGTCCCGTGCGTCTCGCAACCAGCGGATCTCCGCAACCTTCACCAGGTCATCGGCCCACCTGGTGGGAGGCCTTCCAACGCAACCTCTTCCGGTTCGCGGTCGCCACTCCAGAACCTTTCTGCCCCATCGGCCATCAGTTCTGCGAGCAATGTGCCCTACCTACTGCCATTTAAGTTTGGCAATTCTTCGGGCTATGTCGGTAAACTGGTTCTCTTGCAGATCTCGATCTTGATATTTGTATATACGATTATATACTTACCAACAATTTTTCACAAAATTTTATCCTTTTTTTCATACCCAGGGAGTATGATTGTGGATTATTTTTGTACAGATTATGTGGGCAGAAATGATTTTGATTGCGTTTTTATTTAAATTCGTACGTGGATTCATGAATTATACAACTGGCATATTGGATCTTTTGTTCCTTGAAATTGAAATCCTAGAACGCGGGCTGGTGGTAGCTCCAATAAAAATATTAGAGCGAATTTTTAGGAGTTCGTAATTATCAAACATTTTCGTGTTCATTTCCTGCTAAATATTGACTCAGGACTTTTACTGATTGTACCTGGTCGTGCAGAAACTGATTTTCGACATTCAAATATGACATTTATTTTTTCTTTCCTCTAAACGTGACTTATAATCAAACTTGCAGCCTCTTATTCTCAAAACCAATAAAATTAATAGATCTCAAGAGATACTCGAAGTCCTGAAATGCAAATTCACTACACTTTTACTAAAATTCTCTTAGCCAAGAGGGCAATTATTCGAGTCCCAAACTCACCCGAAGTACACTTTTCTTTGCAGAGCTATCAGGCAAACTCTCCAATGAGGGATGGGGTGAAGTTTTTCTTTGCAGAGCTATCAGGCAAACTCTCCAATGAGGGATGGGGTGAAATTTTCTTTGCAGAGCTATCAGGAAAACTCTCCTATGAGGGATGGGGTGAAGTTTTTCTTTGCAGAGCTATCAGGCAAACTCTCCAATGAGGGATGGGGTGAAGTTTTCTTTGCAGAGCTATCAGGCAAACTCTCCAATGAGGGATGGGGTGAAGTTTTTTCTATAATTATCTATAATCATTATCATCAGCCTTTTTAAGTTTCCATTGCTTGAACACAGGCCTTCTCTCTGTGAGAGGGAATGGGCCGTAATCCACCACGCGGGCCTAGTACGGGTTGGTGAATGTAACATGTCTTTGAATTTTTGGTTCTAGGACATGCCGGTTGCCTCACGATGTTTTCCTTCACCGTTTTGAGAGCAGTGGTGATGAAATTTACACAAATTAAAGGCCCTGCCTTGGTTCGAATCCACGACATACGACACATAAGTCGCGGCCGATACCACTGGGCCACCACTGCTCTTAAGTATCTATCTAATTCTCAAGTCTGTTTTGATAAGTTTGTCTACAAAAGAATGTTGATGGATGTGTCTTGATCAGCAGATCTATTCTGTAAACATCTCATCAAGAAATCTTACATAGAGGAGCGAACTTAAAACAAACTTATATTTTTCCTTGGTTGGATGGATTGTTAGCTCACTTCATGTTCACTACACCTAAGTTTTCAAGATGATAATCTTACAGAGTAGCACTACAACAGTGTCACTGACACTCATAATTACATACATGCTTACACTCAAGCTGTTTTCCCTTGGGCGTATGCAGATACTAGAGAATGCCATATACACTACGATAATTACATACTCGTGTCATACACGTGTATGTTCGTTAAAAATAATTTACAAATAAATTTGCCCGAGTCTCTAGTCAGTGCCTAATAAAGAATGATTGTTTGATAGATTTGTATCACCTAATCTTTTAAACCCCTGCTTTGTCCTAAAAAATCGTACTGGTAAGTAAAGCAAAATATTCACACTAAACTGAGCGAGAACCACTTTGCGTATCTTCATCCCGTTTAAAATAACGAGCCAATCAGTCATAGACGTGGAATACTTTGGCACGGATTACTCTGCAAGGTTTCAATCGGGTAATCTTATTGCAGTTAGACCAAGATAAAAAGAATAAAATGTAATATCAAAGTGAGAAGTTGCAGTAAGTAATTTAACTTTTTTCTAAACATAAATGTTGTATACCTGCATTTTGTTTAAATCAAAACATGCTGTTATTATTACACGTCTTATCTAATTTTCCGACCCTAATACCGTTCTAAATTAAACTCGAAGAAATTATTTTAATAAAGCCATTTACAGGTCCTATTGACAAGAAGTCTGCCAGTCAGAAAACTAAATCCAAAGCGTAGAAGGTTATGACGGAGAATAACGGGCAATATAAATGCCTCCACTAGTCACAGAAAAAAAGTAGGTTACAAGAAATCTACATCAATAATAAAAGCTGAATCCCATACCCCCTAAACAAGAAACCCGCCAAGTGAACAAGTATTTGAAATATTACTTTGAGCGATAAACCACTGCAGTACGGTTTTACAAGTACCTAGGTATATTTACGCGTATGATTACCCCGTGGAGTAATCAGTAGTCCTGATTACTATATCATGTAAGTTTTCATTACCAGTTCCTTCTGGGAATTGGGGTACTCGATCCGATCGATGGGGAATTCATTAAAATCAACCTTATTTTGCTTAAATTTTCACAAATTATTGAATTTTGAATAATGGAATATTGCAATTGTCATTATCTGCTTCTCGGAAAGCCTCGTGTGTTCTTACTACAGTGATCAAATGATTTTCATAAAAACCACAGCTATTTTGTTTTTTTTTTGGCACTATCCCACCGCACTATGCCTAAACCACTGCAACTCCTGAAAGCCAGAATCAACAGTTGCGACCATCTGATAAGCGTCGAGGCAATCAAGCTCGACGAAGTCCCGGCGAATGAATTTAACTGTCTTGGATCCCGCAACGAAATTAATCTGCAAAGAATAACGGAGGAGTAGGAAAACAGTTGTTTTGATTTATTGAGTAGGTTTATACTCGTGGAGGAGCTCGTGGCTAAATAATAACAGCCGCACTGTTCGATCATCGAGTAAGTCAGAAGCGTTAGATCTGACACCAGTCGTGCCAAGGGGTATGGTGTTACCCAGTTACTGGGTTGTGGAGGTCAGATAGGCTCCATATAAAACACTGATACTCAGCTGAATCTGGTTAGACCGAAAGCCGAACCCAAAGTAGTTGGGAAAAAGCTAGGCAGATTAATTGAGTAGGTTTATACTTACTTTTTAGTTAATATATCTAATGCACGAGTTACGATACTAAACTACTTTTATAGGCAGTAACTCTTGCTATAGACTACCATAATTTCAGCCGAAAGACCTCCATAACTGCACATAGGCCTTCACTGAAGCATTGCAACATTGACCTCTCTCATCCATCGGACGCCCGCGGCCTTTACCAGGTCATCTGCTTATAGGCCTTCTAACGCTTTCGGTAAGCGATCGTTACTCCTGAAGTTTTGGCACATCGACTATTCATCATACGAGCAATGTGCGCTATGAATTATGCTGACAGAAAATTGTTTTACATAAATACATACTTCAAAGTTTTAAGAAAACATTGGAAACCTTTGATTTTTGAAGTTATTGCTGTAAGCTATTGTCGTTATATTATTCATATGTTAGAAATACATACGTATTTGTTCAGCTAAAGTAATATTTTGCTAACCTTCAACCAAGACTGGTTGTGAAGTGTATTCACAAGTTGAAGGCATTCGATCACTGTTCGGTTTTGGAGGTGAATCAATCCAATAGCATGTTTATATCTTACGTTTTAGGGTTCCGTACCCAAAGGATAAAAATGGGACCCTATTACTAAGTATCCGCGGTCCGTCTGTCTGTCTGTTACCAGGCTGTATCTCATGAACCGTGACAGCTACCCAGTTGAAATTTTCACAGATGATGTATTTCTGTTGCCGCTATAACAAATTAATATTTAAGTGGGGCTCCCATACAACAAAAGTTGTTTTTTTGCCGTTTTTTGCGATAATGGTACGGAAACCTTCGTGCGCGAGTCCGACTCGCACTTGGCCGATTTTTTTGTACTTACTGCCCCATTGTTACGCAAAGGACTCCCCAAATTTATTTCTAATATCCTATTCCTGGGCTACTTCAAACCAGTGAGCCATTGCACAGAGTTTATTAGCTGTGTGCATTGAGTTCTCCTGAAGAAATTTGGGTAATATTTGTGGAAACTAGTCATCGACAAGGCAGATATTAAATTGCACTCGTAAGTGCTCTTGCTACGTTAGTGCTCTTTCAGATCTATATTTTGGGTTTTTAGCAATTTTTATATAACCATGCATATGTCATGGAGCATATGATTAATATGTGTACTTTGTATAATGTTCGGGTATTGTGAATCGGTAAATAATAAAGCTTCCTAAAAACAAATTAACTACCAATGATCTGTTGTTGACTGTAATACTAACTAAGCTGTGTTAAAAATAATTATCGAAAAAAATACTGAATTTTAAAAACATAACAAAGTTTCCGAAAGCATAATATGTTCTGCTAAAATAATCGTTTTCTTAAGCTCTATAGAAACCAGATTAATTTCTACTATTGTTAATAGATTAACTTTTGTAACTCTCAATCTTAATTAAAATACCTACCGGTCGGTAGTTCGGGTGTAGGTATTCGTCCTTTGTACGACTTAGTCCACGAGCGAGCGAAGCGAGCTCGGGAACTTAGGGCACCCTGATACAGATAGGTTAGGTTCGAAGGAGATGACGGGAGCTGGAGTGAGCAATTTTTGTATTGCTTTTTGTATTTTATTCGGTAATTACTTTATTTGTATTCGCATATAAGTTGTTAGAAAATAAGTGTACAAAGCAGTAAATTTCATATTTTGAGTATAAAGCAGTAATATTTTATTACTACTCTTATAAATTTAGTCAAGTCAAATCGGGCAATTTAATAAACATTGTTTTAAATTGCTACGTAACGGTTGGGCAATTTCATTCATGTTAGGTTACCTTAGACCCTACATAAAGAAATAGTGATCGGTCTTGTATACTATAGGCTATATTAACATCAACTTCAACATTAAAATAATAAAAAAAAAACATGTTTTTTTTTTTTTTTTTTTTTTTTTTTTTTTTTTTTTTAAAAAAAACGTTGCCCCACACTAGGAATTTCTTCCTGTATCGTGGGTGCGTTTACAAACATATAAACTCACATACACAAACACCCAGAGCCGGAACAACTATCTGTAGGTCATAAAATATTTATTCCGTGCGGGAATCGAACCCGCGACACGCAGCGCAGCAGTCAATCGCTCAACCACTGGGCCAACCTGGCCCATTAAATGATGGGCATTATTCAGAAAGCCCGGTCCATTTATTTATTACAATAGTTTTTAACATATTGCCTACTCATATTGGGCATTTTTTAAATTGTCTGGGCATTATAAATAATTCCGTATTAATCGCTTGATCCATAACATAATATATTATACACCTACCTAAACTAAATATTATGCTTGAGCTGGATTCACTTCGTCAATAATGTAAGCGATAAGACCTTTCCTTCTCAAGTTCAACGCCGCTCCACGATGTATTCCATCGGTTAAGTTTAGTTACGGAAGTTACCTAACAATAAACTTATAAATACCTAGTTTATATTATACCTTTTCCATTTCCTACTGTTATATTTTTCTAAGGTGTAATAAAAGTAATTGTTTTTTTGGATTCCAATATACAATGCAAAAACTTGTAAAGGAAACTTTAGTATGAGCTCTACCAAGGCCAGCAAACTTTTGATTAATAAACTAAACTAATATTATAAGAAAGAAAAATGGTTGTCAGCAGGAGGTACTTTCAGGAACTGTTGGTCCGATTTGGCTGATAGTAAGTTATTACTCTATTGCTGAGTGGCATAGCCCACTTTTTATCTCATTAAATAGTGCGTTCCTGTGGAATATGCCTCGGCAGCGAAGCCGGAGATTGTAGTGAGTCATATAATAATTTATTATGGGATTTTAAAGTAACAAAGCATTTTTTTTTTTTTTTTTTTGTGGGTCGTCATCCGATGAGTTTGCCCGCTCTGGGTGCAAATTGATCTCCTGCCACATTGATGCGGCATTCAACCAGGTTTCAGGCTGGCTAAAGTAGCATCATCTTTTATGGAGTACTGCAAAAAAAAATGATGTAAATGTTACTATAAAATACCTCCCCACATGCTTGAACTGAATGAGATGAAATTAAAATTTTGTATAAAACGCACACTATGCAGGCAAGCATATTATAAGTTGGGGGATTACATCGCTGATGAAAATGCTTGGCTCAATGCTGGTCCTGCTGCGCAGCCTCTAGGGCGCAAGATATAGTGATGTGCAGAAAAGTTTTGAAGTATTTTTGGACCTGCTGAATACTGTATGAATGTTTTTGTATAGTATAAACTCAATTTCTTTTAGTATTATATAACTGTACAGCACATGTGTGAGTACCATGTTCCGACTATAAATCTACCATTCACTGTACCTATGTGTCGTTTGTTGACTTCTGTGTGCCCTGACAGTTGAGTGTGTCATGCTCTCTCTAATGTCTCTCTGATAGTGGCACGTGTTGATTGTTTTATTTTTTATTTTTTTTATTTAGCTATAGGCTCGCGTTTAACCACTATCTCGGCTGATGGTAAGCGATGATGTGGTCGACGGTGAAGCACGCTTGCCTAGAAGTAACCTATTCACTCTTGACTTGAAGACCCCAAGGTTGTGGCTATCAGGAAACAGACTCCGGCAGGGAATTCCACTGCAATGAAAATATTCGCAAAACGCTTTGTACGAACGGGTGGCGCATTGCCGTTCTTCAAATTGAATCATTCAGTTCCCTTCATGATGGTTGAGCTGACTGGTG
Source organism: Orthosia cruda (assembly GCA_964057195.1). Classification (NCBI taxonomy): domain Eukaryota; kingdom Metazoa; phylum Arthropoda; class Insecta; order Lepidoptera; family Noctuidae; genus Orthosia; species Orthosia cruda. The sequence continues at coordinate 2,474,281 of OZ059847.1, read as the reverse complement.
CCGATCCATGCGTCATGTTCGTGAACGGGCGCCATCATTTGGGATTGGTCATAACTTAGCTGCCTCGGCGTTTTATTGTATTTTTGTACTCTAGACGCTTTTACGTGCAAGTCTTTTTCTGCGTTCTCACATATATATATTTTTTAACAAGAATGACGTAACCAAAAACTTATAATGAAAATGCGAATCGCAGGAAAACTAAGTTTGCGGAATATTACGTTTCTTTGTTTGAAATTTACATACATTTGTACAGTTTTAATTTTGCTCTGTTCCCGGCTGAGCCCATTTCCATACTAATTCCGGGATTAAAAATAAGCTGTGAAATTTTAACGGTTTCAGCCTCGAACAGAACCTGTTCGGTATGATGGGATTTGTTTGGGAAAACCATTATATTGTCTATAGGGATAGCTCATTTAGTTTTAAAGCTGTTTGCTGTCTGAGATCGCCTATCAAATAATAATTACATATTTTTATTTTTTATTATCTTGCCCCACGCTAGGAATGTCTCCTGTATCGTGGGTACGTTTACAAACATACAAACTCACATACACAAATACCCAGAGCAGGAACAACTATCTAAAGGTCATAAATCCATAATCTAAGATAAATTAACGCTTTGAACGATACTACTTCCGTTTCCTATTTGTTCATATATTAATCCGTGGACAATGGTGTGGGTTATATGTTTGCCAATTTATTATGTAATCATAGTTTTATTTAAACTTTAACATGTAACTGTTTTTTTTGTCCCTAATAAATAAATAAATAAAAATATTTGTCCCGTGCGGTAATCGAATCCGCGACACGCAGCGCAGCAGTCAATCACTCAACCACTGCGCCAACCGTGCGCTCAAATTTGTAAAGGTACACACATCAACACGGTCTAAGGATATTTCATACTCAATTAAATAACTCGAAAAGTACTGGCCGCATTGGAATCTTTTATACACCGATTTGTTTGTAATTTATCTCAGACTAATTCCAAATTCAAATTTTTGAAAATTCTCTTGTTTCGGTGGCATAAAAATGTTGAAATTTAGAAAACAATACGAATTACGTTTAGTTACAGTTTTTTTTCATTTTTAAACGAAAGATAAAGTTAAAATTGAGGTATTGTAGCCATGCAACGCCAACATTTGACAAGGGCGGAGATGTTACGAGCTGTGGGAATGCTGGAAGCTGGGTCTGTTCAGCGTAATGTTGCTGAGGCCATAGGGACCCACCAAAATGTAATTTCAAGATTGTGGACACGCTATCGTGCCACAGGTGAAGTAGCGGAGAGGCACCGGGGGCCAAGTCGCATCACTACCCCCAGACAAGACCGAATTTTGCAAATTACTGCGCGAGCTCAACCAAATGCAACGGCGACTCAATTGGTCCAAAAGCTGCGAGTGGAACACCAAGTGCTTGTGAGTAAACAAACTGTAAGAAGGCGACTGCATGAAAGCAATCTACGCTCTCGTAGACCACTCCGGGTCCCACCTTTACGGAGAGGCAATCGTGGACGACGATTAGAATGGGTTCGGAACCACGTGGACTGGGGCCGTGAGCAATGGTCCAATGTGCTGTTCACGGATGAATCCAGGTTCGGCTTCCATCCAGATTCACGAAGGACGCGTTTTTGGCGAGTTCCTGGACGATGGAGCCGTCTTCAGAACCCTCAGGAAGTTCACCCATACCAAGGAGGAACAATTATGGTTTGGGGAGGAATTCGTCTTGGACGACGGACGGATCTCGTTTGGGTGCGGGCAATATGACGGCAGAACGATATGTCCAACAGGTGCTGGGGCCCGTAATCTTGCCCCACAGAACACAAATGGGGCAAGATTTCCTGCTCATGCACGACAATGCCCGGGCACACACGGCGAGAACGGTAGCAGCTTGGTTACATACACACAATGTTAGGGCCTTAGACTGGCCTGCTCAATCGCCAGATCTAAATCCCATTGAACATGCGTGGGATATGCTGCAAAGAAGAGCTCTCAAGGAAGTTCCTGAAAATCTGGCTACAGAAGATCAACTTTTTGCGCACCTCAGAAGGACATGGGACAATATTCCGCAGCAAGACATTGACAATATTGTTCTGAGCATGCCGAATCGTTGCCGATGTGTTATGAACATCATGGGCGCTTTCTCAGCCTACTAACTTCAAGTTTATAAACACCAATTAAATGATTTTTCTATTTTTTTTCAGTTTTTACTCATAAATTAAAAGTTAATTCATATACGGTTTCCGTCTATGCTTCATTTTTTTTCCATAAAATCCTGAAATTTTAATCGAAGTACCTTAACCATTATTAAAAAATGGTAGAATATTAAATAACGTATCTTTTAAATATATACATGCCATATAAATAATTAACACATTGATAGTAATTCGCTTTTTTTAAAATATCCCTAGACCGTGTTGATGTGTTTATATTTATCATCATAATCTTGTCCAACTCCGCATTTTGGGGACGGTCGCGTAATTGCTACGTCTTCCTCTTTCAATAGTTTTCTAATTGTTGTCTTCTTAGTACTCAACCGATATGTAGACATATCATATGGAACATACTTCATTCCCCATGTATTTAGTTTTCTTCAATCATATAGCTATGCACCCAAAACTTTCCTAGCGAAATTTTTTTCATTTTCCGTAAAGATGATTATAGTCTCCATTATTTATTATGTTGTTGCAAATACAAAAATGCTGAGCAGTACGGTTGCACCGAACGTTCCACTTGCCGTGCTATTTACTTTCAGCCAGACATATTGTGAATATGAAAAATATACATATTGTGAATATGCCTTTGGGTACAGTCTCACAAATTAGAGTAGGTATATTCAAACTTTAATAGTAAATTCTCTTTTTTATAATATGAGTTAGATAGTAAGGATAGGATGTGGATGGATTACTATAATTGCCAGCCTTCGATTCGATGGAGACTTGGGCTGTACTGCAGTCTTTCCAACGGTGCCATATTGACTACCGGTATATCGATGTGTTGAAGTGTTTGTACAAAAAGGCCACCACATCAGTTCGACTTCAGTATTAGACCTCGGAACCCGTCCTTCTGCAGTGAGGTCTGAGGCAGGGAAAAGACATATCTCCGAAACTGTTCACCACTGCACTGAAGGACGTCTTCATGGTTCTGGACTTGAGAGGGCTAGGCATCAACGTCAATGACCAGTAAAAGACTCACCTTCGGTTTGCCGACAATATAGTGGTCATGGCTGAGACCATGGAGGACCTCAGTACAATGCTCGATGACCTCAGTAGAACTTCCGAAAGAGTGGGATTTAGGATGAACATAGACAAAACCAAGGTGATTTTTAATGCCCAGGTTACACCCACTCCTATCAAGATCAGAGACTCTATACTCGAAATTGTGGGTGACTATGTCTACCTGGGACAAAAGATCCAGTTGGGTAACGCGAGATAGAGGTTAACAGATGAATCCGACTCGGCTGGGCAGCGTTCTGGAAGTTGCGCGGTATCTTCTCGTCCAACTTACCACAGTGTCCCAAGATGAAAGTCTATGACCAATGTGTGCTGCCAGTGATGACTCTGGCTATGGCTCTGAGATGTAGTCGCTCACAATGGGCCTCATCAGATAGTTTACAGTCACCCAAAGGGCAATGGATAGGGCTATGCTCGGCGTTTCCTTGCGTGATCGAATCAGAAATGTAGAGATCCGCAGGAAAACCAGGGTTACCGAGATAGCTCGAAGAATTGCCAAACTTAAGTGGCAGTGGGCAGAGCACATTGCTCGCAGAACGGATGGCCGATGGGGCAGAAAGGTTCTGGAGTGTCGATCGCAAACCGGAAGACGTTGCGTTGGAAGTCCTCCCACCAGGTGGACCGATGACCCGGTGAAGGTTGCGGGGATACGCTGGATGCAAGACACACAAGACCGGTCTATGTGGCGATGACGCTTGGGGGAGGCCTATGTCCAGCAGAAGACGTCTTTCGGCTGATATGATGATGATGATGGTGAGTATAATTGACAAAGATAGACTAGGTTATGATACAATGAATCGAACTTTATCTATAACCGCTAAAATTCAAATAATACAGAAAGTTCCACCCCATACTCATAGCCATACCAATTATCATTTGTCACTCCAAAAATTCTTAAACTATTTACTTAACAAAATGCAATTGTTTCAAACCCATTTCGCGATATTTTACGCTACTGAGTACAAAACAGTATAAAAATGATAAACGACGGAGCGGCGACACAGATACATTCGCTGAAAAAAAAGCGCTTTATTTTGTAAAGCGTAATTTAAGGAACGCTCGTACTCTGAAAAAGTATTCAGCTTGATTTATTTTTCAATTTGTCTTGTTAGTTTAAATTTTGTTTGTCGCAGTGATTTATACATGGTATTAGGATACTAGGCGTCCTTTTAGTCACTTTATCACTTTGGTACTTTGGTTTTTCCCAGGGAATTTTATAAAACAGCCTGTCAACTAATTTAATTTTAGTTAGTAGTTAAGTATGTGAAATCTATTACTTTGTATAATTTATTACAAATAACTATTGCTCTCAAACGGTGAAGGAAAACACAGTGAGAATAGCGATATCCTAGAAATAAAACTTCGAAGAAATGTGACATCTACCAACCAGCACTGGGTCCTTGTGGTAGATTGTAGTCCATTTCCTATCAAAGAGATGAACTGTGTATCCCAGCAGTGGGAACAGGAGCTGATTATGTGACGTGAAATTATGTCTCCCACTAATGGGTGTCTCTCGAGTTCGAAACTAAATATTTAATTTATGAAAGAAAATTGACATATTTTTTTTATTAATATTTAACTGTCCCCGTATGAATGGGCATTTTATTTATTTTTCTGTAGATTCACACACCCACTCACATTATGAGCTTTAGAATAAAGTACAGGACAAAAATTTATCTTAAATTTTTTTTTATTCATTTCAGTTTATTTTCAATTTGACATTAATATAACAGGCTGATGAAAGTTTTTCCTAGGTTTGCTCTACTTATAACACTGCGATCTAGATCAAAGCTCCGATCCCTTGACCTTTAGAAACATTTTCAGCAATAAATTACAAATACCTGGTAGAATGGCTTCGGCTTCGGTAAAAATAATCTTACTTCCTTATTCGGTTCTCTCCAAATTTACAGGAAAGATGGCGTCTTATCTACCGGCCGTGGCATAACCGCTTTCTATTGACTTAAAATATCGTTTGTCTTGTAATCCAATATCCCGGAAAAACATTCTAATACGAAAAGGACCAATTCTTACACTTCCCGTTTTTCCTTTTAAGTGGGGATATAAGTTATTCAGCTGTACGATATTTCTGCCGCTTCGGTTCTCGGAAAAAAAAGTTCCTTTTGTGGAACGACTGATTATCTCCGAAAGACACGGCACGGGTATTTTGATATATTTCTGCGTAATCGCATTATTTTTCGTCAAAGGTAATTAATTCCTTTTACAGGCTCATTAAAAAATGGCTGGCTCCTGCCTTTACTAATTTGCGACTTAATAATACCGAGAACCTGCATTAATCATTATATTTATTTCGGTTTTAGCGGAAGCGCCATATTGTGTGTGCGCCTGACTGACTGGGGATGCTGAGGAGGATTGTATCATTCCGCTAACTTCTTCGACTTGGCTGTTGTATGAGATTGGAACCACAGTCCCCTACATCTCAAAGGTAGCTGCCCTACCATACACCGTTACCTAATTCACTGCGTCAAAGTGTGTCATGTAATCATGAAAATGTACTATATTTTAACTGTCATTTATTCTTATTATTTGTTTTTATTTGATGTTGACCTGGAAATAAACAATTTTACTTAATTTTACCTCCAATAAATATCTTTGCCGTAACTTAGCAACAATTTCAATAAAACATCTAGTTTCAACATCACTGAAATTCGCTCTGAAACATATCAAGTTCAAGGCAGAGATTACGTGGAACTTGCTACATGAAGTATTTACGTAAAGGAACACTGCCGAAAAGTCTACGCGGAATAATCTGCTTCTAATTCCGCCATTATTCACTGAACTTAACCTTAGCATTTGATCATCCGCGGATTAACAAAAAGACGGTTACAAGTAGTGATGGGCTTGTGCTGTCGATGTATCGATAAAATTATGGAATACTAGCTGTTTGCAGCGGTTTCGCCCGCGAATAGTACTTTTTTCTAGATGAAAGTTACCTACCCAATGTCCCTTTTTATACGCCTAACAACCTGTATGCAAAAATTCATGATGATCGAAAATTGCTGTAAGAGCGTACCTAACAATAAAATTCACATTCGAATTTAATATGGTACTAAGTTAGGATTACGATAATTAAATAATCTATTTAGTCTGTACTCATTTAAACAAAGTGACTTATAAAGCTGGTATTACGTATCTACTTTTGAAACAACTTCACTAAATAAAAACAAACAAGGTCACACGCCAGGTGTTTAATTTTATTACCTAAACGTAAGAAAAGAGGTATTTTTTTCAGAACCATAAAAACTCAAGCGTTTTACGGATACTGCCAACCTTAGTGCTTAAACACCAACCACTTAGCCTAAATGATCCCAAGACCTTTAGTCTTGGGATATAAAAGGGCTCTCAGTATTCAAAAATGTACTACTTAAGAAAATTTTAATACCAACAAAAGGCCCATATTCTTCAGCAGTTAAAAAGCGGGGAATCGTTTTATGTTAAGCGGAGAAAAAGTATACAAAAGTGCCTAGCGTGGCCAGAATACAATTTAAGAGGATACTATGAAAAGAAGGCCTATTTTCTTTGCTGGAAGATTTTATTTGAACATACCATCGCGCCTGTTATCCCTAAAAAGTTAGCAGTTAGTAAGCAGAGGTGCACCTGTAGTACCTCTCATTTCGCCAGTTATGTTAAAGTCTCATGTTATAGAGGGCGAGCCTATTGCCATCATCATCTTCATCATATCAGCGTCGCCACATTGACCGGTCCCATGCGTCCCGCATCCAGCGGATCCCCGAAATCTTCACAAGGTCTTCGGTCCACCTGGTGCGAGGCCTTCCAACGCAAATTGCAATTTGCCATGAACCGGACACAAAGACTTTATTTGAAGTTGAACTAAAACAGCATTATGCTTCAATTAATGGAATGTATCTTTATGATAGACAGAAAGGACAAAAAATATACATTTCTAAGGCATAATATTTGTCTTGGACCAAGTGATTTATCAGATGAGTACGTATAATGCCCGGGCAATATGAATCTAGTCAAGTCAAATCTGGCAATGTAATAAAACCTGATATAAACTTCAATATTTAGCACATGGTCTGCTCATTATGTATATTGACACGTAACGGTTGGGCAATTCGATAATTATGGTTAATGATTAGTCCAAGAGCGGGCGAAGCGAGCTCGGTAGCTTAGGCCATCCCGACACGGATAAGTTAGGTTCGAAGAAATTGACGCTCCCGTCAACTCTTTCATGTTAGGTTACTTTAGACGATGCAAACAGAAAGAGGAGCCACACAGCGGGGTTCCGTCGACTTTGTTGCTTAAATAATAATCGTACTTATCTATTATATATTAAAGCCAATGTCAATATTAAAATAATTAAAAAAAAGCACATCGTATTACCCTGCCCAATAAGTGAGGCATTATTCAGAAAGCCCGGTCAATTTCATTAATTCAATAGTTTTTATTATATAGCCCGACTTATATTGGGCATTTTCAAAATGCCCGGACATTATGAATAATCACTACCGTATAAATCACTTGGTCCATAACATATTCACTGTTTCACTTATCAAGCGTCAGTAAACTAGTAAGTAAGATGTTACCAAAACTTTTCCATTATCATATTTTTTTATGTCCCCACTGCTGAGACACAGGCCACCTCTATGTGAGAGGCAATGGGCCGTAATCCACAACGCAGGCCCAGGCGATGTAATACGTCTTCTAATTTTTGGTACAAGGACATGTATTAGATTTTTCACGATGTGTTCCTTCACCGTTTTGAGAGCAGTGGTGATGAAATAACTTACACAAAGTAATGCATCTGCCTGGGTTCGAACCTAGGGCATTACAACTTGTAAGTCGCGGTTGATACCATTGGCCCACCTCTGCTCTCTTTAAACTTTTTAGTTTTACAAAAAAAATAGCCATCAGAAAATTTTACGAGTATCTATAATAATTTCCTACTAAAACCAATCAAAAGCATCGATACTTTTATTCATAACTCGCCTCACATCCCTATTCGAGAGCTCCCAGTAAGAATCTTTCCTATGTAAATTTATTGCAATAGTCGGCGCGCCCCGCGGGTTTGGTCGCCGCACAAACACGCCAGACGTTACCTCTGATATTTAAATCAGACAAAATAGGGACACTTGCTTGTATTCTATGTCTCAATAGTGGTTGGCTTTATTGAGCTCACAACATTTTTGCGTAGTTGTTATACAGATGTCTCTTGAGATTTTGTTTAGTTGAATTTCGACTCTTGAGTTTAAAGCGAATGTTTTAAATATAGTTGTATATTGTTGAGAATATCCCTTAAGAGCTACGGAAACATTGACAATTGTACTTTGGGGATATGTGGATCAGGGTGTAAAGTCCCACAAAACTCCATAGAAAAGGGAGGATCCTCCGACCAGACGGGTGTTGTGTCTGGTCCGGGCAACTGACCAACGGTTGTTGTCGCACTGTTGTATGTGTTCTAATCGCGCCGAAAACTTTGCTTGCGCGATGCAGGATTTGTGTGACGTCATTTCATTAGTTCGTAAGTGGCGGCGTTGGTGCCGCTACAGTACCTACACGCCAATGTTCAAAGAAGGGCAACCAAAATGGTCATGCGTAATTGCCATACGAAAAACGCCTCATAGATCTTGGCCCTTACTATACTGGAACAGCGTAGACAAAGGGTATTGAGACTTACAAAATACTAAAATAATACTATGACGTGCCCAACCTTCAAGACCTTTTACACACTCAACGCCAATAAAGCCTTAAGAGCTCATTTCCTCAAGCTATAGGGCAATTAATCGTAGAAGAAGCCTTTGAAACAATTCCTCCAAAAGTATGGATCAGACGCCCGAAAAGTGATGTGATAGCTCCCACACTGAACTGTTTCAAAAACGGATTAAACAAATAAAAAATCTCCAAGTTGAAACACACTCATCAGCTAACTAGCTGCTGGTGTGTCTCACCAAAAAATCATAATAATAGGTATTGGAAAAAAATACACAATCGCAGTACAGAATAGCTTCTACTCGTCATTCACAAATAGCATAGAATTCCTCTAAAGACGATGTTGCTACCAACGCTTATGTAAGAAGCAATTACTAGTCAGGCGAACTGGAAACAAACACGTAAACATAAATAAACAAACTTATAATGTAGACAGAATATGCCCCGAAATGCGCTGTTTACGTAACCTGGCAAATTCTTACAATATATTTTAGATAAACAATAATTTACTATACACGGACTTTAATGGCGATGTTCTTCAGAAAGTCTTGGTGCGCAGTACTCATAACCAGCGTGCGTGTATGACGAGATGTGTGAACGTAAATAAAGCAAAAAGAAAGAAAGAAAAATATTTATATCAAAACGAGTATGTAAGGATCGTAGCAGGTGGTGTTCTGTAGTTTCTGCCTACTCCTAAGGAAAAAAGGCGTGATTTTATATATTATGTACGTATGTATGTGTAATCTGCCTAGTCTTTTCCCAACTATGTTGGTTTCCAGTCTACCTGGATGCAGCGATTGTCTATCTGACCTCCAGGCCAGATTGATGTCAGATTGCCTAGCTTCTAAGTACCCGTAACCATTTTAAAAGATCTTCAAATGATAGCCGGGAGCAACCGCGTAACATGCCTCGAGCACAGAGGAATCACCCATCCTCGAAATCATCTCGGCAAAAGTTGCTTAACCTTTTTGATCGGCCTGTACTGCTGTTATCATGTAGCCACGAGCTCCTCATTTTTAACTGACTTCCCAAAAAGGAGGAGGTTCTATGTTCGACATTATTTTTTTTAAATTTTTTTTTGTGTATGTTCACCGATATCTCCGTCAATTGTGGACCGATTTTGAAAATTCTTTTTTTGTTTGAACAAGTATGTTCCGAAATTGGTCCCATTTTAATTTGGTTAAGATTTGATGAAGAACTTCGGAGATATACAACAGAACTCTTCAATAAATAACGGCAAATCTCTTGGGATTGCTGCAATCGCATGACTGTTTGTTGTTTATAACATTTCATAACATAACATCACGCCAGTTTGCTCGTAAGGGGTAAGCAGATCTCTCATTTCACCGGTTATGTTCGAGTTTCATGAAATCTATTCTGGCGAAATAGTTCCCTTACTAACTTGCCTATTAGGTACGTACAACTAAAAAGTGAAAAATAAAAAAACTTTTTGCAAAAAAATACTACTGACTTCCAAATATAAAACTACAAAGTGAAAAATAACTAATTTTTTGAAGTCGGTGTCCATGTATTGTATCTATCTCACTCGCACGTTCAATTTGCCATCCCCACTTTCACCCACACAGACATACACAATCTCGTGCGCACCGCGTCAGTATTACGAGAGCCGCTGGCCAGAGTAGACGTGTTGAAGTGTGGTCATTTAGTGCGTGAACGAGCCTGTGAATTGCCCCATAGAACCGGTCACTACAAATGGCGACGAGGATAAAGTAAGAAAAACATTGGTGTAAATAAAAAGAAGAAGGATTGGGGTAAGTAGATAATGCATGACATGACACACGGTTATTTGTTATCGTTAGGCGCCTATATTCCGTTATGAAAATAAGACATTTAAGCAGGTCCTAAGTGAAAAAATTACATAGGAAATACCTATTTGTTGTGTTAACATCATACGACTGCTTAAACATAACTATGTAGCGAAAAATAAATTCTGCCTAAGTATTGAGTAAATAACCATACGCGATTTTAATAATAAAGGACCTTTAGTATTACGAAGGTAAAGAAATTCGTGTTATTCTAATCAAAGAGCCAAGGGCCATGACTAAGTTGTGTATAATAACAAAAAACTGTGCCGTTAAAGAAAACTCAAACTAGCTATTCTAAAACGATTGTAAATTATATTGGTGGGTAGGTAAATAACAAAATTTACTTTACGATTTCAAATCATAACATCTGATCAAAATAATAAAATCGATGCATTGTTATTTTGAACCTAACTACTGCGTCTACAACGCGGATATCTTTGAAATCTTTCCACAGACAATCGATAGTCTACCCTATTTATTAGAATCATTTTCTGGTCACCGTTAATAATTCAAATAGGGGTTCCCATAGATCGGAAAATACGTTTTGTTTGAATACTTAAGTTTTATGGCGACATATTGTGATTTTTTTTCCATTTGGACACTATTCGAAATTGTGGTACATCGATGCTATGGAATTTCGGTAATTCGGAAGTTTGATTCGATGACTTAAGGGAATTAGTCATGGGGCATATGACATTCGAAATCAAGCAGGAAACCCAAAGATTATATAGTCGCTCTAGTGAAGTTTGCAGTTACAACCACGCCTATGTAGAAATCCTAATTAAAGAACTTAAAACGTAGGTATACACGCACTGAATGTTTAAGTGAATATGTACATTATAGGAATATATATACCTAAATGCCTATGTACTTATTCATTGTTTATCGAGCCTAACCCTTAAAATAAACAGGTTAAAATTGAATCGTCTACCGATTAAAATGTTAATGATAATAAACAGTAACCTATAATAACACCAAAGGTGGTTTGGGCAAAAAATTCAGTGTACATCTTAATGACCAATACAATATAAAATTATTTATCCATATTTGTAGCCGTAACTTCTCAAAGGAATGTCTCAAGATTCAGATTCTACAAAGCTCGTAATGGGCACGTTAATATTTGCAACATCCTAAGGCAGTTGTGTTGGTTACATAAGCCATGCATATGAGTCCAAATGCCTGCTGTAAACAGCGGTGACTCATGCAAAGACAGTGCTATATAAAATACGGGTTTCAGTTACGTAGTTTTAGGGGTAATTAAACGTAAAAAGAAAAGAAATGATTGATTTATAAATAGATAAAGTTAGTTAACTTACACTATTAGTTAGTTAACAAATTCGTGTTAACTATGAAATAATCTTTTCAAGACCTCGTTGTTTATTCATTGCCTACGTAGCATATTTAGTACGTTTTGGAACAATATACTAAACTTATTACATTCTTAATATTTATGAGCTAGTTTCTTCTAGCGGCTTCACCTGCGCGCAGGTCGAAATTTATCCCTAGTGGACATTACACCAGGGTAAGTGGCCTATGTGCTGTTCCGGACTGTGATCTGTCTTTGTGCCGAGTTTCAGCCGGATCCGTTTTGCAGTTCTGGCGTGGTTGGGTGGCGGACACATGCAGCCGTCCGTCCGTACTTTCGCATTTATAATATTAGTTAGGTTATTATTAGGTTTCCGATCTGCCTGAAATGACAGTTGCCTACCATTCTTCAAAAGGGTTTGAGCTGCTGACCCTATCAGGTAAGTACATTTTTGAGAGTGTAGTGGTCGTGAAAACAGATTTACACCATTGCATTTGGAACATTCTTAATTATTTTTGTACAAAGGACATAAAAAATAAATTAAATATTTGTACAAAGACGAGTTTAGCTCTGGATTCGGTTTTCTACTATCAAACTTTTGAGTGATGGAGAGAGTTTTTAAAAGAGGGTAGAGGTAGTCAGGTGTAAAAAGTCAAACTAACACAGAAGGAATAAAATAAATCAAAAATATACTACATACATAACAATACCCAATATATACAGTTAGGCTGTTTGATTATTGATCCATCCGTTTGTAAACTTCAAAACATTAGAGTTTTCTTACTATATACCAGTCATCTCAGGGTGGATATAAGACGTTTCAAAAATATAAAAAACTGTGTCAGTACAGGCATCTGGTCGCGCAACTACTATGACCATTTTGTTAATTGCAGTAAGTAGATTATGAAAAAAAAAATTGTGATAAAGCAGAAATTGGAATTAACTGTCGTCGCGCATTGTTTACTTATATAAAGAAGCGCAAAATAAAATTTTAGCAGCATTTAGTGCGTGAACGAGCCTGTGAATTGCACCATAGAACCGGTCACTACAGTCCATAACGCAAAAAAATGGTACCTACGAAAGACACCGACTTCAAAAAAATTTGTTATTTTTCACTTTGTAGTTTTGTATTTGGAAGTCGGTAGTATTTTATTGCAAAAATAGATTTAGTTAGATTGACTATATAAACATGAAATAAACTGGTAGAAACTGGTAAAAGGATAAAACTGAAATCAAATTCAAAATGTGTCGCCGGGGAATAATCCTTCGCTTTTAAAACAGACACTATCGCCAGAGCCGGTGGGACATTCCGCAATTTATTTCTTTACAGACATCGGTTTAGCTCGGTTTTGCTCGTGGATTTATTTTAATGCCTGAAAAATCGGTGGTCTTTTTCATGTTAGAGATTTTGAACGTGGAAAATGTTCATGTATGTAGTAGTATTGTATATAGGTATATAATTTTAGTGTATTATAAAGTATTGGCACAAATAGGAACAGTTGCCTACTAGATAAGTAAAACAAGATAACTGATCACTTGACTATTTATTTAAAAATACGTTTTTCGGGCTCTTCAATAGGAAGAATTATTGTTAAGATTAATTTCTGAGAAAAGCGTCCCCCTTGGTGGACCAAATACCTGGTCAAGGCTACAGGAATCTGCTGGATCCGAGTTGCCCAAGACAATTGGAGGAGGCCTAATGTCCAGTATTTCGATGATTAGCGAGTCAAAAAAACATAAGCAGAAGTTGTCATTTGATTCAAAGTCTTACAAACAAACCCAACCCATCTCACTTTAACACAACATAATCCAGCCCCAACTACAATTTTATGACAAAATAAAATACATATGTATATTTCATCTCGTGCTGCATTCAAAGCACTTAACTCAGTGATAACAATGTCCTCTTAAGAATTTAAAGAGCTACTTATGAAATAAAAGCTTTTCTGAATTACTTCATTTGTGATTGTGTACGGGACTCGTTACATTGCAGAATGACCCTGGCCGTGATCTGAGAAAATAAAAGATATTTAAGGTCATTTGAATGAAACGGTTCAAGATAATGAAGCCGTTTGAAAAGTTGGGATCGAGAGACTTTTTGTCGAGTTCTGATTGCCTGGTACATTTTTAAACGCATAAAAATATTTTATCTTTATTTTTCTTTTGGAGATCATTGTCATCATCATCATTTCAGCTGAAACACGTCAACTGCTGAACGTACGTCTTCGCCATGTGTCACCAGATCGAGCGGTCCTGTGCACCTTCTATCCAATGGTTTCCCGCAGCCTTGCCTTCCAACAGTGCGTCTAGTACGCGGTCGCCACTCATGAAACTTTTCGGCGCCATAGCCCATCCGTTCTGCGAACAATGCCCACTGCCCTTAAGTTTGGCAATTTTGCAGCATTTCTTTTGGAGTTAGTTATAGAAGAAAATAACGTGTGACACCGACCCCAAGCGGCATAGTTTCAAGCAAGCAGCAAGCGGCAATTATATAGTAGTGAAGCAGAGTTTGCTGCTGGGATTAATATTTTCAATAATTTGAACACTCAAATGATTGAAAATTATAATGATAGATAGTCGAGGGCACCTCCTTGAACATAAAAGCCTCAGAAGCCGTTTATGCTGCATAATCAAGGAGACGGTTTTGAAACCATTGTGGCCACGACCCCGAGCATTGGGAAATCCATGCAAGATGGAGGATTAGAATAAGAATTATACCTTTCTTTCTCGGCTTACAAGGTGAAAAGTACTCCTTAGCAAAAGTGGGGCTAAATTAACCCCATAAGGCATTATCTCTACTTTCTGTGTTAAAAGCACACTTTGTAAATAAGTATATTACAAATTATAGGAATACTAGCTTTTGCCCGCGACTTCGTTCGCGTGGAATAGTGACTTTTGGTTTTACCCACATAGATCCCGATCTCGCGGGATCTCTTCATAAATGAAATGTGGAAGATATTCTAGGGAACTCTTCAAAAATCAACAGAATTAATTAAACCTTTTAATCTACTAATACAACGGAGCCAATTTTAAATTTACGAAACGATCAATCCACAATTCAACGACAGTACCGAAGCGCTCGGCCGATACCCACCCAAATGCGTGTAACGAAACCATAGCGCGATCTATTTCGATCCCAACGCCATCTATCGAGCATAGTGACAACTCGGATTATTTATCTATACTCCGTTCGGGCATTTTCTTTGTACTAAAAGTTTTATTATATTGATATTATTTTTTCATACTTTTTACTATTTATTTACTTTTTTCCGATGAATTAAAACAATAACATGAACCGAACTCGTGTAACGATCGACACCATTGCGCGATCACCAACTCGACATATAGTACTAATAGAATTATCTATACTCCGTTAGAGCATTTTCTTTGTACTAAAAGTTGTATTATATTATATTTTCATACCTTTTTACTATTTATTTACATTTTTCCGATGAATTTTCAGTACTGAATTGATGCTGACTCTTGACCAATAGATGGCGCTGTATGTCCGGAATAAATTTTATTTTATATTTTATTTTTGTAATAAAAACTATCCTATGTCCATTCTCAAGTTCCAAACTATGTCTGTACCAAATTTCACACAAATCGGTTTAGTAGTTTAGGCGTGAAGCAAAGACAGACAGACAGAGTTACTTTCGCATTTATAATATTAGTTTGGATTTTCAAGATAAGAATGCTTGGAAAAATGCTGGTCCTGCTCCATAGGGCAATGTTTAGTGTAGACAAAATAAAACTCGTTATTCTATACATTCATGATTATTGTATTGATTGCCAATCTTTTTGTTTTAAGAAATTGTCTCACACACTGTTCCGTCGTTGCTGAATTAGGTAATATACATATGTTTGCAATATTTGTAAGTATGTGAAAACCCCTATTAACAAATGAATGAATTTACTTGTTAGTGCTTGTAATACTTTATTCCTATACGTAGTATAGTAGTGTTATTCGGGGTGCTTCGTCCTCATGTAAATTAATTAATTTATGTATGTAAATATTACAAAACACTTCTTTTTAAGAGGTTTTTGTATAGTTAATTCTCTGTTCTTCTCCATAGCAAGCAACTTTTACCAATTGACCGTTGTATCAATTAATTTAAATTTTGACGTTTAAAAGTTCCGCTCAATGGCTTAGTTGAAATAAAGAATTTGGCTTAACAAAATAAAATACAATTAACTTTTTATGGCTATTTCAGAAATTTTACTCGTTTTCTAAATCAGGTGTATATTCAGTACAAGTTTGCTACATCAAATTTGCTTTTTCCTTACATATTGCGGCTAATGTCATTTGAAACAAGCGTTCAAAGTCTCTTATCTTTGTTTCTTTCACAGAAGGAACATCTCGTGAGACCTCCTTGGTGTCTTTTGTGGACCACCACAAAAGACACCAAGGAGGTTTCAGACCTGGAACATTTTCGAAATCCTATACAACGTGGGGAAAAATACCCCAGAACCACATTACACGCGTGTACACACGTCACTGGGGCGCGTAGTAAGACACCAAGGAGGTTTCAGACCTGGAACATTTTCGAAATCCTATACAACGTGGGGAAAAAATACCCCAGAACCACATTACACGCGTGTACACACGTCACTGGGGCGCGTAGTAAGGATCCGATGCTGTTATTCGACACGGCAATGTTTATTCTCCAGCCACTGAAAAAAACAAGTTATTTGCTTGCGATTTAATTATACAATTGACGCATTTAAAAGTGTGGGGGTTAAAATAACTCCATATTGTATGCCGAAGGTTAAAAATTTAGTGTATTTTCAAAAAGTTGTCTTTGCCACCTGTTATGACTAGAACAAAGACTACTCAATAAATCGTAAATCAAAAAGTAGCGTGTAAAATTCGCTGTTGAACCCAAAAACCCGTAAAACTACCATTGGTAAATAAAACAATTTGTTTTACATATAAACCAGAGCATAATTTATTAACTCGAGTAAGTCAGATTAATATTGAAGGATTCGGGGAAAGAGGTTTCCTCACAGAGTAATTTATATACACGGACGGTTTACCTTCATCGATTAGGTAAGGAATACCTAGGCGCGCCGCCGCTTACATACTCGTACTTTGTGACGGAACTTAACAGCATACAGGATGGCATAAAAATAGAAATTGCTGTATTTGAGCAATCATTTGAATTTAGAATAGAAAGTAATTAGGGTTCAGTCTGCAATAATTACGTGTATTTCCTGTCATAGAACCACGTTTAACTTAGAAACATTAGGTTCCAACGTAGTAAGAGATCCCACCGCCAAAAAACCGTTGTTAATAAAACTTTCTTTTCATGAATAATAAAATTGTAAGTAGAATAGGTTACTACAAGTTTGCCTTTAGGCTAACAGTTTCTTTGGGTTTATGAAATCATAAATCGATCTGAGCTACTAGTTCCGTTTTTATGTTAACAAACATTTTCATCTACCTACTAGATTTGTTTAAAGCAGCTGTACCTGTGTTAAACAATCCGACAGGCAAACCATAAGAGTTCCTTTTTACCATTAACATACCTACAAATTGCGGCTTATACAAACTCGATAACTAAAATGTAGCCATCCTATTTTCCACTCAAGCAGAAAATGATTAAGCCAAGTAGATTAACTATACGATGAATAGAATTTCTAAGTTGATATGAGATTAGACTGCAAAGCCAGTTATTATCGCGCCAAAGTTGAGGAACGTAGAGAGTGGAAGCGACGTGTAGCCGAAATGTTCACTAGGAGTTCTAGACTTATGCATATTAGAGAAAGATCCTAGCGAGTTAAGACGAGAGATTGCCTTGTATGCTATTTTAAGACGAATTAAGGCCTGTAAAACTAGCATTTTAAATAAGACTTAGGGCTGATTTTTACGAAGCCTTTCTCCGAGAGATAATTTACATTTGTGCCAATTTCGCGTACAAAAACGGCCACGTCATAATATCCTCAGAAAATAGGATATCTAATGTAGGAAATATTATGTCTAGATTTTATTTAAAGTATCTACTTTTATTTGCGTTTTGGTGACCAATGGCCTCTTTTTTTAGCTAAGGAAAAGAAGTATCATCAATATTGATTTAATCACTGGCTTGTGCGTAAAACTTCGCATGGCTTCAGAGTGTTTTCTACGCCCTTAACTACAACTAAATAAAGTACATTCAAGAACGTTTGTAGTTTTATAAGAATACGATGATACTATTGAATCCCAAAACTAAAGCGATTCAGTATTGGTACTACCGGCAATCAATGTAAAATACAGAACAAAAACATAAACACAACCACGGGTGTTAGCAACGACAAAACTTTCACAAAAAAAATAGTCTTTAAACAAATCTCCTATGTTTCCTTGATGCAGTTTCTACATAGAATAACCCTAGTAACTCCAACTAGTCGACCTAACATAACTTCTAGTCTATCGTCCATTAAATAAATTGCATTAGGTCCACAAGAATCTAACAGAGAGATATGAAAATGTGAGCAGTCAGTATGCAAAAAGGTCGATCGCTGGCTGCGACGAGATGATATTTTATTACCATCTATATTATTATAGACTAGGTTAAGGGTTCCGCAGTGAATAGGAAATCTGAAAGTACAGAATGCTCCCTGGTGCTACCGATCCTTATGTACTCCTTTTGCTTCTTTTATGTGCATAAATCTGTTCGGTTCTGAGTATTGCGCACCTAGTCTTTCTGAAGAACATCACCAATAAGCCATCTGCCTTTTTGAAGTTTGATTTCGTCTGCGGTGCTAGGGTGCATGTATGTCAAGGCTAAGCTTAGCACCTAAAATTAGATGTATACTACATTCTATGTTGGTCTTCCAAGAAGTCAATTCAATCATTGGGAACCTTATATAGAATCCCAAAATACGTGAAGTTTATTTGGAAATATGTATTATTGTTTCTGCTTTTTGAAACTTATTATAAGGCGGAAAAAATACAGGCTAATTTATTGATAAACTTGGAGAACATTTTGTTATGAATTGTTACAAGTTTTTTTTTTATATTGACTAATCTTTAGGTACTGGTAATGAACAAATAATGAAAATATGAGCACAAAATAATACTTTCAGAAAAGCGAGAAGTTGATAAAGCAAAATGTACTTTATATTTGAAATCAATACAGTAGACGGAACCTTTAATCTAAATAAATCTGGAACTTAACCTCTTTACAACAGCCCGAACGTACTGTAATATCGTGGAGCAAGTTTAAGATAAAATTGATTTTAGCTCTAAAATAAAAGCTTCGAGATACATAGCGGAATATTGGCGCTACGCCTTATGCAAAACAGATCAAATATTAATTCCATTATTGGTTATTTTCTTTGTAATCCGATGGTAAAGGATATATTGAAGCAATTCATTATTGCTGTTATAGGTTTGCTTGTTCATTTTACTTTAATTTCATTATTATTAATACAAATAAGAAATGAAATATCTCTTGGTAAAAGTATAACAGCCGCAAGAATCAATTTTCAGAGTAAGCAACGCTTGTCGAGGTCGATCCATGGATGGCATAACCTGAAACTTCATTTCAAATTCATGTCAAACTGAACCTTCTCCGGGCCTCGAAAACCACGTCAAGCTGCTGCCATTTGGCAGTCGTTATGAGTATTCAGAAGTATTCGGTTGGAAGTCGATCCTTACAGAGGAGACAAAGCTAGGCAGATTGATTGAGTTACCGTGAATATTTAATTATCTTCTCTCTAATAAAATTACGTTGAAACTTCATGACTTTATAATTGAGTGGAATTCGCACCTTGCTATTATAAGTTTCACCATCCATGTACCAGGGCACCATAACTATAAGAAAGGTATTACGTGAGCCTGCGCGGCGCTGACGCAACCGTGTTGTTCCAGTAAACATGTCGCGAGGAGGATTGAGTAGTAATTCAGCTCTGTGCTGAGGGATTCAAGATATAGTGTGCTGGAAATGGTTTTTGACTGTATTTTTTATAGCTGCTGTTAGGTTAAGACTCTCAATTTGTCGTGGATTCAAGATAGTGTCTTTATAGTTTGTATTTTTTTGTTGTTATAATATATTCTGGTAAATATTATGATGATGGTTGCTCGATTTCTTCTTCCCAGCTAAATACTACGAATTGGTGTAGGGCGGCATTTTTAGGGTAGGTTTTATGCAAACGAGGATGCGCGTGAATTTAACTGTATCCGGGTCCTCTATTCATGCTAGCTGTAGGAGTTGTGCAGTTTTAGACGGTTGGAGTCCGACATAACCCTCCAGGGTACCCATGAGGATTTCGCCACAAAATAACGGGAAGGTATTATCTTGTACAACTATGACATTCAAAAGTTATGGTATGGTATGGGTTTCAGCCTTTTTTAGAATAAATGGACTTTGATTTTAAATTCGATGAAATTGAAAAAGGGACGAAAATTCCATCATTGACAAACTGATACCATCATGATACATCGAGTTTTAGACGAACCTGACACACGAATGACAGGTATGACATAGCAAAACCTTTTCTCTAAAACGTGTTTTATTCTGGTCGCTCGCTCGTGACCACTTTCTCACCTGGTAAAACTGTATCATATGTACGCCTGGCAGATTAATCATAAAATTATCCAAAAAAAGCCTTTTATTCCAAATCCAGAGAAATACAGCTAAAAAAGCAGCAAAAACTTCGTTATTTATAAAATGTCTCTGATTTCAGTGTGCTTCTCGGCACAGGCCTCCTCTAACAGTTTTCACTGGGGTGAGGGACTGTCCTAAGCAACTCCTCACTCGTCAACTCGTCTCCACCTTAGGACCAACGGTCTTTTTAATTTCTTCCTGCCATCTCAGACACTGTCATCCACGGCTTCTTTTACCATCACTTGGGTACCAGTCTGTCACTGCCTTCCTCCATATCCCACGGTTATCGCGCATCATATAGCCGGACCACCTCCGTCTTTGCTGGTCGATTCGTGTGAGCATGTCGGTAAGTTTCGTTTTCGTCCCGAGGTCAGTATTTCTGATTCTGTCTTGTCGTTTTACATTTAGTATAGATATTAATAAACGTGATCCTTCTGCCACATGCCTACCTACAGCAGCCTTCTGACGGAATGACAAGGGTCATTCGATATCCCGTAATCTACTTATCTGGTAGATTTGTCGCGTATTTGGATTAAATTCAACAGCAGCGGCATCTTGTATCTACCTTCAAGATGCTTCGATAACATTGTATCTAATGTGTCATGGATGTCACGTGTCAAGTTACGAGAAGATCGAGATATGGAGTTATTGGAAACTGTATACGGACTATGTTTTGGTATAATAAGTACTGTTCCTGACTTACGAGCCATACAACCCATTCCCTAGGGTTTGAATCAAGGCAGGCACATTACTTTGTATTATTCATTTTATGACCATGTTAAACGATAAAGAAAATATCGTGAGGTAATGACCAGTGTGTGCTGCTAGTGATCACTTATGGGACCGAGATGTGGTCGCTCACAATGGGCCTTATTAGAAACCTTAAAGTCACCCAAAGGGCAATGGAGAGAATGTATTTTTTTTACGTCGTTCTCACATATATGTATTTTTCCAATAAGATTATTGTAACTAAATACTTGTAAAACACATTTTTTTTTTAAAGAGTAAGTGTGGAGTTTCTTGTCCGTTCTTCTCCATAATAAGCTACATTTCCGAATGGACGGTAGAATCAATTATTATTAAATTAAAAAAAATTATTGGCTTTCGAAAGTGCCGCTTAATGGCCTAATTAAATAAAGAAATTTTGATTTTGATGTTGAGAGGGCTATGCTCGGCGTTTCCATGCGTGTTTGCATCACAAATGAGGATATCCGCAGAAGAACCAAATTTACCGACATAGCCTGAATAATCGCGAAACTTAAGTGGCAGTGGGCAGGGCACATTTTTCGCAGAATGGATGGCCGATGGGGCCGAAAAGTTCTGAAATAGTGACCGCGAACGGAAGGCGATGCGTTTGAAAGCCACCCACTAGGTGGACCGATGACCTGGTTAGGGTTGAGGGAATGCGGTGGATGCGAGACGCAGGGGATAGGTCAATGTGGCGACGCCTGGGGAGGCCTATGTCCAGCAGAAAGCCGAAAGACGTCCAGTCTTTCGGCTGAAATGATGATGATGAATTGCATTGTTTAGTAAACAACGCTGATTTCGTGTTATAAAGTAAGGCCCACTCCCTCTCACAGAAAAGAGTCCTGTGTGGCCAGCAGTGAGAATGTTAAAGACTTATTTACATGATATTATTGCATGAATTCCTCTATAGCACTACGTAATCATGGTAGTGATGGTAAGAAGAGTAATTTTTGATGTCTGAAAGTGTTTAAGTATTACCAAATATGTTAACTCGAAACCGCAGATTGCGCTGCGGACCCTGAAGGTTCTTCATCACACGATGTCAGTACCCCCATTATGCAATATAAAAGTTGAATATTATTTATTTATTTATTTAAAACTTCATGCAACATACATATACATAGGCGGACTTAATGCCTGAGGCATTCTCTACCAGTCAACCAAGGGTGGTGGAGAGATAACATGGCAGGTGCATAAAAATTGAGAAGTTAAATTGAATAACAATATATACATATATTGTAGTTAAAATAAACATTATATGTATGTACTATAATATAATGTTTATTTACTATAATAAATACCTTTATATATATATATACACATATATAAATTAATAGAAAGGAGATTGAGACGACTCTGCTAATGGTTCAGAAAATAATGTCGCAGCTTCCGCTTAAATGCATATTGACTGGTGGCCGTCCTGATATCGAGAGGAAGCGCATTCCAGAGAAGAATGGACTGAATATGAAAAGAAGAATGAATAAAATCAGAAGTATGAGAAGGACAAAGCAAGAGAAGATTGTTAGACGAACGCAGATTCCTAGCGTGTGAAGTACACAGATATTGAAACTGAGAGATGAGATAAGAAGGAGGGGTGGGAGAGTTGAGTAGAGAGAAGAGCGTGGTCAAAGCACGTAAATTTCGCCTCTGCCGAATGGGCATCCATTTGAGCTGAGATCTACAGTTCGACACATGGTCATATTTCCTCAGGTTGAATATTACTTATATCAGAAACAATATGTCGCACTATTAAACTCATTTGACTTTGAAACGAACTTGACAAGTTTCAATTAAACAAAGTTAATGAAAAAATAAATCTTTCACCGACTCGCCTTTTTATTATTTTTAAAATAAATGTCTTAATTGATGAATACAGTTAATGGATATTCAAAACCAATGACAAAAATATTGGGGCCCATAACTGATGTTTTATTTATTTAGCCTTATCAGAAGAAAATTGTTAAAACATTGGAGGGAATTAGAATATTAAAAGTATTCATGAAAATAACAGCCGGACCAATTTCGACACGAAATCAAAGGGGTCATTAGAATACCTAATATTACTCCATTCATAGTCAGAATCAATATTATTTTGCTGGGTACAGATCAAACGAACGACCGAACCAAAACCGATGGACAGCGTTCGTTTTTTGTGATCGCCTTCTTCGTTTTATTCTATGCATCGCCTTCACTCGCTGGGCCTGTACCTACTCGACACAAGGCGAGTAAGCTTATTGGTGTTCATTGGTGATTACCCCTTCCCGCTAACAAGCGTTCGTTCGTCGGCTTAGTCTAAACCCAGTGCATATTGTATAAGTCTAGCTCCACACAGTCGTCGGAAATCTTACACTACGCTTAAACCCTTAGCGGTGGCGATTGTAAGTAAACTTTCTTATGACCTTTCCAAGCAAAAGTCCAAATACTGACAAAATGAAGAATTAATGAAGAGCAAGATGATTCAGGACTATTTTCAGGGGAGCATGTGCATCTTCAGCACGTTGCCTCAAACCTCAGATCTTTATTGTATCTATATAGGATAGTTTTAAACTTTGAAAGACTATAATAATGCATAAAAACTTGAGAACTAAAGAAAAAAACTTATAAACAAAAAAAAAACAAACTGACTTCCAAAACAAAACACTACAAAGCGAAACCAAATTTTTATTTTTATTTTTTTTGAAGCCAGTATTAAAATTTTTGTTAAAAAGTTTATTATTTGTCACTTTTAGTTCTAGTAGGTACCTCAAATTACCATAAAAAACATTTATAGCCACAGTAAATCTCTTGCGATTCTAATAAGCCCAAACAAGACTAGGATACATAGTTTTATTTCGGAGTTCCAGTGCCTACCTTCCGGCTTCATCATCAGTTAAGTTCGATGGTACTATTTTCTTCAGTACCATTTATTTATATGTATTTGTTTTATCATAGTCGATTAACTATTTCAGATATCTTATAACCATGACATTCCTATCATTAAGGAGTTCAAGGGACCATCTGTGGTCTTCTCGATCAGTTCCACTTCACCAAATCATACTCTTTGAGTGCAAATGATTGCAGTGTTGATGAAAATACTAAAATCGCTACATGTATGCCTATAATATTTGACGAGTTCCCTCGATAACCATGGGAGCCCATCATCAGATCCTGACCTGATGACTATCTGGGAAGTATAGCCCTTTCAAACAAAAGCAAAAAAATAACAAATCGGTCCATGCGTCTTTGAATAATCGGGGAACAAAGAAACAAAACCTCTTTTTAAAGTCGGTTAAAAATGCTTCAGCTAACGAAACGAGCCTGAAAATGTTTGCACCTCGCTTCGGATATACGCACGTATAAAAATCGGAACGGTCTTAGAACGAATATTTTACTTAACAAGACACAATTTTGAGTAGACAAATTTAGAATTCACAATGTTACTCGCAACAACACTTTTGAAATTACAAACCAAAGCGATAGGTTGCAATATATCACGGGCACAATCGAGTAGCTAGCTGAACAAGTCTGCCGTCTTTTAACTAGAGTGTCACTCTCTCAAACTTGGCCGATTTTGAGTTATTAATGCCACTGAAATCAAAAAAAAAAATTCTATCTTTCTGTCTACGCAACATATTTGTACTATTTAAAGAGCCCGGCATTGTTCATAACATTGTCAGTGATTTATACTAACAACGTGGTTGTAAGATTCGAAATGCAAATTGAATTATTTTTTGACACCGCAATATTCATCCATGGTGTGTCGTTGATAAACAGCATCGATATTTATTACTTCGCGGTCTTTTATCTATAATTCTAAATAGGATTTTGTCAGATAGCGACACTCTAGCAATAGGAGAGTACGGCAGAAATGGCTACCTATATTCTACACCGAACAGTTTGACAGCTAGTCAAACGTTGATCGCAGAATTTTCGAGTATGAAGCACACTGTTGAATGAGGCAAGGAGGAGAATAATATTTAAAAGTTTTAAACCTGAGGCTCTTGAAAAGTGACATTGTATAAATGAAAGCTTTGCGAAAGCGATTGGAAAAAATATGGGCATGCCAAGCGCTATCGAAATGTCACGTGATCATCTTACATTTTAGCATTTCGATCGTAGCTGATAGAATGAGACTTTGTCTAAAGCCTATCATCATCATCATCATATCAGCCGAAAGACGTCCACTGTTGGACACAGGCCTCGCCAAGCATCCCCAAATTGACCGGTTCCGTGCATTCTGACTCCAGCGGATCCCCGCAACCTGTCGGTAACCCTGATTCTCTTGCGGATCTCTACATTAACACCGAGCAAAGACTTTTCCAATGTCCTTTGGGTGACTTATAAGCTATAGCCTCTCAATCTCGAATTAATATTTATTTAACAAAGTTGTGTAGAATAAAACAATTGACAATTTTTTTCCAAGTTGATGGATTCTTAATCTATCTTTCTACATCAGCAGACATTATCGATGCCTGAAAATATTGCAATAACGGTGACCGCTATAATATCTAAAGAATAAGCGATTAACTTCAATTTATAAATTAAGTGGTTGTCTGTAAGAGATTGCCTAGTGCGATAAGACCGCCCATTGTACACTTGTATATTTGAACGTTTGTCCTGTATGTGTTTTTGTGGTGTACAATAAAGTATATAATAAATAAATAAGTGGGTTTCAAGTATCGTATCTTATCTCTAGTTTTTATAATAATGATGCTAGAAAAAAATCAATCTTTATATTTGGAGCACAAAACAGTGTTATATGGATAGGTAGTCAAATCTCCGTAGGTTTATATAAAAAACAAATCTAGTTCTTATAAATTGACTACCTATTTTTTTTTGCTCAGGGTAAACATTTAAACCATCTAAAGATTCCGTTACATTGATACAAAGATTCATACATACCAAGCTAATAAAAGCGAGTTAAAAACAAATCGAGTACTTATAAATTGAATACCTATCTTTTTTTGCTCAGAGTAAAGAGACAAAAACCGTCTTAGAGACACGATTAGAGATTTTAGAGATTTTTTTTTTTATAAAAATGGCAAAGTCCATTTACCGTTGTGTGCGAAACTTGAGCTTTATCATCAATCACTATTGTGAAGTATGTAAGATTGAGACTGCGCTAAAACTCGAGATTAACGTCTAGAAGATAACATGAAATGGTGTGGGCAAAATGAATGGGATAAGTGAAGTACCTAAGAGTGTGGGAGTGATGAACGTCCAAACTTAGTAGCCAAGGCACGTTGACTTGCAATCAGTTAAAAAGTAAAATTGATTTTTTGAACATTGCATTTAAGGTTTTCATGAACCACCTCGATCCACACAATGCATTAGCAATGATCTTTTGACTAATAGTCACCCAAAAGCTTCAGAAGAGTTCAAAAGCAAGTGAGTTTAATCTAAGCTTAAGTTCGAAATGTCGCTCTAAATTTTCTGAAAATTTAGTAAGTACCTAATCTACAAAGAGTTTGGACTAGGTTTACCTTTTATTTATTAATAGGTAACTTATATGAAAGCGTTTTAACACCTCGTTTCTTTTGTCAGTGAACATATTAAAGTTCCTCTGGCTTTCCAGAGGAACTTTAATATGTTAAAGATGACTCAATTACAGAAATGTATCTTTATACATTTCTGTAATTGAGTCATCTTTCATTTCACTCTTGTTCATTTCTTGTTTTTTTCTTTCTGGGTATCCTCATGGGAACTCTCCGCCAGAACAGAGCAAAGACTTTATGTCAAACTCTTTCTGACTTCTAGGTTTTTTATTATTGATAGGATTGCGCTTAACCACTATCTCATCTGATAGAAAGCGATGATGTATCTATTCAATCTTGACTTATATTTATATACCTCCAGGCTATAGCTATAGAGAAACACAGATTCTGGAAATTCCACTCCTTAACTGTATGCACAATGAAAGTTCAATGAAGGTTCAACAATCTGCCTGCTTATAGCTGATACAACTACGTGAAAAAGGTTGAAACCAAAAACCTTTTCTCCTTCTATTTAACACAAACCAGTCCTGTCTGAACTATTTCCCAGCCTGATAGATGCACATGCAGTGACAAATGGGACATATTAGTAACGAGTAATCTTCTCGCGTTCTCCACGGTGTTTGTGTTGCAACTTTGCTACCTGTCTCGCTGCTACCGCAACTGGTGTCAAGCGACAAATAGTGTGTGCTTTGTATGTGGAGCTCGGTAGTTTATACTTCTTGAGGTTTTATTGTTCTTTTCAGAAGTAACTATAATAAAAAACGTATTCAGTCAAAAGTACAGGTAATAATTAGAGTCATAGCATATTTTGTAAATCTAAAAAAGTCCCTAAAGGCTCTCGCAGCCAGGTCCAACGTGACAATGAGGAAAATGGTAAAAAAATGAATATATTAAATTGTTTATTGCCAGATTTACATCCCAATATAATTATATAAAACATAAAGATAAAATAAGATACACTAGTACATAATTGGAAAATACTCTTTTCAAGTGTAGAAAAACGAGAGAAGAAAAAATATATATTGTTAACAGCTTTTGCCGCGACGTCTCTGGCTCTAGACAAGTGTCATTCGACGTCAGCGATGGCGATGGTCAGAATGCCAATATGTAAGAGATCGATCACGTGACATTTCGTTAGTGGTTGCCATTCCCATACATTTGTGTCATTTTTCCAATCGCTATCGCCACGCTTTCGATGATATAATGTCACTTGTCTCGGGCCTCAACAGCCTTCAACACGCTGAACTAGATGCATAAGTTAAGTATATTCAACTCACGCCCTTTTCCCATCCATGCTAACCATTGCCAACAGTACCTACTACAATCCTTACATACTCCCTTTGCTTCGATTACGCTTATGCCTTAAATTGTTTAAAAATAACACCTTTAGGTATACGTCAAACTTTATTGTCAATTTAAACTCGATGAGACTGGTGTGCCCTTACTGTGCCGCTCTGCAACGAAGCATGAAACAAATTTAGAGTCCAAACTACAATAATGATGACTATTACGGTCTGACAATATCAGATCCACGTAAGTTAATGACTGAGGTGGTATTTGGTGGCAAGCACCACACAGATTTGAGTGAACCTGTCCAGACAGTGGAAGCATTAGTCATTTCTTTATCGCACAGCCAGATGTAGATCAGACCTATTTAGTGACATACAAAGCACCATATTTAAATCGTGGGCGCAGAATTAGTATACGGATAAACAAGAGAAATAACTCCCTTTTCTTCTACACAGTTTATTTGTTATAGTCACTGTAAACTGTACACTGTACAGTACCTAATACTACAGTACTTACTAGAAACTCAAGCTGTGTTGCTGCACTAAGATAGCGTATATACTTTTATGTTCTTCAACCTCTGTAGGCTACCATACTCTTAGCCATATTAAGCCGAAACTCCCACATTGGCTAATGGCGCGATTACGGCTTGTTTAGTCTAATTGCGGCCAAACACCGCCGTTACAGACATAACCTCATATTGTTATGATCTCATTTTCGGCTGTTCCTAATTGTATGGATAGCACTCTCGTTGGAGGTAATAGGTAAAGTGGATACGGTTATTATGTGGTGAAAGTTTTAATGCAAGCATAATATTTACGAATACATTTTAGTTTCAGCGATATTTTGTTTTTTCAGGTTATTATTTTATATCTGACATTTCAGACGTATGTTGAGGTCGCTTCCAATTTACTGGAGGTAGCTGTATATCAATATATTACATGGTGCGAATGCTTATCTGATAAAATGACGTCTATTCCTGTATCATCATCATCTGCCTGCTTTTGTCCCATGTTACTTGGGGTCAGCGCAACACGTTTCCTTCTTCCAATCCGTTCTGTTAACCGTCACGATATCACCGACTCCCTTTTCGTTTATATTGATATGACCGTGATCACGCCTCAGGCAATCCATCCATCACAACGTTAATATTAAATTACGAAAGATTCTTTTGGATTACAAAAATATAATAAACTTCATTAATGTTTTGATCCCGAAACTGTATTTAGACATGCTGTTTGCTGTATAAGTCCTGAGTGTCTCTCTAATATATAATGAACATTATATAATTCGAAGTTCGTAACACAAACGTCATTGGAGTTAACATCAAAATTGCATCGACTGAGATCTGAAGTCACCACCTGTGCGCTCGCCCATCCAAATACGAGCAGTTTAGGAATTGCCGGGAAAATAATAGAA
The DNA here is from genome assembly GCA_964057195.1 of Orthosia cruda. NCBI lineage: Eukaryota > Metazoa > Arthropoda > Insecta > Lepidoptera > Noctuidae > Orthosia > Orthosia cruda. The sequence goes on along the minus strand of OZ059847.1, from coordinate 2,444,717 downwards.
ATCCACAACAAGCTCTCTACAACATCGAATCCTCGTATCACCAGGCCTGAAAGATTAGCTCCTACGGCCTCCGGGCAATCCGTATAATCTTTTTGACATAGTATCACATCCATCAATTAGAGAAATTGACATGTTTTTGTAAAATACTCGTGTAATAAACAGGCTCTGTGGATGGTGTTAATTGATTAATGGGTGCTTTCTAACGTTGGTATTTTACTTTACTTGTTAATTGAATTAATTTTATTTAGACTTAAGAAAAATCTTAAAGACTAAATAAGATGTATCGCGGATATTATTATAAGCTATATTACTTTGGCTTCGTATGTGTCCGGCAACTAGTAATAGATTTTTCAAGCACTAAATCTGTTCAAGCTGAAACTTGGCGTACTTATGTAACTTTGGAAATGTTGAGTTGTTCTATGGAACTGGTTTCATGATGGAGCCGGAAGGTGGCTATAGCAACTCCTCAATCAGACAAGATAACACCATCGTGTTTGGGCTCCTTGGATGTGTATTGATAAATGATATTGCAATGTACGTTTCAGTTCGAAAAGCATGCAATAAAATGCAGTATCAAGTAAAAATATGTTTAAAAACAATTTAAACATATTTTTACTTGATACTGCATTTTTTTAATAATTAAGCTTTTTTGTAACTGGTAGAAATAGATGTTGTTATTATTTAGTGTCGTAAGTTTAAAAAAAAACTTTTTGCAAAAAAAGGTGTCTTTCGTAGGTACCATTTTTTTTTTGCGTTATGGGCACCGACTTCCAAAACTAAAGTTATTTTTCACTTTGTAGTTTTGTATTTATTTGGGTTTTGTAGTAGTTTTTTTTTATTTTTCATTTTTTAGTTGTACTTACCTAATAGGCAAGTTAGTAAGTTAGTAACGCCAGAATAGATTTCATGAAACTTGAACATAACCGGTGATTTGAGAGACCTGCGTACCCCTTAAGAGCGTACTGGCGTGATGTTATATTATAAAATGGGATAAACAATAAACAGAACTGCGATTGCAGCAATCCCGAGAGATTTGCCGTTATTTATTGAAGAGTTCTGTTGAATATCTCCGAAGTTCTTCATCAGATCTTCACCAAATTAAAACGGGACCAATTTTGGAACATACTTTTTCAAAAAAAAAAAACAAAATCGGTCTACAATTGACGGAAATATCGGTGAACAAACACAAACAAAAAATAAACAAACATAATGTCGAATATAGAACCTGCTCCTTTTTGGGAAGTCGGTTTAAAAATGATCAAAAATCATTGCAAAATATTTTAACACAAATTAAACTTTGTTTAATAAAAGTATCATGATATTTTTAACTACATTATATGACATTGCGTCTGTATTCTCGAAGTGTTACACAAAGCTGTCCCTATTTTCTTCTTCTTCGTCGTATCGATGATTCCTCAATTATATACGTTTTGACCAGAATTCAGCCAAGGCATCAGCGTTTTCATTTGCCTCACAAAGGTTTTATATTACACGCCATTTCTCTAGTTATATTTAAGTTCCATGTATTAGAGTTTGAACCTATTAGGTACTATAAATCGAGTACATTTAAATCCAAACTAATATTATTAACTCTATACCAAATAGTCACCGTCCAAGGACTGGTAGAAGGAATTTTGGTCGCCCGGCAGCGAGAAGGGCGGTATTGTTACCAGCGCGGGTACAACCTGAGTGAAGCAAAAACGTGGGGATTTGCAGAAGAAAAGAGTGGCCCACGCCCAGCAGTGGGTCAGGCTGTGGATCATGATGATGATGACTAATGAATAGTTCATAATAATACTTTTCAGATTTTATAATGTACCTACTGCCTGAATGACTTCATCCGATATAACTTCGTCTAAACTGGGCTATGCTTCGACCGAAACAAACGCCTTCCAATATTGAAACTGTAAAGTTTTTGTGTAATTTTAGACTGTTAAAGTACTAACTTAGTTCATCGTCATACTTTTAGCTTATAAAATTATATTTAGTCAAAACTTTGAGCCTTTAAACCAAAACTGTGGACCTAATATCGAATATTATAATGTTGATGAAAATTTTAAGACTTTGCCCGCTCATTTATTTTAGGAAAACGTTTTAAGAATTTCGGTTCTATAAACTTGTATTAGTGGGAACAAGGCTGAATAGGATTAAAAACATTGGAACTATGTTTCTTATCACACATTTCGCGGAAATTGTTTAAAGTGTTATTTATTATAGTTTGAATAATAAAAAAATTGGGTGCTGTTTTTTGCAGACGACCAGAATGTCTTTTTATAGATTTTTTGGCATCTACGGTAGCTTGTGCCTATTATACCTATAGCGAAAGGAACTTCGTTCCAACTAGGTTTGTCATGACATCTGTCGTATTTTTTTGTAAACTAGCGTGCTTCGCCGTCAACCACATCATCACTTACCAACAGGTGAGATACTGGTCAAGTGCGAGCCGAAAGGCAATAAAACAAACAAACAAATAAACGACGATTTTCAACTTACATTCGTGTACAGTACAACTATTTTCTTAATGTCCTTCGGCAATCATCGCATTTCAGAATACAAACTGCTAATTTCCATGTTCATCAATTATTAGATTTATAGTATATAATTATTTGAATTCAGAACTAAGTACTTTATTGTTGTTTTGTTTTGATTTCCATGTGAAATTATAAATCTGTAAAAATAGCAGCTTTACGCCCACTTTTTAATAAATTACATTATGTTAAAAGAGTATTAACAACTATTTAAACTTCCAAGTTGATTGAGAGCGTCCGGTCTGCACCAAGTGCAAAGGGCAACTGACAGACGTAACACAAAGTTTTCCGAGGGACATTAAGAAAATGTTTGTGCTGTACCAATAGCTACCTTATACCTTCGTCAGCTCTCTTTTAAATATTTTACTTTATCAAGACAGAACAAAACATTTTTACAAGGTACGGCTTAAAACAGACTCCTGTATAGAAAACTTAATTTTAATCACTTAAAAACAAAGGTCTTTTTGGCATAAAGAGTTTACCAATGTCTAGCTGGTGATTTTATTATTTTTCCCTTGAAACCTTTTTCTAAGAAGACAGGATCTACAAATAATTACTATGTCACCCATTATTAATGGAGACCGGAGTCTTTCCGTCAACATTAACTCTATCCAAGGTTGCTATATATTTCAAGATCTAGAGCAGCGTCCTTCAGTATAGCACGTGTAAGATATAATACAACGCCAAAAAAAACTAGGTACCTATCAACATCATTCTCTTTATATATAACCAACTTATTATTTTGGTATGCCCTGACTGTTGGGTACTGTACCCAGCTTATTCCTTATTGTCTCTGTGGACAGACATTCTTATTAATGTATTGGAATAAGTAACAACAACATAACTGTATTTTTCTTCCATGCATCTCTAAGAACCGTTACCACAGCACTCCCCTTTCTAGCCATACCAGATCTCCCACAAAAGCAACCATTGTTTCAGACTGAAAATGCACTGGTGCTGCGCACTTGACGACTCGCGAAAGCTTATATATGCACGTAGACACAGGTAGTGTGGTTTGAAACATTTTAAACCGTTAGTTCAACTTCGTTACTCGCCAGGTGACTCATAACACTATCAGTGCATTTTCAGCCTTAAAGGTATCGCCACAGATAATATATTACTAGCATAAAGATGCCTAATCTCATACAAAGAAACCCTGCCGAAATAACTAGCGTTTTTCGTCTGATTAAGATAATTATTTTTATAAGTACCTCGATCGCGTTCGGTTCCGTTCCACGACTTTAAATGGTGTTAGCAGCGACTTGCAAGTTTATGGATTTTCTCGGTTCGTGATTATTTTTTTCATTAAATACAGTGACGATTTGTTTTATAGTATTTTCTTGCACGTTTTTACAGTTTCATAGTACCAAAATGTGTTACAATACAAATTTACAAAATCTAGTGGCATGCCTCAGAAATTTAAAACCTAACATCTACTGGAATCAATTTTAAATGATCCATTAAAATAATCTGTGAAATGTGAATTAAAAAAATCATAATACCCGACTGCTTAAAAAGCGAACTAAAAAGATGTAAACAAGAAGAAAATCATGCTGTGCAGTCGGAGGATACATCTGGTTTTGGTCAGCCAGCTCGCTAATACTCGTATGTATCCTTCCATATTTTTTTTTAATTAGGTAGTTTAAACATATAAGTGTTACATATTTTTGAAATCACCTGTTAAAACCCTTTATTTTGATACCCCACACGAAGGGATTGGAAGAAAAAAAAAAATTCCCCCCCTACAAAATGGCGCCCAAAATCCGCATTTTTTTCTTATCCATTTTGTATATAGCCTATGACACTCGCAGGGTTAAGACGAATCGATTGACGTAAGAATCATCAAAATCGGCCAACGCGTTTGGTCTCTAGAACGCCACATAGTAACAAACATACTTATATAGACCGATAAACACATTACCCTCCTTCGGCAGTCGGGTAATTAAGAGCCACACTCCCTACGTGACAACCCTTCTTTGGATGTCTTGAAGAGGAAGCTTAAGGATCATTTCCTTGCGCAATTACATAATAATAGTATGTATATAAAAAAGTATATTTATGTGAGTATATTTTATTTATTTCGTCGTAAGTTATTTTAAAATTGTACACTGGATCCTGCCCTCTATAATGTCATCTTTCTCTGTCACCCTAGGGTTTGCTGTAAGAGAACTCAACATTGAGTTAAGCTCGCCTTTGTACATGTACTTTATTATTACACTGTATGTTATGTTGTTTTCGGTGTCCAATAAAGAATTAAGAAAGAAAGAGCCCAATGTTCTATAATTGGTCATAAATAACATAAAAAATTTATGATAAATTTTAGAAAATGTTAATTTTACATACAATTCAATAATAAATCTATGCAGATCGCGCCATCTACTGACATTTATTTGAACCAAATGTTGTTTGTTAGCGCTGGGACCCCGTAGTATCGCTAAGTCCTAATAATCCTTTGTGTAAATTACTATTTACTTTGTACAAGTCTTTTAAAATAAATAATTCCTAAGGGAGGATCTGTAAGTAAAAAAACCGTGATTAGCTGTTTATATTGCTTAATGGAGGGTGGAACAAACCCCGGGGGACGGCCACCCCACCTGAAGCACTGATTGCGCTAATATTGACAAGTGATTAATGAATTTAGACTGCAAGGCTCTGAAAAAATAAAACACGTAGGAACGGATTCCATTATAGGCCAGTTTCTGAAATAAGAAATTGCAGTTGAGCATTTGTCAAACTCTATTATAGCTTCAAAACCTGTCAAACTTTGGCATTAAATTAAGTTTCGACACTTTCTGTACTCTCAATTCGCAATTAAAAAACTTACCTAAGTCACGGGATCCCAGCGCTAAGAAAGAAATTTTTTTTTCAAAAAAATCTCACTAGATGGCGTGATATGCACGGATTTCTTATTCAATTGTGTGTAAAATTAACATTTTGTGGAATTGAACATTAACATTGTACTTTTTTTATCAACTCTCTTAAGCACAAAATTATGGAATATTGGGCTTTTAATTCACATTTCAAAGATAATTTGAACGGATCATTTAAAATTGCCAAAAAATGGCACGGTTTTAAAGTTCTGTGACATTCCAATCGATTATTTAAATTTGTATTGTAACACATTTTGGTGCAATGAAACTGTAAAATCTACACTATATTTGAAGAAAAAGAAATATTTTCGAACCGAGTAAACCCTTTTATTTGCAAGTCACTGCTAACACCGTCTATCTATAGAATATCCACCATCTATCGTGGATCGGAACCGCACGCGATAGATGTACAAAAATAATTTGATAATCAGACGAAAAACGCTAGTTACTTTGGCACGGTGTCTTTGTATGGGATGAGGCATCTGTATGCTAGTATTATATTATCAGTGCCTAAGTTGATATAGTGACATTAAGTAAGAATCGCAATCATTCAGAAAAGTATCCTTAATATTTCCTGAATAATTTCTACTCAAAAGATCATTGCTGGATAGATAAGGAAAGATAAGATTTGCTAAGTGACCTCACACGTCAGACCATTCTTGCCAGTGGCAGCACAGGCAGCTCCACTAAGAGGTAAAGAACAAAACCTTACTTTATTTTGTCGTATTTTTGTCATTTTATTTTTATGAAGCAGAATGATAAAACTTATTACTTAGCAAAAATATTACACACCAAAGCCACTAATTTTCATTTTTAGAAAAAAATCGTGACAAATTGATTTATCAGTTTTCAGTTTACTTAATTTCAATATAATCGGTCCACAATTGAAAATAATCAATAAATCCTTTTTTCCTACCTTTAGGGATAGGTTTTATTTTTCAAATTTAAATGGAATCATCTTTCTAAAAATAGCTTTTTAAACGTCCGTTTTTTTTAAATTCGTAAATATCAAAACCTAAATTCAAAATATCAAAATTTAAATCCCGGGTAAGCACCCGGGATTTAAAATTTCCAAAAAAGTCACAATAATACATCACATTTCCAATTTTCTTTTAAACATATTATCAATGTTACTCAATATAATAATTACCAATAAGACAGTTTAAACTCAGTACAATACCCAGTTTATATTAATTAAATTTTATTGTTTTTTCTAAAGATTTGGAAAGTGTAAAAGTGAGTTAAAATTATTTACCTCCTCACTAATAGTAACCACAAGTTGCTTCAAAATCTTTGCCCCATTTTTTTAAGCTCACCGCACACTCGACTTCCTTTGTTGACATTCATATCTTGTCACTGGGCCGCAAGTTGCAGCAAAATGTTTGCCACATTTTGTTTAAGCTCACCGCGCACTCGACTATAGTTGTTGATATTTATACCTTGTCACTGGGCCGCAAGTTGCAGCAAAATGTTTGCCACATTTTGTTTAAGCTCACCGCACACTCGACTACTGTTGTTGATATTCATACCTTGCCACTAGGCCACAAGTTGCAGCAAAATGTTTGCCACATTTTGTTTAAGCTCACCGCACACTCGACTACTGTTGTTGATATTCATACCTTGCCACTAGGCCACAAGTTGCAGCAAAATCTTTGCCACATTATGTTTAATTTGGACATCGCTGAAGATAAAACAGAGTGCAGGGGTGGCCTAGTGATATTATCTGAGACTTATAAGTTGTATAGGTCGTGGTTTCAAACCTAGACAGGCGCTTAACTTTGTGTAAATTATTTCATCACCACTGCTTTCAAATCGGTGTAGGGGAAAACATCGTGGGGAAACCGGCATGTCCTAGAACCAAAAATTAGAATACATCTGACATCCACCAATGCGCAGTGGGCCCGCGTGGTTAATTACGGCCCATTCCCTCTCACAGAGAGGATGCCTGTGTCCCAGCAGTAGGAACATTAAAAAGGCTAATGATGATGATGATAAAAATTGTGAAATTACCTGGACTTAATATAAGTTTAAAATCGCCAACCCACCTTGAGCAAGCGTGGTGATTAACGCTCGTACCTTTTCTGTATAAGAAGAAAACTTTGCCAACAGTGGAATAGTAATAAGCTGTATTATTATTGTATGCTTTCAATAGAGGTTAAGACTGTTTTCATTTAATATTAATAAGTGTACAGAAAGGTTAAATTATTAAATTAATAATTCAATGATTACTTAATCTGCTTACTGTTAAAATACTTATGAATATTTGAGTGTCTTATTATTCAGAGCCCTTGCTTATAAGGGTGTATTTCTTGGTAAGTACTACGGTACCTTGTATAACTTAGAACTTTTAATTAAGCTCACATAAGTAAATATTTTGGTAATTCGATACGGATTTTAATAAAGTAGAATGTTGGATGTTGATGTATAAGTTTGTTTACTTTTGAAACCGAAGAAAATACAGATAAACTTACGATAGCATAAATCTTTCTTTCAAGGTAAGGCCTGCGTGGAAAAATTAGCCACGCAGGTCTTGATTTTGAACCTTTGGTTCAAGGATATACCAATTTTCTCACGACGTTTCAAAGAGGTAGAAAAGTTCTGGAGTGGAGACCGCGTATCGGAAGACACAGCATTGGAGAGTTCCCTCTAGGTGGACTGATGGCCTGGTTGGAGCTGCGTGAATCTGCTGGATACGAGACGCTCAGAACCTCTCGATGTGAAGATACTTGGAGGAGGCTTATCCAGCTATGGACGACTTTCGGCTGAAATGATAATAAAGCAAAAAGCGCTTCTTTTATTTTGAAAACTTACAGCACAAAACCCATCACAAAATAAAAAAATGTATTTACACCAAAATCCAGCCATAAAATAACCCTGTACTTACTTAAGCCCTATCCTCTTTCTCGGTAACCAGTATTGATGGGTTTTGGGTTGTCGGCCATCTTCGGGCACGGTCGGGCCGCCTAACTTTCTAATTGTGACCGACGCACTTCGCCCGATGACACTAACTACTTATTCTACTCAAACTTATTGAGCACTTTCCAACTTTTTCTCGGGAGCTCGAAATTACCGTAATTTAGATTAATGGCTACTTTTGTTTCAGCATTCAGAGATTTTTGGGAATAGATGGTTGAATAACATAATGATCATGCTTGTATTCTTCGAAAGATACTACGCATGTTGCGTATTTCTTCAGTTATGTTACAGATAAGTAGGAAAGTCTAAGCTTTAGTCTAATAAGTGGCGACCTAATAAGCTTGGTACTCGAAGACAATACTACTAGAACTAGAAGTTTTAGGCAGCTACTGAAAATTGTGTCACAAACAAACAATTTTCTGATGCTGAAATAAAATCAAGAACACACAATCAACAGATGCCCTTGCAACTACTAGTATTGACACCGTGTTTTGCTCTTATTTCCTACTCACTTTTCCCGCCGCTTTGCTCCCATGGCATTTTTTTTTAACGAGGGGAAACCTTCAAAAGGCGCCTGGACTTTTGGATAAAACCGGCCAAGTGCGAGTATGACTCGTGCACGAAGGGTTCCGTACAAATATCGCATAAAAATAACGTTTGTTGTATGGGAGCCCTACATAAATATTTATTTTATTCTGTTTTTAACCGACTTAAAAAAAGGAGGATTTTTTTTTGTATGTTCCTCGATTATACAAAGATGCCTGGACCGATTTCAAAAATTCTTCTTTTGTTTGATAGGGTATACTTCCTAGTTGGTCCCATAATCATCAAGAAAGGATCTGATGATGGAATCCTAGAGAAATCGAGGGAACTCCTCAAATATTATAGACAATCATATAGCGATTTTGGTATTTTCATCCACAATGTAATCATTTGCACTCAGAAAGTATCATTTGGTGAAGTGGAACAGATGAAGAAGACCACAGATGGCCACTGGAACTCCTAAATGCTAAATATGTCACGGGCATAAGATATCTCGAATAGTTAACCGACTATAATGAAGCAAATACTTATAAATAAATGGTACTGATGATAATAGCACCATCGAACTGATCTGATGATGAAGCCGGAAGGTAGGCACTGGAACTCTAATATAAAACAATGTATCCTAGTCGTGTTTAGGCTTATTGGAATCGCCATGAGATGTACTTTGGCTATAAATGATAATCATGTTAATTGGAGGTACCTACCAAAACTAAAATGAGAAAAATAAAACTTTTTAACAAAAGATCAAACCGACTTCCAGAACAAAAAACTACAAAGCAAAAAATAAATTTATTTTCCTAAGTCGGTGTCGAAAAACGGGCAACAATGGGTAGGTACAAAAGACACCGACTTCGGAAAATAAATTTATTTTTTGCTTTTTAGTTTTTTTGTTCTGGAAGTCGGTTTGATTTTTTGTTAAAAAGTTTTTAGTATTTTTTGCTCTAGCGGCAACAGACATACATCCTCTGAGAAAATTTCAACTGTCTAGCTATCACGGTTAATGTGATACATCCTGGTGACAGACAGACGGACAGGCGGACCGCGGAGTCTTAGTAATAGGGTTCCGTTTTTACCCTTTGGGTACGGAACCCTAAAAAAGACCAAGCAGTGTGAGATTTTTACCTGGCTAGAACCACCCCGGTTCAGCACGACCCCCCCTGTGACCTCTTAAAAGACCATCCCGGAATCTCATATGTGCGCCCGCGACCTGCTTATGATGCAAATGGTGTTTCGGCTTTTTCGGCTCCGAGTGTAATCGGTTTTCTCACGATCCCGCTCGGTGGCCTCCTTATGGACATCACGGTCTCACAGATGGGGACCATTTCCCTTGCTCCCACGGCCTATCCAGCAGCAGGTACCATAAAAAGACTTCCAGAGATTGAACTTTTTACAAACAAATCTTATTATAAACAAACTAAAAGTACCACAGTATAGTAAAAAAGTTACAGAAATTACGGCAATACCAAAACAGCTTGAAGATTGTTCTGGGCGTGCGATTGGCTTCCACGTTACGCTCCGCAGGTTTAATTCCTGTAAGAATCTAATAGTTTTATGTGCAACAAAGACAATGTTGGAGATCATTGGGAGAAATTTATTTATATAGACATCTTAAACATGACTAGTTTTGTAGAAAACACTTTTGTAGACCTATTTTAACTCGTATAAGCTGATCACAGTTCGTACTGTAATCAGCAGTGTCACACAAAACCTTACATCACGCCTGTATTCGCCAAAGTGTTAGGCAGAGATTTGTCACCCACATTTGGGCAGTTGTATTTAAGTCCCAAGAAGGCGAACCTATTATAGCTTTAATATATAGCCTTCAATCGGGTACAAATCCAGAGTCCTACTTCTAATAATGATTTCAGATGGCAGAATTCAATATCACTGCCCAATCTAGGCATCAAACTTCGGACCTCAAGTTACAGAATGTTTTTCATCTCTAATTCACATGGAACTTATTCCTTCGAATTCCATTACAGTTCTTCGTTTTCATAAGTAAACATGCTTCAAACAAGATAATACCAGGTAGTATAAGTAAGTCCAGGACTTCGTAGAATCACCCTGTAGCGTAGGTAAAGAATTCCAGGCAAGGAGAAGAATCTTAACACCGCCATTCCGAAAATGACGTCAAATGACGCCACCTATCGAATATGGAGTTCAACTGTCCGAATATCTGAATTGCGTGTGTTGTGATATTTTACTTCTTGGGCACTTTAAATTCATAAATATCCTTTGATAGTGTGAACCGATTGCGATGAAACAAAACCTAAGCGCATTTTTTATGTGTAACAGTTATCTATATAATTATTTCGTACATTTCACGCGATCCGTGAAGAACTAAACAGCTTGACATACTAAAATTAAAAAAAAATGCTGGAAATGGGTTCTGTTGGTTATCCTTTAACACCCTGGCTATTTCTTTGGAAATATTTCGACGTACAAAAACGACTTTTCTACAGATTTATTGATATATTGATTAATGATGATTATTTATGATATTGATGATGAGTCCAGGTTTCCTCGCAACGTTTTCCTTCACCGATGTTGTCGGTGTACATAATAATTCAAAAAGAAATTTTGGTACTTGCCCAGGTTTGAACCCAAGACCTCAAGCACGAGAGGTAAGGTCTTAACCAATGGGCCACCGCGAATTATTCTTCTTGTCCGTTTTGGTCTTCACAGAGCGGTCGTGGTCATTATGAATTTGGTCCAATCGCTGATGTTGTGACTCACCTCACGACCTCTCTCCATTTGGCCCAGTTAAATGCCAATGCCGATGTAGGATATTGTGAAGATTTGGTCGCAATAATATAATCGATAACTGTTGAATTAGGGTTTCCGCCAATAGACGCAACGTGACAATGTGACAAAGACAACACACACACACACACACATCAATGCAACGCGCTGCAGCGGGCGATTTTTACGATACTGATAAGTGCAGCAGTGCAGCCTCATGTAATTTTTATGATCATTCTTTTAATGGCATTTATAAAAAGAAAGCGTACTGTTCTGCACTTTCAGCTTCACGTACTCGAAATTCCGTTCCATACCCGAATAACAAGAAAAACACAACACGCGACGCGAACGAACATGAGTTCCTAAAAAATTTTGGCAATCCCACTAAAATGCACGTTCATAAAACCGTCCATTTCTCAACAGCAATTAACTTACGAGGTTCCTTTTATGCCTTCAAAAACAGAAAAGAAACATATTTTCAGCAACCAGCGTTCAAATCCCCGTAACTGTCCATTAATTAAACGAACAAGCACGACTGACCCATCAGATCATTATCAGATTCAGAATAAGCATTTTCACAATGCTAAATTAGATTTTTTTTCCTCAACTTTTTTCTATAATGAGATTGTAACAGAAGCTTTGTTTCGACACTAATTGGTTGTTCAGGCCCTTTATAAGTCAAACAAAGGTACGATTTATTTGGGTTCTGTAGTCATATATAAATGGTTCAAGGCTATGTTGAATTCGGCATTTTGTCAAATCCTTTGAAGTTTTAATGGAAATCAGTAGGACTTAATAGAATATATTAATCATTTGTTATATACATAATTGTTTTCGGTGTGGACTGGCGCTTGCTACGAGCAATGAAATCTCTATATAGGGATTCCAGTGCTTGTGTTAGGATTAATGGGGCATATACGGACTGGTTTTCCATCTCAAGGGGTGTTAGACAGGGCTGTGTAGCGTCACCGTGGCTGTTCAACTTGTACATGGATAGTTGTCTGATAGGTTTGAAAGAGCATGAGTGCGGATTGAGGATGAATGAGTTGCCTGTCAAATGCCTTCTCTATGCAGATGATCAAGTTCTACTTGCATCGTCAGCAGAACAGTTGCAAGACATGGTGACTGTGATGAATGAAGCTTTTAAGTTAAAAGGTATGAGTATAAATGTGAACAAGACTAAGGTAATGGTGTTTGAAAGAGAAAACGATGTATCGGAGTGTGAAGTGAAAATAAATGATAAGAGTGTGGAGCAAGTGAACGAGTTTGTATATCTGGGAAGTATATTCACAAGGGATGGAAAGATTGAAGAGGATGTGGAAAGGAGAGTGAATGCAGGGAATAAAGTAAATGGTGCTATACATGCGGTTGTGACCAGCAAATCGATGTCTCCAGAAGCTCGACTCGCCGTTCACAACAGCGTGCTGGTGCTTACACTTATGTATGGAAGTGAAGGGTGGGTATGGCAAAAAAGACATGAAAGTAGGATTAATGCAGTAGAAATGCGCTACTTGAGAAGTATGTGTGGGGTAACTTTAAATGATAGGTTGAGGAATGAGGTAATAAAACAACGTTGTGGTTTAAAAGAAGATGTAGTGACTAAAATTGAAAAGAGTATGTTAAGATGGTTTGGCCATGTTGAGAGGATGAATGAAAGGCAACTAACGAAATGTATTTACAAGGTAGACGTTAATGGAAACGCCGGGAGAGGACGCCCTAGAAAGACATACATAGACCTTATAGGTGATGTCCTTCAAAAAGGCCAGGTGCGCAGTACTCATAACCGTCGTGTGTGTATGACTAGATGCATGAATGTGAGTGAAGCAAAAGAAGTATGTAAGGATCGTAGCAGGTGGCGTTCTGTAGTTTCTGCCTACCCCCATGGGAAAAAGGCGTGAGTTTATGTATGTATGTATAATTTTTTTATTGTCAGAAGAGGAAAAAGATAAGAAAAACTGTCAAAATTATCATAATTATGATTAATGAGATGGAGGGAGAGATATATTAATTAATGCTGCCAACACACAATGTAACTTTCTTTTGCGATAATTTTCCTTATAGACTAATTAATGAACACATTTTGTTATTTATTCGAATACTATTCATAGTACAATAGTATTTCAGTGATTGGTATACTGTACCGGTAATTCGAAAGGCTTTCCCTTTGTGGTCAACGGAGCGACTTGCATACCTCATCGCTTTGACGTACACATGTGACAGTCAACTGAATCAGCCTAACTGCTTACATGAAAGATATGCCTATGTATAATATGTTTAGTGTGTATAATAATTTTCTACACAAACCAGTCGGACGTCAAGCAATTAGCATGTGCAGTGAAATAAGTGATAAGGGCTACGGAGTTTGCTACGAAACTTGGTAGCTTCTGCTACGCATAATTATTTTAAAACTACAATAAAGTAGTGCACAACATACCTTAACTAACTACATACATCATAAACATGCAAGTATCGCTGTACTAATAGATGTAACTACATTAGTTTTTGAACTTATTTTTATTTCAAATATTTTGGGATTTTGCAGAGCCTGAAGTAACAATTGAACATAAATGCATACATGCATAGACATACACACACACTTTGCGAAGCTGTAGTCGGGTAAAACTATTGTTTTCATGACTTTGACGGGATACTCGTATGTCTCGCAAACGGTACGCTTGACAAAAATATGATGTACCAAACTCTACCTTCATTTTAAAATTCTTGTTCAATTATACCACAAACAGTGGGGTGAGGCGAAAAAACTATTTTGTTCTTGACTTCGTGCACCCTAGAGGGCGCCATGTTCAATTTAATGTGATGTCACATAGTCTAAATCAGCGGACAAACAAGACGCCTCCAACAACACATTTATATGCACATTTGTCAAATTATGATAAGTAGTTTAGAAGTTATGAGGGAACAGATGAACATTCATATATGCATACACACAAACACACATATACCGGTCAAACACAGAACTCTCCGTCATCATCTGCCTAGCCTTTTCCCAACTATGTTGGGGTCGGCTTCCAGTCTAACCGGATTCAGCTGAATACCAGTATTTTACATGGAGCGACTGCCTATCTGACCTTCACAAACCAGTAACTGGGTAATACGGTACTCCTTGGCTAGGACTGGTGTCAGATTTCAAGCTTCTGACTACTCGTAACGACTGTCAAAGATCTTCAAATGACAGCCGGGACCAACGGCTTAACGTGCTTTCCGAGGCACGGAGGAAACTCGGTATGTTGAAATGGTTACCCATCCACGGCCCGACCTCGTCAAGCGTTGCTTAACCTTAAGATCGACCCGTACGGCTGTTATTATTTAGCCACGAGCTCCTCCATAATCGGGTAAAAAGATTTTAAGTTCAGAGAGTAAAGTGTTCGTGATGGAAATGCAGATTATGGGCCTCCACAAAACTCCACTTACATCAATCATAAATTAATTTAATGAAGCACAAGGAATTTGTCCCTCAAAATTAGATAATAATATTCCCCCAAAAAATTGGGGAAAAGTTTTCAACTTTATTAAAATTTGCCGACCAGGCCATGCGTTTTTTTCATATCATTATCATCGATATAGTTTTAGATAAATGGCGTCCTCTGCTGGACAAATACTTCTACTAGCAACATGTATTGTACCACACTATTGCCTTCAATCCTGCCGGTGTTTTGCTTTTGCCCTCCTCTGAGGCGTCACCAACTTCGTCTTCTGGCTCATGTCACTAAAGTGGCAGTGGGCAGTGCACACTGCTCGCAGATCGGATGGTCGATGAAGGCGATAAGTTCTGGAGTGGCGACCGCGTCCTGGAATTGCAGCGTTGGTAGGCCTCCCACTAGATGGACTGATAACCTGGTTAAGGTTAGTAAGGTTGCCACAATCCGCTGGATGCGATACGCAAGGACCGATCAGTGTGGCGTTACTTGGAGAAACTCATGTCCAGCAGTGGAAGTCTTTCAACTGAAATGACCATGATGATGATATTACCTCCTATAGTTATCGATCACTTTGCTCCTCAAATTTAAAACTCACATTAATCAAACTTACAAGATGTCCAAAAAAACCCCAAGTGTAACCTTCTAAAAACCGCAGCACTTTAAAACCGTCAGCTTTAACTTTTCTCCGCAATAAATTAACGAAAATGTCAATGCATACGGTTACCTAGTTAAAATCTCGGACAAGGAACTGTGAACGAGAAAAATTGCCGGACACTTCGCTAAATCGTAAACTGTATACCCTTTAAATCCCACACGCCACCATAAACTTGGACACCGTAGCGTTTTCCAAACGAGTTTCCTCTTCTCTTTCTTTCCTATACGGAAGGAAGGAGATGTATCCATAAAAGAGGAGCTGAGAGGATTTCGGGCCAAGCTCACATGGAATAGTCAGTTTGTTTTGTGGTAATTGTAGCTTAGTGGTCACGATCCGCTCGATAACGAAGCTTTTGGTCGCCCGAGAATGAGCTCAGTTTTTTTTTTGCAAGCCATTGTGCAAGTTCATTAAATGCTCAAAATTTATACCCCAAAAATGGCTGAAAAATTGCTTTTGTGATTTATTTTCAGCTTTCAAGATCTTTATGGAAAAACTTTAATAGTTTGGAGACAATTATAGAAAAAAGTCCATAACCAATTTTTCGTTACTAAGTTTTTATACTCTCAAATTAACCTCTCAGAATGTTCTGGATGTCCTTGACCACCATAATAACATCGAGGGTTGGACTTGAACCTTGTCCCTTGATCTCTTGACCTGCCTCAAAGGTCATCAATGCCTCGAAGACTTGCTATTAGGTCCCCTTAACACATGCATATTTCACAATGTGTTTGAGAACTTGATATAACTTTTGACAAACTGATGAATACCTAGAAAGGTAATTTATATGCACATATTAAAGTTGTATAAAGTTCTTAACATACTTATGTGGGTATCAAGTCTTCATTGTTTTATTATTTGAACTAAAATTTATCATTGAGCCTCTGTAAGTGAAGCTCTAATAATATTGTAGCCAATATACTTACTGCTTTTATTTCAGATAGACAAACTTTTGAATTCATTCCTACTAGAGCGAGAGGTTACCATCCCTAAACCTTCAAAGGAAGGATGGATAATGGCTCTAGACTGGTTATATTCTATCACGGGAGCGTCGTCATAGCGATAGGTAAAATGTCAAAATTGATAAACGCCATCGAAATGTCAAATGAAATACACCTTCAATTTTGGCATTTGGACCGTCACCATCGTTGAAAGATTTTCTTTTATTGTCTTAATGCTCACGCTTGACGACTTTCTCACCTGATTGTAATCGATGATGTGGTCGACGGTGAAGCACGCTTGCCTAGAAGCAACCTATTCACTCGTGACTTAAAGACCCCTGGATTGTAGCTATCGGGAAACACAGAATTCAGCAGGGAATTCTACTCCTTAGCTGTATGCTGTAACTATAAGAAAGCTCAAATGGAAATGGATAGGACATACAATCAGAGGAAAAGAAAAATGGTCAAAATACAATTATGTACTGGTTTACAAGTCACAAGAAACGAAAACGGGGTAGGCCATTCAGAAGATGGGCAGATGACATAAAGACGGCATGTGATGTTTCGTTCGCTAGGGATAGGGAGAAACGGAAGCATTTGGAGGAAGCCTTTGTCAAAGGAGGGCACACAGACGGAAATGTTGAAGAAATGAGAAAAACTTAAATTATAAACTAACATAACTAAACTAAATTGTATACAAAATAACCAACCACATTGGTTATTTGTACCTGTCTGAATAAAATGCTTATATTATTATATTATATTTGTATGCGTAATAAAAGTATTCCCAAAACGTTTAGTGCGTATGGGTGGGAGGTCCACCATGCACCGATGGCACATCGCCATACGTCTGGTAGTCCAATGATGAAACGGGCTAGGCGGAATTAGATCATGTAATTCCATCGCACACTCCACGAAATGTAACCGATAAAAAACCGACAAGCTGGCAACTCGGCGACGATGTTCAGAATTATACTTTGTCAAGAGCCTCAGACATCTTCTGGGCTCGCTCGTTCGATCGGTATACCTCGTCCATTGTTTTCTGTGACGGCGAGATCGAGAACAAGAGTTGGCTCAATATCAACGTCATCAATTGTCGTTAAGAAAAATAATCACAATTTGTTTCAGGAAAACGTGATAGTTTTCCCGAACACACCATATATATGTATTGTATGCCAAGAAATTACTAACAGAAACCATGTTTTTACAAATACTGCAAAATCCTTTGATCATCGTTGGTATTATGCTGTCCCCCAGTCCGTGTGAGTTGGTACGTCTGGCGCAATCAGTAGCAAATGAAAAACTTTTATTTATTTTCGCTTACTTTCGAATTTCCACCTTCTTTGTAGTTGCGTAGTTTCCACGCTCACGATTTTTGAATGAATCGTGTCTGGCGTTCGCTTTTTCATTGCATGCTTTGCTTTGAGTTTAATTTTATGATTTGGAAACGAAATAAATAAAATTGTATTACTTATCATTGCTGGAGCTATAATCCTAGGATCTTTAAGTCAAAAGTAGGCAGGGGTTAGCTTACCATCAGGTGAGATAATGGTCAAACGCGAGCCTGTCAATAATAATGATAAAAAAAATCTTATTGTATAAAAAACAAACATATTTCATATTTATTTTATACTATCACAGTAGGTGATACTTTATTTACATTATAACCTAGGCTATTAGTTAAAAAAAATATGATGGTTTTATTAACATCGTAAAAACGCGCTAGCTAGATACATTAATATAAAAAAAAAACGAAATCATCCATTTGCATAGAACTTAGTTTAAAAATAAAATGTACTAATGAAATAAATAATAGAACAAATAATTTAAAAGTTGTTGTTTTACAAACTATCTTTTGTTCACAGTTCGCTGAATGAGAGAAAATAACAAAAAGAACAATGTTACAACTGTTTGCTTCGCTACAAGGAAATATCTGCGACCGTTCATCTTCTCTCTAATAAATATTTCTATTGGAGAAACATCGAGAGCATTGTTCTATAATTGTTTGCACATTAGATCGCACTTGTTAACGTCCGCAATTGACTTGCACGACACTTGTTCTCTTCACTCATTTTTAAATGAAGCAAATTTAAAAGTCTTCGAGTAAGTTGATGAAGATCTACATTTACAAATATTGAGTTTTCTATAAAAATACTGGTATCTGACGATTTTCTTTTAAAATCATATTTGTTATGCAAGGAGTATTGGCAATGAAAGCTTTTATCGTATTTATTTATTTTTCATTTTTTTTGTCACAGCCGGCCACTGACCTCTATACAAGTACGCTGGACTAAATATACTATATGTAATGACAGTTGATTTTTGTGCTGATTCAAAGCGCCCCGCTCGAGCGTCTCAAGAACTAAAATTGACACATGTAGTGATAGGTTAATACAGATTTTTCTCAAGATTAGGTCTTCTTCTTTCTCTTTGCCTTATCCCATTATTTGGGGTCGGCTCTCCTTGTTCTGATGCGCCAGGATAAGATTAGGTAATACTGATATATTCGCCTGGAAATATTATAATATTGTAACTAATCTAACAGTATTAAGGATATTTTTAAGCTACACTAATATCAAAATAGTGGACTTGGCAAGGCGTATCACTCTACTGTATTGACTTTTCGTAGTATGTTGCAACTAAATATGTCGTATTGGTATTGGTGATGAATGTTATATGAATGCCTAATAATCAGTAATAATATGTTCAAAAGCAATGTGTAATACTAAATTCTGGACTCATCATCATGATAATCCACAGCCCGATTTCGCCCACTGCTGAGCACAGGCCTCTCTCTTCTTGTACCAATTACTACGTTCCTGTGCCTGGAATTAATTCTGCAATAATATCATGCTAATTATAATTTTATTAACAAATGTTGTCTACGCCGGAACGCAGCCCTTTTGCGTTACTCGTGAACGCATCCTACGTCGTCGGCTGCAACTTCACGGCGGACTTCACTTCACTCATTATTTTTACCGAAACGAACCGCCATATTTTGTCGCGACAACCTTTTACTTATATTTTTCTGTACAAACAGTTTATAATTAAATTTCTGAACCAGTCAGGGTCGATCTTTTATTGTATCGCCCACAAATTTTTTGAAGTCAAACAATTTATATCTGCATCTGAAACAGAGTTGGAAACTGATATAAGTCATCACCTCGCTGGAATGCGATGTCACTCTTATTTGCACCTTAACACTACAGAGACAGGATCTCAGCGATGAGAGCGAGAAATACATCCGTTGTAAATTATTATCCATCAAATTCATAACTACGCAAATATTTGTAGGAATGATGTTACCTTCACGAATCCGATGGGCGCCAACCAACGCCAACTAACTAGTGTAGTTGAGCGAGGGGATTTTTTTTTATTATAATGCGCTATAACTTTACTAGCACCTATCCACTACTTTATAGCTTGCAATCTGACTGAACATATTTTTCAGTTAACCTTTACAGCAATTATTCTATTACTTAGAAATGAATCATAATAAAAATAAATGGGTTTTTTTTCTCTAACGTATTAAGTTATTCTCACTATCGATAAAGTCCATAAAAATATTTTTTTACCCTAAAGCTGTGTCCCATCTCTAATTTTAGTTCCATGGACGCTAACGTTAAGTCACGTTGCTATCAGCGCCAAAATGGCGAAAATGAAAAATGTCTTCATTTTGTCATAGATAGTATGAAGTCCAGCGTACTTGTATGTTAGAAGTCAGTGCAGCCAGCATACAAAATAATGAAGTGATACCGCAAAAAAAACACAATGATGTAAAAAAATAAGCGGCAATAAAATGCAAAAGAATGCAGGATACTGGAAGAAAACCAAAAATAAAAATAAATTGTAACAAGGGTTGCTTTCCACAGTTGTTCAGGCTCTGTTTGACATTCTTTTTCAACAATAACTCATTTTCATTTCAGCTGTACCTAACTAATTACGGTAGTAAACAGCTTGCAACTGTTGAAGAAAACTTCTCGAGTACTCTTTATCCGTTTTTTCATTTTTCCCGGAATATGGAGCAAGTTTAAAGAAGTTCGCCCAGTTATATTAACTACCTCTACTAATAATAAAGAAAGAAGTCACATTAGGTCGTTTAGTGCAAAAAAATCTGCATGATTTAGTACTTCAATTAAAGTTGGCAAAGTTTTTATTGAGTGCTGAAGATTGGTCGCTGCGGCCGGTTTTAGGCACCTTTAGGTTTTTAATTTTTAATCGAATTTTCGTGAAGTGTTTTTGGCGATAGTTTTTTAAAGTTTGGCGTAAATTCCAAGTGTATTAGCACTGGTTGTTAGCGCTGTTGGCGGGTAATCGAGTCGTGGCCAGTGGTAATTAATTTCCAGTCTGTCGTTGATTTGTTTCTTGATTCCTTAATTGATTTTAAGATTGATTTTGTGGGTATACTATAGATTCCCAATCCTTTGAGGAAGACAGGCGTAATTTTATTACACGTAAATTGTTGCTTTGATGGAGTATATTGACCGCGAACCGAAAGACGCTGCGTCGGAAAGCTTCCCACTAGGTGAATCGATGACCTGGTTAACGTTGCGGGCATACACTGGATGCGAGATTAGGCAATGTGATACACTTGGAGGAGGCCTACGTCCAGCAGTGGACGTCTTTCGGTTTGAAATGATGATAATGATGGACCATATTATGCGCTTAATAACTGGGTAGGTTCGGGTGTTCGTGTTCGAGAAAAGCTCGTAAGGAACCTTCGTAAGGCTTAAGTACTCGAATTAAATGGTCAAAGCAAAAAAACGAATTTCAAGATTTTTTTGGATAAGCATCTACCAAATCCATTTAGTGAGAGATTAAAGTAATAAAATTGTTTTTTTTCGCAAGATTTATGCGTACCATACAGCAGACGCTGTTCTTTGCCAATGTTTTATTACGAGATAAAATAACTTATGCCAAGTTTTATCATCTGTTACATTTATGTGTTTATCTGAATTATTATTGCATATTATGTGACATGGACTATTATTGAATAATAAAACATCCAGTTTTATCTTTAATAATAATTTGCCTTTTTCTTCTATTTGTTCTATTGTTTTTTGTTATATAGATATATTTATTGCAGCGTAAAAGTGCTGTAGCTACTTAAAACTTGATACATTTAGGCGTAACAATAGGTACATTCTTAGAAAACAACTCGCAATTATTTGTAACATCAAAAACGATACATCCTGTTACATAAAAACCTACTTATACACCTGTGAAACTGGATTACATCAATAAATCAATCCATCAATATTCAATATTAGGTTTTAGTAGGAATAAGTAAGAAGCTCTGTAATTTCATTATTTCTATTATGAACAACTTTATTGTATGTTATTTATTTATATACTTTATTGTACACCACAAAAAAAAACATACAGGACAAACGTTCAAACCCAAACCAAAGTTACAAACCCCAAACCCAAACCAAACCAAACTTTCATCAAGATTATCAACCCTATCTAGAATTAGAACCGATAGTCAACATCTTCGACACTGGAGGCAGATTACCCGGCGGTTGGCCCAGATCAGGGGTCAACCGTTTGACGTCAGGATTAGCCGAATGTTAACATACACAATAATCGACTATATAATTACTATGCTTACATTATCTAAAGGTTGCAACTTGATTATTTTTCAAAAAACTTTACCCTTGTACAGCTTAACAAGGGTAAAGTTTTTTGCTTGTTAGTCGATCGCTCGTTGTTTTATTGTTTTGAAATTCATTTCATCTACTCTCATATAGTAATATTCGAATTATAATAGTAGTTTATGAAACTGTTGCATAATGAGGGATATTAAAACATGAGTGTGTGTTTAAAAACCAAGCCGTAGGCGAGGTTTTTAATAGTTTTCACACGAATGTTTTAATACCTAGTTATGTGCAGTTTCATACACTACTTTATCTACACTCATAAATTGGGATTGAACCTACTAAATACCTCTTTTTGCATTTTCCATGCCATAAAATCGTGATAGCATTTGTCATATACTTTTCTCGACTTTGCTGGTAATAAATTAAGAGTAATTTCCTTCGCTGCATCTAAAATATCGGGCGGGGTCAAAATTTCTTCACATTCACTGATATCAGACATTTTTAAACAATAATTTAAATAACTCATAAAATTTAGTACAGCAAAACTTGCAAAACGTACGAATGGCGCCAAAGGCCAAAACCCAGCACATCACCGCATTAACCGCGCATGCGCTAAGGCTTAGCACGTTATAATTCGAATATTACGATATGAGAGTAGATAAAATTCAAAACGAGTTTATATTGGCATACTTTATAAACACAATACCGAAATTTAAAAATAGAATCTTATTATAACGCTATTTCTCTAACAAAATAATGCTACAAAACATTTTCTTTTTCTATTACGATACAGGACAAATCCAAGGAGTTTCCATCTATAATTTTTTGTAATGCCATTTTATAGTACCTATTATAAAAAGATTTGTTTCCAATTTTAAATTGTCTATGACAATGCCCGCTTTAGACTTAGCACGCACTGCGATTTTTATTCGCGTGAATTTTGTTTCCTTCTACCTGTTCATAGAGCTCAAAATATTCGGGCGAATAAAATTCGCGCCGTAGTGCGGTGGATTCTGTGGCAAAACACGGATTTCTTGCGGTATTATTTCCGCACGATTTCTTTACCGCAATACGAACAACTTTCTTAAGAAATAAGCAGTGCCCTTGTACTCTATTGTCTTGATGTGTTGTCTTTATGTATTATACTGTGTGTGTACATTAAATAAATAAATAAATAAACAACTTCATACAATTCTATAGGTCGCAGAATGGGCGGAAAAATCGCGCGAATAAAGATCGCAGTGCGTGCTAAGCCGCTAAGTTCGTCTGTCTGTCTGTCTGTCTGTCCGTCTGTCACCAGGCTGTATCTCATGAACCGTTATAGCTAGACAGTTGATAATAGAAAAGCCCCACATAAATAAATATTTAAGTGGGGCTTCCATACAACGAACGTGATTATTATGCTGTTTTTTGCGATAATGGTACGAAACCTTTCGTGCGCGAGTCCAACTCGCACTTGGCCGGTTTTTTAAACAGGTAGATGTTCTTTCTCAGGGTTCCGTACCCAAAGGTTAAAAACGGGACCCTATTACTAAGACTCCGCGGTCCGTCTGTCTGTCGGTCACCAGGCTGTATCTTATCAACCGTGCTAGCTAGACAGTTGAAATTTTGACAGATGATGTATTTCTGATGCCGCTACAACAACAAATACTAAAACAGTATAAAATAAATATTTAAGAGGGGCACCCATACAATAAACGTGATTTTTGTGCCGTTTATTGCGATAATGGTACGGAACTCTTCGTGCGCGAGTCCGACTCGCACTTGGCCGGTTCTTTTTATGATTTTCGTTCACTAAGGGTCATTTTGTGATTAAGAATTTTAAGTTAAGAACTTGGCAAACCCTACTTTAATGCCAAAGTTTGGCAGATTTTCAGGCTGAAAGAAGTTTGACAAATACTTAACTTCAAATTCTTAATTCAGGGGTGACGGCGACCTTCCTAATAGCTCGAAGCGATTTTTATTCACTTCGAGCTTCTTCCCTGCCCTGCCTGCCCAGCCTGCCCAGCCTGCCCTGTCTGCCCTGCCTGCCCTGCCTGCCTTGCCTGCCTTGCCTGCCCTGCCTGCCCTGATTGCCCTGCCCGCCCTGCCTGCCCTGCCTGCCCTGCCAGCCCTGCCTGCCCTGCCTGCCCTGCCTGCCCTGCCTGCCCTGCCTGCCCTGCCTGCCCTGCCTGCCCTGCCTGCCCTGCCTGCCCTGCCTGCCCTGCCTGCCCTGCCTGCCCTGCCTGCCCTGCCTGCCCTGCCTGCCCTGCCTGCCCTGCCTGCCCTGCCTGCCCTGCCTGCCCTGCCTGCCCTGCCTGCCCTGCCTGCCCTGCCTGCCCTGCCTGCCCTGCCTGCCCTGCCTGCCCTGCCTGCCCTGCCTGCCCTGCCTGCCCTGCCTGCCCTGCCTGCCCTGCCTGCCCTGCCTGCCCTGCCTGCCCTGCCTGCCCTGCCTGCCCTGCCTGCCCTGCCTGCCCTGCCTGCCCTGCCTGCCCTGCCTGCCCTGCCTGCCCTGCCTGCCCTGCCTGCCCTGCCTGCCCTGCCTGCCCTGCCTGCCCTGCCTGCCCTGCCTGCCCTGCCTGCCCTGCCTGCCCTGCCTGCCCTGCCTGCCCTGCCTGCCCTGCCTGCCCTGCCTGCCCTGCCTGCCCTGCCTGCCCTGCCTGCCCTGCCTGCCCTGCCTGCCCTGCCTGGCCTGCCTGGCCTGCCTGCCCTGCCTGCCCTGCCTGCCCTGCCTGCCCTGCCTGCCCTGCCTGCCCTGCCTGCCCTGCCTGCCCTGCCTGCCCTGCCTGCCCTGCCTGCCCTGCCTGCCCTGCCTGCCCTGCCTGCCCTGCCTGCCCTGCCTGCCCTGCCTGCCCTGCCTGCCCTGCCTGCCCTGCCTGCCCTGCCTGCCCTGCCTGCCCTGCCTGCCCTGCCTGCCCTGCCTGCCCTGCCTGCCCTGCCTGCCCTGCCTGCCCTGCCTGCCCTGCCTGCCCTGCCTGCCCTGCCTGCCCTGCCTGCCCTGCCTGCCCTGCCTGCCCTGCCTGCCCTGCCTGCCCTGCCTGCCCTGCCTGCCCTGCCTGCCCTGCCTGCCCTGCCTGCCCTGCCTGCCCTGCCTGCCCTGCCTGCCCTGCCTGCCCTGCCTGCCCTGCCTGCCCTGCCTGCCCTGCCTGCCCTGCCTGCCCTGCCTGCCCTGCCTGCCTTGCCTGCCTTGCCTGCCCTGCCTGCCCTGCCTGCCCTGCCTGCCCTGCCTGCCCTGCCTGCCCTGCCTGCCCTGCCTGCCCTGCCTGCCCTGCCTGCCCTGCCTGCCCTGCCTGCCCTGCCTGCCCTGCCTGCCCTGCCTGCCCTGCCTGCCCTGCCTGCCCTGCCTGCCCTGCCTGCCCTGCCTGCCCTGCCTGCCCTGCCTGCCCTGCCTGCCCTGCCTGCCCTGCCTGCCCTGCCTGCCCAACCCTACCTAATGAAAGAAAAGAATGAATTTTATAGGCAACATTTTGCTACCTTGGGTTACATTATTGCAATTTTCATAAAGATAACTATTTTTTTTGAAAATATATTATTCTAGAGGAGTTATTTATGCTACAAGTGCGGAAGGTGGGTGATTCCCGATGAGTCACACGAAAGGAAAGCAGGCGAGAAAGGAAAACGACACGCAGGGAAATTTGCAAGCGAGCTAAATACGAAGTTTGATATCGAATACCTAATCATACGATTATCGGGATTCGAGGCAAGATCATTTTGACTTTATAATCCTGAAAATAGTTAATATTTTACGAAGAATCTCGAAACAGAGTACGGCTTCGTTAAAATGTATGATACTGGTATGTATGTAAAAGCGTATGTTTTAATCCAAACATGTATTTTACTCTCAAGAAACAGTTTAGAAAATCCATTTTGTTGTGACATCCTTACATTAAGACGACGACAGTCGCCAACGACGCATCCACACTCGCGCGACCCAAAATTTTGTGGTATTTTGTATATTATATAAGAGTTTTAAAAAAATCCTGAAATCAAAATTTAGATTATTAAATTGTCTTTGAGATGGTGACAATTTCATTAAAATACGCCCGGCGGTTTGGGTGTGATTTTCTTTTTTTGTCCGTTTTAGACATAACTTTAGAAATTAATTAAACTATGTTATACGAAAAAAACTCAAAATTTTCTCAGATCAAATTATTAAGAAAATGGTCTGATGTAGCATATATTTTTCCAATAAATTACGACTAGCCGTTTAGACATGATTCTCATTTTGAAATCATCTACTGAGGGGTATCTGCGCCTTAAAGGCGATTTCAGACGACAAGCACCCACTAAGCCCACGCCACGCGCGTCAGCACCCGCGTCTAACTCGATTTGTAATTTGTTGTATTTAATTTGAGTCTTATGATTATGACACATCAACACATCACTTATGACTTCCATATATGCAATTTGAGATCTTCAAATTGCATATATGGAAGTCACAATATTACTTATTTTAATAGGAGAGGAAAGCATCTAGGTAGATACCCGCCCGCATGTGTCATGAAAACTCTCACCTTTTTTTTACCATGGGGATAGGCAGCAACGACAAAAAGCCACTTGCTAAGATAATGCTAGAATTAAGCTTTTAATATCATTATCATCATCATTATTTCAGCTGAAAGACATCCACTGTTGAACATGGGCCTCCATCAAGTATCACCACATTGATCGGTCATGTGCGTCTCGCATCCAGCGGCTTCCCGAACTGTTAACTGGGTCATCGGTCATCATCGGAATTTAGCTTTACTTCGGTTTTATCCCTATGTGTGTTTAATATGCGGATCCGCGCGAGATACAATGGCTTTTCTGCTGTTTCGGTAATTACGGCCACACGACTGGTTATTCACTAACAGATGAAACCACCGAATACCGGCCATTTCAAGCCCAGTAACCAAGCCTTCGCTTAGTGTTTAATCAATATCAGCCCTTCAGTACCAGGACAGTCACTGGCACCGAATTAAAGGACGACAATCAATAATCCTTGGTTAATAAGGAATAATCCTAGCTATTCAAACAAAACAACGCCGACGGTTTACATAGCGACTGATTAATCTAGGCCACGGGTACTCAAACTTACCGACGTAGTTTAAACTACGTCGTTAGGCGATAAAACGCGCTTTTGTATTTTTATAAAAAAAAAAACAAATGCATGTCAGTCAGTTGGCGCCACTGGCGAGTAAGGCCCTTAAATATAGCTGTTAAACATTGTTATTCCGCGCACGGAAGCAAAATTTTAACTAAAAACATTTCTAATGTCTTAGAAGTGCGATTAAATATTAGTACATTACTGCAGCGGCCAGCAAAAGAGGCATTGATGGACGAACGTGTAAATGTGGGCCGAGGCGAAGCCAAGGCACACATAAAAAATGATAAATGATTTTATTTCTGTAAGTTGGTTTGTACAAACACTTTTACATGTCGAACATATTTTTTAAAACTAGATGAGGTCGGCGTCTCCTATCTGACTACTCTGAGAAGAAAGGCCGAAACAAACTCAGAGGTCACAGTCTCTTTTAAAGTCCAGACAAAATATTGGTTAGATCATGTGAAGACCATGTAGACTGATGTCTGAAATGGTCTTTTGAGGAAAGAACCAGCCAGATTGAGTGGACCTGTCCAGTCAGTGCACGCATTTGTCAATAACCGAGCAGCTCAACTCAGAATTTAAGGAGCTCAACAATTCGACGAACAATACCAAAGAAAGGACATTCGGGTAGGCGGCATAAACTACTCAAACTGCCAGACCATAATTAAAAACTAAGATAAATTAAAACAAAAAAAACAAAAAACACATAGTCTTCGCATTCACAATAATTAAAATAAAATAATATAATACTTCAAAAAGTAAATATTCTTGTCATTGCAAGAAAACCAAAAAAAAAAAAAAAACAATTTTTATAACAAAATTCACGGTGCAAAATATATAAAAAAAAACAAAATTAATTGGAGCAGCTCAATCCCAAGCCTTTTTGTCTTCAAGGTAATCTTTAGTTGTATAAAACGCTTTCTGGCACAACTTACGTTTAATGAAAGATTTGAATTTATTAAGACTTAGATCTTGTACGTGGCTTGGAAGCTTATTATAAAAGCGTACACATTGACATCTAAACGAGTCACCTATTTGCATGAGCCTTGTTGTAGGTACTACAAATTTGTGTTTAAGCGAAAGTCCATCTTGCGTCCATTTTGCGTAAGTTCATCAATGCCTAGTTGTGTCCAAGGCTTTTGTATAGTACTTTTCTCAAATAATGCGTGGAAATTAAAACTAAGCAGTACCTAGAACTCATTTTGTAAAATACAATTACTTTTCAAAATCAATGACGAACAACTATAATTTAACATACCCGCGTTAGGCTTATCACGCACTGCGATTATTATTCGCGTGATTTTTTTTCGCCCATTCTGTGGCCTATGGAATTGTATGAAGTATTGCGGTAAAATAATCAGGCGGGTATAATAGTACTAAAATCCGCGCAAATAAAAATCGCAGTGCGTGCTAAGCATTAAAGTATTCTTTTGTTTTTTTTTTCAATAAACCTCTTTCTATTTGCAAGCCAGTTTGAAATTTAAATAAAACCTTTGATAAGTTACTTCCTTGGTTGTCATGTTTCGGAGTAAAAGATCGTTCCATTTTTAACCGACTTTCCAAAAAGGAGGAGGTTTTATGTTCGATATTATGTTTGTATTTTTTTTTTTGTGTTTTTTCACATATCTCCGTCAAATGTGGAGCGATTTAAAAAAATCTATTTTGTTTGAAAAAATATGTTTCGAAATTGGTCCCATTTTAATTTGGTTAAGACCTGATGAAGTACTTCGGAGATATACAACAGAACTCTTCAATAAATAACGGCATATCTCTCGGAATTGCTGCAATCGCATGTCTGTTTATTGTTCATACCATTTCATAACATAACATCACGCCAGTACGCTCTTAAGAAATACGCAGATCTCTCATTTCACCGGCTATGTTCAAGTTTCATGAAATCTATTCTGGCGTTATAGTTACCTAACTAACTTAACTTGCCTATTAGGTAGGTACAACTAAAAAGTGAATAATAAAAAAACTTTTTGCAAAAAAATACTATCGACTTCCAAATACAAAACTACAATGTGAAAAATAACTTAATTTTTTGAAGTCGGTGTCCATAACGCAAAAAAGAATGGTACCTACGAAAGACACCGACTTCAAAAAATAAAGTTATTTTCACTTTGTAGTTTTGTATTTAGAAGTCGGTAGTATTATTTTGCAA